>CM075961.1:89118313-90457063 GCA_038048745.1 Coluber constrictor foxii
AAAGTGTAATTTTCCACACAGCAGACCAAAGCAGAATTTTAACCCATTTTTATGTATACAATATTCTCAACTTTGTATATATTCTACAGTTTTGATATTGCCTAGGGCACAAAATGTGCTTATGGCTTCTTTATCATTATTTTATGAAAATGTAAACAGATTCTTGCCTATGAATTAAAATGCAAAGATGCAGTATGTATTATCTAATATTTCCATCTGAATATTTTTTTCTGATTTCATAATAGAATGCGTACATAATGGTAGTTCACCTGCGTTTTGCTTTAGTAATGAAGTATTATCCATTTATAAATACTTGAGTACACCTTCCTTTGCTTCTGGAAAAATAATATTAAATCCATTAAAAGAAAAGGGATATCAGTATTCCCACACAGACACATTGGTGAGTATTTTATTTTTTTTCTTTCTAATTTTTATTTGCAAGATTACTACTTAATATTACATTGCATTTTAGCCAATTATCATTCTTCCTCAAAGAGCAGGGATTAACTATTTTTCTTCCAATCTTATATTAACAATACTTATTTCTTCCCACTACTGTAGGGTAATAATTTTGATATTTCATGTAGACACAGCAGAATTATATGTTCTTATGGTAGTTTGTCTGGTGTCTTTATGTATGAGTATGTTTTCTTTTGTCCATTCAGGAGGGATGCTCCAACAGTTAATCTCAAGAGAAAAAATAGATGTGTTTATGGTGTATTGATAGGACACACAGTTTGGGCTGAAAATACCTTTTATGATATAAACTTCCTGAGTTCAGCTATTATTTTAGCTTAATTTTAAATGGTGTTCATGTATAAAATATTCTCTACGAGATTATAAATAAAAATAGGTATGTAAACATTTTAACAGAGTTAACATTTTATTAGTTAACATTGGAAATTTTTTCCTGTTGATATTAACAGTTGATAATTAAAATAGTTCGAAAAAAATGTAATTTTCACTTTTAGCAGCATGTAATATAAGTTGTAATATATCTCAGCCAAACACATCTCACAAGTTTGTTGTGGAAAAAATAGGAGGAGGAATATGTGTTGCATATGTTCACCACCTTGAGTTATTTGTAACAATAATAAAGGCAAGTTACAAATAAATAAAAAACATGTTGAGTTGTGCAGAGAAAGAGCAACAAAGATCATTAGAGGATTGGAGGCTAAAACATGAACGGTTGCAGAAGTGGTATATCTTTCTAATGAAAGAATGATTAGGGTGACATGATAGTAGTCTTCCAACATCTAAAGGGCTGCCACCAAGAAGAGGGTTCAGCTATTCTCCAAAGCACCCAAAAGCAGAACAAAAAACAGTGGATGGAAACTAATCAAGGGGAGATCCAACCTATAACTAAGAAGAAATTTCCTGACAGAACAACCAATCAGTGGAATCGACTTCAAAAATTGTGGATTCTTCATTACTGGAGGTTTTTAAGAAGAGATTGGACAGCCATTTGTCTGGAATGGTATTGATCTCCACAGGAGTTGGACTAGAAGACCTCCAAGGTCCCTTCCAACTCTTGGTTCTGTTCTGTTCTGTTCTGTTCTGTTCTGTTCTGTTCTATGTTATGCTATGCTATGCCATGCCATCCCATTCTGTTCCATTTTCCATTTTATGGTCTCTGATAAAGCTGTTTAGAACCTAGGTTTTATGCTCCACTATTGATTCTTGAGTTGGACCATAAGAAAGGCTGAGCGCCAAAGAATTGAGGCCTTTGAACTATGGTGCTGGAGAAGATTCCTGTGAGTCCCTTGGACTGCAAGGCGGTCAAACCAGTCAGTCCTAGAGGAGATCAACCTTGACTGCTCTTTAGAAAGCCAGATTTTGAAGATAATTCAAATACTTTGGCCACCTAATGAGAAGAAAGGACTCACTGGAGAAGAGCCTAATGCTGGGAACGACTGAGGGCAAAAGAAGAAAGGGATGACAGAGAATGAGGTGGCTGGATGGAGTCACTGAAGAGTAAGCGTGAGCTTAAATGGACTCCAGAGGATGGTAGAGGACAGGAAGACCTAGAGGAATGTTGTCCATGGGGTCGCAATGGATCGGACACAGTTTTGCAACTAACAACAACAATAACAAAATTGATTCTTTGGAATGCAACTGAGAGGGCCATTATACAAATTTTACTCAAAATAGTTATTATTTTTTCCCTGCATTCTCATCCTCAGTAGTACCTAGGGCAGTTATGGCTAACCTTTTTGCTATCATGTGCCAAAAGCAGGAGAAGCGCGGTGGGGTCAAATGCACGTGTGCCCACATCCATAATTCTATGTGCCCCGCCTCCATGTGCTTCCTCCTGCTTTTGGCACGTGATGGCACAGTGGGCCTCGTAGTCCTGTTTTTTGCTCTTTCCAAGCTCCAGAGCCTTTCTAGGAGCCCGGGGAGGGCAAAAATGGCCTTCTGCACCCCCCCAGAGGCCCTCCGGAGGCCGGAAACTGTGGGTTTCCTGACTTCTGGTGGGTCCAGAAGGCCCGAAAATCAGCTGGCTGGCTCACGCATGCATGTTGGAGCTGAGCTTCCGTGTCCACCGATATGGGTCCGCGTGCCACCTGTAGCACCCATGCCATAGGTTCGCCATCACTGACCTAGGGGAACATCAAGTTTTCTTATTATCAAAATATTAGAAACTGAAGTTTATACGAATAACCTTCTATTCTGATAAAAACTTTGAAGTCCCAAGTTTTGGATAGAAGTCCCCAGACTTGGATAGAAATGGCTGGAAGCTTGAAAGGTTAAATATTTAAAGGAAGCTTAAATATTTTTTTTCTTGCAACATATCCTTAATCCGGGTATTACTGGTTTTTTTTTTCTTATGGCAAGAAACTAATACTGAAATTATAGAGACCCAAATATAGATTGTTTAGCAGTCACAGTTGAAACTGGGAAGGCTGTTACTAAGTGCTGCAGTCAATGTGTAGAAAATAATATGACCATGATGAGTTTATATCACTTCCCTTTTGATCGTTAAGTGAATCACTGGGGTCATTAACCATGTTCATCTTATGACCATGACTTGCAATTCTGCTTTTATATTCTCCATTAACTGCTTGTTAGAAGTCAGTTTTAAAGCATATAAATGGAAATCACATGCTGCAATAATGATAAACATGTACCATTTGCAAAGCCTCCAAACCGTGATCATGTGACTGACAATCATAAGTGCATGGAAAGCTGGGGAGGGGTTTATACTTCAAATATAGTGTTACTTCAAATAATTACTAAATGAGACAGTTGGTAAACAAGGATTTATGTTTGTCATATATTTCTGACCATATTTTTGGTCAATGATGGAGCTAATACAAGGTTAATTAGCAATAGCATGTAGACCTATATACAGTCCCTTTACAGCACCCTCTGGTGGCTTACAATGTCAGCATATTGTCCCCAAGAATCTGGCTCTTCATTTTACTGACTCTCAAGAATGGAAACAGAGTCAATCTTGAGTGGGTCAGGATTGAACTTCTGGCAGTGGGCAAAGTTAGCTGCAGTACTGCATTCTAATCACTGTGCCACTAGAGCTCCTAATTCCACTTCTAGTCAGAAGCAGGGCTTAGATTTGGGTATAGTGGAAGGAACATCTTCATCAGTCTTAGTTCTGCTTCCAAGAGAAAATGAGCTCTTAAGCTTGATAGATGGGTAGAAATAGAAATCTGATAGAAATCTATCAGATTTCTGTCTAAATCCCAACTATCCTAGGGATTACATTTGTGTAAAGAACTTTAAGAATGTGCCTCAAGTGAACAGTGGAAGAGAGGGAGGCAGTTAGATTATTTGTTTCTTACAAAATAGGCTGATCAGATGAGAAATAATGATTTCTGCTATTATCAAATTCTAATTTGTTTAGGGTGCACAGTTGCAAATTTGATCATCTAAACTTGAGACCAATTAACAATTCCCAAATAAACATTCTTCCTATCAGGAATTATGGAAAACATGGGCCCTGTTGTGCTGTTAAGAAAGATATAATATATTGAATATTGTTTTATAGGAGAATTCAGACTCATGAGATATGCATTTTCTTTCTAAATATATCTGTTCTGATATCCTTCATACTCTGGTGATAGGCTGTTCTTGTTATTTTTTAAGAAATAGCTGTTTGATTCTTCCTAAAAATGAATGGAAATATTTAGGACTATGATGCAATGACATAGAATTTAGCAGTGCTAAATTTCCAAGGCATCTGGAGTGAAATGTAAAACACCTGGATATAATGTTTCAATAATTAATGAAATGATGTGAAGCACCAAAGCAGATATTTATTACTGTCTCTTAATATTATTAGGTATAGGATTCTATGAGCCTATTCCTGCACCTGACAAATAAATTGGGTTTGGAGTACAACTAAAATGCAGTGTTGTAGGTCTTATTTTTATGTAGACAGATTTAAGATTCAAGAGTCTGGTTAATTTTAAGATTAAAGAAAATAATTTGTTATCATGTTTCCATGGAATGAAACATGCAATTAAAATTATGTTTATTGTTTTTTTCTCCCAAGGTTTTTCACATTAGTTGTGGCAAACTACTTCTTATGCTGTATGATCAAATCTATTGTTTGACTGCTGGAAACTATTTTTTTATTCCACCAGGTAAATGAACTGATATTTTTCCTATTAGAAAGGGTGAAAGTAGAAGAAATGCAAACATTTAATAAAGAACATACTTTTGTTTTTTAGTAGCAGGAGTAGCATCATACAGGTAGTCCTTGACTTACAACCATTCATTTAGTGATCGATCGAAGTTATTATGACACTGAAAAAGGTGACTTATGACTGTTTTTCACACAACCATTGCAGAATCCTCATGGTCACATGATCAAAATTCTGACACTTGGAAACTGGTGTGTATTTATTGTGTTTGCAGTGACTTGGAGTCATGCGATTATCTTTTGCACCCTTCTGACAAGCAAAGCCAACCGAGAAGCCTGATTTACTTAACAACTACGTTACTAACTTAACAATTGCAGTGATTTACTAACAGCTGTGGCCAAAAAAAAAAAAAAAGTAAAATGGAGTAAAATTCACTTAACAACTGTCTTGCTTAGCAATGGAAATTTTGGACTCGAATGTTCTAAGTCAAAGACTACCCGTATTACTTGTGTTATGCATATTTGTGTGATTAAGGATTATGGCTTCTGTTCATAAGAAACCACAGGTAGCTAATTATTTTTGCCTATTCCTTCTGGGTCTTGAACCAAAAGAAAGATGAATGCTTTCTTTCTAGAGCGTATGTATATAGTCCCTGCCTTTCACACAAGGCATGGGAACAGGTACAGATTAGAATTAGATGTGATGTCATATCATTTCTTGAAAATGTACAGGGAATCCCATCTGGAATGTTTTGAATTGGCTGTGTTTTATCTGAAAAAACATCTTAAAAGTTGTTCTTTGGAAAAGTTTTGAGTGTTCCAGTCACATAAAGCAATGGGAACAAAAAACAAAGCTGCTTGGTTGCATTCCCCCCCACCCTCTTATTTTTGACCCTTGGGACATTTTTTAAAAAATTTGATTAATATGCTGCCCTTCTCCAGAGACTCAGGGTGGCTTACAATGCATTAAGCAATAGCTTTCATACTTTTGTATATTTATACAAAGTCAGCTTATTTTCCCCACAAACTGGGTCCTCAATTTACCTACCTTAGAAAAGATGGAAGGCTGAGTCAACCTTGAGCCTGGCGAGATTTGAACTGATGTAATTGTAGACAGCTGGATGTTAATTATGGTGCTTAATCTGCAGAGCTAAATCAGGGTCTGCAACATTAGGGTAGATATTGAAATAGTTCATTCCATCTGCCATATGTCTGTTTATTTACAAGAAATCTACCAAAAATATTTTTGGGAGTCTGCTATGCTTTGGATTCACATGGGAGGTAAACAATCCATATTTGCATCTCTTTAAATCAGTAAATGTTTTGCAGGGTAACACATCAGTTGTTTCTCATCACAAGCTCTTCAGGTCAAACTATTCAAAACTTTTTGAGTTTCAGTCTAACAGATAAACTTAAATTTCTTAGAGTATTGTTTTGTTAGAATACAACCAATATCAAAATACTACAGTTGAGATTAATTTGTTTCAAATGCAAAACAAAAATTTTGCACAAATTTATAATCTGGTTGTACTTCAAGACCAATTTCACTAACAATTTAGGATGAGCAAGGTTTTTACACATAGTTTGTAGCTGAGAAAAGACACAATTGTTTTAAAGAGTTGCAAGAGTTATGTGAATGAGAATAGCTGTTCATTCTTGCCATGGATGCCTTCACACAAAATTTGTATCACAGTACCTCCTGGGTTTTTCTCTACAGTGACAATGTCCACTCATAGCTGGCATTAGGGAAGACCTGCAGTGCTATGTCTAGATATGGAATGACTTTCTTAATCAATTGGGTTTGCAACTCAAGACTGAGTATCTAGAAACTAACCTGAACACTTCCACTATCCAAGTCAGCAATGCTGAAAACAAACTTGTGTTTCTTAGGGTTCCATCTGCAAAATATAGTGGCATTAATGAAGCAATGTGCACAAGGGTGAATGCAGCATAACTGTTGTAGAAATCATTGGATTGCTCTGCGATAGGTGTATGCCAATTCACCAAAAGTATAAAATTATCTATTCAGTAGATCTATATGCTTCTGAGTGGTGGCCAACCCCCAAAAGTGCTAAGTACCCTTTACATCCCATGAGGATGTGCCTGTTCATTGGCCATTAGGTGTTTCCTTTCTTGACCATGTCACTGACGATACAGTTTGGCAGCAATGGGCATTGCACCAATAGCAGAAAATAGAAAAAATGTCCATAGTGGTATGGCCATATTCTCCCAGGAGCACCCTACACTGTTGCCTGCATTGACTATCCCTTTAACATCCATGATAAATGCCAGTACAGAAGGTCAAAGATGGTAGGACACAACATGGAAATGAAAATCATCCTGTTGGACCAGCCATGTGGAATGGTATTTGTCAATACGAAAATTGGACTCTGCACCTGCAAGAAAATACTAGGAAGAAGAGAGATGTTATGGGTACACTCAAACCTTCTTCTTCTTCTTCTTCTTCTTTTTTTTTGAAGCATCTTAGAACCAAACCCAAACCATTGCACAGCCCTATTAACTTTTAAAAGCTTTTAAAAATATCCATTATAGAAGTATGAAAATCATTGCTTTTTTCCTTTGTTCTAGGGACATATAATTGAAAAGGCAAATATGAGAAGGCATTTAAATGAATGCTTTTTTAAAAGAAATGCTAGTCTGTATTCCTGCTGCTTGAAAGTTTTACAGTCAGACAAAAGATGAATTCTTCTGAATTCACTGACATGTTTTTTCCCAAAAATATTTTTTATTTCTGTATTTTCAGCCTTTTACTTATGCCTTTAAGCCACCTGAAAGGGGTCCAAATCACTCTTCATCTATAGCTTTTAGTTTTCCTTCCATCCTTTCTTTTTTATAGCTTAGTCAAGGAAGGCTCAATAAAATAGAGAGAGGAATATAGTTCAAAAGGATATGAAATATTAACATTAATTCTTACTCAAGACCTTTTTGTATAAACAATAGAATGAGGCCAGATAAAATGTAATCCAAGGTCTAGCGAAGAATCTGAGTATTGATGTTCACTCCTCTTCCTCATAATCTAAGCAAAATAAGAGTCTCTAATTCATTTCACTATTAGTTGTTAAAATTTGCATATCAAACAGCTAGGACATATGAATAATTGATGATAGCTAGTTCTAAACAGATTATTCTGGGTAGTAAATTAAATTTAGAAGAGTTTTGTTATTTAATATTGAAATGCTTAGAAGGAATGTCCAAATGTATTCTGATTAAGTAATGATGCATCTTATTTGAAACATTTGAATTATTTGTTCTATAATGGAAACGATTTCATTGTAGGGAATGTATACAATATGCGTAATCTCTTGAATGAAGAATGTGTCATCCTCTTCACACAGTTGAAAGGAAAAGGTTTGAAAAAAATGTTTTGTTAGATTTAATTCTAGTTGAAGTAGATATATTGAAATCAAGATATGTAAATTCATGATTAGCTTAGGTCCCATTGAGGCTTTTTGTGATAAATCTGAATACTCTGCCTAGGTGTAACTTGCTATCTTTTCAGACCCATAACTCTTTATTTTTAACTTGCAATGTTGGAATTGTTACTAATCTTAATTATCTCACTCCTATCCTTTTCCTCTTATATTATCTAGTAGTTTACCTTTAAGTTCTTAACATCTTAAGATCTTAACTTTCTTCAGCTATCTTAACATCTTAAATTTCCTCAGCCCCCCAAATTGTAGTTTAAATTTCTTACACAAAAACTGTGTTCTCAGTATTTTTGTTTCCCTTACTTCTGTTAAATTAAAAAAAACTTCTCTGTACCTGTATCTAAGACACAGGTTTAATAAGATTATAATACAAAATTGTCCATGAATTCTTGATTTCATTTTGTTTATTTGATTTCTAGCCTCTTAAATCACAGTGTATATTTATAAAATAAACTACATGCTTATTTCAACCCCTCTGTAGTTTTGTCTTTGGACAGCAGGTTTTCATAGCTCTGAGCAGTTTTAATATTCTGTTTTAACTCAATGAGATATAAAAAGTCTTCAGGTTATCAGAAAGAAGTATTGTGCAAAATGTTATGAAGATAACAAAGGACAGTAAGGGTGAATCAGTTTTACAGTAAAGTTAGCCTACTTAGTTGGTATATTGCTAGTAATGTTTCAAAGATTTACCATAAGTCAAGTCACATAACTTAAAACTACTGTATTTTCCTGCGTATAAGACTACTTTCTAACACACAAAAATCTTCTCAAAAGTCGGGGGTCGTCTTATACGCTGGGTCTCATTCTCCTGTAACCAGGCAGACCAGCCATAAGGCTCTGACGAGCCTTAAATGGCTCTGAGGAGGGTCGTCTTATACGCCCAGTCATCTTATATGCCGGAAAATACGGTACTTTAATCATAAGCTTAATATAACAAAGCAAGGATTCTAATATGCAATGCTAATACACGCTATAAAACCTACTTTGCTTGCAGAAATCTTGAAATATTTTTTTAAAATGTTGGCATAGTGGTAGAATACCTGAATGGGGATAAAAGTTTGAGTCTCCTTCAAATCAAGTTTGCATCCATGTTGGGGTATTTTTGGAAACAATACAAAATGGAAATTTTCCATTACCATGTTCTGGTATCGGACTGGTGTACATATGAGGCTTGGTTTTTTTGGATTTTGGGGCTAGTCTTTTGCCTAGGGATTTCCTACAGATCAGACCCAGTTTAGCTTTTTTGAAGATCAGCCAAGACTGTCTTGATACTGCTACCTGCTGTCATGGAGGTTGAGGATTTAATATATGTCAGAGATTATCAGGTGGTGATTCTGAGCTATCAAATTCCTTCATATATCCTTCTGTGCTTTTTTTTTTTTACAGAACTTCTTGACAACTAGAAAGTATGCTTATGGAGCAATTAATTTCCGCATAAGAAACTTGGAACTTTTTGAGCTTTGGAAGACTTCACTATATCTCAGATAACTTAACTGAATTATAAATACACACACATACACACACAAAGGGAACTGACTAACAGAAGTGACAAATTTAGAAAAAGCAGCATGGTTTTAATCACCTGATATGTGTAAACTTACTGCATGGGAGGAGAGAAGCTCTGCAGTAAATGAGCTTTGCAGTAGTAACGTTCATGCAAAGTTGTAAAAAGATTAAGTGCCTGGATAAATATAAAAGATTAATCTCTTTTGCACTTCTGAAAAACTCAAGAATGCCTAATGTTAAACAGAAGGGAAATTCCTTGAATTCAGTCATCCTTGGAAATTCCTGATTAATTTGAAATATATTTTTAAGTTTTTGTTTTTATAGTTTTATTGGACCTCTGTTTGGAATATATGGAAATTTTTGCGTAATAGAAAACAAGAGAAAGCCATATTGAAGATGTTTCTCTTCACTCCGTTTCCTTCTGCTTGAAATATATAAATATATAATTTGCCTAGTAAAACTGGAAATGGCTTATAAATTGTAATTAAAACGCAGAAATGAAAAAAAGATTTTTAAAATATAGTGAGATAGATAGTGAAAAGGCAATATATTTCTTGAAGGAGCTCTTCAAGCTGTTTAGTGCATATCTATAAACTATGTGCATTCAAATTCGAAATATTTTAGATGTGACCATCATACTCAGATGCTCAGACAGCATTTTAAGTGCATGTTTATTTCCAATTATTACAGATAATTTGATTTAAATTAGCATTAGAGCTATAGGTTCTGCTTTTACTGTCTAATGAAATGATTATCTAATATAATTGGAAAATGTGAAAGATTTGTATGTTAATATAAACAACTACATTATCTTATTTTCAGAAATGTAATCTCTAATGTAAACTTGAACCCATAATTCTTGAATAAGCTTGAAGGTCACCATCTGCTTAAAAACTGAAGAATTCTTGAATCCCTTTTTTGTGCAGATGCCCTCTGGTTTTACTGTTTGCAGTTAGTGTATAAATGTTTTTCATGGCTATTTTGTACATTCTGATGATTTATACATTCTATTCTGATGTGTTTTTTTAAAAAACAAAGTAGTTTAAAACATTACGCAAAATTAAAGGCATACTATTAAAAATATATTTTATGTGAGTTTCTCTTGAAATGTAGGGAGTTTTATTTCCAGGAATGTGGCATGAATGTTGTCAGATTTGTTCATATTAACTTTCTTTGGATTTGAATGTTGCTTTCAGTTGCTCAGTAGATTGCCAGCTGAAATGTTTATTGATTTTCTTCTCCCACAGTTTATACTGTGTTGTCATTCCAGAGGGGACCAAGTCCCTTGTGCAAGAGTCAAGAGTCATTTTTATTATTTTTTGTATATATATTGTTCACTTAATAAAATGTTAATCACACTTGTGTAGTCTGATTTTTCAAAGATAGCAATTTTGCTGTATGATAAAATTAAGGGAAAAAACATGCTTCACTAGTATTTTGCAGCACAGATTCCGGAGAAATAAAAAATCATATTTAAATAGAGTACGGCAAAGAATATATAAATTATTGTGAGGTGTAATTATTTTCCTGTTAGATTTACTAGCCTCCTAAGTAGATCAGACAGGAAACACAATGAGCTAAATCTATGTTATAAGTCTGTCTAAATTGAAATTTGCAAGTCTGAAAGTACAAATTTTCTGCCATCTTTTTATCGTCTGATAAGATAGGATAGATCCTTTCTTTAATTGATCTTTATTAAACTACAGGCTCCTCTCTCTTTATCCGATCATTCCCTAGTCAGCATTCCTTCACTGCCTCCCCCCTTCCAAGATCATTCTCAAATTCCATTACATACCTAGGTTGGTAGACTTTTTCCTTAATTCAATATATTTTGATTAAATAATACTAATGTAGATATAGAGGTGTTTAATCGAGGAACTGATCAAAGCCAAAAAAAGTTTAGTCTGATATAATTCACAACTAGATGCGTAGCCCTCTACAGGAGTACTTAAGTCCCAATTCCAAATCCCAATGGTCATGTGACCATATGTCAGGGGCTCAGCAAAACTGCCCTATAGTGAACAATGATCGTAAAAGTCACTTAATGAAAAAGATCATAAAATCACATTGGTTACGGAAGTAATCCTTTTTATGGCCATAACAACTTAGCTGGCTATGGTGGGCAGGTTCCATTACAATTATAAGTTGAGGACTTGTACTATTAGAATAAATTGATCTGTAACAAGACTTGAAAAACCAGCTTGTCTTTTAGGATGGCATGGTGTATGGCAGACCTGGGCATTTCATGACCACATCAAATCAGAGCGGCAGTGCAGTATCACTTTGTGGGGTTGACATTGGGGCAGGGCACCATCAGGGGGCAGTGGTGGCAGACTTCCACATAATCCTAGTTTCTTGTGGCCCAGGGAAAGGGTCACTCAGGTAAAACAAAACTTGTCATAGTCTGCCATAAAGAGCTTGGATTACACTAATGCTTAGAGTTGGGGGAACAAACTCAACTTGAGTCCTAGAAGATGAGGGCAAGTACAATATTGTTGCTATTACTGAAACTTGGTGGAATGAAAACCATAACTGAATATACTAATAGAAGGATACAAATTGTTCAAAAGAAATAGATCCAGTTCATAAAGAGAAAGGAGTTGCATTATATATAAAGAATTGCTACACCTCTACAGAAATAAACAATGTTAATGATGAAAGCCTTCTTGAAAGTTTTTGGGTGAATATTAAAGGATAAAGAAATTACATTGCTACAGATGTGTTCTACAAGCCACCCAACCAAGTGGAGGAAATAGACAAACTTTGTTAATCAGCTAGCCAAGATGTGCAGAAAACACACAATTGTAATAATGCAGAGTTTGTTTCCCAGCTTTCACTACACTGGTAAACAAACTGCATCAACAACACAGAAAAAAACTACACTGTGAAACAAAGCAAATTCTGCAACAAGAGGGAGATCAAACAGATTTCTGATTTGCCTAGCTAACAACTTTGTCATCCAAAGGAGGTGGGAACTAGAGAGTTAATCCTACCTAGTTGGGATGAAATGGTTAACAGAGTGGAAATTATAGGAACTTTGGGGAAAAGTGCCCATACTAGAATTCACCATAAATTTAGAACAACAGAGTTGGAAGGGACCTTGGAAGTCTTCGAGTACAATCCCCTGCTTAGGCAGGAAACCCTACACCACTTCAGACAAATGGTTATCCAACATCATCTTAAAAACTTCCAGGATTTGAGCATTTACAACTTCTAGAGGCAAATTGTTCCACTGATCAGTTGTTCTAACTGTCAGGAAATTTCTCCTTAGTTCTAGATTGCTTCTCTCCTTGATTAGTTTCCACCCATTACTTCTACCCTCGGGTGCTTTGGAGAATAGTTTGACTCCCTCTTCTTTGTGGCAACCACTGAGATATCGGAACACTGTTACCCTAGTCCTCCTTTTCATAAGACTAGACATCCAGTTCCAGCAACCGTTCTTTATATGCTTTATCCTTAAGTCCCCTAATCATCTTTGTTGCTCTTCTCTGTACTCTTTCTAGAGCCATGATGGCGAACTTATGGCACGCGTGCCAGAGGTGGAATGCAGAGCCCTCTCTGCTGGCATGCGCGCCATCGTCCCAAGTCAGATCTCCGTGATGTTTCTTTTGTGAACTTCTGTTTCCCTACAAATGACAAAACAAACTCATGAAAGAAAAAGATCTTGCCCTGCTGCAGGTGTTGGGATGCCCCGCATCCCGCCAACCACCTGGTCTCCAGGTCTCTGCTGCACACATGCCCATGTGTGGGTTTGCATATGTCTGTGCATTCACCTTCATCTTTCTGTTTGCGCGTAGTTTGGGCACTTGTGTCTAATAGTTTGTCATCACTGTTCTAGAGTCTCAACATTTTTTTACATTGTGGAGACCAAAATTGGATGGTGTATTCCAAGTGTGGCCTTACCAAGGCATTATAAAGTGGTATTAACACTTCACGTGATCTTGATTCTATCCCTCTGTGTATGCAGCCGAGAACTGTGTTGGCTTCTTTGGCAGCTGCAACACAATGCTGGCTCATATTTAAATGATTATCCACTAGGACTCCAAGATCCCTCTCACAGTCATCACTATTGAGCAAGGTACCACATATACTGTGCCTGTGTATTTTGTTTTTCTTGCCTAAATGTAGAATTTTATTTTTTTACCATTGAATTTCATTTTGTTAGGTAGCGCCCAATATTCAAGTCTGTCTAGATCCTTCTGAATCTTAAGCCTATCTTCTGGAGTATTGGCTATTCCTGCTAGCTTGGTGTCATCTGAAAATTTGATGAGTTGTCCATCTATTCCCTTGTCCAAATCATTAATGAATATGTTGAAGAGTACTGGGCCTAAAGAGCCCTGGGGTACCCCATGGCATACCCCACTCCATGTACAGTAGATGCAGTTCCATTGAGGACTACATATTGAATGCAATTGGTTGACCAGTTATGAATCCATCTGGTGGTGATGCTATCTAACCCACATTTTTCTATTTTATCAAGTAGTAAGTTATGATCTACTTGGTCAGATGCCTTACTGAAGTCCAAGTAAATTATATTTACAGCATTCCTCTGGTCCATTAGTTTTGTCACTTAGTAAAAGAATGCAATAAGATTAGTCTGGCATGATCTGTTTTTGACAAATCCATATTGGCTTTTGGTTATTACTTTGTTTGCTTCTAGATGTTCAGGCTGATGGGTCTGTAATTTCCTGGATCTATTTTTTAACCTTTTTTGAATATGGGAGCTACATCAGCTCTTTTTCAGTCCTTTGGCAGTACCCCAGTACTCCAGGATCTTTGAAAGATATAGTTCAGTGGTTCTGAGATTACATTGCTAGTTCCTTCAGAACCTTGGGGTGTAATCCATCTAGCCCTAGTGATTTGAACTTGTCTAGGGTAGACAGGTGCTCCTTTACAATTTCCCCCCTATTTTAATTTATGTTCCTAATCTGTTTTTTGTGGTGCTGTTTTTGATAGGTTGGGCTGTTTTTTCCCTTTGTGTAAAGATAGATGCAAAAAACAAGTTATGTAGTTCTGCTTTCTCCCTGTTGCTTGTCACCTTCTTGCCACTTTCTCCCAGCAATGGACCAATTGTTTCCTTTACTTTTTTTTTTAACATATTGGAAGAAGCTTTTTTTGTTATTTTTTTTTACTTTTGTTGCAAGTCTTTGTTTGCTGTGAGCCTTAGCTTTCCTCACTTCATCTTTGCAGGCTCGGGCTATTTGCTGATATTCTGCCTCAGTTATGTGTTCCTCTTTCCACTTTTTATACTAGTCCTTTTTGTCATTCAATTTGTCAGAGTTCTTTAGGCAGCCATGCTGGTTTCTTTTGAGAGCTGTTATTTTTCTTTTTCATTGGTATTGTGCTAGACTGGGCTTTTATAATATTACTTTTCAAAATTTCCCAAGCTTTAGGATTCTCATCCATGGAATCCTAAATTTATTGAAATTAGCTCTCTTAATGCAGAATAATGCAGGCACCAGCGACTGAACATAGTTAGGCCAGTGTTTTAGTCTTGTAAGAGAGCTGATTTCAACAAATTTAAGAGAGATAAGGAAGGATTCTGTGGATGGAAATCCTAGAGGGAAAAATAGTTCAAGATGCTTGGGAAACTCTGAAAAAGAAGATAGTAAAACCCAAAGAAAATACACCCCCCCCCCCAAAAGAGACTCCAGACAAAACCATCATGGCTACACAAAAAGCTCACTAATAAACTGAGAGACTAATTTTATAAAAAATGGAAAGGGGCACATAACTAAAACAGAATACCAATAAATAGCCCAAATCTGCTGTTATAGAGTTGGGAAGATTTAAGATTAAGAATGAACTAAGACTTGCAATCAATGCCAAAAATAACAAAAAAGGTTGTCGCAAAGATGCTTTTCAAAAGGCAACTGGACTTCCTTGAAGAAAATTCAGTTGCATTTTGAAAAGCACCTTTTGGACAATCATGACCTGGATGATTGAGAATTTCCATAGACAATAAAAAATATTGTCTATATATATAAGTAACAAGAAGAAAATCAAGGAAATAATGATATCCATTCATTGTGTCCGAGTCTTGGTGAATCTATGGACCAGGTTTCTCAAATCTTCGGATTTTGCATTACTTCTTTGAAGTTTTCTATGCTTTGGCTTGTGTCAATTTTGATGGTGTCCAGTTACTGTGTGCTTTGATGGCCCAGTTTCCATTTATGGTGAACTCTTCAAACATAATTGCTTTCTCCAGTAAATTTCCCTGCATGACATAACCAAAGTAAATGTTACTAAAGAAATGACTGGTCCACTAATATGAGAAAATGGCTAGAAAGTAACAGGCAAGAGGGAGAAAGAACTGCTTAATATCTTCTTTATAAATGTCTTTAGAACATTTATAAAAAGAAAAAATAGTCTAACTATCAAAAGTAGTATGGGAGACAGAACAGAAGTGCAGGTCAAAATAGGCAAGGAATGGGATGAATTCAAATTGATGAGCCCTGATGGCTTACATCCCAGGGATCTGAACAAGCTGGCAAATATAATCTTGAAACCACTGGATGAAATATTTCAGAGCTCCTGCCAGATGGTTCCAATCTTGAAAAAGGATAAAATTAGAAACAGGAACAAAACTGGAATCTACAGACCAATCAGTTTGACGCCAATACCCAGGAAACTCCAGAAAAGGTCATAAAGCAATAGATTTGTGAACACCTAGAAATGAACAAATTGATTACTAAAGGCCAGCATGTGTTTGTTAAAAGCAGGTCACGTCAAATAAATCTTACTGCCTTATTTATTACAATGATTAGTGGCTCAAGGAAATATTGTAGACATTGTTTGAATTGCAGTAAGGTATTTCCCAGAGTCGACCATAGCCTATTTCTTGAGAAGATAAAAAAGTGTGGAATAGATAGTACCACCACTAGATGGATTTGCAACTGGCTGAGTGGGTAGTCCTCAATTGGAGCCCATCAAATTTCCAGACAGCTAGGTGCAATTGCTAACACTTTGGAATCATAAGACTTGTGATTCAGAATGATCTTGACAGATTTGAGCCTGGGGCTGTATCCAGCAAGATGTAATTCAGTGGTGAGAAAAATAATGTCCTGCACTTAGACAGGAAAAAATGTCCCCAAAATGTCCTCCACTTAGGAAAAATATCTCAAATGTCCCATTTTCAAGAGGCAACTGGACTTCCTTGTTTTTCTTTGAAGATGTTCTCATCCAAGAAGCTTCTTCAGCTCTGATAGATGGTGGGGAATGGAAGGATTTGCATTCCTTTCAGACAGCTAGGCATTTATATTCATTTAGAGAGTCTTTGAGGCCATTTGGAGATTTATCCTTCCCCCTCTGTTGAGAGACATATGTTCAATTTTGACAGAATGGCCTCTTTGACTCATCTTTCAAACCAGTGGTCCTCTCTATCCAAAATGTGGACTTTGGTGTCTTCAAAAGATTGGCCTTTGCTGAATCTAGTCCTGATGGGTTTTTTTCTCCTATGTTGTGCCATGTGTCTATGAAGTGGTTGTTTTGTTTCCCCAATGTACAGATCTGTACATGGCTCACTACATTGTATTGCATTAACCACATTGCTCAGTTTGTGTCTGGATGTTTTATCCTTGGGGGGAACAAGCTTCTGCCTTAGAGTATTCTTGGGTTTCAAGTAGGCACATATGTTGTGTTGGCTGAAGATCCTCCTGAGTTTTTCAGATGTTCCTGCAATCTATGGAATGACAACTAAATTAATGGTTGTAAATTGAGGATTAAAGATTTCCCCTGTTCAGTAGTGACCAACTCAAGGAGGTGATGCTAATCTCCAATTTACAACCGAGGGAGCCTGTGTTGTATAATAGATACTTCTATCATCATGTGGTCAGCATGAAAATAAGGAATGCAGTAACCTTCCTGCCAAATCTGTACCTATTTATCTACTTGCATTTGCATGCTTTCAAACTGCTAGATTGACTGGAACTGGAATGAGTAATTGGAATTCCACCTGTCACATGGCACTCACCCACTGAGCCATCACATTGCCACGTTGAGGACTACCTGTAGCTGAATTGTGTGATTCAGCAATTATAACAAAGATAAAGGAATACCGGTGGTCTTTTTAAAAAGTTCTTTAGCAACACTGAGTTGTGTTCCACTTACTAGATTAAAAAAAGGTCTGTGGCTAGATATTGATTCTATGGTTAAATAAGTAACTCTGAGGTTTCTTTGGAATATTTTAAATAGAAAAATCTATCAAAACTCAGAAAACACTTCCCCCATCCTCCTATATGCAGAAGATCAACAGACTTGGGAGCAGTGAAGAAGTTGCAGTACCCCTCAAGAATGAGCTAAAAACTGCTAGTAACTCTGAAGTAGAACATGGCATTTACTACTTCTAGTAACTTTGACTTCTTTCTGAACTAAA
Source organism: Coluber constrictor foxii (assembly GCA_038048745.1). Classification (NCBI taxonomy): domain Eukaryota; kingdom Metazoa; phylum Chordata; class Lepidosauria; order Squamata; family Colubridae; genus Coluber; species Coluber constrictor. The sequence continues at coordinate 89,136,243 of CM075961.1, forward strand.
TTGAGACATCTGGAAAGTGGGGGGAGGGAATTAGATAAATCTTTGATCTCCCCGAAGAGCCCAGGGCCATTCCTTCAAAGTGTAATATGAGATGGCAGAAGGAGAAAGTATGAAATCACATTAATTATTAATTAATTACATGTAATTAATGCAATTTAATGCTACGTTAATTACATATAATGCTACATTATATTACAATTGCATTAAATATAATATAAATTTTGCCTTAACCCTACCTGTTTTATTTTTTAGTCTTCCTAACTTGGGGTATGGCCTCTGGTAAGTGACACCCGCTATCCAAAGATAGCTTTCTTTTTAATAAATCCCAATAAAATACTACATATGCTGCTGAATAGCAGCTTTGGAAAAATCTTTTTTTTAAAAAATTAAAAGCATATAACAGTATTCAAGGCTGCAAGGATAAACTGGGCATTCAGTGAGATGAGATGCTGAATACATTTTACTGCTTTTAAACAGCCTTCTAAAATTATTATTGGGAACACATTGTATATATTCTGCAATTTCTGTTATATCTCTGATAAGAAGGCATATAATATGTAAAAATCACTATTGAAATCCCCCTTGAGTTGGGCTTAACATTTACTGATATCCTGGATATATTATGGATCTTGGCTATAAAATAAAACAGGCTTAGCTTTCCTTGTTCCATGAAGTTTTTTGTTTTTAATTTCCCAAATATGCTATCCCTTTGTTTTTTTCAGTTACCTATCTCCCCTCCAAGTGGTAACCTAAAGCAAGCCCATTACCCTTTGCAGGTCAACCAATATCAACAAGATGTTGCCAATGATATTGCCAAGAAACAAAATAATATTACAATTAGAAGAAAATAACCTGAAGTTTGGTTGGCATGGCTTTTAATACTGCAGTAAGGCTTAGATAGATTTTAAAAATGGTTTTGTGAAAAGTGTCATATTGAGAAACCTAGGCTGTGCCCAAAAATATCTCAATTGGTTTGAGCACAAGAAATATTTTATAAAAAAGAAATGCAGGCAAAGAAAAAAGCTTTACACATCAAGATTTGCTAATGAATATATAAAACTTAAAGGGGTATAGTTTTCAATGACTTTTATATGTGCAATTGCTTAACGCATTGCTTAAAGCCTTGTAAGCCACCCTGAGTCTCCGGAGAAGGGCAGCATATAAATTGAACCAATAAATTGGGAGAAAGATTTAATATGGAAAAAAAGTAACTGGAATTGAACTATATAAGATGGGATTTGAAATTGCCTAACATGCCAATGACTATAAACTTTTGCTAAGATTTGAAATACAAAAAGAGCATATGATACATTGGGTGATAAAATAGCTAATAATATAATGCGGTATGCAGATGGAGAAGGAATATGAGTAAAAGGATTGAATTTTTCGTTGTGTTATAATTTAAGAGAGAATTTTCCTAAAATGATGTACCATAGTTATATAATGCCAGAAAAACTATCTAAGACATATAACAATATGTCTCAATGCTGGATCAATGCTCAATATGGATCAATGCTGGAAATAAAAATAACATTAAGGGGCAATTTTTAGATTTGTGTGAGTTTGTTTCTGTTGTATTCCTGTCCAGTTTTGTCATCCGTGCCATTTTTAAAAGTTATTTTATGGGACTTGGTTGTGAGAGATGAGCAGTATACAGATTTTAATTGATTTCATTCTATCTTATTGAAACTGGTTTTGGATTTCAAAAGTTGACCTCCTTTATGAAAAGACTTTAAGATGCCACCAGACATTTGCTTCTGAATCACAGCAACAAAATGCAACCATGAGAACATCAACTCCAGACTACCACTAGATGGCAGTACCGTATTAGAAAAGAAAGTTTTTACTTGTCAACAAAATCTGCAGTGTGGCCTTTCAGTCTTGATACACATTTGGAACCAATATTCAATTAGGTTGAATGGAATGCTAAAATTAATGAAACAAAGAAACCTGGATCTGAATTGGCTAAATTCACAATATACAATATTTTGATATTTACAATATCTACTTTTCCTATTAAAATAGTGTTACCACTCCAATGAATCTGAATCAAGATCTCCATGCTGGCTTTTAGGTTTTTTGTTTTTTTTAAAAAAACCATTATAATTAAAAAAGAAAAAAAATCATCTTGGCCATTAAAATTTTTATCTGTCAGAATCAGCTGAAGTTCAGTGAAATCACTCTTCATTTGCAAAAATTTCAGCACCACACTGAAGGCAACACACTAGAACTCAGACCAGACTTCTTTGGATGCCAAGAAGATTCATCCTATAATCTACATACTATAGTTGTAGGGGTTCACATCTAACTTTAGACATAATTGGCAAATTTCAACGTGTTTATTGATTCTGACTTTATCTTGGTTTTGTTCACTTTAATCCTCCCTCCATCTGTTCTTTGCCTACTGAAATCTGGAATTTTTAAATAGGTTTTGTTTTTCATTTTCTTATTTATAAATTCTGTAAGGGAGTTGTAAAAATAACCTTAGAGAAGGCATCTAATATTTTCTTCAAAATAGATGCAGAAGAAATATGCATACTCCTGGTTTGTATATCAGTGTGTGTGTGTGTGTGTGTGTGTGTGTGTGTGTGTGTGTGAAGATTCTGTTACTAATAGCCTGTCATGATAAATATATTTGTAGTCATTTTGTGGAATCAATTTTCTGGTCTGTCTACACGCTAAGGCTGATATTGTTATTTTTCTGTTTGAGGGGCACATTTTTGAAGTGACAATCTGGAGTCATGCAAACTCTCATGAAACCTGAAGCCTAGACATTTGTGGAATAGTAATAATGATGAATAATAATGATTTTGTTTGTTTTCTTTCTTTTTATTTATTTATTTTATTTATTTTATTTTAATTTGATTTATATGCCGCCCTTCTCCGGAGACTCAGGGCGGCTTACAATGTGTTAAGCAATAGCCTTCATACTTTTGTATATTTATACAAAGTCAGCTTATTGCCCCCAACAAACTGGGTCCTCAATTGACCTACCTTAGAAAGGATGGAAGGCTGAGTCAACCTTGAGCCTGGCGAGGATTGAACTCAGAGAAATTACAGGCAGCTGGTGTTAATTGCTGCTTTTAGTAGGAGGCATTAGCCCTCTACGCTACACAGGCTCTCTTTTGCTCATTGGCTTTTGGACATTATCTCATCATTTCAAATGGAAATGACCTTAAGATAAACTTTCAAGGGGAATTTCCATTCTGGTAATTGCAACACTTTTAATGATTTTTACAGTAATGCCTGTTGGTGCTGTGGATAGGATCGGTCTTTCTGGCAAGGTTCAAAATGAAAGAATAAAGCTAACAGTAATCCACAGCATGGGATGGGTCTCTCAGGATACCTGTGAGAAACAATCAGTCTTTCCTAGTTGGGTCAGACAGGAAGGATACTAACAAAAGCAATTTATTGGCCATCTTTGGTTTTACATTTACTATCAGTTCTTTTATGGCGAGTCTTTGCTACATCTTTTGTTAAATTCTCTCTGAAATATTTTTTTCTTCTAGTAGTGAAATTTTTTTCTTGAATTTTTTCTTTCATGTGAGTATGAGTTACCCCATACTAAAATCAGAAGAGATCCAGCTCTCACAGTAAACTTTTCGTGTGAAGTAAATTATCTTGCTCTGAGACTAATCCACAGAATACCTTATAGTGTAAGAGAATGCTATCAAGTGGGGTGTATTATCAAATTCTGAACTTAACAATCCCTATGGATATGTAAGAAATTATTTCATGAGTAGGAACTCCACAATCATATTTGGGGAAAAATACTAGCAGATGAATGGAATGCTAAAATTGGAGAAACAAACCTGGAACTGAAGTGGCTAAATTTACAACATACAAATAAATTTGTATATTATTTACTTAAACATTTCCAGATGAAAAATCCAGGCATTAAATCAATTGTATATTAGGAAGCAGGAGAAATGTAATCCAGTTAGGTAGGAGCCTTCCAGTCACAATTTGTGGAACAGGTAGTAAATAATGGATGTCAAATATATAGATTAAGTTTAGAAAATTAAATTAAGTTCAGCAACAAGATTTGTCCAAGCGGAATATGTTCAGAATATATGATTATGTAAGGAATAAATTTGGTAAATTCAGAATTTCCGCATAGCTGTAAAAAGAGACAAGAAAGTCCTCTTAAAAAAGAGGACTTTCAGAAAAAGTTGCACAGTCCTAAGGAAGAGGAATGTGAGGGGAAAAAATCAAAATAACCTCACTATGAAAATGGCTTTTCTATGTGAATTATTCCTGTCTCATCAACCCAACCATCATCCTTGTGGGTTGGTGGTAGCATGCTTCTAATATCAGGACTATGGTGAGCAATATGTTTCTCTCCCATTTGTTTGTTTGTATTCTTGAAAAAAAAATCGCTGGACTAAGATGTGCTTTAGTCTGATTCAGCTATTCTTTCTTTTTTTGGGCTCAAGAATATATATATATATATATATATATATATATATATATATATATATATATATATGTAGGTCTTTGGTTATTCGGGTCTTCTCCCGCGTAAAATTGGAAGTGTCTTGGCAACGTTTTGACGAAGTCTCATTCGTCATCTTCAGGCTGGTGTTCTCGGCTCTAGCAAAATCTGATCACAAACCCAAACTCTGGCTCAGATACGTAGACGACACCTTCATAATCTGGCCACATGGGAAAAAAAAACTGGACAACTTGCTCACACACCTCAACAGCCTACACCCCAAAATACAGTTCACCATGGAAACAGAAGCGAACAACCAACTTCCCTTCCTGGACGTCTTAGTCTACAGGAATTCCGATGGCTCCCTAGGACACACTATCTACCAGAAGAAAACACACACACAAACCACTATCTGCACGCACTCTCACACCACCACCCAGCCCAGATCAACTCTGTAGCCAAAACACTCATCTACAGAACAAAACACTTAGCTGACGAACAACACCTAAAAACTGAACTACACACTCTCACTAATGTACTAACATCCAATGGATTCCAAAGAAATAAGATTACCAATCTAATCCAAAAAGAAACCCCCACTAAAATCCAAGACAGAGAACAAGAAAACGGCAAAGTCCTCCTCCCATACATAAAAGGCACCACAGACAGAATAAGCAAAATCCTCCAGAAACATAACATCAAGACAGCATTCTGCACAAACCAAAAAATATCCACCATCTTAAGGAACCCCAAAGACAAAATTGAGTTAGAAAATCAAGGAGTATATGAAACCTCATGCACCGCCTGCCCCACCAAATACATCGGACAAACCAACAGAAGAATAAGTGCACGCATTGAAGAACACAAGAACTCAGTCAGAAAAGAGGAACCAACTTCTTCCCTGGTCCAACACCTTAAAGCCACAGGACATGAAATTGACTTTAAAAAGACCAGAACCATTGCCAAAACTGAACACTTTAACAACAGAATAATCAGAGAAGCCATCAAGATAGAAAAACGCATGAACAAATGAGATGATACCTCCCGCCTACCAGCCATTTGGAAACCCGCCCTTATTGACAAACGAGTCCCTAACACGACGAATGACACCAGACCCACACTTACGAGAGCCACACAGGATGTCACCACCACACATCCATGCAGAAAGCAGACTCAAACCCACACTGATAATAAGGCACAACCAAGGACCAGAAGTCAGACCGCAGTTGCATCATTAGCCACTTTAAACCCCTCCAATCCATACATGAAGCAGACTGACACCCACCATGAAGATCTCTCACGGCCACAAACATGAAGCCAAACAACAACAATGCAGCTCACCAGCTCAAATCTCCCTGCAACTCAGACTAAGCCAAGCACAACCAACCCCCCCATCCAATCAGAGCACAGCCAAGCCCCTAACCAATCAGAACACACCTCCACCCAATCAGAACACAGCCAAGCTCCCACCCAATCAGCTCACACCCCCATTAGCAGTTAAAAGGAAGAGACAGCTGCGATCTCACATTGCTCCTGGAAGCACGAAGCCGAGAACACCAGCCTGAAGATGACAAATGAGACTTCGTCAAAACGTCGCCAAGACACTTCCAATTTTACGCGGGAGAAGACCCGAATAACCAAAGACCTACATACAAACACCCGCGAAAACCTCAGAATATATATATATATAATTTTATTTTTGTAGGTCTTTATGTGTATATTTCTTTATGCCAGGGATTTTCTTACGTATATCAAGATGTTTCATAGCCTAATTTTCAGTGAAATCTCAATTCACCAGCTTTTAGGCCTTCAGCTATTTTGCTATCTGTTTGAATTTATGAGGAAAACTGGGATAGATCTATTTCTACCTCTTTAGGTTTCGTCAAAAAAGGGGGCGTGGCTGGCTGACGCCTTTATCACCTTTAAAGCGCTCCATGGCTTAGGGCCTGGGTACTTACGAGACCCTCTTTTGCCACCAATAGCCTCCCACCGACCAGTTCGTTCTCATAGGGAGGGACTACTCAGGGTACTGTCAGTCAAATTGTGCCAACTGGCGACTCCCAGGGGGAGGGCCTTCTCTGTAAGGGCTCCAACCCTTTGGAATGAACTGCCCCCTGATATACGAAACATCCCTAATCTCCGTGCTTTCCGCTGTGCCCTCAAGACCCTGATGTTCAATCAGGCGGGGCTAAGCATGTTAACTGGGAATGATTAAAATATTATATAATTCTGGGTTTTATTTAATTTGGGCTAAACTATGCTATAATTTTAATTATCAATTTTATGATGTTTATGTATCTTTTATTTTTTCTTGACTGTACACCGCCTTGAGTCCTGCGGGAGAAAGGCGGTATAGAAATATAATAAATAAATAAATAAAATAAATAAATTTACTCTCTTGTCAACAAAGAAATTGAAATTTTCTTACTACTTACAGCCAATTTCACTTTGTACTATGCAAATGGTTTTCTCTGATCAGTGATTTGATTCTTATTAAAAATATGAGAATTTGCTGCCAGTAAAAGCCTTTCTAATTACATCTGAGGTTAGGTATTCTTTTGCCATCTCTCTGTAATAACTCTGCATGTTATTAAACACAAGTTCCAATTAATGTAATTAAACATTTGAATTTTATTTAGAATTCTTTGTGTAAAAGGCCATTCCATTCCTATTCTCTTTTTTCAGGATGTTGACTTCATAACTAAGATCTTATTTGAGCTTAATGATTTGACCACGAGCTATTTCTATTGTAACTTGCATTTGCCTTGGTTCACATATGCTAAATCATGATTAATTAAAGGGCCCTAATTGCATGGGTTCATAAAACACATTAAGCCATAAATTTACAAATCATGGTGATAAAGGTTATTTAATATGCTACACCAAACTAAACAAGCCACATTAGGCCTGATTTAGTACATTTCTTTATGCTGGATTGTTAAGGAATCTGCAAAACACTAATGGTATTATTAAATGATGAACCTTTGAACAATATTAAAATATTTCAATGCTGATTGTTAACTATTTTCTCTGGACAGAGTAAACAGCCTTTTTCTGGTAGGTTTAGATTGGTGTTGGTCAGCATAAGTCTTTTAAACCATATAGTAATAATACCAACATTGTCAATCTATGCCATGGTTTAAATACAGGGTGAGACTTTATTAAAAGGAAATATCTCACCTTTTGCACTGACACCTGGTACCCAGCTGCATAGAAGTTTTATATACTTACACAGGCTAATTTGAAGAAATTATTAGCCAATCTCTGCCTCCTGTGCAAAATTGTTAACAGCAATTTCATGGTATTAGGTTCTTGCTTTCTTTCCTGCAAGATAGCAGTAAGGGAAACTAACCTGAATAGGAATTATGGAATTGCATCTATAAAAGAATTGGCAGTAGTTAATCAAGGCTTTTAAACAAACATTTCTTTGGGCAGAGCAATAAGGCAATTACCAGTGCTAGGTTTCAATTTGGATTGGGTAATTTATGGAATATGCTGCCTTTCTTTCCCTAAATGCAGTCTGAGTTAACTGCTTTTACCAGTATGAATGAAAGTGTCCATTTTAATTCAATACCTACTGAGTCTTACAGACATTTTGGAAACAAAAATAAATGGATGTGGTTGGAGTGGCTGAAATGTGCAAAGCTAATGCAATTGTAGTCAGAGGTGAGGTTGCACTAAAAGTTTCCAAAATACCAGTAATAAGGCTTTGGATACGGATTAAAAAAAGGTTTACTTGTTTTGCCTGCACTCACCATTGCTTAAGAAAGGTCATTCTTTTTGATAGAGTTGTCCCCATTCTGGATATCTTTGCAAGACTCCTATGCGGTAGAGATAACTCTCCATTAGTGAGCTCAGAATCCAGGGGAACTCAGTCAGTTTTCCAGTCACACCACTAAATGACAAATATAGAAATTACATTTTATTAATGTTGTGTTTTGAAGTAATTTTAGTAAATATAATTACAACAGTAATATAAACTAGAAGATAGAAAAATAGAAAGAAAGAGCAAAAACTGCAAAAGGGAAACAAAGAGATAAAGAATAGATAGAAAAAAAGAAAAGTAAGAGTATAATGTGTGTGTGTGTGTGCGTGTGTGCGTGTGTGTGCGTGTGTGAGTGTGTGTGTGTGTGTGTGACTTCCAGGCTTCATCACAATACATTTCATCTGCTCCTTTACAACAAATGATTTCTTCCCATACCTCATTTTTTATGTATAAAAATTTTTTTTTTGCTCCACAAAAATCATTGGCCATGCTGCCACCCACCACACTCATGAGCTCATTGAAGCATGGCACTCCACAAGCAATTATATCAACATTAACCTACAACCAGCCTATGAATCCTTCAGCTTAGTTTACTTCATTGTCATTGCACCTCATACAACTATAAAAATAAAACAAAAACACACATCCTTCACATTCTATACAATTGAATTGAAAACCTAATACTGCACTGATATTACACTGTGCAATAGAATTCAATATCGGTACTGCTCTGGGATAGAAGCTGTTTTTCAGCCAATATGTCTTTATTATCCTGTACCATCTGCCAGATGGTAATCGTTCAAAAAAAGGGTGCCCAGGATGAGATGGGTCTTTAAGAATGTTTTGAACAGATTTCCGATTGACATTATGGTGCTATCAGACTTGAAAAGTTTAGATACTAGTCTATGTGGAAGAGTTCAGTTCAGCAACGTTTCAAAACCAGTTGCTACCAATTTGCTAATAGGCGCTTGCATGCTTGTGCATGTGAGCAATGCTTCTGCGCATGCGCAGAAGCATCCGGGTGGGTGGGCGGAGCCTCCTGCTGCCGTTGCTACGTGTTCGCCCAATGCAGGATGAACTGATAGCAACCCACCACTGGAAGAATTGTGTTAAATGCAGAACTAAAATCTACAAAAAGCATCATCACAACAATCTCCCTGCTGTTCCAGATGAGTCAGAGCAGTGTGAAGAGTGATGGCTATAGCGTCCTCTGTAGATCTATTTGTTCTGTATGCAAACTGGTGTTTATCAAATATATACAGAAGATCAGAAGTGATGTGCTGACAGACCAATTTCTCAAAGCATTTCTTGATGATAGGAATGAGTGCCACTGGTCTGTAATCATTGAGGTTATTGTTAGGGAACTTCTTTGACAGTGGAACAATGGTGGAAGGCTTCAAACGAGATGAAATAGTGGACTGGGATAAAGACTGGTTGAAGATCCTGGTAAAGATTCTAGCTAACTGATTAGAAAAGTCTCTAAGCACTTGGCCAGAGATACCATCAGGACCAACAGCCCTCAAAATGCTCCTCACCTCCTGTTCCTCCACAATGAGATGGGGGCGACAATGGGCTGGTAGCTGTATTTTTGCTGTCTCTGATGTCTCCATTTCAAAGCGAGCAAAGAAATGATTCAGCTCCTCTGCCAATGAAGCATCCCTCTCAGCAGGGGATGATATTAGTTGGTTGATGGTTGGTAACAACATGACGCCTGCCTCATGTTGTTACTATAAAATTATCCTCAATCTTCATTTTATAATCCGTCTTGGCTTTCCAAATACTTTTCTTCCGACTAGCTCTAGCAGCACTGTATCTTGCCCAATGATTGGCTCTAAAGGCCTTGGTCCTATCACACAAGAGGCGCTGGACTTCCTTAGTCATCCAGGGCTTCTGATTGGGATAGATCCTAATATGTTTATCCACAGTGACAGTATCTGTGTAATGTTTGATATAGCACAGAACAGCTGCAATGTGCTCCTCTAAGTCAGGGTGGTAAAAGGTGTCCCAATTTGTGTTCTCAAAACAATCCTGAAGTTGTTGGGAAGCATCTTGTGGCCACGATTTCACCGTCTTTATTATAGGCAGAGCCTGTCTCCTGAGAGGCATGTATGCTGTTGCTAAAAGCAGTGACGTATGGTCTGACTATCCCAAATGTGGTAATTTTATAACCCTGTAGCAGGGGTGAAATGCTCCCAGTTCGGACCAGATGCCCAATCTGGTAGCGATGGCGGAGGGTGGTTCAGAGAACTGGTAGCAAAAATCCCCCCATGCCCAGCTGAGCTGTGAGATCATCAGATCATTCTACAACCTTTTCGGCCGAAAAAATGCTTTTAAAAGTTAAAAAAAAGCCTCTGATGATTGTGCGGCTCATCTGGAGCCATCTGGAGCCAGCTTTTAGAAGCTCGTCAGAGGCTTCTAAAAGCATTTTTTTTCTGCAACCTCTTCTGCCAAAGAGGCTGTAGGGGGAAAAAATGCCTTTAAAAGCCTCTGGCAATCCCAGTTGAGTTGCCTGGTTGTCAGAGGCTTCTAAAAGCATTTTTTTCTGCAATCTCTTAAGGTTGTAGAAAAAATGCTTTTAAAAGTTAAAAAAAAAAGTTGGCCACCGCCCACCCAATCACATTACCCCTACCCCCAAGCCATGCTCACAGAACCGGTAGTAACAAATTTTACATTTCACCACTGCCCTGTTTGTTTAATGTTGGTATATACTTTGTCCAATATGTTTGTTCCTCTAGTGGCATAGTTAACACGTTGATAGAATTTAGGGAGCACTGCTTTTAAATCAGCCTGATTAAAGTCCCAGCTATAATATGCACAGCATCAGGATACTTATTCAGGATCCATATCAACTGCACAGCCAACCAGAGACAGCACCTCTTCTCAGCCAGCCCCCCCAAACCACCACTTTATCTCTCAATGACCCTCATCTGATGTAATCTACAAATCACAGGACTCATTGATCGCTCACACCTGACCCATCACAAGACTCTCACTTGATACTGTTATCTCGGCGCAGGGAAAGAAACGCGACTCAGCTGTCCGTTCAGAACCTTTATTAGATGGGTGAAACTGAACGCCGGCTGGGCTGCTGAGCCTCCTTATATCCTGCTCAGGCATGCCCACCGGCCAATGACAAACATTTAAACTTCCCGCCGGTGGAATCTACCAATCCCCCGACGGATGTCCTTATAAGGACATAACACCCCTCCCCTCCTAGTCCTTAGTTCGTCAGTCCGTGTGCGCTACTACGTATTCGCGCAGGTAGGCGGGACGCCTGACAGTTCTATTGGACCTTCGCGGCCCCGTGGGTGGGTTTATGCAACTCCGGACGGGTCGAGCCCCGGGTGGCTCCTGTCCTTCCGTCCGGGGTTCTCCGGCCTCCGCCGTCGCGTGCGCGGGGTCTGCCCTGGTGTCTCCGGCAGGAGTCGAAGTCATCTCCTCGTGCCGCCCTCTGGTCGCGCCGCCGTCGGTCCGGTGGTCCTCGGTACCGCTCCAGTCGCCGCAGCCGGGAAGCGGTCGTCTGCCTCGCGGTAAGCCTCCTGGAGTCTCGTCCGGTGTCCGGAATGCCCCCGGGTCAGGGGGTGTGGGAAAGTTCCCGGTGTGTTGGCCCCCGGGTGGTGGTTGTTGTTGTCCTCCTCTGCTGGGTCGGCGGCACCTTTCCCGGTTGGGAATGGGCTGGTCGTCCGCCTCGAGTGGTGGGAGGTCCTCCTCTTCTGGGTGTGGTTGGTCTGCCCTGTCAGGTCGGTGTTGGCCTGCCCTGTCGGGGTGGGGTAGGCCTACCTCGTCTGGGTGGTTTTCCTCGAGCTCCTCAATTCCCCTCCACCTTTTCCGGAGCTGGTCGATGTGTCGCCTGCAGATGCGGCCGTCGTCCAGCTCGACTTCGTAGGACTTTGGGCCGGTCACTCGCATGATTTGGCCCTTGAGCCATTTGGGGTCGCCCTGGAAGTTTAGCGCGAAGATCAAATCACCGCACACGAAGTTCCTCGGTGGCGGGGTTTTGTTCGGCCTGTCCTTGGGATTGTAGAGCGGGTGCAGGCGATCTAGCGGCGAGCGCAGTTTCCGTCCCATCAGTAGCTCCGCCGGGCTCTTTCTTGTTGTCGTGTGAGGGGTGATGTGTTGGGTCAATAGGAACTGGTCGATTTGTTCTTGCCAGTCCCCGTTTCCCATTCTGGTTAGTGTCTCTTTCGTGAGCCTCACCATTTTCTCGGCCTGTCCGTTTCCGGCCGGTCTGTACGGGGCGGTCAGCGCGTGCCTAATGCCGTGGCCTGCCAGGAACTCTTCCATCGCCTTTGCTGTCAGCTGTGGACCGTTGTCGGAGACGAGGGTGTCCGGTAGGCCGTGCGTGGCGAATAGACGTCGCAGGGCGCGGATGGTGGCTTCCGTTGTGGTGGAGGGCATGGCTATGACTTCGAGCCATTTGGAGAATGCGTCCACCACGATCAGGAGGGATTTACCGTTCATCGGCCCGGCGAAGTCGATGTGGATTCTCGACCAGGGTCCGGATGGTGGTTCCCATTCTGACGGTTTCGCTTGCGGTGGTGCTGGTCTCGTTTCCTGGCACGGGTCACATCTGGCAATCCACGCCTCGATGTCTTTGTCTAATGCGGGCCACCAGACGTGACTCCGTGCTAGGGCCTTCATCCTCACGATCCCCGGGTGACCGCAGTGGAGGGTTTGTAAGGTCCGTTTTTGGAGCGAGGTGGGAATGACCACGCGGTCGCCCCAGAGGAGGCAGCCTTGCATCGTAGTGAGTTCGTGCCGTCTTCTCTGGAATGGGGTCATCTCCTCCCTCTGGGCGTCTTCTGGCCATCCCCGTAATACCCAGGACAGCACTTGTCTGAGGATTCTGTCCTTTGCGGTGTGCTGTGCGACCGTGGACGAGGACACCGGACTGGACTCGTCATTATCGATGTGGTGGAGTCCGAGTGTGGGTGCTGGATCTTCGATCCGTTCGTTCAGCGGGCACCTGCTGAGGCCGTCGGCATTTCCAATGACTTTACCCGGCCGGTGGGCTAGGTGATAATTGTAGCCCGACAGGAAGATGGCCCAGCGTGTCATCCTGGGCGACATGAAAGTTGGGGTGGGTTTGTCTCCCGCGAGGAGACCAAGTAGCGGTTTGTGGTCTGTTATGATGGTAAACGCTCTGCCGTATACGTATTCATGGAAACGCTTAACGCCCGCCACAATCGCTAGCGCTTCCTTGTCTATTTGGCCGTAGTTCCTCTCAGCTGGTGACATGGTTTTGGAGAAGAATGCGATTGGCGCTTCTTCTCCATTCGGGAGTTGGTGGCTTAGGACGGCCCCGACCCCGTAGGGTGAGGCGTCGCAGGTTAAGGTTAGCGGTAGCTCCCCGTTGTACTGGATGAGGAGGCTGTCGGAGGACAGGAGTCTTTTGGCGTTCCGGAAGGCTTCCTCCTCTGCGCTCCCCCACTTCCAGGGTGCCGCCTTCCCTAGGAGTCGGTGCAGTGGTTCAGCGACGGTGGCTTTCTGTTGTAGGAATACACTATAAAAGTTAAGTAATCCCAGAAAAGCCTGAAGCTCCGTTTTGTTTTTTGGGGCTGGAGCCTCGTGTATAGCCCGTACTTTGTCTTTGGTGGGGTGGATGCCCTGGCCATCAATTAAATAGCCCAGGAACTCGACTTCCCTGACCCCGATCACGCACTTGTCCCGTCGGACCCGTAGTCCCTTCGCCTGGAACCGCTGTAGGGCAAGCCTGAGCCGTTCCATTAGTTGGGATTCCGAAGTCCCTGAGATTAGGACGTCATCGAAGTAGGGCACCACCCCTGGAATGCCTTGGAGAAGGCGTTCCATCATCGATTGAAAAATTCCCGGGGCGGCACTGACCCCGAATTGGAGTCTGTTGCATTTAAATGCGCCCCGGTGCGTGACAATTGTTTGTGCCTCCGCAGTTGTCTGGTCCACTGGCAGTTGCTGGTAAGCCTGCGCCAGGTCCAGTTTGGCAAATATTGATCCTTTGCCCAGTGAGTGCAACAGGTGTTGCACTACTGGCACCGGATATGCGCTCTGCTGTAACGCACGGTTGATGGTGCACTTATAGTCAGCGCAGATGCGCACTGATCCATCTGGCTTCATGGGGGTCACAATTGGCGTCTCCCATGCCGCGTGATCGATCGGTTCAAGGATGCCCTGGGCGATTAGCTTGTCCAATTGTGCATCCACTTTAGGTCTAAGGGCAAATGGGACTCTGCGGGGCTTAAGTCGAATCGGGTTGATTTTAGGATCTAAATTTAGGGATATGGGTTTCCCCAGGAATTTACCTAAGCTCCCGTCGAAGACGTCCTGGAAGTCTTCTAGGAGTTCGTCGAGCTGACTATTTCTAATCTGATTAATTCCTCCGATTGTGAGCCCTAGTGGCCTGAACCACTCCACTCCCAGTAGGGTCGGTCGGGCGTCCCTGACGACGACGATGGGGAGGTCTCCGCTGAACTCTTTGTATGTCACCCTGATGTTCGTGCGACCCAGGATGCCGATGGGGTGACCGCCAAAATCCACCAGCTTCGCTTGGCTTGGCTTCAGTTGACCCTTCGAAATGTTGGGCTGGAGTCTTTTGAGGTTCTGCCAGGCGATAATGGAGAAGGGTGAGCCAGAGTCTATCTCCATGGGGCATGGTGCCCCGTCCACGTGGACGGTCACGTGGAATTTTTCGGCTCCCTCGGCCGCGGTGTTGGCGATGGTCGTTTTGTTGACCTGCCGGCCGTTTGCTTGCCGCTCGTCCTGTCGCCTCGGTTGCTGGGACCGTCTGGATGACCTCTGGTATTCGCGGTCTCCAGGTCTCTGCCTCTCAAAAGTTGGTTCTGCCGCCCTGCAGGCCTCGGCGATGTGGCCTTTCCGTCCGCATCGGCGGCAGGTTGCATCTCGCCAGCGACATCTGGCGCGAGGGTGATCTCCCTTGCAGCTGGCGCATCTGTCCTCTCGGGTGCCATCTTGTTGACTTTCCCGCCTTTGGGGCCTCGTGACCTTGTGGACGGCCATTTCCCCTTCGGACTCCGAGCACGTGGAGAGGTCCTCGGATGACTGTGGCTGTTCTCTGTGGATCTTATAGATCCCTTTTGAGCGTCTCATAGCTGCTGCCGCTCTGTCGGACGTCTCCGCCGCGGTTGCTTCTTCTATGACGTCCTTTAGAGAGATCTTTTTCCGGCTGAGGAACTTTTTCTGGACTGAGCAGTCCCTCATGCCGAATACGATCCGGTCTCTTAGCTGGACGTCCACATTCTCAAACTCACAGCTGGCCGCGATCTTCCGGAGCGCCGATACGAAGTCCTTGAACGTTTCCCCTTCGTTCTGATTCCTTTGGTGGAATTCAAAACGGTTGGCTAGGGGGGTGCTCGTGGGCGCGTAGTGCTCCTGGAGGACGTCTTGGAGCTCGGACCATGGCATCTGCTCGATGTCCCTGGGTGCCACGAGGTCCATCGCCATCTCCAGGACTTCGGATCCGCAGTGAGCCAGGAAGAGAGCCCTCTTCCTGTTGTCGTCTAGTTCTGTGAAGCCGCTGCCCGCCAGGAATTGTCTGAATCTCACCATGAAGGACTTCCATTTTTCCTGGCTTGGATTGAATGGAGCCAAGGAAATTTGTGGTCCAGACATGGTTCAGTGACTTAGCTCGGTGATTCAGCTCCTGAGGCGGTAGCGTTGCGTTGCAGGTCGTCGGTTCTTCTTCAGTCCTTCGTCGCCAGTGTTATCTCGGCGCAGGGAAAGAAACGCGACTCAGCTGTCCGTTCAGAACCTTTATTAGATGGGTGAAACTGAACGCCGGCTGGGCTGCTGAGCCTCCTTATATCCTGCTCAGGCATGCCCACCGGCCAATGACAAACATTTAAACTTCCCGCCGGTGGAATCTACCAATCCCCCGACGGATGTCCTTATAAGGACATAACAGATACACCCACACCTGAAGCCCTTATAAACAGATGAGCAGTGACGCTGACATCCCCCAAACGCCACTGAAGATATTACCTAGCCTGGTAACGAAATATTTGGAAATCAACCCACAAGAATGAACTTTAATCTTTTATTATTTTTTTAAAGAAAGCAAAATAAAATGTTTTCCCATGGGAAGAATTCTTTATAATTAATTCCAAAATATTACTTCAAATTTATCCGGACTTTTAGTCCCTTTTAAAAACCAAAGTTTTAATCTTTTGCAGTTTATTTCAATTTCTTTTAAGTTCTTAAGCTTGTGGTTCAAACTTTCTTTTGTTAAGCATTGAAGGTAAAGTCACTCAGTGGTTTCAAGCGTTAATTCAAAGATTTTTAAATAGCTCAAAAGTAGTTAACTAATAGAAGGTATCCAGGAGATTCTAGGGACTTCCTCTGCATAACAACGGCAGCTACTGACTGGATCTCCAAACTCGACATCAAACTTTGAAATATTATTTCTGTTTTCCTTTTAGGTTTTCTTACTGCTTTTTTATTGTTTTAATTGTTTTTAACCTGTAAAAATGAAGCGTTTTAATATTGTGTGTGACCAGCCGTACGCTAAATAAATAAATAATATTTATTGATATTTCCCCCCCCCCCCTTTTTTTGTATGCCACCCAGTATCATTGCTTGAATTGTGTGGACATACAACTGCCTATAAATAAATACATTTCCAAAAACTTTCTCTAACCCATAATATATAATTGACAGGCTGGATTTTATCATATATTTTATCTATTATCTATTATTTTATTCTAGAATTTTTAATTGCATGTTTATTGAGTGTTTTTATTTGTTCTTGTCTCTGGTCTATGACTGTCATAAAATTCTATACTGTAATAACCCATTACAGAATAATCTGTATATAATTCAGATGAGATTTGAGAAAACTGATAAACAGTGGCAAGGGTAAGCCATTGATGCTTATCAAGGACAATGGTGGTGTGGCATCAGTGAGATCAGGCACATGAAGCACTTAGAGTGGAGAAGGAGGAGAGGAAAGAGAAGGAAAAGTAAAGATAAAATAAAGTTAAAGTTGAAGAAACAAAGGAACGAGAAAGAGGTGGAAAGGTAGAAGAAAGAGTGTCAGAATGGCAGTGGGTTATGCAGTGAAAATGGTGGAGAGGCAGTATGCAATTATGGTAAAATAAAAACCACACTTTAAATGACAAAAGTAAAGGAAGGAGGAATTAGAAGGACAATATACTATTTCTACACTTTTACATTAACTACAATTACATATTTTTTCTTTTCATTTTTTTCTTTTTTCATCCTCCCAGTACAATCATTCATTTCAATATTAGCCACAAGAGGGAGTTGAGGATTAACTTTAAGTATTATTTCAGCATTGACCTCAAGAGAGAACAAAAGGCCAATTTTGGAGAAAAGGAAAGGACCCAGAGATTATTAAAAAAAAGAAATATAAACAAACAAAAAACAAAAGCAAATGTTTAAATATTTAATTTTTAAAAATTGGACCTTAGAATTTAAAAATAAACAAAAGAAAAAAAAGGAACTAAATATCTTTCTGGATCTTGGGCCTATTCCCCCCAACTTGGTGTCATCTGCAAATCTGATAAACTCTCCTTCTATTCTCTCATCTAAATCAGTTCCCCAACCTTTCTGGCTTTGTGGACCAGTGCGCGTGGGGGAGGGGGGGAACGGACGGATGGTTTCACGTGAGTGATGGGTAAGTGCGCATGCAGCTCCATTTGCATTAGCAGCAGACATGTGTGTCCATCAGTCACACAAATGGAGAGCACACACACATGCTTGCCCACTGCTCATGCAAGTAGAGATGCATTTTTACATTACATTTTAAAAAGATCTTCATACTATGGTATGGACAACAGATGAGGTTTATTTTGGTTGACAAATGTATCTTGCCCCCATTCACTGTCCCTATTACTATCTGAGAAGTACTCTGACAGGGATTTCACCAAGTTCATTAAATGCTCACAAAGATTTTTGTGCACATCAGTTTCAATTTCCAACTCATTTTTGCTCAGAAAATGGACCAGGAGAGGAAAGCATTCAACGTTTTTCTCATTTACACATTTGATTCAAAAGTTAAGTTTGATTTTCAGTGATGTTGTTTTGTCTGTCTCTATGAACGTGATTGTATCTTTCCATTGGAAAGATGCAGTAACTTTATTAAGTTTCCCAAATATCTTGGCAAGGTAAGCATGTTACATGAGCCACTTCTCATTGTGTAAAATTTGGTGTGTTTGCTATGTGCAAAATGGTCCTCCCTAATGAAGACAACCAGAAGCTTGTTGCTCAGCTGAAAAAGCCTGGCCAGGATTTTGCCCCTTGAAAGCCATCTAACTTCTGTATGAATTAGAAGCAATTGATGTTGACTTTCCATTTCTTCTCAAGCCTCTACAAAAAGTCTTGATGAGACTTTAAGTGACAATTTTTATGGCTTCATTAAGGATATGCTTTAAGTCAAATTAAACTGACTTAAACTGACTTTAAGTCAGTTTAAGTCAGTTCTTTGCCACAAGGGCATGCCAATACAAGATGCAATGACATATAATGCAATGAGATATAATTTGGCAATACATTTTTTATTCTTGATACCATCCCTTTCAATTTTCCCACCATCACTGCAGCCCCATTACTGTATATGTTAACACACTTACCCCAATCAAGATTGTATTTATTTGTAACAATTGGTGATTTAAAAATTTCTTCCCTGGTTGCATTGCTCTCCAAAGGTGTGTGTAAAAACAAATCTTCTTTGATAGATTCTTCAAATAGATACCTCACAAAAACAAACAGTATCACAAGTCCAGTAACGTATGTACTCTCAACCAGTTGTACTGAAATGCTTTACAGTTTTTTAGTCACTGAATAAATTCATCTTCAATGTAGTCTGAGATTTTATGATTATCATTGGATACAATGTTGTTAGAACATTGGGTTGCTGAAACTTTTTTCATCGCCTCCTCTCCAAGCATCCAACTATTTCTTTCATGGTTTGATGAGATCCTCTGCAATTTTATAAGATTTACCAGCATGGCATTCATGTAATTTAACAGAAATTATGCTTTGTGTGTTTTCATTATCGGTTTTTGTAAACAAGCCATAGTGGCATCTTGGACTTCCTTGTTGGTTTTGAAAAAACTGACATCCTTTCCCTTTATGTGCAGGTGGTTTATTTGTTTCAGCTTAACAGATGACAAGGAACTGTTGAGGATTTGCAAATCTCCTTAAATGCAAACGACACATTGCCCATCCAGGTGTTCTTCCCTTCCATTAGGAATAAATACTAAAGATAGATAAGATCCATCATATTTCTTTCTTTCTTTTTTCTTTGAAGATTTTAAATCTTCATATTTGATCCTGTTACTAGTCAGTATGCTTGCTTCTTGAGTATCAGTATGTCATCTTCCATCACAGTTGTGCCCTAAAATGATTAAAATAATAAAAGAGAGGGTCAGACTCTTGGCTGACTCAATTTGCAAGCAGAACCCCCCCCCCAATTCTAATATCCTTGCATTTTACTTACTGAACTGCAATGAAGAGTGTCTTCTTGAACTTCATCAGGACCAATATTTTTAGCATCTGAAAGCCTACCCATCTTGAGCTAGTTATCCATGGCTTTAGCTTCCTGAAGTAGTAACTAAATTGTAACTATATACATACATAAATTCTATGTTATTGGCCAAAATTATACCCCAGATTTAATGGAATTTGTTTAATTAAAATATATTCTGAATCATTTTTATTCTAATTCAAATATCTCTCCAATTTCCTATATAATGTCTAGTTTTTGCGTAAATTTTACTCTGATATTTTATGAATAAAGTGATTATAATATTCCAAATGTCATTTATCTAAAAAAACCACATAGGAAGCAAAAATCCCAAAAAGAAATGTGGAATAATGTGAGTAAGTATGGATCACACTTGTTCAGATTGCAAATAAAATGTTGACATGTGTATCCAGGAACTACATACCCAGCAATGATTTTTGCACAAAATAACTATTATGGAAACTATGACGAAGGGTTGTCTGATTAGCATCAGAACACAGAGACTATATTTTACACTGTTACAACACCACTGAACCACAAGCATGAATTACAATTGAAAGAATGAGTACAGAAGCAAATGTGAAATTGCCCTGAACTGAACTGAATGAAGGGAGTAGTGGACAGACGACCTTCTGGATGTTGCTAGAAAAGCCAAGAGTGCTCTAACATTTGCTGCTTGGAAACTACAATTGAATAGTTGACCTCATGTGGTTTTATTTTAAAATCAGTTTTAAAAATGATTTTTGAGTTTTTTGTAGAATCTCTATGAAGCTTTTGTGGAACCATGGAACAGAGTTTGGGAACTGTTGCTCTAAGGAGTAACACATTAAATGTGTTCAAAAACCAGTTGAAAACTTTTTATTTGTCTATTATCTTTAAGATTCTTTATTGGTTCTAAGGCTGAAATGATACTATAAGTGCTTTGTCTGTATAATGTTTGAACTCTCTGCCATTTCCAAGGTATTCGAAGAAAAGTTGAAAACAAAACAAAACAAATATAAAGGAAAAACTTTGTCAATTCAAAATTTTTACAATACTGTGCTAGGAGTCCTGACTCTATTAAACACAATTTCCTAGGTTCTGTCTACTCTTTATTAAAATTGTTATTATATTATCATTAAGTGCTTATTTTCTGGAAGCACATCAAGAATTCAACTTCAGAGCAAAAAACACATAATTTTAATAGATTAAAAGTTTAGTGGACAGAAATGCTACACTTGATAAAAAGCTCTTTATTACACAGGTATTACAGGTTATTGCTATCCATTATGTGTGATCTGTGCCTGGCTTCTAATTTAAATTCTTACAAAGTATGTATAGTTAAAATATATATTTCCAAAATTAATTTAGGTTTATGTTCTGATACAGATTTCTAATAGCTGTGTGTGGTAAAAGAATGCTAGAGAGCAGCAATAAATCAGGAAACTCTGAATTGATACTTTGCAAATTTTGCAAATTTAAATGTGCGAACTTCAATTTCCAAAGTTTCCCAGCCAGCATAATGTCTGGGTAATTCTGGGAGCTGAATCCATATATCTCAAAATTGCCAAGTTTGAAAAACACTGATCTAAAACTTTGCTGCCAATTACTAGCTTTCTCGTCTATACCTGACATCCTAAGCTTTTCCCTGCCTTCCAACTTTATAGAATCAAATTTCCCATACTTGGAATTTGATTTTTGTCAAATGAAACATAATTATAGTAGATGTGCAGTTAAACACCTGTAGAAAACACAAAATTGAGGAAGGCTTATTTGTGTTAATCGAATCAGACAAAGGTTTCATAGAACCTTTTTTTAATAACACATGGCAGGTACTCGCCAAATAGTACTTGGGTTTTATATATTTAGTAATGGAAGATTTGTTCCTCTCTATGTGGTACTGTTGTTGACTGATATAATGTTTTACATTTATGCATTCTATTTGTATTATACTCCTTTTTATTGATAAATCAGGACAATTAATTTAGGTAGCAACATTTTTGGACACGTCTTAAATTTAAAATGAACTCTGAATTTTGCAAATAATCATGCTAAACAAAAAATGCAAATTTATGTTGATTTAATCACTTTGGCAAGAAATTACATTGTAATTGTTTCCTACTTTTATAGATACTTCTTGATTAATTTACAACAAAGTTTGATGGAAGACAACAGGAAGGAAAAGCAGACCAGAATTAGTCTAATTAAAGTGAAGAATGTTGGATGATTGCATAAGTAGCCATGATGAAATATATGAAATCCCATGACAAATAAATGGAAATTGTTTAAAGCAGCAAGGAAATGTGCATTGCCTGTGTGTGGTAAAAGACAGCATGTAGTTTTCAAAAAACTCAGCAGGAAATAGATACTTCAAGGGTACCATGAAATTAAAGATTCACAGTATAAAAAATCTATGAATGCATAGATTACTGCAACTAGTGAATGAGAGCAAAATATTGGAGATTGAGCTATGTGCCATGAAATCAGTCCAGAATCTTTCTGTCAACCTCTGCTCTCCTATCTGGTAGGAGACATAAAACTAATTGGATGGTTTTGGTAGCTTTTCAACTATGAGCTGGTATGCCTGATATTGTCCTGTTCCTTGCCAGAGCAATATTTTGGCAGGCCTTGATTTAGCTGACTGGCCCCAGTACCAGAATAGCTGTCTTGTGTCCAGGGAGAAGTTTGGCATTATTAATTGGCTTTTGATCCAGAATATTAAGAGTAATAATAGTTCTAATAATAACAATAGTAGTGCTCTGTGTTATTTTATGTGTTGTATTGGTAAAATTTTGATAGGTAATAGTAATACCCATCAGAGATATCACTCATAAGATATCACTCTGAGACATATTTATCGAGATAAGCAAGTGAGAAATGGTGACCAGTGAGCAAAGAGTTAAGTGTGGAGGAACAAAAGGGACAGGTGAGCAAAACAAGAACAATGCTTTGATAGGTTTTCTTGGGTAGATGTTATGATTGTAAGAATCTCATTTCATGAAAGGCAAAATGATGAAGTGGACATACAGTAGACATTAAGAAACCAAGAACAAAGCAAAAGGGAGCTTTTGGTCCTAAACTTATGTTTTTGGTTTTGTTTGTTTGTTTGATTTTGGTTTTGGTCCTTGCAGACCAGTGTTGACTCCTGGCAACTGCCAGAATAAATCTCTGCAGCTTTCTTTGGAAAATGTCAGATGTGGTTCACCATTGCCTCCTTCCTAGGGCT
Source organism: Coluber constrictor foxii (assembly GCA_038048745.1). NCBI lineage: Eukaryota > Metazoa > Chordata > Lepidosauria > Squamata > Colubridae > Coluber > Coluber constrictor. The sequence continues at coordinate 89,159,128 of CM075961.1, forward strand.
AAGAGAAGTTAACTGGCTCAAAGTCACCCAGCTGGTTTTGTACCAAGATGGGACTAAAACTCTGGACCTCCAGGTTCCTAACCAGGTTCTTTAACCACTGCATCAGACGGGTTCTCAAACATATTTTACTCCCATTAAATCACAGAGCAATAAACTATCCATTCTCTAGTAAGTAGACTGTAAAAGTAAACTGATTAACCTAAAAAACAAGTATATTGCCAAATAAATGAGAGTATGGCTGAACTTATGTGTGTTTACATAGAAGTGAGTTTCTTTAAACTAGATGGAATTTAATTCTAAGTATCTCTGAATAACAGGCTTATGGAGTGGATCCAAATGCTCTAATGGAAGCACAGTCTCAACCTTTCAGTGGTGTTGGGTCTATCTACAATTAGGAGTGTCCCTTTTCCCCCCTGTTTCTGTATATAGGTGCGTATATAATATAAAACATTATGGTCCCTGTACAAGCAATGTAGTCCTGCCTATGTCAAAATGTTTGCATAGGTCAGGTTAGATCTAGATATTTTTGCATTTACCTCTTCACTGTCTGCAAAGAAGAATGTTACTCCTTTAAACATGAGCCACAGTGGCGCAGTGATTATAGTGCAGTACTGCAGGCTACTTCTGGTGACTGCCGGCTGCCTGCAATTTTGGCAGTTCAAATCTCACCAGGCTCAAGGTTGACTCAGCTTTCCATCCTTCCGAGGTGGGTAAATGAGGACCCAGATTGATGGGGGCAATATGCTGACTCTGTAAACAGCTTAGAGTGGGCTGTAAAGCACTGTAAAGTGGTATATAAGTCTAAGTGCTATTGGTGTTTAATAATTGAGGCAAAGAGTAAGTTTCAGCAGGAGTTATTGACATAACATCCTGGCAAATGTACTCTTTATAAATAAATGTCAATGGTGCTTTTATTCCTTTTGCTTCAGTCCCATTCTGCCTATCCCACCCTTTCCTTCCCCTTTCTAACATATAGTATACATCAGTGATGGTTAATCTTTTTGGTGCTGAGTGCCCAAATCTCGCATGCACACACATGAATGTACATGCGCGTGTCACAATCCCCAAAATGCAATGTGAATGCCCCCATACATGCACCCTGCGCATGCACACATATTCCCTGTGCATGTGCCCCCCCCACGCATGCACACTGGGCCCCTGTTTTGGTTTCCAAGTTGGTGCAAGAGGCTTTTCAGGCCCAAAATGGGGTGTGTGTGGGGGAGGCAGCTAGGACTAGATGGGGATAGAAACTGCAAAGATCGGAGATGGCACGGAAGGCAGGAGGCAGCTAGGACTCGATGGGGGAGAAACTGTGGAGATCGGACAAGGCAGAAAGGTAGGAGGCAGCTAGAACTCAATGGGAGAGAAACTGTGGAGATCGTGTAGCTTTCTCCTGCATTCTTGCCTTCCTGCCTTCTCCAATTTTTGCAGTTTCTCCCTCATCGAATCTGCCTCCTGCCTTCCATGATCTTCAAAGATTTATTTATTTATTTATTTATTTATTTGTTTGGTTGGTTGGTTGTTCAATTTATATGCTGCCCTTCTCTGGAGACTCAGGGTGGCTTACAATGCATTAAGCAATAGCCTTCATACTTTTGTATATACCTGCTTAGTAGGGCTTTTGCCCCCCCCCCCCAAGTGGTGTTATTTTTTTATACAAAGTCAGCTTATTGCCCCCTCAATCCGGGTCCTCATTTTACCTACTTTGAAAGGATGGAAGGCTGAGTCAACCTTGAGCCTGGTGAGATTTGAACTTGCAGTAATTGCAGGCAGCTGGGGCTAGTTAACAGCACTTTAGTCTGCTGCGCCACCAAGGCTCACCCCCCATCAAATCCTAGCTGCCTCCTGCCTTCCATGATCTCCAAAGTTTCTACCGCCATCAAATCCTAGCTGCCCCCTGCTTTCCACGATCTCCAGTTTCTTCCCCACTGAATCCTAGCTGCCTCCTACCTTCTATGCCTTCTCCGATCTTTGCAGGTTCTACTCCCACTGCATCCTAGCTTTCTCCTGCATTCCTGCCGCAGAGTGGCACCTGCGGTGGGTGGAACCTGCGGAGATCGGGGAAGGCCCCACCCCCATGCATTCTTGGCAGAGACCTGAAGACCAGCTGGCTGATGGGAGGTGCACGCATGTGTGGTGGAGCTGGGCTGGGTGACGGCTGGCATGCCCGCAGAAAGGGCTCTGCCTGCCACCTGTGGCATGCATGCCATAGGTTCACCATCACAGGTATACACTCTCATGCCCTCTTATTCCCTAGCCTTACTATACCAGCAAGATGGAGGAGAGAACATCTGAGTATATGAGAGAGAGAGAAAAAAAAAGAGAGAAGGAAGGAAAAAAGACAGAGTGGAAACAGAAGAAGAAGGAAGAGAATGATAGAAGGAGAAGAGGAAACAGAAGGGAAATACCAGTAATCAGAAAGAGGAAAGAAAGGGTGTTGGATAACAAATGCCTGCCCCATGCAGAGCCCATTCTGACATTATTATCCACCCGTGAAGTTTCTATTTCATAGAGTCTTGGTTATTCTGTTTCTTTCCCTACCATTTTAAAAACCTATTTGACCCAGAATTTATACAATTAGAAAGGAAAGAGCTCAAAGCATTTTTAAAGACCCCACACCTACTTTACGTTCTGTTTCTGTTGCTCCTCTCTGGGAGGAGTTTTCGAAGTATTTCTAGCAGGACTACCAGATTCTGTAATAGCTTTGTTCCCTATGCCATTCATCTGGTAAACTTGCAATATTCATTTTTCTCGCCATGTACATGTATACTTCTGAACTAGATTGTTTCTCTGTGCCATATATGTAGATATATGCATAATTTTGTATGTATATATGTATGTATGTATGTATGTATGTATGTATGTATGTATGTATGTATGTGTGTATGTATTTTGTCATGTTTATGTAGTGTATATTGGGGGTGGTTATCCTTTGAGAACTGTATACAACAAAATTTCATTTTAATGTATACCGATTAGTGTGATATCACATTTAAAGTGATAATAAAGTTATTCCAAATCTAAAATATGGGTGTTATCATACTCCCTTTGCAACCCTCTTACAGTTCCCCACAGCTTCATCATTTTGTTTCCTTTCAGGAAATTGGGGAGGGAAAAGGAGATGAGAATTTCCAATGACTTTTCATGATAACAAATCTATAGATAGATGAAAATCTGGTGCTTTTTTCTGAAAAAAACAAACAAACAAATCCCAAAGCAGAACTAAAATACTGTATGCTTAAACTGGCTGGCAAGGTTATAAAGGCTGATCTGTTTGGAGGCAAAGCAGGGGAAGTGCTTGTATTTTTTGTGCAAGAATTGTGCAATTGATATAAACGGAAAGTCAGGTGCAATGAAGAGATGCTAAGTCAGGTTTAGGTGCAATGAGGAAATGATAAGAGAATGGCTGGGAATCAGAAGAAATGGACAAATCAAGGTGTTAACATCTACCAAAATCCTCACCCCACTTTGAGTTCTTGACTTGTCCTTAGTTCTTCAATATCTGAAAATCCCATCTGATTTGATCTACCAATATTATATTTTCTGACATATAGTCAGTACCCTCTATAACATATAGGCCAGGGGTTTCAAACTTGATTTCATTGAGGGCTGCATCAGGGTTGTGTTTGACCATGGGGTGCCAGGATGGGCATGGCCAGTTTGATGTCACTCATGTTGGGGGCGCCTGTAGTGGCCCAAGTGCTCTGCCAGCAAAATAGCCTCTCAAGCTCCATTTTTTGGCTGTGATGGCCTCTGAAACCCTCTGCCATATGGCTCTCCGAAACTCCATTTTTGCTGGCAGAGACATTGTGGGCCAGTCTTTTGCTGTTTCCAGGGTGGCCTTGTGGGCCAGATCTAAACATCCTGCAGGGCAGATTTGGCCCCCATGCCTTGAGTTTGACACGTCAGTATAGACAGTACGGGTATATGTGTACATATGTATTCAAATGCACATACAAACACCATATATAACACAATACATTTGATGAGGTTTGCCAGGCTGCTTCCAGGCTAGAACTTATTAACATCGCTGACACGTTGCTTTTCCACAATTGGCTGAAAGCAAAAGTCAAGCAAGAGTTCTATATAGTGTTTAGTTGTTGCACAAGATCCATCTGTGTGGTCTCCGATGTCCCAAACACTTCAATAATGTTTATTCAGAGGTAAGTGCTATTCAGCAAAAGTTTTGTTAATTGAAGGCTTGCAGGTTTAGTCCCAATGTTTTGATACTTATTAGGCATAGTTCTGGGGTTCCTGATGAGTAATCTGTTCATTTCTTTTTGAATATCTTTTGCTTTATTACCAATCTCTTATTAGGGGGCCCTGATTATTTCTTTCTTCTTATCTATTTTAGCCGCATATAAAAAAGAGTACAATTTTGGTATTAAAAGTAAAAAAGAATGAGAAAGAGCACAAAGAAATCTCACTTCCATTCTACCACTCCCAGGCTGTCACCAATGGGGAGTGGTCAGTTGAGGTAATTCACAGTTGTAGTTCTTAGCAACTGAACTGCATAAGTGATTTCCAGAACAATGGATTCAGTATTCTTCATTATTTTGTTCATCCCCGATGTTACCTATCTTTATTATTAGATGCTCCAGGCTAGGCATCTAGCAATGGAGCTGTTGAATGAATAGACATATCAGTGGGGCAACTGGGTAGCTCAAGTTCTAGAACTATAATCTACTTAACTAGACATGGGTTCCTCCACATAATGTTGAATGAGGGCTCACAGAATCCCTCTCCCATGGCTTCCTTGTGGGGTGCTGCTGGAATTGAGGGGCACACATTGAAGACTCCCAACCTCTGAATTCTAAAAATCTGGTACAACTCTAAGGAAGCTTTCATTCACACACTTGCTTTCTTTTCTTGTTTTACCATTGCATTAATAAACTTTATTCATATTAGCCTTTGGAGCAAGAATAGATTCCTAATTAAAACTTTATGAATGGGTTTGACATTTTATGTTACACCTTTCATGTTGTTAGACCTGTTTCCTAAACAATATACGAGCACCTAATTGTACATTTACAGATAACTGGGGGATAGCCGGGGGTGGGGGGTGGGGAGGAGGAAAATTTACATTGTATTGTTTGCCCTGGAAAACCTCAGATTTAGTTTACACTACTCCTGTAACCACTTAAGCTTTAGTAAAATATGCTCTTGTCAAGAACAAATGGTCAGGAATCTTTCTTTGCTAGATGACTGAATGGGACAGTTGACATTAAGTTGAATCTGAGCAGACAACCTCTTTGGTGGAAGTCACTTGCCGAGATGGTTGTGGAACTATGTCTGCTCCAGGGAAGGAACCAGAACAGGGGGGAAAAACCAGGGAGAAAACAGAATCGGAAATCTTGGCAGTGCCACAGGAACCCAAGCTGCTGAAGCTGCCAAAGCCTGCCCAAATGCTACTGTGGGTAAACCTGTAGGGCCAACTATCACATCAGAGGACCAATCCGAGGAATCTCCCCATTAAGACTTGAAGATCTAATGGTCCTGGGAGGGAAGGGATCCAAGGAGACCCCTCCAGGAGTAAATGTCACGCGAGGAAACCATTGGAAAGTGCAGCAAGTTGCAGAATGGATGACCTTGCCAATGAAAAATTCCCCTCTGTTGCTCTCGGCCCCATGGTGGACCAACTGAGGAAGATATTCCAAGGGCTGGAAATGCTCAATCATCCAAGGGGCAGTAGCCTTGGCACCAGATACTGCCGTCATTGCCACCATAGCACCTGATCCTCTGCCAGCAGCTCAACCAGGCCCCGCAGTTGCTTCAGCATTGGCTGCCCCATTAGCCCTGACTCCACTATTGGTTCAGACAGACCATCAACCACTCCCTTGATGATCAAATTGGATGGGGATCCAAAGCAAGGGTGAAATCCAGCAGGTTCTGACAGGTTCTGGAGACCCGGTAGCGGAAATTTTGAGTAGTTCGGAGAACTGGCAAATAGCACCTCTGGCTGGCCCCAGAATGGGGTGGGAATGGATATTTTGCAATATCCTTCACCCAGGAGTGGGGAGGGAATGGAGATTTTGCAGTATCCTTCCCCTGCCACCCTCACTAAGCCACACCATGCCTACCAAGCCACGCCCACAGAACTGGTAGTAAAAAAATTGGATTTCACCACTGATCCAAAGTGATTGGTATACTTTTTGATGCAGACCTGGCATTACATGGAGCGATATAGAGCAATGTATCCAGACAATGCAGCCTGCATCTACTGTTTGGCTCTAACTTTGGATAGGGTCACAGTAAAATGGCTAGTGGCTCTCCATGATGCCAATGCTATCACACTGTATAATTTTGATGCCTTTATGCGAACCTTGAGAAGGCAATTTGAGGAACCCCTTGCCGACCAATGACGGAGACCAGCCTTTGAGTCATTAAACAGAGAAAATGGCTGGTGGTGGAATATATCCAAGAATTCTGGAGATTGACCAGCCGGTTTGGGGAATGGGCCAACGCCTGCTGATGACCCACTTTTGATAAGGGATGAATAAGGAGATATATTACACTTGCTTGTCAGAGGAGTTTGGTGGACCCTTCAAGGATGGAACATCTTAGTCAGTGAAATGGAAATTGACCTGGGCGAATTCCATGAGCACACGGGATGAGAAGGTTGAAGCCACCATTCTACAGAGAAACAAAGAATCCGAAAAGAGGGAAAGGGAAGTGCTCCACCCCTAAGCTGGCCAACCTTGTCCCATTGTGTGCTTTCACTGCAGCAAAGAAGGACACTGAGCAGCAGTGCCTCACCCCTGCCCCTGAGTGAGATGTTTGACAGAATCCTACTTAGATTATTGTCCCACTTGCTTCTGGAAATTTAGAAAAACAAAAGATATTGCAGTGAGAGCTTTGGGGTAACTTTCTATATATGTGACAGGCAGGGTTAGAGTTGAGTGCTGTGAGAATATGGACTGATGACAAATGGCTTCAATAGAATTAGTACCAAAGTGCAGATTTCTAAACCACATTTTGGCTTAGATATATAAGTCATCAATATAAGCAGACTGATCCTCGTAGAAAATTTTAAAAATACTGTTCTCATTGAATCTAAGATATTTCTCCCATTTTAAAGACAATAATTGGTTTCATTCTTCTTTCCTAGATAACATCTGTAGCCTATGACCTCCCATAGGAAAGTAATGATAATAAGTGCCTGATAATGCATCATTAGTGGCAGAAAGGAAAAGGGTTAATATGTTCTTGGAAATGGGGAGGAGAAACTGAGTGTATGTCATCAAGCCTTCTAAGGTTGATTCAAGGACATCTATCAATCAAAGTGATAAAGTCACATAGATATTTAATTGGAAATTTGCTGAACTTTTAATGATGTGACAGAGAAAAGTACGTGCAGAAGGGGATTCCATGGCATATTCGCCCTCCCCTTTGTGAATTCTTTTAATTAAAAAAGAGGAGGAAATGCAGCACAGTGTTTCTCAACATCAGTAATTTTAAGATGATCTAAGGAATTCTGGGAGTTGAAGTTTACAAATCATAAAATTGCTGAGATTGAAAAACAGTGATTAACCAGAGGACTCCTTTATTACTGTTTTCACTCAGTTATTATTCTTTAGCATATGATGAGAACATGCCAGAAGAGAAATAAACATATACATGCAGTCCAAGTAATTTTATATACAAAACGTCTATGAAGGGATGGCAGTAGCATCAAAACTGGATGACCAATTCAGCTATCAGACAATCACACCTAATTCTGTTCATTTTTTTACCAGACAGAGCGAGGCAGGTCATTAATGGTCAGGCCACAAGAAGGTACCTTGGACAATTCCTCTTTCCAGGCATTCTCAGGGTTAAACTAAGTAGATGTTGAGTGAATAACTGTTTCCCATGCTGGCCTACAGGATTTTAATCTTGTGATGTGCTGTGCATTGTCCTGGTGAATAGAGAGGGCTTTTTTGGTTCAGCACAGGGGTGAAATGCTCCCGGTTCGGACCGGCTCAGGCGAGTAGGTAGCGATGCTGGCGGGCAGTTCGGAGAACTGATAGCAAAAATCCCTGCCCCCGCCCCCCCATGCCCAGCTGACCCGTGCAATCATCAGAGCCTTTTTTTTCTTTTAAACGTTAAATCCAAGTTCTGATGATCCCAACTGCTAATCAGGCAACTCAGCTTGGCTCGTCAGAGTTTGGCTCGTCAGAGCCATTTAAAAGAAAAAAAGTTTTTTCTTTTAAATGGCTCTGATGATCCAAACTCTGACGATCCCAGCAAAGTTGCCTGCTGATCAGGCAACTCAGCTGGGATCATCAGAGCCTTTTTTTAAACATGGTTTTACATGTAAAAAATGGTTTTAAAAATATTAAAAAAATTGGCCACGCCCACCCAGTCAGATTACGCCCCCCCCCAACCAAGCCATGCCCATAGAACTGGTAGTAACAAATTTTAATATCACCCCCGGTTCAGCATCCTTGATCATAGCCAAATGAGAGCTTATAGTCTTCTAATGTGGGAACAGTATGATATTGCTAAGTACTGATAATAATTGCACAGGAGTAGGATGCAAGGTGCCAAAGATAATAAGCATTGTCTGGTGGAATTGGACATTGACCATTTAGGTGTGAGTGTTGTTAAGCTACAAGCTGGCAGAATATTCAGAATAAACCAAAGCCAAGGGTGTTGTTCATAGTCTGTCAGCATCCGCACTCCAGGCAGTTCTAGCAAGTCTGTTCAGTAAATTGTTGCAGCTTTTCAATTTTGCAGCTGTTTTTTCCAGGTGTTGTTGGGAGGTTAGAGATCTGTCTTGTGTTACTCCCAGGTACTTCAGAAAGTTATTACATTGTAAAATACGGTTCTGGAACCTCACCTAAGGCTGGTAATTTGTGTGCCTATTGCTGAGGTGGAAAATCCTCAAGGGAAAAATAACCCAAGAAGCTTGGAAAATTTTGAAAAGTGAAATTATAAAAGCCCAATCTAAAGTCCAATACTAATAAAGAACAAAAATAGAGATTTAAAAAAAAAGCTGCACAAGGAACTACATGAGGCTACCCTTGAAGACCATTCGGAAACTTCAACTGGAATAGAAGGCAGCCATGCAGGCAGTTACTGATGCCAAATATATGGAACATAAAATACTCCTGGGTGAACTGCACTGGTTACCAGTGTATTCCCAAATGAAATTCAAGGTGCTGGTGATTATATATAAACCCTTACATGGCTTGGCACCAGAATACTTAAAGGATTATTTTTTCCCAAGAGTTTCTACCCATCCACTTAGATCAAATAGGATAGGCATGCTGCAGATCCTGTCAGCCAGGATGAACTTTTTCTGCAGCAGTCCCTGCTCTGTGGAATATTCTCCCTTTAGAGATCAGACTAGCCCCAATCCTGTTAGCCTTTTGTAAAGCTTTAAAGACCTGGCTATGCTTCTGAGCCTGGGGCACCTTTACTGTTAGCAGGCCAGATGTATTTACTCATCTTAGACTTTTAAATGTTTTTAGTGTGTTAATGGTTTTTATTGTTTCAAAATGTTTTTAAGATTTTAATTGCACGATATGTTTCTGGATTGAGAGCCATCCAGGATTGTTTGCCGAGATGGGCGGCTATAGAAATCATCAACCAACACACCAACCAACCAGCAAACATATCTGATAAACTGAAAGACAAAAGGATTCCTATAAAAAGTGGAAAGGGGGCAAATAACTAAGGCCGAATATTAGCAAATAGCCAGAACTAGCAAAGATAAAATCGGGAAAGCCAGTGCTCAGAATGAACTAAAGCTTGCAACAAATGCCAAAAATAATAATAAAAAGACAAGAAAGAAGGAAATGATTGGTTCATTAATGGGAGAAAATAGCAAGAAGCTGATGAGCAGCATAGAGATAGTGGAACTTCTAAACTCATTCTTTACACCTGTCTTTACAAAGGAGAGGAAAAAAAAGTCTAGTTTAGAAACCACTGAACCAGTGATGGGATTCATCCAGTTTGCACCACTTTGGGAGAACCAGTTGTTAACTTTCTGAGCAGTTTGGCGAACTGGTTGTTGGAAGAAATCATTAGCGCAGAGAACTCGTTGTTAAATTACTTGAATCCCACCACTGAACTGAACCATATCTTTCAAACGTCCTGGAGCACTGAGAATCTACCAGAGGACTGGAAAAGTGCTGACATAGCTCCCATCTTCAAAAAAGGAAAAAAATGGATCCAGGAAACAACAGAGCCTCTCAGCCTGACATCAATACATGGGGAAATTCAAAAAAGGACAATTAAACAACGAATCTATGAACACCTAGAGGCAAGGAAAGACATAACCAGAAGGCAACATGGACTGTTAAAACCAGATCATGCCAGACAAATCTTATTGCATTCTTTGACAAAGTGGATACATTAGTGAACTAGTGAAATGCTGTAGATATAATTTATTTGGCTTCAGTAGGGCATTTGATAAACTACTAGATCACAACTTGCTAAAATAGAAAAATGTGGATTAGACATCATCACCACCAGATGGATTAGCAATTGGGTGACCATTACATATGGTCCTTAAAATAACTGAATCTACATGGAGAGAAATATTCAGTGGGGTACCTCAAGGCTCTGTCTTAGACTCAGTACTCTTCAATATCTGTATAAATAATTTAAATGAGGGGGTAGAAGGGGAACTCATCAAATTTCAGACAACTCCAAACTGGTAGAAATAGCCAATACTCCAGAAGATAGGCTCAGGATACAGAAGAATCTCGACAGATAAAAACACTGGCCCAATTTAGCAAAATGAAATTCAATGGTGAGAAAAGTAAGGTTTACACCAAATGCACATGTTTAGAATAGGTGATACCTGGCCTCAATAAATGCAAGAGAGATGTGGGAGTCCCAGTGGCCCTTAAATATGAGCTAGCAGTGTGCTGGATAGTAAAATATATAAAGAACAGTTGCTGGAATTCAATATGTCTAGTTTCATGAAAAGAAGGAATAGGGGTGACATGATAGCAGTATTTCAATATCTCAGGGGTTGCCACAGAGAGGAGGAACTCAAACTATTCTTCAAAGCATCTGAGGCTATCCATTCAAGAAGCAATGGATGGAAACTAACCAAGGAGAGAAGTAACATAGAACTAAGGGATAAATTTTCTGACAGTTAGAACAATTAATCAGTGGAACAACTTGCCTATTGTGAATGCTCCAACACTGGAAGTTTTTAAGATGTTGGATAACCATTTGTCTGAAGTGTAGGGTTCCCTGCCTAAGCAGGGGGTTGGGCTAGAAGACCTCCAAGGTTCCTTCCAACTCTGTTATTTTATTATTCTATAACATTCAGTCTATCCTGCTCTCTCATTTTTGAGATTGAGTCAAAGATATTGGTCAAGTCATGTATGTACATTTGTTGGCACTCTCTTCCTACGTTCTTTATCTTGAGAATCCTTTGGGATCATGACAATCTTTACATCACTGACCATGTAAATTAATCTAGTATCTTTTAATCCTCTAATGCAGAGGTGTCAAACTCAATTTCATTGAGGGCCACATCAGGGTTGTGTTTGATTTTGGAGGGCCGGGGCCATGGTCAGGATGGGCCCAAAAAATGGCCTGAAATTGCTCAGAAAATGACCTGAAAATGGCTCAAAAACTAGCTAAAAAACAGGCTGGAAAATGAGTGGGGGTGGGGCCAGCCAGTGGTGGGATTAGCCCCAACCAGCTGAACCCTACCTCTGCCTTTGAGGCGAGTGACCAGGAGGCGGGGCTGGATCAGTAGTGAGTTGCCCCCGGTTCACACCGGTTCTATAGAACCGGTAGTAAAACCAGCAGGAGGCTCTGCCCACCAACACCAATGTCTTCAAAATGTCTTCTGTGCATGCGCAGAAGAGTCCACATGAGCAGAGTGAAGTTAGCGCATCCGGCCGTGCTGCGAACCGGTAGTAAAGAGAAGTTTAACCCATCCCTGGGCTGGATATGATGAGTGATGTCACCCACCCAATCACATGACCAACCAGCCACACCTACCCAGTCAGAGAACCGGTTGTTAAGTTATTCAAGTCCCACCACAGCTTGAGTTACAAATATTCTTTTCTATTGATAAACACATTTTGGTTAGAGGGACTCAAACCCTACCTTATATGAGATAGCGGCTCCCAGTGGATTTCATTCTAAAATTTGATATGATTTTTGTAAATAAAAATTATAATGGTTGAGTCTTTGATCCTTTATACATAAAAAATAATAGAAAGCTAAGGGATAAACAAATAAAAAACAGATTTGAAAAAAGAAAGGGTTCAGGAAAAAAAAGAGTGAAAGTGTAAGAAAAAAAGAAGAAAGAAGGAAAACTGAAAAAGAATAACTTCTAACTTTCTTTGGTACAGGTATAAGTAAAATATATTAAACTCTTACCCTAAGATTAGTATTTGTTTACATTATTTCCATGATCCCATATCTAATCATCAAAGCCCCAGATCTACTTTTAATTTCAGTTTCTCGCAAAAAGTCCAGTAATGGTTCATACCAATTTAATCACTATTTGATAAATAAATAAATAAATAAATAAATAAATAAATAAATAAATAAATAAATAAATAAATAAATAAATAACTTTACTGTTATTGTACGTGTATACACAGTATACCCATACAACGAAATTCACTTAACACCCAAAGACCAAGTCCAACACACATAATCCCCAAACACACTTCCACCTACCGCAATTCTCCACCCCTAAACCACTCAAACATCCACACAACAGACCAAGTAATACTGTCCAACAGCTCACTGATGGTGGCCCTTTAGTTCACTGTGGAGTACAATTATAGCTCTGGGATAAAAACTATTCAGAAAACGTGTGGTCCGAGTTTTAATTTTTTAGTATCTTCTGCCAGAAGGCAACAATCCAAAAAGATTGTAAGCAGGTTGGGAAGAGTCTCTGAGAATGTTATGCAACTTTCTCAAACAGCGAGATTCGAAGATGTCATCCAGGGCTTGTAGCTGGAGTCCGATGATATTCTGGGCAGTTTTAATGATTCTCTGTAGAGCTTTTTTGTCCGCTTCAGAGCTGCTCTCATACCATGCAAGAATGTCGTATGTCAGGACACTCTCAATGGTGCTGCGATAGTAGGACAGAAGTAAATGATGAGATAGATTTATCTTCCTGGGCATTCTCAGGAAGTACAGACTCTTCTGTGCCTTCTTCACAAGTATGTTAGCATTCATAGTCCATGAGAGGTCCTCAGAGATATAAATGCCCAGAAATTTAAAACTACCCACCCTCTCCACCTCCTCACCATTTATGTACAATGGTAGATGTACATCTCTCTTTCTCCTAAAGTCAATTACAAGTTGTTTAGTTTTTATAGTGTTAAGTGTGAGATTATTTTCATTACACCATAATGCCAGCCCTTGTACTTCCTTCCTGTAAGCTGACTCATTGTTCTTATTAATGAATCCCACCACTGTTGTGTCATCCATAGATTTAATAATTGTGTTGGTGTTATACAATGGGGTACAGTCATGTGTGTACAAGGAATAAAGGAAAGGTCTTAGCACAAACCCTGGGGGGCTCCTGTGCTTAGTATCAGAGTAGAGGAATGGTGAGATCCCATCTTTACTGACTGTGGCCTACCTGTCAGGAAATCCCCTATCCACAAACAAATCCTCTGATTTATACCCAAATTGGACATTTTAAAAAACAACCTGTTGGGTAAAATGGTGTTAAAGGCAGAGCTATAATCCACAAATAACAGCCTCACATATGTCCCCTGTTGTTCCAAGTGATTCAATACAGTATGGATAACAAGAGACATACCATCGTCAGTTGATCTACCCCTATATGCAAATTGGTATGGGTCCAAAGTAGATGGAAGACTAGCCTTAATATAGTTCAATACCAGCCTCTCAAAACATTTCATGACAACAGATGTTAAAGCTACTGATCTATAATCATTAAGGGATACCACTATTGTCTGTTTAGGGACTGGCACTATAATAGATGTCTTCTAAACAAACCACAACTGATTTATTTAATTGTACCAAACTCTAAATAAAACAGGATTGGAAAATCCTAAACTCTAGTGTAGACCATGCTTCTCATCTTTGGCAACTTTAAGATACATGGACATCAATTCCCAAAATTCCTCAGGCAGCATGAAGTTCGCTCATCTTAAACTTGCCAAGACTCAAAAACGCTGTTACACAGATACGGATTTTTCCATTCCTCTTTTACTGGTTCTTACTTACTTATGAGCAATTATAATGCAAAATCCTCACTTCCACCCCATCCCAAAGTAACCAGAATTCCCTCACTAACCTGCTTTCTAGGTCAATTCTCCTGCATGCAGGGCAATAAAAGAAAACTATGTGACTATCAGTTTAAAAAAAAATGCAATCAGACTTTCCGACTTCCGACCCTGCATGTCTGAAAACAGATCTGGAAAGCAGGTTAGTGAGGAAATTGTGCAGTATTTTTCAGGAGGCTGTCCAGGCCAAAAACAGGCTGCGGTGGGGGGGGGGGGGGAGGGGGGAGGCCTCCCATTTTTGCTAGCAGAGGCACTGCGGGCTGGTTCTTTGCTATTTCCAGGTCAGCCCTGTGGCTGGATCTAAGCACCCTGCGGGATGCATCTGGTTTGCGGGTCTCGAGTTTGACACCCTTGCTCTAATGTGAATTAAAATATGAACTATCATGGAACCATGGAAGAATGATAAGAAGAAATTTGATTTTGCTCTATCACATTTTAAGATATATGGACTTTAACTCTCAGAATTCCCCAGCTAATATGCCAGCAGGAGAATTCTGGAAGCTGAAATCCAGACATTTCAAACATACTGAGGCTGAGAGGCACTGGTATATACCTTAAAGATTGAAGGGCCTCTTGTTTGGTTCTGACACAGAAGAGAATGACTGGCTGTTATTCCAAAGAGCAAAGTATAGGGAAACTCTCAGAGAGTAATGGCCAACAGGTTCTCTTCTCTAATCTTTTTCTTTCTCTGCTGTTTGTTATGACACCCAAAATGTGCAGCTGGAGTTGGCTTTTCTTTTTTCTTTCTACTGAGGCCAGTTCTTCCTTCAGGCTTCCTAGAGGCAAATACCATAGCAGTGAAAATCCTTCTTGCATTTAGACCCACCACACACCTTCCAGACATTTAACCGCTACTTGCTGTTAAAGTGATTGACTGACACTAAATGTTTGTGCTATTAATAGCAATAATTGTGAAGCCTTGTGGAAGGCATAAACATTGTGTTGATCAGGAAAGTGCAGAGAATGAATGCTGCAAGATAATGGAAAACTTCCCCTTCCCCTTTTCTATGGTTTTTCTCAGCAGCAAACTGAGCAGAGACAGTACAGGACAATCTCCAGTTGCATAGAAGACAGTAAAGCTTGGCATAAGCTAAATATTAGTCATAGTCTTGCTGCTCAAGTCAGGAATATTAACAAAAAGTGAAAGATAAGCTTGGTTTTTATATGAACATGAAGTTACGCAAAGCCAAGTTTCTGTACCTATCAACATTGTAGAGAGAAACACCATAAGGCTTTGGTATTGGAATGCTATATGAGATATTTCATATCCAGGTTGTTTACTGGGTAAGCCATTCCATTTCCAAACTCTGACTTGTTTGAGCTTGTAGTTAAACTCAATATTAAATGCCTTATTCTCTATTTTCTGAACTATTTCCTTTTATCTTTTTCCTGGCTGGCGGAAATGAACATGGCTTTGGGAGACTTTCTAAGCTTTGAGAGAATGTTTGGAAAAGTCCCAAACCATCTTATCATCCATATATTTCTCTCACTTTCTCAGCAATTTTATGCCATTTCAAAGGAAGGAAGGAAGGAAGGAAGGAAGGAAGGAAGGAAGGAAGGAAGAAAGGAAGGAAGGAAGGAAGGAAGGAGGGAGGGAGAAAGCAAACCTAAAGATATGAGTCAACTCAAATGAAGATGACAAGGGGTCAGGGAAAAGATACATTCCTCATTGATCCTTTGATGCTGTCTAATGCTGACAATTCTCTTCTGCCTGAAATTGAAGTCCCTTAAGGAAAACAATGGACAGCAAATGTGAAATATATGATTACATTCAGCATGGTTTCTGTTTTATTAATAATAGCAACTGTGAGGGAAGGATTAGGATCAGAGTTGGAGCTGGAAGGGAGTGGTTAGATTAACTGTTTTCCACATCATGTGATCTGTCAGTTCAACAGTGACAATGCAGTAGGGAACACACAATTCTTGACCAATATTTTCAAATACTTTGCAAAATATAAAAGACTTAATGAAGGGAAGCATATTGTAAAATTTATATAGGAATATAGATTTCTAAAAGAGCCGGCTCAAAACTTAGGAAACATCGATTTATAATATACCTAGATATTTAGGTGGCAGAAGTTTCAAGGAATAGTTTTGGAAAATATTTAAGCTTAATGTGCCAGCTTAATGTGAGCAAAATTAACTTCATTACATTTCGATTTCAACTGTATGGATGTATCCAGTGGTGAAATGTAAAATTTGTTACTACCGGTTCTGTGGGTGTAGCATGGTGTGTGTGGGGTTAATGTGACTAGGTAAGCGTGGCCAACTTTTTTTTTTTACTTTTAAAAGCATTTTTTTTGACCAAAGACATTATAGAAAAAATGCTTTTAAAAGTAAAAAAAACAGCCTCTGATGATTGCGCGGCTCAGCTGGACATGGTGGGGGGAAAATGCAGGGATTTGCTACTGGTTCTCCGAAACACCTGCTGCCATCGCTACCGGATTGAACCAGTAAAGAGTTCATCCCTGGATGTGTCCATGTAGCCACCAGGAGTCTAGCCTGGATGGAAGGCTGAGTCAACCTTGAGCCTGGTGAGATTCGAACTGCCAAATTGCAGTTAGCCAGCAGTCAGCAGAAGTAGCCTGAAGTACTGTATTCTAACCATTATGCCACCGTGGCTCTATTTAATCTAAAGTGGATGCTATTTTCTATGCATACTTGTGGGATTCCTATTCTAGCAGGTAGTAATTGCCTGACATTTTTCCATTAAGATTGGAATAGCTTATTTGCACCCCTAACTTAAATTCAGAAAGAAAACCCTGGACCCCCACATCAGTAATATTTCTTGT
The DNA here is from genome assembly GCA_038048745.1 of Coluber constrictor foxii. Taxonomy (NCBI): domain Eukaryota; kingdom Metazoa; phylum Chordata; class Lepidosauria; order Squamata; family Colubridae; genus Coluber; species Coluber constrictor. The sequence continues at coordinate 89,176,154 of CM075961.1, forward strand.
CTTTGTCCTATATGATAATGAAACACCACCACCACCACCACTAAAAGTGTACACAAAATGAACATATTGTTAGAAACACTAAGAAAGCAGGTTGATCTACATTAAGCAAAGTAATATCTAAGCAATTCATATTTACTGCCAGAGGGGAAAAGGACAAGGTTCTCAAATGGATATCTGCTCTGTTTAAATTATTTGCCAGCAATAAATTAATAAATAGTATTATATTTTGTATATAAAATCTGATGAGGCCTATAATTTTTTTAAAGAAAGAAATAATAGAAGTACAGCAAACATACTCTCTCTGAAATTGTCAACAATAAATGAAGATAAATTAAATAAAACATGAAAGGGAACAGAAGCAAAAATAATTTTCTGGTACTATGCCTGCAAAATATGGATGTAAAGAAGATTTATTTTACGGGTAGCATAATTTTTAAACCTTTTAGTTGTCCTATATTTATATGTCCCAAGTAATGATTGCAGAAAATCCTATGCCAAACATTTAATTGTTTGTTAAATGTTAGTTCATATCATTTACTGAAGAATGAGTAGATATCTAATCTTCCAGTCTTTTATTCCATTGGATCCAGTAAGATTCCAACAGATCTTACTTTCCATATATAGTCAGGCCAAGAATTTTGAGAACTGCAGTGTGGATACCAAATTGGAAAGTGGCCTTGTAGTATTCTTCCTCTCAACTATGCAGATGTCGCCAAAGGTCTCCACCAAACATGTATAGGTCTTGTTTTTAGCTCCACTTCATCTTGTCTTTGTACATCCTGTTATGTATATAAGTTTTGGTGGGACATTCAAACTACAATGGGTCAATTGTGATTGGTCAGTGACCTGGCCAACAGAATATAAAAAGAGGGGTATTTGGCCTGTGGCTTCGCTGAAGTCTCACTCTATATTAAAGAGCTGTTGTCACTACCTTGCTGTCTGCCTCCTCAATCGCCAAACCCAACATTGGTGACGAGGATAGGATTCACCGGGATCCACAGTGCCAGTGGCAGCACCCTGAAGGAGGACCTCATGCAGGAATTCTAGAACATCTTCGATGACCAGCTGGGCAAGTACATGGGGACCGCTATTTCTTTTAACTTAGACCCTAATGTAGTTCCAATTAGACTGAAGCCCAGGCGAGTGCCGTTTGCACTTAAGCCCAAAATAGACCTGGAGCTGGACAAGCTCATCAAGTAAGGGGTGTTAGTACCAGTGGATCACGCCAAGTGGGAGACTCCAATAGTGACTCTGGTCAAGTTAGATGGGTCTGTGTGCATATGTACAGACAACAAGTGCACCTTAAATAAGGCTCTTCAGCAGAGCGCATACCCAGTCCCAATCGTGCACCATTTACTCTATGGTGCAAGGTCTTTGCTAAACTTGACCTTGCACAGGCATACCAGCAACTACCGGTAGATGGTGCTACCATGGAAGCACAGACTATAGTCACCCACAGAGGTGCATTCAAGTGCATCAGACTTCAAATCGGAGTCAGCATAGCCCCCGGACTTTTTCAAAGTACCATGGAGCATCTGTTACAGGGTCTCACAGGGGTGGTACCCTACTTTGATGATGTACTCATTAGCACAACAGACGAAAAGCAGCTAGGGGACAGACTCAGATGGGTTTTGGCCAAATTCAGAGAGGCTGGACTTCGCATAAAATGAAATAAATGCATGATTGCAGTTCCCTCTGTGGAATTTCTGGGGTACCAGGTGGATGGGTCAGGAATACACCCGCCAAGAGCAAGATAAGGGCCATCCAGAATGCACCCACACCCAAGAACAAATCGGAGCTACAGGCTTTCTTGGGTCTCCTCAAGTTTTATGCCATCTTCCTTCAAGACAAGGCAACTGTTGCCAAACCACTACACTGGTTACTGGCCAGAAATGCTCCTTGGGTCTGGGGGAAGGCTGAAGCTGTTGCATTCAATGCAGTAAAAAAACTCCTATTGGCAGACAGTTTTTTAGTTCAGTACAACATGACGCTACCACTTGTGCTCGTCTGCGACGCATCCCCTTTTGGCGTGAGAGCCATCTTTAGCTATAGACTGCCGAACGGCCTAGAGGTGCCCATCCCCTATTACTCACAAACCCAGCGCAGAATGAAATTACAGCCAGCTGGACAGGGAAGCCCTTGCAGCCATGTCAGAGGTCAAGAAATTCCACAAGTACCTATTCGGCTGACATTTTGAACTAGTTATGGATCACATGCCACTTTTGGGCCTCCTGGCTGGGAATTGGCCCACATCCGCTGCCTAGTCTCCACGCATGACAAGGTGGACTATCTTCGTGGTGGCCTATTCCTATCAACTTGCCCACCGACCGGGACTGAGTTTGGGATATGCTGATGCTTTCAGCCACTGCCCGCTACCAGACTTTTTAGAGGACCTGATCCCAGAAGCACCAGTTCTCCTTATTGATGTTTTGGACTCGGGGCCTCTCTCTTCAACGGAAGTGGCGAGAGCCTCTACCAAAAACCATGTGCTGAAAACTGTCATGAATTGGGTCATGAGGGGTTGGCCAGCAAAGACTGAGGGTGGGGAATTTAAAACATTTTTCACAAAGAAAAACAAATTATCCATGCAAAGGGGATGTTTGCTATGGGGACAAGGTCTTAAAGTTATTGCATGAAGGGCACCCTGGAATTGTATGCATGAAGGGCCTAGCTAGGATCTATATGTGGTGGACACAGATGGATAAAGACATCGAGTGGGTGGGGAAGTGTAACCCAGAAATCCAGGCCAGACCACCCCCACTGCACCAGTCAGGGAATGGAGCATCCGCAGGGTCCCTGGTCATGAATACATGTGGACTTTGCCTTTGGTGATCGTCGATGACCTTTCGAAGTGGCTCGAGAACATCCTCATGCAATCCAAGACTGCCGAAGCAGTCATTAAGGCACTACGCAAACTCTTTGCCACCCATGGATTGCCTGACACCCAATTCACCACCACCCAGTTTGAGGGGTACCTGGCTGTTGTGGCCCCGTCCTCTGAGCCTATCCCTTTGGAGGAAGGAAGCTCTGAGCAGGAGGAAGAGGAGCCAGCCAGATCTCCCAGCCCCCCCCCTCTGGCACCGGCTCAGGTGCCAGCTGAAAGAGACCCAAGTAGTGGGGAAACAGGTGTCTCAGATGAGAGTGAGGGAGAGACGTCATTCCTGGACGCACGCCAAAGAAGGCGAGACAAAAGAGTATTGCAGCTGCGGCGTATGAGGAAATAGTCCTGAGTCACTGATTGGAGTCATGGGATCAGTGAGTCACTGGACCACACCCAGAAGCCTGTCTATATAAGACAGGCCAGTGAGTCACGAAGTTCGTGACGAACAAAGCTAAACAAACGGAGCAACCTCGTAGTCTTGGAAGCTAGATGAACGGCAAAGCTACGTAGGTGATTTTCTTGTTTGTGTAAACCAATAAAGTCCTTGGCAGACGGTGTGCATATCGCTGCCAAGGTTGAGATAAGAACTGCGGAGTGTGCCAAGTGATTCTTAACCCTCGGCTGGCTGTGTTTTTGTGGGTCTCTGAAGGGGGGGGACAGATCACCTGGCAGAGTTAGGCATCTGACACGCACTCTCTGCCCTGTTTCATCTGGCCAGTAATGGACTAGCCAAAAGATTTGTGAGAACGGCCAAGGAGCCCCTGGCCTGGCTGGACACAGGAGACTGGCAGGCCCGAGTGGACACATTCTTATGCCACCCCTTGTACAGCCACAGGATGCAGTCCAGCCGAACTCTTCATGGGTAGGAAGCTCAGGTGTACCTTGGACCAATTACACCCCAACTATTCCCTGGACGGGTTTAAGAGAACCGACCAGAAGTTATGGGAGTTCCAGATAGGGACACCAGTATTCCCGAGGAAGTACTCAGAGGGTCCCCTATGGGTGGCCGGGTGGATATCTGACATCAAGGGCCCAAAGTCTTACACAGTAGACATGGGAGACAGAAGGATCTGGCGCAGACACATTGATCAACTTAGGAAGAGGTTGGCTGGACAGCCAGAAATGTACCCAGAAATACCAGGCCCTAACTACCAAGGTTTTCCCACAACAGCTAACTCAAGCCCGAAGAGGTCAGAAGACTTAGCTGTAATCTCTGGGATCCAGCATCACCCCAGCGAGATGCCACTCCCAGCCGAGGACATCAACGCCCCTGAAGAAATCCAGGAGGTTCCATTGGTGGAGCCAGGAGCAACAAAAGGCCCCTCTGACCAGCTCGACTGAACTGTGCAGGTCAACTAGGGCCCGGACATGCCCTGGTCACCTGTGCGATTTTTTATGTAAATGCATTGACTAAGTGCCTTCTGGGAGGGGAAGGGTGTTATGTATATAAGTTTTGGTGGGAGATTCAAACCACAATGGGTCAATTGTGATTGGTCAGTGTCCTGGCCAGCAGAGTATAAAAGGAGGGCTATTTGCCTGTAACCTTTGCTGAAATCTCACTCTACATTAAAGAGCTGTTATCGCTACCTTGCTTCTGCCTCCTCAATTGCCCAACCCAACAATAACTAGTCAAATCTTTTCAGGGAAGCTGAAGTATTTCCTGAAGGACTAAGTCTCATTGAATTGAAGAAGTTATGCAAATCCCCAAAAGGAAGAATTTCCATGCTGTGCCAGCCACTTCAAAACTTATATTTTATTCTTTTGAGGTTAAATTGGAAGCTGAAGTATTCCTCACAGGTAGGATCTTCCTTAGCAGTTTTCATGGAAATTAGGGCAGCAGCAGCAAGGGAAGGAAAATTTTGAAAGCAGCATCCTTGTTTCCCTCATAAATGGAGATGGGTGGTACAGAAATCTGAAAAACAAACAAACAAAGTCACATAGCAACTCCCATCCTATTATCCCAAAAGGATAATAATCCTTTTATTACACAATTCTGATGGAAGCAGAGAACTAACATTTTCTTCTCTAACTGAAATCTAGCTGGGAATGTGGGGGAGCCTACTTTCAGTGTCCATGTCATTGAAAGTCATAGAAGAACAAGAAATTGCTTGTGGTTGATGAATGGAGAGAATACATTGTCAGGCAATGGATTCACATCTCAGAACTTGCAAAGCATGCAATTTCGGATTATATGTTGCCCTGAAAAAAAGAGGAAGAAAAATAAGCAAAATTGTAGAACATTTTGAGGAATTTAACAAAAATGTGCAGATTGATGGTTCTTGTTTGCTATAATTTTATGGCAGATATGTCAGGGGACAGATTGGACAACGGAAAGGATTCTGACTGATTTGAGGGCAAGGCAATGATGACCCTTTGGCTGGCTCACATTTGCAAGACCGATCATTTCCTCATGAACTTGTTAAAAATGTGATTTATTATAGATCTGATGACACTTCCCCTTGCCATCCTAGCTACTCAGGTCCTCCCCCCACAAAAAGCCAAAGTAAGAGATGATTTGGAGGCAGCAAACCAGAGGTGGGTTTCAGCAGGTTCTGACCAGTTCTGGAGAACCGGTATCAGAAATTTTGAGTAGTTCGGAGAACCGGTAGTAAAAATTCTGACTGGCCCCGCCCTCTATTCTCTGCCTTTAAGTCCCAGCTGATTGGGAGGAAATGGGGATTTTGCAGTAACCTTCCCCTGGATTGAGAAGGGAATGGAAATTTTACAGTATCCTTCCCCTGCCACACCCACCAAGCCACGCCCACCAAGCCACACCCACAAAACCGGTAGTAAAAATTTTTTAAACCCACCACTGGAGCAAATACTGCCACATGGCCTGAGCTAACTGCAATCTGCCACAGTTTATACACATTATGTCTGACTGGTTATGGAAAATGGGGTAGAACATACCAAATATGGTACAATCCTGGTTGTAGCCACATTTTACCTGGAGTGATACTTTGATTCCTTAGTCCCCATCCTCAAGTGAAATGATGAATATATGGAAATATCTTTGCTTTAGTTCATGCCTATCATTTCCTCTTTTCCCTTTGCCATTCCTGTTGTAAACATTTAGACTGTCAGTTTATAGCCATCTCATCCTATGATAAATTATTGGGTAGAAATAAATTTACTTAGATGTCTGATAATAAATTAATCATGACAGTTATAATTATATGTGATATTAAAACTGAACAGCTAAGGGTGGATGGATATTGTGTGTAGATAATCAGAATGCTGGGTGATTTACTCTGCCAATTATGTTGCATAGTTTTTGTTTTTGTAACATGGGCACTAAATATGCAAAGCATTGAACGACAGTCCTATTTTTTTTATTTAGCTGTCTTTTGGCAAATCAAGATTGAGATCCCACTACTTCATGTTTGGAGGGAAAGGGTCTTGTACAATTGCAGTACAAAGGGCAAGAATTCTTAGTCCATGTGATAGATGGAGACGAAGCAGTACAGCTGAGATAAAGAATATTTATGAATTCTCAACATAGCAAGGTAGCAAGAAATTAAAATGTCCTAAATGGAAATTCCCTAAACAGAGCTATCATTCCAAAGCACTGCAAAGCTGTGTTGAGTTTTGTCTCCAGAGATTCCTTAATATCTGCTCAGGACTCAAAGAACAGTTATTGCAACCTTCAGTTACATGCATCTCCTTGGTAATTTGGAGAAATTGTGAATAGAATCAAGTAGAAAGAAATCGGGGAGAATTTCTTTGATTAAGATATTTTACCTAATAATGTTTTTTTGGGGTGGGGGGTATTTCAGATAATACCTGTCTTGGCAGCTGATGTACTATTTCCAAGAAGCTTGGGAAACTCTGAAAAGTATGATTATAAAAGCCCAGGCCAGCATAATATCACTGGAAAAAAAAAACCAAGAAACCCCATAAAAAGAAACCACCATGGTTACACAAAGAACTCTCGGATAAACTGAAAGACAAAAAAGATAAATACAAAACATGGGAAGAGGGATACCCAACTAAGGTAGAATATCAACAAATAGCCTGAATTTACAAAGATAAAGTCAGGAAAGCTAAGGCTTACTTCAAAATGAAGTAAGATTTACAACAAATGTTAAAAATAATAATAAAAAAGTTTATTTCAGCATGTAAAAAACAAGAAAAAAGTTAAAGAAACAATTGATCCACTAATGAGAGAAGATGGCAAGGAAGTAATATAGTCCAATCTACCAAAAACATAACTGTAAAAGGCAGACTAGGAATACAAATTAAAATAAGCAAGAAAATGGTTATCCATTCCTTAACCTGCATCAAACTTGTCGCATGATAATATAGTTCCCAATTAAGCAATTAGATAATGCTAAGAAATTCCAGATTATTGACTATAGAAGGGCATGATTTGTTACTGGGTTGGCATGCTTTTTTATGGTACAAGGAAAAAAAACCACAGCGGTATTTTAGAAGACATTTTATACCACAGGTTTTGCTATTAAAAAGATGGGAAGGTAAAAAAACAACATTATTTAAAAATTTAGGTCTGGTTATCAACTATTGAAGCATTCTCACATTCAATAACATTTAGAAAGGAACAAATTGTTAGACTAGAACAAACACTAGAACAAATTGTTATAGTGAATTATTGAATGAAAAGGGTGAACTTAAATCTTTGCAAGAATTAAAAGTACAAGGTATAAAGATGAATTGGTTTTCTTATTTGCAAATACAGTCTAGACGTAATAAAGACTATAAAACAAAAGGTTTTTATAACAATTTGACTAGTTTAGATAAAATCTTAACAGGTACTGATGAAAATATAATTAAAAAATTCTATGGCTATCTATTAGAGGTTAAATTGGAGGATGAACAAGTTAAAGAAACAATGATTGCTTAGGGGGGAAATTTTGGACATGGAATTGATTTAGAGAGATGGTAAAAATTGTGGTTGCAAAAGTATAAAATGACAATGTCAACTGCATATAAAGAAAATTTGTATAAGTTGTTTTACAGGTGGCACTTATCTCCGATGAGAATTACTAGAATGTTCAAGAATAAATCAGAAAAATGTTGGAAATGTCATCAGATACTGGGCTCATATTATCATATGTGATGGATATGTACAGAAGCTAAAAGATATTGGACTAAAATCCACACATGGGTGGAAAAAATGACACAAAAACACATAGACTTTAAACCAGAGATTTTTTTTTATTGGGGATTGTACCTGAAATATACAATTGAGAATTGAAATATGTTATTGTGAATGTATTAACTGCGGCTAGAATTATGTTTGCTAAAAATTGGAAAAATGAGAAAATGCCAACGCAAGATGAAGTTATTAAGAAAATAATGGAATGTGCAGAAATGAGTAAATTGACATTTGAAATTAGAGAACAAGAAAATAAACAATATTATAAGATATGGGATTTATTTTATCAATGGTTAGATAAAAAGACAGGGAAATGAAATATGGTAGAGATTTTTTCAATGCAAGAAATGTAGAATTATATAAAATACAACATAAAGAAGTACTGTTATTGGAATGATTTAGGAGAATGAAGGGCATAACACAAATTAACTTAAATCTTAGATTATTCTGTATCAAAAAAGGGAAGAAATAATCATAGTTAAACATATGATTGATGAGGATAATAATACATGGGTATATATGAATAGAGTGAAGATGCACAAAAGACTTGTATCCAACCGACACACTGCTTGTATTTACATTGAAGGTGGTTTTTTATTTGTTTTTTATGTATTTGTTTAAAAAATAAATTTTTTATCAAAAAAAGAAAAGAAAATGGTAAGCGAACACCTGTCCAAATCATAGGGATCTGATAGATTACACTGCAGAATCCTGAAGGAACTGGCAGATGTGATCTTAGAATCATTTAACCATATCTTTCCAAGATCTTGGAGGACTGGGGAACTACCACAGAACTGGAAAAAAGCTGATGTGTTTCCCATGTTCAAAAAAAAAAAAAAAAAAAAAAAAAGGAGGAAGGTTCCAGGAAACTACAGAGCAGTCAGCCTGACATCAATACTGGGAAGATCCTGGAAAAGATAATCAAGCAATAGATCTGTGAATACCTAGAAGCAATAACCCAAAGCCAACACAGGTTTGTCAAAAACAGATCATGCCAAACAAATCATTTCATTCTTTGACAAAGTGACTAAATTAGTGGGCCAATGAAATGCAGTGGACATAGTATACTTGGATTTCAGTAAGACATTTGACAAAGTAGACCACAACCTCCTTCTTGGTAAGGTAAAAAAATGTGGGCTAGGTAGCATCATACCAGATGGATTTGTAACTGTCTGACAAACTGTACTCAATGTGTAGTTCTCAATGGAACTATATCTACATGAAGGGAAGTAAGCAGTGGGATACTCCAAGGTTTTGTTTTAGGCTTTTCAATATCTTCATAAATGATTTAGATGAGGGAATAGAAGGACAACTCATCAAACTTGCAGATGACACTAAACTGGCAGGAATAGCCAAGACCTCAGAAGATAGGCTCAAGATCCAGATGGATCTTGACAGATTTGTACCCTGGGCCCTATCTAATAAACTAAAATCCACTGTAGAGAAAAGTAAAGTTTTACATTTAGGCAAGAAAACCTAAAACCAACAAGTACAATTTAGATGAAACCTGTCTTAACATCAATAGCTGTGAGAGAGAGATCTTAAATAATCACTTAACTATGAGCCAGCAGTATGTAGCAGCCACCATAAAAGCCAATGCAATCCTAGGTTGCATTAACAGACTGATAGAATCATCATGCGAAGTATTAGTACTGCTTTATAAAACTTCAGTAAATCTGCACTTAGAATACTGCATCTAGTTTTGGTCACCATATTATAAAAAAAAAAGATGTAAAGACTCTGGAATGCAGAGAACAGCAACAAAGAAGATTAGGAGCTGGAGGTTAAACATATGAAGAATGGTTGCAAGAATTGGGTATGTCTACTCTACTGAAAAGAAAGGTAGGATGACACGATAGCAATGTTCCAATATTTGAGGTTCTGCCTCAAAGAAGAGGGGGAGGTCAACAAATTTTCAAAATATCAGAAGGTAAGACAAGAAACAATGGATGGAAACTAATTACAGAGAGAAGCAACCTGGAACCAAGGAGAAATTTCCTAACATTAAGAACAATTAACCAGTGGAATAGCTTGCCTTCAGAATTTATGGGTGTTCCAATACCCACAAATGTGTTTTTTAAGAAGAGAAAGGAAATCATTAGTCTGAAATAATATATCCGTAAGTTCTCCTGCTTGAGCAGCGGTCTGAACTAGAAGACATCCAAGGTCCCTTCCAACTCTGTTATTCTATTAAGATTTAAGCTATGACCGAAGAATATATCTAAATTTCTATGGCAAATGAAAAAAAAACCCCACTAGTTAAATATAAGGTATTATAAGATGCAAAGGAAAGAGGATGGCTGAGCTTGCCAGATTTGAAGCTATATTTGGCTGCTTGCTCGATAAAAGAGCAGGTGTTGTTGAGAAATAAAAGATTACTGGATATAGATCATGATTTAAGATTTGGGCATCGTGGATATTTAAGTACGATAAAACTAAGGCGAAAACAAGCTTAAAAATCATTATGCTAGACAGACTATTCTCAGAATATGGAATAAATATAAATTCAGGTTTTGCTGGAAAATGAACAAGATAAATGGACATTTTATCATGTTTGATGGACATGTAAAAACATTTTGGATACAAATACTTACATTAATTCAGAAGATTTTAAAAGTTAAAGTATAACTGAAACAGAGATTTTTCTTTGGGACTAATGAACAAGCAACTAGAAAAAAGTCATAGAACTTTGTTTTTATATATGACAACTGCAGCAAGACTACTATATGCTCAAAAATGGAAAGGTTCGACATTATCTATGATGGCATGATTGGTGAATATGATGTAACTTGGAGGGATGGTTAAATATAATGTCTTCGACTAGATAAAAAGTAATGTCTATTCTATGAGGACTGGAAACTCCCCATAGACTTTTTGCATGAAACAGAAAATATATATATATTTATGATTTGTGGTTTGGATGATTAGAAAATATATACCTGCTCGTCTTAACAATACTGACTGGATCAGAATGAGTATGAGAACTGAGTCTTTAATACTTTTTTTAGATCTACAGGATCCAATCCAAATTGGTCACCAGGAGCAAAGGTTTATTCTTCCAAGCTTTTGGGCTTGGGATAACTTCTTTCTCTCCAGAATGTGTGCACTGGGCTGTGCTATACGTTGTTTTTATATAGTGCCTGGCTGTGTCTGACTATTAATGGTTAAATAGAGTGTTGATGGCTGGCTATTAAGTTGTTGTTTCCTTTTGCCACAGCACCCTCAGCTCTAGGTACCTGGTAATCTGACGGTAAATCAGCATTATTGATTGAGAAGGGGCCCCTTTTCTGGCTATTTTTGCCCCTGTTCGGCAAACAATCTTAGTAGCTGCAAAATTGAATGCATGCCTTTGTTCACTGCAATGTGAGGCAACCAATAAGTCTCCTTATCTGTTCACTTGCTCATATTCCCACAATCTGGCAATTAGCTTTCTCTCCCTCTGTCCTGCATAGTACCAGGGAATCTGCTAAGTTACATTAGAACTTTCTCCCACCTTCAAATGACCTTTGCAGCACATTGATTTATCCTCTTATGGTAGCCGCTGGATGGTGGGTGATGTCCACTTGCAGATCTTGGAAGATGAGTTCTACTACTGCTGAAATACTTTTTACGTATGGCAGGGTGTCCCATATAATTGGTCTTGTACCTTCTTTCTTCCTTTCTCTCCCCTGTCTGTTGCACAGGCGTCTTGTGAGGGTCCCCTTTCTGTCTGAATTGTTCGTGTTCTTTTTAGATCTATTAGTCCAGCTAGACTAAGACAGTTCTTCTCAACCAGCATGCTAGTTAAGGAATTCTGGTACTTGGTCCTCGTATCTTAGAGTTGATAAGTTTGAGAAACACTAGAAACACTAAATCTTGAAAGTGTGACAGCATTTATTCTTCCTTTTGTCATAGACCCTATTTATTTCCTAAATCCTTGAACTTTGTCATATTTTGATCTGACTATTATTTTATCAAAGATTTTCCTCCAGGCACTTCAGGATTAGTCTAAATAATAATCCCAGAATTCTTTCATTTTCTAGTGATAAGAATTTTTTTCCTCATAGGACTAGAAAAATCATGAAAGCAGAGAATGACATGGGACAATATTAATTGGCATTGTAATTTAAGGGAGCCCAACATTGTTAGTTTCCTTATCAGATCCATGAATTAATTAACATGACAGTCTTATGGGCAGTGTTTGTGCTGGATTGTCTGTTCAGCAGATTTTCTATAATATTCTTAACTTTGCCATGCAAACTAGACATGAAAAATCTGTTAATACTAACTGATGTTCTTCTTTGATGGTATCCATTTATGTGGGCAGCATTTTCCAAGTAGCCAATCCTGGAAAAGCATATTGAGTTAATGAGGAAGCACACACTTGTGTTTAATTAACCACAGTTTTGCTATTTTTATTTCACTCCGATGCTTCTAAAATTGTACCATTCTCTCCAAGATGCATTAATTACACAAGTTTCATTAAAAAAAAACATTCATACTTACCAAATTCCCATAAAGCTTTAACTAGGATGTTTTCCCCTTTCTATCAGATATTAAGGTAGTATTTCTTTTCACAAGGACTGAAGTAAAGTGCTTAGCTTTCAAGTTGGTAAGAAGCAGACATTTATAGCTGATCAGAACACTGAATTAAAGGTGCCAACTTTTATCCCGTATTGTGCAATGAACTTCTTGATTTTGAAGGCAGCTAGGAAACAAGAACTTTAGCCTAAATGCTTTTTATTTTCTTCTGAATTGCAACTAAACATAAAGACAGAATTTGAGAGTTTGAACATAAACAGTCTCCTATACATATACATAAATATATTGGAATGCAGATTTATTATTTTTTATATGTGTTTTATTTTTGTTTGCCAGAGTAATAAAAACCTTAGAAAGCTCCAGAGTAATAAAAACCCTAGAAAGGGCAGACAGAATTTTTTCCCTTTCTACTCCTTTCTAGAACACATCTAATATTAATTACCACCACCATCATCATTATTCAAGTGTCCTCTTTCTATCATAAATCAAACCAAAATGACCATGAGAGACAGTGCTGAGTGAATAGAGCCTAGTGTGGTTAGAAAAAGCTGGCAGACCCCAGACCCTGATCAGGTCTTACTGGGGCATGATATAGTAAGTATAGTGTCGGAAAAAGAAGAAAAACACTTTTTAAAAATTGGAAAGGCTGAAGATTAATGTAAGTTGCCTTTCTGGTAGGCAGAGTATGAGACAGAAATAACATCATGAGGACATATGCTGTCAGGTCTGACTCCATTCAATTCCCAGGAAAGAAAGCCCTTGACTCCATAGATTCACAGAAAACATACTTTTATTAAGAAAGAATTGGGTGCAGCAAAAATCATGCAAGGTCTGAAGCAAACACACTTAAAAAGGATAAATTGAAAATTACCCCATAGCCCATCCCCCAGTAGTTCAATAGACAGAGTTCAAACAATGTCCAGAAAGATGTTTTAGGAATGTCTCTAGTCCAGATGTTATGCGCCACCTTCATGCATGCCATTTCCAGGATGGTTGGCCTTGAAGATGGGAAACAACCCAAAATGGCTTGTCTTCCATGAGTTTGATCCTCCCCATCAGTACCCAGCAGCTCCATTCTCACACCACCTGCACCCTTCCCCTCTCAAATGCCCAATGCATCCTCCCCCCATGTTTCCATGGCAGCTGGCAGCAAGCTTGAAGGAAAGCAATGATGGACAGGCTGATATATGGTTTAAGAATAGGGAATGAAACACCTTTGTGCTGCAGTTTAAAGGGATGAGAAGATGAGATCTATGCTTGGACATTATGGAGAATGGTGGTTTTTATATAAAACTGAAAGTTTTATCTCTGTAGCTGCAGAAGAGGAGAGAAAGGGATATATTTATTTATACAGCTTATGGAATACAGTATCAGGTTAGTGGAGAATATACCATGTTTCCCCAAAAATATGACCTGGTCTTATAATTTTATGGTTGCCAAAATAAGCACTAGGGCTTATTTTTGGGGTAGATCTTTTTTATGTGTGGCTGTAATGGAGCAGGAGGCAAGGTGGTAGAGTAGAGGATGAAACAAGGTGGGGGGATGGAGGATAAAGCTTCTTCTTCTTGCTTGCTGCTGCAAAAGAGCAGAAGGCTGAGCAGTGCACCAGTACTGTGGCCACTAAGCAAGGTAGTGGGAGAGTAGAGGATGAAGCCCGAACAGTATCCTTGATTGCTCAGCCTGCAGAGCCCTGATGCTGGCGGAGTGAGGCAGTGGCAGTTGGAGCAACCCTCCCCATCTCACTTGGTGGCAGTGGCCAGTGGGGCACCTCCAGCTGCCACTTGGGTTCCACCACCAGTTGCCTGGATCTCTTTATTTATTTATTTTATTTATTTGTTTGTCAAATATGTACAAGATAACAAGTATAGATATGAACAAAGGAAGTAAATACAGATACATGGGGACAGTAGGACAGGAATGTTGGCACACTGGTACACTTATGCATGCCCCCTTTATGGACCTCTTAAGAATTTGAGTTTGAAACTGTGAGGGTTTTAAAAAAAGATTTTTATTATTTTTTAAAACATAAACATAAAACACATTTTTTCAAAACAAAGCTTTTGATCCGGTCACAAATTAATTACAAGTCATTAACAAATCTCAATTTTTCAATTAACACAACTTAATATTTTATTCAATTATTTCCCTCACTTTTATCTATTTAATTATGCCATTATCCCCAAAAACCCGTTGCTGAAATCTTAAATCCTAATCAAATATAATTCCATTTTTCTCTTTTCTCTTTCATTTGCTTAGATGGATATATTTTAACAATATAAATCATCACAATAATTATAAACATTCATAAAGTAATTAATTTCAACATAATCATTTTATTTTTACTAATAAACTCAACATTTACAATCTTTATTTCTATTATTAAACTTAATTAATTCATTTCATTTTAACTATTAATCTCAACATACTCCTCGTTATTTGGCTATCCCACCTCATTTTATTTTGCGATAAAATCCAAAATCTTTATCTTCATCTTTGTTGTTAAACCAATCATTTTTATTTCCTGGTTGTTAAACACAGCATCACCATTTTATTTTTGGCTGTTAAACACAGCATTCATTTTGTTTTTCGGCCGTTACACAGCATATCCATTTTTATTTTGGCTGTTACACAGCATAACCGTTTTTGTTTGGCTGTTGAGACACAGCATGCTCATTTTATTTATTTTTTGGCCGTTGCACAGCATATCCATTTTATTTGGCCGTTAAACACAGCATAGTCATAGTTGGTTTAACTATCCCTACTTAATCCTTTCTTTGTTGTTTCCATCCATCTATACATTACTTATTTTCAGTTAATCATATTTATCCTTAACTTTTTCATAACAATTTAACATTGAGACACGATTCTTGCTTAAAATATACTTTAAAATATATTTATAAATTCCTTTTAATATTTTAAATTAACCATATTTATCTTGATCCTTTATCATACCAATTTAATATTAACACATAATTCTTGTTTCAAACATACCTTTAAATGTGTTTATAAATTCCTTTTAACATTCTTAATTTCTGTAAAAAAATTCCTTTTTATTACTACAATCCACCTGTACGTTGTTTTATTTTTAATCACATTGTTTCTATCTTCTTTTTTCTTTATCCAGTCATTTATCTTATTTCTTCATCTCTTCGCCTGCAAACATATATTTCCTTCCATTTTCAAAGTTTTCAATTTTGTCCTCCATAAGTCATATTATATCTTTTCATTATTTTTATTCCGGATATAATATATTAAATCTTCTCTTGGGCCTACGCTTATTCCTTCTTTTATTCCTGTGCCAATTTTTAAAGTTATTACTATTTCAACTATAGAAGTTCCATTATAGTTTTCTTTTCTTTTCACAACAGTCAAGCTGCCTGCAGACAGGGAAAAAACACCTCCTCCGCAAGGTCCCACGACTTTTATCTGTAGAACTCAAAATTTCCCATAGCAGAAAAAAATTACAAAGTTCCTTTTTGAATCAGATGGTGTCCCTCTACAATCCACATTTTCCATTAGTTATGCGAGTATCCATTTTGTGCTATTATGTAACAATCCTGTTTATTTCTTCATCTTTTAATTTTAAAAGTATCCAATCTTCTTTTTTTTAAAAATCCAATACAAATTTTAAAGTATCCAGTCTTTGTCCCATATCTCAATATTTAATTCCTTTAGTTCTATTCAAAGCTTAGTTGTTTATTGGGTTTTTGTTTCTTTAAGGTAACATTTTAAACTTTCAGCCCCTTTGTTATTCAACTAATATTTTGTAGTTGGGGTCTTATAAATGTTAATTTTGCTCTAGGCTTTGTTCTAACCTGAGTTGGTTGTCACTCACCTGGCTTCAAAGAGCTCTGTTTCTATCCACTTTCCTCCAACACATTTCTGGCCCGGTTTTCCCAGCTTCGTGGCAACCGCCATGGCTACCGCCCCCAGTCGCTGACTCACAGAGGGTTCCCTCTGACCTCAGAGGAACTTGCCTGTTCCTCTTGGTCATCCAAGGTGCCTCTCCTTTCCCCCCGTCCCTACAGAACGGTTCCAGTCTGAGGACCCATTGGCGGCAGTTCGGTAGCCGGGGGTTTCGTGGGGCTCATCAGAGCCCACTATTTCCTTGACTGTCTTGCCGCAATGCCAAACCAGAAGTCCGAAGCTGTGAGGTTTTGAGGCTGTAACAATGGAGGCGGGTAGAGCATTCCAGACATTGACCACTCTGTTGCTGAAGTTGTATTTTCTGCAATTGAGTTTGAAGCGGTTTACCTTGAGTTTGTATTGATTGTTTATCTGTGTATTATTGTGGTTAAAACTGAAAATGTTGACAGGCAAGATATTGTAACAGACAATTTTGTGTACTATGCTTAGATCGGACTGTTGGTGACACAGTTCCAGATTGTCCAAGACCAAAATTTCAAACCTGGTGACATAGGGAATTCTATTGTGAATAGAGGAGTGGAGTACTCTTCTCCTAAAATACCTCTGAACCTACTCAATGTTAGTGTGGGTGTTAGTGTGGGTTCCAGGCAGATGAGCTGTATTCAAGAATTGGTCTGGCAAAAATTTTGTATATACTAGTTAGCAATACTAGGGAGGAGGGGATTGCCTTGCTATCTGCTTTCCAGCTCCCCTTGTTTCTCTAAAGCATCCCTTCACTAACCTGCTTTTTAGATCTGTTCTCTGTGCCGCGTGCAGGACAACAAAAGAAGGCTGCGGGATTACCGGTAAAAGAAAGAATTCAGTCAGACATTCTAACTTTGTAGGATTTTTTTTTCCTTGAAAAGTTGGAAGGTGTGCATGATCTTTTTTTTTTTAGTTCCATTAACTTCTTTTGTTGCCCTGCATGTGGTGGCAGAGAAGAGAGCTGGAAAGCAGGTTAATGAAGGCATTGTAATTGCTCTGAGGTGGGGTGGGGGTTAGAATTTGGCATGATTGCTCTGATTGCTTTCAGGAGACCCTACTCCATTTCAGATAAATAACTGTCCAGTCTCTTCTTAAAAGCCTCCAGTGATGGAGCACCCATGACTTCTGAATTCAAGAAGTTGACTTCTGTTCAACTGCTTAATTATTCTCTAAATTGTCAGACAACTTCTCCTTATTTTTAAATTGGATGTCTCTTCGATAGGTTTCCATCAGTTACTTCAGGTGCTTTAGTGAACAGATCAACCCCCTCTTCTCTCTGGTAACCCCTCAAATATTGAAAGACTGCCATTACCCCTACAGTCCTTCTAATTAATGAATTGAATTAATTCTTATTTAAAAATAAGCATTCTTTTTAATATTAGTCCTGTGTTAGGCTTGTATTAATGTTTACAAAACTGCAAGGGTGGTATGGGGTAGTGAGAACATTTATTTAAAATATTAGACTCCTGTTCTGGCTCCTCCAGATTCCAGGGAAATTTATTGATTTATTATTTATTGATTTATTAGTTCAATTTATATACCGCCCTTCTCTGGAGACTCAGGGCGGCTTACAATGCATTAAACAATAGCCTTCATACTTTTGTATATACCTGCTTAGTAGGGCCTTCAGCCTGCCCCCTAAGCGGTGTTCTTTTTTATACAAAGGCAGCTTATTGCCCCCACAATCCGGGTCCTCATTTTACCTACCTCGAAAGGATGGAAGGCTGAGTCAACCTTGAGTTTGGTGAGATTCGAACTTGCAGTAATTGCAGGCAGCTGGCAACTAAGTGCAACTTTAACAGCACTTAGTCCACTGCACCACCAGGCTTATCATGTGGGAAATGTGGGAAAGAGAATCTTTCTAATTAAGAACAGATGGTAACATATTGACTATTTGTCCTGAATTCAGGTGAGGTGGGGGAGGGTAGTTGAAAATGGAATGGTGAATTTCAAAAAGCCTGAGAGGACAGGAAGGAATCAGGTTAGCTTGTGTTATATGTTTGGTAGACATTGGACTATAGTCAGACTAGAATAATTTGTGTGAAATGTCTCAGAAAAAGAATAGAGAAGAAGACTATGCAATTGGAACAGTGTCAATACATTTGGTTCTTATGCAAGATACCATGGATGTTTCACAATCCCAAATGCCTGGGAATATATTTAAGTTCTAGATGTGCAACGTTAGCATGATAAACAATAGCTGAATTCCTTACCTCACAAATATTGTGGTATGGATAGTCAGAAAAGATTTTATTCCTTTCCATATGCCTAATTTGCATAACTTATCAAATATATTCCTGAATTATTCTAGGTAAATGTATATATTATAGAATTCACTGACAAAAAATATGGAGAAAGCTACTGATTTAAATAATTCAGAATTGGATATTTGTGAGAAGAGTTTTTTCCCCCCAAAATGAAAATTCTGAAAATCAGTACTGTAGCTTAAAGCACGAGGCATATTTTAATTTGCAAACAGTAAATGTAATAAACATTTCAAAAATAAATCACTGAGCTTATCACAACTTATAGATAACAAAAGAACTAAATGTCTATTACTGAATGAGAAATCAAAGTTCTGGTGCATATCATTACCTGCTAATGAATAAATTCCTTTTTTGTCAGGTTAAATGTCTAACTTATATGTATGGATGTACATACAATCAAGTAAGAGTTAACATAACACACACCCCTATGCCCACTTAACTCCACCTTATCTTTAACTTCTCCTCCTGGGTATAAGAGACCCCACCATGAGGTCATCCAGTTGTTCCAGATGTGTACCTGAAAGGGAAAGAACAAAGGTCAGTGACTATTACTTGTAGCTTTGTAGCTACAAGATTTGTAGCTCGGGGCTGAAAGAAATAAAAATTCATATTTTGCCCTGGCCACTAGATGGGGCCAGAGAACAAGAACAGTATATATACAAATTATATACTGGGGCATGACAGAGTCAAAAATTAAGCCAGGTTGTCTCTGTCAGAATCTGAAGATGGCCCCTTCACAGTTCCCTATCTAAAAATGCAGTCTAAGTATATTTATCTGAAAACTTAAATATGATCTTTCTCCAGCGACAGCTGATAAAGAGTGGTTTACCTGTCACTCAAAATTATGCTCCAAGCCATGAAAATTATGAAACAAGTGACACAAGGTGACATCGGTCTCTGCTCCTTCCTAACATGCTTTGAGTGACTTGAATGGGATTGCCACCCAGTTTTCAAAATTCTTTATGATCTGTTATGGGAGATGTGGAATGCCTTGATTTTTTTCCACAGCATTTATCCATTAATGTAATAGTCCCAGAAACTGGATTGTTATATCTCAGTCAATAAAAAGCAGCAGCCTACAAAAGCTGTCAAATCACAGTAATATATAGTAACGTTCTAAAGTTGCAAAAGTAATGACCATGCCAAAAATGTGTTTTCTTTTCTGAAATGAAAATATCAAATTCTTCAGAAAACTAGTTAAATTTACAAGCTTTATTTACTTCTATGAATTTGAATCTTGTTTGTGTGATAAAAAGTTGTCCTGATTCTTCTTCTTCATCATCATCATCATCATCATCATCATCATAATTTGCAATTTATTCATTTTTTAAAGTAATATTGGCCAGTTTCTACCTGGCACGGGAGAAATAATGTGTGAAATTTCCAAGAAACTCTGCATGTTTTAAAAATCAATTTTTTGTGAGCTATAGGCTTGCACATTAAAATATAGCTTTAAATATTTTCATGTATACCAAATGATATTTATTTTAAATCATTGCCTTTACATGATAAATAAAAGCCATGCAATTTCATATAATTTGATCTTTTAAAAATGAATGCCAAGCGAAATGGAAGTTGCTGTTCATCAGTATTATTACATATTTCTTTCTGGTAGTTTTAGAATATATACTATATGTTTTTATTATTTTATTGTTCATAAATGTTTCTTTAAAAAACTAGAAATCCAGGGGGGAAAAAGAATCTAAATGCCAACTAGTAACAACAGAGCTCTATGGTTTCATAAGCTCTTTCAACCTATTCCTGCTGAGTTCATTCAGAACAGAAGAGAATAACAGAGTTGGAAGGAACCTTAGAGGTCTTCTAGTCCTACCTCCTCCTCAAGCAGGAAACCCTATACAATTTCAGACAAATGAAAGTCCAATCTCTTCTTGGACCAGTGATGGAGCATCCACCACAGTGGTAAGTCGCTCCCGGTTTGGACCAGTTCGCAAGAACCGGTAGTAAAAATTTGTAGTAGTTCGGAGAACCGGTAATAACATTGGCTGGCCACGCCCCTGAACCGGTCCCCGGCCTGGTTACCACTCGCTTACCCTGCCCACCTCATCAGAGGCTTTTTAAAAAACTTTTAAAAGCATTTTTTCCTGAAACCTCTTTGGCCGAAGAGGTTGTAGAAACAAAAATGCCTTTAAAAGCCTCTGGCGATCCCAGCTGAGTTGCCTGATCGTCAGAGGCTTTTAAAAGCATTTTTTTCTGCAACCTCTTAAGGTTGTAGAAAAAATGCTTTTAAAAGTAAAAAAAAAGGTTGGCCACGCCCACCCAGTCACATTACCCCCACCAAGCCACACCTACAAAATAAGCCACGCCCACAGAACTGGTAGTAAAAAATTTTAGAACCCACCCCTGGCCCACAACTTATGGAGACAAGTCATTCCATCTGTTAATTGTTTTCATCTCCCTAGCTCTAGGTTGGTTCTCTCCTTGATTAGTTTCCATTAGTTTCTGGTCTTGTTTTGAGATACTTTGGAGAATAGGTTGATCTCCTCTTCTTTGTGGTTGCCCCTCAAATTTTGGAACATTGATAATATCATTTTACTTTGATTTAACTTCCAGCAGTTTTGCCAGTATAGCCACAAAATATGTAGTCCACAAACCTATGATTACCCAGTCTCATAATAGCTCTGTTGCTTTTATCCTGCCCAAAGGTAATAAAATACCAGGCTGAGATACATAGAGTGTTTTAGGCCATAAGAAGCTTAAAGCAGATAGGATAGATTAACAGACCTACAATTCTATGTGGCTCTTAGCCAGCAGAAAATGAATATATAACCTTTGAAAGTTTAATAAGAATGTAAACACTCTTCAACAGTGTAGTTTTCATATCTAGAAATTATCATTAATTTAAAATTTATCTCATTAGTGCAATTTAGTGTCTGCTATTGATATGACATTTTGGGGTGATAGTTTCTTGGAATTCTTAGAGGATATCTAAGTTTGAAAAACTCCAAAGTAGGTCCAACATGGGCCCTCACCCATTTTTCTATTAGATGTGTCTGTCTAAAGATCTGTTCTGTCTCTCTGATTAATCACAGGCAGGGATCTCTTTCTGTGTCATCAAGGCAGTTCAGCCAATTACAGGAAGAGACTTTATTCCCTCCCTCCCCTCTCCTCTCTCTCTTTCCCCCTCCCCCTCTCTCTGTGTATTGATATTCACCTCACACTTTTGCTTTCCCAAAGCAATGATTACAGCAAAGCCTGACCTTTTAAAATACAAAATGTATTAATCCCAATGAATAAAGATGGCATTTAACATGTTTCACTAGTGTAGCTTTCTGAATTAAAGTGTTTTTGCATGGATAGCCAATAATATTTATTGTGTTTTTGCCTACTTCCCCTCTATGAGAAAGTTGTAATTCCTGTGGAGCATAAAATAACAAGTATCCTGATAATATGGCAAAAAAGTTATAAACATAATGAAGCAGATGCAGAAGAAGGGAATCTTTAACAGGTGGTTGTAATTATGAGATATGGCACAAAATTTTTTCAAGATCCCCTGAGATCTTAAAGGGGAAGATCAGTAACAGAATACTGAAACAGAGCATGAGGGAGAAGTCAGCTTGGAAAAATTAGAGCAGATGCTGGTGAACTCAGGAAAAAAAAAAGAGCAGACCTCAGAGTATTCCATCCTTAGGAAGAAAAGAAGACAAGAACAGAACTGAAGGACAGAAGGGAATGATCTAGTGCTGACACAACAGGAGTAGTTTCATTGCTACTCCTGATGTGTTATTGCAATTTATTGCAATTATTCATTGCATAATTTATTGCAAGGTTGCAAGGTTGACTCAGCCTTCCATCCTTTCTAAGGTAAGTAAAATGAGGACCCAGTTTGTGGGGGCAATAAGCTGACTTTATATAAAAATATACAAAAGTATGAAGGCTATTGCTTAACGCATTATAAGCTGCCCTGAGTCTCCGGAGAAGGGTGACATATAAATCTAATTTTAAAAAAAATTGCAATAATTTTTATTTTTACTATTTTTATTTTTTTATTCATGTTTTATTTGCAGTTTTCCTTTCATACCATATATATTTTGTGGACAGTGTACTGACTAGATCAATGTCCTTTTTAAACAATGCTAACAATAATAAATACAGATAAGTATGCATAATCCTAATCTTCTACCTTCAACAATACCATTCTATCTTTATAAATCTTTATCATTTCCCCCCATTAATTCATTTAAACATAAATAACATTTCTTTGCACCATATATTTGGTGACTCTACTAAGTCACTAATATTTAATATTTTAAAAATTACTCATTATCCACTGTAATTTCAATATCCCAAATATCTAGGACTATTAATAAGGCCAAATATCATCAAAATTTAATCAATCCCAGGATTATATCTCAAAGTCCCCACAATTTCTAATCCTTAAATGTTTAAGTTCACAATATATTTTAACACGCTGTTAATATTAATAATACAATTAGATTAGCCAATCCTAAACTTCCACTTTCTAATCTTATCTTACTTTTAATTATAATAAATTCCATTATCTGTTAGTTTATACTATTTTTCCTATTTGTATTTTCTACTTTTTCATTTTATTAATATATTTTATCACTATCCATAATCTTTTAACCTTTTTGGAGTTCCATCATTTGTTGACTTTTTTTTTTTTTTTTTTTTTTATTGAAAAAGTTTTACAATAAAAAATTTTTCCCCCTTTTTTCACCCCTACCCCTACCCCCACCCCCCCTCCCCTCCCCTCCAACCTCCCCCCCACCCCCAACCCCTCCCTCCCTATCCCACCCCTGACTTCCGCTACACATTTCTTAACAGAAATTTTTAACAACAAGAAAAACAAGTACTATTATATACTCAATTCTATTCTAAATTGAGAGGAAGAGAAAAGAGAGAAAGAAAAGAATTAAAAAAAGGATAAAAAGAATAAAATGAAATAATACAAAAGGAAACCCATAAACATGAATATCTGTCTAAAATTAACAATATTGTAATAAAAGAAGGCACCAGAAAAAATAGCCATTATGATATTTAAGCCAATTTAGAAACAGAACGAAAAAAAATAAAAAAAAATAAGATAAAATAATAAAAAAAAAAAACCTTACTAACATTACTAATCCTATACCTTACTTATTAATATTAGATAATGCCAACTAATTTAATCCAAACTACTCCCCCTAAATCAAGAACACAAAAATCCCCCCTTCAGGGAAAAAAACATGCAATATAATATAATCATGCATATATTGTTATACTTTTCCATAACTCGAATTACAGTCTTCTCTTCTTCCTGATTGAAGTTAATTCTTCTTTCTTCACCTATATCCAATTACGATACTCTTCATCTTCTATCTACCCCCATCAGTAGAACAAAACATTCCATATAAACCCCCCGTGTGACTTTATATGAGTAACATCCAACCAAGAGAATGTTCACTCCTGTAGGTAGAATCATTCAAACTAACGTGATCTATTTCAGCAAAAAAAGACTCAATGCAGCTCCACCAAGCCTTAACAAAAGAATAAGAAAAAAAAAGGGAAATAGAAATCCTTGAGACTGCATCCAGATGTTCTTATAAAAACTGTTTCAAATCCTGCCACCCTTTGTTATCCACTCTTGGTTGTAAGACGTTTTCATTTCCATTCTTTCCTCTTAGATAATAATTTCCAAAAAAAAACCATGATAGGGTAATCACAAAGCACTGCTACTATATAGATAACGTCCAACCACGAAGATATTCACTCCTCCAGGTAGAAACATTCAAACTAGCGTATTCTATTACAGCATAAAAAAAAAACCCCGATGCAGCTCCGCCAAACCTTAATGACAAAAAAATCAAAAAGAAAAAAAAAAGTCCTAGCAGCTGCATTCCCAGATGTTCTTATAACAACTGTTTCAAATCCTGCCGCCCTTTATTATTCACTCCTTCTGGTTGTAAGATATTTTCATTTCCATTCCTTGCTCTTAGATTATAAGTTCCAAAAAAAACTATGATAGGATAATCACAGAACACTGCAAGTTCCATTGCAGCCCTCTGTTAAACTTGCTCAAGATGTTAAATCCAATTCAGAATAAAAAAAAAGGAAACTCCAAATCAGGATGAAGACTTTATAATCCATAAATCCAAATCCATATAAACTTTAGGAATTTTATAACCGGTATCCAAGATTGTCCAAGCTTTCTGAAAACAACTGCATCTGATGAAGGACTTTACGACACTCATTAGTTACCTCTCGAATTTCCTCATTAAAATCTGGTTCCTGCTGTTCGGTATCACCATCCTTTTCTTGCGGAGCATTGGACCTCTGCTGCTGATCATCTTGAATAATAGTATTTCTTGAATCTTGCTCCAGCAGTTCAAGGTCCGGTGCTCCTAAACTAGATTCACTGATGTGGTCTGTTTTCCCATCTGAGAAGTCCATGATAAAATCCTCCAAGAAACCAGATTGCTCTCCTTGTTCTTTTAACATTCTTTGATTCATTCTTTGAGTCTCATCCTTCTGTTTACCTTTTACAAGCTCTCTTTCTTGTTTCTTATTCTTAAGGTCTTTCGAAGCTCCCTTAAAAATATTTTTATAAAAATGTTCCGCTTTTTCAATAGTATTCAGGGAATATCTCACTCCGTGATATCTAAAAATTATACCGGCTGGTAAGTCCCATCTAAATGGGATATTACTTTTCTTCAATTCTTTAGTTAAAAAAGCAAATTCTTTCCTTTTCTTTAAAACCTTCGATGGTAATTCTTTAAAAATATTAATTTGTTCACCTTCTACTTGCACTCTGGCAGAGTAGGACCTTTGTAAGATGTCATCTCTCAACCTTTTATCAGTAAAGTAGACAACAACATCTCTGGATAAGTTCCTTTGTTTGGCTACTCGTGAGTTGACTCTGTAAACTTTCTCTATACAACCAAGAATTATCTCATCCTCAAGCTCTAGTAGTTCAGCAAGAACCTTTGCAATAGTTGCTTTTAGATCTCTCTGGTTTTCTTTAATACCTCTTACTCTGATAGCAGAGGCCATGGTTTTAATTTGAAGCATAATAATATCATTCTGTATAGTCTGATTACTAATCTCAGCTTTCACAAACCTTTCTTGTATTTCTTGGATCTGGGAGCCAATTTCACTGCTAATTTCAGTTACTTTCTCCTCCATTTCAATCACCACATTTGAAAGGTCTGAAATTACTTTAACAACAGTTTGACTTAATTTGTCATGCTTTCCAGCAATCAAATCCATAAGATTCTTCTGTGAGTTTTTAATTTTGTCAACTACACTCAATAAAGGAGTTGTTATAAGTTCTTTTAAGTCCCCTTCTGCCAATCCAGACAATTGCATCATCTCAGCTTTATTCTTTAACTGGCTCAAGGGGGAGCCCCCCCTTCCTTTAGTCATCTTTATTTTACTTACTTAAAAAAGATATCCAAAAAGAAAAAAAAAGGGAAGAGAAAAAAAAAAAATCTTCTTACTTTAAGTGACTCTCCCATAACAAGGCATTCATTTCAAAGCTTCCGTTTTCAATCGCTCTGGCATTCTTTCAATTAAGACCAGTCGCCATTTTAAAAAAAAACTTTCTTAGGAACTTTCACTTCTCTTCCTCTCCTTCCCCCCTCCTCTCGTTGCTCTTCCAAAAAATCAGTAAAAAAATCAATTTTAAAAATCCATACTTGCTTCATCTTTGCTTCTTCTTATTCAGCTTGCTCCATTGACGCTGTGGTGTTGCTTCCAGCGTCTGGCTCCGCTAATTGCTTAGCGGAGGACAGTCCCGTCGCGGAGCTTCTCTGGAGGTATAGAGGGGGCCATCCTTCTGAGCCCTCCCCAGGACAAGCGAAACGATCCTGGGGCGACTCAGGGGGCCCTGCCTCACCCCCAGAAGCTCTGCCTGCTCCTCCCGCTGAGGAGCAGGTTGTTCGAGCCGCCTGCCAGCTGTGAGGCGGCTCTAACGCGGCGGGATGCCGGCGGGCATGGAGGAGCCCGCCGCCGACGAGGAAGGCGCCACCGGAAGTCCCATTTGTTGACTTTTTAATCACCCTTTTATTTCTCTGACTCTGTCTGATCATTTGCCCTTACAACCAGCCACAGGGATACTGCAGCTTTTCCCCACCTCTTTCTCCCTATGCCGCCCAGATGGGGATCCTGCAGCACTTGGGCCTGTTCCCCATGCCTCCTGGAAAGAGTTGCCATTTTCAGCGCTCCAATAATTCCAGTAATTCCTTGTGGAAGTGGTGCTGCTTTCAGAGTTTTCTGTCCCAATCAGCTGACCATTGGGAGACTGAAAACCTCTCATACACTTTGGGGAAAACTTTGGAAGTTTTTGGTTGTCTGTATAACTCCCTTTAGGACCCAGATTTTGCTGGAGCCATTTGTGCTGCTACTAAATTGAACTTTTTCTCCCCAAGGCAAACCAATTGCAGAAAGACTTTCTTTCTTTCTTTCTTTCTTTCTTTCTTTCTTTCTTTCTTTCTTTCTTTCTTTCTTTCTTTCTTTCTTTCTTTCTTTCTTTCTTTCTTTCTTTCTTTCTTTCTTTCTCTCTCTCTCTCTCTCTCTCTCTCTCTCTCTCTCTCTCTCTCTCTCTCTCTCTCTCTCTCTCTCTCTCTCTCTCTCTTTCTTTTTCTCTCTCTCTCTGTCTGTCTGTCTGTCTCTCTGTCTCTTTCTTCCCTCCCTTCCACTGTACTCTCCCTCCCTTCCACTGTACTCTTCCGCTGGTAGTCACTCATCAAGGGAACGAATTTATAGATTGTGCCACTCTCTTTCCAGGCAGGCGGCAAAATTAGCAAATTAAGTGGTGAAAAGGGATTAAGACTGGAGGGCAGAATAGTTTAGTTTTTGCACCTGGGAGGTAGGGAGAGAAAGAGAGTAACAAAGCTGTCCTCCCAACATTTTTTTGTTTTCTTCCTTGAAGAAATGTGGGTTTCTGGGGAGGAAGAGGCTCAAACCAGAGAAATCTGTCCTGAAGTTGCATACAGGCAGATGACTTCTCCAAAGGCTAGCAAGACTCAGGAGTGGTTTGCAATTTCTGGACAGCTGTCTGATCAGGACAGATGCCCAGCCCACAATCTAGCTTCATTGGCCAAGCATTGGCCAAGGCTGATTTGGAAGCTTCTTTGGCATTGAAATACAGTGCTAGGTCCTAATTTAGCTGGGCTCTTTTACATCTGTATGAAAATGCAGATGCTAGAATGCATTTTGCTCAGTGGCTGTATCTTGAGAGACTGATACAGAGTTTAATATATGGTGGCTTAATTATTCAGGCCACTATTTCAGTGCTTTAAGGAGCTGCTACTTGGTCCCCAAACAGGGACGCGGTGGCTCAGTAGCTAAAATGTTGAGCTTGTCGGTCAGAAGGTTGGCAGTTCAGTGGTTCAAATCCCTAGTGCCTCATAATGGAGCCAGCTCCCGTTACTTGTCTCAGCTTCTGGCAACCTAGCAGTTTGAAAGCACATTAAAAATGCAAGTAGAAAAATAGGGACCACTTTGGTGGGAAGGTAACAGCGCTCCGTGTGCCTTTGGCGTTTAGTCATGTCAGACACATGACTATGGAGATGTCTTTGGATAGTGCTGGCTCTTAGACTTAGAAACAGAGATGAGCACCTCCTCGTAGAGCCAGAAACAACTAGCACACATGTGTGGGGGAACCTTTACCTTTACTTACTTGGCCCCAAGGAACTGAGGAATTTGGCCACTATTTAGAAAGGAGCATATAAATCATTTTATTTAATCAATTTTACATTTATATTAAAAAAAGAAACGAAAGATACAGTGGTGGGTTCCTCCCTGTTCGCCCCAGTTCCCACAAGCTGGTAGCAGTGATGATATGACATCACCAAACCAGTTCTCCCACACCGCCCACCCCCCCATCCCGCGTTATTCTTACCTTTTATTTGGCCCCACTTCCAATCTATTGCTGCCTCCTGAATCCCAGCTGATGGTTAGAGGGAAAAAAACTGTTTAAACAGTTTTTAAGTAAACAGCAAGAAAAAACAACTCCTTTCAGCTTCAGCATAGGCTAATTAGCCCGTTGATTAGATCTGCCTCCTGACTCTCAGCTGATTTGCTCTCAGTTGTTTTGCACAGGGCTCTGCTGTTTGCTTGCAAAGAGTGCTGAAGCAGATTTTTTCCTCCTAGCTATGTTGAAAAACAAAACTGAAAGTAAAGCAGGCTGTTGGCTTTACTGTTTGCTGCAAAGTTGAAAAATTAGGCAGACGCAGATTTCTTTTCTTTTTCCACACCAAAAAAGGTAGGTGCAAAGTAACAATGGGAAAATCAGGGCAAAAGAGGAGAGTTCAAGATTTTAAAACACAAAAGAAAAAATGCTATTTAACTAGGGAATTGTAATAATTGAGATACTATTAACTGTATATTGTGTTGAAAGCAGAAATGGTTAAGTTGTGGATTGAAGGAATATATGGGAGAAATTATATGGTTTATTATTATTGGTAAATATAATTAATTGATTTGTAAGAAATTGGATTGCATGGAAATAATTGGAATATTCATTATTATAATGATTAATATAGAAAAATATAGTTATATAATTAATTGATTTATATTAAAATGTTGAATTTGTATTAAGCAACTGTAATATTACATAATTAATCAATGTGAGGATGGATATAAAAATAGATGACAATGGGAGGGGGTATAATATAGAATAGAAGGGAAAAATTGAATTTGATTAAGATTAGAGATGTGGATGAAGGGTAATTTTGGTTTTTTTAAAAAAATAGATGGGGAATAAATATGGCAAAAAGGAAATATAGAAATAGTAAATTTAATTGAAATGACTAAACACTGTTTAAATTTGTGAACCGGCCAAATACTCTGTTCAAAGAAAATACATGGTATGTTTGTATGTGTATTTCTAATTATTGCTATTTATTCATATTTGTTCTTTTTTATTCTTTAAAGTTTAACAATTCATTCTTTATCTGAATATCTTTATATTTGTTTGGGGTTGGCTTTCTTCCCTTTCATCTCTTTTACTGTACAGCAATCTTTCTCCTCAAACCTACCACCTCTCTCTTTTCTTTCCTTTTTACTTTCTCTTCCCCCCTTCTTCTCCTCCCTACTTCCTCTTCCTTTCTCCTTCGACTCCTCTCTTCCTCCCTCTCTTACCCTCACTCCTACTCTAATTTCCCTTCCCTTCCTTCATCTCTTCTCTTCCTTCCCCCTCTCTCCTTCCTTCTTCCATCTCTCTTCTCCTTCCTTCATCCCTCTTTATTATGGATTACTCAGAGGGCTGAAAAAATTATTTTTGACTGGTCCTCACACTTTTGACCAGTCCTCGAACTTACAGCTGTCCTCACATTTTACATTTTTTGCCCTATCTTGTCAGCATGGTGAAGAGAAGCAGTTGTGAAATGAATGTCATGGTTGTTAAGAATGCTGCACGGGCATAAATGTGAGGATGGTCATAAGTGTGAGGACCAGTCAAAAGTGCGAGAACCTGTCAGAAATGACTTTTTTCAGCCCTCTGAGTGGTCCCTATACACATAGCCATGGCCACCCGGTCACATGAACAGCTAGCCACACCCACCCAGTTACATGAACTCCAAGCCACGCCCACAGAACCAGTAGTAAAAAAATTTAGAACCCACTCCTGGAAAGATATCACTACTTATGTGGCTGGTTCCTCCTTAGCCTTAAATCTTAAAAAGCATTATCCTTTCTTTTTACTACATGCTTTGTTATATAGATAATATCATTCCTTTTAGAACAGTATGCTAATCCTGCTGATTATCAGAGAGTTTTAAGAACCACATGCTGGGCCCCATGGAATTGGCTGAATAATACCAATAGTTTAATAAACGCAATAGCAAGTTAAATTCAGACTTTTGAAGTGATGGTTTCAAAGCCCTTTGAAATGAAAACATGGCTTAAAATAGATTTTGTGAAGAAAGGCTTCCTCTAGACAGATATATGGGTGGTGAGATAATGGATTTGTTGTATAAAGATTAGAAAACCAAAGAGGGAATACATTTTATTGTTTGTCACCATTACGATACTTGAATTCATGGTTCTCCTGGGAATCCAGGAAATGGATTCTTCAGATGGACCTTGACAGACTTGAACACTGGGCCCTATCTAACAAATTGAAATTCAATGTAGAGAAAAGTAAAGTCTTACATTTAGGTAAGAAAATCCAAAAGCACACATATAAACTGGGGGAAACCAGGCTTAATAGCAGTGACTGTGAGAGGGATCTTGGAGTCTTAGTGGACAATCAGCTAAATATGAGCCAGGAGTGTGCAGCTGTAGCTAAAATATCCAATGGAGTCCTAAATTGCATTAACAGAGGGATACAATCAAGATCAAGTGAGGTATTAATACCAGTCTATAAAGCCCTAGTAAGACTATACCTAGATTACTGCATCCAGTTTTAGTCACCATACTTTAAAAAAGTCGTTGAGACTCTAGAAAAAGTGCAGAGGAGAGCAACCAGGATGATTAGGGGACTGGAGACTAAAACATATGAAAAACGGTTACAGGAACTAGTGAAG
The DNA here is from genome assembly GCA_038048745.1 of Coluber constrictor foxii. Lineage (NCBI taxonomy): Eukaryota > Metazoa > Chordata > Lepidosauria > Squamata > Colubridae > Coluber > Coluber constrictor. The sequence continues at coordinate 89,207,318 of CM075961.1, forward strand.
AGAAGGACCAGGGGAGACGTGATAGCAGTGTTCCAATATTTGAGGGCTGCCACAGAGAGGAGAGGGTCAAGCTGTTTTCCAAAGCACCTGAAGGCCAAACAAGGAATAATGGATGGAAACTGGCCAAGGAGAGATTCAACCTAGAAATGAGAAGGAACTTTCTGACAGTGAGAACAATCAACCAATGGAACAGCTTGCCTTCAGAAGTTGTGGGAGCTTCAACACTTGAGACTTTCAAGAAAAGATTAGACTGTCATTTGTCAGAAATGGTATCTGGTCTCCTGCTTGAGGGGGGGGGTTGGATTAGATTATCTATAAGGTCCCTTCCAGCTCTGTTAATCTCTTAATCTGAATACTTCATGGCTGGACAAATTTAATGAATGAAAAAATGAAAGAAAAGGAAGATATTTATAGTTGAAGGACAAGGTTTGCGGGCATACAGTAGCTGTATAGTTATTTATTAGATGAAATGTTGTCTTTTCTGCTGATGCTGAACAGGTAGATATCTCAATTTCTGACTGTAATGGAGCAGAGAATGTTGATCAGGATTGAGATAACTCTGATGATGGTCTAAAGATTTTTATGTTGAAATGACAGAAATAAAATTTTGGACTTAGCAGTCACTCAGGGTTGTGGAAACCTTTGATAAGAAGTCACACGTTTGCAGGTGAACATATGATGATAACCACATAGGGTATTCACAGATATTTTTATAACTTTGGTAACTTATCTCTAGTGAGTAGTACTCTTATTAAATAAACAAGAAACCTATATATTATGGGACAACCTACCGTTTTCAACTATATAAACATGTTAACTAGAGAAGAAATCTAAATTCTGTTCATGCTGAGCCACATCTAGTAACCTACTTGACAGGAATTTCCATCATGTCATATTTGTCATAAGTCAAGGCATTCACATGACTACCTTGACTTTTATGACTTTTTTTTTTGCAGTGGCCAAGTAAGTGCCATAATTCTTTAGCAACCACAGTGGTCATTAAACAAATACCATGGTTATTAAGCAAATCCATTTATTCATATAGTTGCTTTTTGCTAGAAGCAATCCAGCTGTAAACTGGTGGTAAAAGCAAGTAGAACCCACCCCTGGTTCATACTATCATCTGTGGTGGACATGCTCAAAAGCAAAAAAATACTGGTCAAAAATACATACAAGGTTGAAAAAAGGTTAAAGCAACTTATTGATCTGAAACCAGAAATATTTTTGTTGGGCATTTGTTGAGCATATCAGGGCACTTATCTGATAAGTATAATAAGGGGAATGTATATTGATTTTACATGTATTGATTACAGCTAGAATTGTATTTGCACAACAATGGAAAAGTAAAGAGATCCCTACAGATGAAAGTGTGATTAAAAAAAATACTAGAATGTGCAGAAATTGGCAGGCTAACACTTACAATTAAGGAAAAGAAAGAAACTGAATATTTTTTGAAGTGGGATTTATTTTATCAATGGTTAGTTGATAAAAACAGGAGTTAGAAATAGGAAAATATAAGGAAAGAATCAATGATAGAAGGGAGGTGTGTTAAAATAGGTAAGTAAACATCATCATCATCATCATCATCATTATCATCATCATCATTATTATTATTTACTTTATTCATTAAACATGAAACTCAATCAACTGAACATTCAAAAATGCATCACAAATACCATTGACTGGTGCTAATGGTTGATATGGGTTGCTGCCAGCATATCAACCAAGTACCTTCTTAAGATGTACGATGTTCCAAGTAGCGCAGTTTTTTGCACTTCGGCTGGTGTTATTGCAGGAAGCTGCAATTTGTTGATGTATCTTATAAAATTCTTGGACATGGTACCAAGTGCCCTGATGACAATGGATATCACTGTTACATGTTTCATCCATAGCCATGTAGTTTCAATGGCCAGGTCACGATATTTCATTATTTTTTCCCCGTTCTTTTTCTTTGACTCTGGCATCTCCTGGTACCGCAATGTCAATAAATTGTACATTTCTGTTTTCGACAACTGTGATATTTTGCGTGTTGTGTTCCAAGTGGCAATCTGTCTGTATTTGAAAGTCCCACAAGATCTTCACCTTCTCATTTTCTATAACTTTTTGCACTTTATGTTCCCATGACTTTTTGGATAAAGTAAATTGTATTTTTTACATAATGACCAGTGGATTAATTTAGCAACTTGGTCATATCTAGCTTTGTAATCAGTTTGTGCGATTTTGCTGCATTCACATATTAAATGTGAAACAGTTTCGACTTTGTTGTTGCAAAGTCGGCAGTTTGGATTGTCGGTGGATTTTTGTATCTTTGCTTTCATGGCATTAGTTTGTAGTGCTTGTTCTTGAGCAGTGAGTATTAAACCTTCCATTTCTTTCCTGATGGTTCCCATCTTAAGCCATGCCCATGTAAATTTGTCATCACATTTTTCTTCAATGTTTTCCAAATGCTGTCTATGCAAAGGTTTGGTTTTCCATCCATTTAATCTGTCATCCAGCTGTTTTTCCTTATATTCTGCCTTTCTTCTGTTGTTTTTATAATGTTCTCTGTTTCACAGCCTGTAGCAATTTTTCTGTACTTTGGTTCACATAATCATTGAAACTTTGTTTTTCTTCTTCTACAGTTTGATGCATTTGCAATAGTCCTCTGCCTCCTATTTTTCTTGGCAGGTACAACCTATCGATGTCACTTCGTGGATGTAAACCATGGTATATATTCAAAAGTTTGCGCTTTTGAAATATTCGAAAGTTTGCAGAAAATTTTCAAAATTTTCCGGTCCAGGTTTTCCAGTTCAGCCAAAGTCCAATTGATGATTCCAGCTGAGTAGCGTATCACTGGAACTGAGTAGCGTATCACTGGAATTATGTTTCCAGCATTCAGCTTTGATTTTAATAATTTGTGGACCCTCCTGATGTATTCCTTTTGCATTGACTCTTTGACTTTTCCATTCAAAATGTTATCTGCTTCCAATATGCCTAGCTATTTGTAACCATCATCCTTTGCTAATGCTTTTCCTATGTTTCCATTTACCAGTTCTATTCCTTCTATTTTTTTCCATTTTTCCTTGCTGCATGGATAATATAGCACATTTTTCAATTCCAAAGTTGATTATTATTATTATTATCTTTATTATTATTATCTTTATTACTATTATCTTTATTATTATCATCATCTTTATATTAAATATGAAACTCAATCAACTGAACATTCAAAAATGCATCACAAATACAATTGACCAGTGCTAATAGTTGATACGGGTTGCTGCCAGCATCCTAAGTATCAACCAAGTACATTATTATTATTATTATTATTATTATTATTATTATTATTATTATTATTATTATTATTATTATTATTATTATTATTACTATTATACTATTGTTATAGAATCAATATTAATGTAATGAACACTGTTGTAAATATTTTGATTACTATTTCCTAAAATTATTTGTACCAAGATAACACACTGTTTAATTGAAAATGAATTTTTATTTTATTTTTTATTATCTTATTTCTTTATTTTTTATTATTATAATATTTTTATTTTATTTTCATAAAATAAAAAACTGGATGGAAAAAAAACCCCTTCAGGTTTACCTTTATATTCAGTTCAGCAGAAAAAAAGTAGAAAAGAACAATTGATTAGATTAGTCCCTTGTATTAAGCCTTCCTGCATACAAAAGAAAACTCTTTGTCTTGTGGTTAAATAGTTACTGACATTTGGTTGCCAAGGCAAAAAGCTTTTGCATTTCATTCTACATTACAAGGTTATGAGAAAAAGTAAAAGAAAGTCCATGAAATAATTTTATTTACAAATCATAGTCTCCTTGGCCCTCATATCACCATATTTGCTAGCAAAAAACATTTGCTAGACCAATTCTCGAATACAGCTCATCTGTCTGGAAGCTGCACCGCATATTGGACATTAATACAATTGAGCACGTCCAGAAATATTTCACAAGATGAGTCCTCCACTCCTCTGCTTGTAACAAAATGACCCTGCGCAAACAGATTTGAAATTCTGGGTTTAGAAAATTTAGAACTACGCCACCTTCAATATGACCTAAGCATAGCTCATAAAATCAGCTGCTACAATGTCCTACCTGTCAATGACTACTTCAGCTTCAACCACAACAATACATGAGCACACAATAGATACAAACTTAAAGTGAACTGCTCCAGACTCGATTGCTAAAAATATGACTTCAGTAACAGTTATTAATGCCTGCAATGCACTACCAGACATTGTGGTCTCATCCCAAACCCCCCAAAACTTTAACCTAAAACTGTCTACTGTTGACCTCAACTCATTCCTAAGAGGTCTGTAAGGGACATGCATAAGAGCACCAGCATGCCTACCGTCTCTGTCCTAATGTTCCCTTTAATTGTATTCATTTTATGTATTCAGTTCATTTATATATATTATCTAATATGTACTTGACAAAATAAAATAAATAAATAAAATAAAATAAATAAATAAATATTCTACAGAAAACTAGAGGTTATACCAGATTCCTTCCTTCCTTCCTTCCTTCCTTCCTTCCTTCCTTCCTTCCTTCCTTCCTTCCTTCCTTCCTTCCTTCCTTCCTTCCTTCCTTCCTTCCTTCCTTCCTTCCTTCCTTCCTTCCTTCCTTCTGTCCGTCCATCCATCCATCCATCCATCCATCCATCCATCCATCCATCCATCCATCCATCCATCCATCCATCTATCTATCTATCTATCTATCTATCTATCTATCTATCTATCTATCTATCTATCTATCTATCATCTATCTATCTATCTATCGCAATCTAGCATATGCAGTGTAACGTATACCTCTAGTTTTCTGTGGAATTTTCTTACCCAGGCACAAAATAGGCCCAAATCTACTTAGCTTTTGAGACTGAAAATGTTGGCTGGGTGCTTCCACCTGCTGAAATAAACAAAGGAATTCCCTCCCCACGTAGACTTCTGTTTTCTGCCTGAAATGAGAGGGATTGTGTCCTTTTGTCTGCAACAGGGTTGCCATTTGGCATCAAAATATGGAGTATATTTCAAATATCATTTGTAGCAGACAGTTCTTTTAGATTTATCCATAAAAAAGAGCCTTAAGGGCTTGCTGATTAATAGATCTCAGTCTTTAATTTCCTATTGGTAACAAAAAAAGTGAGATTTCCTATTGGTAACAAAACAGTGACTCCAGCCTGGATATGAGGAAAAAGACTGAAGGTTTTTGATTGGGAGTGGGGTGGTCTTTTATTGAGCTGAAGAGTGATATCTACCATCCCTAAAGATTTAAAGTAAAGATACTAATAACACTTACTAATTGTGCATTTACTTCATTAATTACATCTGTGGATTGACTTTGTACTGGAATATGCGTGTGTGCATATGTGAAAGTGAGAGAATTTTCATGGTGTAAAGTTCTGTGAAAGTTCTACCTATTTTTGTGTTAACTTATTTTGGGTGATTAAAGTTATCACTCATCTATGGGTTGATTTTTTAAAAAATCAGGGACCAACGTAGTTCTGATAGTATTTCTCACTTTTACTTAGGAAGATTTCCAGATGAAAAATCAGAGGTAACATAGGCTAAATAAATCAGAGAAAGTGATTTCTTCAGATGAGAAAAAGGAATTGAAAAAAGTTTAGACAAGAAGATGGTTGAATAAATTTCTTTAAGTGCCTGAAGGTAGCTGCATTCTCAATCCTGAAGGTTCTTATAGACCACCCTTTAAAGCTGTGAATAAATGCAATGTACCATCTATTCGCTGGTTTGAAGAGCTTATAGTTTCACAGTTATATTACTCAATATGCAAAATATGTATTATGAAATTTTGCTTCCAGTTGTAAGCATAGCAGTCTGATTTGGAAAGTGTTAACATTTGGGGGAAGTAGCAGTGGTCAATGATCATTTGGCCATTGCAGTACTGATCAGATTATTATGATGTTGGTGACACACGGTGCAGAAATTTGTGTCCCTTGCTCCTGGAACAGCCTATTTGGCTGTATTCTTCAGTTGCCAGCATGATGGGAACTGGAAAATGGATACAACCAGAAACGTGAATTTGTTGTAGCATAATCCCCAGCCTGGAGAATTATTAGTTAGATGTTATAGCCAGCTGTTGCATTTTCTATCGTAATATGACATTTTTCCAATGGAAAAATTTAAAATATATACCATAGAACATAGGATAATAGAATTGGAAGGGGCCTAGGAGGTCTTCTAGTCCAACCCTCTGCTCACAATAGAACTAAGGAGAAATTTCCTAATGGTGAGAGCAATCAGCCAATGGAACAGTTTGTCTTCAGAAGTTGTGTGTGCTCCATTAAGGAGTATCTTGACACTCAAATATTGAATAGTCAACAGTCACATCAGACTGACTCCTTTTTGAGCTAGATTATTAATGTTTTGCTTCAATCAAAACCTGCCATTGACTTCCTTTGCACCCATGTGAGGACTAATGCCCCAATCAAGCTTCTCTACTCTAAGAAAGCATCCACAGCTCATGGTCAACAGGAGTAAGTAATATTGATCAGGAAGTAATCAGCTAAGAGGAAACCTGGTGGCCCAGCTGAGAGGTAGAAGTTTAACCAAATACAAGCAAGCATGGTTACCCAAAATCCATATATAGAGTACAGACGATTGTGGTGAATGATCACTCATTTGGCAACTCTTTGAATTTATGATAGCTCTGAACAAGGAGTACTTACGATGAAGTTCTGGCTATCACAGCAGCTCTATGGTCATGTGATTAAGATCTAGGATGTCAGCAACTGGTCTGGGTTTCCAATTGCCACAGTATCCTGCAATCACATGGCATGATTTGGAATCAACAGGAATTCAGAAGTCATAGACTTATGGTGTACGTCGATGATTGACTTAACTGCAATAACTGTGGACTTCTGGAATTGCTGCTGCTAAGTGGCAGTCATGTGACATTGCACTTCATAACAGCACTGCTTAGCAAAGAAAATTCCAATAGGAAGGAAGGAAGGAAGGAAGGAAGGAAGGAAGGAAGGAAGGAAGGAAGGAAGGAAGGAAGGAAGGAAGGTTGTTCTCTTGATTTTGAAGAAGCAACCTTTGATTTTTAAATCAATATTTGTAGAGACTGTGCTATTACAATCCCAGGAGGTCCAAATTGGCTCAGTTAAAGGGTGTTCCTTTCTCTGCAAAAGAAACTGCTGGAACAAGCCTGTAAGGAAATGATGTGCTTCAGCCAAATGAAAAAGCACACCCAAGATGACACTAGAGCATGGGTGTCAAATTCATGGCTTAACTTTTCCATCATGTGATGTATCACAACTTTTCCCCCCTTCGCTAAACCAGGGATAGGCAAGGCCAGTGAGTGATGTATGCAAGCCATGAGTTTGATGCTCCTGCATTAAAGGGAAATATTACTTTCAAAGTGCATTAAGAAAAACACACAGGAAGGTAAAATTTTCAATGGAAGAGAAATGAGTAAAGGCTGATGTCTCTTATTTTTGCCCTCAGAAAATTATTACTATCTTGCGCTGCTGACAGAGCACTTAGGCAGTACAAATAAACTTTAACTCTGGATGTCAAACCATATTTTGGTGCCATCATTCGGATACATGGTTTTAAAAAAATCCATTGATCACTGGTAAACATACATTGGCAGAATGGAAAAGTAGGATAGAATCAAGACCTGAACAGAGTCTTCAGAGGAAAGCAATTTTATTAGGGCTGTACCTTTTAACAGAAATGTGGCACCATAAAAATGGTTCTATTTTAATCTTTAATGCAAACATGTTCTTTCCACAAGTACATGGTTACTTTACTTAATTGAAAAGCCATTCTTTGTTTGCATTGTGAAATAATTCTTTCAAATGCTTTTTGTAGCCCAAAGTTGCAATTTATTAGGTCCAGCAAATCTTGTCAATCTTGTCTCTTTTCAATTGGCAGGAAGGATTTTTTAAAAACAGGTAATAACTATTTTTCACACATCCTAGTGACTTTTGGTTCTAGGGATTCAAGGTTAGAGAGTGAATATTGAAGGTTCAGTGGGAGATCTGCCCCTGGAAAGCACTCTATGATGATTTCATCTATAATCTGCATTACTAAACTATGCATCTGGCAGCACTAAATATTTGACAACAACTGGACATATCTCTGTAATGGCCACATTATATGACTAAAAGAGAAGAAAGTTCAGGGAAGAGCCCATGAAACATTAGGCCCAAGAAAATGAACATATCACTTCAACATGAAAATATGAAAAATATACCCATTGAAGTTGATCTGAAACAATTAACAACTACTATTAACTGTGTACTATTGATGTCCTCATCATTCAAGAAGAAAAAAAACCCAAGACAATTTATCAAGGACTACTGAATAATTAGAAGAAGAAAAAAGATTTGTGTACAGATCAGTGGTGAAATGTAAAATTTGTTACTACCAGTTCTGTGGGTGTGGCTTGATGTGTGTGTGTGTAATGTGACTGACTGGGCGTGGCTAACTTTTTTTTTTACTTTTAAAACTTTTAAATTTTTTCTACAACCTCTTCTGCTGAAGAGGTTGTAAAAATAATGCTTTTAAAAGCCTATAATGATCCTGGCTGAGTTGCCTGATCATTGGAGGCTTTTTTCTTTTAAAAGCCTCTGATGATCCCAGCTGAGCCGTGCCATCATCAAAGGCTTTTTAAAAAAAAAACTTTTAAAAGCATTTTTTCGGCCGAAGAGGTTGTAGAAAAAATGCTTTTTAATTTTTTTAAAAAACCTCTTATGATTGCAGGGTTCAGCTGGGCATGGGGGGTGGGTGGGGTGGTCAGGGATTTTTGTTACTAGTTCTCCGAACCACCCATAGCCATCGCTACCAGATCAGGTGATCCGGTCCGAACTGGGAGCATTTCACTCCTGGTATAGATGTTCTCTTCCTGCTTTTTCTGGAAGCACAACCATGCAAGGATGAGAGAATACAGATGCTTGATTAATGAAGAAGAAGAAAAATAGGAAGGTTTTAAATATGTTTCAATTTAAGTGAATGAAGAATTCCTAATGAATATTTTGATTTTGTTTTTTCTATATGTGCCCAAAAAGAACCACCATACACAACTCAATGCCTTTTGGAACAGATATTTTTCCCCTTCCCTTGCCACTATGTGAGAAGACCCATGGGGAACTTTAGCTATTTGACAACCATAATCTATTGCTAAGTAATGATTGGCAAAATAAATAAATAAATAAAGTAAAGACTAGTTCCAAAATTGTCTACTGAGCTTTGTGGTTAAATAGGAACTACAACATGGGTGTCCCTGCTTCCAGTTCTGTGTTTTATTCACTACATCCCAGTGAATCCACTGTTGTTCTAAAGACTGGGTTTCTAAGAAATAGTAATAAAATTCTCTTAAAAGCTTATAAATGTATGTGTCTTAAGTTCAGAAGACAATTCTCTGCAGATTTATATTGCTACATTTCTAAGCCTTGCTATAATTAATGAACAAGAACATTGAGTTTGAGCCAAATATGCTCAATCCTGCAGTAAAGTAGTTTGAGTTGTTGAAATGAAGAGTGTTACTTTAAGAACTGAGGATCCTTTAAAAAGTAAGAAAGATTACTTTAATGAACTCTCCTATAGGAATACAAAGTAAGCATTATGGTCTCCAACTAAGCATTATTCTCCTAATCTATATATTGCATGGTTGAGAAAACATATTCCTCCTCTTAGAACTCTTCACTTAATCCCTTCTGAAAAGCAGCCTCTTTTGTTAATTATCTTCAATTTTAGATTGGATTTTGGGAGGTGAGTTCCTTTCACTACACTATCCTGAAAATTTTTTCTCTCTTAGAAAGTTAAAGTTAAGCAACACCAACATGAAGAGTATTACGTAGCTATATACTGAAACTTTGATTTAATAGAGCAGTCTGGGGAAAATGAGGATCCATTAAAAGTAATTACCCATTTACATGTGTCAGTGTACATAATTTAGTAATTATGCATATGATGAAAGAAGCTGCAAGGAATTCAGATTTATGTGAATCATTTGGTCTGTAGTAGATACAATAGTTTTCACAAGTATGCCACAATATTAAAAGCAAGTATAGATATTTCCAGCATGCTACATTTACTTTTTTAATTTCCCCAGGAATGATATCCAGGACAAGGAGTCAGAATATAAATTATAAATCCATTTGTTCCTATTATTTAATTATTCCTTGCATTTATACTCCATCTTTTCTTCCCTTCCCTTCCCTTCCCTTAAGACAGACAGACCTAAACTTAGTTGTTGGATGATCAAGTGTTTGAAATTGGATTTCTCTGGCTTAAGTCTTTAAATCCTTAACTGCTACATTTCTTTTTCTTTTCAATTCAAAGAACTGTACACTTTTAGTTACTCTTTTAGCCAGCATGAAGTCAGAGGATGACATTGTTGCAAATTAAGGTCTACTAAGTATTTGTAGTAAAGGCAATATGGACTTGATAGATTTCCTAAATCACCTTTTTAACTATGCTAGAATAAAAGTATTATACCCCCTTTGAAAAATGCATGGCTACCAGTTTTTTAAAAAAATATTTGCACAAGGCAAAGCAAAGTCTGATGTTCTAATAAACAGGCCACACTACCTTTGGTAAGGACCAATTAGCAAAGATGGCTGCCAGAAAAAGAGGCAACAATGCCATTTTTAATCTAAGTAAGCAGCCAGATTCTAACAGAGGGAATTGCTTTTAACTGCCATCTTCATAGCTGGTCTCCTGGTTGTCTCAAATACTAATGTGCTACACTGTTAGATTTCATTTTAAAGCCCACAAGTGAGAAAAATATTTTAAAAACATCTCTAAGAAAGACGAGAAAATTGGAAAAAAAAATTTTCTGCTTAACATTTAATTTAATACAGAATTCTAGAAAAACATAACAATTTATACAGTAGTTTTTTGAATTGATTCTTAGCCATTGTACAAATAGATAATGTAGATTTTGTGACAATTCAAGAAAGAATTGTGAATGAAATGTCCATAGTAATAGCATAAATTACAGAAACATGTGACCAAAAGCTGCTATGTATCAATATGATTGGATCAGCTTGGGTGTCAATAAAACCTTTTTCTCCTTGGCAAGTGTGTACAACACTGGCATGGGCTTAAGGTTACTTATAAAAAGAAAGAATGTCTACCACTGTTTTGCCCTCCATATATTGATTAATCTGAATAGCAGCAATTCTCAGCTACCTCATGTAGAGATTTCATTGCAAAGTTGCTTTCTGAATTAATCACAAAATGAGTATGTGCAATTTATCTCTTACTGAGTTAACAATTGGTCCATCTAGCTCCATTCTATCTACTTTATTGCCTACACAACTGTGTAGTCTCTTCCCCGTGGATGTAGGGAAGACTTCATGGCTTTCAGTTTTATTTGTCAAGCAGACATTTCCTAATGACAGTAAGGGCACAGCTATCAATCTGTAGTCAGTTTTTAAATTAACTCCTAAATTAAGACCAAATTTCAGAAAGAAAAGGAAATTGGTATGTCATTAACCCAAAGGAAAAGCCTGTCATTGTTGGGGGTAATAGCAGGCAGAAGAATGGAATAAATGGCAAAACATGACAATTTTCATTTCCAATGCTCTCAATCCAGGAGCCTAACTTGCAATATACTCTAAAGGTGCCATTTAGTATAGTTTACATGTTAAAATTTATATTTTATAACTCCAAGATAATTCACAGAATAATAATAAAACCACAACAAAACCATAAACTCAACAATAGAAACAGATTTAACATTCTGCAAGTAATATTCTGCTTTGGGAAACGCTAGCAGAGATAAGCCTTATGCATGTGACATCTATTTTGTTCATCTGATAATTTTACGTTCAGAAAACAAGAGAAATGATAAAGTATGGTACTAAGGATCACAACATGGCGACTCAGGTTTTTGATGAAGTTTTCTTGTTTTCCTTATTTTCATATCTTGGTTTTAAATCAACCCAAAGATATTACATTTGTTCAACATAATCTATATATGGGATATGGGAATTTATATCAATTTTTTCATAAACTTTTGCTATAGTCCAGAAGTTACTGTGCTTAGTAGTGCGATTTTATACTAATATGGTTGTGTAATAATCCAAATTCAGAAGGGAAGTATGCTTTGGGGTGAACGCTCACTTTGTGTTTGCCAGCAAATGTTTAAAAGATTTGTGTAGCGGGGCAGGAAAATGCCTGACAATGGATGTGAGGTATTGAGAGGTGTGAAATGTATGCTCACACAAGCTACAAATTCCTCTTCCCCTTTCAAATCCAGATTGTTGTACTGCTTCAAGAGAGGTAATTGAAGATTTGAAATCTTTACTTTTTTGCCATTTTTAGCTGGTTTTGGCTGGTTTTTTGGCCATTTTGGGGAGCATTTTTTGGGCCATTTTGGATGTTCAGTAGTAGTAAATAAACAGTTATGGAAATGTACCTTGTTGAGGCCTTTGACTCAATTTCCCTCTCTATTTATTTACTACTACTACTGAACATCAAAAATGGCCAAACACACCAAAAACGGCTAAAAATGGCCAAAAACATCCCCAAAAATGGGCAGGGTGGAGCAAGCCAGTGGTGGGATTAGCCGGTTCACTGAACTGGGCAGAATTGTAACAACCAGTTCACCCAAGCCAGTCCAAACTGGTGAAATCCCACCTCTGAATTTACTATATTGTTTTGAAATAATACAGGATTTTTTTCAAAAAAATACTATTTTTTACATACCATTAAATCACGATTGCCATTTTCAAGGTTGGGTATATCATTAGTTCTCTTAGAAATAAAACCCAGTTTGTATTTCTTCCCAGTTTGGAATTGTGTTCAGATTCACCCAAGAAAAATGTTCCATTATCTGATTGAAAGAGATAATCCATGGATTCAAATAATTGCTACAGTTTTCATAGAAGTGGTTCATCTCTTCCAAAAGAATCATTTAGTTTCCTTCTGATTAATCTGAATTTTTCATTCATTTTACTCGTGAGTTTTCTCTCTGTCCACTTGCTACTACTGATGGTTTTTTTTTTTTTGGAGCCTCCATGAATCATGTTTTTTGCTTCTGGATAACTACGTTGTCTTTCTTGGGCATTCTGTGCCTCGGTATTTACACATGAACCTCTGGACCTCCTTCAGCTGCCAAATCAGCTGTTTTGTTGCCACCGCCAGCCAAGAACCCTGGGTTGTTCTTTTAGGCCTTCACATTCACATATTCAATATGATTAGGCCCCTCCCCCTCTTGTAGGAAAATAGCTTAATCCAGTTCTTATGCAGCTAGGTCTAGATTGTAGAGCAACCCTGAGAAGTAACTGAAAGAAATCCAAGTTATTTCTAACTCTAAAATAGAATCTTTATTTTCATGTTTTCATATGTTTCCTTGCTGCTCATATTCTGTCAATTCCCATGATATATCATTACTTGTACTATTTATCAAATTGAAAGAGACCAAACTTTTTTTTTCTGTATCCCTTGAGGAGACTGGCTGCTCTTTTGCTTGTCTTGGCTTTGAGTCCTGTGGCCTCCATTACTGCATTACTCATTACTTAAGTATAAGTAATCAGTGTGCTACAGCTGCCCAAAAACCCAACACAGGCTTGGGCTGCATCAACAGAGAGATAGTATCAATATCACAGGAAGTGATAGTATTGCTTTATACTGTACTAGTAAGGTCACATTTGGAATATTGTGTCCAGTTCTGGTCATTATGATACAAAAGAGATGCCAAGACTGTAGAAAAAGTACAGAGAATAGCAACAAAGATGATAAGGAGTGTGGAGGCTAAAATGTATGACCAACAATGGAAGCAGGTATATTTAATGAAGAAAAAGACTAGGGGTGACATGATAGCTGTCTTCCAGTACTCGAGGGACTACCACAGAGAAGAGGGGATTGACTTATTCTCCAAAGCACTTGTGGGCTGGACAAAAAGTAGCAGATTAAAGACTATTAGAGATCAAACCAAAATTAAAGAGAAATTTCCTTGCAGTAAGAACAATTAATCAATAATGTCCTTTTCTGGAGGTTTTTAAGACGAGATTGGAAAACCATTTGTTTGGAATGATACAAGGGTGCCTAAATCGGACTAGAAAATGTCTAAAGTCTCTTCCAATCCAATGATTCTATAGCCTTCCACAGTCATCCATTTGCTGAAATCATTTAAATCTGGTCTGTCAGGCCACTCCCTATCAGAGCGGCAATCAGTCCCATTATCTTGCTTGGGATAATTGCCCTCAATTAGAGTTGGATTGTGACTTTCTCCTTGTGTATACTTTGAAAAAGAAACCAGAATACATTTTCTAATTAAACTCATATTTATTGTAATGAAAACCAAACATCTCATTATCTAAATTAGTTACATTTTGGCAAAGATCCCCAGCCTGACCTTCCCTGTCTGGAGAACAAAGAAAATTTTTTAGAAGAAGAGAGTGGAATGTAGACATACGCAGTAGATGCTGATAAGAATTTGGCAAGCTACGGTAAGTCTGAAAGTTCAGAAATAAAAGCTCTGCTGGTAAATACAAAAATGCAGTGACACTCCCCCCCATCCCAATATCTACCATGGATTAAGAACAATCTCTTGATTGTGAAACTTTTCATAGCACCATGTGAATATTTGGGCATGATTCAATTAGAAAGTTCAAATTTGCAAAAACAATAAGAGATAATTGAGAAAAAATTCTCAACCAGCATATTCTAGGAATACATTATCCTCTGTTTTCTGTACTTTTGTTAAATTCTGTGATTTGCAACGGAAAAAAAATGCCCCTCTATATAATGTTCTAGGACATAAACACTGATTTCTGCTGCATTCAGAACAGGTTATAAACAACATTCTTGATTCTATCTAGTGAGAGGAATGGGGAAGAAAATACGGAGTTTTGATATAACTGCTGGAACTGTTATCTTCCAAAATGACTAGAAGTTCACTGAGACATAAGGAGATACAATTAGAGGCACAAACCATCAATTAGAAAAATTCTTCAGGGTTTTTCTTTAGATTATTAGTTTTTATTCAAGGTAATTTTATTCAAGGTAATAGGGGATAACGTGCAATCACACCACTTACCAGCTGCTTCTGTGTCATTTGTCAAACGCCAGGAAGAAAATTGGTATTTCTTTTCATGAAATGCTTTGCTGGAATCCAGGACTCTGCATTTGTGTGCTGAGTCATAACAACTGATTTTGTTACTGCAAAGCAGTATAAAAATATTTGAACATATAACTATCCATCTATTTGCCAGATGTTTAGGATTCCAAATCATTCTGAGAGTTGAAAAAAACCCTACTCATATACTCTAATTGTTTGTATAAATGATTACAACCTGGAAAATGTCATATTATAACTAGAAAGCAGTACATTGCATAAATAGTTCCTCACAGAAATGTCAAAGCGAGGTACATTTCAATAAAAACAATTGTACAAATGACTTTTTAATTCTTTTAAATATGGCACAATAGCTCTCCTAAAGTATATAGCTACTTGTTTACAGGTTTGAATAGATGAAATTCTTCTAGCTCTAAAAGCTTCTTCAAAACTTTTGAATACTGCAATGCCCTCTACATGGGGCTGCCCTTGGGGTGCACCCGGAGGCTCCAACTGGTCCAGAATGCGGCTGCATGAGTAGTTAGGGGTGCATCCTGCTACTCTCATATAACACTACTATTGCACGAGCTGCACTGGTTGTCGGTGGTCCTCCAGATCCACTTCAAGGTGCTGGTACTCACCTATAAAGCCCTTCATGGATTGGGCCTGGGTATTTGCAGGATTACCTCCTACCGGCCTCCCACCACCCAGTGCGCTCACATATGACAGTGTCGGCTGGCGGCCCCCGGGATGAGGGCATTCTCTGTGGCCGCACTGACCCTCTGGAATGGGTTGCCCACCAAGCTCCGGACAGCCCCCGACCTAAGCACCTTCCATGCCGACCTAAAGACATGGCTCTTTCAGCAACTTCCCTGATCTTCCGTGTATTTTAACTTGGGGATTTGGGGATTTTAAATTGGTTTATTTAATTTTATCTGTTGTTGGATTGCTTTATTGTTGTGAGCCGCCCCGAGTCCTACAGGAGAAGGTGGCATATAAATCTGACAAATAAATAAATAAATAAATGAATAAATACTTCACACAATTAGTGAAAACTCATCACTTGTATTTATCACTGCTACACAGAGTTATTAAGAAAATAGAACATTGGCTAGCAGAATTGGAAAGGTCCTTGCAAATCTTTTAATCATAGATGGCTTACATTTAAATGGTTGACCACCAGCACATCTAGATTAGAGTTCCCCAACCTTTTCAGCTTTGTGGACCAGTGGGGGAGGGGAGAGGGGAATGATTCTGTATGCACATGCAGAGGGCAAGCGCAGGCACAGCTCCATTTGCACAAGTACCAAGCATGCATGTGTGCACACGCTCACCACTTCTTTTGTGAGTGGGAACACATGAACATGTGCTCACTCACCACTTCTGTGGCCTTGCTCCAAAAGGCTTATGGTCCGGTAGCCTTTGTGGCCTGGTGGTTGGGGACCCTTGATCTAGATCTTATAGGCACTAATGTTGAATCAGGTACAACCTATTTTATACCTGTGTATTTGGTTTTTCTTGTGTAAATGTAACAGCTTGCTTTTCTGACTACTGAATTGCATTTTGTTGCAAAGGCTCCAGTGTCCAAGTCTGTGAAGATCTTTCTGGATCTTGAACATATTATCTAAAGTGTTGATTATTCCTGTCAACGGTGTTGTCTGTGAATTTAATAAGTTCTCATTCTATCCACTCATCTAAATTGTTTATGAAATGTTGAAAGTACTGGGCCCAAGGCAGAATCTTGAGGGGCACTACTGCATGCCATGGGCATTGTTCTCAATTTTCTTTTTCTCTAAGTGACATGTTGTAATCAGTATCTTTAAAGGCTCCCTTTTTTTCCCTGGCAGTTGTTTGTTCATACAGTGTTCACTTTGATTACAGCCTTCTTCCGTTAATTGGAATTTCTCATTTTGCTGTTTGAATCTCAGAGTGGCTAAACCCTTTAGTAAGTCAGTTGTTAGATTCTTTTCTGATTTACCCCCCAAAACATTGACTTTTAATTATATTCCACATTGTATTAAACTGAGGAAGGTTCCTCCACCTTCCCTACATTGTATGCTGGGGAAGGTGGAGGAAGGAAGGAGAAAGAAGGAAGGAAGGTTCAATCTAATCTGAATAGGATCTGAAACCAGAGTCACAAATATGAGATAGACAGCAATGTTAAACAAACAAATACTGTAAGCAAGTAACGAGATTAGTGAGCCACCTGAAGCTCCCCATTAGCATCACTGGTCACTTTCTTGTAATCATAGATAGTATTTGAAAATTAAAATAAGCATGTTTGCCATAGTGTTCACTCTACATGAATGGGGGCAGCAGGAGCTTGGGGAATGTTGACTTAGTATCAATATGTAAACAATAGTAGTGGCAGTGGCAGCAACACCTGGTAGCTTTGATCAGTCATCTGAAAAAAAAAACAATGAACCAATGAAGGCTTATGTGGAACTTAAGTTTATTTTATTTTATTGTATTTATTGGTTCGATTTATATGCCGCCCTTCTCCGAGACTCAGGGAGTCTTACAATGTGTTAAGCAATAGCTATCATACTTTTGTATATACCTGCTTAGTAGGGCTTTCACCCCCCCCCTAAATGGTGTTCTTTTTTATACAAAGTCAGTTTATTGCCCCCACAAACCGGGTCCTCATTTTACCTACCTCGGAAGGATGGAAGGCTGAGTCAACTTTGAGCCTGGTGAGATTTGAACTTGAAGTAATTGCAGGCAGCTGGCAGCTAAGTGCTATTTAACAGCGCTTTAATCCACTGCTTCACCAGGCTCCTTCAAGATTATTATTCTCTAGAAACTGATCTCTAGATGCTACCTTTGATTGTTGAGAAAGAAAATACAATAAATGCCATCATGACTAGTAGACAGTCATTTATTTAGCAATATTTAGGTAAATCTATTTCTGTACATCACAAGGAAGAAAATATAGCAAGGTCAATATACAGCTGTGAACTCACTACAGATGTCATGATGCAAATTTATACAACTGGTAATCGAAAAACAGATACATTAGCCTTCACCTTCACAAAGATGAGAGAGCAGAGATGTGAAGTTAATTTCATCAGTGAGAAGTACAAATAGGTCCCTGCCATGCTTGTGCTTTATTGATTTGCTACCTTTGAATACAGGTAAGTAATGTTAAAGGGAAGCATGCTGTTGTAAATATAACACATTTATAATTACATTCCTTCAGCAGAGCTTATTTATACTCCTGCCCAGTTACAATTACTAGTTACCTCTAGCCTCACTATATTGATTAAGTATAAGCAAACAGCCTTGCACTTGTGCATTTCATTTATCAGATTTATGCTTAAAATCATATTGTCTTTAATCTCTCTGCAATGTAGAAATGATGCTTACAAAAATGTAGCCAGTTCTTAGGCAAGTGAAAGCAGCAGTTCTATATACATTTACCAGTGTACATAAATTGTAATGCCCAATCTAAGGCATAATATAATATAAATACATACTATACTGTATACTTTTTGTGTGGGTGCATATGCCTTTGAGTCAGTTTTGACTATTGACAACTGCCTACACAAACCCCTGTAATTTTCATGGCAGCAATTTTATAAATGGTTTGATATTGCCTCCATCCTAGGATACTGGAGAATGACAGTTGTCTTCATGTCAATGGCAAAACTCAGACTAGAACTCATGTTCTCACATGTACAGTATGTATGTGTGAATTTAGATAAAATGTTCAGGAAAAAATATACTCCCCCTCAATCTTGTCACTATTGTAAAAATAAAGAATGAGAAACACATAGATATACACACAGACATACACAGTTCATAAAATGTTAACAAATTCACTGTAGAGAAACATATTGTAAAAGCTTTGTTCCCTTTGCCATCCATCTGGTAAACTCACAAGATTCGTCTTTCTTGCCATGTACATATACATATACATATACATATACATATACATATACATATACATATACATATACATATACATATACATATACATATACATATACATATACATATACATATATTTATTATTTTATTTTCGTAGGCCTTTATGTGTATCTTTTTTTATGCCAGGGATTTTCCTACGTATATTAAGATGTTTCATGGCCTAATTTTCAGTGAAATCTCAATTCACCAGCTTTTTAGGCCTTTTTAAATATTACAGCAGCTATATGCTATCTGTTTGAGTTTATGTGGGAGACTAGAATGGACCCATTTCTGCCTCGTTAGGCTTTATTCAACTAGCCACACCCACTTTTCTTAATTCTGCCCTGTAACAGTCAAATATTTATTATTTTATTTTCGTAGGTCTTTATGTGTATCTTTCTTTATCTTTCTTTCTTTCTTTTCTTTAAGAAAAGTGGGTGTGGCTAGTTGAATAAAGCCTAACGAGGCAGAAATGGGTCCATTCTAGTCTCCCACATAAACTCAAACAGATAGCATATAGCTGCTGTAATATTTAAAAAGGCCTAAAAAGCTGGTGAATTGAGATTTCACTGAAAATTAGGCCATGAAACATCTTAATATACGTAGGAAAATCCCTGGCATAAAGAAAGATACATACATACATACATACATACATACATACATACATACATACATACATACATATATATATGAACTAGACAGTGTTATTTCTCTATGTCATATAATATATGTGGATATATAGATATATATATATAGTCTTTGTAATATATATTGGAGGTAATGACCCTTTGAGAGCTGTATGCAACAAAATTTTATTTTAATGTATGACGATTACTGTACATTCAAAGTGGCAATAAAATTATTCTAAGTATACTTATTAGAGGATCATGACATTTAATGGAATATAAAAGTAATGTGTAGAAAGTTATGTATGAATGTTATCTGGATCCAGCACTTTAATGAAAAAAGCCATTTTTTAAAGGACGTTGCTCATTCTATGTACTGAAAGTGTGACCTGCATTCCAGGTCACATAATTGTAATTCTTAATTCATAATTGTAAAATACATTTGTCATTTGCAGTCATTTACAAATCTTTGAGGCAGTGGCAAGTAATGAATGGGTGTTGTGATGCCATGAAAAATGTTTCATCAATTTGGTAGTGACATAGATGGGAACAGATGCCAAAGGTGGTGGATCTGACAAAATGAAGAAGAGAGTGGAGGCATGGGAAGACAAAGCACTACATGGCCAGTACATTAAAAAATAGCATGGAAAGCATATAATAACAAGGCCTGGCAATGGCTAAGAGCAGGAAAGTTGGAGAAAGAAACAGAAAGAAACAGATTCTGGCTGCACAAGAAAGAAACAGATTATGGCTGCACACCTTAAGGACATATGCACACAAAGCCAGAATTGAGAAGACAGCAACAGACAGGAAGTGCTGCCTATGCAAAGAAGCAGAAAAAACAGTGGACCACCTGGTTCAGGTGGCAGACTCATGATCCTCTTCCTGATTCCAAACATGGGGTCTGTACAGAGACAAAAAAAAAAGTCTACTGTGTTTCGGCTGGCGGATCTGGCCAGGAGGAAAGAGAAATTGAGTCAGCTGAGAAGGAAGACGAGGACGCGCGGCTCTGCAATGTGCAGAAAAACACTTTCAGGCAGCAGCGCTACAATCTCCTCCCCAAATCCAAAGCACTTCCCAGTTCCCCATTGCACATTGCAAGGGAACTGGCCACTACCTGAAGTACAACTCTTGGGAATTGCATTGGGGAATCCAGGCAGCGATGGCTGGAAAGGAAGAATGTTTCTCTTTAGGGGCTCCCATTCAGTTTGGCTTGGCTCCTGGGCGCAGAGGTGGCTTAAGCAGCGGCAGTGATGGGCTCCTCACATTGCTGGGGAGTGAAGTCAGCATGGTCAGAGGGGTGACCAGCTGCAAATTGTGGCACCCGCCATGTTCCCTGAAGCTGCAGGGCAGATTCCGCCCCCCATACTATCCCGAAGAGGTTTGTTTCTCAGGCTGCGTTCTGTCCTTACCCCCAGAGCATGCGAGGGTCTCTTTGGGGGAAAGCGAGGAGTAGTCCCTGCACCTCTCGCTTGCAGGAGGAGGAGGAGGGCGGTGCAACTTTAAATGCTTGTAGGCAGAAGTAAAATACTTTTTTCCTTGTTTTCCTCCCCCAAAATTAGGGTGCGTTTTATACTCCAGTGCATCTTATACACCAAAAAATACAATATATGTAACACCATCAAACATCCAGATCTGCCTATTCCAGATCCTTGGTAATGACCCAATAGATAGACAAAAATGCCTAACCCAGTTTGAACATCTGGCTGACTGCGTGACACACAACAACAACAACAACAATTTCTTTCAAGATGTAAAAAAAAAAAAGAAGAAAAAGGTAAAGGAAATGATTGGTTGACTAATGGATTAATTGGAGAAAATGACCCAGAACTTTTCAACACCTTCATAAAAGATTTAAATGAGGGGCTAGAACGGGGGGCTCATCAAATTTACAGAAGACAACAAGCTGGGGGTTGGGGTGAGACACCCAAAACTTTAGATGATAAACTCAAGATTCAGAAGGAACTTGACAGTTTTGAACAGTGGATCCTATCTAACAAAGTGCAATGCAGTTGTGAGAAAAGTAAAGTCTTACACTTAAGCAAGAAAAACCAAATGCACAGATCTATAGAATAGGTGATACCTGGCTCAACAGCAGTAACTGAGAGGGATCAAGATATCCTAGTGGACAACGAGTCAGCAATGAGCTGCAGCTGCCAAAAAAAGTCAAGGTGGTCCTAGGCTGTATCAATAGAGGGATAGTATCAAGATCATGTGAAGTGTTGGTATTGTTTTATATTGCACTGATAGGCCTGCCTTTGGAACTGCATCCAGTTTGGTCACCATAATACAAAAAAGATACTGAGGCTCTAGAAATGCAGAGAACAGCAAAAAAGATGATTAGGGAACTGGAGACTCAACAATGAACAGTTAAGAAGACTAGGTATATCTAGTAAATGAAGACAAGAATTAGGGGTGACATGCTAGCAGTCTTCCAATACTTGAGGGGCTGTCACAGAGAAGAGGGGGTCAACTTGTTTTCCAAAATACCTGACAGTAGGATAAAGTTGGAAGATTATTAAAGGGAGATCTAACCTAGAATTAAGGAGAAATTTTCTGAGAATGAGAACAATTAATAAGTGAAATGACTTGCCTCCAGGAGTTGTGGCTGTGCTATCACTGGATGCTTTCAAGAATAGATTGCACAGCCATTTGTCTGGAATTGCATAGAGTTCCCTCCTCAAGAAGGGAATTGGATTAGAAAACTCCAAAGTTCCCTTTTAGCTCTATTTATGTTTTATAATATTTCTGTCAGTAATTTGAAAAAATAAGACTAGTAGGTAATTACTAGTAGGTAATTATTAGTAGGTAATACTACTGATAATATGCCTGAGTTGTTTTTGCTTAGAATTTAGGTAAACTAAAAATAATTAGCCAAATCAACAGAGTATTATGTTCATGGAATGATAATTTAATATGATGAATCTAAATCTGCCTGTGAATATAAATCTATGCATGATAGACTAATGTTGGAAAAATTTTCCTGTGTTCATTTCTCAGCCAGGAAACAGTCACCGATGCTGAAAAGAAATAGACATGGAAGCAGCTGCCAGAAAAGAGATCCTTTAATGCAGGAAGGCAAAAAAAGTAGTGACACAGCTCAAGCGTTTCTGGCTTGCAAGCAGATTGCAGGTGTGACTCTTAGCTTTTTATGCTTAATTCCCCTTTGAAGCTCCTGCAGCTTGATGGGTTTTGTTATGTCCTTATAAGGTTTATTTGTGTGCGTCTAGTTAAAGTAATTGCCCTGGATCCTGTCTTCCTGCCTTAATGGGTTAATCCTGTCCCAGGACCTTTGTCTTTCCTATCCTGGGGATTAATCTTGTCAGGGGGCAGGAAAAAGGGAGTTCTGATTTTGCCTTGGTGAGTTATTTTTATCCTGATTCTCCTTATCTTAATGGCTCAAGTGTTTCTATTGTCAGTTCTGTTAGCAACAGTGGTGGGTTGCTCCTGGTTCACATCGGTTCGCAAGAACCAGTAGTAAAAAATTATAGTAATTCGGAGAACCGGTAATAACATTGGCTGGTCACGCCCCTGAACCCGGTCTAGTCACCGCTCGCTTACCCCACCCACCTCATCAGAGGCTTTTTTTTTTTTTACTTTTAGAAACATTTTTTCTACAACCTCTTTGGCCAAAAAAATGCTTTTAAAAATAAAAAAGGCTCTGATGATCGCGCAACTCAGCTGGGATCTTCAGAGGCTTTTAAAAGCATTTTTTTCTGCAACCTCTTCAGCCAAAGAGGTTGTAGGAAAAAAAAAAGCCTTTAAAAGCCTCTAGGGATCCCAGCTGAGTTGTCTGATCATCAGAGGCTTTTAAAAGCATTTTTTTCTGCAACCTCTTAAGGTTGTAGAAAAAAATGCTTTTAAAAGTAAAAAAAAAAAGTTGGCCAGGCCCACCCAGTCACATTACCCCCCACCAAGCGACGCCCACAAAATAAGCCACACCCACAGAACCGATAGTAAAAAATTTTAGAATCTACCCCTGGTTAGCAGGGCTGCTCTGAATTTTTCTTTCAGCTGGTACTTCTTGGTTTTCTTAAAGGGGGAAGGGCTGGCTTGAGTTTCTTGGCACTGTTTTCTGAGGTTTTTGGTGTTATGAACTTTCTGATACTGTCCTTTCGGAATGTACTTCCCATACTAAGAAGTAAAACCCACTGAATCCAATGACACTGGATTTTTATTGTTTAAGAGGGTCCTCCATTCTGAAATGGTAACAGTTGCAACTTCATAAATTAAGAGAAGCACTTTACATATTCTGAAAGCTCCATGCAAAGCTTTGTCATTATGTTTTTGCACTTATTTCTTTGGCTTACTTCAAGCTGTTCAGTTTTAGCATTCAGAAATGTGTTATAGTGCACATATGGATTTGATTCATTACCAGCATATGCTTGGTAGATAGTTTCTAAATTATCTTGTTGTTTGCTTGAATTATTACAAACAAGACTGTGAGAATTCCAATTGATTATTACATTGTAATCGAAACTAAGGAAGGGAAAGCAAATTTTGGGTAACTATCAGCAAATGATTCTCAATTCATACTCATTGTGTTTATAATGAAATGCTGGTGGAGAATGTTCCATTGCTCAAAATCATCACAGAGATAATAAATATT
The DNA here is from genome assembly GCA_038048745.1 of Coluber constrictor foxii. Lineage (NCBI taxonomy): Eukaryota > Metazoa > Chordata > Lepidosauria > Squamata > Colubridae > Coluber > Coluber constrictor. Next base: position 89,231,504 of record CM075961.1, read on the forward strand.
TAAAAAAAGATGAAAGTAGCACTTCTTCAGTAACATGTTATGGAATAATCAAGTGCTCTGAGAAAAAAACATGCATTTCAAGAAATATTTGAAGAGTTCAGAGAACTCAGACAACGTGCCAAGCCAAAAATGTAGTTTGTTTGAATCAAAAGTTGGTCCAGAAACCTTTCCTTTTATATAACTATCTCCAAATCCCATTTGTACTGAGTCCTGCAAAACTAGTTTCTACTTGCACTTGTTTGAACATAGGAAGAACACTCCTCATGATCAAAAAATAAAACCAACGTTATTATCAGCAAATGGTTCTTCTCAAATGAAAGCTAAATAAAGTATATCTGGATTATTGGTAAATAGAATAGAATAACATAATTCAGAGAGCTAGAACTTTGAACTGTATTTCATTTTTGTTGGCACAAAATGATAAAGGTTTGTATTTAGATGCAAATTAAAAATCTCCCTCATCCCTTGTCTGAACATTTGTTAGATATCTGATTTTAGCCTAAAGAAGTTGAGTGAAATCAGTAATTTATACTGGAACAACAGAAACTGGAAAGGAATGGTCTAGTCATTCTATTATAATTTATTTAAGGAAACGTGCTATATTTTCCACTGTTCCAATATAAATTATAGTTCACCCAACTTCCCTAGGCTAAGATCAGATGTCCAAGAAGGGAGATTTTTTAATTTGCATCTAAATATAAACTTTTATCATTTTGTACAAAAACAGGTAATAGTTAGATCGGCGCAGGAAGAAGATGAGACCAGCAGAGTTCAAGTAGCAATGTTTATTAACGAGAACCGAACTGGCGCTGCACTGCCGGAGCTCTCCTTATATTTGCTCCGGCAGACTTACTGCCCACTGACAGAGATTCAAAACTCCTGCCGAAAGGATCTTCAGCCAATCCCAGGCGGATGTCCTTATAAGGACATAACAGTAATGCTTACTGCAATGTGCATTGGAAACCCTTCAAATGGATCCTTCAGTAACTCTTGCTGCAAAATGAAACTCCATAGAAGGACATGGAAATACGAAAAGTGATCGGATAATGAATCTATGCTTTGAAGTTTTTTTGTGTTTTTTAATTTTGTTTTCAACTAATTAATTCATTTTTAATTATTTTTAATTTATTTTTAATTTTTGTTATGGACATGTGTCTATCACAAACATGTTTAGATTCACTTACTGATAATTGACTCACTAGTCTACTGGAAGTTGGTTCAAAGGTTCCACTATTCTTTCTGTGAAGTAATACTTTCTAACATTACATTTGAATTTCCCTCCTGGCAGTTTGAAATTATTTATTTATTTATTGGTTCGATTTATATGCCGCCCTTCTCTGGAGATTCAGGGCGGCTTACAATGTGTTAAGCAATAGCCTTCATACTTTTGTTGTATATACCTGCTTAGTAGGACTTTCAGGCCCCCTCAAGCGGTGTTCTTTTTTATACAAAGTCAGCTTACTGCCCCCACAGTCTGGGTCCTCATTTTACCTACCTCAGAAGGATGGAAGGCTGAGTCAACCTTGAGCCTGGTGAGATTTGAACTTGCAGTGATTGCAGTGCTACTTAAGAGCCCTTTAGTCTGCTGCACCACCAAGGCTCTTGGTGCCTCCATGTTCTTGATTTTTAGTTAATATTGAAAATACTACATTCTAGAACCTTATTCAAATCCTTAATATATTTAAAGGTTTCAGTCTTGTCCCCATTTTCTCTTCTGCCTTCCAGGCTTCTCCAACAAACCTGCGGTTTCAGACAAAGCTCCTTCTCCTTCAATTCTTTAGAATAAATTAACTTCCAATCCACCCAATTACAAGTCTAATTTAGCTGCTGTAATCTGAATTTGAATGTCATCCTTAAGTTGATTTATAACCATCAAATTTTTAAATCTAAATTTTCATTCAAAACATTTGTAAATTGAAAAACATTTTTTCCAAAGTCTTCCAAGAAAGCTTTGAAATTACATTGATCTGGCTCGTGCCTTTCCTTTGTATCTGTTTTTCCAGATATTGCAGGAGTATATGATGCATAATGTTCAAAATCCTTAATTTATTATAGTTTTCATTTTTATTATAGTCCAAATTTCTTGTATGGGCAAACATTCATAACAAAACATAAGCAATTCCCCTCAAGGAGAAAAGAAATAGATGTTCCATAACAAAATGACTGCAGGAAAAATCAAGATAATATTCCCCACAATAGAGAGTGAATAGAAAAAAGGAGAACATTCAATCTTTTTTAAAAGAGAAAGAAAAAAGATCAGAGATATATGCAAACATAAAATAAAACAGCAAAGTTTTTTTAAAAAACTAGTGGGATACAAAATCCTTATAGTAGTAATCTGATGTAAATGTAAACCAAATAAGATAGCTTTCACCACCTAAGACAAAGTTTTCATGCCATGAACTTCCATGTTGCAAAAGTGAAAGTGTTTCGTAACTCCTAAGTAAAACAGTAAAAAGAGGAAAAATACATTTATAATTCGCTAAGATAAATCAGTGTTCAACCAGATGATTAGCAATTAAAGATGTAAGTCAAAAATAAAATAAGAACTTTCAAAACATGATGTTAAAACTGTGATAGAAAAAAAATGGAAACCCAATCCTTCAGCCACTCTTCAGTCATCATTTTCTGTAGGGCTCATCACTTATAAGCACCTTGAACAAAATAGGACCTAGGACAGAGCTTTTACCTCTGTTCAGACAGTTCTGTATTAACAACTACACACTGGAATTTATCCCTGAACCAACTTCCTGTTCAACCACCCACCCAGTGGTTAAGCTCCAGCTTGTAGAGGTTTTTTATGAGTTCATTATGTGGAACTGTTATTAAATGCTTTGCTAAAATCCAGATAGGTTATGTCTACAGCACCACCTTCATTCAAAATACTTGTGATATAGTTTTAAAAAAGTCAGTCAAATTAGAATAAAATAGAATAGAACAGAAGAGAAGAGAAGAGAATAACAGATTTGGAAGAGAACTTGGAGGTCTTCTAGTCCAACCCCCTGTTCAGGCAGGAAACCCTATACCATTTGAGACAAATGGTTGTCCAGTTTCTTCTTTAAAATGTCCAGTGTTGAGAATTCACAATTTCTGGAAGCAGGTTGCTCTACTGGCTAATTGTTCTGTCAGTAAATTTCTTCTTAGTTCTAGGTTGCTTCTTTCCTTGATTAGTTTCCATCCATTGATTCTTGTCCTGCCCTCAGGTGCTTTGGAGAACAGCTTGACTCTAAGTTCCAGGGAATATGGCTAACTGAACATATGGGGAGAGATCTCTGAAGGATTTCTGCCTAGAGTGTGGCTCTTCTACCTTTTAACTGAGGGGATTGATATCCCATCAGTTTTTATAACCCACCCGATTAGGGTACGTTGAACAACTTCCCTTTAGGATCCTTCAATACAGCTGTAAGCTGGAAGATTGCTTTGGAGTTGAACTCCAAAGCTATTTGCATGCCAAAAGCTGGGAGGGGAGGGGCTGCAATCTGTTTGGGGTCGAAGAAGCCATCCATTTTGAAATCCATTTTTCAAACAGACAGCAAGTTACATCTTTCTTTCTTAATCACCTTCAGAGATTATTATTCTATCTTAAATCAACTTAATAGAGGCGCTTTCTAGCAACAGCCTGCCATACCTTTTTGAAGACCTGTGACATTTTAGATTTTCTTTTGTCTTAAAGAACAAGGAAGAAGGCTGCTAAGGCAAATCAAATAAGGAAGATGCCTGAGAGAAAAGAAAAAAGAAAAGTTGATGGAGAAAGATAAAGATTGAAAGTTGTGATTTTAGTTTAATATTGTAGTAACTGGAAGTTTGATCATCTTAACTGTGGGTGGTTAAAACTTTTTGATTCTGATTCTGACTAAAAAAGGAAGCCAAGATGATGGAGCAAAGTATTAGAGATATATTTAAAAGGTCTCTAAATAAAATACTTGAAAGGTTTTTAAATAAAATGCTTCAAATTGTGGGCCAATTGCTCTCTGATGATAAAAAAATCCTGAAAGCACTTCTAAGATGCAAATATGTGGAAAATGTTACCAAGCTGCCGAGATAACTTTTCAAGCAACTGAAAATGCAGAGGAGTATATTGTAGCCTTGGAAGAAATGGATATCCAGTTTCATTTTCACTATTATAGTTCAAACCTCTCAACACAACTGAAAGAAGAAGAAGAAAAATGATGAGAAAAAAGATAAATTTGGGGCTTTTTTTAAAAAAGGGACATTAACAAGGTTGAGGATTTTGTGATAAAAAGTAAAAAGATTTTACGCTATGAAGATAAGCTCGAAGTTAACTGGAATCAGTGTGTATTTTTCTTTGCGTGATATGTGCAACTGAAAAAAAGATTGTGTACTTTTAAATGTTTTAAATTAATACTTTTTCAGGAATGATTCCATTCTAACTTAATTATTGCAGATGTTAAGGTCATTGGCCTATAGTTTCCAGCTTCTTCCCTAGCCCCCTTCTTATGAATGGATACAATATTAGCTGTTCAAAAGTCTTTGTATGTTTTCGCTTCCAGTCCCCTAATCATCCTTGTTGCTCTACTCTGTACTCTTTCCAGTGTTTCTTTTTTATATTGTGGTGATCAAAATTACATGCAGTGTTCCAAGTGCGGTCATACTAAAGCGGTACTAACACTTCACATGATCTTGATTCTATCCCTCTGTTAATGCAGCCTAGGATTATATTGGCTCTTTTGGCTGCCTTTCCAAAACAGAATGTCAGAGAGCTAAAAAACAAAACAAAACAAAAAAACCCTTTGGTCTTAATTCATTCAGACCTTTGGGATCCAATGAAAATATTAACTCCAGGAAAGAATAAGTATTTCCTCACTTTTATAGATGGATTACTCCAGATATACTATACAAAATCTGTAACACAACAAAAGTGAACTACCAGAGAAACCTATGTTTCTGTATGTTTCGGTTTTGGATGACTGTGATATCTGGCATGTTGTGTTCCAAATGACGATCTGTCTTCATTCGAAAGTCCCACAAGATCTTCACCTTCTCATTTTCTATAACTTTTTGCATTTTATGTTTCCATGACTTTTTGGATACAGGTAAGTCATATTTTTTATATAATGACTAGTGGACTAATTTAGCAACTTGGTCATGTCTAGCTTTCAGTTTGTGCGATTTTGCTGCATTCACATATTAAATGTGAAACAGTTTTGACTTTGTTGTTGTAAAGTCGGCAGTTTAGATTGTCTTTTTTTATTTTCTTCTTCTTCTTCTTCTTCTTCTTCTTCTTCTTCTTCTTCTTCTTCTTCTTCTTCTTCTTCTTCTTCTTCTTCTCCTCCTCCTCCTCCTCCTCCTCCTCCTCCTCCTCCTCCTCCTCCTCCTCCTTCTCCTCCTCCTTCTCCTTCTCCTTCTCCTTCTCCTTCTTCTTTCCCAACATGTTAGTTGAGGGTCTAATATCATGTTTCTAATGTCTTAATGCTAATGAATGCTTTATTTGTGGACAGACACGAATGAAGGCTGCATAGATCTCTCACTTCTTTTTAGAAGGTGTCTGTCTTGACATACAGCACTTGGACAGCACAGTTCCTGAGAGAGAGATTGATTCTAGCACATTCATAACAGGCTTAGTATTCCCTTTGGGTTGTTATAAACAAAATCTATCTGCACTAATGACTGCAGCAATAAATTCAATCCTCTGTCATTTGGTAACAATCTGCACTTAGGCAGTTGGAGCTCTGACAGAGAATAATAGAATTTACCCTTTTAAAGTTGTAAATTACTAAGAAAATGCTGAGCCTTAACTTCTTGGTTAATTTTAAGCTGAAGAAATATTGGTATTACTTTCACTAAGCATACTATTAAAATAAATAAACAGTATTTATTGCTGTGGCTGAAATAAGAAATGCAGGCTGCCTATTCGTCATGCCCCCAGAGAGTGAGAAAGGAACATCGGTTTCACAGCACTATTTGAGTAGCTTATGGCTTGGAAAGAAATAGGAAAAGGGTACTTGCTATGCAGGACATGTCTGGACTCGGGATCAGGTTATGTGGTCAGTAGTCTACATCCTTGCAAGACAAGTCAGCAGTAAGGAGGAGAGTTGCATTTATTCTATTACTAGGGTAATACACACTGATACTGGGTTTTATTTATTCAAGGGGAAAATCCTGAAGGAAAATATCTTTAAAAATAAACTAAAGAACACAGCCTTTTTATATTTTTATTTTTTATTTACATCTCATCTTTATTGGGATGTAAATTATTATTATTAATAATAAAAGACCATGGACTTTATTAATAATAATAAAATGGACATTTTGTCTTTTGATGTTAGCGCTGATGAGCCAGATATACAAAGGGAACTGAACCATTACAGTGGAAAGAAAATTATCTGCTTTTACCTTTAAGAAATGATGATTCTTAATTAAGCTTGACTTCTGGTAACTACATAACTTTCTTTGAAATAGCAGAGAAGTGGCTATTGTATGTTACTGCCTTTTTTAGGTTCGTTGTTTTTCAGTTTTACAATCCAGTCTATAATCCTGGTATCTACTTGGATTTACTCTCTATAAAAGTATCTTTAAACTTTGCTGTAAAATACAAAACAAACCACCACAGAGAGAGAGAGATCTGCTACACATATGTAGCATATATCATTCAGTATCAGGAGGAATGGGGGTGGGGGGGCAAAGTTGCAATGTAGGATATAACTGTTTTGCAAATATAGCTATATCATTCTGCCCTTTTAATATTTCATGTGCAATTTGTTTTTGCACCAGCAACTTTTTAATAACTTCATATAAATTGTTCTCTAGATCTTGCCTTATATAGTAAGATTAGTAGTCAAATAGCTCCAGAAGGTGTTAATTAACATTATAGTATAATATCAGAAATAAAGCACAGTAAAAGTTACTTTAAAAACATTGGCCTGTGGGGTGGGGGCAAGAGTGAAGCAAAAAGGAGGCAAAACAGGTTTTGGGGAGAATTTAGCCTTTCCTTGAATACCTCCTTCTCCCCAAGTATCTTTCTCCATAGAGCAGATGTTTCTGGGAAAGGAGGGAAACATCTACTTGGCCAAGGTTTGGAACTCTTTATCTGCACATGGATTCAGAGATTCAGATTAATATTTTCTATCAATTACTCCACCAAGAAACCTGGTCCTTACATAGAATCCTAAGGCTGGGAGGGATCTTGGGGTCTTCTAATCCAACCCTCTTCCCAAGATAGGAGTCCTTACACTATCCTGGACAAATGGTTGTTCAATTTTTGCTCAAAAACCTCCAGTGATAGAGTCCCCACAACTGTTCCACTGCTTAATAGTTCTCCCTACAGGAAATTCACCCTTATTTCCAGTTTGGATCTCCCTGTGGTGAACTTCCACCTATTATTTCTTGTCCTATCTTCAGATGCTATGGAGAATAAAATGAAAATTTATTCTTTGTGACAGCCCTTTAAGTATTGGAAAATTGCTATCATGTCACATCTAATCCAGCAGTGAAATCCGTTTATCTTCACTACTGGTTTGGGAATGGGAACATGCACATACCTCTTCTGCGCATGCACAGAGGGTCAAAAACAGGACATAATGACATCCTGGTGGATGGGTGGAGCCTCCTGCCACCAGTGCTACCAGTTCGCACGAGCCAGATATATCCGGCCGGATTTCATTTAATCTAAATTTCCTCTTTGTTAGGATAAATATACCTAGTTCTCTTAGTCATTCATCACTATTTAACCCTAAGATCTCTCTTCACTTTTGTTGCTGTTCTCTGCACTCATACTAGGGCCTCAGCATCTTTTGGTATGACAAGAACTGGATGCAGTATTCCAAATTGGCTTTACTAAAGCATATTATGTGGTACTATTATTTCCTGTGATCTTGATAGCAATAGCAATAGCACCTAGACTTATATACCACCTCACAGTGCTTTACAGCTCTCTCTAAGCAGTTTACAGGGTCAGAGTATTGCCCGCAACATTCTGGATCCTCATTTTACTGATCTCGGAAGGATGGAAGGCTGAATCAACCTGGAGCTGGTGAGAAACTGCTGAACTGTTGACAATTGGTAGTCAGCAGAATTAGCTTGCAGTACTGCAATCTAACCCCTGCACCACCATGGATCTGGATCTTGATACTATCCCTCTGTTAATTCAGCCTAGGACTGCATTAACTACTTTGGTAGCTGCAGCATACTGCTGAATCATACTTAAATACTGTCCACCAAGATCCCTCTCACAGGCAATACTGTTGAGCCAAATACCTATGCATTTGTTTTTTCCTGTCCAAGATCTTACTTTTCTTACCACTGAATTGAATCTTGTTGGATAAGACTCCAATGCTCAAATCTGTTGAGATCCTCCTGAATCCTGACTTGCAATTCCCTCAACTTTGTGGCAGTCAAAAAATTTGGTGTTCACCCCTTCCGTCTTCATCTAGATTGTTTATGAAGATGTTGAAGAGCACTGGACACAAGGCAGGACTTGAAGTACCTTACTAAATGCCTCCCTCCACACAGATTAAGGACCACATGCTGTGGTTGATCAGTCAAGTGCAAATCCATCTGCTGGTGGTACTGTCTATCCCACATTATTCTATCTTATCAAGAAGTGGCCTTGGTTTACTTTATTTTATTTGTTACATGGTAGTAACAAGCATTAATTTTTTTTTCTGAGAAAGGCATTGACAAGTTTATAGTTATTCTGCTATTAAAAATTTAGTTCTACATTAACTAAAAAATCAATTTTAAAAACAAGTCACTTCTTAAACTAACATTGTCTCCCAACCTTCTAAATAACTTTATTAGTTTTATAATTTATCGTGCACCACTCTCAGACTAAGAAGTTATAAATGTGGTCCTCCATTAGTAAGCCCAAACAACCTTCCCTAAACGACATTGATAAGCTAACAGTTTGCTACAACTTGCAGTGACACTTGTTTCTAATTTATCTTGCTCCCAGCAGCTGTTCCCAAAATAGCAATGAGTAGAAAGGCAGAAAGCTCAGAGGTTGCAGAAAGAAAAATATTATTAAAAAAAAAATCTGGAGAAAAGGATGTGCAGACAGAGGTGATAATATGGAAAGGAAAAGATTTTACTACTCTGGATCACTTACCACTGCTGTTTTCTAAGAAAGGGAATGCTTTCTAATGGTGGAAAATAATAAAATTCCAAAAAAGATTCATTGAGATTCTGTGTTTTCTCAGGTGAAACCTCTTTTATTTCATGAAAACTTTACTTATGTGAGAACTGCCTCCAAAACTGACAGTTTAAAATGACCCATATTATTTTGGGGAAGAAAAATATTGTGAACAATATTCTAGCCATCTGAATAACATTCATTAGATTATATCAGATTCAGAGTTGGATATTTTTCTGGGTAGATCCCTCTGAGCTGATTGAAGCGGGGTATCGCCTGGTTATCTAGGAACAGTTTGTGATTTTGAGTCTTAACAAAGTGGACAGAAGATGATTTACACCTGGATTCATCTTGTAGAATATTCAATCTAAGAGGGGTAGTTCCTTTGAGGTAATTTACTGCAGTGAGGCACTGACAGTAATTCCAGGAAGCCCTGAAGAAAATGGATTATCTGATTTTTTTTTAGTCAAAATTCCTGTGTGGATTCAGTATTGAGACAGCACAATTGGACATGTTGATAACCTCTGGCAGGACATTTACATGAGGCTGTTGAGTGAAATTATCCAGCAGCAAGAGGAGAGAATCTCATCAATATACTTGTTAGATCGGCGCAGGAAAGAAGAGTGACCAGCTGAGTTCAAGAAACAACGTTTATTAACGAGAACTGAACTGCCTGTGCGCTGCCGGAGCTCTCCTTATATTTGCTCCGGCAGACGCACCGCCCACTGACAGGGATTCAAAACTCCCGCCGAAAGGATCTTCAGCCAATCCCCGGCGGATGTCCTTATAAGGACATAACACTCCTCCCCCCTAGTTCTTAGTCAGTCTATCAGGGAAATAATCACTGAGATAAACAGGACGTCTACGTGCCCGCGTAGACCTGCGCAGTTCACAGTTCGGATGGGCACTCTCGTGGACGGAGGGTGTCTGCTCTGCTCAGGGCTTCCGCTCCGGTGCCGGGCTGGATCTGGCCGTAGAGGACGCGGGCTCTGTTTCCGAACCTCCGGCCAGGTCGCGGATCTCCGCCTGCTGTGGATGCTGGTCTGCCTCGTTCCTGCACGGATCCTGAGGTCGCCGGTGTGGCTCCCTGCGGTTGACCGGTCCGGAACTCCTGAGCCTCGGTAGGTCCCTGGGTCTCCCTCGGTTCCCCGCTGGGCTAGGGTCGCGCCGGTCTGGGTCAGGGTGCGAGTTCGGCGGAGGTGGTTGAGCTAACCCCCGGGGTCCCCTGGTTGAGTCCGGCTTACTCCCGGGGTGACAGGCGGATGACATGGGTGACGGGTCGACTCTGTCGGGGTGGTGTAGGCCTACCTTGCAGGGGTGGTGTAGGCCCTCTCTGCGCGGCTGGTCGGGGGGTGGTGGTTTCGCGTTCGACTGTGCGCTGGGCTGTTCGCCCATGCTGGGTTGGTGTTGGCCTACCCTGCCGGGGTGGTGGTGGCCTTCCTCGCAGGGTTGGTCTTCTGCGCGGTCAGTGGGTTGTTGTAGGGCCTCCTGTGGTGTTGGTTGGAGGTCCCCGTCTCTGGACTGCCGGTTGCCTACTTCGCAGGGCTGATGTTGGCTTCCCCTGCTGGGTTGTCCCCGGTCTACTTGTTCTTGGTAGCTTTCCGGAATATCTTGGCTGGCTGGGTTTGGCGTTAAGTTCGGCGCAACGGTGCTTGTTCTTCCCGCATGTTGGCGGCCTCCCTCGTCTGGGTGGGGTAGTCCTACCTCGCCAGGGTGGTTTTGGCCTGCTCCGTTGGGGAGGTTTAGGCCTACCTCGTAGGGGTGATTTAGGCCTACCTCGTCGGGGTGGTTTAGGCCTACCTCGTCAGGGTGTTTTAGGCCTACCTCATCGGGGTGGTTTAGGCCTACCTCGTCTGGATGGTTTTCACTCACTTCCCTCCACCTTTTGCGGAGCTGGTCGAGATGACGTCTCACAATCTGTCCATCTTCCAGCTCAACGCGGTAGGATTTGGGACTGGTTGTGCTGTGTACTGTAGCTTTAAGCCATTTAGGCGAGCCGTGGAAATTTAAAGCGAACACGGCATCGCCGATGGAAAACTGGCGAAGTTGACGGCTGGCTGATGCGGGAACCTCTGAAGTATATTGCGGGTGCAGTCTGTCCAGGGGTGACCGGAGTCGCCTGCCCATTAATAATTCGGCAGGGCATTTCCGGGTGGCAGAGTGGGGTGTGATGTGCTGTGTGAGCAGGAATGTGTCAATGCGCTCCTGCCAATCCCCCGGTCCCATCTTGGCGAGCGACTCCTTTGTGAGCCTCACCATCCTCTCAGCCTGTCCATTTCCGGCCGGTCTGTAAGGGGCAGAGAGGGCATGGCGGATGCCCAACCCTGCAAGAAAAGTCTCCATGGGCACGGACGTAAGTTGAGGTCCGTTGTCGGAGACTAAAACGTCTGGAAGTCCATGGGTTGCGAAAAGGCGCCGGAGAGCCCGGATTGTGGCTTCTGTCGTGGTTGATGCCATGGGGACGACTTCCAGCCATTTGGAGTAGGCATCCACCACGATGAGGAGATGGTGCCCGTGAATGGGGCCAGCAAAGTCTATGTGAATGCGCAACCAGGGGGAGCTGGGGGTTTCCCAGGGCGTCGGGTCAGACTGAGGTGGTGCAGGTCTGACTTCTTGGCACGGGCTACACCTGGTGACCCATTGTTCAATGTCTTTGTCCAGGGTTGGCCACCAGACGTAGCTCCGTGCCAGGGCTTTCATCCGGACAATGCCCGGGTGTCCTTTATGCAGAGCGGCAAGAGTCCGTCGTTGCAGCGTGCCGGGAATCAGCACCCTATCTCCCCATAGTAAACAGCCGCGCATGGTGGACAGCTCCCCTTGCTTGCGGCTGAAAGGGCTGAAGTCGTCGCTGTCAATTCGGGCAGGCCAGCCTCTTAAGACCCAAGATTGGACTTGGCGAAGGATGGGGTCAGTCCGCGTGTGCGTCGCGACGTCGGCAGATGTTACTGGACAGTTGCTGTCGTTGTCAATGTGCAGCAGCTCGAGCGTGGGGGCTGGATCTTCCACGGCGTCGGCGGATGGGCATCTGCTGAGCGCGTCGGCGTTCGCGATGGCTTTGCCGGGCTGATGGACGAGGCTGTAGGAGTAGCCGGCGAGGAAGATGGCCCAACGCGTCATGCGTGGGGACATGAAGGCTGGGGTCTGCTTGTCGCCTGCGAGAAGGCCCAAAAGCGGCTTGTGATTGGTGACGATGGTGAAACGCCGGCCATAGAGGTATTCGTGGAAGCGCTTCACCCCTGCAACAATAGCCAACGCCTCTTTGTCCAGTTGGCTATAGTTGCGTTCCGTACTGGACATCGTCTTGGAGAAATAGGCGATGGGGGCTGTACAGCCGGTAGGCAGTTCGTGGCTGAGTACAGCGCCGACTCCGCAGGGTGAAGCATCACAAGTCAGTCTGATGGGCAGCGTCTCATTGTATTGAATGAGCACGCTGTCAGAGGTCAGAAGCTCCTTAACGGCTCTGAATGCAGACTCTTCCTCACGTCCCCACCTCCAGGGAGCCGCCTTTTCCAGCAAGCGGTGGAGCGGCTCAGCAACCGTGGCTTTCTGCTGGAGGAAAATTGCGTAGAAGTTAAGCAATCCAAGGAAAGCCTGAAGCTCCGCTTTGTTTTTGGGGCTGGGAGCTTCATGCATAGCTTTAACTTTTGATTTGGTGGGGTGGATGCCAGAACTATCTATGAGATAGCCCAGGAACTCGACTTCCTGTACCCCGATGATGCACTTGTCTCTCCGGACCCTTAGGCCCTTTTCTCGAAACCGTCATAAAACGAGTCTCAGTCGGTCAAAGAGTTGGGCCTTTGAGTCTCCAGAGATCAGTACATCATCGAAGTAAGGCACCACCCCTGGAACGCCTTGGAGAAGGCGTTCCATCATAGATTGGAAAATGCCTGGGGCTGCACTGACCCCAAACTGGAGGCGGTTGCACTTAAACGCGCCTCTATGGGTGACAATTGTCTGAGCCTCCGCCGTTTCCCGATCAACTGGCAGTTGCTGGTAAGCCTGGGCCAGGTCCAGTTTAGCAAAAATTTGGCCCTTGCCGAGTGAGTGCAGCAAGTGTTGCACCACCGGCACAGGGTATGCGCTCTGCGGTAACGCCTTATTGATGGTCACTTTGTAGTCAGCGCAGATGCGCACAGATCCATCCTGCTTCATGGGGGTCACAATGGGAGTCTCCCATGAAGCATGATCGATGGGTTCCAGGATGCCTTGGGCGATCAGCTTATCTAGCTGAGCATCTACCTTAGCCCTCAAGGCAAATGGAACCCGGCGGGGCTTAAGCCGAATAGGGGTAACCCCCTTGTCCAGATTGAAGGAGATGGGTTTCCCTGTAAAGGTCCCTAACTTACCATCGAAGACTTCTTGGAACTCTCCGATGAGTGAGTCGAGTTCGCCTGAGCTAATCTGGTGGATGCCTCCAATAGAAAGCCCCAACGGCTGGAACCACTCCACGCCCAGCAGGGTCGGGCGGCTGTGCTCCACGACAGTTATTGGAAGCTGGCCTTGGAACTGCTTGAAGGCGATCTGGAGGTTGGTTCTCCCGAGGACGCCGATGGGATTCCCGCCAAAATCCACCAGCTTGGAGTGAAGGGGTTCAAGGTGGCGCTTGCGGAGTGCTGGCTTCAGCTGTTTTACCTGGTGCCAGTCAATAATTGAATAGACGGAGCCGGAATCGACTTCCATCGTGCACGGCAAGCCTTCTGCCAACAGTGTCACATGGAATTTTGTGGCACTGTTGTTGCTGGTGAGGCCGATGGTAGTTTGGTTCACAGCGCCGCCCTGAGAGTTCTTGCGATCGTCGCGGTTTTGGTGAGTTGAGGACCGTTTGGATGACCTCTGGGAATCACGACGATTGTCTTGAGTGCGGGGCTTAATCGATTCCGGAACCGGATCAGAGGCTCTGCATGCCTCGGCAATGTGCCCCTTCTTAAGGCAGCGTCTGCAGGTTGCATCACGCCAGCGGCAGGATTGGCGCGGATGGAGTCCCTTGCAACTGCCGCATTGAGCGGCGCGGCGGCCATCTTTTTGAATTTCCCGCCTAGATGGGCGGGAAACTTTCAAAACGGTCGACTCCCCCTCCGAGTCGGTTGGCGTGGCAGAGTCATCGGACAATTCAGATGACGGCTTGTGGATCTTATGGATCCCACGGGACTGGCGCATGGCAGCGGCGGCGGTCTCTGAAGTTTCAGCAGCCGTAGCCTCCTCCAGAACGTCCTTCAGGGACAGTCTTTTTCTGCTCAGGAACTTCTTCTGGAGGTTGGCATCTCTCATCCCGAAGACAATCCCGTCGCATAAGGCATTGTCAACGTTTTCAAATTCGCAGTTTGCTGCGATTTGGCGCAATGCCGCAACAAAGTCTTTGAGGGATTCACCTTCCATCTGGTTCCGTTGGCGGAAAGTGAAACGATTTGAAATGGGGGTGCCCGTTGGTGCACAGTGGTCTTGCAGGGCAGTCTGCAGATCCACCCAGGACATGACTTCAATGTCCCTGGGTGCGACGAGGTTGACGGCGAACTCCAATACGTCGGTGCCGCAGTGAGCGAGGAAGAGAGCCCTCTTCCTCTCGTCGTCGATGTTGGTGTAGCCGTTTCCCCGGAGGAATTGGCGGAAACGGATCATATAGGAGCTCCATTTCTCCCGGCTGGGGTTGAAAGGAGCCAACGAGGCGAACGGCGCTTGCGGCGTTGCCATGTCTCAGGCCGCGTCGAGTGACTTCAGCTCGTTAAGGCGATCGTGCCACGCGGGGATTCTTCTCTAGTCCTTCGTCGCCAGTGTTAGATCGGCGCAGGAAAGAAGAGTGACCAGCTGAGTTCAAGAAACAACGTTTATTAACGAGAACTGAACTGCCTGTGCGCTGCCGGAGCTCTCCTTATATTTGCTCCGGCAGACGCACCGCCCACTGACAGGGATTCAAAACTCCCGCCGAAAGGATCTTCAGCCAATCCCAGGCGGATGTCCTTATAAGGACATAACAATACTGATGGCTCCTGGAGTACTTTTTGACTCTGATCTGAATAGATTTTAGATTATCTCCAAATGTTTGGAGACCCTTTGTATCTGAATAGGAAGGAAGAGCCGTAGGCCAAGTATGAAAACAAAGATATCAGTGTCCACACATTTTCTAACATTCATTGTTGATGGTGTATCATTATTCAGATGAAGCATATGCATAATTTTGGAATTCTCCTGGACTCCTAACTCTTGTTCAATAACAAACGGCAGCAAGGAAGCTTTCTTTCATTATAGGCTGCATTCTAGAAACATGAAATAGATCATGAACAGAATGAAAAAAGTATTACATGAAATTTGGCTAACTTAATTCAATCAATAAATCAATCAATCAATCAGAATAGAGCTGAAAGGAATATTGGAGGTCTTCTAGTGTACCCTCCTGCTCAAGCAGGAGATCCTATACTATTTTGGACAAGTGATTGTCCAGTTTCTTATTAAAAAACTCCAGTGATGAAGCACTCACAACTTCCAAAAGCAAGCATTGGTTAATTGTCTTCATCATTAGGAAGTTTCCCCTTAATTTCAGGTTGCTTCTCTTCTTGATTAGTTTCCATCCATTGTTCTTGACCTGCCTACAGGTGCTTTAGTAATTAAATTGATCCTCTCCTCTTTAAGCCAGCCTCTCAAATATTCAAATAGTGCTACCGTGCCTCCCCCACTCCTTTTTTTTAGACTAGCCAAACCCAAATCCTACAACCATTCTTCATATGTTTTATTCTCCAGGCCTTTAATCATCTTAGTTGCTTTTCTCTGCACTTTTTCCAAAGTCTTAACATCTTTTTTGTAATGTGGTGATCAAAACTCGATGCAGTATTGCAGATGTAGCCTCACTAAGTATTTATAAAGTGGTACTATGCCTCTGTTTATATAACCAAGGATTGTATTAGCTTTTTTGGCTGCTACTGCACACTGCTGGCTCATGTTTAAATGATCATCCACTAGGACTCCAAGGTCCCTATCTCATTGACTGTTTTTGAGGTAGGTTTCACTTAATCTTTTGGTTAGGTAACTTTGGTTTTTGTTGCCCAGGTGTAAAATCTTCTTTTTCTCCATATTAAATTTAGTTTTGTTGGATAAGGCCCATTGTTCAAGTCTGTTAATATCTTTTTGGATCCTGAGCTAGATATGGGGTGTTGGTTAATCCTGCCAGTTTAGCGTCATCTGCAATCATTTATGAACATATTGAAGAGTATTGGGCCTAAGAGAGAAACCTGTGGTACCTACTGCTTACTTTCCTCCATGTAGATGTAGTTCCACTAAGGACTACTCATTGAGTACAGTTTGTCAGCTAGTTACAAATCCATCTGGTGGTGATGCTGCCTCTTCCACATTTTTTTAGCTTACCTAGAAAATTAATTAAATTAAATTAAATATATATTTATGTATGTATGTGTATGTATGTGTGTGTGTATGTGTGTGTATAAATAAAATGTCACAGGTGTTTATGTTAAAAATAAAAGAATATTAATTAAATCACCTTGAACCATTATATGTCATACTGACGCTTAGATAATGAGAAATAAGATGTTTTCTCAGTAGTTTACCATATACAACTGTCAGAAAAAAACTGATTGATTATTTATAAATCATAGGTTTTGACAAGGCATGCCAAAGGTCTTGGTGAATCTCTATACTTTTCATCAATTGTGTTTGCCTATGTGATTCCTCATTGCCATGTTTAAGTTTATCTTATTGTCCAGCATGCACAACAATATCTTCAGGAATTCTCAGGGCACTTCATTAATTCCTGTCATCCTGCTCATCCATTCCCAGTGGCCAAATTGATCATGCCATTGAGCTCAGTGAAGGATATAATTTATTAAGAGATTGCTCTCATCAGTTTGCCATTTTTTTCATCCAGCTGCAAAAGGTTATAATTAAAAAGTATATCTTGTGCACATGTTTGCACATGTATATGAAAAAGCTAATTATTTTCTGTTCAGCACAAACACAAGTACTTTAAAGACGGAATTAGGTATATTGGAAGTATATTGACATTCTAATAAGGTTCATTAGAAGCCTTTTTCATTATAAAGGAAAACCATGCAGAAAAGTCACATTTGCTTATTATATACAAATCATAAGGAAAGGAAAAGCATAAACATCTCAGTGCAAGTGCAAGAAATAATGCTACCTATTACCTTGTGCCATCCTTCAGATGTGGCAAAGCATAGAAATTTGCCTCTCTTATTCAGATGTTGTCAATCTTAACAAAATTTGTCTAAAAAGAGTCTAAACAAGAGTGCTTAGACTCATTTTGGATGTTGTTAGTATCCCCTCATTGATAATGAGTCCTTTGGTTTCCATGCTGGAACTGTGCTCAGGTTACAAAGATAATTAAGCTTTGTCTTGGTGCTCAAGGTCTGAAAGTACAAAACTTACTTTTGATGATTTGAGAAATGAATTTTATGGGATGTGAGGCATCTTTTCCATTGTTGAGAATTCCTGCCAAAGAGCTCTCTAGGCTTCTATACCCTCCACACTTCCAGTGATTCCACAGTCTCCATATCATCAGTTCACAATTATTTTGAGATCTCCTGCCAGAGCAGAAGGGTGAGGTTGGCACTCTTCTATATAGATTATATCTTGTAAAAAGTGCTTCACAAAAATGAAGAATGAAGCAACAATGACAGAAGTCACTTGCTGATGACTGTTTTTTGTAATCTGACATTGCTTAGTGGGTTCAGCAGGTGTTCTTGAAAAAAGATTCATATAATGAATATAGACTCTTTTGAGATTGCTTCTGTCAAATTAAGGAATATTGGGAAACAAAAACCCTAATGTGGAAAAACCAGCAATGGAGATGGTGATCCAAAATCGATTATTTGGAAAATCCAAAATCTACTATTGGGTAACGTATTTATTTGTTTGGATTTTTTGGTTCCTCTATAATTTTTCATCTGGTAAGACAGTGATGGCTTACATTTTCTGGAACAAGTACCCAAAGCACGTGTGCACGTGTGCAAATGCAGATGCATTTACCCCAAAATGCAATGTGCATGTGGCCCCCATGCATGCGTGTGCTGCCCCCGTGCATGCGCCCCCACCTCATGCATGTACCCCTGCCCCACACATGCACCCCGCCACTGTGTATGCACGTGCAATCCTCCATGCGCCTCACCCCTTGTGAATGCGTACATGCCCCTGCATGCACTCAACCCCCCCCCATGCATGCCCAACAGAGACCTGAAGACCAAGTGGTTGGTGGGAGGCATACGTGCATGTGTGGCAGAGCTGAGCTGGGGTGATGGCTTGCAGACCCACAGAGAGGGTGCTGGGTGCAGGGGTGGGTTCTAAATTTTTTTACTACTGGTTCTGTGGGTGTGGCTTGATGGTCATGCGACAATTCTTTAGTATTTAGCAGAAGTACTGGTCTACCAGGCTTTTAACTGCTTGCAGTGCTGTACCGGTCTACCCATTTGTTTTTGGAGGCACTGTTCTACTCATTTGTTTTTGGAGACACCAGTCTACTCATTTGTTTTTGGAGACACTGGTTTACCACCACACTGCCTTTTAACACTGATCAGCTGTAGGGTGACCCTTTGAAGCCAAGCGGGAAGAGTTTAAACAGTTTTTTTCCTTCTAGCCGATCAGCTGGGACTCGGGAGGCAGCAATAGATTGGGGGTGGGGCCAAATAAAAGCTAAGAATAACATGGGAGGAGCGGGGAGGCAGGAGGGCCCATCTCCTGGACAAAGACAACCGGTTTGGTGACGTCATATCGTCACTCCTACCGGCTCAGCCAAACCGGGCTGAACCAGGAGGAACATATATAGGAAAATATATAATGAGCCGCGGTGGCGCAGTGGTTATAATCAGAGGTGGGTTTCAGCAGGTTCTGACCAGTTCTGGAGAACCAGTAATGGAGAACCGGTAGTAACCGGTAGTTCGGAGAACCAGTAGTTAAAATTCTGACTGGCCCCAGCCACATCTATTCTCTGCCTCCCAAGTCCTAGCTGATCAGGAAGAAATGGGCATTTTGCAGTAACCTCTCCCTGGATTGGGAAGAGAATGGAGATTTTACAATATCCTTCTCCTGTCATGCCCACCAAGCCATGCCACGCCCACCAAGCCATGCCCACAGAACAGTAGTAAACTTTTTTGAAACCCACTACTGGTTAGAATGCAGGACTGCAAGCTACTTCTGCTGATCACTGACTGCCAGCAGTTTGGCAGATCAAATCTCACCAGGCTCAAGGTTGACTCAGCCTTCCATCCTTTCAAGGTAGGTAAAATGAGGACCCAGATTGTTGGGGGCAATATGCTGATTCTGTAAACTGCTTAGAGAGGGCTGTAAAGCAGTATGAAGTGGTATATAAGTCTAAGTGCTATTGCTATATCCTATAATTCTATTACTCTACTCTACTCTACTCTACTCTACTCTACTCTACTCTACTCTACTCTACTCTACTCTACTCTACTCTACTCTACTCTACTCTACTCTACTCTACTCTACTCTACTCTACTCAAATCTTTCCATTCCTCATCAGTTAGTTAGAACCAAACAAACTTCTTGGATGAGAAATGATTTTTTTCAAAGAAAAAAACCAAGAAAGTCCATTTGTCTTAAAAAAATTACTTTTGGGATTTTAGATATTTCAAAACAATTTGAAGCATCAGATTGCCATAACTGTAGTTTGGGAACTTTTAGTACTAAGTGGGAGGCTGTTTTAATGTTACACAATAATGATTCATACTTCAAAAAGAACTAAAATAGTTGAATGTTATTTCATGTTTTATATGCATTATATGTTTTCCTAGAGGCTACAATTTTTGTAATTTAACATTCCTATCTTATGAATAAAATTCAAAGTTATGATCCTATTTAATGTTATGATCCTATTTAAGACTGGCAATACTAAGTTCAGATCCTGAATCTTATGAATTGTTTATAGTGGAAAACAATATCTGTTAAATATTAAACTATATTTTATTATACTATTGTTTGAACATATGGTAGCATCAGGGGACATGTGTGTCTGGACTTGAAGATAAGCCAAGTCAAGTCTGATTAATACTTAGGTAGGAGACTAGAAGGAAGTACAAGGCTAGTCTAATCAGAAAACAACTTGAAAAAAATTAATGACAAGTCAGTTTTGTACCTATAGGATAACTATATGACCTCTTCTTGAAGGGACGTGACATTTTGGTTTTTAATAATCATTTCACCACCTCAACAGGAGATATTAAAGACATGTTTGGTATTATCAGTTGTGGGCAGCATTAAACAAGAAGAAAATTGGCAGTTCTCCATCTTTAAACAACTTGATAATGGAAGTATCTATTCATTGAATAGATACTTACTGTCAATAACTGGGCTCCTTTATTGGGCTAAGCTAGCAATTCCCAGCTTTTCCTTTCTGCATACCATTATATATTCAACAAGAGCTTTTGATAATACACAACATGCCAATGGCACACCCAAAGCATATGTGAATCAGACAGCATATAAAACTCCAGAATTATATAAAGTAGCACTAGATCATAATCTTTAATGGAATTTGGTTTCTCTTCTTGAAATTTTGTGAGCTTTGGGGGTCGACTCTTCCAAGAATTCATAGTTCATAAGATCATTGTATTTTTTTAAAAATATACCATATTTATGCACATACACCATGGCAACCTTACAGACCAGTAGTAGTCCCCAGATCATATATTTGCGAACTACTGTCTTAAATCTAAGCCATGAATTACACACAATTATACACAACCTAGATTCACATAGTGCATAAATCCAAATCACATTATGAATCACTTTAATGTAGAAGTAAGCCACTGTCTCTTAATATCAGTGATTAATATGTTATCTGTTTTTATTGGATGTGTGGAAGTTTAGCCTTTCTAATGTCATTTTAAGTAATGTTTATGCACAAGGGACATGAGATTGAATGACCAAAATTAGATGTGGATGCAAAGAAGATTTTATTTTGTCTCTCACTTTGTTATGTGAGAATAGTACTCATAATATGACCTTTATAACAGTCCAGACTTACTGCAGAAGCGATCTGTATTCATTCTTATCAGTTTAATCATTTCCATTTTCCTCTGCCACAAATCATGGTCTATGGTGATTCACTCAATATCTTGGTGGTAAAATGATCAGAGGCTGACTGATGTTTGCAGAGTTTCCCTCAGCTGGTTGAGGCTGTTAAGGGCAGAACAGTTCCCCCAGTCACTGATTATTTCCTTTCATGGATATTTTGGTCTGGGCTGTAACAGAAATAAGACAGCTGATTTTTACATAGGCAATGCCTGGTTGCTCTTTACAAAGACATGCCGTGAGTTTTCACAGGCTTTTTATATGTGATAGTATACCGGTTATCTGGAAGACCAATAGATCTGTTGTGAATGCCTGTTCAGAGATCTTTCAAAAGCATGTTGAGATATTTGGGAGCTGAGGTGAAAAGATAAAAGATTCACCTATTTTTCCTCTTTGACCAAGTGAGAGGAAGAGAGTATCCCGGAAGACCAGAAAACCCCCATCCCAAAGTTGCTCATCTGAAGGTCAGTTGCCTAGAGAGCAGTTGGAACTCAACCCAATGTCCCACCAACCTGTCATTTAGTCTAGTTTAGGAAAGTGCTTTACCTTTCTTCCTTTCACTTGGGTTTCCTGAACATTGGTAGACCTGTGTTTTGAAATACTTTGAGAGATATATAGTTGACTCCGCATTTCCAGACTTTTGACCTGTCAGGGATTTAAAAAGGCTCCTCTCTCCCAAATAGCTATCCATACAAGTCCAAACCTGCCTACTGCATTTCCAAGAGATTGTTTGGTGACATTTTCTGTTGGTAGATGGAATATCTGCTTCAGTTGTCCAAAGAAAACATGTATGGACAGGACTATTAGGAATCTCTGTTATGGAAGCAGATTATATATTTATATATATTTGCCTACTAAAGCACTTGATGAATGCACAATTACATATTGAGGCAGACATGAGGAACAACCAATCTGACTTTACTTCTGAGTAATGTCAGGGTCATTCTTATAACAATTCAATCGTTTCTAAGTCATGTAACACCAAATCAAGCATATTTTTCTTCAGAGTCACTGTAAGAAGAATAATTTCCTATAAACTACATGGCTTCAGGCAATCTTTGTTGTCTTAGATTGGCACCTGGAAGTCAATTTCTCAAAAGGCTCATTTTAGCCCTAGTATTAGAATTATGTCTTTATTGCATTAACAGTATGGTCTGTTTGATTATTTGCTTCATCTATGAAATTACACGTACACATACACATACACATACACATACACATACACATACACATACACATACACATACACATACATACACACACTCTTTGGATTAGAATTTGCAGTGATAGTGATTGGTCTCAAAATGGCAGGCACAACTGAGTAATCACAGCCACAAATATTTTTAATGTGTATTGCACACATTACACATGTTGGAAAAGATAAGGCTTCCATTGAATGGCCCTGACTAACATTTGGAAGTCAATGACTGTCATGCAAATGTTCTTGACTTGAACCATCATTGAGTTATATAACAGATTTTATTGTGAGTTATATGTGATCATATGTTATGACCGCAGTCCTAAACCTACTTATCTCAAATAGGTAAACCCAGAGGAATTTATTTTATTTATTTGAATTTATTTTCAAATAAGCACATATGAATTTGATTTCTTGGTATCAGTTTGTGTCCTATTGTAATAATTTTGAAAGTGTTGGGAGGGTATGATCAAATTATTGACTTTTATTGGTTATTTAGCTTTTGCATTGCTTAATTGCAAATTAAATTCTATTACAATTATTGATGGTTTTATGACTATCAATTTTGTTGATTTCAGTACTGAGAAAACCTTTTATAACTATTGACATTCAGAGTGATTGAAATTCTGTTAAGTTTTATCCTAAAGCTGCTTCATTTGCTAGCAAACTTTCCTTGCACCTGGGTCTGAGATCATACTCCCTGACTAAAAAAGCCAAATACTGAAATGATCACTATATGGCTACAGCCAATCTAATTAATGATTCATCGAGGACTGATGAAACCAATCAATTATGGTTTATGTTTACAGATGTAGGAGAAGAGGCAATGATCCTCCTTTACTGGAGTAGTCTGAAGTAGTAAGTAAAATGATCCTGAGGGACAGATATGAATAGGCTCTTGTAAGTAGTTTCCTTTTAATTAAAGATCCAATAATTAACACCTCATTCACTACTTTGAAGAAGAATGGAAGCCATTTTCAGAAGACTTTGTAGCCAGATTCTCAATCTTATTCAATGTTATGAAAGCATAGCTATTTTAATATTACTTGAACGCTAATATTTTCCACTGTCTTTCTTTTAAGCAAATCACTCCAAAAATCTCACTATAATCTTAGGAATTGAAGTATTTTAAATTATATTTACATTATAAATTTCTTAATTATACACACATTCTGTATTTAAACTTACTTTTGTAAAAACCTAATTTTCCCCCAGTTGTATATGGTAATTACTTTCTAGTTTCTGAAGAAAGTAATCTTGGTTTAGGATGGATGCTCTGCATGGAAAAAGTAGACTTAAAAAGTTAGTAAGTTATATAGTGATCCCATAGCACACATCTTTTACCTATCATGAAATATCCTTTGGAAGAACAGACTTTTAGTAGGACAACTCCAGTTGTCTTTGAAAAAACTCGGGTATGGAAACCGGAAGCATCACAGTGAGACCAGCTGTAAAAATAGTGGGCTCTGATGAACTCCACGAAAATCCAACCCGTGTGTGTGTGTGTGTGTGTGAATCTTCAGGCTGGAACTGTCCTGTAGGGATGGTGAAGAAGGAGAGGTGTATAAGACAACCAAGAGAAACAGGCAAGTTCCTCGAAAGGTCAGAGGTAGCTTTTTGGACCGTTTGCGGGATGTTAAAAAGCGGGATGTTAAAGTGTTAAAAAGCGGGATGGGATTTTGAGAAATATATTTTGTAAAGAAGAAAATCAATTGATGTTATTCTAAGAGATTAGGAATTAAGGGCAGATAGTGATACTGTTTATGTATTAAGAAGAAATTAAGATAAGATAAAAATTAAGATAAGATAAAAAATATGGAAAAAGAATATTATGGTTGAAATTAGAAATATGTAAAATGGACTTGAAAAAAAAAGAACAGTATGACAGAAGCTGAAATAGCAAGTTACTGTGAAAAATGATTAATTTGTGATAAATAATTATATAAAAGAGATGAATAGAGACAAAATGGAAAGATTGGAATAGATTATAAAGATTGATATATATAAGATACTGTATATAAGATGTGACCCAGTCAACACTCTGTTCATAAAATATGTATGATGAAAGAAAAATTCTAACAAAACTTGTTTACAAAAAAAGAAAGAAAGAAAGAAAGAAAGAAAGAAAGAAAGAAAGAAAGAAAGAAAGAAAGAAAGAAAGAAAGAAGGTTGGCTTTAATTGTGCTTTTCCTATGCATATCATTCTTAATTCTATATCTCTCTCTAGGGGAGAGATGATCATGGCATCCATTAAAGAATTAATACCATCATCTATATAGTGATTAGCTGTAATTAAATAACTTGTGATTCCACCATTGTGCCTCTTTAGGACAAAATGAAAGCATCCTTAATGCTGATGGAAATGGTCCTGGGTGAGATTTTTGAAATATAACAATTTATCCAATGGTGTTGAGGAAAATTGTTGTTGTGGCAAAAATAGCAATAGCTCATTTCAGTAGCAATTTCAGTAGTTGAAGTACAATATATCACTTTTGTTGACGAAATTAAGGAATAGGTAGTTTTATTTACATGTAGAAAAAAGCATATTTTTAAGAAATTATATTTATTGAAATTTTGCATGGTGGAAATGTACTGAGTTAATTTCTTTGCTTTCTGCAAAAATAAGAAAAGAATAAATTTCACAAACCAATTTTGAAAGAAGCTTATGGCTGCTTGCCAAAGATTTATCACCAGAGATGGATTTATTGTGACTGACACTTAAAATAATTTGATAGATAGCCTCATAAGAATTCCTTTTTTTGAAATGCTTTCCAATAAGCTTTCCACTTAAGATCTTATTCCATTTTTGTCTAGAACTGAGAAGAAAGTTGGTATGAATACTTAAGGGGTCAAATAAATATTTTACCTCACAAGTTGATTACTGGTTGTCCAGAACTCTTTTGCAACAATAATATTGAAATTACTTGTTCTTTCTTGAAACATAGTACAACAGGTGCTAAAATATCTTCTAGCATATTCTTATATATCAAATAGAGCGGAGTGTATGTCCAGTAGTGTTTTCCCATATAGAAAATGTGCTCAGCTCAACATAGGAGGGAAAATACAGATAACCAGGAAGATCATAGACATACACAGACTGCAACCATCCCCAAAAACTCACTGGAAAGTACATAGAATTGGAATTTCAAAATGTAAATTTCTTAAGGATTGATAGGAAAATGATCCATGAATCTTTTGCCTTTCTGATAAATAATCCCTTGTCAGGAGCAAAGAATAGGAAATTGCCAGGAGCATAATTCATTTTTCCCCATTAAAGGACCTACCATAATAGCTGAAAAACCCTCAAGATATGATTGGGTATATATTCTCCAGCAGCTGCTTGGGTTGGAGTAATGATTTCCAAGTCCCTTCTAATTCTATTCTGTAACTGAACTGTCCATTATTTGCCTATTATGTCAACCTAGATCCAGTGGTGGGATTCAAGTAATTTAACAACCGGTTCTCTTTCATAATGAATTCTTCCAACAACCAGTTTGCCAAACTGCTCAGAAGGTTAACAACCGGTTCTCCCGAAGTGGTGTGAACTGGCTGAATCTCACCACTACTTAGATCTCATTTGTTTAATTTTTCTTGTAATCATTCCTCTTTCCCATGTGCTATTGCAGCAGCACTTAACTCATTTGCACACTTTGAAACAAAAATCCTTTTCTCCTTAAGGTTAAACTCTTAAATTTATACAAAACTAGGTTCCATTGTTGTTATTTTGTTCAGTTGCTTCAAGCTCTATGTGACCTGATGGTCATCATTTCATCACCATTATTGCTTGCTGTGGATCTTGGTAAGTAATACTTGTGTTATTTTCATACAGAATAACAGAGTTGGAAGGATCAAGCAGGAGACCCTATACCATTCCAGACAAAGGACTATCCAGATTCTTCTTAAAAGCCTCCAATGATGGAGAACCCATAACTTTTGAAGGCAAGTCATTCCACTGGTTAATTGTTCTCACTGTTAGAAAATTTCTCCTTAGTTTTAGATTGCTTCTGTTGTGGCTCCGTGGCCTGAGCCTGTGTCATCAGCAGGAGAGGACTCTGAGAGTGAGGGAGAGGAGTTGGCAAGGCCTCCCTCTCCAGGACCCTCCTCTCTGGCAATGCCTCCGGAGGACACCGAAGGGCAAGAGATAGGTCCAGAACCAAGCACGTCCCCGCAGCCACAGGTGGACAGTGATGAGGGTAATGAGTCTTGGCTGGACCCTCGTCAGCGTCGCAGAGATAGGCGTGCGCAACAGAAGAAAAGGCGTGCCCATGATTAGCTGACTCACTGGACCACACCCCACAGGCTATAAAAGAGGATGAGTTAACCATTCAGACTCTGTGATGGACAAAACTAACTTCTTTGAGTCACATTGCATCTCTGGAAAACAGCATTCTGGGCCTTGGAAATATTCGGATAATTCTGACTGTGGGTATTTTTGTTTGTTGATAAAGTTCTTGGCAAGCAGCTGCTGGGATTGCTGCCAAGGGTCTTATCGGACTAATTGGTTGCCTGCCAGTTTATTTAACCCCCGGCTGTCTGTTTGTGTGTGTGTGTGGGACGGGGACAGAACAGCTTCTTTCCTTGATTAATTTCCATTCATTGTTTATTGCCTTGCCTTCTGTTTTTTTGGAAAATAGGCTGATACTTCTCTTCTTTGTGGCAGCTCCTCAAATATTGGAACACTGCTATCATGTTGTCTCTGGTCCTTCTTTTCAATGGACTAGACATATCTAATTCGTGCAACCATTCTTCATATGTTTTGCACAGATTTCATTGAAAGAAGATATAAGTGTGTGATTGGATGTTCTTTCAGGGCTTATGACATAGCTCAGTAGCACCACTCCCAACTAACTGGGGGAAGGGGATTTTTTTTTAATGGGCTTTATTATATGGTGGATTTTTTAAATTATGAGTTGCCCATGTGTGAATTGAATGACTATATACATTCGTTTAATAAATAAATAATTATAGGGAGGTTGACTGTGGTTAGGCCATGTTACTTAATTTTCTGTAGGGAACACAGAGTTTCTCTGGTATGTGTGGGGAATTTTTTTTTAATAAAAAGTTTTTTATTTTTTAAAACAAACATCATTTATCATTCAGTGTGTTATTTGGGTACAAATGTTTGTGTCACCATAATATGTATATTTCTTTGCTTTTACATTAGAATTTAATATATTTCCTGTTAGAAGATTTTTCTTCCGGATTTATTTAATTTTACACCGCTTTTTGTCCATATTAATTTTCTATCCAATAATAAAATTGTCCCGTATGTTGTAATATTCTGATTCTTCCTACCCTTTAATTGCTAATGTTAATCTATTAATTTCTGCACATTCTAATATTTTCTTAATTACCTCTCCCTCTGTAGGGATTTTTTCCGCTTTCCAATTTTATGCAAATACAAAATTGCAATTATTACTTGAACAATCAAATATACATTTTCTTTACTAATTTTCTCAGGTAAAATACCCAGGGGTGAAATGCTCCCAGTTCAGACCAGATCACCTGATCTGGTAGCGAAGGCGGTGGGTGGTTTGGAGAACCGGTAGCAAAAATCCCTACACCCCCTCCCCCCAACCCCCCCAAAGGAAGAGGTTCCTACAACCTCTTCGGCCAAAAAAATGCTTTTAAAAGTAAAAAAAAAAGAGCCTCTGATCATCACGTGGCTCAGCTGGGATGTAAGAGGCTTCTAAAAGCATTTTTTCTACAGCCTCTTCACCCAGAGGTTGTAGGAAAAAAAATGTCTTTAAAAGCCTTTAATGATCCCAGCTGAGTTGCTTGATTGTCAGAGGCTTCAAAAAGCATTTTTTCCTGCAACCACTTAAGGTTGTAGAGAAAATGATTTTAAAAGTAAAAAAAAAAAGTTGGCCACACCCACCCAGTCACATTACCCCCCCCACCCAAGTCACGCTCATAGAACCGGTAGTAACAAATTTTAGATTTCACCCCTGAAAATACCCAACTGAAACAGCTCCCATTTTAAGTCAATATATTGCTGAGTCATTTTTCCAAATCTCAATTTTTGCCCAATAATTTCTCGCTTCTGTACATGTCCACCACATACGATCCCAGTGTCTGGTGACATTTCCAACACTT
This sequence comes from Coluber constrictor foxii, assembly GCA_038048745.1. Lineage (NCBI taxonomy): Eukaryota > Metazoa > Chordata > Lepidosauria > Squamata > Colubridae > Coluber > Coluber constrictor. The sequence continues at coordinate 89,259,934 of CM075961.1, forward strand.
AGTTGATCTATCTTTAAACATTTTTGCCAATCTATAAAACATTTTATACAAATTTTCTTTGTATGCTGTTGCCAGCTTATAGTTTCTTTCCCATAGTTGCTGCCATTTATCTAATGGTATGTGTGGGGAAATTTGTTGTGCTCTGTCCACTATGCTATTACCAACTAAGTATGGCCAACTATGGCATTAGTTGGCCATACTAGGAAGCTAATGCTTCCCCTTAGTGGGAGTTATTGCTCAAATAATTGACAAGATTTAGTACACCAGTAGTGGCTTCTTTTTGTCACAACTTTTTGAAAGGAATTGTGCACTGTTTATAATGTAGCAGCAGGATGAATGCTGAAGAAAGTCTTCTTCTAGATTACAAAAGTATGAATATACACTTCTTTCTTCTATCATTTAATTGGAAATGAAATTAAATTATTATAGAAAATTCAGGTCTGCTTCTCATTTTTCCATTCAGAGCTTATAATAGAATTAACTTATCTTAATACATTTAGATTTTTGACAATATGAGTCACTCCAAACATCCAAAGAATATTACACCGGTTTCACATCTATAAAGGCAAATAACTTGGAAAGAATGTATAATAAATCTTTTTTGTATTGGTAACCTTCAGTCTCAAAAGACTATGGTATCGTGCTCTGAAAAGAGGTTCTAAAAAAGCATCCGGTGTGACTAAATAGGTCAATTCGAGAGTGGCAATCCCTTCCACACTGATAGCAGATATATTCTGTCCTCTGCCCAGCTCTCAGATTTCGCTGGTCCGCGGCTGCCTCTTTGCCTCAGCCTGCTGAACAAGTGTCACTTCGAATTGGAATTTAGCCTCCAAGCTGAATGATCAGAGGTCAAGATTTCCCAGTTGTTAATGACCATTCCCAAGGCCTTTAGATCCCTCTTGCAAATATCCTTATATTGCAGCTGCGGTCTCCCTCTAAGGTGCTCTCGGCTCCTGTCGGAGCTGTGTTCCCAAAAACGCACGACTTCTCGTTGACAGGTAAGTAAGTGCTTTATTAGGTGCAACAGCTCTTTTCTGTGATAAGCCGGAATATGTAAAACAACACAAAGACGCGGCTGGTTGCCGCCTTGCTGAGGCGCTTTTTATACTACATGCCGGGCACGCCCTATGCTGTTAAGGAGGGGCCTGTGCTGCTTCAAATCGCCCACCGCGCCTACATGGGCGCCTTGCGATGTCGTCACCTGTAGCGCCATCGCTGTCTTCGTGCTTGCTGGACTTGTTCCGTTGTACGGTGGTTAGTGCTCCCCCTGCGCATCCCGACCTACTCCCACCTCCGTGCCAAGCCTACCCCGTCACCAACACCCATGAACCCCCCCCTTCACTCATTGTCGCCCCTCTCCAGCTGGTGGCGGTGCGGGATGGCGGCACGTAGTGTTGTCGAGCGGCGCTGGGCTCAACAGGTGCTTTCCCTACACTAATTCTTCATACAAGAGATTTTCGAAATCTGACCATCAGCCATTCTCATGACATGCACAAACCAGCATAGATGTCATTGTTTCAATAGTGTATACATGCAAGAAATTCCAGCATGTTCCAAGACTGCGCTATTTGGAAATTTGTCATGCCCGGTAATGCCAAGAATATGTTGGAGACAGTGCATATGAAAGATGATAAACTTTCTCTCCTGCTGTGCATAAAGGGTCCCATACTCACTGCAGTACAAGAGTGTGCTCAGGACACAGGCTCTATAGACCTGGATCTTTGTATGTTCTGCCAGCTTCTTATTTACTCATACTCCCTTTGTAAGCCTTGAGAATGTGGTGGCCACTTTACCAATACATTTATTCAGCTCAGTTTCTAAAGAGAGAATATTGGATATGGTTGAACCGAGGTACACAAAGTCATGGACGACCTCCAGTTCTTATGCAGAGATTTTAATACAGGGAGATAAATCTACATCTTGACCCATGACATGTGATCGTTGTAAATCTTTTTATCACTGCAATATAAAGTTTTTGAGCCTCATGCCTACACAGAACCCAGGAATTTGCAGATGAGCCAAAAGAAACTTCAATGCAGTCCACTATTTATTATTATCTTATTTGTATGCAACTTGACACCCAATGACTTTTGGCAGCCATATGTCTGATCATTGGATGTTGAGGAAACTAAGAAGGGAATAACTACCAGGGAATATAGTATATAGAATATTGGCAGAGTAACCAAAGAAGCAAAAGACCAATCCATGGGATTAAACACTGACCTCTGCCAAGCTTGCATTGGCAAGTCAGAAATGAAACAAAAGTAAGGGTTGTACATAAATTATGGGAAGTTTCTCTGCTAATAATAAAACACATGCAAAAATATTCTGGAATCGCCCCCTCCCCCCACAGAAAAAGACTGGAAAAAAGCTGATATGATTCCAATCTTCAAGAAGGGAAAAAAGGTGGATCGAGGAAACTATAAACCAATTCAGTTGATATCTATACCTGGGAAAATTCTGGAAAAGATAATCAAGCAGTGGATTTTGTGAGCACCCAAATTTTGTGAACAAAGTGTAACTAGAAGACAGCACAGATTTGGTAAAAACAATTATGACAGACAAATCTTATTGCCCCCCTTTTTTTGTTAGAGCAACAAATTTTATTGCCTTTCTTTTTTTGATAGAGTGATTAAATTAGTGATCAGGAAAATAATGTGGATATAGTTTATGTGGACTTCAGTAGGCATTTGTCAAATGCCTACTTCTTGGTAAAATAGAACAATATGAAACAGACAGTACTACCATCAGATGGATTCACAGTTGACTGACCAACCGCAATCAACATATAGTCCTCAATGGAACTATATCTGCATGCAGTGGGGATACCTCAAGGTTATGTTTTACACCCAGTGCTCTAACATCTTCACAAATGATCCAGATGAGGGATAGAAAAGGAAATCATCAAATGTGCAGATGATACCAAGATGGCGGGGAATTGCCAACACTTTGGAAGATAATCCCAAGATTCAGAAGGATCTGACAGACTTGAGCATTGGGCCCTATCTAACAAAATGCAGTTCAGTGATGAGAAAAGTTCTGCGCTTAGGCAAGAAAAATGTACAGGTATAGAATAGGTCTGTGATGGTGAACCTATGGCACGCATGCCACACGTGGTACATGTAGGCCTCTCTGCAGGCACATGAGCCCTCGCTCCAGCTGAGCTCTGCGCATGCGCTTCCCGCTAGCCACCTGATTTTCAGGACTCTGCATCGCTGTTGTTTAATCAAAATGCAGTTAAAACAATGTACAAGTCATCGAGAATATAACTATATACATCCAATAGGAACAGGAACTGCCTCGCAGGAGCAGATAGAGGTAAATTCTAGAGAGACAGGAAATGCATCACTAAACAATGGAGATGAATGCTAGAGAGGAATAAAGCTGCATACAAGGCAGACATAACACATGTAATAGCCTAAGCATGCATGGGGTGGGAGCACAGAGTGTGTGCGGCCCCACTCCATACCCCATATTTGGTCCCAGGAGGCCCAAAATGGGGCACCCAGGGGGGTGTTGCAGGGATGCACGGGGGTGAGGGGAGCGCATGTGTGTGTGTGTGTGTGTGTGGTGTGTGCATGCACGTGTGTGTTTGTGTGTGCTCATTGTATTGCGCGTGTGGGCACATGCATGTGTGCTCTCGTGTCGGGCACACACACTGTTGGGCATACATGCATGCTTTCGGCACACAAGGACAAAAAGTTTACCCATCACTGGTCTAGAAGCTAAACCATACAGTATATGAATGGTTAAGCGAACTAGGTATGTGTAACCTAACAAAGACGAGGGCTGTAGGAGGACATGACGGCAAAAGCAAGCAAAAATAGTACCAATAGTAATAAGTGCCTTGGGTGCAATCTCAAAACTGGATCACCACTTGAACACCATTGGCATTAACAAATTCACCACCAGTCCATTGCAAAAGACAGCCTTGCTTGAAATGGCTTACAGACTGCAATGATATCTGTAACACCATCAATGTCTACCTATCCTACATCCTTGGGAAGACCCAAATGGCAGACAAAAAAGTGAAATCCAGCCTGAATATCTGGCTGAGTGAGTAATGAACTCACTCACAAAATAAGAACCAACTCCTGATCAGAATGACTCAGGATGATATATACAAAACTAAAAACACATAATAAAAATGGAATAAGGAAATGGAGGAAGAAAAACGTGCAAAAGAAGAGACAGAGATGAAAACTAAGACAAAACACAGAAATGCCAATCCAATAATAATTTAATCCAAATGTGAGAAGATGTAATATATGCAATAGTCATATGAGCAAACAGTAATGATGTAGAAAAGGAGAAAACCCATTATGCTTTCTTATTGTCATACACAGTTTGCAGCATTTTCATTTTAAAAATGTGCCTCTCCTCTAAACAATGCTCCTTTGCCTTTTTAAAAATCTAGGCAGTGAAGTTTGAAATGTTGAAATATTATATATTTTGTTGCTCAGAGGGTTTCAGGCATTTTCCAACTTATTGATTAGTTTGTGCTCCATATAAAAAAAATCCCCAGGGGCAAATAACCCCAATAGTGACCTTGTTCAGCAACAGAAAGGGAAGGCAGCAGGAAAAAGTAATGAGAATCAAAGATATCAGATCACCTGCAACTTAATTCAAGACAGCATAGCTGACAGCAACATCTATTTTTGCACCATGCACCCCCTGCAGTTGACATTTTGTTCAATTTTGGAAATTTCTTGGCATGACAGTATTATGAGTACAGGTAATCAATATATTCCAGGCTGCATCTCTAAAGAAAGGTTATTACAACAAGGTCAGCTTTATGGGTGTTGTAAAATCACTAAATATTGTCAGACTGTCATTTAATTAATTTGTCTTCAACACTTTGATATGAATAAATCTGTAAGGACATGCAAAATACAAAGAGGGCAAGTATGTGAAGGGGGAGGTCAAGAAGAACAATATATTTTGTAAAACCACAGCAACAACAGAAATCATTTCCTGGAATGATTTCTTTCACAGGCCCACCTCCCAGGTTATGCCAAGGAAAAGCAGGGTATACTCCTCAGTTCAGCTGCAATCCATCTCTATGATATGACACAAAGTCCATATATTTCATTTTGTTGAACGTGTTGAGTTCAATTTTCCAGAATTGAATTTCCAGCAACCATGTTTCCAAGCATATGGAGGCCACATGGATTGGGGAAAATTGTCCTAGTGAATATAAAATTAGATATACAATATAAAAAGTCCTATGCTCAATCAATGGAAAAAACAGTTTTGTAGCATTCACAAATAGCTGGACATGGGCAGGATCTTCCTAGCTGAGAGGGGGTTAAATTGCTTTCAATATTACTGGTGAGATTTTCAGAAGAAAAGACTCTGGTAGTGCTTTCTTGAACTAAGATATTTTAATAAATTTGTTTAATAAAGTGTATTGTAGTTCACAATGTGTGTTAATGAACTATGTTAAAAGGTGCAGTCAGACTCTTCCTGAGTTTTTGGTACTATAGACTAATGTAAATTTTCTTCTACAATGCCCAGGACGATATTTTTATTCAACTAAATATGGAATAATTTTTTTCCTGGTTGTGACTACTTTCACTTTCTCCTTATGGAAGCCAATGGTGATTTCCCAGGTAGTGAAACTGACTAGATTGGATTTACATCTATATTCGATTTTCACTACAGGTCTTGATTTTTTAAATTTTTGATAAAAGTTTCCCTTTTCTTTCTTTTCTTCCTGTAGATAATTGTGAGAAATACTATTTCAATGTTTTCTGCAGCCATTTGGTTACAGTGCATTTAACTTCTCTGTCATTGAGAGGAATTGTTTTGTTTGATTGTGTAAGCTCAGATACGGGAGAGTCTGGGATATATAAAAAATGCAAACAATGCACCAATTTAAAGATAAAGCCTTGTGGGAAGCCTTCTGGAGAAAAATGCTTTTTATTCTACGAGCTCTAATTGAAAATATTGTAAAAAGCTTGATAAAATTACCAGGATTTCAAATCACCTTCAGAAGGACCCCGAGATGCAACTGACAGCAGCCAAGCCAGACTTAAAATTGGATGGATTGGAATCTAAGTCATTGTTGGCACATCTGAAGAAGAAACAGTATGGCTGAAAAGCAGGCAGCTTGTCGTAGAAGGCTGAAAGAGATCTGGATTTTATAACCTTAGAATTGACAGATTGGATGAGTGATGAACTGGTCTATCTTAAGAAGATTGATGGAGATTTAAAATAGACTTATTATAGCCAAGTGGGAAACAGTTTGGATTGACTTTCTTGGGAAGATGAATCAATTTTGGAAAATGGATTTATTATATCTAACCAGACAATACCTGACAAGAGATTCTGTATTTTGTTTTACAGTGAGACTTTCTGAACAATGAATCCGGTGAATATATTTATAGCAGAGGTTTAGGATCCTGGAAGATACCTTTCCCAAGATAAAATTCTTGGAAAGGTCAAAGGTCCCAATTAAAATTTTAAGGGAAAAAATTATTAAGAACTAAACAAGGATATTTGGTCCTGGATGGATCAGAAGTAATGATTGTGTTGATTTGTAACACATAAGAAGCTATTGTAGAGCTTCCATGAGTTAAATACAAACATAGATTGTTAACAGAGAGCTTTGAAGTTTATCTTTCCTGGTTAACTATTTTGTTTTTAATATAGTAGAAAGAGAATAGGACAAGTTGGTTGTAAATACATGTAGAAGTTTATAAATTATAGACGTGTTTCACAAGGGGAAAAAGCTAAAATTATTGCAATATATTTATCAGTATTCAACCAAAGGGGGAATAATATATGCATGTGTGCTTTTGTCTTTTGTCCTTTTTAATGTACATTTTTTACTTTGTTGTCTAGTTTTTAATTTTTTTAAAAAAATTCTTTTTTTTGGTATTTGTATTTTAACTTTCCGAATAAAATAAAATATTTAAAAAAGAAAATAAATAGGAATATAGGATAGGTTTAAGTCCCTTGAACATTTTGTGTATATATAAATAAACATATAAATTGTGTATAAATAAAATAAAATGAGGCTGATTTCAAAATGGATTTATTCATCGTAATTAAGCAACAGCTATGTATCTTTTTATATTTGGGCAGACAGAGTCATGTTAGAAAGGTAACATAAATCTCTAACTGTAATTATAAATAACATATAACCAATGCAGCAACTTGTTAACTTGATTCACATAGCTTTATTTATGTTCTAACTGTGCTGTGACTAACAGATAAAATCAATTTGTTTGAACATTTGAGGGAAAAAAGTAATCTTTTTACTATATTTTCTTAAATTTAGGATTTCTAATCCATAATTTCAAATAAAATGTTTTGATAATTTATGGTTGACTGAACAAAATCTAGTTTTATTACCCTACAATGGATGTCTCTGCATTTTCAAACTGGCAGAGATAGAAGACCTGGCACACATCCTATTTGATTGTTGCCTGTATAAGAGTTGAGAGGCAGGTACCTTGGTCTATATACACCAAACGAATGACCCATTGGGATCCCCATATCAAAACAACTTACCTTATGTGCGGCCAGAATATGAACATTTAACACAGCACAGTACTTAAGAAAATGGTTCAGTTAAGATTGGCATATGTGGGACTGACTGGGGTAGATTTTAAGAATGACACCGAAATATAATTTTAACATATTTTATTTATCTATATATTAAAGTATTGTATTTTATTCCAATTTCATTTTAACTTGTATTTTATCCAATTCCATTTTAAATGGTTTTTATCAGACTTCAGTAATAATTTGTATCTGGAATTCTGCACTCTGATATGGCCCAAGAGCTAATTAATAAAGTAAACTAGTTCTTTATGGGTAGTTTTGAACAAAACCCAATTATTTGGCAGAAACTGACTAGAAGTCCATCAATTCTCTTTATGTGTTGAAAACTTGAGAGAATGAAACTTGGTTGTTTTTGTCAGTCTGCTTCAAATTCTTGGCAAAAATGGATGCATGAAATCTTTGATTTTCATGAATGTTGAAGTTCCTAGCTACATCTACATGCCTTACAGTTTCTCAATCTTGTTTTACAGCAAAAATACACATAATAAAAATTTGTTGCTGGGCTTAACCAGTGAGCCATATACTGTAACAACATTGTTCCAGATTGATTTGTTTTTAAAGGACACGCCAGGAATTTATTTTATTTTTAGTTAATGAGCAAAACACTGAAAGAGATGGATAATATCCAATTTGTTGTGCCTACAATATGTGCTGGCAGACTCAGTGACAAGATATCAACACTGTTTCTTGGAATTTATGCATTTTTCATTTTTGATGTGACAGTTCTCACCATGGGCAAAACCAGCCTTATGGGAGAAATATGTTCAGTGGTCTGTTCTTGATTCATGAATTATATATCTAAGGAGAGAACAAGAGGAAAAGCACTTGATTAAAACAAATTTACATCACAACGAATGATAGGGAATTTCCTTCTTCAGTAGGTTAATAGAACTCACCTGTGTCTTTCTTCTCATCTCCTTTTGCTCCACTGATCTTGTCTCTAGTCCAGTGATTGTACAATGTCAAGTACTCTTTCCAGCTGCCTCATTAGCAGCAATCATTGGACAATTCCCACAACAGTCACCCAATAGAATGAGAGTAGCATATGACAAAGGCAGGGGTGAAATCCAGAAGGTTTTGATAGGTTCTGGAGAACCGGGAGCAGAAATTTTGAGTAGTTTGGAGAACTGGTAGCGGAAATTTTGAGTAGTTCAGAGAACTAGCAAATACCACCTCTGGCTGGCCCCAGAGTGGGGGAATGGAGATTTTGCAATATCCATCCCCCAGGAGTGGGGAGGAATGGGGATTTTGCAGTATCCTTCCCCTGGAGTGGGGTTGGAATGGAGATTTTGCACTATCCTTCCCCTGCCATGCCCACCAAGCCACGCCCACCAAGCCACACCACGTCCACCAAGCCATGCCCACAGAACCAGTAGTAAAAAAAATTGGATTTTACCACTGGACAAAGGGTTATGGTTGGTAATAATTAAGCAGAGTTACAAACTGATTACAAACTCATGATCAGAATGAATCAACCCAGCTAAGAGCTTTTGAATATGTATATTTACTGCCATAATTCCTATCAAGGAAAGAGATTTTCTGGTCTTTTACATTGTGATTTGAACAATGACCAAGAATATGTGCTTCATTTTTTTGTGGGGAGCCAAATAAGAGGAGAGAAAATAGCTGATGAAGTGTTCTACATTACCAGGAGTCTGACATCTTCCTCAGGATGGAAAAATCCCTAACTCTCCCCAACATCTGTCTTTATCTGCCAGTCATTTAAACTATGGAACCATCCAACATACATATAATAATCACTTAGAACTGCCTTGTACAGTGACCATTCACAGCTATGATGTTAATGAAAAAGTAACATCATGATCAATCCTTGCATTTTCAACCTTTGCAGTTCTGTAAAACTGCAGAACTGGCCTTGCATTTTCAACCTTTGCAGTTCTGTAAAACTGCAGAACTGGCTTAAGTAAAATCATAAGAAGCACAGTTGCAGTTTGATTTAGTTACCACTTCAAGTTACTGACACAATTGTTGATCTCAATTGCTAAATGAGAACTATCTGTATATCTTAAGGAGGAAGGGAAGGAAGGAGAAGGGGGGAAAATTACTGAGTGTAACTTTTCTGACTACAAAATTGAAGTTTTAGAAAACCTTTGATTAGATTATTGTATTCAGTGAGCAGCAGTTAACTGGAATTTTGATTATCCCCCAACAGTTATTAATTGGATCTTATTTTTGCTTATAGTTCAAGATGTATGTCTGAAATCTGAGTCTGCAATGTGACAAGCAGACATTACATAATTTGTTGCAGGTAATGTCCTTGTCTGTCAAGGTTGCATTTTTCTTGGACCAATAGGAACAAAAGGGTAGGTTTCATGAGATTACACAAACAATTTCTGCAAAAGTGCATCCAGTACTAGCTGGCTGCTTAATACCCAGAATGATTTTTACATTTTATAAACTATCAGTATTATAAATTAAAATATATAACGTAAGAGTATACTTACATCTTGTAACAAATATAGATGAATAACATTTATAAACATAATCTAACCTAGTCGAAATCCTGCCAAATATAGGCGTCCATCTCTATAATAGCCTGATTATTTAAATAACTGTAACAGGAGTTATTCTCTTGTTTTATGGAACAATTCAAAATAATTCTGCCCAATATGCTTCCCCATTTTACAATCATGATCTCTATTTTTTGTTACCTGAATGTAGGACTTTACATTTATCCAGATGAAATTAATTTTGCCTGTTTCTGTTCATTGTTCTGGCTTGTCAATATCCTCCCAGTCTATATGCCATCATTTAACATTTTATCTACCTTTCTGTTTGTTTGTAAATGATAATATTTCATGTTTCCTTATACATTGGATAGCCCAAGAAACAAAATGCCATTCAGAACTGGTTTCCATTTTGATGTGTAACCCATGTTATATTCAGTGGTGGGTGGCCCCCAGTTTGCACTAATTCTATAGAACTGGTAGTAAAACCGATGGGAGACTCCGCCCACTGACCTCGACATCACCAAAGTGATTCTGCGCATGGGCAGAACAGTGTGTGCATGTGCAAGTGAAGCAAGCACATGTGTGCAGCCCCAATGCAAACTGGTAGTAAAGGTAAGTAGAACCCACCCCTGGATATATCCTCATTGATTATGTTTGTTCATCCAACTTGTCCTGATCTTCCGGTCTTCCATTTTCTCCATACTTGCTATTTATTTCTTTACATCTCAAGTGCCATTTATTGTCTTTCCAGTCAACTGCTGGATTCCACTTTTTCATCCACCCCAACCTCAATATCATAATCTCTCCCATTTTGGGGGCTTCTATAAATCAAGTGGTCTCTTTGTGGTTTGGTTAGGTACATGTAGGACATCCCTCCTGCGAGTGAACCATCAACTTGTTTCAACTTCTTAGGTTGCCTCAATTTCTTAAGTCTCATTCCCATCTTTTCCATAGTTCACCGACTGACCAAGCAGTGGGTGAAGCTCAAGTCTTGAAGGGCCTGGTGGCTCAGCAGACTAAAGCATTGTGATTAACACCAGCTGTCTGCAATTACTGTAAGTTCAAATCTCACCAGGCTCAAGGTTGACTCAGCCTTCCTCCTTTCTAAGGTAGGTAAAATGTGGATCTAGTTTGTGGGGGCAATAAGCTGACTTTGTATAAATATACAAAAGTAGGAAGGCTATTGCTTAACACATTGTAAGCCGTCCTGAGTCTTTGGAGAAGGGCGGCATATAAAACAAATTTTTTAAAAAAGTCTACCAGGGCAATGAAGCCCCCCCCCCAGCTCCTGAGTGGGGCACTAACATCTCCACCTCACCAGCTTGGCTGGTCCCAAGCCCTGCTCCCAGGACTGACAATTTCATCAATGCTGCTCCCCGCATCTGCATACCAACAAATCTTTCATACCAAATCTTTCATACAGTAGGGCTATAGCATGCTGTCAGGAATTTCCACTCCATCAGCTCTTCCCAGTCCACGGCCCTCCTAACCTTCCACTTGCTCCCTCGTGTCATGGCAACTCTAGGCTCAAGTGGAATTCTACTTCAGCTGCTTTCCCCACTCCACTCTGCCACTGGGTCTTTGGGTCAGGGCAAATGGATTCTTCCATGGCTTCTTCCTCTCACATCAGCAGCTGCTCCATTTTCTTTACCCTCATCTTGGATTGTGTCACCACTGTCTGTATCCTGGAGTTCACCTGGGCTCTGCCAGGGGCTCCCATGGAAGGACCAATCCAGACATCAACTGTGGCATCAACTTTCTGGTTCTACTGGACATTGTTTTGTCACTGCTCTCTCTGAGTCATCCAAATAGGCTGCATTAGATCAAATGAGAGCTGTTTTAATGTGAACTGTCTGACTAGTGAAGCCAAAATAAGCAAACACTCTTACAAGTTTTGAATTCCAAAAAATAAAACTTTATTGGATACACCATTTTGGTACCGAAGAGTCAAAAACAGCTCTGGTTTTTCCATGCAAATGCTTTCCTAGTTAAACCATAGCTTCCCTTTCTCCCCACCCCTTGGTGAACACATTGTCCAATTATGAGACATCCTTTTGTTATGAGAACAGTCCATCTTTCTCAAGCACCTGCAGTGGTGACCTTGATGGTTTCCAGGCTCTCATGATCTTTGCACAACTTCTCAGCATTCCATTCCACCCTTCCCTCCTCCCAGTTTATTGGCAAATTGAATAGCAATAGGGGTTGAATGAATCAAAGTGATTCAATCTTGACAGCACCAAGCTAAGAAACTGGAAGACTGTGTGGTCTAATACTGCATTAGGCATAAAGCCAGCTGGCTGACTTTTTAGACTAATCTTTCAACTCTAGGAAGTAAGTAATGGCAAATTTATTTATTTATTTATTTATTTATTTATTTATTTATTTATTTATTTATTTATTTATTTATTTATTTATTTATTTATTTATTTATTTATTTATTTATTTATTCATTCATTCATTCATTCATTCATTCATTCATTCATTCAATTTATATGCCGCCATTCTCCGAGACTCAGGGTGGCTTACAATGCGTTAAGCAATAGCCTTCATAATCTTGTATATACTTGCTTAGTAGGGCTTTTGGACCCCCCTAAGCGGTGTTCTTTTTATACAAAGTCAGCTTATTGCCCTCACAATCCGGGTCCTCATTTTACCTACCTCAAAGGATGGAAGGCTGAGTCATCCTTGAGCCTGGTGAGATTCGAACTTGCAGTAATTGCAGGCAGCTGGTTTTACTTAACAGTACTTAACAGTACTTGGTCTGCTGCGCCACCACGGTTCTTGCCAGCAAAATTACAGAAGTTAGTCCTAGTAGTTGTTAGGAAACAACACTGATTGGAAGGCATTCTTCCCATCCCCACTCTGGTTTTCCCATATTAAGATAGAATATTATAAATGGTGGGATCCAATAGTGGTATTCACTTACCTTTGCTAACGGTTCACAAATGTGAGTGTGCGCACCACCTCTGCACATGCACAGAGCCTTCTGTATATGCACAGAGTGTCTGTGATGACGTCCAGGCAGGTGGGCAGAGGTTTCCACCACCAGAGGTTTCCACCACCAGTTTGCCTGAACCAGGTAGAACCAGTAGAATCCCACTACTGGTGTGATCCTTGGTATTTTTCAATGTGTGATAAGGAACGCATAAGCATTAGAGAGGATTAGAGTTCCACAAAATGGGATGCTAATGAACATCAACCAGTTATCTATCTCATAAATGCTGTAGTTTGGTACTAGTGAAAGAGGTCAAAATGGAAAATAAAGTAAGCAGGATGACTGGGGGAGGTAGAAGAGTCCACTCACATAAATATTGTTAATAGATATTTAAAAGAATATGGGGAAGTTTTCTTAACTGCTGTTGTTTGAATATTAAATTCTGAGATTTTCCCAGTATGACAATCTCTCAATTTCTCTCAGCCAATCTTAACAACAGAGTATTGTGATGATTATCTGCATAGTTCTAGTGTTTGGGCAAGTTGTTACAGAAGAGTCTCCAAGAATGCTTTGCCCATTTCACTAGATAGGAACTGCTCTGAATGTTGATACTGGAAAAAAGTCAATATTTGAATTGGGCTCTAGAAATTATTTTAGAGCTAGGAACTATCTTAGAAAAGTGGTCAAGGAGTTATGGCAAGTTTTTTAGAACTTGGGTGTCCTAAATGATGCTCTACGCGCTATGCTTTGTTCTTATGTATTTTCTAACTGCTCAACACAGATCTGTACATAGAGAAAATAGGGATGCTTGAGGATATCCTTCAACCTGCATTCTATGCATAATCTCTTCAATAAAAATTAATTTTAAAAAATCAATCTGCATTCCTCACTTAATTTGAACACCTCATTTAAAATGTGCATTGGATTATAAAGTGGACCGTTTGAGTTCGGCAGTTCTCAGTTGCTCAATGACAGTTACAAATAGGTTTCCTACTTTTCTCAGGGAATTACCAGATCCCTGGATACAGTCATTTGGGAGATGCTTTCTGTATAATGTATATTTTAAAACACATCATCCTAGGAAGTTAGAGAAGTCTCAGTAAATTAGATTCAGGATAACCAGATTGACTTAATGGAATGTACTTATTTGGACCAAACCCTTTCTTTCCTTTTATCATTTATATTAATTAATCACATGGAATCACAAAACAATGATGCAGAGATTCTGTGATAGAGAATTTATTGGGTATTGATTTATTGATAGAGAATGTACAGCACCACTGGCAGGTTACGTACTGCCACTGGACAGGCCTGCTGGGCTGTTTGGTTTCCTCATATTCCAATGCTATGGAACTTTAAGACAGTGGACCCAAATATTGAAGTGGTATGTTCACTGAAAGTCCTTGATTATCTGCCTCTGTGGTTGCCTTTGCTATGTGAACAAAGATTGTCTAATCCGGTTTGCTTATTCTTGCTAATCTTTTCATCCCTTCTATGCAGGAAGAATGTGAGACCATGTAGCAGAATTTCTTCTGCTACAATGCTTGTTTTTCTGATTGCCTTCAGAGCTAAGAGGTCTTGATATATTCAAGAGGGTTTGATATAATCATCCTAAAAAACGAAGGACAGTATTAAGGACTTGATGGCAGGCATCTTATTCTTTTTCTTACCACTTCCTTTTTCTGAGGAAATATAATTAAATTGTTTAACCCATATCTTGGCTACCACAGTCCAAACTGCTTTCTTAATCACTATCTTAGCTTTCTTTTACTCTGGCTTTGCAAAGGGGTTTAAAGCACATTGCCCAGAGCAATGTGAGTTTTCTTTTCCCCAGGAAACTTGCAGCTATTGACGTAATTTCATATGGACTCTTTTCAAAGGTTCAGATCATTTCAGACCTTTGATAAAAGCAAACCGTAGCCCACTGTCAAAAGAGAAAAGGAATGAACAAGAGTAAGGGGAAAAAAACTAAGCATGAGAAAAAATAGATGTTCTCGTTTTCTCTTGCTTTGTCTCTTTACTTCCTTGATTCCTACTCCAATAGCTCTCTCTTGAGAAACACTGGTCTTGAAAGAAAAAAAGTTGCCCAGTCCTGGATTAGATTGTCCTAAAGCTGGTATATATCCAGTGGTGAGATTCAGCTAGTTCGCACCACTTCGGGAGAACTGGTTGTTGACTTCCTTTCATTCCAAAACAAATACAACCCCCCCCCCCAAGCACATCCTAGATCTGACCAATCACTGCCTAATCAACACATTCTTCATCCACAACGGACAAAGATACAAACAGATAGAAGGAGCACCAATGGGATCACCCCTCTCACCTGTCATTGCAAACCTATACATGGAAAACTTTGAAACCAGCGCTTTAGATAAATCTGAATACAAACCCAAACTCTGGCTTAGATATGTAGATGACACTTTCGTATTTTGGCCACACGGAAAAGAAAAACTGGACAACTTCCTCACACATCTCAACAGCCTACATCCCAAAATACAATTTACTATGGAAATAGAAGCTAACAACCAACTCCCTTTTCTTGTTGCCATAATCTATAAAAAATCAAATGGCTCCCTAGGACACACCATCTACCGGAAAAAAACACACACCAATCACTACTTAAATGCACAATCACATCACCACCCTGCACAGATCAACTCTGTAGCCAAGACTCTCATCTCCAGAACTAAATGCCTAGCTGACAAAGACCACCTGAAAACTGAATTACACACTCTCACAAATTTATTAATCTCTAATAGATTCCAAAGAAACATAATTACCAATCTAATCCAAAGGGGGACACCCCCCAAGAACCAAGACACAGAACAGGACAACGGCATTGCCCTCCTCCCTTACATCAAAGGCACGACAGATAAAAACAGCAAAATTCTCCACAAACACAACATCAAGACAGCCTTCTGCACTGACCAAAAAATAGCCAACATCTTAAGAAACCCGAAAGACAAGATCCAACTAGAAAACCAAGCAGTCTATGAAATACCATGCAAAATCTGCCCAGCCACATACATTGGACAAACTAATAGGAGAATAAATGCATGCATTGCAGAACACAAGAACGCAATCAGAAAAGAAGAAAAAACTTCCTTCCTTTTCCAGCACCTTAAAACAACAGGACATGAAATTGACTTTGAAGGAACCAAATTAATCTCCAAAACTGAACACTTCAACAAGAGAATAATCATGGAAGCCATTGAAATAGAAAAACACCCCCATAACATGAATAAACGTGATGATACCTCCTGTCTACTGGACATCTGGAAACTAGCCCTAGTTAACAGAAGAGTCCCAGCTGTGAAGATTAACACCAGACCCAAGATAACACATGACACCACCACCAATCATCCTCACCAGATTCAAACCCAAACCCATCCCATAGGCGAAATACAACCACAACCAAAAGCCAGACCACGGCGGCATCACCAGCTGCTGCATCCCTCTCTGATCCCCACACAAAACAAATTGACACACATCATGAACACATGGCAAGACTTCAAACTTGGAGCCAAGCCAAAGCCCAGGATGTGGCATCACAGCCATCTGCTCAGGACCTTACTTCAAAAAACTCAGGATATCACAACACTAGAACTCAGGATGTTAACACACAGCCCATTACCCAGGTTGTTAAAACACAAAAGACTAATGGGCACACATTAAGGACCTCACTCACACAGGACTTTACGAAACAGCTGACTAATCTGCAAACATAACTCCATCTACCAATCAAGATGTAACAACACAGGCAACCAACCTGCTCACAGCAACAAAGCCAGCACCCCAAACCTCCCCACCAGTATTTATAGAAAGATGGCAGCTCCGATCATGCTTTCCTCACACAAGCACAAAGCCGAAGACACCAGTCTGAAGATGATGATTGAGATCTCGTTGAATTGTCGCCAAGATACTCTCAATGTTACATGGGAAAAGACCCGATATATAATCTCTTTAATTTCTCCTGTGAATACATTTGCTTGGCAAGAGAGAAAAGGAACATATAAAGTGAAGATTAGATGAAGTGATGTATCTTCTTAATAGGGAGACCCCCAGCAAAGAAGAAAAGTTCTCACATTCTTTCAATATATTTTTACAGAATGACTTCAGACAGATTTTCTCATTTTTGTTTTTCCAATAAAACTTTCAAAGCTGTATTTGTGTACTAACCCAGCTTTTGAACAGCATCATAGTGCTGGGACAGCATTTGAACCATAAGTCTTCAAAATGCTGAGTCTTTGGAGCCATCAATTTTTTTTATTCTGTTCTTTCCTATTGAATAAGATATATGATCATTTGATACATAACAGTTATATCAGTTTATTCTAATGATCATCAAAATCCATCAATCCATAGTTTCAACTATTGCTGTTAAGTTCTCAACCAGTTTAACCACTTTTTCTTCAAAATTTTCATCAAACTTCAATTACAGAATTACAGATTAAAATTTCTTTTAAAAGTGTGAGTTTTATATCCAAATACATTTTATTCTTTATACTGTTTCCATCTTCCCTTAAAATATTAATAGAATCCACAACGGTCTGAGAATCAGCATCTCCACTAGATAATTGACAGTGAAGCTGAAACTCAGTTAAATAAGTAAAAAGAGTGAATGGGGAAAAATTCAAACATCCCCAAATAAGTTACCCAGACCTAATCAACATATCAAAGGATAAGGTTTGCAAACACAAATGGAGTTAATTAAATCAGGTCTTCCAATGGAATAGTATGTTCACAAGAAGGGGGGGGGAGAGCGAGAGCGAGGGAGAGAGACAGAGAGAGAGAGACAGAGACAGAAAGACAGAGACAGCCAGCCAGCCCTCAAGTGTTATTCTAGAATCAGTAAGTAGACACATCCACATCGAGAAAAGCTCCCCTATTTAACTATGGCACTTTACCCCATTTCTTGGCAGCTGCCCCTAAAGGCAAACTGTTTGCTTTTTGGTATATTTATTCTTTCCTCACTGCTGCCTGGACCTCATTTTTATTTATTCTTGCACAACCTTGGCTCGAATTGGAACCCCAAATTATTCTTCTGACAATAGGATTAAATGAAATAAAACAATTCCTTTTGCCAATTGAAATTATAAGGATACGATTCTTTGCAGGCGAAATCATGGAACTTCCTGAATTCTAAGGCTTAGCAAGTTTTGTTTTATTTTGTTTGGAAATAAATATTTGAGAGAGATACCAGGTACCTGATATCAGGTACCAAAGAGAAAATCAGAGAAGTCAGCATCTAGTCATTCATAGTTAAATCAAAATTCCAAACTTTGACATTGTTAAGACTAATTTTGTCTCAGAAGCCAAATATGATTTGGCCTGCTTTGCATTTACATGAAAGACCTACAAGGAATACCAGCGTTGCAGAGTAGACTGAATAATTAAAAAAAAAAAAAACCAAAAAAGTCAGTGGAAAATTACAACCATATCAAGAAAGATGCATTAATATTGCCATGAAATTGCCATTAGGTAAGGATAACTTGGAGTATTTTAGAAAAAGGTTAAGGGCATGTAATTTGATATCCAGTGGACATCGTGGATGAGAAATTTCTTTGCCAAAGTCTCAATTTAGGTTTAGTGTCTTAAATCAAATAAACTAAGCTTATTGACCAAATAAATAGACTGAACTACTGAAAGTCCAATCTCATGCATATCAAATCTATAACTTTATTAAAAGTTTTGAAGTCGTGGAGAACAATGAAAAAAGCAAGCATGGATCATAACATCACTTGCCTCTTTCAATTGTTTATTTTATGTTTATTTTATTCCCCCCCCCCCAAGTTAATTAAAAATTGATAACATTGTGATGACTTAGTTTAATTAAACATTTAAAGTTTAATACTTAATATTAAAGTCTCCAGTATATGTTTTTAATTGTTAGTTATAAATGTGAGAAGAAATACAAAGACAAAAAGGAGCTGCTAGACAAAGTAGATGGCCATTTAATTTCTAACTTCCCTTTTCTTTATATTCTGCAGTATTTAAAAGCATTGACTCCCCTTAGAGACCATACAGAGTTGGTTTTACCTTGCTGTGTGATGAATTGTGCATATGGGAACCATTTCTGCTTAAATTTGGTTAAACTTTGGTTGTGGATATATTTATTAGTTTTATCATTAATAGATATTCTCCAAGTGTAAATTCCCAATCAGATATGATTGATGTTTTATTTGAGCAAAGTACATTCTAACAGCCATCAGCATGCATCTCACTAAATTATTGAGTTTCTTGTTATTGTATTCTGGAATTATTGTGTTTCTTGTTATTGTATTCTGGAATTATACTTGATTAAAAAAATTATGGCTCAATTTCAAATTTAGTTTCTAAAATTCTTTGGATGGTACTAAATATATCTTTCTAATACTTTTGAGTATTTTTTCATGTCCACTGCATCTGGTAAAATGTTCTTTCTATACTTATTTTAACAAAACCCCATGGCCAGTGCTATTTTTTTTCTTAAGAATAGGAGATTATGGAGAACAGAAATTAGTCATTTAAAAGACCATACAATCTATGCCATTTGCTTTCCCAATAAGTTGCTAATTTTACTTTAGAAGGGTAGCTACTGCTGAACTGGCAACAGGCAACTGGCAACAGGATGGAAGATGAAAGCCATAGCTGGCTATCAATCAGTCTCTCCAATGAAAAAGCAATGTGCGGATAAGGCATTTTCTGTAAGAGAGAAACCCAGGCGAGATTGGCAGGGTATGTGTGCTAGTTTCTGATAATTACAGAAGAGCTAGATTTTCTTGCCTACTTTGTTGCACTCTTGAAAGAATGTAAGATTGTAATGTGAGAGTACCAAATGCCTACATCAGAGATGTAGATCTCATTAAAAAATAGAGATACATAGTTGTTGAAGAAAGATGGCCAGATGGCTATCGTTCTCTCCATTTCCTTTCATTTGCTTTTGGGAACAACTTCAGAAATTACAAATTCCCCAGCTTGCCATTTATAGAGTTCTTCTGAGGTGACCCATAGCCCAATTTCCCCCTTTTTCATACAAATGACTTTGTAGCAGAATTTGTGGATATAAAAGTGTGTGTGCATTTGTGGACATAAAAATGTGTGTGCATTTGTCTGTCACCTTCCCATTTCTTTCCTCCTTATCAATTTTTTAGGAAATATGATAGATTCTCATTTACAAAGTCCTTGCTCAGGTCATTTTAAAATGAATGAGTTGGAAAATGCCTATGATGAATAGCCCAAGGGGACATAACTGCCTTGTTCACCAAGGATTTCTCGTGAGCTATGAAAATTGAGCAATTACTTGAGGAAATACTTTGCAAATCTATGACCTCTGTCCTTTGCTGTATCCATGGAGACCAGCACTAAAGTAAATCTTATGTGCTGGATAAAAATTACCAGGTAGTGAGCTATAGAAGAAAATTTCTGCCTATATCTTCCTCATGATCTCTCTCTCTCTCCCACCCACCAACTTCTCTCCCTCTCCCTCTCCCACTCTCTGTGTGCACTGTGCACATGTGTGCATGTGCATGTCTGTATGGGGATAATAGGGTATGGCATATATATCTGCCTTTTTATGGAAATCTTCATGTGGTACTGCCACAGTGCCCAATGCTAAAATTGCAAATGCCTGAGATATTACAGTGAACAAAATTGCCAAAAAAACCTGAAAAGATTGAAATGAAGGACTTGTGTGCAATAAAAAAGCATCTTTGCTGCCTATTTAACAACCAACAATAATGGTGCTAGGATTTCCTCTTTTTGACATTTCGATGGCAGAGAAGCTCAAATTTCAGCCATTCATCTGCCATATCTGTACACCAGGGGTAGAATCAAATACAAACATATCCATATCCATGATACCATTCCTTTTCAGGATAAACTGCAATATTCAAAGGGCAGAGAGGGATAAAGAAATAATAAGGTGAATAAATTAAAGATACGAAAAAGAGAAGCTAAATCTACTTTAGACAAGATTGATTCACTATGTCTCTACCTATTTTTCTGTCCTTGAAAATTATTCTTGCTTTCACAATGTTCACACACTACTTGATGCATCACTTTTTATTATTTAAGTCTCCTTCCTCTTTATTTTAGGGGATCACATCAACTCTATTTAACACTACTATCAATCTTGCCTTCTCAACCCATTCACTCTTTTTTGAATGTTATGAATATATGAGAATTTAGTTTTTATTCATTCTTTCTACATGATCAAACCACTTGACATACTTCTTTCATACTGCTCGGTCACTTTTATATGCAGTCCGCATTTATTCAGCATTCATTTATTCTTGACCTATGAGTTCCTGATTTACTATGTAAACCATTTAAATAGCTTGTTCTCTTTGGATTTAATTTCATTTATATATCTTTTGTCATAACAATTGTAACTTTCATATAACGAAGTAGGTAGAAGCTCCAGAAGTATCAACTTACATATAAGCATTTAGATGGATTTACATTTTTCACAACAGGTGACATAGAACTCATTAACTTTCTATTAATATTTGCATATATTAAAATTTCTCCATCCATTTTCTCAACTTTAGTAAATATTCTAATAAGGACTAGAGGCACATTCTTCTAGTCATTTATGTCCACCTTGCAAAAGTTCATTTCATTTCTCTGACAAAAATAATTACTTTGGTCTTTGATAATAAATGTAAAGTTTCATATTCCTATTTGAATCATACAACCTATTTAACTTCAACTATAAATTATTGGATTCTATAAATCAACATTTTAGCATCATCTGCAAAAAAAGTATGTGTACTTTCATAATAATTATTGAAAGCTAGATTAGAAAGTGAGTGAGATAAAGAAAACCTGCAATTGGATTATCATCTTTCTAGATGATATCAATTTGAAATAGAATATTATAATTAAAAAGAATAGTTTTTAGACCGTAATTTAACTCCCCCTCCCCCATTAAATGTCAACATTCACCTTCCCCTGAATACTTTGATCTTATAATATGGCAGTTTTGGATAAACCTGCTAAAAGGTCAAAAGATCTGGACTGTTTAGTTCCTGCAATCTTTCTAGCCTCTACCTCATGTACAGCAGAGAACTATTTTTCCTACTAGAAATAAATCCTACTGAATTTAATATTGGTTACATCTAATAAGAATATAGAAATATAGGATAAGAATATTGGTTACATCTAATAAGAATATAGAATATTCTCCTGTTAGAGAAAGATAGAGTTGAAAGAACATGAAATACTTTTCCTTCTCAATATTCAATTTGTACAAGCTAGGAAAAATAAAAAGACAACTGACATGATAGAGACGTACTAGCTGTTTAGTTTCATTCTGATATCCACTAAATAATAATTGCAAGTCAATCCACTAAATTTTTTATTTACTTCCTTTGTAAAAGCTTTTTGGAAATTCTAATTTACCCTGTGAGAGAAACTAGGACTGGTCCAGGCAAACTAGAGTGTTATTAATAAATATTCAGTAGTTTGTTTATCAGATCTAACAATGAATTAATATATTTGTGTGTGTGTGTGTGTGTGTGTGTGTGTGTGTGTGTGTGTGTGTGTGTGTGTGTGAGAGAGAGAGAGAGAGAGAGAGAGAGAGAGAGAGAGAGATTGGGGGCAGAGAATGGAAGATAATAATTTCATAGAGATAGTTATATCCATTTATTGAAACACTTTGTGAGAAAACGGAATATATTTGCTCTAATCTGTTTTCTAATTATAAAAAGTGTCTAATATTTATACAATGCTACATATGTGCATTACATATCTCAATGCATGTTACAAAATCCTGAAAGCAGGATGCTATTAATGCTGCATGGAAAATGCATAGCCAGAGGTGGAGATAACTTTTGAACTGGGACTTCATGGTCCACAGCTTAATTTTTTAGCCTTCTTGTTAGGCTCTCTTTTCCTTTCCATTTGTGAGTCTCATCCTTTAATCTGCTCTGATGAAAATGTCCTTGAAAGATCCCCACTGTGGGAGTCATTATATGGAATTGTTTATCAATACACCTCAGACACGTTTATTGTAATTTTCATTTCCTAAGGAATTTCTATGTTGCTAATCTCTTTTGTTTTACTATGCTGCCATAATGCTTTAGACCAGAGAAATGATATTGTTCTTGGACACACTATTGCTAACAGCTAAAGTTAATCAGTTCAGCTCCTTGATAGAGAAATGAAAATATACAGATGATATAGACACCGCTTCTGTACAGGGAAAATATTTTCTATTCTGCTTATCTTCAGAGTTTTCTCAGGACACTATCTGTAATGATTGTTAGTGATAATTTATTTCCAAGGTAAATGCAAGGGCGTTCTGTCTTTTACTGACAGAATATGTACCTCCATCCAATAAACACACAGTGGAAACTGAAGTTTATACAGCAGTGGCTGTTGTATAATGGGGCATTGGGGCAAGGAGGAAGAGTGGTTTTTTTCACAGATTGAACCAGCCAGCACCGAGGATTTTTATTTTTATTTTTTGCTTGGATCAGGATATGTTTCTTGACTTAAATTGCTGCCCCAACTGATCAGATCAAACTGGGAGGAACTATGACAAATTCCTCATTTTTCAGAAAATTGTGGGGAGGGCATGAAGTGAGAAGGTCTGCTTTTCTCTTGCCTTGCTAATACTATGGAGATTAAAGTGGCCCCCTCCTTTTTAGGATTTTGAAAACCACTGAAGATGAAGCTGTTTCAGACAGTTTTTCTCTGATTTGATGATGCCATTGTCTGTAAGTCTGTTCCCCATTCAACTGTTACATCTCTTAGTGGGCATCCTTGTTTTTGCCCAGATTATGTGAAACATATTCTTCGTTTTCCTATTCCCTACCCACAATTCTGCATCATTTCCATTTCATTTCATTTCTTTGCTAATCTTTATATTGCCATTTCAGAATCTTGCTATGTTGTTTCTATAAAATTGAACTTTTAGTTCTTTATTGCTATAAGGTTTCCATGGACCTACAGAAGAAATGAGGGATGCAACTTTAATTGCACCAGAGCATTGATGGGGAGGGGGAAAAAGGGTCAGTTTTATTATTAAAGGAAAAACAGTTCAAGATGCTTAGGAAATTATGAAAAAAGGGAAATAAAGAAGGCTCAAGCAAAAACAATACCACAGAGAAAGACAACTGATAAACCAGCAAGGTTGCATAAAGAGCTCTCTGACAAATTGAGGGACAAAAAAGTAAAATATAAAAAAGAGAAAAAGGGACAGACAACTAAAGCAGAATAACAACGAACAGCCTGAATCTGTAAGGAGAAAGTCAGGAAAACTAAAGCAGAATAAGCTAAAACTAGCAACCGGTGATGATGATGATGATGATGATGATGATGATGATGATGATTATACATACATACATACATACATACATACATACATACATACATACATACATACATACATACCTGTATCCAAAAAGTCATGGGAGCACAAAGTGGAAAAAGTTATTGAAAATGAGACAGTGAAGATCTTTTGGGACTTCTGAATACAGACGGATCATCATTTGGAACATAATAAGCCAGGTATCATGGTTGTTGAGGGCTGAAGCATACAATTTATTGATATCGCTGTACCAGGAGATGCCAGAGTAGAAGAAAAAGAACTGGAAAAAATCATGATATATCGTAACCTGGCCTTTGAAACTACACAGCTGTGGATGAAACATTAACAGTGATACCCATTATCATTAAGGCACTTGGTACCCTGTCCAATAATTTTATGAAACACATTAAGAAATTGCAGCCTCCTGCAATTTTACCAGTGGAACTGCAAAAAACTGTGCTACTTGGAACATCATATATTTTAAGAAGATACTTGGTTGATACCTTGGATGCTGGCAGCAACCCATATCAACCATTAGCGCCAGTCAATCGTATTTGTGACACATTTTTAAATGTTCAGTTGACTGAATTTCATATTTAATGAATAAAGTTAACAACAACAACAGCAACAATAATGATATCCCATCAACTTTCTTTCAATATGTAAGAGACAAGAAATAAAAGGAATGATAGATATACTAATGGGAGCAAATGCCAAGAAGGCGATAGGCAGCAGGGAGAAAACAGAACTGCTTAATTACTTCTTTGCATCTGTTTTTACACAAAAGGAAGAAACAGTCCAACCTATCAAAAGCAGCACTGAGGGAGACAGAACAAGTATACTTGTCAAAATAGGCAAGGGATTAGTAAGAGAACACTTATATGTCCTGGATAAGTACAAATCACCTGGGCCAGATGGTTTACAACCCTGGGTTTTAAATGGGTTGGCAGATGTAATTTAGCAATCACTGAATATAATTTTTGAAAGCTCATGTAGCACAAGTGAAATACTAGTATATTAGAAAAGAACTGATGTGGTTCCAGTCTACAAAAAGAGGAAAAATGGATTCAGGAAATTATAGGCTGATATCAATACCTGAGAAAGTCTTGGAAAAGATAACCAAGTGTATAATTTGTGAACACCTGGAAGCAAACAAGAATTGATTACTAGAAGCATGGGTTTGTTCGAAACAGAACATGCCAGACAAACCTTATTGTCTTTTTTTGATAAAATAACTAAGTTTAATGAATCAGTGAAATACTGTAGATATAATATACTTGGACTTCAACAAGGCATTTGATTAAGTAGACAACAGTCTCTTTCTTGGTAAATAGACAGTAACACCACCAGATAGATTCACAATTGGTTGATCCCCACCCTCAGTATATAATCCTCAATGGAATTACATCTACAGGGATGGAAGCAGGGGTGAAATCCAGCAGGTTCTGACAGTTTCTGGAACAAGTAGCGGAAATTTTGAGTAGTTTGGAGAACCGGCAAATACCACCTTTGGCTGGTCCCAGAGTGGGGTGGGAATAGAGATTTTGCAATATCCTTCCCTCAGGAGTGGTGAGGGAATGGGGATTTTGCAGTATTCTTCCCCTGGAGTGGGGTGGGAATGGAGATTTTGCAGTATCCTTCTTCTGGAGTGGGGTGGGAATGGAGATTTTGCAGTATCCTTCCTCTGGAATGGGGTGGAAATGGAGATTTTGCAGTATCCTTCCCCTGCCACACCTACCAAGCCATGCCTACAGAACCAGTAGTAAAAAAAAATGAATTTCACCACTGGAGGGAAGCATGCAGTGAGGTACCTCAAAGTTCGGTCTTGGCTGGCAACTTCATAAATGATTTAGATGAGGAAATAGAAGGGGATTTCATCAAATTTACAGACAATACCATGTGCAGGGGATAGTCAATACTTTAGAAGATAGGTTCAAGATCCAGAAAGATCTTGACAAACTTGAGCATTGGGTGACATCCAACAAGATACAGTTCAATGGTGAGAAAGATAAGACCTGCAGTTAGGCAGGAAAAAAACCAAATGCACCAGTACTTGATTCAATAGTTATAACTATGAGAGGAATCTGGGTGTTCTAGTGGACCATCGCTTAAGTATGAGTTAGCAGTGTTCTGTAGCTGCCAAAAAAAACCCCCAATGCAGTCCTAGGCTACATCAACAGAGAGATAGCATCAGAACAATGATAAGTGACAGTACTACTTTAACCATGCTGGTGAGACTTTTCTTAGATGTTACATCCAGTTCTGATTATCATGGTAAAAAAAAAGATGTTGAGATCCTGGGTTCGAATAGTAATAGCAATAGCACGTAGATTTATATACTGGTTCATAGTGCTTTACAGCCCTCTTTAAGCGTTTTACAGGATTAACATATTGCCCCCAACAATCTGGCTCCTCATTTTACTGATCCTTGAAGGATGGAAGGCTGAGTCAACTTTGAGTCAGTTAGGATCGAACTGCTGAAAGTTGGCAGAATTAGTCTGCAATACTGCATTCTAACCACTGCACCACCATGTCTCAGTGGCAAGGCTAGAAAAGTTTTTTAAAAAAAGCTGAAGAGGGAACAATCCCTAAAGGCCTTAGTAGCTCAATTCATATAGGAACCTGCATGGATATGAAGAGTAAAGAGCAGCATATCAGGACTTCGAAGGATCCTAGTCCGGAGTAAGCACATGCCTGACCCAGTTGTTAACCCATCACAATTTTGAAGCTGGTTTAAGCAATAGCGAGGAGCAGTCTGGAAGTGCTTAAGCTGCAGTGTAGAATTGGTCTTTAAAATGCACACAATTCTCTTTGTAACATTTGGATGTTTACTTGAGAGGAATAGATACTATTCTTCTTACCCTCGCCTTCTATATAAAAAGTGATACGCATGTTGAATCCCACAGGACATTACTGCACTCCACAGTCATTGCACTCAGCATCAGCTTCGTTTTGATGCTATATCAAAAATCAGAATGATGTAGGAAATGATTTTCTCTGTTATGAAGGGACATGAATAACATGTTTCATTATTTCATGAAATAATGAAATAATAATGAAATAATGAAATGAAATAATAAAAAATGAACAAATAAATCATAGAACCAATCAATTTAGAGTTCTCACACAAAGCATAAATGACCAGGCTCGAATTATCCTACTTTGAACATTCAGCAGAAGGCTCTAATAATGGGAGAGCTGGAAGGAAAGAGAGGAAGAAGAAATGGATTGGCTCAACTATAATGGCAATGACTATATTGTTGGGAGACTTGGGACAGGTCATTATAGAATATAATATATATGGTCACTAAGTGTTGACACCAGTGTGATAGCACATAATCCAAAGTGTGTTGCACAGTACTTTAAAAAAAACCCTAAAACAGTACTTAACTATCAAAATAATTCAGGAAACTGTGCTTTAGCAATATGGCTGTTTCCTTTTGCTTCATACTTTATGAAATAGGATATACTTCCAATTTTAGATCTGTAGTGTTTAGACCAGAAAGTTTTCCATCATCAAGGAAAAGTTGCAGGGGGGTGGGGGGGGGGGTTACTCAAAAATCTTGTCTTGTACACTTCTGTTTTACCAAACCATATGGCTGGCAATGCTGGCATCTCATTCCACCTGTCCTTGAATATTTTTCATACTATGAAATTTAGAAAGTGGTGGGAGAGATCTGATAACAGATTGAGGCAGATGGTGCAAAATGTATTTAGACCTTGCATCTAATTATGAAGTATATTGAAGAATAAATCTAACATGTTCAAACTATTGTCTTATTTAACTATATTTATCTTTCAATTAGCAAACTACCTCATGCTTTTATAAGTTATTAAAAGAACCATCAAGGAAAGATTTGAAATATAATGAAGAACTTAGAACAATTGTGAAAATGTACAGTATATAAATAATAAACATGTAATTGTCTTTGTTGTTCAAAATTACTTGGAAAGTTCATCTTTAAAAAACAAACAAATGAAATTCCCTCCCTAGTGTATTAAAATAAAAGCAATAGGATTACAATTTAAAAAATAGTATAGTAGCAAATTAATTATATGTACTTTTCTTTAAATAACTGTTGAAAGCATAGGATGTCAAAATGGCTTGGGTGCCCTTTATTAAAAGGTCAGTTTAGCACAGGGCTGCCAAACTTGTGGCCCGCTAGCCAGATGCATCACACGCTGGTCACACCCATACCTGGTTTAGTGAGAGGATGAAAAAAATCACAATACATCACATCACACCACTGTGACAATGCGAGATTGATATCCCTGGTTTAGCAGTTTCAGCCCAAAGGCTATGGAATTGGTAATTCTTGTTAGAAATTGCTAGAATGGTATAGGAGAGTGATGGTTAATTACGCTAAATATCTCAGCATAGAGTCTTATCAACTGCAGACAGATTGGTCATGGGGGAGAGGCTGGGATGTGGGGAAACTTTCTATATCTTTTGAGTGTGGAAAACTTAGTCTGACTCTACTGCAACAATACCTTTTAGTAAAAGATCCTATCACCTTAACCAAATTTAGAGGGGCTTTCTTTCCTAAGAGATGAGACTGAGGCGGGTCTGACATATAGTGTCAACACCTGGAGTCTTGTTGTTTGGCAATTGGTTCTATTTCTAGTTCTCTTTTCTTATCATCCTGAGACTGGGCAACTTTGTTACCTGCATACTTTTTGCCATCCACCCTCTCTCCTCTCTCTTTTCCTCCCTCCCTCCCTCTCTCTTGTGTGTGCATATACAAAAACTGTAAACCAATTAATCCAAATTGTATAGATATGTTCATACTTCTAGCCACAAAATTGTTTCATTCTTTTCTATGTTTCATTCATTATTACTTTGTTGCTTGTATATATGCTTTGTATATACAAATTCCTTGAGTATCCAGTCACACTTGGCCAATAAAGAATAGTTTATCTATTCTATTCTATAGTCATTCATTCATTCATTCATTCTGTCAGGGTTCCGACCGACGGCCTAATTAAATTATTTATTATTATTTATGTAATTTGTATGCCGTTCTATCTCCGTAGACTCAGGGTGGCTCACAACAAATAAAAACAAACCCAATAAAACATAAAATACATACAAAAAGTACATAAATGTATAAATATATAATTTAAAACATGTATTAAAACCCATTAAAATAATCAAACCCTCTCGGTCCAGGTTGGGCGATGAAAACATGTTTTTAATTCATGGCGGAAGGTGCGAAGGTCAGGAGCCAACCGAAGCCCCAGGGGGAGTTGATTCCAAAGAGTGGGTGCACCCACAGAGAAAGCTCTGCCCCTAGGGGTCACCAGCCAGCATTGTCTAGCCAACAGCACCCAGAGAAGGCCTCCCTGTGAGAACATACCAGGCGATGGGAAGCTGTTGCTGGCTGCAGATGGTCCGACAAATATCCTGGGCCTAAGCCATGTAGGGTTTTATAGGTCATCACCAGTACCTTGAATCTCACCCAGAGGGCAACCAGTAACCAATGCAAGTTGCACAGGAGAGGTGTAACATGGGAGTATCGGGACCCTCCCATCACAACCCGCACGACCGCATTCTGCACCAGCTGAAGCCTCCAAGTGGTCCTCAAGGGCAGCCCCAGGTAGAGAGCATTACAGTAGTCAAGATGGGAGGTGACTAGTGCATGAGTAACTATGCGTAGAGCATCTCAGTCCAAATAGGGACGCAACTGACAAATCTGGGTATAGCCCCCCGGTCACAGTTGTTATATGATCATCTAAACTCAACCATGAATCCAGGAGGACACCCAAGTTGCGTGCTCTGTCTACGGGTAACTTGTTTGTGGGGTGCCACAAGGGTCGGTCCTCTTGCCTCTCCTGTTCAACATTTATGTGAAGCCGCTGGGTGAGATCATCCGTGGTTTTGGGGTGCAGTGCCATCTGTACGCTGATGACACTCAGCTGTACATCTCCACCCAAGACCACCCCAATGATGCCCTTAAAGTGATGTCCCAGTGCCTGGAGGCTGTGTGGTTCTGAATGGGGAGGAACAGGCTCCGACTCAAGCCTTCTAAGACCGAGTGGCTGTGGTTGCCGGCGTCCTGGTATAGCCAGCTGGTGCCTTCACTGGCTATTGGGGGCGAGTCATTGGCCTCCACGGAGAGGGCGCGTAACTTGGACATCTTCCTGGATGCACAGCTGTCTTTAGAAGAGTATATGACGGCCATGGCCAGGGGGGCTTTTTATCAGGTTCGCCTGATATACCAGGCGCCCCTTTCTGGATTGGGACTCGTTATGCACAGTCACTCATGCCCTCATCACTTCTCGCCTGGACTACTGTAATGCTTTCTACAAGGGGCTCCCCTTGAGGAGCACCCGGAGGCTCCAACTGGTCCAGAATGCAGCCACGCAGGTGATCATGGGGGTGAAGTGGCGCTCCCATGTAACACCTCTCCTATGCAAGCTGCACTGGCTTCCGGTGGTCTTCCGGGTGTGCTTCAAGGTATTGGTTCTCATCTTTAAAGTGCTCCATGGCTTAGGGTCTGGGTATTTGCGAGACCACCTTCTGCCACCGATAATCTCCCACTGGCCAATACTCTCCTACAGAGAGGGTCTCCTCAAGGTGCCATCGGCCAAGCAATATCAACTGGCGGCCCCCCAGAGGGAGAACCTCCTCTGTGGGGGCGCCCGCCCTCTGGAACGAGCTACCCCCAGGGATACAACTGATCCCAGACCTCCGTACTTTCCGTAAGGTCCTGAAGATTTTTCTATTTCAGCAAGCTGGGCTGGCTTAAAAAGAAATTATTTAACAGGTGAATTTTAAGGGTAAGGGGTTTAAAATTGGGGAAGCCAAATTGTTTTAATTATGTTTTAAACTGTTTTAATTTTTATATTGTACGTATTTTAATTTTGGCTGTTCACCGCCCTGAGTCCTTCGGGAGAAGGTCGGTATACAAATTTAATAAAACTAAACTAAACTAAACTAAACTAAACTAAACTAAACTAAACTAAACTAAACTAAACTAAACTAAACTAAACTAAACTAAACTAAACTAAACTAATCCCCCACCAAGCTCTACCCGCCACTGCTCCAAGACAAAAACAAGATTGGGTGTGTGGCCCCCCCCTCATGTGTCGGGCCCTGAATAATTTGAGTCAGGTCCATGGCTGCCATGGAAGCCATGAACTCCTGAGCCCCCACCCTGACATCCCCCAGGGATGGCAGATTGAAGTCCCCCAGCACAATAAGTCTGGGAAACTCCACCACCAGCCCCAATAGGGCATCGAGTAGCCTAAGCAGGGCTGTTGCTACACAGCTGGGAGACAGGTACACAACCAAGAAGCCCAACTGTCCATACGGGCCCAACTTCATGAGGAGGGTCTCACATCCATCTATCTTAGGAGCAGTGACCTCCTGTGGACTCAGGGTCTCCCTAATAATAACTGCCACCCCCTCCCTTACCCTGGGGCCTAGCCTGATGTAGCACCTGGAAACCTGGCAGGCAAAGTTCTATCAGAGGGACACCTCTCTCCAGGCCCAACCAGGTTTCTGTGATGCAAGCCGGGTCTGTGTTTTCCTCCTCGATCAAATCCCGAATGAGGGGAGCTTTGTTGACCACAGGCCTGACATTAAAATAGATCAAGTGCCTCCCTCTCTCAAACCCCCAGTAGATCATATGGAACCAAGAGGGTTGGAGCATATCACCGCTCAAAGATAGCGGGGGCGAGCTCCCAGATTTCGATACGGCTCTCAGTTCATTCTTCTGCTGCCATTCCCCATCGCAACTGGAATCAGTGCTCCCATCCTCTCCCCCTGGGTGGCTGGCAATCCCAGCCCCACTCCAACCACACCACCACCCGTCCATGGCTTGGACTGCCATTGGTCCGGAGGTGCCCCACAACATCTTCCTGATATCATAACCCTCCCCCCTCCCCAACCCCCTTAAAAGCTTAGCTAAAAAACTATACAAAACCCTTTTCTTAGGGCTCCTAAGGTCCATATGACACCTCTCGGGATCCCAGGACCCTTCATAAGCCTCAAGCCAAGCTTCAAAAGAAATCCAGTTATTTATTAAAAGCTTCATGTTGGCATGAACCAAGTGAAGCCAACTCTGACCTTACTTAATTTGCATCTTGGCTGTTTCCCCTCCCCCTGTGGTGTGTTATCAGTCACATTCCCCAATGAAGCAATTTTGCGAGTTGTAGAAGTCATTCCCTCTGGCCACTGTGGGACTCTTTTGAGATGACCTTGATGTTATCGTCTGGAATGTGATTTGTTTTGACTGAATTGCAAGTTCCTTGATGCAGCTGCAAGGCTCAATTCTCCATCTCCCTGCCTATGGCAACTCGAGAGCAAGTCAGGAATGCTTTGCAAGTTGACACATTCATTCATTCATTCATGCATTAATATTGCCACCCATTTCCCATTTGTAACTCTGGGTAACTCACACGGTTTAAAACCAAGAAAAACAATAAGCATAAAATGAATAACAGAAAAGCATATGTTTTAAAATCATAAAACATAACGAGTGGTACAATTCGTACTTCACAGTCAGTATAGAGCCATTTAGTGGCCTCCACTGGATCTCTAGGCACAATGGCAGAATCATGTTTTCAGAGCTTTCTGAAAAAACAGTAGGGATAGAAGCAATCCAACCTCATGAGGAATAATGTTTCGAATGGCAGAAAAGGTGGCCCTCCAAGGTCCTGTCAAATGAAAACTCTGATTAAATGGGACTTGTAATACACCTTTTCCAAATGACCTGATGGGGTGGGAGGATGTAATGAGGAAGAAATGTATAATCCATCAAATAATTGAGTCCCATGTTGCCTGGGATATTTCTTTTTTAAAAAATAAAACTATCCTGCCTGGATCATGATTTTCCCTGTTGTGTAACATATGTGAAAGAGTTGAGAATTCCACCACAACTCAACATTTCAGCCAGCAGATGGAGACTGAGGAGCAATCTGGAGAACAGGAAGAAACTTAATCTTATTACTCTACTTAAAAGCAGTAAAACTCTCCTTAGAGCTACAACTGACAAGCTCAAACTACATCTCCAATGAAATTGTACCATGTGTCTTTCCTCCCCCCTTTTAAATCAGATATTATAGGTAGATTGTGTCTGACTGCCACAGTTTCCCTTCTGATTAATGTCACTGTCAGAGCGGCAATCAGCCCCGTTACCTTGCGTGGGGTAATTGCCATCAATTTGAGTTGGATTGTGACTTTCTCCTTGCGTACGCTCTTGAAAAATAAAACCGGAATACATCTTCTAATTAAACTCATATTTATTGTAAAGAAAATAAAACATCTCACTATCTAAACTAATTACATGTTGGCAAAGATCCCAGCCTGGGACCTTCCCGGGCCGGAGAACAAAGGAAAGTTTGTTGTGATGAGAAAAGAATGCAGGCATGCGCAGTGGATGCTGATAAGAACTTGGCAAGCTATAGTAAGTCTGACAGTTCAGAAATAAGAGTTCTGCTGGTAAATACAAAAACGCAGTGACAGTCACCTCAGATCCATTGTCAATATGGTGGGGAAGGTAAGGAAAGATAGGAATACAATCAATGAAAAATGTGGGGGTAATTTTGAGTTTCTAAAATTCTGGAAAAGAAAAACTAACCAATCTGATCACACTTTCTTCCTACTTTAGCAACTTTGCAGCTCCCAGCTATGAGTTGAAAATTTGGAAAGAAAGAAAGTTTGTATTTATAGTCAAATATGAGCATGGAACCTAAACAGAACTGGCCATTAAAGCCTAATTACAAAACTAGTTTCTCAAAAATAACTATGGCATATTTAGTTACTGTAATTAAAGGAGAAGAAATGAAAGAAAAATAAGATTTTGT
Organism: Coluber constrictor foxii; assembly: GCA_038048745.1. Taxonomy (NCBI): domain Eukaryota; kingdom Metazoa; phylum Chordata; class Lepidosauria; order Squamata; family Colubridae; genus Coluber; species Coluber constrictor. Next base: position 89,294,018 of record CM075961.1, read on the forward strand.
TCTTGGCTACTATTAAAAGCAAATTGGAGTTAGAGATAACTTCTCTATAAATGTGACATTCACAGATGTAGTTTAATTATTCTTTCCCATCATAATAGCATGTTTGTCCCAATGCAATGACCTACTTCTCATTGAAAAGATGCACCCACACGTGGATAGTCCCTCTTTAAGCCACAAGTGGAGACTCATCTTCTTCTCAGCAGCTAGCTGGGGGAAAGGGGCAACTTATTATAAAGATTGATTATGTAGAAAGTTCCTAATAATAATGACATCCTTCTATTTCCATATGGCCATTTCTTAGCAAATAGAAATAGCACAACTCCAAATTTCAATATAATTTTTGTAGTAAAGGGAAAAATACCTTTCATTGTGTTTTTGATGTTGTCTTTCCATCTTTTTCTGGGTGTGCTGCATAGTCTTTGATCTCTTCCTCTTTTATATATGTCTTATGGAATCCCTGGACATTCTCCAGATGGTCAAACATTTTTATTTGCTTTGTATGCAGTTTAAAATTGGCTCCATTCCAATTCTTTCCCTTATAATCTCATTCCTGAGGACATTGTTCAAGGATACCAGATAAATGTGCCATTTCAAACAAAATGGCAGACTATGATTAGAAAGATGATAGCCCAACTTAGAAAGACTTTAAACCAGGGATAAAATGCTCCCGGTTTGGACTGGATCGCCTGATCCGGTAGCGATGGAGGCGGGTGGTTCGGAGAACCGGTAGCAAAAATCCCCCCCTCCATGCCCAGCTGAGCCGCACAATCATCAGAGGCTTTTTTTTAAACTTTTAAAAGCATTTTTTCTACAACTATGGCTGAAAAAATGCTTTTAAAAGTAAAAAAAAAGGCTCTAATGATCGCATGGCTCATCAAAGGCATTTAAAAGAAAAAAACCCCTGCTGATCAGGAAACTAAGCTGGGACCGTCAGAGCATTTAAAAGAAAACAAGGGGTTTTTTTTCTTTTAAATGCTCTGACGGTCCCAGCTGAGGTCCCTGATCAGCAGAGGCATTTTAAAAAAGCCACTGACGATCAGGGAACTCAGCTGGGATCATCAGAGCCTTTTGAAAACATTTTTTTACAACCTCTTAGCTGAAGAGGTTGTAGAAAAAATGGTTTTAAAAGTAAAAAAAAAAAAATGGCCATGCCCATTCAGTCACATTACCTGCCCACCAAGCCATGCCCACATAACCAGTAGTAAGGAATTTTAGATTTCACCCCTGCTTTAAACCAAGGTTTTGGTTAAAAATGAAGGGCTCAGTTTCCCCAATAACACACTTTATCTGCTGGCAGCTTCAAATCAATTATATATATTTAATTCCCTCTTAAATTCAAACAGTTAGCAAAACAGCTGCTGGAATGTTTAGGAAGGCCTAAAAGCTGGTGAATGGAAATTTCATTGAAAATTAGGCCATGAAACATTTTGATATACATAGGAAAATCCCTGGTATAAAGAAATATACACATAAAGACCTACGAAAATAAAATTATATATACTGTATTTTCCTGCGCATAAGACTACTTTCTAACACACAAAAATCTTCTCAAAAGTCGGGGGTCGTCTTATACGCCAGGTCTCATTCTCCTGTAACCAGGCAGACCAGCCCATAAGGCTCTGACGAGCCTTAAATGGCTCTGCGGAGGGTCGTCTTATACGCCCAGTCGTCTTATACGCCGGAAAATACGGTGTGTGTGTATGTATGTATGTATGTATGTATGTATGTATATATATATATATATATATATATATATATATATATATATATATATATACACATACATACACATACATACATACATACATACATACATACATACATACATACATATATATATATATATATATATATATATATATATATATATATATATATATATATATATAATTTTACAATGCGTTAAGCAATAGGCTTCATACTTTTGTATATACCTGCTTAGTAGGGCTTTCGGGGCCCCCTAAGTGGTATTCTTTTTTATACAGTTTATTGCCCCCACAAACCTGGTCCTCATTTTACCTACCTTGAAAGGATGGAAGGCTGAGTCAACTTTGAGCTTGGTGAGATTTGAACTTGCAGTAATTGCACGCAGCTGGTATTACTTAATAGTGCTTTAGTCTGCTGTGCCACTAAGGCGCATTATAAATTCCTGAATAAACACCTAATGGCCACAATAAAATAAAATAAAATAAAATATTTTGGTATCATTTGCAAATTGCCCCAATTCCCACATTTTGCAGCTTGGATTGGTAGCGCAGCTACACATTATTCTTATTGTATTTATGCATGAATGTATACTTTTCCTTTTATACATTCCAATGCTAATGTAGACTATTGGCAAGATCATAAAACCTCCATCTTTTATAAAAGAAAACAAAAACCAAGCCTCTACTCTGTAGTTATGATGCTATAAAATCAATACACATAAGAACAGGATGGAGGTAAGCATTCCTGGTTCACTTCAGCATTATATTATATATATAGATGTATAATTTATAATAAATATAAATATATCAGTGTGTGTGTATGTATGTATACACACATATGCACACACATCTAAATATATATATCATATTTTTTGGAGTATAAGACACACTTTTTCCCCCCTAAAAGAGGCTGAAAATTTGAGTGGGTTTTATATTCCGAATGTAACTTTTTCAAAGCTTTTTTTCAACCCTAACAAGGTGCTAGCGAATGAAGTGATCTTCCGTGCTTTGCTTGCCTTTCTCATTGCTGCTGCCTCTGATGCTCAGCTGAGCCTTAGAAACTTTTTTCAGCCTTAACGAGGCGCTAGCAAGTGAAGCGATCTTCTGTGCTTTGCCTGCTTTTCTCATTGCTGCTCCCTCTCCGCTATGCTTTAGAAGCTGTTTTTCAGCCCTAACGAGGAGCTAGTGAGTGAAGCGATCTTCCGTGTTTGCTTTTCTCATTGCTTCTCTTTCCAAAGAACAGCTGTGCTTTAGAAGCTATTTTTTATCCCCAAGTAGGATATAAAAAGCGTGCACTCAAAACCAGTGAACTAATGTGCTGAAGCTGACCGGGCTAAGGACGCTAGCCAGATGAATACCTGGTAGGCAGATTCCCCCTCCCCCCTATTTTCTAAGCTAAACTGTGTCTTATTCTCTGGTGCATCTTATACTCTGAAAAATACGGTACATATACATCTATGTATACACAAATACTACAAAAAGCAGTTATAGATAGACAAAGTTTTGCTATTTATTCCTTGCTAGAGCAGGGGTGTCAAACTTGTAATGACCTGTTATCACGTGATGTACCACAACTTTTTCCCCCTTTGCTAAACTGAGGGTAGGCATGACCAGTGCATGACGCATCCGGCCTGCAGGCTGTGAGTTTGATACCCCTGTGCTCAGTGGTAGGATTCAAGTACTTTAACAACCGGTTCTCTGCCCTAATTTTTTTAAAAATTTGATTTATATGCCGCCCTTCTCCGAAGACTCAGGGCAGCTTACAATGCGTTAAGCAATAGCCTTCATACTTTTGTATATTTATACAAAGTCATCTTATTGCCCCCGCAAACTGGGTCCTCAATTTACCTACCTTAGAAAGGATGGAAGGCTGAGTCATCCTTGAGCCTGGTGAGATTCAAACATGGAGTAATTGCAGACAGCTGGATGTTAATTAGGGTGCTTAGTCTGCAGAGCTATCCAGGCTCCTGATGATTTCTTCCAACAACCAGTTTGCCAAACTGCTCAGAAAGTTAACAACCGGTTCTCCTGAAATGTTGCAAACTGGCTGAATCCCACCACTGCCTGTGCTAGAGCCTACATTGCTGCCTGATTAAACCAGTGTTTAGGTTGTTATTCATTTGCTTTGGGTGGTGTCCCTGAACTTTTGCTAGAAAAGAACTTCTGCAGGAGTTGAAATTGCAACTGGAATTGAAGGATATTTTTGAACAGAGGACCCAGAAGTTAATTATAAGACTGCCTTCATCTATAGAAAGGCTGTGTTTGAAAGGTATAATGGAAAAGAAACAAGTTTTACTTGACAAGATTGACTTCAAAATGGATTTGTTTTCTCATTTTGTCTCTCATAGTTGAGGTCTACCTATGATGTCAATTACAGGCCTCTCTCATCTTTTTAAGTGGAAGAACTTGCACAATTGGTGGCTGACTAAATACTTTTTTGCCCCACTGTATGTCATTTGGATTTTTTTCTTTAAAAAAAGATTGAAAATACAGTAGATTAACAGCAGTATGCTCTTAAAAGCAAGAGACAAAATGTTACCAAAATGCAAAAATTTTATACAAAGACACAACAAGCCACAAGATGTAATTTATATACATAAATGTTTGTTTATTAACTCGCAATTTGAAAAATGTGGAACAGATATCCTTGACTTCTGACCAGACTTGAGCCCAAAATTTTAGTTGCTAAGCAAGATAGTTGTTAAATGAGATTTGTCCCATGTTAATCAGTTAAGTTAGTTAGAAACTAGTTAAGTTAGAAAGTTAGTTAGTTAGTTAGTTAGTTAGTTAACTAGTTAGTTAGAAATTAGTTAAGTTAGAAACTGGCTTCCCATTGACTTTGCTTGTCAGAAAGTCACAAAGCGGGTGTGTCACATGATTCCGGGATACTTCAACCGTTATAAATACGTGACAGTTGCCAATCATCTGAATTTTGACTCATGTGACCATGAGAAAGCTCCAACGGTCATGAGTTTGAAAAAATGGTCATAGTTCACTTTTTTCAGTGCCATTGTAACTTTGAATGATCACAAAACAAGGAGTATTAAGTAAATAATTATTAATATAATAATTTTATAATAATTTTAATATAGTGACTTTATAATTATTATAGTAATGATTATTATACAATTTACAATATAAATTATTTCTATCATAATAGTACATTGTTTCAGACAGCCTAAGAATGAAATATAAGTTTTTTTTAAAAAAAATGGTAAACACATGCTTCCATTCTGGAAAGTCCATATAAATGTTACATATCAACTTTGCCTATTTTTTTTTTAGCCCTTCAGTAATTTGGGGGGTATTAAAATGGCAGCTATTATTAGAAGAGGCTCACTTCAGACAAACTGTCTAGCCCTGTCTGTTTGCAGACATTCCCAGTGATATTTAGTTAACTCTGTTAAAAAACATAGATGTGCTTTTTATTTGCTCTTTATTTTCTCTCACTGGCCTTTTTTCTTATAGCTATTTGGTGCCTGAATTGCTGTTTTCTATGTGCATTTAATACATGACTTTCTCCTCTATTCCAGATTAATTACAAAGGTTAAGAATCTGTTGAGTAAACCACACAAAGCAAAACGAGTGATTTTAGCTGCTGGGAATTAGAGACTGAACACAGTTTGTTTAAATCATCTTTTTTTTTTTAAAGTTGTGAGCTTTCTCTCTCTAGGCTCTAAAATTTGTTCAGAGGCCTTCCAATCAATTATAAATTTGAACAGGTTTCATTAGAAAAAAAAACCTTTAACTGATTTTAAAAATATATATGTTAATCCTTTCTTATGCAAAAAAGAGCTAGGGGAGCTCTTTAATTGTTTTTATCCAAGAAGGGTATTGGAGGAGGGTTATGCAAGAATATGAACAGCAAGTATGGTCTAAAATGTTTAATGTCTATGAATATTTATTTATATATTAATTTATTAGATTTTTATCCTGTCTTTATTACTTTTTAAGTAACTCAAGGCAAACATATACTGTATAATCCTTCTTACTCCTATTTTCCCTGTATCAACAACCTTGTGAGGTGAATTGGTTGAAAGGAAGATTGACTGACCCAAAGACACTTAGGATAAGGATAAGGATAAGGATAATTTTATTTCTATACTGCCCCTCTCCCGAAGGACTTGGGGCGGTGCACAGCCAAGTAAAAGCACAATACAAACAGCACAAATTAACTTTAAAATTTATTAAAAGTATTACATTTTTGGCCGAATTTCGTTAAAAACCCACAAATTTAAAACACAATTACAAAGATAGCCCTGCCTGTCGAAAGAGCAGGGTCTTGAGGGCACAGAGGAAAACTTGGAGGTCAGTGATCGTGCATAATTCCGGGGGCAGTTTGTTCCAAAGGGCAGGGGCTCCCTCAGAGAAGGCTCTCCCCCTGGGTGTCGCCAGCCAACATAATTTGGCCGACGGCACCCTGAGGAGTCCCTCTCTGTGGGAGCGAACTGGTTGGTGGGAGGCTATCGGTGGCAAAAGGCGGTCTCATAGGTACCCAGGTCCTGAGCCATGGAACACTTTAAAGGTGGTAACCAACACCTTGAATCGCACCTGGAAGACCACTGGGAGCCAGTGCAGCTCATGAAGAAATGGTGTTACATGAGCACAATGAGTTGCACCCATAATCACCTGCATGGCCGCATTCTGGACCAGTTGGAGCCTCCGGGTGCTCTTCCAGGGGAGCCCCATGTAGAGAGCATTACAGTAGTCCAGCCGGGAGGTAACAAGGGCATGAGTGACCATGCACAAGGCGTCCTGGTCCAGAAAGGCAGCTTTCATGCCTAAGGCAGGGTTATAACTCACATTATTAGCTAGTTAAACCAATATTCTATCCCTGAGGATGACTATCCTGACATGATAGGAAGACTCAATAGCTTCAGTGAGACCAAGACATACTGGTGGGAATGGAAGCTTATCTCCGGAAATTTTGCTGCTGATAAAATCAAAAGTGAGAGAGGTGGTATTTAAAATTGCCAACAATGAAGCCCTGCAGATAGAAAGGGGAGCTAACTGTCTTTGTTTGTCTCCATTAAGTCCCTCAGTTATCCTTTAGGACTGCAACTTTCAGAAAGTAGCATCTCGGTGAGCTGTCATGAAAAACGTGATGTGACTGTAAAGAGAACATAACTGGAGATGATAATTCGGTGGAATGTATTCCTCTTTGTGGCCTAGGAAGCAGAAGTAACTATGGCTGCAGGACCAAAAAAAAATAGCATTACCTGAAGTTCAACATATGGCAGAATCAGTAGCTTGCCAGCAGAATAATTAGGAAGAGATCCTGTTCTGCAGATTTCTGCTGACTCTTTGATCAACTGGCCTCTAGGTTGCTATAGGCTCAGAAATGATGAGAAGAAAAGTTGGAGGAGGGAAAAGTCTCCTTCAAGATGAATGTGATCCTAGTGACTCTATGGATATGTCCCAGCGTTGATTTGGGCATTTTTTTCTGAGATTGTTTTTATTCCCAGTATAGCCTATGGTGTTTGGATTTTCGAATAGAAATTAGCTTCTAATTTGCTAATCAGTTCTGACTTAGCTTTGCTTCTGAGATCAGACAAAGTTGGCCAGATGCAATATCTCTCTGGTGAAGATGTAGAAAACAGAACACTGTAGTTGGAAATGGATAGAGACTTTCCTCTATTGATCCTAAATCCAGGAACAAAACTATTTCCCCCCCCCCTAAAAATCCTTAAAATAAGAATCTGACAAACTGAAGATAAATCTTAGAAAAGAATGATGGATCAGAAGGAGAAAGAAGGCAGAATTTCTGAACACCAGTGCAAATAGTTGAAAGCAGAGTTCTATTGATTCGACTAGTGTTATTTCAATTGCCTCTACAGGAAGCTGAGTATAAAAGAAGAAGAAAATATATAATGTGATCAGATGAAGATCCTTTCACCCCAAAGATACTAGCATCAAGTATTCATTTATTATTTATTTGCAGGATTTAAAAATCACTAACTATAAATATATAAAGCTATGTTTGCCTTACTCTGATGTTCTCTCCCCTGCTCCTTTCTTCACTTTCAAGCTGGAGAATTCACTGTTGAGCTTTTGCTTATGCATAAATAGCTTCTCTGGAATGCTTTGCCTAGCAGGCTCCGATCCTCCTGTGGCTCCTGGCCCTTGATCTCTGCTTTCTTTATCCTCCCAGAACTTGGCCTCAGGGACTGAATTTCAAAGCATATCTCGATTAGATTATTGTGATGTTTTATCATTTTCTGACTGGGAACTATTCTCTGCAACCAAAACAGACATTCCTCTGAGGGTGTAAAGTGAATTTTTAGCTTTCCTCTGAGGAGTTCACTTCAATAAAACATTAGTCCATGACCAAGGCTGACGGGCTTGAGTGATGTAATATCTCATGCGGTTCATGCTTTTCTCTGTTACGTTCACACTAGTGTGAAGATGAGCCTTGCCAGCCTATGTTGCTTTAAGTGAAGGTTTGCACGCAAACATGGCCTCCACAAAAATTACCTCTGGCTAAAATACTCCCATCATCAACAACATTAGTCATTATACTGGATCCCTGGTGGTCAACTCAACCAGTGATTTGACAATTTCATATGTTTTATTAATGGTGTGAGATTGTCCTTTTATTTTTAGGCTCCCCCAGCAGGTGAGCTTGTCATATCCACTCAAGAAAAACCAGAGGAGATTGCCAGCTACTTGCGTGATTTGTTTCCACAGTTCTTAATTCCTGTTGGGAGGCATGCAATATAAACAAAGTTTTGCTTAAGTGCTGGAACATTTGTCTATGGTTTGATAGACACAGGCCTCCATTTCTTCATCAGGAAAACACAGCTAAATTCCTCTTTTAACTCTGTGTCTGCTGAACCAGATTTGATGATTTTGAAATAAAGCAGCTTTAGTTGACACCACTATAAAACTGAATACCGTGCATTGATCATTTGAGGTCATGCAAAAAAGAAAGAGGAGAGGAGAGGAGAGGAGCAGCAACAAAGACAAGCACTGAAGCACTAAGCATTTGACCATGGAAGTCCTGATTCAAAATTTATTTATTTATTTATAAAATTTATAGGCTGCCCATCTTAACTCAAAGTAAGGGCAGCTTACCATCATAAAAAAATAAAAGATAAAAAGATAAATAATACAAAATTCAAAACACTATGATCCAAATAAAAGGTATATAGGGAGGGGGAAAGATGTGATCTGTTGTTATTTGATTAATTATCTCCACTTGGTACTCCCCCAAGCTAAGTGGCAGACCCAGGCCTTTAGGCTCTTCCAGAAGGTCAGGAAGTTCGGACTGACCTCACTGTGTGGGTGGGTTGGGGGCAAGATGTTCCACAGGACAGATGCAGTGGCAGAGAAGTCCTTTCTCCTGAATCCCACCAGCCAGAATAATTGGGCTGATGGGGCCCTCAGCCTGCCTCCTCGCCAACACAGGGATTGAAAAGTATCCCGGGTCCCTGTTTTTGGGGCTATGATCTGTATTGGGAGGACAAAGCGGTGGATTGGTTCACTCACCATCAGTTTGGATTTACCTTTGTCCTCGCTGTCATAGGGATTCAGCAATTGGTCATAATTGGCTGGAGTCCCCCCCCCTTTGGCTGGATGGGGAGGGAACTCTATAGCCTGGAGAGGTTTTTGGGACATGTTGGTGGCACATCAACATGTTGTGTCTTGGGTGGTGGCTCTGGCTTGGGTTTCAGAACTGGGGTTGTGCATGCTGATGCAATGTGGTCCATCCCTCTGCATCTGTAGCATTTCAACGGATTCATAGGAGGGTTGGTCTTGGGGCCGGCTGTGCTGCTGTGGCCTCCCATCAGCCAGATGGTCTCTGGTGTTTCCTCTCTTCTTGGTATCCAGTTGCTTCTGCTTGTCATTGGCCAGCAATCCACGGTAAACTTTTATGGCTACTTGGAACTACTCAGAGAGTCGGTTTGGAATGTCCCAATAGGCGGTTACTTGGGCAATTTGTTTATCCAGGCTCATTCTGAAAAAGTGAACTAACAGCAGCTGTGGCAAAGGAAGTAGCTTCCCTAAGACTCTCCTGAATTCATGAATATGTTCCTTAATGGGTTGTCCTCTTTGCTTTAGATTTCAAAGCTCATCCTCTGCATACTGATCCTCCTCCACCTCCTCAAATCTGAATTCTAGCTCTTGTAGAAAGTCATCAATGTCTTGCAGATGGGGGGGGGGCTCTCCTCTTATGGAGGGCTGCTAGCCATTCCTTTGCTTCTCCCCCTAGTCCCTCTCCCCCGTGATGGTATTCACCATGGCTCTGTGCGATGGGTAAAGGTGTCTGTAGCCCTCTACAGTTGCAGGAAAAAGTATGTGATTTTGGGATTATGTGGAGTTTTGCATGAATTGGTCATAAAATGTGCTCTGAACTTCATCTAAGTCACAACAATAGAAAAACACAGTCTGCTTAAAATAATACTACACAAACATTAGATGTTGCCATAGTTTAATTGAACATAACATGTACATATTCACATTGCAGGGAGGAAAAAGTATGTGAACCTTTGGACTTAATAACTGGTTGACCCTCCTTTGGCAGCAATTACCTCAACCAAACGTTTCCTGTGGTTGCAGATCAGACCTGCACAATGATCTGGAGTAATTTTGGACCCCCCCTCTTCATAAAACTGTTTCAGTGTAGCAATATTCTTGGGATGTCTGGTGTGAATCGCTCTCTTAAGGTCATGCCACAGCATTTCAATTGGGTTGAGGTCAGGACTCTGACTGGGCCACTCCAGAAGGCGTATTCTGTGCTGTTGAAGCCATTTTTTTTTTGTTGAATTACTTGTATGCTTTGGGTCATTGTCCCGTTGCATCACCCATCCTCTGCAGACCTTCAGTTGGTGGACAGATGGTTGTACGTTTTCCTGCAAAATGTCTTGATAAACTCTGGAATTCATTTTCCCATCAATGACAACAATCCATCCAGGCCCTGAGGCAGCAAAGCAGCCCCAAACCATGATGCTCCCTCCGCCATATTTTACAGTGGGGATGAGGTTTTGATGTTGGTGTGCTGTGCCTTTTTTTCTCCACACATAGTGTTGTGTGTTCTTCCCAAACAACTCAATTTTGGTTTCATCTGTCCATAGTATATTTTGCCAGTAGTGCTGTGGAACATCCAGGTGCTCTTTTGCAAATTTCAAACATGCTGCAATATTTTTTTTGGACAGCAATGGCTTCCTCCGTGTGTCCTCCCATGTCCTCCATTCTTGTTTAATGTTTTCCTTATTTTATATGTGTCAACAAAAATGTTAGCATGTGCCAGAGATTTCTGTAGATCTTTAGCTGACACTCTAGGATTCTTCTTTACCTCCTGAAGCATTCTGTGCTGTGCTCTTGCAGTCATTTTTACAGGACGACCACCCCTAGGAAGAGTAGCAACAGTGCTAAACTTTCTCCATTTGTAGACAGTCTGTGGACACGTGAACATCAAGGCTTTTGGAGATACTTTTGTAACCCTTTCCAGCTTCATGCAAGTCAACAATTCTTGATCGTAGTCTTCTGAGAGCTCTTTTCTGCGAGGCATGGTTCACATCAGACAGTGCTTTTTGAAACCAGTACACCCAAAACAGGTGTGTGTTTTTAAAGGGCAGAACAGCTGTCAGCAACACATCCAATATCAGCACACTGATTAGAGTCAAGGTTGGCTCACTCCTGGCTCCAATTAGCTCTTGGAGAAGTCATTAGGCTAGGGGCTCACATACTTTTTCCTCCTTGCACTATGAATGTGTACATCTTATGTTCAATTAAACCATGGCATGTAGTATTATTTTAAGCAGACTGTGTTTTTCTATTGTTATGACTTAGATGAAGTTCAGAGCACATTTTATGACCAATTCATGCAAAACTCCACGTAATCCCAAGGGGTTCACATACTTTTTTTTGCAACTGTAGGTGAACTCTAGCAGAGTCAAGAAATAGATTTGAATTTCCATCGAATTTTCCTGAACCATGGTGGTTCGTTTAGCACTGCTCCTCCATCATCATGTTGGCCCCCGTATGCCTGTACTTGGTGTGTTTGGTGGTCTCCCCCAGCTCTTGTTTGTAGGGGGGGGCATCTGCCTTGGGTGGCTTGCCTGTTGTGCAGAGAAGCCACCGGCAGCAGCTACGGGTTCATCCCCCTGCCTATGGCAACTTGAAAGCAGGTCAGGAATGCTTCGTGAGTTGACAGCCCACTTAACAAATGTCTTGCTTAGCAACAGAAATTTTGGACTGAATTGTGATCGTAAGTCAAAGATCACCTGCATATTGTTTAAAAAGATTAGTCAGATTACAAGATTAGACTATTTGGTTATGGCATAAAACTTCTATAATTTTTACAATGGCAACCATTCAACTCTGTAAAACTTACTGTTATTTAATTTAGTTAAATATATAGTGTATACTTGTGATGTACATTTTGCTTTGAGTAATGTTTTAGGAAACAGAATTTTGTATACCTTTTCTTAAAGGGTTCTTAACCCAGATCCCAGAACAAGTAATAACTGAAAAATCTTTTTTATATAAAACATACAAATAATCCTGCTATTAATTGGGACAGAATTTTCCCTCACTAAGAAACATAATCATAAACTATGACGGCATGTGATTGTATTGCTTAGCAATGACAATTACAGAAGTCCCTGGTTACTATTGTTAAATGAGGATCACATGTGTTACTAAGCAAGGACCTCATGTGATAATGATTTGCAATATGTTGCTGGCAGACAACATATCTAAAGTAGCAAAGAATACTATTCTGCTGCATTCCAAATGAGATGGAACTTTTCTTAAATGCTTAACAATTCTGATCAGATTACTGTTATCTTTTATGCTAGTAAGTCCAAAGGAAGAACTTTTGTTCTGAACTTTAACAGGAAACATTCTGATATATCAGTTAAGTTTATCACTTCCCAGTTTGTCAGCAACACACATTGGTGAGAGTGCTTGGTGCTTTCTCAGCTTGGTTTTTTTTCTTGCAGAGATTTCATCACCCAAACTAGCACTGATGATGTTATCTAATTTGGACAATCAAATAGCTTCAAAAAGAAAAAGAAAAACCCAAGCAAACTCAGACAGCACCAAAGAAGCATAATTTCAAGCCCGAGCTACAAATATTCTTGTCAGACCTGCCTCAATCTGATCCCTTAGGAAAGAAAAAAATGTAACTCCATTTGGTTGAAGTGAAAGGTACTAAAAGATGCTGACTCCAATAAAGTCAGGCGACATCTGGATTTCCCGCACATCAATACAAACTATTTCCTTCAACCCTCATCCCTTCTCCCACGACCAGTCTAAACTCAGCCAATGTGATGTCACTGAGATGTTTTGGGATCGCTGAGGTACTTGGACTGCTAAATTTCTACACTCAGATAAATGGCCTTGAAGATGCCTGACACAAACTAGTTCCATGTTGATCTGCTCTTCCTCAACTGTCAAATCCCCCTCCCTAATTCCCATAATGGATACATACAGGTTTATTGCCTGTTTATCCCCTCTCCCCTCAGTCCATTGATGGCAGGATGCCAGCAAGGTATCAGGCCACAGATGATGGACCTGATAATTTTCCTTTATTCACTAATTTAATCAAGGAGCAAAGCAACTTGGAATTAAGGAGAACCTTTCTAACTGTGAGGACAATTAACCAGTGGAACAGCTTGCCTTCAAAAGTTGTAGGTGGTTCATCACTGGAGATTTTAAAGAAAAGACTGGATACCCACCTATTTGAAATGGTATAGGGTTTCCTGCTTCAGCAGGGGGTTGGAGTAGAAGATTCCAAGATCCCTTCCAGCTCTATTCTGATTGATTGATTAACTTATTCTTGGTATCAGCATGGCATTGTTGTGGTTCTTTTATTTCTGAAGATGGTCTTTAGCAATTGAATCATCCTCTTTCCCATGAGACCAGAGACAGGAAGTTTAGCAAGAATGCCCTAAGAAAGAAGCAATTTAACAGCTGCCACCTTTGAGAATAATATACCATTATAATATCAGAAAATTCATTTTTTTTCCGTTTATCCTTTCAGAAAGTGCACCTGCTGAGTGTATTTCAAATAGCAATAAAAGCATTCAGTCTTCCCATTACTCTTGGGATAGCATAAAGAACTATGGATATGTTGAATATTACAGTGTGGAGAAAAAGTTGAATTAACTCAACAGAGACATTACTTCCATAGATGTATTCAAAAAAGCAACAATATCTTCTAGTGAATTGATAATTAAATCAAATCAAATGAAATGTGTTTCAACAATACCATCTCCAAGTAAAAGAATAAATAACTATAACACATAAGCCTTTTCTATGGTCCAAAAATATCAATGCCTAATTTGGTTTTAATACTTCATGGGTTCTAGTACTTTTCAATTTAGGATTCTCTACCACAGTACAGTTTTATACATAGCACTTTCACTGTTCTCCATTTTGTCTCAGTCTCATGTCTTTTCTTAAATTGTTCTTCCTGTCCACTGCAATGTCTCCTAAGAACTGTAATCTGACATTACACACTATAAAAAAAAAGACAATCCATAATGACTCCTATTTCATACAATACTTTTATACATATATGGTTGTGGTTTACTATTGCAATAACATCACAAAAGATAAAAATAACTTTCTGACATGTCTCCTTTGTGGCAGGAGTTAGAAAAACCTAATAAAATCCAACCAACTTGTGTCAGAGGTCAAAAATATTCTTTCATGAAGATGAAAGAAAAGGAATTGCAAAACTACTACCAAGTCAAAATAATTCTGGTTTGCTAACAGCCTTTAAAACATTTTTTTTTGGTATGAATTTTTTTCACAACTAGATCTGCTCAGTAAATAGAACCAGCTAGAATAATAATAATGAAAATGAGCCTTGTATGGTGGAGAGAAAAATCTGTCGCTTTGACAGTTTAAAAGCATATATTAACACATTCCTGTTTTTATATTTTCTTTTTGATAAAGTATTTTTATTTTAAATGTATAAGGCAAGCGAAGATGGTATTTCAGTATGGATTTATGCTTGTTCAGTTAATTAGCTGTACTAGAATTAAATATTACTACCAGAGTACATAAATGCATGACAAACTACAGATAAGATGTTTCTGTTACTACAATTGTAGTACAGTTGCAATTGTAGTTTATGTCATGATGGGAGAAAAATTGAAGCACAGCAGTTAAGTAAGACCATTTCAGTATGGCTATAAAAAAAGTATAGCACCAGCCTATGTGGAAGTCTTCCCCGCCCCCCACAAGTTTTTTATTTTTTTTTATTTTTATAAAAATGTCAAATCAATGCGTGAACAGGGTGGCACCTGGGCGCCATACATTCAAATACGAATAAAACTGATCAAGTTAAATATTATTATTACATTCAATCAACTTATGTATTTCTAATAATAGAAATACATCTATATTAGGTTACACTCTATTATTATTCAAATATTCCACCTATTTCTCATTATTACTTTCTTGTTATCAAATAAAGATGTATACATTAATATTTCCTTTATTTCTATCACTTATGCTAGCTTTTAATCATATCACCCTATATAAAAAGGCTTTTTCTTTCTTTCCTGTTTAACTTCTAATCATGTCACCTCCCTAAAAAAAAAAGAGAGAGAGAAAAAAAGAGTACAGAGTGAGAGGGAAAGACAACTCAAAGCAGTGACAGAAGAAAGGAATCATCCATCCATCATCTCTTGTCCGCTTTATACTTTAATTGCTATGCTTTAAGAAGGAGAAGGAAAAGCAAGTCAGAAAAACAATAGAAAAAAGAAAAATAAATAATCTACCCCTCATCTCTTGTCCACTTCGATACTTCAATTGCTATGCTTTTTTAAAAAACCTGCCTCCCCATTCTTCTCTTAAATCTCCTTCTATATCTATTTCTTGGAAGTCCAATCTAAGTTTCCTCCCACCTCTACCCCCTTCCACTGTCTATTTTCTAAAATTTCTACTGAGGCCCCTGCCTCCATTTCAAACATATCTTTCAACTCTCTTAATATGTTTTCCCCCTGCTTTGATTCATCAATCACTATTATTTTCATTGTAGTCTGCTCTCTGTCTTCTTCCTTCTTCTTTTGACTCCTCCCTTTCCTGGACATCTTGGTCTGTAGCCATCATCTCTTGTATATTATTTTTCATTTTTTCCATAATGTCCTTAAATTCTTTGTCCATGATGTTTTTTGTATTTTGAAAAAGTAAATCCATCTCCTGGACAATTCCACTCATTTCTCCTTCTTAAATGTCTTATTTTGTTTTTTAAAGAAAGTTGATTTTCTTCCAAAAGTCCAAGAACTACTTATTTAGTCTTTAAGCTCTCCTTCAAGGAGTAGACTAGTCCCAATTCTTTACATTTCATAGGTTAATACTCAATTCCATTTGAGTATACCCAGAGGTTATCAAAAGCCCCTTATGTCCTCTTTACAAATTCAATCCTCTAATATAATGTTCAAATGTCTCTTTAATTAAATCACTTGCTTGTAGTTTCCCTTTTTGTCAGCAGATGACACTCTCCACTTAAATGTCAATTTACTAGTCCATTGTCATTCAGTTTATACAACAAATAAAAAAGCAGGGTAAGTTTTATATATAGATAATTCCACTATTTAAAAATGCCTTCCCAGTACCACTTCTTCCCAGTTTAGGAGTCACTTTTCTGTTTATTTCAAAGTCTGTTATTTATTCTCCTGCACCTTTTATTTCCGGTTAGGTATTTCTTCAGCATGCCCCCAAAAGCTTAGGTGCCAGTTTAACACATAGTTCTGGGCAAATAGTTCTGAATTATTTCTTGGGGTAATTTAAAACAAAGAAAACTCCTGTTCCCCAGTTCAACCATGGTTCACCTTCTTCTCTCCTGCACCAGTCTTAGCTGTTATTCTTCGGTTCTCCCACCTTTGTAGTGGCCATCTTTAGGCTGCCTTTTCTTCTTGCCATGGCTGAGAGGGAAAAAAGACCCCAGGCCAGACAGGACAGCTGTGACTCTTTCCCAACCTCACAGGGTGCCCCTCTTTGCTTCACCACCCCAGCAGGGTGGCTTAGGCTCCCTCTAGAGCCCACAAACATGAAGAATTCAGCACAGAGAACATAGAGACCCGTTCCTCTGTGTCTGTATTGCCGCGACATCAACTGGAAACCCTTTGTGGAAGTCTTGGTGTATTAATTCTGATGTGAACCTTGTAACCTGTGGAGGCAGCTGACTCAGATATTACTGACATGTCTTGATATATGAAAAACCTCATGCTCTTATTGTTATTAGTTTTTATTTAATTTGATGAAGGAGAATTTGGGCTTAAATGGAGAAGAAGAATATTTTTTTATTGGATAAGAGAATTCTAGTCAAATCCTCATGAATGGTGTGCAAGGCATTTATTTGAAGAAGGCCAAAAGTTATGTGCAAATATCTTTTACTGGACAGTAATCTTTCTAGCAACCTGTTTCAAGTAAATCTCAAGGAGATGGTCCTCCCACTGGGATTTTGCAGATTAGGCAATATATACAATTAGGAAGCTATAGAGTGATCAAAACTGGCTTAAGCACACAAGAAAATAGGGAAAATTAGAAACATGTTTTTCATGGTTTCCTAAAGTGTTGATGTTAGATATATATTCATAATGTGAATAAAGAGAAATATGCAATTTACTAGTAGACTTCCTCACATATAAGGGAGTGTAAAGTGCAGTGTGGAATTGCCCTCAGATGTGGAGAAGTGAAAAGAATAAGGAAATGTCACCAGGCAAATATATGCCTAACAAGACAAAGGAGGTTAATGTAACCTTACACAATTCTCTTAGAAGATGCTGCTATATAATAACTAAACCAAGGGTCTGCAACCTTAAGCACTCAAAGAGCCATTTAGACCCGATTCCCACAGAAAACAAAACACAGTGAGCCACAAAACCTGGGTGGGCGTGGCCAACTTGATGTCACTCACTCTCACCTGTCACATGACACCCTCCCAGCCATGCTTACCCATGTTTTGTGGCTCTCGGTGTTTTCTATGGGAAATAGATATCACTGTGTGTATGTGTGTGTGTCTCTCTCTCTGTGTATCTCTCTCTCTCTCTCTCTCTCCCTCCCTCCCTCCCTCTCCCGTTCTCCCGCTCTCCCATCTCTATCTCCCTCTTCCTTCTTCTCTCCCATCTCCCTTTCCCTCTCTCCCTCCCTCTTTCCCTCCCTCATCTCTATTTCTCTCTCTCTCATCTCTCTCTCTCTCTCTCTCTCTGTCTGTCTTTCTTTCTCTCTCACTCCCTCCATCCCTCCCTCCCACTTCCCAACCCCCACACACAGGGAATAACTGTAAGGAAATTCAGCCACATTCTCTCTGTCTCTGGAAAGATACAAAAATAAACCTTGCTTTGCAAAAGGAGTGACTCTAAGGCTGATACATCGCAGCCCCATGAGGTTGCCACCTTAGATTGCCACACGTCAGAGAAACATCATCCCAAACAGCAGCACACTCAGCAGCAGCATACATCCCATGCAGGCACACATACGCATTCTGCAACTCGGTCCAAAGTGGCCAGAAAATATAGTCCCTGGGCACCCCCTTAGATGCTTGGCAAGCAAAATACGGGACAATCCCCCCCCCATCACCAAGGCAGCATCTGCTGAATCCTTGCAAAACTGAGCAAAGTTAGAGAGAGGGGAGCAAACCGAGCCGAATTGAGCTGAATCTCTCTCTCTCTCTCTCTCTCTCTCTCTCCCCGATTGCAGCAGGAAATGGTGGGTGACTACTTCCAGATTTGTTGGTGCTGAATGTACAACCTCCTCTCTGCCCTGAGAGTGAGAGTTGCCAGGGGCAAGTGGGCCAGGGAATGGGCTCCAGAAGGAGGAAGGGACCCAGTCTCCCCCATTGTGAAGCGCATTTTCATTGTGCTTCTGCGAGAGCAGTGGGCAGGCCATGGAGGGGGTATTGGGTCTCCCCCCCACACACACCAAAAGGAAAACCAGCTGGGCTTCTCCTCTAGGATCAGTTCCAGAGACATTAGCAAAAAATCAGACAAAGCTCCTTGGACATCCTTGCTTTTGGGGGCGTTCCTGGCACGTAGCCTGTGCAATGGGAGGCAAAAAACCCAGCTGTCAGGGGTTGTGATCTACCTCCTGGAATCCTGGCAACCATTCATGCACATGCCAAGGAAAGAAGAAAATGCACAGCAAGGATGGGAGGCTGGAGTGATGGATGGAAGAGGAAAAGCTGTGACCATGGAGCTCCCCCAACATACATGTTCAGCCACTGCTTCTCCTTTGGGGTCACGCTCAGGGGTGGATTCTACTTACCTTTAGTATTGGTTTGCAACGGGATTGCTCATGCATGCATCTTGCTTCTGCGCATGCACAGATCACTTCTCATGATGTCAGGGTCAGTGGGCGGAGCCTCCCACCAGTTTTACTAGCGGTTCTATAGAACCGGTCCGAACCAGGGGCAATAAACCACTGATTATGCCTGGGCATAGGAAGCCCCCTACCCTTCCCCTTGCTATCTGCTCTCTACTCCCCACTCAATCCCACTTTGGGACAGAGGTGCGCACACTGGAAACGCATGTTGGGATGACATCAGAATACGCCTTCTGACCCTCCAGTACTGGGCCTGCAACTATCCACGCTCCTCCAGACGCAACTTGCTGAGGAGGAGGGGAGGAACCCTGATGCCTCCACTTCCCCCTCCCCCATGGCCCCAGCCATCACTGCCCAGCTTCCTCAAAGGTGTGGCACATTTCAAAGGTAGCAGCTCATGTCTGGAGGTGCTGAACATTGTCCCGCTGTGAGAGCTGGGCCAGGCCTCTTAACTGTCCGACTTGCCAATGGGGGTGTTTCTGCCAGGCCAACCTCCCCCCTGCTGGGCTTTTGTGCTCAGTACTCGCCAACAAGGAAGGCCAGGCTTGGGGGATGGCTCCCACCCCACAAGATGAGCTCCTGTCATTCTCTCCCAGCTTCTTTGCTGGTGGCAACAGAAAACATATCACAGCGAAGGCAGAATCCTGTTGTTGTGCAAAGGCAAGTACAGGGGTCTTCGCTCCTGCACTAAAGCTCTGCCCTTTCATCCTGACTGGGAGCTGCAGCAGAGGGGTGAAAGAGCCACATGTGGCTCCGGAGCTGTGGGTTGCTGACACCCGAACTAAACAATTACATGTTTTCATGTTCTGTCTCAGTCAGAAAGCAGATGGATGACTTTTACTTTACTTGAACTCTTATTATTTTTCATATTAATATTAATTATATAAACTAATCTACCAAAATGCTCCATCTTATTTTTCTCTAAAAAGAAATTGTTACTCAAATTATTTATTTATTTATTTATTTATTTGTTTGTTTGTTTGTTTATTTATTGCTGGTTTGCCATCCAATGACTAACCAGGTCTGAACTTTTGGTCAGTTAGATATTGCCACTCATTTATGAGTAAGGTCTGTCACTATCATTAAATAATTAAATGGTATTAAATACTTCAGATACCATTTCATTCAAGTATTAGGCATGTTTGTCACCTTGAGTTATTTGTAAAAACAGCAAAGGCAGGATGTAAACAAATGAACAAATAAATGTTATTCTACAGCATGAAAATATATAAAGAAGCGAGTTCTGATCTTCCTGACAGTTATTCATACAATTCTAATAAAATCTCTGTCTATATAATTACATTATAACTCCCTTCTTTCATTAACCCGATGCCACTCATTACAGTTAAAGGCATATAGAGTGATAGGATTTGTTTTAAACTAATAAAAAGATCTGTGCTGCTTGTTATTGAAATCTGAATGCAAGTGAGGATGCCACTGATTCTGATGCTAGTAGGCAGAGGCAGAATTCTTGTTTTCCTCCCCAAAAATTAAGGTGTGTCTCATACTCTGGTGTGTCTTATACTCCAAAAAATACAGTAGCCACTATGACTTCAATTTTTTTAAAAAACCAAATTATCAAGGGGCAACAAAAGCCATAATTTCCTTCTTTCTTTCACCCATTAAGGATAAATTTTCTGACAGTGAAAACAATCAACCAATAGAATAGCTTGCCTTCAGAAATTGTTGGAGCTTCATTACCGGAAGCTTTTAAGAAGAGACTGGACTGTCATTTGTCAGAAATGGTGTAAGGCATTTTATTGAGGGCTACATCAGGGTTGTGTTTGACTTTAACCGGCCTGGGTGGGTGTGGTCAGGCTGGGCATGGCCAGCTCAACATCACTTGTGTTGGGGGCGCCTGTGGCGGCTCGAACACTCTGCCAGCAAAAACGGAGCTCAAGGGGTCATGTATGTACCTTGCGAGCTCTGTTTCTGACTGTGACGTCCTCCTACAACCCTCCGCCAGCAAGAACTGAGCTCAGGTAAGCCACCCACAGCCATTCCGGTCTCCATTTTTGTTGACAAAAGCACCATGGGCTGGTCCTTCTCAGGACTGTTTCCAGAGCAGCCCCACAAGCCAAGTCTAAACACCCCATGCGCTGGATCCGGTCCCCGGGCCTTGAGTTTGACAACCCTGGTGTAGGATCTCCTGCTTGGATGGTGGGTTGGACTAGAATACTTACAAGGTCCCTTCTAACTCTATTAATATGTTATTCTATTATGTATCTTTTTAATTATCATTTTCTTTTTTTACAAGAAACCTATAAAGGGCTACTTGACATTTACAAATGTCAACGTAATGGCTTTTCCCTAATTCAAGAAGTCACTCTGGCCATCTTAGCAAATTCTATCAATTTCACCAACCATTCTTCTAGAGTGGGTTATGCTGAATCTTTCAATCTTTGTGCCTATAATAATCTCATGGCAGTAATTATATCTTGAAATAATTTTCCATGACTCTTTTTATGGAAAAAAGAAGAAAAGAGAACAGAAAAGTTCTGACTTAATTTTTAAAATTCTGTATCAATGTACGTATTTGATTCCAATTATTTGTATTGCATGATAAATGTAAATATGATACAATGCCCGTTCATATTATTCACATTTCCAACATACATTTGAAGTACCTCCTTGAGCGGAAATCTGGAGACAGCTAAAGTTTCTACCTATTTTATATTTTCAATGTGGCATGTCTAATAAAATTATTTTTAAAATACACATTAATTTTAACTTTATTGTACCATAAGTATACATGTCATCCAAATCTCATACTGTGATCTTTTAACTTTAAAAGTCTTTTATTTCTCAGCAACACCCATTCTTTCAGCCAGGCCAAACAAAAAGCTGCAAAATACAACGTCAGATCTGGTAAGCCCATTTCTGCTCTTTAGTTTGTATTTTGTAATGATTTATATTTAAGTTGTGGTTTTTTCCTTGCAATACAAATTTAGACATACCTTTTTGCCATTATTTAAATAGTATCAGTTGTCAAAAAATATTGTCTGAACAAAAACATCATTCTAGGCATAACATTCATATTTATCAGTTTCAAATCTGGTAAATCCAATCCTCTTTTCTTTACATCTTTTAACACTTATTATTTGGCTCATGGTTTTAGTCGCACTTTCCTGTCAGCTCTCCCTTGCTTATTCAGTAATGTGGAAGAAAAAAATTCAACAGGATAATTTTTCACTGGCCTGAAAAGGGAGCTATGGGAAAGATACCACATTTCGGCCAGTCTTTTCCACAGCAAATATTTCTGCCAGTCATAAGCTTTTATAGCAAAGGGGTGGTCTTAAATTTGTTGTCTTCCCTTTATCTGCAGATTTTGGCCAAGAAATAGTTGAAAGCATATCAGATTGAGATTGTAGTATAATTATCAAATTATGTACATTTGTAGATATAACTTGCTAACCAGATGTGACACATTGGTGAATAGTAAGTGAAGTAATCCAATTTTTTTTGGTCTCTGTCAGTTCAAATGAGTTGGAAATGGAATTATAAAACTCTCAATCTTCCACTGTTGCTTTGTTTTTAGAGTGCATGGGCAAATAGATACTATGAGAAAATCACTATATCTCTTAAAAAAGCATAGACTCCTGGGTGGTTTTGCTAATGTCTTTGTGCTGTTCCATCCCATTTCTCTTGATGGACCAGTATAATTCTCTACCTTTCTTCCTGTTATAAAGTATAAAATCCAAAGCAAAAGTGGTATAGATATCTCTTAAACAGCCATGGTCTTTAAAATAAAGTATGGACTGTTACAGAATGTGTAAAAATACTATTCGCACATAATAAAAAGGACAGAGAAGTTGCCTTTGCATGCACATTTCATTAAAATCACTTTAATTATTGCACATCTAAACATTCCAGGATATGTAATTAATTCTCATCCCATTCCTATGGTACCCAAGATTTAATTCTTACTACTTTCCTTCATTTGATGATTTCACGAACTATGAGTAAACTTGGAAGGAAAGTTAATTGGAAGGGCAGTAGTTATGGCCTCCCTCATAATCTGAAGAGCAGGATGTATATACATTATAGTTCCCATGGAGGATTCATCCTCAAAGGAGGAGGAGGAGGAGGAGGAGGAGGAGGAGGAGGAGGAGGAGATGGAGGTTGAAGGGAAGCTATAGAGGTTATTGATGACAATGTCATATCCCAGAGAAGCAAGCTGGCATTTATTAGTCAGCTATCCCCAGTACATGTTTATTTTATTAAATTTAAGGACTACCCAACTGCATACAGTTTTACACTTAAAAATAAAAAAGTTGAACAGAACTAAGCAAAATATTATATACTGATGAGAGAAGAAAAAAGGAAGAGAAGAGGGGTGGACTCAAGACATACCACTCCCAGACTTGGCAAGCAGGCATATTTTTTAACAATATCTTATTGGAACCAACAAATTCATGTGATGTAGAATCACTTGATTTAAAACACTTCTAATAACAACCTGGTTTATTCATACAGACTCCATAAGTACAATGGGTGTGATTCTAGCACCTTTTTCTGCTCATGAGAGGGAAAAATTCACTACCCCTCAATACAGTTGCAAATAAACGAAAGCCAGACTTACACACAAATAACTCCAGAAAACTATTCGGTGCTTAGGATACAGAAAGGAAGATATTTCTCTGCACCCAATTTATTTAATATTTTATGAGTTGCCTGGATACTGATAATATGCTGCCACCATCTTTGTGAATGCAGTTCTGGTAATGAAGGGAACATGTGTAAATTCTGAGCATTGACAACTGAAGAAATAATGAAGGATTCCCAGGAGAAGATATAAGGTGGAATGTGGATAGCTGCAAATAAATTTGAAATGCACATGTGGAAAAAAATTGCTGTACAGTTAAGGAGAGAAAATGCTAAAGAGAGGCCCCAGAAGCCATTTAAATAGGTTGGGCTGGGGAGACAGAAGGGTGGAAAAAGACTATGAATCAACTTTTGAATTATGAATAAATGCAATCCTTTTATATAAAGGCAGTCTTTAGATATAGGATGCTCAAGTAATTAAGGCAATATGTTAGTTACCAGGAAACTGTGAGTTCTAGTCTCAACTTTGGCATGAAAGTTGGGTGACCTTGGGCCAGTCACTCTCAGCTCAGACCACCTCGCAGGGTTGTTGTGGTAGAGAAAATAGGAGGAGGAAGGAGTATTAGATATGTTTGCCACCTTGAGTTGTTTATAAAAATAATAAAGATGGGATAAAAATAAATGCATAAAAATAAATTATATGTAATCAGGAAAGGTGAGAAGCAAAGAGGCATCCCAGATTTAAAAGGCAAACAGCAATGAAGCTTGCAGAAACACACTTTAAAAAGTGGCAGAAGTTTGTAACCATTAATTCATTGTTTGCAACCATCAACCAGGTAATGACCTCTTCAAGGTACTGCAGTTATTGTGGATGAATGTTATCTTAACGCTATGCAATGCA
This sequence comes from Coluber constrictor foxii, assembly GCA_038048745.1. Lineage (NCBI taxonomy): Eukaryota > Metazoa > Chordata > Lepidosauria > Squamata > Colubridae > Coluber > Coluber constrictor. Next base: position 89,318,453 of record CM075961.1, read on the forward strand.
AATCATAAAAACCAGTTTTGGACAATGTAGCATAGATGACACATTGGTGACTCTTCTTCCTCCAATCTCCCTTTCTTTGCCAAATGTTCTTAATGATTCTTCATGGTTTTAAGCCAATTTATCCACCAAGTGCACACTTGACAAGTTGTGGCCAATACTGTAAGAGATATATCCTTACCAACTGACAGATAACATTAAAATGTGCATGAAAAAAGCCAGCATATATTTTAAAAATGCAAATTAGTAGGTGAACTATATTATAAGCATATTGTGTGATGAAACTCTTGACAGATATTTATTTCTGAGTTTTAATCAAAAAGCAGCTGTGAGATGCTACTATTTTGAGCACAGATGATAATAGTTTTTGCTACTCATTACACAATTCTGTCAGCGCTGCCATCTCTGCTCCACTTCATCTCAGACTGCCATGAATCCTGGGTGGGGGTGGGGGGTGGGGGAGCCTACACATGGAAGGGGAAAAAACAGAAACCAAAATTACATTGAATGTGTGGCAAAGACATTGGCCGGCTGATCCCAAGGCCACAAGCATTGGAATGGAATACAGAGCATCACTGAGCTTGCCAAGAAATAGGACTTTTACTAAAACAATTTGTTTGAAATTCATTGGACACTAAATAGATAAAGGGAGGAAAGTGCCCAGAAAATAACTGGGCAGACTTTGCACACAAACTTCAGATCTGGCTTTCGCCTGGCTTGTAACCATTTGTTTCTAATAAAGTTATTCCTTTCACTAATAATGCAGTTGAAGGCTCTTTTTTAAATAATTAAGTTGGGATGGGCCCGATTTCTTATTGTCCATTTTTCTGCTTACTTATAACCACAGGACTTTTCCCTGTCAATTTGCGAAGCTAATTATGCAACTGGAACATTATAAGTGTATATGTGAATAACTGGACTATTTTGAGGGAGTGAATGGCTGGTGAGCAAAGGGCTCTCTTACTGTGTCACTCAAAATTGCAGCTTCCCCAGCTGACTTTTTAAAAAACAAACTCTCAAGAGTTTAGTGTGCTTTTCTAACATAGATCTGCATAGTAGGTAGTACCTTCCAAATATGACAGAACTAAAATGGCATCTGATCGGCACCGTGTCCAGCTAGCTTGTTTGTGCTTCACTGCTATGCTTGTTTGTGCTTCACTGCTATGCAGTGTTTGTGCTTCGATAGACTGTCGTGAACTGTGGGGAGAGGGAACGAAGGGGGGAAATGCCTACGATTCCTTCAGCCACATCCAGGCTAGAAGGCGACTGTGGAAGTAGAACTTTGCCAGTACGCTCCCCACTGCAACAAAGGGAGGACATGGGTGAATTATCCTCCTAGGCAAGAGATGGGGAAGAACACCCCCACCCCCCAACCCAGAAGATTACTAGCACTTTAAAGAAGTGTTCAGGGAACACTGATGAACATCATCAGTGAACTGATCAACTCCCTAACCTTAACCCTACAGATTTTGCCATCAAGATTCTACTCAGAGCTAAGTTTCCCAAGCCTAAATTATATACCATGATGTCCAGGAATCTGGATTCATTTCATCCAGAATTCATTGATAAGAATCTATCTAGAAGATTTGTACAGCCCAGAAAATCCCGCATGGCAGTATGTGTATTGTTCTGGCTTTGCAATACTGCAATACACTTGATCTCTAATAAACTATACCTTTCTCAGTTAATGGAGCCAAGGATCATTTCTATTTAGAGATTTAGGTTGAGGCAGGTCCAACACCATGGCATATACATTAATGGGTGTTTAAATACATTTCTTGTTCTTCAAATAATATGACTATTCATATTTTGGAATCCAATTGCCATAGACTTTCATATTGCAATGTATACACAGGTTCCTGCCTAAAAGAATGCAGTTAAAAACTTAAAAGGGATCAAATAAAAAAGATAAACATTTACTCTTTCAAAACTAATTTTTGTCTGTGCCTGTTTTACAAACCAAGGACCTCTCACATACTAATTATTTTTAAAAGGCCCTTCAAATATAGATTGCTGCCTTCAATGACTGAATTCCCTTTTTTAAAAAAATAAAGTCATCAATTTTAGCAACATTTGCTAAGGACAAGCTGGATAGCTTCATACCAGGTGAGATAGTGCTAAAGATATATGCTACACAAGTGGTGTTAATTATAAAAAGCCTTTAGCATTCACTATTGCACCTGGTAAAGCAGGAAAAGTGAATAAAATATTAGTTGAAAGCCATGGAAAAGTTTTGCTCACTGCAGTTCTAAAAGGAAACCCATCCTTTGAAACAAAGAGGACTTTGGTCAGAGAAATAGGTAATGCTGGAAGAGTTACTAAATAAAACAGATCAGCCAAAGAGGAATATAAAAAATGCATACATATACAATCTGTATACACAATCTATATACACAATCTGCATCTGTATACACAATCTGTATTTTATATTCCACAAAGATGAATATAAAAAATGCATACATACACAATCTAAAATGTACTGGCCTTCTCTCTCCCTATCAAATAGAACTCTGAGTGTGAACTGTCCTGGGCAGCGGTGGGTTTCACTTACCTTTGCTACCACTTCACTCACACGTGCACCACTTCTGCACATGTGCAGATTGTATTTGATGACGTCCGGGTGGGTGGGTGGAGCCTCTTGACACTGCGGCTTCCAGTTTGCCTGAACTGGAGCGAACCGGTAGCAACCTACCACTGGTCCTGGGACATAGATGTTTAAAACAGCAGTCTCTGGATTCATAGATCAGCTAAAGAATGTGACTTCCTGCAGTTAGCAACTCATCTTTGAAATAATTATATGATATTTTAATTGCCTTTCCTGGTTTTCTTCCAAATTCCCCTCCTCCCCTCAATCTCTCTCTGTGTGTGTATGTGTGTGTGCTGTGCCTTTTAGAATATGTTTCTCAACCACAGTAATTTTAATCTGTGTGGACTTCAACTCCCATGCTAGCTGGAGAATCTTAAAATCACTGAGAATGAGAAAAATATTTTAGATGATTAGATTATTAATTTAAGGGCAAGGACTGTTTTCTCAGTCTTTGTAAACTACTCTGGGAATCTATTTTGGCTAAAGCAAGAGATCAAATATTCCTTAGTCTGAAATGGCACAAGAAATTCACAGGCCTGGTGAATTTCTATTTTGATACCACCTAAGAGCCACAGTGAATAGTCTTGATTTTGCCAATTATCAATTTGATGACAAAGTATCATCAAACAAACAGAAGAGTTAGCACTTTTTGTGGGGTGAAAAATATTCAGGTGAATTCTTCATTTTCCCCATTATAGTGTATTTTGTTGCAAGATAAAATTCATTTTTTTTATAGAAAAGTCATTTTCTGAATTACATCTCTTTGAAGTACATTGATATATAAAATACATTGATTTTATAAATAGGTTAGGTATTTAGGAACATATACCTCCCTTTTGTTACTTCTCCTAATATGAAATAAAAAGTATGCCATATAATGAATTTTATCTGCAGTTCTAGCAGCAACTTTTGTAACTGCAACTACTAGTAATCTTATTACTTAGTTATCTAATAATGATTGTTTGAATTAAGATACTTATTTGAATTAAATTATGGTAATTTATAATATGTCATAATGAAACATTTCAAAGAATGAAATGTAAACAATGAATTTGAACAATCAAAATGAAAGATAATTTTGATAATGCAAAATTGGTTTAAGCTCCATTGATTTCTGGAATCTAATGTAAAAAAGGCACCACTTTTTCAGAAAGGGTGGAAAAAATGTGGAGAGCTGCACAGAGCTGTGTAGTCAGAGTTTCCATTATAGCAAAGAGAAGAATGTAGAGATTCTTTTCCTGAAATTCTTTCAGAGAAGCAAAAATCTGTAACAATAGCAACTATCTGTATATCTTTAAGGCAATTTCTTCTAAGCATGGATTTTCAGCTAACAAAGTTATGAATGACTGAAATAATGGCAATAAAACAAAACGGAGGAACACAGCTAACAGCTCAGGAGATAGAATAAACTGTTAAAGTAATCTATATAAAATGAAGAATTTATATAATCTGTGATGATAAATACCATAGGGAAGTTAGCTGCTTTGTTAGTAGTGTTTGTGAAAAGGATTTTGGAATTGCAATTCATCACAAACAAAATACTAATGAGCATAATGATGCAAGGTAAAACATAAAATAAACTGGACCTCAGAATTGAATTTCTTAATTCACAAGAAATAATAATTTTACTTACTAGGAAGGGTATGAAATAATACAGATAATTCTCAACTTATTACCATTTGTTTAGTGACAGTGCTGAAAACAGTCATTTATAATTGGTCCTTCTATCATTTTGAAAGGTTCAGTAGCTGATATTTCTGATGATGATGAAGAATCCCCCTCAAATCCTTATATCCTAAACTTTATTTTAACAGTTAAAATTATTAAATGTTTGTTACAAATTTTCCCAGTTATCTGTAGTGACTATGCATGGATGTGCAATCAAAGAAAACAGGGAACAACTTTTGACACAGCCATAGGAAAAAAGATGCGGCTGTTCTAATTTAAAAAGAGGTGTTTTATACTTCTCTTTAACATATTACAAATGAGCTCTTTTGAAATATGTTAACAGTCCTATTGTAGCACTGTTTCCTATGTTGAAATATTTTCTCTACTCCGGTTCTCTATTCTATTCTATATCTATTCTGTAGAATAAATATGGGAAATGTCTGAATTTTCTTCAAATGTGCCTATCAGAAGCAATAATTCAGTAACTAAAATTATGATATTCACTACTTCTCCACTCAGATAAGCCAGTAAAAGTGATGTGAAATGGAAAAGGTGTCAGGGTTGATAAGAAATTCTGCAGCTAGATTCTTTTCTTTCTGAGAAAAAGTATTGTTACAAAATATTGTTGAAGCTAGCAAAAAGCCATTTAGTTCCATTTTCCAATACCTGAGCATACAGAAACTATAAATGTATTATTGATATTTTTTAAATTCCTAATTATGAGTCACTTAGAGTTTGATGTAAGATGGAGATGGCTACCTATATATTTCAAGCAACCAAATGAGTCTTTAATTATGCCCTTAACCCATAACCACAGACCCGCAGTCATAGTGACCGCAAGTTTTCCAAAATGTTCGGAACACCTCTATTTTTAGAAATAGACCATTCCGGTTGCGAATAGCTTTTGTTTCTCCACCAATAAGAGTGTATGCAGCATTGCACCTGCATCAGTTATTTAGTGTTTTCTGTAGTGGCATTCAAATTTTAGTTTCGGTCATTTTGATCGCAGATCTTTGTTAATGTTTTTTTTTTAATGTCAGGGCTATTTGCTGCCAAAAACAGTGTGATTTGGTGATCCAAACTTCAAAGAAAGGGTTCTAAAATGGTATGGAGAAGCAGAGAGCTATCTGAGTGAAGTGGGATCTGATTGTGATGAAAATTTTGTAATGAACAATGAGGAACCCGCTGCTGCCACCGTTTCTGACATCAGAAAGAAATTGATGATCAGGTACAATCTACATCGTGCAATAATTTATATGGCAAGAACAAATTCAAATGGTCTCCTGCACCTTTTGGAAGCAGTAGATCCAGTACAGAATAGTCACAATATTTTTCTGCAATTACCTGGGCTATGGCCAGCAGCTAGAAATCTCAGAAATTCACCTACTTCCCTAAAATTGTTGGTGAGTCTTATACTCCTAAAAGTATTGTAATTTATAATATAACTATATTTATAAATTTATAAGTTACTTAAAACTTTAGTGAAACCTTCCTTCCCTACAATATATATGCACAGGCCAAACCTCTCAGCTGATTTCACCAACTTATTTGTTGAGTGAGGAGAAAAGCATATGGCTAGTTAATGCTCAGCTAGCTTATAAAACAATTTAACTGTCTTGAAATTGGTTGCGAGGAGTCCTTGGTATTCTCTGAGCTTGCCTATTTTCTTGCAGACATTTCATTACCCAAACTACATTAACATCGTTCAGTGCTAGTGATATTACCTAGTTTTGATAATGAAAAGTCTGGAAGAGGCAATGGAGAGAAACAGGACACTAACGTTAGCCACTACATACAAAGAAAATTAGCATAAAATGTTCTACAGATGGCATCTCCTGCCCACAAGATTAGCGAAAATGAATAGGAACTTATCACCGCAATGTTGGAAATGCAATTTGGGGCCAGGATCTTTCTACCACATGTGGTGGTTATGTATAAAAGCCAGGGAGTTCTGGCACCAGATTAAGACATGGTTGGAGGAGATACTAGACCAAAACATAGACCTGAAACCAGAATTATTCCTATTAGGAATCACAAAAGAGAAATATAGCAAAGAACTGGTATGCTTAATGCTGCATGTGATAACAGCAGCAAGGCTGGTTTATGTGCAATAGTGGAAAAAGGAAGACACACACACCCCTCCCTGGAAGAAGAAACAATAAAGAAAATCTTGGCATGCACAGAAATGGACAGGCTGATGCTAGAACTCAAAAACAAGGACGAGATAGAATACTATAAAATCTGGAATAAAGTGTACCAATGGTTAGAAAGGAGAAAAGGAGGTGGAACAAAAAAGATTTAGGGTTTGTAGAATTAATACGGGAAAATATTTACCGGTAGACAAATATGTAAATGAAGACAAGCGATATGCATATAAGAACAAAGTAACAATGTATGTTAAATAGTAATTCTATTTGTTGTTATATGACAAGACCAGGATGGGCACACTGTGTCCGATGTTTTTAATGTTTATTTAATAAAAAACTTTTAAAAGAAAAAGAAAAAACAAAGAAAAAGAAAAGAGGCAAGCTTAGAGAGTACCAAGGACCCCTCAGCTCAACCCTGAACTACAAATATTCTCCTTTATTAGAAGTCTGTTTTAGTTAATCAAGTCATTTTCTTATATTTCAAATGGTCCAGATGAGAGTGGAGATAATTGCTATCATACTCTACAAGTCATTAATGCCACCCATAGCAAATGGTAAGGTCTTCAAGTAAATTTGCGAATTAATTGCAAGACAGTACTTGGGGAGCATTTCTTACAAAATCAATTAGAAGACTAATCAACAGACCTTTTAAGAAATATATCATTTGCAGCTAATTAAATAAGAAATTACTACTTCTTGTGAGGATTCTTTATTTTCTGAGGACTGGACACACAATACAGTAATAAATAACTGTACACAATGCTTTACTGTGGCACATATACTCCCAACAATAAGCCTCCTATTCTCCCACATACCTACACATTGTCTTAGTGTTCACTTTTGTAAGCTGGGTGTGATGAAGCTGCCTATGGACCTTGGCACATTCCTAAAAACACCAGAGTAAGGCTCAGTTAGCCAGATCCTGTGACACTGGTGGAAATGTTTGTGCATAATTAGGAATGGTGGTTGACTTCCTAGGCCCATGGTGGTGAACCAATGGCACTCCTGCCAGAGGTGGGACGCAGCACCCTCTCTGATGGCATGTGAGCAATAGCCCCAGTTCAGCTCTGCTGCATATGTGTGTGTGCCTCCTGCTAGCCAGCTGGTTTTCAGGTCTCTGCCGTGCATGGGCAGGCCACGTGTGGGGGTGAGGCATATGTGGAGGTGCCTGGGGCACATGCGCGGGGTCACACATGCATTGCACTTTGGGGGTTCGTGCGCACTTTCGGCACTCAGCCCGGAAAAGGTTAGCCATCACTGTCCTAGGCACATCAGATAGGAAATACAACCAAATGAGCTAAATCTACTTTATTATAAAATTACATTAACAGAATCTTGTTACTCTGAAAGTACAAACTTCATGCTGTCTACTTTTTTAACTGCTTGCTTCATTAGGGTGCTTCCCTGAAAAGCTACAATGAACTAAACTCCCTCCCTGCACCGCCCAAGAAATCCATCAACGAAGAGGTTAACCAATCACTCTGTATCACTTCGTGGGCAGTGGTGCAATTGCTTCTGGTGGGATTTTCTCTTCTGGCTTTCAACTCCTGGGCATAGGAGGGGAGAGACTTTCTAACACTGTTTCTGTGTTCCAGCAACTGCCGTCTGGCTTGTCAGCTATTTCAGAAATGGGGGAGGAAGATTCCTTTGAGACCACTTCACTACCACCCTTGCCAAGTTCCCATGAGAACTCAAACTACGAAGAGACTATGCAGGAGGGGGAGAGCAGCTTTGAAGAGCCCATGGAGGATGGAATGGACAAGGTTTGAAGAGCCCATGGAGGATGGAATGGAGGAGGGAGGGGGAAGTGATACAGGAGATGAGTGGGCTAAACCCAAGGAAAAAGGTAAAAGTGTCATTAGTTTGGTGTTGTTCCGTTCCCACAAAAGACCTAGGACCAGCTCACCATGAATTCTATTGACCCTTATCTAGTTGCCAATTTGCCTTGACCATTAGTAGATAAGATTCTTGTGTATAGGTAGCATATAATAAACTTGAAGTGCTGTGAACTAAACTCCTGTTCCTGGTTACTTGCACCTAACAAGTTTCAGGTAATCTCAGAAGTCTCACAAAGTGATTTTTTAACACATTACGATTGTTAATTAATAAAGTTTTTGGAATCTGTTTTACATGTTAACCCTCATCTGCATAACAATTATATTTTATTCTCACTTCTGTCTGCTTTGCCCCAATTTAAATCCTAAATCAGTCTAGCTACACTAAATAAGAAGTGAGCTGAAGCTCACAAATATTTATGCCTTTTAAGAAAAAAAAACCATTAGTCTACTTCTGATTTTTGTTATTGTTGCCATAAACTATTAGGCTTCTCCTTTTATAACATTTTAATACAATTATTTGTAATAAAAGTATCATGTGGGCCTGGTGACAGGTAGATGGCAGGAAAAAGTTACAAAAATATTTTGTTTGTGTGCCTTTATTTAAAGAAGGGAAAATGAGAGAGAAGGAGAAAAAATAACAAAATGTTTTAATGAAGATTCTGTGTAACACATCCTTTCTCACATCCATTTGACACGATATCTTACCGGTTGTAATGTTATTTGTAAAGGCTTTGGATTCAATTTCCCAAATGTGGTTGGGCATTTGGAGAAGATTGGCATAGCACCCGCCAACAACTTATTAAAGCAGAAATGTCTTTTTCAGGGAGGCTTCCTTTGTAGTTCTCTGATCCTGGAAACATGCCTAGCTGCTTTAACGGGTCAGTGACAAGTACTGTATTCACGCTCACATGCCTTTAGAAGCTGTTTTTCAGAACTGAATCCAATGCCTTTTACAGACTTATTGTTCCCTTGGACACTTTTGCTTCTTTTATCACATATAATCTTGAAAAGAAGTTAATAAAACATGATTACATGGGGAATTTTAAAAATATGAATAAAAAAGCCCAAATAATGGTAGAGAGTCATTGCTATATTATTGCTAATATAGATAACAATCTCCTTTTGAAAAAAAAAAGACTAGAACTTTTTTATACAAAAGCTATGATTCAATCAAAAATACTATTATATGAATGTTTTAACAATATGTCCTTTAATGGAATGCAATGGTTGCTTTTAAATGGCTAGGTTAGAATAGTCTGATATAAAATATAAAGGATAAATATCAGATGTATAAAATGAAAGATTTTGTTTAGAGCCAGAAGAACTGATTTTACTTGCATTTCTAAAGAGAAGAATTGATCTGGCCCTTTATTTATAAATAGCAAGAGTGTGTTAGAATAGCACAAACATAAATGCAATGACTAAGGGCAGTAATTTATTACTTAAGATGCTACATTTTTTAATCATTCCTTTGGAATGATTGACAACAGCAGGAAAAAAATAAACTGCTTCCCACTTTCTGTCATTTTCCTGAACATAAATAAGAACTGCAATCCATAGGAAGGCTGTAATGATGAAAGAGTTTGCTCACATTGCATTCAAGCCCATTGAGTTTTGCAGAGGAAGATAAATGAAGTGGATACCTGGCTGTTGACCTAAAATATGATGCTATCCCTTATAGATCAAGATCAGTTAGATGAGGATATATCCTAATGGTATCCTTGAATATGCAAATATAAAGAACCACCTTTGTAGCTCATCCTTTTTCAGACTTAGCACTGGGGGCGAGGGGGGGGATCACCAAACAGAACAGAGGATTATTTCTCTAAAGTTTGTGCTTCAAAATATACTGTTTAGTTGTCAAAACATAATTTCATAGTACAGTTATCCTTCACTGTATTTTTTCTAATTCCCCTTTGAAGAATTTTGGATAGTTAGAACATTTCTCTACCTCTATTTTCAATTGGACTTCAACAAGCCTCCAAAATATTTATCCTTTGGATGAACATAGGCAAAAAATAACAAACTTAATATTAGACCTCTTGCCTCAAGACAGGAAGAATCCTGATAGAATATAATTTCAGCAAGACTGCTTCTTGTAGTGTTATGATTATGTGCATATCAATAATAGATGGACATAATAAGCATTCTTATGGATGAGGCCATTGGCTCAACTAATCAGTTTTGTCGTAAGGCAACTAAAGTCTTCAAAGAAGCCAAAAAGTCAGTGTTTTTGTAAGTACCTGGAATTCAGGTGAGTACTGCTTTTGATCCTGGGGGTAACATATAGCCAACATGAATAGTAGTAGCCCTCAATCATTATCATCTCTTTCTCATCCCCAGCAGTTCAAAATGTTTTACTCAGTCTTTATATTTCCCATGTGGATCCCAAAGGGAACATTTGCTTACCTACTCATTGTTTCAGATACCTAAATATCACTCGTCAGAGATTCCATCTATGTACTTCATTTCAACTGCAATCCTCACTGACTGTTAGATGTAGGCATGGATATTGTCTCTGGAGAAGAGAAATAGATAACCTATGCTACCATTATTTCATCTTGAAGACTGCTTCCTTGAGAACTGGGAAATGAAATTCAAAAACATCTGATTATTTATTCATGTTTATTCAGAACCACCACTCTATGTAACTATGATCTGAAGAAACTAATGATGGGAAATTGAACTAATAATTGTAAATCAATGACATGTTTGGCTTCTGTGTTTGTTTCTTTTTTTCTTTGATACCAGGGGTGTCAAACTCACATTATCACGGTGGCTTCATGTGATGTATCGGCACTTTCCCCTCTTTTGCTAAAATGGGAGTAGGCGTGGCCAATGCATGACGCATCCAGCCCATGGGCTGGGAGTTTGACAGCCTGTTCTATACCTTTCTCCTTCTCTCTTATTCTTGTAACACTGCTTGTTAAGAAATTTTCAACATCTTTTCCAGTTTCTTGCTTCTTTCCTTTATAATATGTCATGAATAAATTGCTGAAGAAAATATTTTTCCCCAAATGAGACTAAACACACAAATGGAGGAAATTTCTTTTATTTTGATTTGCAAAGGGTTCTAAAAAGAATATATTTGGGGTTTTTTCCCTCTATAAGGTCTCCTTCTGGTGATTCTTTAAAAGTACTGTCTTGCTGTCATTAGCATTAAATCACTCCCAGCAAATGATGCCATGAATGGAGATATTATCATGCAGTATGTTATTTACCCTCCTCCCACATTCATCTAAATGCACAGCAGAAAAAAAGTGAGGCAGCTGGTGAAAAACACTTGAATGTAGCATACCAATACCATATTGTATTAGTATTGTACACTGTATTGTAAGATATTGTAAAGAATTTCTCAGAGAATTCTATTTCAGTTTAATGATTTACATGACAGAAAATTCTTGTGCATTAGTATTCTTTGCATGCAAACTGGTAATATTTCTGGAAAAAAAGTAGACTTTAAGTTTTACTGTAAGTACACAGACAGGCATCTGAAGAAGCATCAGTCTACTGCCGAAAAAAAGAAAGTTGCATTAACTATTTTCTTTCTGCTTTTATATAATATCTACAGTAAATTGATGCTTCTGATCTAACATGTATATTTCTATACTGTACAAGGAATAGAATAGAATAGAATTCTTTATTGGCCAAGGGTGATTGGACACACAAGGAATTTGTCTTGGTGCATATGCTGTCAGTGTACATAAAATAAAAGATTCATTCATCAAGAATCCTAAGGTACAACACTTAATGATAGTCATAGGGACCAAATAAGCAATCAAATCATATTAGGAAACAGTCAATATAAATCATAAGGATACCAGCAAAAGTACAGAAATATTTGTGTAGTGTACATACTAAGAACATACATCTGGTTCTGAGTATGGCTCAGAACAGAAATAGCAAAATGGAAAGTCAATTATTTAAACTGAACCAAATATGTTGGTGGAGAAGAGGGCAATATGGCATGTCCTCATATTTCTATAAAATTTATTGTTATACAACAATATAACAAGTTATTGCTTCAGAATTGCACTTCAAGCAATGCACACATACACATATATGATATATGTCTTCAGTAAGGATATTGTAAATATTTTACAAATGATATAGACTTTTTATCAACTCATTTTATAAGAAGAAGATTACTCTAGGACAGAATTCTTATCCAGTGAAGGAAAACAATTAAGATTTGACCTAATTATGAAAATGAAACAAGTAAATATTGATATTCCCAATACATTGGAACTCTGTAATAAATTCTGGAAAATTCTTCACTTAATGATTTTCACCAAATATATAATTAAATATCTGTATATTTACTGATAATAGTAGCTTGATGTCATTGCTATATCATTGTCATAAATAGAAAATTTAAACTAATGCTGGCCCAAAAATATGTTCTTATTCCTACCCTTGACTTTTTAAAATTGATGGAAAGAAAAAAAAATGACATTTTCCTAGATTTGGTGTGATATTGTTGTTCTTAAGTTAGTTTACAATGTGGGTGAGTAGCATGCAAGCCCTATTTTTCATGATAAAAATCACCTCTCCAAGAGGCTGCAATCAAGCATAAACAACACGGGAAGCTCTTCCCATGGGATTCCTTCAGATGAAGAAGTGGAGGCAGCCAGCAAGGCTAGAGAAAGATAGAGAGCGAGAGAATAGAAAACACCCATAGCAGCTTATCTATTATCTCTGAAACAATGCGATACACTCAGAAACAATGAAAAATTCAAATAAAATAGAAGACACCCTGGAAACAGTGGCAAGATCAGTTTTGTACTCAGATTTTATTCTGACAGTTATATGAGTAGATGCCTTAATGAGACTAGGGAGGGTTGCTCTATTCACCACATAAAACTGTAAGTTTGCAAGTTAACAAATTGGTTCTGTGAGAAGAAAGGCAGAAAGATATTTGGGTGGCTCATGCAGTCTTTTATAATATAATCCAATTGTATATGGTTTCTTCTTTTCTTTCTGTCTTTTGACAAAAGATTTGCTCAAGAAATGCATTCACATGTAGAATTCAACATGAAAGGAAACATGAGCTTTTCTTCTCTTTCAACTGCACTGTGACATTCACAAACAGTCAGTTGTCCATGACTACAGAAAGATTGTCTACAGCAGGGAGTCTTCGTGTTCATAAAGGGATCCAGTGCACATGAAAGCCTTCCTGTGCATATAAAAGCTCCCAGCCTCAGACAATCATGTGGCACCTACTGGGAGAGGCTATTCATTGATAACACCAATGCAACTTAAAGAAAGACAGGACTGCTTACCAATCATCAAGGGCTTATCTGAATGTGATATGTATTGTAATGAAGATTTATATAACTTTCTAATTTTTTAGAAAGTATTGCGGGTGGACAGTGAATGTTTCAGCAGCCTGGGTGCTTGAAGCAAAGGTCTGCTAACCTATTTTAGCTAAAATCTATGCTGTTAAACAACTTTTTCAAAGACTAACAATCATGATTTTTTTAAAAAAAACTCATATGGATGAAGATATGTCAATAAATAAAAGCATAACATTTCAGGTTTTTTTAAGAAAAAAGCAATCTCAACAGCACTATAAAACAACGCAAGGTAGTTGATATGATCTTAAAAATCTGGACTGAAATATTAGCCAACTTAGATGGAAATACGAACACATTTTAATGAACCACATCCCTAGCCACCAATGTTTTATGAATTATGGCTGACTATTCACTGTAGACTCTCTAATTACTATTAAAAAGGACAAAGGAAGTCATGGTGATGAAAGGATGGAAGTTAAAGATAATGGAAGGCAGCAATTTCATATTTAATTCTCCTCCTGATCTCCTTCTCAACAACTCTCCTCTTAGTTAACTTCTGGTGGAGGCATCGTGAGTTAAATATGTCTGTGTGGAGAGTGTAGACAATGTAGACATCAAAGTGCAAAGAACTAATGATTAGACAGATTCTTAGGAACCTGTCATGCCTGTTGAGGGGGCAACTCCGTTGGCCTGGGAGGAAACTGGGGAAGGGCAGAGTCAGTCCAGGCAAGGTTTTTCAGAAGGGAGGAACAGAAGCTGGAGGAACATGAGACACAGAGCTCGGACGAGTAGCAAGTACCACTCCCTCCTGATTCAAGAGCTCAGAGAGTGCAGAGAAGGTGTGATCAGAGCAGACAGAGCAGGCTACTCACGAGGAGAGTGCCCCGCCAATCTTCACCATACATACCTGGGGAATGAGACTTAAGGAGACACTGTGGGGAGGGGCATTGTTGGGAACAAATGCCAAGTTCCTGAAGTGTTGCGTGCTGATATTTCAATTTGCCAAGAATCCTTGCATTCCTTTTGGTGTTCTGGACTAATTACCTTATTTTTATTTTATTTATTTTATTTTATTTTAATTTATATGCCGCCCTTCTCCAGAGACTCAGGGCGGCTTACAATGCGATAAGCAATAGCCTTCATACTTTTGTATATATTTATACAGAGTCAGCTTATTGCCCCCACAACTGGGTCCTCAATTTACCCACCTTAGAAAGGATGGAAGGCTGAGTCGACCTTGAGCCTGGGGAGTTTCGAACTAGTGTAATTGGATCTTTTGCTCCCTGAACTCCTTGATTTGCTCTTGTTTTGCCAAGTACATTTGGGATTTATTGCCGGGCAGCCTTGGTGCAGACAGTGCTGGGCTGGATGAATAGAATAGAATAGAATAGAATAGAATAGAATAGAATAGAATAGAATAGAATAGAATAGAATAGAATAGAATAGAACTTGGAAGTCTTCTAGTTCAATCCCCTGCTTAGGCAGGAAATCCTATGTGACTTCAGACAAATGGTATCCAACACCTTCTTAAAAGCTTCCAGTGTTGGAGCATTCACAACTTCTGGAGGCAAGTTGTTCCATTGATTAATTGTTCTAACTGTCAGGAAATTTCTCCTTAGTTCTAAATTGCTTCCCTCCTTGATTAGTTTCCACCCTTTGCTTCTTGTCCTACCCTCAGGTGCTTTGGAGAATAGCTTGACTCCCTCTTCTTTGTGGCAGCCTCTGGGATATTGGAACACTGCTATCATGTCTTTCCTAGTCCTTCTTTTCATTAAACTAGACATACCCAGTTCCTGCAACCGTTTTTAATATGTTTTAGCCTCCAGTATAAAGTAAATTATATACTTTATAATTATAAAGTGGTATTAACACTTCATGTGATCTTGATTCTATCCCTCTGTTTATGTAGCCTAGAACTGTGTTGGCTTTTAATGTGTTTTATTTATTATTAAACTTATCTGCCATCTATCTTGCCCAAAGGAGACTGTAGGCGACTTACAATTATAAAAACCCACAAGATTAAACCTTAAAGCATTAAAACAGATACTGACACTAAAATTGAGTTAAAATTGACCAAGATGGGAAGAAAGAGAGCAAGATGCACATAAGGAGGAGGTGGGATCTTATCTTTCAGCCACCAAAATGACACGATCTCATACATTAGAACATCACAACTTATTAAGGTATATTCCAGTGATGGTTAACCTTTTTGGTGCTGAGTGCCCCAAGTGCAAATGCATGTGTGCGTGCCCCAATCCCCAAAATGTAATGCAAGTGTTCCCCATGCATGCACTCTGCCCCATGCATGTGTCCGCATCTCCCGTACATGTGCCCCCCCGCACCCCATTTTGGCTTCCAGGTTGGTGCGGGTGGCAAAAATGGAGTAGAAAGGTAGGGTGTGCTGTGGGAAATCTGCAGAAATTGGGGAAGGCCCTGCCCTCCGCACATATGCGGGGCAGGGCCAGCTGGTTTGTGGGAGGTGCACACATATGCGCGACTGGTGGGAGGCACACGAGTATGACTGGTGGAGCTCAGCCGGGGCAACGGTTGATGTGCCCTCAGACAGGGCTCTGTGTGCCACGTGTGGCATACGTGCCCTGGATTCATCATCATAGATATATACCCATGACTGCCTAGTTAGATAAATTTGATTCAGACACTTCGCTGACAATATCAGATTAGAAACTTAAATTTGGGGAATATGGCAAAATTAACAGTTTACATTCAGAATAGAAGTGTGACTCAATTTAAGCAAGAATGAATTCCCTTTACAACAGCAAGGGAGGAACCCCAAGAATGGCAGCTGCAGAAACTATGGTTGTTGCTCAGAGCCCAAAATTATACATTTTGGATGTGCTTTGAGGTTTTAATCTGTTTGGAGCCTTTTGCTTTTTATTGCTTTCTTAAGAGAAAGAGACTATCAACAATAATACCTAGGGATGCCTTGTCAGGGGCTTGATCATAACTTTAAACATTGGAATCTCTGCCAACAATACTTTCAGAAAAGTCCAAATTCTTAGTACCTGCAGATTATCTAATGAAATATCTGGTCAACATCAGGAATCTAAATAAGTGAGCCTTCATTTATGAGAAAATTGTTCTTAGGCAGCTACTGTTCCTCTTGGCATTAGTGGTAGATTGCCCCCGATTCACACCGGTTCTATAGAACCAGTAGTAAAACTGGTGGGAGGCTCTGCCCACCGACCCCGATGTCATCAAAATACTTCTGCGCGTGCACAGAAGCTTCTGTGCTTGCGGAGAGGAATGTGCGGCCCCGCTGTGAACCGCTAGTAAAGGTAAGTAGAACCCACCCCGGTTTGGGAGATGTTACATTATGAAACTGGCATGGTCCTCTTTAGCTTAATAGTTAATATAGATAAAAGATAAGCAAGATGGATTAAAAGTACAATGATTCAATCTACAAAGCTTGCCAAGTAATGTCTTTTAAACGCATGTGTGAAGTAATTTGCAATACATAAATTGTATGCATTTTCTTTCTCTATTTCTGTGTTATCCTCCTTTTTCATACAGTTACAGAACATTTAAATGATAGGCTTCTAATTTTCATGTAAAAATGATGGATCATAACACTCAAGAAATATAGTGACTCCAATCTCTGATTGTATGGACAACATTTCTTATTTTACAGCTATCTTGTGGCAGATCTGGCTGTAAATTTTCCCAAGCAAAAACCCACTTTTTCACAGATGCATTCCCAGTCCTGCTTTAAGATGTGCCACTATGTCAACTATTTTGTCTACTGTTCCAGCCAAGTAAAAGCAGAATTCTGAATTACAGCTCCAGAGAAAGCTATTTTTTTAAATAGTCAGCATTCATTTTTTTCATCAGATTTATAAAAAATGCTCCTCAGAGGAAATTATGGGTTTGAATAGTAGCTGTTTTATAATACAATGTTTTCTCTTTGCTTGCTTCCCATTTTTTTAATTTTTTTACAAAATTGTTTCCCATTTAAAAAAAAAACTTTTTCTTGAATTATGGAAACTAGGAAACTGAACTGAACAATTCATGACTGACCCCTAACAAATTTATAACTTGCCTGCCCTCTCAAAACTCCTAGCCACAATCTACATCTTAAAAAACTGACCATATGTCTACTTCAATGTTCACATTTCTTTTCAAATCAATGCCATTTTGTTTTTTTAAGCTTTAAGAATCATGCTGAGATCCATATTCAGTTTCCAACAGTCAAAACAGAACAGACCAAAATCCCAGCTACCTTTTATAGCAATCAGAGTCTTTCAAAAATACAGTGTAAGAACTGATAAATAGTCTGTATCAGCCATTTCATTTGCTTAATCAAAATTCCTAGTCTGCTAAATTAATTACCCTTTGGGGCTATAGAAACAGGTTTCTAATTTAATTGCAGTACATTATTAATAATGAAAAGTTCTAGGAGTGCTTCTTTATGAATCAGACAAGTTTAAAGTGATACAATCACTATGCACTGACCTCTCGGGAGTAACTAATAAATACAAAGCATTTTTTTTTAAAAAAAATTGATTTATATGCTACCCTTCTCTGAAGACTCAGGGCGGCTTACAATGCGTTAAGCAATAGCCTTCATACTTTTGTATATTTATACAAAGTCAGCTTATTGCCCCCACAAACTGGGTCCTCATTTTACCTACCTTAGAAAGGATGGAAGGCTGAGTCAACCTTGAGCCTGGTGAGATTCGAATTTACAATAATTGCAGACAGCTGGTGTTAATCACAATGCTTTAGTCTGCTGAGCCACTAGGCCCATTTCTTGAATCAAGATATGCTTAGATATCTCTTTTTTAACAAAAATTACATAGCACAGTGCTAGAGCAACAGACTCATTTACACATAATGAGGAACTAGCAGGTATTGAAGCCACAGGCTTGGTTTTGTGAAAGATTGCCTGATGTGTTGAGTTCCTAGTCATTAGAGGCTCAAACTTGATTTTTCAAAATATTCAAAATATTACTACATAGAAATTCTCTCTGGTGCGCTAATTACTCAGGAAGAATTATTCCATCACCGGTCTTTATTATTCCTTCTGATGCCTGTTCAAGCAGGAGATGAATATGCTAAAGATTCAGTTTCTTTCCAGAGTGAAAATCATTGATTCATTAAAAATTCAAGCCTTGATTATGTACATAACAATTATAAAAAGTAGAAGGAAGTTCAAAGAAAACAAAAGGAGGTGGTATTGAAGCACTAATAATGAAAAGGATTAATTCCCATAATACAGACATAAAACAAAATACCCACAGCTGAAATTACAACAAGTGAATTTGCATAAGATCTACAGGTAGTTTCATTATCCTAAGTTATCTGTATAATTTCTAGAAATACTACCTTCTTTCCTTTTTCTCTACCTGGCCTCAACTAATCTCAGGAAAATGCTTCTATAAAGCAAAAGCAGCAAAAACGGTTCCCAATTTCATCTTAAAAGCTTATCTGAGATCATAGCATTTTTTTGTAATTACCCCCTTTATGAAAGTGCATCCAGTCTTTATCTAGAATTGCTAGCTGAAGAAAGCCATTTTAGCACCTTATCCTCTCAGCATCTGCCCCCATCACCACTACTTATAGAAGGACAAAACAGAATATGACGTGGAAGGTATACTGGACTCTAGTGAAGGGGCAAAAGCATACAATATCTGATCCTTTGGAAAAGCAACCCAATAGCTGAATGTTTGTGGGAGAATGCCAATATGACCATGCCCCCTGATTTGGCAACTTCAATGTTTCCCTTAAAAAACCATGACTAATCAAGCTTCTAGCCCCTTGCAGTTATGAATTCCTTGGAACACCCAAGGAATTCATAGCTGAGGCTTAAATAGCCTCTGTGGACACATCTAGAGAAAAATGGGGACGTTGATGATGTTCAACCATCCACTTCTGGCCTTCATGCCTCAGGGTAGTGGGGTGGGGAGGAAACTAATGTTTTAGATGTTTTTCAGCAAGCACCATCTGGCTCATTGCAGGGGAGGAAGATTCTCTGAGACAGCTTTACTGTCACCACTGCCAAGTTCTCATGAGAACTCAGATTCTGAAGAGACCATGCAGGAAGGGAAGGGCACTTATGGAGACACCACGGAAGAAGGGGAGGAATCATGCTGAAGGGGAAGGTGATGCAAGAAAAGGATGACAGAACCCGGGGATGAAGTTAAAAGAGGGATCAGCCTAGAATCCCTATATAGCCACAAGCAGACTAAGTCTAACCGCTGTTGAATTCTGTGGGCCCTTGTCTAACTTCAAGAAGGTGATAACTATTAGTTGAAAATATTCCTATGCATAGGCTATTTAGCAATAAATCAGTTTAACTGGATCTTCACATGTGGACCTAATCTGTTGCATCTGACATACATGCCTTCCCTTCCCTAACTCTCCCTTTGCAAAGGGGAATAAAGATATTTTTCTATTCATAGAGAAGTATCATCTTTACATTAAGGAAGTGTCATAGCTATTCCATAAATAAATGACTTCTTTGTCAACATTTATCTTTCCCTCTCCTTAACTGTGTCTGATTCTTGCAAACTACCTGGATAAGTATCTACCTGTTTTCTTGGGAAGATTTTTCACAAGTGGTTTGCCATTGCTTTCTTCTTAGGGTTAAGAGAAAATGACTGGCCCAAGGTCACTTTGTGCCTACAGGGGAAATAGCACTACAATCTTCTGGTGTCTCACCTGATGCCTTAACCACTACACCAAACAGATTCTTAACATTAATTAATTATCATATTTAATATTCCTATAGCACTTACAACTATTTTTCATATTTCTCATTTATTTTACATATTTCTATGACACTCTTTAACACAATTCATTTCACTGTAGCTTTCACATCTTTTTTCTTTAAGTCCACTTTTTATTCATTTTGTTTTGAGATGAATCTACCTGCCAGTAAGTTTGCCTAAATAACATACATTTTCTCTTTCTTCAATCTATTGGTATTCTGGTTTCTTCACCTTCCTCCATTTACTTTCACACTGAATTTTTCCCTTCAAGATTCACCCTTGATATCAAAATTTAAAAATCAAATCATGAAATAAAATGTTAAATTATTTGCATAACATGATATTCATGTATTAAATGAATAAAAATAAATATCATTTGATAATGTAATATTAAAATAGTTAAGATGTGTTTTTGTTAATGTATTGATCAATGACTTTATTACAAATCAATACAGATACTTAAATAAGAATAACAAAACGTTATTGGAGTTGGAGTTGGAAAGACCTTTTAGATCTCCTAGTTCAAACAGGAAAACCTATGTGATTCCAAACAAATAGTTGTCCAATCTTTTATTTAAAAACTTCAGTGATGGAGCACCCTCAATTTCTGAAGGGAAGCTGGTCCACTGGTTAATTGTTCTTATTGATGGGAAATTTCTACTTAGTTCTAGATTGATAAGTTTCCATCTATTGCTTCTCCCACTTGCTCAGGTGCTTTGAGAATAAGTTGATCCCCCTTCTCTGTAACAATCCCTTAAATATTAGAAGATTGTTATCATATCACAATCCTTCTCTTCATTAGACTGGACTTACCCAGTTGCTGCAACCATTCATTGTAGGTTTTAGCCTCCAGCCCCTTAATCATCTTTGTTGCTCTTGTCTGCAGTGGTAAGACTCTTTCTAGAGTCTTACCACTGCAGTATAATACACTACTATCACTTCATAGTATCTTAATGTTATTCCTCTCTTGATACAACTTAAGACTGCATTAGGTTTTTTGTCAGTTGCAGCACACTACTTGCTCATATTTATGTGGGTGTCCATTAGGACTCCTAGATCCCTCTCACAGTTACTGTTGAGCTAGGCACCACCTATTCTATACCTGTGCATTTGGTTTTTCTTGCCTAAGCATAGAACCTTATTTTTTTCAAACCTAAATTGCATTTTGTTAGGTAGGGCCCAATGTTCAAGTTTGTCGAGATCCTTTTGGATCTTGAGCCTATCTTCTGGAGTATTGGCTATTCTTATCAGCTCATTGTTGTCTGCAAATTTGATGAGTTTCCCTTCTATCCCCTCATCTAAATAGTTTATAAAGATGTTGAAGAATATTGGGCCTAAGATAAAACTTTGGGGTACCTCACTGCATGATTTCCACCATGTAGGTGGAATTACAGAATACATATTTCGTATTAAGGAATACATACTGAGTCAGCCTGTTATAAATCCATCTGATGGGAATGCTGTCTATTCCACAGTTTTCTATCTTACCAAGAAGCAGCTGGATCCACTTTGTCAAATACCTTATTGAAGTCCAAGTGTACTATATTAATACTATATTCACAGCATTTCACTGGTCCATTAATTTAATCATTTTGTCCAAGACTGCAATAAGGTTTGCCTGGCATAATGATTTTTGAGTAATAACATACTATACCCAGTAATCCTTAGCTCACTTAATCTTGGTTTCCTCTTGTATGCACTTCACATTCAGCATGCTGCTAGACAAAATTTTGCTATATCAGAGGTGGAGGTTTTTCTTTGATGGGAAAAATAAAAAACCGTCTTCCTAATGAGATTGGCGTCCATTGATCCTCTACATTTTATAAAAGGAGGAAGGAAGGAAGGAAGGAAGGAAGGAAGGAAGGAAGGAAGGAAGGAAGGAAGGAAAGAAAGAAAGAAAGAAAGAAAGAAAGAAAGAAAGAAAGAAAGAAAGAAAGAAAGAAAGAAGCAGGAACAAGATGATCTCTGTCCAACCATTGTCTCTGCAATAACTGTGAACATGTGCTGAAATCAAATGTGTCATTATATAAGCTGGAGATAAGTCACTAGTTCAACTTTGCTGGTTTTATTGGGTTTATTTGGAACTTAAGTATGCATGTCCTTGTTTCTGTTGCATCTCCCTATCTCCAATAAATTCCTTTTCCTGTCTTGAGATTTGGTTTACTTAGTTTAAATGGGGAAATTTTCCCTTCCTGATTTTATTTTTCCTTCATGGCTCCATAGTCCCTTGTATTTCAGGACTGACCCAACTTTTGTTAAATTCTGCATTATAACTTTGGGCAAAAGTTCCAAAGTATCTTCCTTCCTTCCATAACCTTCCATTCTGAAGGTTATGTTTAAGGGTGACAAAAGAAAAAAGGTTAAGAACTGTAAAGCTGAACCGATAAGTGAATACAAATAAGTTTTTGTAGAGAACTCTTGCAATGAAAAGTATGTGGGGAAGGTTTTACTCATTCATCCCCTTTTGAAAAATCTACGGTAACTACTTCCATGGGACAGTAGCAAAGAAGGAAACAGATAGGTAAATATTACTGCTATTTCAAACAATTTATACTGAAAAAAGTTATAACATAAATACTGCTTGACGTCAGAAGTTTGAGGACCAGAGTTTTCATGTAGAATTTACATTAGCAATCTTAAAAAATAAAGTTATACTAAAGTTAGAGAAAACCGCAAATACTTGTGAGTTTTTTAAAAAAGAAAATCCAGTAAAACCCTCAATAAACTCAAAACTTATACTAATGCAAACAAAACAGACCACATTTTACTGATCCACATATCATGTGACAACATAAAAGAGAAAAAAAATTGCAAAAGGACAACAAAAATCAATTGCTGAGAGATCTTTAGTAATAGTATAAATTTTATGTTTTTAGATGCAAGAGTGAATTAGTAACAACTTTAATTTTCTTAAACTAAACCAATGTGCGATCCTTTTCAAATATAAAAGGATATTTAATCCTATTTTAATATTTAATCTTATTTCAATATTGGAGATTAATTGGGGATTAAATATCATGAGCAATGAAATAAGGTTACTAGACCATCAGTTGATAAGATTTGGCTATATAAATAGATAATGAAATAAAAGCAGACAGTGAGACAATCTGTCCACTTCAATTTACATGGTGAAACATTTTCACTCATAATATGCTCATCAAAAACTGCCCAGTTTTCACTTATTTGGTGTGGTGAGTGAGGGAAATAAAATGCAGCCCTTTCTCAATTTAGACATTTTAGCTAATGTTTTTCATAGACTTATTTTTAGACACTTCTGCTTTGTTCTTCAGCATGTTACTGTTTTCAGTAAAACAACAGAAATTAAACATGCGAAGAAAGAAGGGAACATATTTTACCTATTAATTTTCAAACCATGGCTGGGTTTGTGTGTGTGTGTGTGTGTGTGTGTGTGTGTGTGAAAGTTTTGCATTAACTTACCCAATGAAATTAATATGCAAATGTTTTGCTCTTCTGACAGCATAAGAATATATTTTTCATGAAATGTGATGATGGGCAAGACTGTATATGTGAAAGCAGAAGATAATTGTGTCCCAGACCACCTGTTCATCTGGAAAAGACTAGCAGCAATAGTGACAGGATGTGTCTATTAGAACTGATATCTGCAGCTTCCCCCAGCTCCACTTTTAGTTTTTAAATTCATATAAAGTTTCATAATTTGTCTTCATTCTACAGTGGAGGTTTTTTGCTTTAGATTTTTTTCCCCTTGAAAACTGTGTAGTGATGGTCCATTGTGCAGAATAAACTCTCTGAGTTACCTGCAGAGTTAATTGGGCAAAATAACCAGTTTAAGAAAGCTCTGTTGATCTCTCAGCCAAATTGCTTTCAGCAAAAATAGATATAAAATATATTTGAAGAAACAGAATCTGCTTCTTCAAATTCTACCTTTACTCTTTCTTAGGATAACTTCTTGATTAATTTATTTCTTTAAAATATTTATAAACAACCATGTACCCAGAAAAATCTGGGAGTGGGATACAAACCATAACAGCAAAGTAAAAACATAAAATAAAAGTGCAATAAATGCTAACATTAAACAATTAACACCATAACATAGGACAGAGAGGCATTTAAAGGAATGGGACAGCTGTAGTCAGTGTATCCCTTGTGTGACAGTAAAATGCCAGATCCTAACTGAAAAGTTAGTAGATAATGCTAGATATAATTGGATTACCAAGGAAAAACATTCCAAATAGCAATTTGGAAGAGATACATCATAAGAATTTGGTAGTATCAGAAGGTAGTCTCAATTAAGACTATGGAGTGTTATAAATTAAAAGGCAAGAGATGGAGGTATAAGTGAAGCACCTCACTATTGCACCGAGAGGTGGTATTCTGCTGGTTTAGATCAGTTCATGCAAACTGGTAGTGGAAATTCTGAATAGTTTGAAGAACCAGCAAATTGGCCCTGCACCTGGCCCTGCCTGCCCCAACCCGCCCCACCCCGTCTTATATATCTTGCCTTCACCATGCAACCCAGCTAATCTCCTTGCCTCCAAGCCTCACCCACTCTGCTCACCAAAGGTAAACATGCCACCTTCTCACCCTTTGCCTTCAGCATTTAAGAGTTAGCTTACAATATTAGATTGTAAAGATTTCAAATTATCTTGTAACTGTGTTGCTTGTGTGTGATGCACCCACAACTTCTGAAGGCTAGCTATTCCATTGGTTGATTGGTCTCGCCTTTAGGAAATTTCTTCTTAGTCCTAAGTTGCTTCTCTCTTTGGTTAGTTTCCATCCATTGTTTTTTGTCATGCCTTTTGGTGCTTTGGAAAGTAGTTTGACCCCCTCATTTTTGTAGGAGCCCCTCAAATTTCCTGACAGAACAATTCATCAATGAAACAACTTGTCTCCAGAAGTTGTAAATGCTCCAAAATTGAAAGTTTTAAAGAAGAGATTGGATAAACATTTGTCTGAAGTGGTGTAGGGTTTCCTGCCTAAGCAGGGGGTTGGACTAAAAGAACTCCAAGATCCCTTCAAACTCTATTGTTCTGTTCTGTTCTGTTCTGTTCTGTTCTGTTCTGTTCCATTCCGTTCCATTCTAAATATTGGAATAGTGCTATTTTATTGTGAGTTGGACTAAGGAGAAATTTCCTAAGGGTGAGACCAATCAAGTTGGCCATGCCCACCCAGCCACATGCCCATTCAGCCATGCCTACCCAGCTAGTCATTAGGGCAGAGAATCAGATGTTAAATTACTTGAATCCCACCACTGACTAGAAGGCAAGACAAGAAACAATGGCTGGAAACTAATCAAGGAGAGAAGCAACCTGAAATTAAGGAGAAGCTTCCTAACAGTGAGAACAGTTAACCAATGGAACAGCTTACTGTCAAAAGTTGTGGGTGCTTCATTACTGGACGTTTTTAAGAAAAGTCTGGGCAGCCACCCGTCTGAAATAGTAGGGTCTTTTGCCTGAGCAGTGGGTTGGACTAGAAGACCTCCAAGATCCCTTCCAGCTCTATTCTGATTGGTTGATTTAACTTTTTTTTGAACTTCAACTCCCAGCCTGTCATTTCAAGTGAAGCAGGAACATTTTGTCTCATACATCAATTGGTAAAGGTTCCCAGAGTAGCTTACAAAGATTCAGTAATCAATCCTTGGCCTTAGGCTAGTAGTCTAAAAGAGTGTCTTTACCTTGCCCTGCTAGATAGGGAATTCTGGGAGTTGATCCACACTTCTTAAAGTTGAAAAACACTGCTCTAAGCACATTTTGGCTTTTGAACCTGAATAATCTCACAGCCTTTTTCCAGGTAATATTATGAATTAGCTTCACTTTCTGGGGTATCTTTAAACACAGGTATTGGCAACAATCCAAACATCAATGTATTGCTCATTTACTCTGTTGAGCTTGTGTGTTCCTGGAACAAATTCTTATTCCTGAAGTTTAGGTGATTCCAGATTCTGTGGGAAACAAACTGCCTTACCAAACTTTGATTCTTTCTTTGAATGGTTCTTTTCCTGCATATGTCCTTCATTAGACTAAATAATGGGTGTTTATTTCACAGTAATCATTTTCCAATCTCTCTTCTCATCCCGCTCCGTGCCTTCCAGTTTTGGTAACCTTTACTAAGTAACCGGAATCACAATTTCTGCATTTTTATTAAACCTTTTATTTTAATATTTATTTGTTGGTTGGTTGGTTGGTTTTATTGATCTGTTTCTTATGAGGATCCAAATAGTTTACTTCCATTCAGTTTGTTAATCATGGCGGGTATCTTTAACAGCTTTTTCAGGCAAACAATGGGCCTTTCTCCCTTGTTTATACTTTATTTATTTAAATGAGTAATTTTTACTGTGAAACTTGATTTGATCAATACAAAATTGTGAGCCAGTGTTTGACTTTTTCCCTGGGCTTATTACTGTTGTTTTTAACCAAAGTGCTATTCCTTTCATATTTCTTGGTGTGTTGGCAGGAAATATACCATACATATTTATATGCTTTTTTTTCAGGTGAGAAAAGCTGTTTTGGGATGTCCGTCAGAATGAAGCAGTCCGTTTAATATACCGTCTGAGGGCCCTCTGAACATCTAAGGTGTGCCACCATTGCTCCAATGGATGGCGTGGATCTGGGCAGAAATCAGGTATAATGAGTTCTTGAGTACAATGAAAGTAAGAATTTACTTTGGGCAAAAAAGCAGGATCCATACGCAGGACTACACGGTTAGAATGGAAAATGTAGCGGTCTTTCCGAATGGACAGGGCTGCCAGTTTGGAAATCCTCTGTGTGGATGTAATCACAAGGAGAAAGGCGATCTTGAGGGTTAGGAAGCGGAGGCTGATGGAGCCCGGTCGCTCAAATGGCAGAGACGTAAGGGCTTGAAGGATGAGAGGCAACTCCCATGTTGGATAGCGATGCATTACTGGAGGCCTAAGATTGGTAGCCCCCTGCAGGAAGGTGTGTACTCTTGGATGTTGTGTGAGGATATGAAGGGAATCACCAGTAAGGACCATCGATAAGGCGGTCATCTGTCTCCGTAGTGTGGTGGGAGCCAATCCTTTGTCGAGACCTGCTTGCAGAAATTCCAGCATCTCAGGGATGGAAGCCAACATAAGATCTATTTGATGTTGTGCAGACCACCAACAAAAGGCATGCCACAAGGCATCATAAATGTGGTTCATGGACAGATGCCAGGATGCTTGCATCGTGCATATCACCTTCCTTGAAAGATTAGCCTTCCTCAGGAGGATCTTCTCAAGTGCCAGATGGTCAAGTAGAGCCACTGGGGCTCTGGATGGAGAATGACCCCCAGCTGAGAGAAATCCTGCCGGGGCATCACATGGAGAGGCTTACGAGAACTGCAAATCAGGATTGGAGTGGCCAATGAGGTGCTACCAGAAGAAGTTCCCCCCATTCTGCTAACAGTTTCCGTAGTAACCGTGGAATGAGTGGTATTGGTGGGAATGCATAAATCAGCCCCTGTGGCCATGGGTGATGGAGGGCATTGCAACCTTCCCTCCTGGGGCTCGGATACTGTGAAAAGATGGAAAAAAAGGGGGGAAGGGGAAAAAAAATTAAATTGACAATCCAAGTATGGGAAATTTGACAATCTATTTGCCAGAGAAAGCCACTCAGGTCTCATCAGATAGACTGAGTGAAAAAGACTGAAGATAACAGACCACAAGAGGTTTGGCCAAAGATTTGAAAAAAATTAACACTAAGTCTGAAGCAAATAGATGAGAGATTAATCCATGCATGGATTGTTGGAGCAGCAAGTCTGGAAAATATACTATACATATCTATGTGCTTTTTTTCAAGTGAGGAAAGCTATTTTGGGATGGATGATTTACAACTTGAAAGAATTAAGTTGTTCTCCACTTGTTGAAACGCAGAAGCCCAGAGTTACGTATTTTAAAAGTTGCAACTTTAAATCTTTCCAATCACATCTATTTTGGTCCAACGTCATCAAGTAATAAAATTTCTATTCTATCATCAGTTTATTTTAAAGACTGAACTAAAAACATTAACGCCAAAAATTTGGAGAATTCAGTAGAAACAATTCATCCTGGCTGCCGTGTATAAATAATGCATAAAGGGCATTAGTCTCCAGGGATGCAGTCCTAGTATTTTTCCTTTGTAGCACCATTGTGTATAAAAAAAAGAGAAAGAAACATAATCAGTTATTCAATGAAAATCCTGAATGTTCAGATATATTTTACTTTCTTTTATTTTTAGAGAAACTGTAGAGATTTAGATGAAGCAATGGAAGAAGATAAACAAATTGAAGTTTAACCCATAATGAGACAAGGAATGCAGAGTGGAGAATCTGCTGACATGGCTGAGGAATCAACTGATGGATCTTTCAGAAAAAATAAAATCAGTAGATTAAAGTTTAGCAGTGCCCGGAAACTGGGACTTTGGGCATTCTAATGTAAGGGAGGGGGGGACGAAGGGAGAGAGGGAGAGGAAAAGAGAGAGGTTTTAATATGTCTTTTTCCTCTTAAAACATGGCACCCTAACCTATTTTGATATTTTACGTGGTCATCTAATTCAATCTAATGGATGAACCACAAAGAGGATGGGGTCAATTTCCAAAGCACCAGAGGGCAAGACAAGAAAAATGAGACAATGGATGGAAACTAACCAAGGAGAGAAGCAACCTGGAATTAAGGAAAAATTTCCTAAGAGTGAGGACAATTAACCAGTGGAACAGCTTGCCTTCAGAAGTTGTGGATGATTCATCACTGGAGGTTTTTAAGAAAAGATAGGACAGTTGCTTTTCTGAAATGGTATAGGATCTTCTGGTTGAGAAGGAGGCTGGACTAAGACCTTCAAGGTTTGTTCCAGTTCTATTCTGATTCCTTAAACACAAGAAAAACATTAACTGAAAAAAAATTATTCAGACCAAGTTTTGATGCTATGTCAATTAATCTGGTTCTGTGAAAAAAAAAATATATTGACCCATTTATGTACCTTTACAATATATCTTGTTTGGTGTAATGATTAAGGTATCAGGTTAGAAATCTGTACACCGCAAGTTCTAGTCCTGCTTTGGGCACAAAGCCAGCTGGGGCCTTGGGCCAATCTTTCTGTCTTAGTCCAGGAAAGGAGGCAATGCAAATTACTTCTGAAAATTGCAAAAATTCATTCAGGTAGTTACCAAGAATCAACATAGACTGAAAGACACCTCCTACAACATCTATCAGTACTTCTAAATATGTATTATTAATGTTAAATTATAAGATATTAAGACATTAATTTTACATTTACTCTTCAAAGATTATAATTTTAGAAGAGTCAACATACAAATTGCAAATTGTAAGTTTACATTTCTGTACTGAAATCATAAATGTTTTAATCTGCACTTTTGTTTCATGACTTCTATTCTAATTTAAAGCAGATACATTGCAAGAAAAATTAGAGTTGCTCAATCATCATCCAGTTTGAAAATTGTAATTGATCTGTTGATATTTTATATTCTTTCAGAATGAATATTTTGCTATGTTGAATATTCATAGTGTTAGCCTTCCTTAAATTTTAGAAAAACAACACAAGATGCAATGCCCATTAAGCCTAACAGTTCTTCAGCCTTTCTCTTTGACAATCAAGCCAGTGCACAAAATATTAGCATTTGTGTATCATATCCCAAATCAGTAAAATTTGAAAAAAGGAATGCTTTTGTTCCAAATATTAAAAAAAGGCATTAGTCTGCAGTTTATTGCAAATGAATACATTAAGCTTAGCCTCATTTAGCTTAGCATAACCTTGGGCACATTCACCCTTGCAATATCAAATGACAATATAAATATGCAAATAAACTGTCACAGATCAAAGATCACAGAATGAAAATTTGCATCAGCTCACATCAACTCAAGCCTTATGGATATGCAATGGAAATTATTTATAAATATAGCAGAGAGTTGACAGAGCAATGATCAAATCTCATCACATGGGCAATGTAGTATCATCATCATCATCATTATCATTATCATCATCAGTTTGCAATTTCTAGAGTCCTTTCTCGTTGTGTAATCAAAATTCACAAAGCAGTTAATTTATTCTTAAATTTGGTATTATGATAGAAAGCTAATGGACTGAAAAATTAATATAATAATTCAATTTGGGGAAGTGCATATTTATTTTAGATTCTGAGGAAAGTGGGATTTTAAAATAGATTTTTCCTTGGCCCCATCTGCTTTTTGTCTTGGTCTCACTTATTACAGGCTCTTGACTGAAAAAAATAAAACTGTGACTCTCTGTCCAGTAGAAATATATTCAGTTCTAAGTTAATGAGTCTTATGATGAACAATGGAATTTATGACCCCGATCTTCAATACATCTAATATGGTATTAAGCTCATGTTTATTTTCAGATTAAGTATGATAGTAATGAGAATAAAATTATTCCGTTGCTTGGTGTAGTTCAACTATGTTCCTCAGGCAGGTCAATAAATTAAATTGAATTGACCTGAATATTTTTGTTCTCAATACATATCCAAGTGTAATTTTTTTCCTATAATGTTTTAACTACTTATGAATGTTGGCCTTTTGCTGTTGAGCTCCAAGAACCTGGAAAAACTAACTTCTGCTGACCAGCCCTGTAATCTGAGAGATGGATTCTATTAAATTACTGGTCCCTTTCTCATTTGATTTGGCTTGTACTTATCTCCATTTCAGTGGTGGGTTTCAAAAATTTTTACTACCAGTTCTGTGGGTGTGGCTTGGTGGGCGTGGCATGGCTTGGTGAATGTGGCTTGGTGGGCATGGCAGGGGAAGAATACTGTAAAATCTCCATTCCCTTCCCACTCCAGGGGAAGGTTACTGCAAAATCCCCATTTCCTCCCGATCAGTTGGGACTCGGGAGGCAGAGAATAGATGGGGGTGAGGCCAGTCAGAATTTTTAATACTGGTTCTCCGAACTACTCAAAATTTCCTCTACTGGTTCTCCAGAACTGGTCAGAAGCTGCTGAAACCGACCAATGTTCCATTTACTATAATATTGCTTTGAAAATGAAGAGGTGGAGCAGAATCTAAGGAGGAACTAGAGACGATGTGGAATCTATCCATTCTATCCAGAAGGAGAGCAATGCTAGGAATGGCTAAGATACTGGGCAGAACCCTCAACCCTCTCGCATAGATTGAGGAACACTCATATCATCCATAGGAGTGAAAAGAAGATTTATTTTCATGGATGTAGGTGTATGTATGTACAAACACACACACACACACACACCACCTGTAAGCACAGAGAAAATTTATATTTGTTTAGGCCTAAGAGTTTCTTAACAAGGAACACTTACTTTGGAAGCAGTTCTAACCCCAAATGTATGTCTTCTTAAATATTGTATACTCAGCGGTGAGATTCAACTGGTTCACACCAGTTCAGGCGAACTGGTTGTTAAATACCCAACCCCCTGCTATCAAAGTGGATCCTGGGCACTGTGCTGCAATGGAGAAACGGTCAATGGAGTAGCTGGGGTGAGGGAAGGAGAAGGCTGCTTTCCTACCTCCTTCCTTTGTGCTGGCTGTTCATTGCCTGTTTCTTCATTGCAGCGCAGCACAGTGCCCAGGATCCACTTTGATGGGGGGGGGGTCATGTTGGGTTAATTTAACGACCAGTTTGCCCAGGGTCAGGTTGGCCATTGTGGGAGGCTCATCCCACATGTGTGGCAGAGATGGAGGACGGAAATGGGCCACACCTCCCAAGACAGCCAACCTGGCCCTGGGTGAACCAGTTGTTAAATTATTTGAATTCCACCACTCTGTATATTGCTATGAAATAATTACTGTGATTGGCCATTCAACTAATGGTTGCTGTCCTTGAAATTTCACAGTGACATGTCTGGACATGCTAGCTGCTACCATGGCTTCATTCAATGGCAAAATACAAATCAATATTTTTTTTTTAAATTTTGATTTATATGCCGCTCTTCTCCAGAGACTCAGGATGGCTTACAATGCACTAAGCAATAACCTTCATACTTTTGTATATTTATACAAAATGATCTTATTGCCCCCACAAACTGGGTCCTCAATTTACCCACCTTAGAAAGGATGGAAGGCTGAGTTGACCTTGGGCCTGGTGAGAATTGAACTTGCAGTAATTGCAAGCAGCTGGATGTTAAATGCTGCCTTAGTAGGAGGCATTAGCCTCCTATGCCACTCAGGCTCCCCTCCAAAGCACACCAACATTGTTTAAAGGACAATTCCATGCATGTTCATTTAGAAACACCAAATTAATTACGCTTTGAATAGCTGCTGATCCATTAGCTCCCCCCTTTCAATTTCATCAAATTTTGTATTCACTTTTATATGTAGATTCTGTTTCTAGTAAATCTACTTTTTTATACTCAAACAATTAAGAACTATGAGAAGTGGGAATAAAAAATATTTGAGATTTGATAAAAGATATATAGATCTAAAGACTGTATTGATTTTAATTTAAGATGTAAATGTTTAGGTTTTCATAACAAGCCAATTAAACAAATATGAAATATTTCCTTTGATCTATTTTGATCTGCTTCAGGTCACACCCTGAAGACCACTTGTAGACTGCAACTCATCCAGAACGTGGCTTTGCAAGAATTTAGGGGTGTTTCCTGGGCTACATGTCACCAGTATGCTCTACAGGGGTGCCAACCTTGGCAACTTTAAGACTTGTGGACTACAACTCCCAGAATTCCTCAGCAAACTACTACAAGCTGCACAAGCTACTGATCAGAAATTTTATTAAGTCTTTCATGGCTGCATGTATGCATATCTTGTGAGAAGTTTTCTATCCAAATATGTTTTATTGTTTATACTGTTTCCATAAAATATTAATAAAATCCACAATGGTCTGCGAATCAGTATCTCCAAGTTAATCAAATTTGCAAACTTCCTCAAACCACATAATAAGTTACTGAGACCTAATCCACATATTAAAAGGATAAAATTGGTAAACAGAGTTAATTAAATTATGTCTCCCAGAGAAACTGCATGTTCACAAGAATAATAATATACCTACCTACACACACACACACACTACTCAAATGTCACCCTAGACTCAACAGCTGACACCCCAGAAAAGCACCCCCTTATAAAAATCTGCTGCTGTACCTCAAATCTGCTGCTGTACCTCATACTGCTGCCCCTAAAAGCAAACTGTTCACTTTTACCTGATTTACCAGCCCCCAAGTAAAAGCTCAAAGGAAAAAAAGAGGAGAGACTCTTTAATCCCTCTCCACCTGCAGCCTATTCTGACTTTTTTTGAAACTGCTAGGCATTTCTTCCCTCCAAATCTCTTTATGAAATCTAAGCTATGAGGAATAATCTTTCCATCTTGGCAATGCGGAGAGAGATCTTTTTCTCCTTTTCCTTCCTTTTCTCATCCCTTTCCCCAAGAAATATGACAAGAATTTTTGTGTGAATGTCTTGGTCAAATTTAGTTTCCTATCTGTAATTTGTTTGTCAATGCTGCAAGGACAGTCCAGTAGATAATTTAATCAGTTTTAAATTTAGTCAGTTGTTTCCTGTATTAAATCCTGGTTAACTTGTTGTTTTTCTTATCAAATATGCTAATTAAGAGGAAAAAATTGCAAACCTCCGCAAAATCCTGTTTCCTAATTCCCAATTCCATTGCAAAGTTTCCCAACTGTTTCCCAATTCCATTGCAAAGTATATTCAAAGTAATATTAACCCCATTATGTCTTTATATTGTAAACTGCATTACAAGAGATGAGTGAAATGTATGGATAAGCGTAGCTGTCATGTTTACAGCTTTGATTTTCATAAATGTATACGGTTGTAAGAAAGTTAATTCTTTGTAACTATATGTAGAAAGGGGAGCTTGAAAAAGGAATAGACTAGATGAAGGAGCAAGGGAAAGCTTGTATATGATCAGTAATAAGAAAGTTTAAGAAATGTGATTCAGAAGATCTGAAGCTATTATATGTTGTGTATCAAAATTTAAGTGATTTTTGGATTTTAATGGATATATGTGTGTGTGTGTGTGTGTGTGTGTGTGTGTATGTATGTATGTATATATATATATATATATATATATATATATATATATATATATATATATATATATATATATAAAATTAGATTTATATGCCACTCTTCTCCGGAGACTCAGGGCGGCTTACAAGGCGTTAAGCAATAGCCTTCATACTTTTGTATATTTTTTATACAAAGTCAGCTTATTGCCCCCACAAACTGGGTCCTCAATTTACCTACCTTAGAAAGGATGGAAGGCTGAATCAACCTTGAGCCTTGAACTGGTGTAATTGCAGACAGTTGGATGTTAATAAAAGACTATTCAGCTGGTTGAGCTATCTGAGGCTCTTTTTATATATATCCTATATATATATATCATTAATACTGCATTTGGAACTACCCTGTTTCCCCAAAAATAAATCCCAACCAAAAATAAGACCAAACCTAGCATGATTTTTCAGAATGCTCATAATATAAGCCCTACTCTCAAAATAAGCCCCAGTTAAGATGGTCAGCCAGATGGAGACATTTAGTACTGTATTTCTCCCAAAATAAGATCTAATGGGAAAATAAGTCCTAATGCATCTTTTGGAGCAAAAATTAATATAAGAGCCAGTCTTATATTCGAGGAAACATGGAAGGTGTGCTAACTTTTCTCTTAAAGCAAAGGAAAAGTAGGGAAACCAATTTGTGATGAGAGCCAGTTGGTACTCTAGGGCACCAACTTAGAAAGTAAAGAATGCTGGTTCAAGTTCTATCTTAGCCATGAAAGTGACTTTGGGCGAGTCATTTTCTCTTAGCCATAGGAAAAAGGCACATTTTTGCTTTCCCAACTGTTATTGCCTAATCTACTGTATCATCTGCGTACACTGCAACATTTCAGCATTGTTGACTCCATGTGAGCCAGTAAAGGAAAAAAATCTAAAGCTAATCTGTGTCCTGCTGACCATGGGAATGGAAACCACATTGAAATTAAGGCATTTGAACCTCAATCAATGACTTGATGACTTCAGACAGATTATACCCAGCAATTTCCCTAAGAGAGAAGATTTGCATACCTCTATGTGGAAAGAACCTGCTTTCCTGTGGTGGGCATAATTGAGAACTACAGAAATAGATCTGAAAAATGCCCAATAACTTCAGTATGGAATCTGAATGGGCACACAATAATGCACTTGGTTCTATGGGTATAGATGTACAGTGAGTATTAATGGAACCCTGGCTCCCCCACAATAATGCTATCAATTGTCTTTTGATTCAGTAGACCTCAATAGGAGAAACTGCAGTCACTTCAGGAAGAGTTCTCTAAGATACTGAAAATTAATCAGCATTGGACTTGGTTAGCCTTCATCAACTAAACTGCCTGCCTGAAGTTCTACTCCATCTCTTCCTGCTGATCATACAGATGCCAAGACCAACCTACCAGACTGTCATTACAGAATAATAATACAATTGATTGGAGTTATAATGGGACTCCTGGAGCAGGAGGGATAGTAGAAAAAATTGGATATTAATTTGTATGTGTGTAATTACTTGCATGTTCCAATAGATGCAATTATTATTGATCTACCATGCATCCACAATGCATATGGGCAAAACAAGACCTTAAATGAACCCCCATCAAGTGAAACTCTAGGAAAAACTTTCAGAAGAGTGGGTGTGGCAGATTGTGAGGATTGTCACTTGTTGGGATAATTGGTCTTGTACTGACCCTTTCAAATTATTGTCCTCTCAAAATAATTTTTTAGTCCGTAGAACATAGGATTGCATAGTTTGAAGCACTACATCACTGTTTTTCTTCTAACAATGTTAATTAATAAACCCCTCTTCCTAAAAATGTTGTTTCCCTTATGCCAGTAGCCCTTCATGTAGGTAATGCAGACCAAGTTCTGGGAAACTGAATTTCTCTTGATGACACCAGTTTTTAAACCAGTGGTTCATTTCTAAAATCCTTTGCTCCCTCATTGGATGTTGGCCTTCTGTTGGAAGTATAGATGAAAACACCACTTGAGCTCCTAATTCTTTAATTTTTCCCCTAGCTGTTTGTAATTTCTTGTTATTGTTTTTAGATTCATTGCTGTGTCATTTCTTCTCCCAGGAGAAGAAAAGGACAGTAATCCATGGGATTGATTATTTTAGTAATGTTCTCAGTTACATCTTTGATTTTTTTTCCAGGGAGACAACATACCTCCCTAGATTAACTGCTCAGTCTACAGACTATAGTTTCTATTCCCCAAAGAATTGACTCTCCCATCACCAATATTCACTTTTTTTCCCCCTAGGGAAGTCTGAGATACTATTCTTCCTATCATAGGAATGCTGGGTTGTGTCTCATTTTTAGAAACTATTCATGACTGCTCTTTTATAGGTGTCCGCATATTTTCTTCCAGGAGGAGGCTATGAAAGTGATTGTTCAGTTCCAGAGGAGCTTCATTGGAGTGGGCTAAGATAGATAGTAGGGGCTTTGCTCTTGGTTGCTGTTTTCTTCTAAAAATGACATCCCACTCACAGTTCAAAAAAGGAAGTGCCTATGGAAAGAACGTCAATATTTTAAAAAAGCTTGCTAAAGAAACAATCATGATTAGCATTTCAATAAAATTACCATAATTGGCAAGGGATTA
The DNA here is from genome assembly GCA_038048745.1 of Coluber constrictor foxii. Lineage (NCBI taxonomy): Eukaryota > Metazoa > Chordata > Lepidosauria > Squamata > Colubridae > Coluber > Coluber constrictor. Next base: position 89,355,272 of record CM075961.1, read on the forward strand.
TATAGCAAACATTGCATATTAACTGCTTTAAATGCTCAGAAGTTGATTGGGTTAGAAATTCTGCCAGCGATTGTCATGTTCAGGAAATCCATCATCTGCTTATCTCTAAAGTTACTTTTAATTCTTTCTGGCATTTTCCCACTTTCTATCAATTATTTTGCTAGCTCTCCAAATCTAATTGTTTCTTGAGGAATAACAGACTTGTGTTATGGGTACCAGAATTGTAAAGATGTCGGTAGGTTTTGAATAAGGGAAAAGAAATATCAATAGAAAAATGGAAGCAGCCCGGCTAAGAATGCATCTGTCAGTGACAAGTGTAAAGGGCAATTCAATGAACATTGCAAATAGAATTAAGACAGACTACTTACCTTTCCTAGAACTGTCAGAATATCAGCAAGTGGTTGTTCCAAATAATTGCTGGTAGGACTGCAATCTTTTAAAAAATGGGGATTGAAAAAAATGTAACACCAAATGTTTATATACTATTTACAAATGTTCAGTGCAATTCACTTCCCAATATCATTTTATGCAAACAGGTAAAAATTCTAACAGAGGGCAGTTGGACTAAAACAGAAAATTGCACACAAACATCTACAATTGATGTGTGCAATAACTGTTCATTTTTTTTTTTTTGCATTAATATCTACTGTTCCATGAAATAAATGGCTGGTTACTTATTCTGCGTATTTCCTCATTTTTTCTCCTCTCTCTTTAGTTTTTATGGATAGTTGTACAATATTTGAGGCAGGGATGGGTTCTACCTACCTTTACTACCAGTTTGCAATGGGGCTGTGGGTGTGCGCTCGCTTTTCTTGTGTGTATGCGCACTCTTCTGCACATGCACAGAAGCATTTTGATGATGTTGGGGTCAGTGGGTGGAGCCTCCCGCTGGTTTTACTACCAGTTCTATAGAACCGGTGTGAACTGGGGGCAACCCACCACTGATTTGAGGGCGTATGTGAAGGATGTTATTTGATTGAGATGTTTGATTGAAGGGTCATTTTTAAACTAAAAGAAGGCTGTTACAAATTTTCAGTGGATTTATTCATATAACAAAGACAGAACAGAAATGTGCTTTGATATTCTCTTAGCTTTTTGGAAGGATTAATATAGTAGATATAAGAAGCATTAATTAAAATTACCAAGGCAAACATTATTATAATATGTCTCACAGATTTACAGTCCATTAAACATAGCATCCAGCAATTTGATATGGAAAATTCACCCAACACATTCATGGTTAAAAGGTTAAAAGGCCTAAAGGAGAAAGTAGAGGACAATGAAACATCAAAGCAGAACTGACAATGGGTCATTATAATATATGCAGCATGACTTTCTGAAACAAGCCATGTAAGAAAATAATTATTGCAACACAATATTTGTAGCATCCAATTCAACATATTGGGAAATATGGGTGAGGAGATAAAGAACTGATAAAATTTCCCAAAGGATTCCCTCCCCCTCTGTTCTTTTTGCAAAAGAACTGAAAATGAGATATTGGCTTCTCAATGAAGCATTGGCTTCTCAAATAACCTGTCCAAGATTGGGATGTTACCAACAATGACAGAGATGGGTGGATAAGAAATATGAAATATAAATAAACAAACTTGGCAATAATTATTTGCATCCTGCAGCTTCAGCAACTCAAACTCATTTGATAAAAGTGAATCAGAGACTGCTCAAGACTCTACAACAAAAATGACATTAAATCTGAGTCCAAGATGGTAAATATTAGCAACTTTATATCATGACTTTGGAAATACCAGGCCAATTTTGACAGCGTAACATTATCTAACTTATTTTACACTAAGTAAGACCTTACTTAGGGTCTTTGAAAGATAGACCCAAGATTCAGAAGGATCTTGATAGACCTGAGCATTGGACCTGCTTCAAAAAGATGCAGTTCACTGTAATAAAAGTAAGGTCCTGCATTTAGATAGATAAAACCAAATGCATAGGCACAGAATAGGTGATACCTGGCTCAACAGTGCTAACTGTTGAAAGAGCCATAAGTGCTCAAGAGGACTATCACTTAAACATGAGCCAGCAATGTTCTGGTCTGGTGAACCCACACAAAATGCAAAAAAAAAAAGTGTGTAGAGAAGAGCACCAAAGATGATAAGGGATCCAGGGGCTATATCCTGTGATGAATAGTTGAGGGACCTAGGAATGTGTAGACTATCAAAGATAAGGTTTGGGGATGACATAATAGATGTCTTCCAGTACTTGAAGAGCTATTACAAAGAAGAGGGGATTGACTCTTTCTCCAAAGCACCTGAGGGCAGGAGAAGAAGTAAAGGGTGAAAGCTTGTTAAAGAGAGATCCAATTTAAGAGATTTTCTGACAGTGAGAACAATTAATCAGCAGAATTGCTTGCCTCTTGGGGCTGTGGGTGCCTTATAGGAGGTTCCTCCCCAAAAAAGAGCAATCATTTGACTTGGGTGGTATAAGACACCTGCCTTGAGTAGGGAGTTAGTAGAAGGTTTGGATCAGAAGAACTTCAAAGTCCCTTCCAGCCCTATGATTCTATAGCTGCAGTAGGTTCCAGGATGCCCAAGAAACTAATTCTGTTGTTACAATCATAATTAAGTTTTGGGAGGAGATTAATTCCTTATATTCCAAATGTCTGATAACAAGGTCTATTTTAATGGCATTTCTGTACTGCAAAGTCATTAAAAGAAGGAAGCAAAAAAAAAGTTTACACTGAAGAACTGAAGTTTTCCTTCTCTTTTGCAATAAGAGCTTTTTTTAATTTCAAAATGTTCAAGAATACAAATGTTTTATGGCAGATGGAAACATATAAGCTTTGCCATGTACAGTTCTTTGACAGTAATTATGCATGATAAGCATCCTGATTTATTATAAGACAACTCATTCAGCAGCATAATCTCTTCACAGGGACACGTTACCAGCTTAATGATAAAGTTAGTCAGTTGCCAGCTTTCTAAAAGGGCTATTTTCAAAACACTTGCTCCTCCACACCCCCCCCCTCCCAAGATGCTTCACAATGTCACACTTTGAATACTGAAACCATCATTTACATTCAGTTTAAATTTGCATATTCTTCCTCTTGGTATATGTTCTAAGTATGCCATAAAATTTCTGCACTTACTTTGCATGACAATTTGGGAAGATGTCATTAAAATCCACAATATTCTATTTTCACTGCTATATCTTTAAGCATAGAAGGTTTGAAAATGTCACTATCATAAAGATTGTGTTCTTCTCCCTCTGGGATCATTTTTTTTCTTCACACCAAAGTTTTATTTGATGGCTTTCTGGCATATAAATTTCTTCATGAAATGCTTTCATCCATTTCTGAAATTTTCATGGAAAGCTAATTGCTGTAAAGGCAACTATATGAAAGGCTAAATTTAAGTCACACAAATAATGCTCAATAATTCAGATTAAAAATGCCATTCCACTGAAAAACTATCAGAATATAATTTTCCATGATTAGTTAAGCCAAAGAAAGTAAATATTTGCCTTTTTGCTAAGAACCATTTATTTATTACAGTCCACATTCTATATAAACAACAAAGGACAAAGGCTAGTCTTAAATTTTTAAAAGGAATGCTAGAATTTTCTGGGCCTGAATGAAAATTTTCCCTTGTAGTGATTTTCCTACATGTTTAGTTAGTTGCAAATTTTATTTCTTGTTTTATATTTGTATGCATTCTTTAATTCTTGACAACCATCAGGTGTTGCATTTGTGAGATGGGAGACTACATAAATCAATTTAAATAAAATGAGGAGAGTAAATAAATACAGATATGTTATTAGGCACATGGGACAAGAGCAGATAAATAATGTACTGTACTCTTTGTAGACCATTATTTTATCTTAATTCTTTACCATTGAAAGTTAAGCCATAAAAATTTCCGTAAAATATTGTGAATATGAACTAGTCTTCCTTAGACATTTTCCTCACATACTGAATGAACTTCAGAGGGGAACAGAGAGAACTATTTATTTGCTTTATATGGCTTCCCATCTTGTCTATGTTACTCTGTGTAGCTAACAACATGCTAAAACAATAAAAACAACATTAGGAAAAAGTAAATGCCTACAATGACAAAACAGTTGTCAAAGCCCTCTTAATGGGCCCTCAAGATTCTGGAGTACATCCTAGTCTCCTATGCTTTATGAAAGGTCAATAGTTTGGAGTCAATCTAATCTCAGAAGTTCTCATGTTCCTGAGGGTATGGGCCTGCAATGGAAAGTGCATGCTTCTAGGGTCCCAGATTATACAGTATTTATTAGAATATTTAATTGAAGGAACTGGGGGCATGCAGGGTCGGGTATTGCAGTATTGTGCCACTGGGGGTTGCAGGGTCGAGCTGAGGATTTTGTGCAGTATCTGTATGACAAAATCGCTAAGATTCGGGAAGGTCTGGCCTCTGACTGGGTAAGTCTGGATGGGATGATTGAGGCAGGCCTTGAGAGTGTTGTCTGGGAGGAGTGCGATCCTGTGGCTCCCGAGGACGTGGATACGATTCGGGGACGGCTGAATGCGACCACATGTTTATTGGACCCATGTCCCTCCTGGTTGGTGCTGGCTTCCTGGGAGGTTACACGAGGCTGGCTCCAGATGATTATTAACGCTTCTTTGAGTGAAGGTGCTCTGCCGGCCACTTTGAAAGAAGCAGTGGTGAGGCTCCTCCTCAAGAAGTCCTCTCTGGATCCGGCTGTTTTGGCTAATTACCATCCAGTCTCCAACCTTCACTTTCTTGGGAAGGTTGTTGAGAGTGTGGTGGCGTGGCAGCTTCCTCAGTACCTGGATGAAGCTGTCTATCTGGATCCACTCCAGTCCGGCTTCAGACCTGGGCACAGCATGGAAACGGCATTGGTCACATTGGTGGATGATCTCTGGAGAACTCGGGATAGGTGTTGTTCCTCTATCCTGGTCCTGTTAGATCTCTCAGCGGCTTTTGATACCATCAACCATGGTATCATGTTGGGGGTGGGGGGCACCGTTTTGTGGCGGTTCTCCTCCTATCTCTCTGACCGGCTGCAATCTGTGTTGGCAGGGGGCCAGCGGTTGACTCCGAGGTGCCTTGTTTGTGGGGTGCCGAAGGGGGCGGTCCTCTCGCCTCTTCTGTTCAACATTTATGTAAAGCCACTGGGTGAGATCATCCGTGGCTTTGGGGTGGTGTTCCACCAGTACGCTGATGACACTCAGCTGTACATCTCCACCCCAGGCCACTCCAATGATGCCCTTGAAGTGATGTCCCAGTGCCTGGAGGCCGTGCGGGCCTGGATGGGGAGAAACAGGCTCCGACTCAACCCCTCCAAGACTGAGTGGCTGTGGCTTCCGGCGTCCTGATATAGCCAACTGGTGCCATCGCTGGTTATTGGGAGTGAGTCATTGGCCTCAGAGAGGGCTCGCAACTTGGGGATCCTCCTGGATACACGGCTGTCTTTAGAAGAGCATATGACGGCCGTGGCCAGGGGGGCTTTTTATCAGGTTCGCCTGATATGCCAGTTGCGTCCCTTTCTGGATCGGGACTCCCTACGCACAGTCACTCAAGCACTCATCACTTCTCACCTGGACTACTGCAATGCTCTCTAAATGGGGCTACCTTTGGGGTGCACCTGGAGGCTCCAACACGTCCAGAATGCGGCCGCACAGGGGATTATGGGAGCGACAGGGCACTCCCATGTGACACCTCTCCTGCACGAGCTGCACTGGCTCCCAGTGGTCTTCCGGATGCGCTTCAAGGTGTTGGTGACCATCTTTAAAGCACTCCATGGCTTAGGGCCTGGGTATTTGCGAGACCACCTTCTGCCACCAATAGCCTCCCACCGGCCAGTACACTCGCACAGAGAGGGTGTCCTCAGGGTGCCGTTGGCCAGACAATGTCAGCTGTCGACCCCCAGGGGGAGAGCCTTCTCTGTGGTGGCACCTGCCCTGTGGAATGACCTACCCCTGGAGATACACAGGATACCGGACCTCCAGACTTTTTGTTGGGCCCTTAAAACCCACCTATTTCATCTAGCTGGGCTGACTTGATTCCATCCTCTTTTTAATTGTAACTGATTTTAATTGGGCTGTTTTAAATTGTGGACTGAAATTATTTAATAATTTTTAAAATTGTTTTAAATTTTGTATACTATGTTTTACTTTGGCTGTTCACTGCCCTGAGTCCTGTTGGAGGTGCCAGTTGTGTTTACCTCCTCCTCATGGTGTATGAAGAAGGGCAAAGTGTGTGAGTCAGAGGGAAGCCCATTCCTTTTCCATGCAAAGAGACCTGGCTTTGTAACCAAAGTCTCCCATCAGCAATAGGATGGGAGACTACCAGGAGAGGTCAGGAGGAGGCAATGAGGGGATGGTGAAAGGACAGCAGGGCTGCTCATGGCCAAGTGCTAAGGCAGGACTTCCCTCAGAATCTGACTCCCTCTCATTATAATCTCCTCCCTTCCCTTCCCTTCCCTTCCCTTCCCTTCCCCTTCCCCTTCCCCTTCCCCTTCCCTTCCTCTTCCTCTTTTCTTCTTCTTTTGCTTCCCTCTTCATTTTCCTTTCTTCTTTCTACCCATCTTTCCTTGTTTTTCCTTCCCTGCTTCCTTTCCTTTGTTCTTTTTTCTACCCGTCTTTCCTGTCCCTTCTTGGGTGCTCAAATGCAAAATAAGAAACATTTCTTGATGCCTCCATGTCTTGTGATCAAATGCCACTTTTGCTAGTAGTTTGTGGCCAAAGACTGAGAACAAACCAGGCTCAGTTTATCCTGTGCTTGCATTTAGTGGGAGAGTCCACAGACAACTACAAAACTATCAAAATGTTGGCTGTGATAGTTGATCAGAGCTCCTCAGTTTTTTATGTACCGCTTTAGCGTTTAGGAACAGAGGTAAGTTAGTTGTTTTTCTATTAATACGTAATCTGCCATGGTCTAATTCAGACTGGAAATATAGCAAAGGAAAATATTTTCCCCAGTCTGCTTTATCCTGTTTTCCCTACTGGAAGTGGCTACTTGCAACACACAAAGAGGGGATACTTTCCTAAGAGCTCACAATTCAAAAATACCAACGTTAATTTGGATTGCCAATGAAGTTCTGTCTGTGACAAAAAAGAATACAACATTGCTTTCTCCTTTGAACTGGGGCATCTCCAACCAAGTTACCCCCTCCTTCCTTTCCTTTCTTTTTTTTTAAGCTGCCAAAGGCTCCCAAAAGAGACTTCCCATTTTGACCCCTTCCCCACTGTTGCTTCAGTGTGGTTTTTAGCTCACATCTCCCAGACTTGTGTATGTTTGTATGTGTGTGTGTGCCCCTTGCAGCCTGGCACTGAGAAAGAGGAAAAGATCGGGAGAGTGCTGGCTGAGAAAAACAGCATTTCAAAAAAAAAGAAAAAAAAGAAAATAAGAGCTTTTGTTAGCTTGCAGGCTGCAATGAGTGAAACAGCTCCCCTTGCCCCCCCCCCATACACACGTGCGCGCGCGCACACACACACACACACACACACACATTCAAAGAAACTTCTGGCTGCAAAGTGCAAACTAATGAAACCTCTCTTTTTTTATGCTTGTTTTTCTCAGCAACAAGCCTGTCCTGACGTTTTCCTGTTCACTGTCACATGCCAGGCTTGAAGGGGGAGACTTTAAGTGCACGTGTGCATGCACACACACACACATACACACACACGGGTTGGAGAGATGAGCTGAGACTCACGCAGAGGTCCATCAGGCACAGAGGCAACGAAAGGGGAAGGGGATCCAAAAGGGAAGCCTCTGTCTCCCCCCAGATCAAACCTATGGAGCTTCTGTTTTTGTCCAACCTCCCCTCCATTGTCTCCATGCCTGATGCAAAAGGGCAGCTCTGCTCTCCCCACCCCAATGCCAGAAACCACATGCCACCTCCCTTCCCCTCCATATATCCCCCAGAGCCCATGTGATCTCCTATCACCCATGGCGGCTGGCAGGTTGAAGCCCCATGCTCGCTCCTTCCACCCTCTTCCTTCCCCTATGCACAGGTAGGGAACTGGGATGGTCTCAGGGAAAGGCCAGCAAGCAGAGACAGGAGGTGCCAGTGCCACCCGCAACCAGCCTTAGATCTGTGCTGCCACTTCGGCCCCATCCTCTGGGGACGCTTGGAGCCTGCTGGGTGTGCACACAGCAGGCTCCAAGCATGTGAGGCTGGCATCCTGGATGAAGGCAGCCCTCAGCAAGGAGTCCCCAGGGACGCAGTCACCAGGCCCTGCACACTCTCCACCTCTTCTGCGCATGCCCAGGGATTGGGGCCAAGATAATGTTGCAGATCTAAACATTGTGGGGCCTGGGCATGGAACCAGAGAGCAGTTGGGCCGCGGAAGTCACTCTTGGCAAGTGGCCAGGTGAGGTGGGGATGGGGCCAGCCAGCAGTGCTATCAACTGGTTCGCTAAACTAGGCAAAAAGTTAACAAGGTCAGAACTGGCTGGTGCTCACATGTGGAAGGCAGCTAAGGAAGGAAGACTCACCATACAGAGATCAACTGGGCTACGGGGGCCGCAGTTGAGGCAAGCGAGGATACTAGAGAGCAGCAACAGCTATGCCACAGGCATGACTGTAGGCATCCGTCAGGGTGGACAGGATGAGATAAGGAGTGAAGGGTGGGAGCAGTCAGCAATTTAATAACTGGTTCGGATGAAGTGGTATTAACCAGTTGAATCCCACCACTGGATGAGACAAATTCCTGATTAGCAACATAACCCATTAACGAGTTAATGTAGAAAAGGCAATTTTGTTGAGCTCCTATACATCATGTCTAGGTCTATATCATGTCAGACAGCAAATTCTGAGGATCCAACATCCAACTTTATGAAGCTATTGTGAAAGTAGATATAATAATTATTCCATGAAGGAATAATTTCATCTAGTGCTTCTTCAAGATGGAAGCAGGTAGTGATTTAAAAATCTATAAAATTGCAATAGGGCCAAACTGTAGGATTGGTATGTTTTTCTGGCAAGCAATGCAACACTAAGATGTGATGTAAACTTGAGCAACCTGCTGTAAATTTCAGGCCACAGAAGTTCTGCTAGGATTTGCCAATCTCTAGTCTGGCCTCTAACTTTTCTAAGAATGCCTTGCCTACTGTTTGTTAATGCTACTCAATAAACTAAATGGCTTGTATCAGAAATTAGATGTTTTTATTCTTTCAAGTCTACTAAAAAGTTGGAAGGAAATTAAATAAAATGGAAACATGTCTAAAACAGAAGTGCCCAGCCCCTGGTCTGTGGATCAATACCAGTCTGGGGCCAATTGGGAACTGGGATGCACAAGCAGTAGGCGAGAGCACAAAGTTCCATCTCCAGAAGCAGCCGGTGTGCTTGCAAAACCATTCCCCTACACTTCCGCCACCACTGCTGCCAGTCCGCGGAACCAAAAATGTTGGGGACAGCTGGTCTAAAAGAAATGTTTCCTAGTCTATCCATCATCAAAATACTGTACTTGCAACTACTATGCAGGAGCAGGTGGCAGTTGTGGATAGGAGAGCCTTTGGAAAACTTTACATTCTACACTAGTTGTGTCCTTTCCTAAACTGGGAGACCTTTCAAGTAGTCAGTTATACCCTAGTCACCTTATGATTGGATTATTAAAATGTGCTGCATATGGGATTCTCCTTGAAGACCATTAAGAAGAGATACACACATACCCACTCTCCAAATGTTCTGGAAGTCCCATAACAAAATAACAGAGTTGGAAGGAACCTTGGAGATCTTCTAGTCCAACTCCCTGCTCAAGGACGAGATCCTATAAAATTTCAAACAAATAGTTGTCCAGTCTTAAGATTTGATGTTGTTCCAAAGCCTGAGTCAGGAATCTGTTGAATATTTTTGAACGTTATTCTGTTTTGTCCAGGCAGTTATGTTTTTAGCTGTGTTTTAGATTACATATTTGAAAAATGATATGCTGCCCAATGTCTTTTTTGCAGTTAGGAGGTGTCAATGGTCCTTCTAATGGGCCACTTTTTGTTTCCAAGAATATAATTTACTGAACTGATATGGATACGGAAGTAGTGAAACCAATTCTAATAGTTTGTGTGCAAATGCCATAGTTAAACATCCCCTTTTCCCTGCCCCCCCCCCATTGTCACTTTATTCCATTCAATTAATTATGTCCAGTTTAGGGATTTCTCAGCCCGTGACCTTGAATGCTGATATGTCTCACCGTGGACTTGGTATTCCTGCATTCCATTACCCTCCCCCTTGCATTCCATCCCATTCCTTTCCTCCATTGCTTCTTGTCTGGCTGGGATCAGGATTTGCAAATCAAGCCATGATGGGGGGTGGGCTTAAAAATCTAAACAAACAAATAAAGAATGGATGCAACTAAATGCAAAGTGTTATGTCCTTATAAGGACATCCGCCTTGGGATTGGCTGAAGATCCTTTCGGCGGGAGTTTTGAATCCCTGTCAGTGGGCGGTGCGTCTGCCGGAGCAAATATAAGGAGAGCTCCGGCAGCGCACAGACAGTTCAGTTCTCGTTATTAAACGTTGTTTCTTGAACTCAGCTGGTCACTCTTCTTTCCTGCGCCGATCTAACACTGGCGACGAAGGACTAGAGAAGAATCCCCGCGTGGCACGATCGCCTTAACGAGCTGAAGTCACTCGACGCGGCCTGAAGAATGGCAACGCCGCAAGCGCCGTTCGCCTCATTGGCTCCTTTCAACCCCAGCCGGGAGAAATGGAGCTCCTATATGATCCGTTTCCGCCAATTCCTCCGGGGGAACGGCTATACCAACATCGACGACGAGAGGAAGAGGGCTCTCTTCCTTGCTCACTGCGGCACCGATGTATTGGAGCTTGCCGTCAACCTCGTCGCACCCAGAGACATTGAAGTCATGTCCTGGGTGGATCTCCAGGCTGCCCTGCAAGACCACTATGCACCAACGGGCACCCCCATTTCCAACCGCTTCACTTTCCGCCAAAGGAACCAGATGGAAGGCGAATCCCTCAAAGACTTTGTTGCGGCATTGCGACAAATCGCAGCAAACTGCGAATTTGAAAATGTTGACAATGCCTTACGAGACGGGATCGTCTTCGGAATGAGAGATGCCAACCTGCAGAAAAAATTCCTGAGTAGGAAGAGACTGTCCCTGAAGGACGTCCTCGAGGAGGCCACGGCTGCAGAAACCTCTGAGACCGCCGCCGCTGCGATGCGCCAGTCCCGTGGTATCCACAAGATCCACAAGCCGGCATCGGATTCCTCCGATGACTCTGCCACACCAACCGATTCGGAGGGAGAGTCGACCGTTTTGAAAGTTTCCCGCCCATCTAGGCGGGAAATTCAAAAAGATGGCCGCCGCGCCGCTCAATGCGGCAGTTGCAAGGGACTCCATCCGCGCCAATCCTGCCGCTGGCGTGATGCTACCTGCAGGCGCTGCCTCAAGAAAGGGCACATCGCCGAGGCATGCAGAGCCTCTGATCCGGTTCCTGAATCGATCAAGCCCCGCAATCAAGAAAATCGCCGCGATACCCAGAGGCCATCCAAACGGTCCTCGAACCAGCATAACTGCGACGACCGCACCGACTCCCAGGGCGGCGCTGTTCACCAAACGACCATCGGACTCACCAGCAACAACAGTGCCACAAAATTCCATGTGACGCTGTTGGCAGAAGGCTTGCCGTGCACAATGGAAGTCGACTCCGGCTCCGTCTACTCCATTATCGATTGGCACCAGATAAAGCAACTGAAGCCGGCACTTCGCAAGCGCCACCTTCAACCCCTGCATTCTAAGCTGGTGGATTTTGGCGGGAATCCCATCGGCGTACTCGGAAGAACCAACCTCCAGATCGCCTTCAAGCAGTTCCAAGGCCAGCTTCCAATCACTGTCGTGGAGCACAGCCGTCCGACCCTGCTAGGCGTGGAGTGGTTTCAGCCGTTGGGGCTTTCTATTGGAGGCATCCACCAGATTAGCTCAGGCGAACTCGACGCACTCATCGGAGAGTTCCAAGAAGTCTTCGATGGTAAGTTAGGGACCTTTACAGGGAAACCCATTTCTTTCAATCTGGACAAGGGGGTTACCCCTATTCGGCTTAAGCCCCGCCGGGTTCCATTTGCCTTGAGGGCTAAGGTAGATGCTCAGCTAGATAAGCTGATAGCCCAAGGCATCCTGGAACCCATCGATCATGCTTCATGGGAGACCCCCATTGTGACCCCCATGAAGCAGGATGGATCTGTGCGCATCTGCGCTGACTACAAAGTGACCATCAATAAAGCGTTACCGCAGAGCGCATACCCTGTGCCAGTGGTGCAACATTTGCTGCACTCACTCGGCAAGGGCCAAATTTTTGCAAAACTGGACCTGGCCCAGGCTTACCAGCAACTGCCAGTTGATCGGGAAACGGCGGAGGTGCAGACAATTGTCACCCATAGAGGCGCGTTTAAGTGCAACCGCCTCCAGTTTGGGGTCAGTGCAGCCCCAGGCATTTTCCAATCCATGATGGAACGCCTTCTCCAAGGCGTTCCAGGGGTGGTGCCTTACTTCGATGATGTACTGGTCTCTGGAGAATCTAAGGCCCAACTCTTTGACCGACTGAGACTCGTTTTACGACGCTTTCAGGAGAAGGGCCTGAGAGTCAGGAGAGACAAGTGCATCATCGGGGTACAGGAAGTCGAGTTCCTGGGCTACCTCATAGATAGTTCTGGCATCCACCCCACCAAATCAAAAGTTAAAGCTATCCATGAAGCTCCCAGCCCCAAAAACAAAGCGGAGCTTCAGGCTTTCCTTGGATTGCTTAACTTCTACGCAATTTTCCTCCAGCAAAAAGCCACAGTTGCTGAGCCGCTCCACCGCTTGCTGGCAAAGGCGGCTCCCTGGAGGTGGGGACGCGAGGAAGAGTCTGCTTTTCGAGCCGTGAAGGAACTTCTGACCTCCGACAGCGTGCTCATTCAATACAATGAGACGCTGCCCATCAGACTGACATGCGATGCTTCACCCTACGGCGTCGGCGCTGTTCTCAGCCACGAACTGCCTACCGGCTGTACAGCCCCCATTGCTTATTTTTCTAAGACAATGTCCACTACGGAACGCAACTATAGCCAACTGGACAAAGAGGCATTGGCTATTGTTGCAGGGGTGAAGCGTTTCCACGAGTATCTCTATGGCCGGCGTTTCACCATCGTCACCGACCACAAGCCGCTGTTGGGCCTTCTCGCCGGAGACAAGCAGACACCAGCCTTCATGTCCCCACGCATGACGCGTTGGGCCATCTTCCTCGCCGGCTACTCCTACTGCCTCATCCATCAACCCGGGAAAGCCATCGCGAACGCCGACGCACTCAGCAGATGCCCGTCCGCCGAGGCCGTGGAGGATCCAGCTCCCACGATCGAACTGCTGCACATTGACAATGACACCAACTGTCCAGTAACATCTGCCGACGTCGCAACGCACACGAGGGCTGACCCCATCCTGCGCCAAGTCCAGTCTTGGGTATTGAGAGGCTGGCCAACCCGCATTGACAGCAACGACTTCCTGCCCTTCAGCCGCAAGCAAGAGGAGCTGTCCACCATGCGCGGCTGTTTGCTATGGGGAGACAGGGTGCTGATTCCCGGCTCCTTACAGAAACGGACTCTGGCCGCGCTGCATAAAGGACACCCGGGCATTGTCCGGATGAAAGCCCTGGCACGGAGCTACGTCTGGTGGCCAACCCTGGACAAAGACATTGAACAATGGGTCGCCAGGTGTAGCCCGTGCCAAGAAGTCAGACCTGCACCCCCTCAGTCTGATCCGACGCCCTGGGAAACCCCCAGCTCCCCTTGGTCGCGCATTCACATAGACTTTGCCGGCCCCATTCATGGGCACCATCTTCTCATCGTGGTGGATGCCTACTCCAAATGGCTGGAAGTTGTCCCCATGGCATCAACCACGACGGAAGCCATGATCCGAGCTCTCCGGCGTCTCTTTGCCACCCATGGACTCCCTGACGTATTAGTCTCGGACAACGGTCCTCAACTTACGTCCGTGCCCATGGAGACTTTCCTCGCAGGGCTGGGCATCCGCCATGCCCTCTCTGCCCCTTACAGACCGGCCGGAAATGGACAGGCTGAACGGATGGTGAGGCTCACGAAGGAGTCGCTCGCCAAGATGGGACCTGGGGACTGGCAGGAACGCATTGATACATTCCTGCTCACACAGCACATCACACCCCACTCTGCCACCCGGAAATGCCCTGCAGAACTTTTGATGGGCAGGCGACACCGGTCACCCCTGGACAGACTGCACCCGCAATATACTTCGGAGGTTCCCGCATCTGCCAGCCGTCAGCTTCGCCTGTTTTCCATCGGCGATGCCGTCTTCGCTTTAAACTTCCACAGCTCGCCTAAATGGCTTAAAGCTACAGTACACAGCACAACCGGTCCCAAATCCTACCGAGTTGAGCTAGAAGATGGACAGATCGTGAGACGTCATCTCGACCAGCTCCGCAAAAGGTGGAGGGAAGTGGGGGAAAACCAGCCAGACGAGGTAGGCCTAAAACACCCCGACGAGGTAGGCCTAAAACACCCCGACGAGGTCGGACTAAACTTCCCCGACGAGGTAGGCCTAAACCACCCCTGTGAGGTAGGCCTAAACCTCCCCGACAGAGCAGGCCCGAACCACCCTGGCGAGGTAGGACTACCCCACCCAGACGAGGGAGGCCGCCAACTAGCAAGAAAATCGAGCACCTTGGCGCCGAATCTATCAGCAGACGCGAGCAACCAAGACCAAGTAGACCGGGGACAACCCAGCAGGGGAAGCCAGCAGCAGCCCTGCGAGGTGGGCAACCGACAGCCCAGAGACGGGGACCTCCAGCCAACTCATCAGAACACCCCACAACAACGCACCGACAGCGCAGAAGACCAACCCTGCGAGGAAGGCCTCCACCACCCCAGCAGGGTAGGCCAACACCAACCAGACATGGGCGAACAACCCAGCGTTCCGCTAACCGCTAAAGCACCTCCCGCTAACCAGCCGTGCCGAGGAGGCCTACACCACCCCTGCAAGGTAGGCCTACATCACCCCGACAGAGTCGAACCGCCACCTGAGTCGTCCACCCGTCATCCCGGGAGTAAGCCGGACTCAACCAGGGGACCCCCGGAGTTAGCCCAGCCACCTCCGCCGAATTCGCACCCTGACCCAGACCGACGCGACCCGAGCCCAGCAGGGAACCGAGGGGAACCCAGGGACCTACCGAGGCTCAGGAGTTCCGGACCGGTCCACCGCAGAGAGCCACACCGGCAACCTCAGGATCCGTGCAGGAACGAGGGAGACCAGCATCCACCGCAGGCGAAGGTCCGAGACCCGGCCGGAGGTTCGGGAACAGAGCCCGCGTCCTCTACGGCTAGATCCAGCCCGGTACCGAGACAGGAGCCCAGAGCAGAACAGACTCCTCCCGTCCAGGACAGTGCCCAGCCGAACTATGAACTGCGCAGGTCTACGCGGGCACGTAGACGTCCTGTTTATCTTAGTGATTATCTCCCTGATGGACTGACTAAGAACTAGGGGGGAGGAGTGTTATGTCCTTATAAGGACATCCGCCTTGGGATTGGCTGAAGATCCTTTCGGCGGGAGTTTTGAATCCCTGTCAGTGGGCGGTGCGTCTGCCGGAGCAAATATAAGGAGAGCTCCGGCAGCGCACAGACAGTTCAGTTCTCGTTATTAAACGTTGTTTCTTGAACTCAGCTGGTCACTCTTCTTTCCTGCGCCGATCTAACACAAAGTACCAGAGTACCAGAAGAAATTATATCCTCTCTCTCTTTTTGGATAAAATGGGTGAGTAGTTGTATTTGAACTACTTATCTTCATTTTCCAGTTCCTTCCTCTTATAATATGCACTCTCTCCTGGCTGTTTGTTTGTCTCCTTTTCTTATGCAAGAGATAGGTATGTTCCATCTATGGAAAGGAGGGCAGTAGCTCATGTAGAATGAGCTAAGAGTTGGTAGAAATGTTCAAAGTCATTTGTAATGGAAAGCAAGGTCAGGAGCTTAGAAGAGAGAGAGCAGAGACTCAAGGCTTTTTTAATGATTCTGTCTTCTCTTGCAAACAGAAAATCTTTTAAGCTGACAAGACAAGGAGCTGCTAGGCGTGCCCGCACTCACAACTACTTAACCTGAGTTTTATTCTTTTCCTTCATATTTTTCTTTTCTGTTTTAAGAAAATACTAAGGACTGATTTAAAACATACTATGCCTGATTACCTATGATAATCCTAGAGAGCATCTCTATATCAAATTATTGCAATGTTTGGAACTGAACTAGAAATCATAGATTGAATGTTCATTGGTTTAAATTGAAAGCCTTAAATTTTACTTAGTCAAGCAATACTCAGGATCAAACTCTTCCCTTACTCTATGATTATTTAACTTAATTTAATACCTATTATTTCAGTCAAGATAGAACAGAAACTGCAGTAGAATGATAGGACAGAACAACCACATCAAATGTTTTTCTAATTTAGCTGTATTGAACAAGAGACACAGAGAATTAGCAATAAATAAATAAATAATTCCAATGCCATGGATGCACTTTGGTGTTGATAATTTTGTGCAGTTTCTTGCTGTCCACAAGGATTTAAAAGGAGATAATTATTAAGAGGGAGGAAAGGTGGAAATGATGATTGCAACACACAAATTAATCTCATTTAGAAGCTAAATACTCTGAACAATACTATACTTGCTTAAAAATGGCCATTATAGAAACATTAAGAGAAGATCAAGTATGTTAACAACATCAGCTTTGCTTCTTTGGGAAAAAGTATTTTTCCATATTGGATGATATAATTATATTGTAAATTGCCAAGAGAGAATTATCTCTGGTTGAAGTTTCTAGCAGATCATTTGCTGGCTATCAGCATTCTCTTCATCTATAGGCCTAGGAGATGGAGCTTATGATTTAACATTGCCATCGAACCTGGCCAGTACTGACCCAAATATTTTCACCTAAAATACGATATGAACTGCAGATGCATTCCAGTTGTCCCCCTTTTCCACTTAAAAGTCTCAGGGCCCTATAATATACTTAACAGGGGTTTTAGCCCATCATTCAGCTACAGATAATACAAATAGATAATGTGACAATGCAATTATCATAATTAGGACTTATATTTCAGAATAAAATATAAGTAAAATATAGTAAAATTAAGTAAATCCTTATACTGCCACCACCCTGTATTTTCCAGTCTTCAGTTCTGTTTTATTACACCTAAAGTATGAATAAACAAAAATAAATAAATAAATAAATAAATAAATAAATAAATAAATAAATAAATAAATAAATAAATAAATAAATAAATAAATAAAGGACTGTTTTTTATTCAAGCTATCAGATGAGACAAGAATGTTGTAGATACAGAGGGTTATGTATTGTATTTTGTATTTTATGCAATATGCAGGCACAAAATGGCAGATCATTCCAAGAATCACAGATATGCAAATCCAATTGACATGAATAATACATTCAGGCATATATTTGTCAGCCCAGCACTAATTTCAAATGCTCTGGATGTCTGGATGCATTTTAATATGCAAGAGTGTGAATCAAGTGAAACTTAATCTAAATAATCTGGATGGAAATATGTCACAAACATGGATAAGGTTACATTTAGCCTGAAGACATACATTAGCAATGTCTAGAGTCTGCAGACTCAGCATTATTTGTACATTGCAGATGGCACTAATAGCAAAGAGTACCTTTTAATAGCTTAGTATAGGTCATCTTCAATAACCTGTGTAATGGGTTATATCCACATCAGTATAGTACATTCTATAAAGTTGCCTTTAATATGATTCATAATTCTCAACTGGTCTGGAATACTTTGATTCAGATGTTTTTAGGTACTGGCTGTGTTTCAAGGAAGTTCAAGATGATAGTTTTATTTATTTATTTAAAGTTCTAACAGAGTTTTTGCAAATGATCTAAAGAACCCTTTGGATCTATAAGAACCATCCTAGGCCTTGAGCTTTGTTTCAGAAGTCCGGTTTGTATCCTGCTGACAGCTACTTGATTTGTTTGATGGTTATAAGACAGGTTTGGCTTTAATTAGGGTTACTAGACATTTTGCAAAAGGAAGACATGTCCAGCAGCATAGCCTTAACATCAAATGACATCTGACTCTTTGAGAATCTCTTCTGAGATTTTTCTCAGCTCTCCTCCACCACATTTCCTTAGTAAGTGCTTAACCCCAAGTTAACAAGCTCTACTCTGTGATCTTAATTAGTATCCTCTAGGCAGTTACATGCTGAAGTCTTTTGCCTGTTAACCAATTCTAATAAATTTAGAATTCCTGGCACTGAAAAAAAGTTTTTCTAGAGATGCTAAAGAAAACAATTTCATATATAGTACTAGTATGCCTAACATTTCCCTCAATTATTCACATTTGTAAAATGATGTAGATTTAGAATGCTACAGGTTCTCACTGGTTCAGGGGAACCGGTAGTAAAAAAAACCCTACCGGTTCATCCAAACCAGTATTTCTGATAATCAGCTGTGCCGCGCGATTTATATTTGCTAGAAAGCAGGAAATCCTGCTTTCTAGTGAAGCTAAATTACATGGCACAGTTGTTCCCCTCCTCCTTTTTCCACATGAAGTGCGCGTTTGATGCATATTGTGCATGCGTGTGCAGCATGCTTTTGGTACACACTGTGCAGGCACTGCAGTGAACCGGTGGCAATCTGTGGAGCGTTGCACCACTGCTTTAGAGGTCTTCTAGTCCAACTCTGCTCAAGCAGAAAACTCTATACCATTCCAGACAAATTGTTGTCCAATCTCTTCTTAAGAACCTCCAAGACTAAAAAATTTAACCTGCTGCAGAAAGAGATAGCTAATATTCAATTGTTTTCAGGCCCTTGCTACTTTTCTGAATCTATTTCTTCAGTGTTACTCTTTATTTTTATAGATATATAAATATAATATTATTTTTATAATATTATAAATATTGTAATAATATTTATTGCAGAATAAAATATTACCTTTTTGTTTTGCAAATATGGTAACATTTAAATATGTATAGGAAGTTTTTTTTTGTATCTGAACCACAGTAGAATATGCAGTGTACAGCATAACATGTTCAAATGAAATGAGTCTATTAGCTTCAGTTGCTCAGAAACTTGATTTAATGGCAACATTCAAATTCTAAAAAATAGGCAGATGTAATGACACAAGTTGGCATTGGCCCTGCATCTAAATTCTTGTGCCTCTTTTAAGGAGAGAATAATGGGACTGCACAATACATTTGTGGAAAAATGAGAGGTTTAACCAAAAGAGCTATTTAGATGAGAAAATTATAGTTGCATGTTAGCACATCTGCATCTTGACATCATGAAGGCATGATAATTCTCATGAATTATGCAAAAGGCTAATTAAAAGTCTAATTTACTAATCATCTCTCAGGGTCATAAGTGGAACTGGATTTTATTAAGGACAGATTTCTGAACGGATCTACCATCCTGTATAGCTGCTGGGGAAAAAGGACAGATGGCTTATTTTATAGAAGAGATTTCCTTCATAGAACTGTGCCAAATAAGAATAGGGAAGGGAATAGGGAAGGGTGTTTACAGATGTTCCTGTTTCTCTCAAAGTACAGCCCTATTTTAAAAATAATATTTAATAAATTCTTGAAAATTCAAAAATCGTTCAAATGTGGGAAAATAAAGAATATATCTCCACTAGCCAATTATCTAAAACTTATTTAGAGAAATGTAAGACATACTCAGTTGACAGTCTTTTATAAGCCATCTCTGTCTTATTTATCACTTATTGTTCTGTTCCCCAGGCCTCTGGCTCCACTGGGAACAGCCAGATAAACTCTAGCAAACAAGTTTTCGCACAGATCGTTTGTTAGCATATCTTCAAACATAGACTTACAATTGTGATGAGTCATGCTGAGTCACATCGAGATTCATCCTTATTTCATAATCTGTCCCATTTCCTAGTGTAAAAAGATGGTATTCTGTCCCCCTGTTCAGAAAGCATGCTTCTCTCTTCTGTGGTAATCCAAAATGGCTGGGTCTTTGTTCTGCACCCAGGCAGAGAGCCCCAGTGGCCAATCAGACACACATATATGTTCACATGTCATGGGCTACATTTCCCATAATGCAGTATCTCTCTACAGCCCAGGATGAGGGCATTGTCTGTGGGCGCACCGACCTCTGGAATGGGTTATCCATGGAGCTCCAGACGGCATCCAACCTCTGCTCTTTCCGTTGAGAGCTGAAGACATGGCTTTTCCAACAAATTTGCTGATCTGATGGGTGGTTTTAACTGGGATGGATTTTAAATTGATTGTCTGTGGAATTATTTTTATTATTCTCATTGTCTTAATTTTTTGTAAGCCGCCCCGAGTCCTCGGGAGAAGGGCGACATATAAATACAATAAAATAAATAAATAAATAAATCTCCCACAATGCAATCTCTTAAGGAGACAGCTCTTAATCCTTAAGGTACCTAATTCACTATAGTCACTATCTGTAAGAGCACACTCATTCCTTCTCAACTCTCTCTCTTCTTGTTTTATCACATACATAAACTTTTTTTTAAAATTGAAATATTTCCTTCTTTTGTTTATTTATTTTTTGCCTATTTATGTATTAGGAAAAAAGGAAACAAGGAAATAAGAAATTAAAATGCAAATTAGCAACGGATTTACAAATGTCATGAAGTCATAATTTTTCAGCATATCTGACTGAATAACTGGAAACATTAAAAAAACAAAAATAGTAATGAGCTTTAAACAACATTTATGTATCAGGAACTGTGGTAAGCAAAGCATAAATCATAGAATGTAGTTATGAACCACAAAAAAACTATCCATATTAGTAAAAATCTGTTCTAATTTAGCAATTCTATAAAACTTTATGCATCAATAAACTTTATGCATCAAGAAACCCAAATTTTAGATGTTGTACACATCCCTGTTTTGAAATCTAGGAATGGCTTCCAATTTGAAGTAAATTCTGTGTCTGATTTACTTTTAAGATAGAGGGATATTGTACATGTTGAAACATACTTTCGCAACATAGTTGGTCATTCTGCCCTGGAGGAATCTAATACAGTGGTGAGTTGCTACCAGTTCGCCCGAATCAGTGGCAGCAGGAGACTCCACCCACCCATCCAGATGTTTCTGCGCATGTGCAGAAGTGTTGCTCGCGTGCCCACGAGCAAACCAGTAGTAACAGGTTTTGAAACCCGTCTCTGATCTAATATCGTTTCCAATAAAAGGTACACAGTATTTTTTGCAGCAGCTAGCATATACAAAATTAATGCAGTATATTCTGAAGAAATATAAGAGTTAATAAGATTTAATAAAATATTTCTGGTTGAACTTGTTTGAAATATTCAACTTCTAAATTTGTTTCATTCTGATATTGATATTGTTTCATTTTCCAAAAAATAGTGATGAAAAAGAAAAAATGTCAAAATGCATATATATATATGCAGGGAATTGGACTAGAATACCTCCAAGGTCCCTTCCAGCCCTATCGTTCTATCATTTTTAATCTACTGTGTTTTGAATGTATTTCATTATATTTGTCTATACAAGGACTATGTTTATAAGCAATCCAATCATAAACGGCATATGCAATCAGGTCCCCAATACATTGAATAAAGGGGGTCCTACATATGTTTAACTTTCCAATGCTCAATTTTTATTTTTTTATTTTTTATTTTTTTGCTATAGTAAGGACACTGAGAATCTATTTACACTGTTCAATTGTCAAATATAAAATTATCTACTACTGTAGGGATGTCGTATGTATATTAAGATCTGAAAATTTAACTATTGTCATACAATCACATTTATGTAATCCACTACTTTCCGCCCCAAATTTAGCAAATATGGGATATTGTAAAAATTTTAAAGAATTATCCTTATTACATTTCCAACAAAATGCTGTCCTAGACAAAACATTGCCACCAGTTGTGAAAGAATTATTTAAGCTGTTCACTACATTTTTCAGCAATTTTTAGAGAATCCATTGTCCATTTTAGCATTCAATGTTTTAGTAACTTTCCAACAATAAAACATTTTACACCATTTTTGTATAAATATAATTTTTATGGTAAGCTTAATATTCTACTTTTGTTAAAATTCTGATCTACAATAATTATCCAAATTATCCAAAAGACTAATGTCCAGATCTAGAAGCCTGTTAATCACAAACTCAGTAACTTTAAGAAGTCTAATTTCAGACATAACAGATAATTTTAAACATTATGGCAATAATTGCAATAATCATTAACGTAAGTTTTATATTATGATAATATATATATGACAGATATTGGTATAGGGATTAAAGGCAGCAAGTTAAAAACCTGGAGATTGTGAGTTCTTGTTCTATCTTGGTTTTAGGCTAGTTACTTTTAGCCTTAAGAAACAGGCAATGGAAGTCATATTCAGATACAAAGTCTTCTGAATTTAATAAAGGACCTTAAGCAATTGTTGCATGTTAATTTGCTTTTAGTATGTATGATTTCCATTTTTTGTATTATCAGATATTCACCAAACTATGTTGCTGGATAGAAACATATCTGGATGGCCAAGAGGTTGTTTGTTTGGATAGAGAAAGGTACAGATTTAAAACAAAGGAATGTGTAAGAAAATCCAATAATAATAGTAAAATCTTCAATTTATTGGCAGATTTGGTAAAGTTTCCTAAAGCTGTCAGTATTTTAATTTGAGTTTCTCATACTGCAATATTTCATTGATTATTAGTTACCTTGTATTAGTTTTGAGGGAGAAGGTTCAATTATGCCTGTCAAAGGATGTAACACTCATCTTGAAACTCAATGACAACCAATGTCCTACAGCTGATGGATAAAGAAATTGCCAGCTTTCAAGACAGCCAGATGAATGTGAAATGAGGAACAGAATCTTAAGTTGTCACTGGGTTGAAGTACAAAGCCCAGACAAACTTGTAAAGTTTCGTTCTTCAGATATATTTTCTTTAGTCACAAAGAATGATAAATAAAATAATCATGAGTTTCTTTAGCAACTATAAGAAGGAAAAAAAATCTTGATTTTGTATCTTTTAAATATAGAAATAGAGTTCTAACTCTCTTTTTTTCTATGGCTCTTCCTCTTTATTTTTGCCCATGATAATCTGAGAAACAGTGATGATCTCTTAAAATCTTCCCCTAATATTCTTGGTTCCGTATCCTATGAGCCCTTATTCTATGATATGTCTTCCAGGAAGGCATACTTTCCCACCTTGCTGTGGGAGGGAGGTTAGAGTTGATTTTCAAAGCTACTAACCAAATTTAGAGCATCCAAAGATGTATGTCCCTTGTCATAAAGCTCTTACCCAAGAGCATTCATGACTGTGCATGTATGTACCCAAAAATCAAAATATGGAGAAACTATATAAAGTTAACAATTCATTGAAGGCATAAAATGGTTTCTATAAACTAAGGCTGTTAATGAAAAATTTGCTTCTGTCTTTGAAATACCTGGGTAGTGATCATTAGTAAAAAATACCTCAAACTCTTCATTGCGAGTAGAGCTTATCAAACTCAGGAGTGGGTGTATTAGCTCTGATCACCAATGCAGTGGGCACTATAAAAGGGTGTGAAACACACTCAATAGCAGGTTTAACTACTTTACTCCTGTTGTAAAGTACACCGAATGCATATACAAAAAGGGGCAGATCTTTGATCTTGCAGTCATGCTTCCCATCTTGTCATTTTTTTACTCCCACTTATGAATGCTGGTTACAAGTCTTCATTAGAGTATTACCCTATCTTCAAAACAATTTGAATTGTTTTCATTTTTGTGTTCATAGCATTCTTACAAGCTATTACTATAGCTTCACCAAATCACCTTTTCAAAAAAAAAAAAGATCAGAGACATTTGTTATTCAGAATACATTTCAAGGTCCAAAGTCAAGAAGTAGAGATTCTTCTAAGCAATTTCCATTATTGTTCCTCATGTATAGACAGAAATCTTGCCAAACTAAAGCAATTACAGGAACCATAAAATATACTCTGTGAACTATTAGGGAGGGGCTGTTTTTACTCTCTTTCTCCCATACAAACTATTTAAACTGTGCTGTCTCATGTTCCTCTGAAACTCACTCTCTTGGTCCTTGGAAAGGGGAAAACATTGCATCACAATAACATGAGTATCAGTAACACAGCCTGCAAAACTTTATCCCAGTAAAGAATAACATTCAGGTAAGAAATGGACAGAAGAGCAAGCAATAATTTATTATATGCCTTTACCAAGAGAGAGAGTGTCAGGCTGGTGCAGTGGTTAAAGCATCAAACAAAAACCAGGGTCTGTGAGTTCTAATCTAATCCCACTTTAGGCACAATGCCAAATGGCTATTGGGCCAGTCACTGTCTCTCAGCTCTGAGAAGTAGGCAATGGCCAACCATTATCTATATCATCTATCTCTCTATCTCTGTCTATTCACCATGATGTATAGTCATGCCAGCCACATGACCATGGAAGTATGTTCAGACAACTCTTGGCTCCCTTGGCTGGTAAACAGAGATGAGCACCTGGAGTCAGAGAAGACTGGACAAGGGAAACCTTTTATCTTCTTTTACAAACACACACACACACAAATAGATTTACATATATGAGAGCCAGGTGTTGTCTAGGTCAGGTACCATGAAATTCTTCATGTTCTTGACCCACTATGTCTGCAATAGTGATGTTGACTGCTTCAGGTTCTGGAGGATTACTGTGATTTGTTTTCCATTTATTGTTTTAGACTGTTCAGTTTCTGTTATTGGCTCTACTGTTACTGTGTTATTGCAATATAGTTGGGAGTACACTTTGGGTGGTTCTTTGGAAAATAAGGCATTTATCTTCTGCTTCTCTAGCATATTACCTTAGCCTGATAGCCAGTGCTATAAACTCTTTTGGGAAGGGAAGGGAAGGGAAGGGAAGGGAAGGGAAGGGAAGGGAAGGGAAGGAAGGAAGGAAGGAAGGAAGGAAGGAAGGAAGGAAGGAAGGAAGGAAGGAAGGAAGGAAGGAAGGAAGCTAGCTAGCTTCCGGTTAGATTTCCACAAGGAAATTCAGTTGGGAAGCTGTCAGGAAATGTCACTCCTGCTTCCAGTGCTGGGAAAGGATAGCAAAACAAAAACAAAACAATACCCCACCAGAAATACCATTTATTTCTTTGTTTATATAATTTAGAGGCTGCCTGATTCCAATTCTGAGCAACTGAAACTTTAAAAGCAAGAATAAAAAACCAAGAAGCACACTATGACATCCAGAAAAGAAGAATCCAGCACAACAATAAAAAAGATGTCTTGCAGGGATTAAGCAGCCACTTTACTCAAAGGCTGCACTTTGGGACAAGACTGACTAGGAAGGCAGGAAAAAGATAGAGGCATAATTGAAGAAAGCAGGCAAAAGGGGCAATTTACCTTTCCTGCTTTGGGAGTGAAAGAGGATTCAACAGAGCAAGAAAAATGGAGAAAGTATAGCACATAAAAGGTTCTCAAACTGAAGACCAGGTGCTCAAGATTCCCCAGAAGCTTCTTTATAGAGTGGCAGGAGGAAGCAAGCTTCTTTTAACAAATCTTTAGCAATTTTCAGCTCTACAAAGAGTTTTTTTTGTAAAGATAATAAGTCTTAATTGTCTATTCAAGACCAAACTATCTTAAAGTGTTTTGCATTAAAGCAATCAGAACACACAAGAATGTATTGGTGGTGGAAAAATTAATTCTCACCAGCTGTTTGCTTAAAGAAAGCAGGGAAGCTTGAGGATAGATATAGGATGTTCCCTTCATTACAACTGCCACCCCCACCTCTGCACTATGATCCTTACTGTGGCTGTAGGAAATATTGAAAGTGTGACTTCAGCTTCATTAATTCCTCAGTACCTCAAGCCCAATGCCCACAAAAAGAAATGAAGTGCAGATATTAATGCACTTTCATTTGTTTTCCCTTTATCATCTTTATTCTACCTGATCTTTAGAACTGTTATTTGTCCTTCCCTCGACCCACATATCTCCTGCAATAAACTTTCATTTTGTTACAAAACAACTCTATCAATACTTGCCCAAATTAAAATTCCTGCTCTCTAGGGAAATTCAAATAATTTCATCTGACAAAAAAGCAGAGCTTAATGTCAGCATCTTCCACAGTGATAAAGTATTGTCAGATATCTGGAAGAAAAGATGTACACTTACTGTAGTTACAGAAACATAAAGATAGAGTTTCATTAGTATATAATCAATTGAACTTAAATTTGGTTCTCGCCTGTAGGTTGGCAGACCTAGCTGATAACTTTGTCATCCAAAAGGTGTGGGGGAACAAGGGGGGCCTGGAGGGACAGTTATATTGGACCTAATTCTTACTAACAGAGAAGAAATGATACAAGGGGGTTCAAGTTGCCCGAACTTTGGGGGAGAGGGACAATATGGAATTCAATCTAGCACAAACATAAACAGTAGAACATAATCCCAGCCAATGTCTTAGACTTTAAAAGAGATGATTTTTAAAAAAATTAGAAACAGTTTGTGAAAGATTCCATGAAAATCTGTAAGAATTTTCTCAAGAAGCTTGGGAAACCCTGAAAAATATGATTATAAAAGCTCAGGCCAGCTCAATACCACTGAAAAATAAAAATAAGAACTCCAAGAAGAAACCAGCATGGTAACACAAAGAACTCTCTGATAAACTGAAAGAAAAAAAGTATACATACAAAAAATGAAAAGAGGAACACATAACTAAGGCAGAATATCAGCACAAGGCCCAAATTTACAAAGATGATGTTAAGAAAGCTAAGGTTCAGAATAAAGTAAGATTTGCAACAAATGTCAAAAAAAGTTTCTTTCAACATATAAAAAAACAAGAAAAAAGTCAAGAAAACAATTGGTCTGCTAATGAGAGAAGATGGCAAGGAAGTAACAGGCAGTAGAAAGAAAGCAGAGCTACTTAATTTATTCTTTGCATCAATCTTCACACCATAAGATAATACAATCAACCTACCAAAAACCTAACCATAAAAGGCAGACTAAGAATACAAATTAAAACAAACAAGAAAATGGTAAGAGAACACTTGTCCACATTAGAAGTGTTCAAATCACTGGGACCTGATGGATTACATCCCAGAGTTCTGAAGAAGACGGCAGATGTGATTTCAGAACCATTGAACTATATCTTTCATAAATCCTGGAGCATCTGGACAGAAAAGAGCTGATATGGTTTCCATTTTTTTAAAAAAGCGGGTGGGAAACAGATCCAGGAAACCACAGACCAATCATTCTGATACCTGGGAAGATTCTGGAAAAGATAATCAAGCAACATCTGCAAATACCTAGAAGCAAGCAAAATTATAACTAGAAGCCAACATGGGTTTGTCAAAAACAGATCATGTCAAATAAATCTTATTTCGTTCTTCGGCGCAGTGACTAAATTAGTGGACCAGCGAAATGTAGCGGACATAGCATACCTGGATTTCAATAAACCATTTAACAAAATAGATCACAGCCTACTCCTTGATAAAATAGAAAAATGTAGATTAGACAGCATGATTATCAGAGTGATTTGTTATTGACTGACCAACCAACCACACTCAATGTGTAGTCCTTAATGGAACTGATATACATGGAAGCTAGGAAGCAGTGGGGTATCCCAAAGTTTTGTCTTAGGCCCAGAACTGCTACAGATTACACGGCTCTTGATGTTGCTGTCACTTGGCACCACTTGACACCACTACACTTATTATCACCACTATCTTCAGGTCCTTGTATACTACCACACCTGCATAACTATCTGAATCTGGAAGTTCCATAGAATTTTAATTTTTCTATCCTTCACAACCTTCTTTAGGATCATCTATCTAGACCTAAGAGGGTCTGGCCCAAGTTCGGTCCCATGTTCGGATGTCCCTCTATGCAATGCCATCTAATTTGTTGTGCCATTCAGTATATGCTATTTCTGTAGGCATCTTGCCACTATGTAGTGGACTGTCTCTGAAGCCTCCCTGCATAGGCTGCAACTTGGATCTTGTCCAATATGTGAAGGGCTGTCACAGAGAAGAGGGATCAACCTATTTCCCAAAGCACTTTAGGGCAAGACAAGAAGTAACTGATGGAAATTTATCAAGGAGAGAGGCAACCTAGAGCTAAGGAGAAATTTCCTGACAGTACAATTAATCAGTGGAATGAATTTGGATGGTTATTTGCAAGAAATGCTGCTGCTTAACTTTGACTATCACAGTGGAATATACAGCTTTAACTGAAAAATGTTCTAATTTATTTATTTGATTTATTAAATTAAATACTGCCCAACACCCATCTCACTCTCAGAGTGATGCTAAAAGCATAAAAACCATATAAAAATACAGTACATCAGTAAAATGGAAACAAAGTAAAAACAACAATAATATAAATTAAAAGTTAAGGGAGGATATCTTTTAATGAAAACTGCAAAACCAGCCAACATTGACAAAGAACTATTTCTTTTAAAATGCAAATCCCAGATCTGGTTCCTTGGGATCTGCACATGTGCATTCAGAAGGATTTGACTGGCTTTGTCTACTTTTCTATCTCTGTCAGCAAAATCAAAAATCACAATGTAAAATACGGTACTCAGGAAAATTATAAAGGTTTTCACTGCTCTTGAAGAGCTTTGCATCTATAAAGCAATGAATGGAATATAATGAGACATAAATATAGTACTTTTATCTGTGGCAGATTATCTTGCAATTCTATTCATATAACATAAAGAATAACCGTGTCCGTCTTCTTTAGCCAAGAACAATAAGTCTGGCACAAAACTTAGGGAATTTTTCAGGAGGGACAGAATATAGGTACTATCATATTTTGAAGCATTTTTAGGTTTATCTATATTAGTTAACTCAAACTGTATTATTCAAAACCAAGTATTCCAAATTCTATTCTATTCTATTCTATCAATCAAATATTTTATCATCTCCTCTAAATCTCCTCTTATTTTTTTAAAGTGGCACTGCATGAACTGAAAAATAAGGAGATTAGCTGGAACTGGGTATTTTCCTGGTTTAATTTTGGAATGATATCTAATAATCCAGACTATATACTTATAATTTTTGCACTACTTACTTGTACATTTATTCCATAGTATGCCAAAGTGGTTATTAATTTGTTAGTTAATAGTCATCTCAGAGATTAAGTCAGCATGATTTATTTAGCCTATAATGATGTTACATTATCCAAGAAACTACCTAAAATTGCTAGCTCTATTTGGTTCACATTTACATGTTTCCCAAGATGTGCCAAAGACAGAGGTTAGCTCCACACCAGAAAAAAAGATGGGCAGCTTTCCTGCAGTATCATCTGGGACTCCTCTCCCTCCATCAAAACTGCCTCACAAAGTAGCATCTCAGCCTGGAAGGCCCAGCACCAGCAGGATTCTAGCTGCCACACAAAGTGCCAGTTCATCTTCCCACCAAAGTGGTTCCTATTTATATACTTGCATATAACATGCTTTCAAATTGCTAGGTGGGCAGAAGCTGAGGTGAGTGATGGGAGCTCACTCTCCCCATGCAGTGCTAATACTTGAACTACCAGAGCAAAGTCCATTTCCAGCATCATTAAGCTACTGAGCCACTATGTCTCTAGTCAGCATGATGATACCATAGCTTAATTTAACCAATCAAATTTAACTTGTGATGAGAAGGAAACTTGTCTACTGGTTTTATACCCTTGTATCTCAGATGCCTGGGAAGTGGGAAATTTGGAAAGAACAATAGCAACCTGCTGCCAATTATTCCAAGCCAAGAGTTAAATAAATTCTGTTTTTATAGCAGTAACGATCAAGTGGTGATCTAATTTTTGCTTACATAATAAGAAATAGTGGTGGCATCAATATATGTGTGTGTGTGTGTGTGTGTGTGTGTGTGTGTGTGTGTGAGCGCGCGCGCGCATGCACACACACACAAGTCTTGGTGTATTTGGGTCTTCTCCCGTGTAAGATTGAGAGCACTTTGGCAATGTTTCAGCAAAATCCCATCTGCCATCATCAAGCTTATGCAAGGGGTCTTTTGCAGCAACTGCCGTTACTATTTCAAATCTGGTGCTGGTAGTCTGCTTTGCTGGGATGGCCCCATCTCTTTGTTCTGATTGGTTGGGAGACCCAGTCTGTGTCTATTGGCTTGGCTTAGGGTGTATGGTCAATTTTTCTCCACCAGGTGGCAGAGCTTCATCTTTGTGGCTGGCTGGAATGTGATTTGACTGGAGGTCTCGGGGTGGGGGGGAGTGTGTCTGGCTTCTGGGGTGTAGATTTTTCAGTCTGTGGGTGCTGGGACTCATTTGTTGATAAGGGCTAGTTTCCAGATGTCTGGTAGGCGGGAGGTATCATCACATTTATTCATGTTTTTCTATTTCAATAGCTTCCATAATTATTCTCTTGTTGAGGTGTTCAGTTTTGGAGATTAATTTGGTTCCTTCAAAATCAATTTCATGCATACATTGCAGAACACAAGTATGCAGTCAGAAAAGAAGAAAAAACTTCCTCTCTTTTCCAGCACCTTAAAGCTACAGGACGTAACAGCAGTTGCTGCAAAAGACCCCTTGCATAAGCCTAATGATGGCAGATGAGATTCTGCTGAAACATTGCCAAAGTGCTCTCAATCTTACACGCGAGAAGACCCAAATACACCAAGACTTGGATACCTGTACGCGAAAAAATCTACGAATATATATATATACGTATATAACGTTTTGATGAAGTCTCATTCGTCATCTTCAGGCTGGTGTTCTCGGCTTCGTGCTTCCAGGAAGCACGAAGCCGAGAACACCAGCTGAAGATGACGAATGAGACTTCGTTGAAACGTCGCCAAGACACTTCCAATTTTACGTGGGAGAAGACCCGAATAATCAAAGACCTACATACAAACATCTGCGAAAACCTCAGAAAACACACCCGCACACACACACACACATATTATTTATTATTATTATTTTTATTGATTGATTCCCCTCCCCATCCACTATGAATTTTCTCTTTTTTCTTATTTTATGTAATATTGCTTTTATTCTTTAAAAGTTTTTAGAATATAGATATAGATGTAGATATTAAAAAGATATTAAAGCTAGTAATAAATATTGCCTCAGCTTCATCTACAAAGTAGTCAATTAACTGCTGGGGCCCACCTATAAGAAAACAAAGCTTTCCAGCCAAAAAAAGAACTGGCCCATGAGATACAATAATATGGGAAGAAACAGTTTGAAGTAAAACCTGTAAGAAAATTAATCTGGGAGATAAAATAAAGGCTTGATCTCAAGAGAGGAAGAAATGTTGCTGTTCTGTTTTGGCTACCAAGCATTGTAGGCAAGTTTTCTAAGTTCTCCTATTTACAAAGCATAACCTACAATATTAAATCTTTGCTCTAGAACTGATGAGATGAAGGTATCTAGTAAAGGACTAACAATATTTAAAATAAGTAAATGAGTGTATTCACATGCAAAGTGTTTTCCATCTTTCTGTACGAGAGTATACAACCTTTAGTTTGACTGAGTTCATCTTGTAACTCTACATCAGAGCTGTCAAAATTGCAACCCAGGGCCAGATGTGTCACACATTGGCCACGCCTATGCCCGATTTAGCAAAGAGGGGAAAAGTCACGATATTTGTGACAACCACATGTGACAATGCCATGACAACACGAGTTTGACACCCCTGCTCTACATCTTTAGTCCTTTGCTTAATTGTGTCCTTTGATCATTAATCTAAGCTAGATTTTGAGTATCCTTGGCTCCAGCTGCTTTCTTCAAAACTACAACCATTTATTTATTTATTTATTTCAATGTATATGCCACCTTTCTCTGGAGACTCAGCGAGATCAATGGCCCCAGGTCTGCTGGAAAAGCCAGGTCTTCACCGCTTTTGGAAGGCTAATAGGGTGGGGGTGGTCCAAACCTCAGGAAGTAACTGGTTCCAGAGAGCTGGGGCAGCCACAGAGAAGGCCCTCCCCCGCAGGCCTGCCAGCCGGCATTGATGGGACCCGGAGGAGACCAACTCTGTGGTCGCTGGGAGCTATGTGGTAGAAGGAGGTCTTGAAGATAACCTGACCCTGAGCCATGTAGGGCTTTAAAGGTAATAACCAACACCTTGAATTGTGCCCGGAGACCAAAAGGGAGCCAGTGCAGCTCGTGGAGAATTGGTGTAATGTGGGTGTACCTAGGTGCACCCACAATAGCTTGTGTGGCTGCATTCTGGACCAACTGAAGTCTCTGAACACTTTTCAAGGGTAACCCCATGTAGAGGGCATTGCAATTATCTAACCATGAGGTGATAAGGCATGAGTGACTGTGAGGAGAGTCTCCCGATCCAGGTAGAGTCGCAATTGGTGCTTTCCTACTTGGATTGGGAGGTGCTCCTCACAGTCACTCATGCAATTGGTGCATCAGGTGAACTTGTGCAAAGGTCCCCCTAGCCACAGGTATCAGATGTTGCTCTAATCTTAGCTGTAAATCTAAGAGGACACCCAAATTGTGAACCTGTTCTGAGGGGGGACAATTTCTCTCCCCCCAAACCAGAATCATGCTATTGTAGCACAAGGTCAACTCCCTTTAGACATGCATGTGATGTTGTGATACAAGTATAGAAGAGGCAAGGCTAGAGATAGCTCTGGAGAAAATCTATATGTTTGTAATTTTGTTTACAATACTGTCCCACCAAATGATCGATGTCCTGTAAAATCAACTCTTATCCTTGCATATAGTACTGTTTGCATTGCCTTCTAGGAATCTCACTGCTGCATAACCACATATCTCAGGGTCATGAAAGGGGTTCTTAAATAATAACTGCTTTTTTTGTCTATTTTTGCATCAAATTGCTGTCATACTATCTTTAGTAAGGAAAGCAGCATTTTTATCTGATTAGTTTTCATTTAAGACTAGAAGTCTGCTTTTAAACATGTGAAGTATCTAGCGGTTCTATGATCTGATTAATAATAAATCAACTTCATAATGATGTCACGTAGCTAATTAAAAGTGAGGGCAATTGCCAACTCTCTTAATAAATGAACAATGTTTACTCTTTGCAGCAGCCCAGGTAAACTAAAGAAGAAGAGCTACTAAAAGGCTACTAAAAGCATTCCTAACAAGTACTTGCCTTGCCTTAAATTTTATTTCCATTACAATATATTAAATTAATATTTTTTAAACCCATTAAAAAGTAGCAGCTGAATTTTCCTTGAGAAATAAATTTAAAATATCTTTTCAGCCAACTGAAAACATTGGGGGAAGGGGTAGATTCAGTATTGTAACTGAGGTTCAAGCCATGTGAATTACATTTGGTTCAAACATCAAGGGTAGTATTTTGCCCTGAAATATCATTTTGCCTAATGAAGAGTTGTGAACATTGCAGTCTGAGTCACTTTTGGTGAAAGAGGAGAAATATTTATTCTGCTGCTGTTTGGAACCACTGAATTTAGCTTTTTTTTTTTTTAAAGGAAGGCAATTTAAAGAAGGTGAAAGACTGAAGTGTCTATACTGATGTGTACTTGAAACAGCTTTTATTTCAAAAACCAGCTTTTACCACCCTCTGGTCTTTGAGTGCTGAAATAGGCTGAATGTTGCACAGGTATTATTTTCGGTCAACATTTTCTTTTGGGGGGATGGGGGAAGGTACCATAAAGTCAGGATAATCTTCCTTCCAAGTAAATATGGCTAATGCATTTACAATATGGCCAAAAATACTGGCAGAATATTAATTCAAGTGCCACCTTAATTTTTAGAATCATTCTCACTAGCTAAGTTGTATAGAATGTCCCTGCAATGGGATTTGCAGCCCTATCATTTCAATTAACTAGCATTGAATCTCCTTACTTGAAAGAAAATAGTATTGAAAACTTCATTTATTTTCCAGGAAACCATGTTTAGGTTGTAGTTTAGCTGGTTCTAAATACATATGTATATGTATGTATGTATGCATGTACATATGCATACATACTGGTAGATATATACATACATACATATATATATATATAAACTCCTACAAATGTCTCCCTCTGTTTCCATAACCAAACAGAAAAGAGCCTTTCTCAATGGACTATTTCAGTCTGGCTTCAGAAAAGCAGCCAGAACAAATTACGCTCCAGGCTTGGCTTTAATAAAGCTGTCAAAGTTGACATCCTTAGATTCAGCCTCCGACCTCACCCCACCCTTCCCTGTCAAATAAGCAGGATGGATTATGCAGATGAGTTTTCACACTGTGTCTGATGCAGAGACCTTGTTCTGAACACTTGGCATAGCTTGAATTCTGTTCCTCTCCTCTTCTCTACTACTCCCTGCACCCACTCCCTCAGCTATTTCAAAGGGATAAACATCTTAACAAAGCTGTTGAAGGGACATATTAAATGATACTGGCAGGCATAAACATTATCATAAATAAGGGGGGAGTACTTTTTCTTCTTCTTCTTTCTATCTTTAAGCCTTTTGAAGTTTTTATTCATGCTGTGGGCAAAACTAGGCTCTCAGCTGAAAGCTTACAGCTGAGCTACTTCTTTTTCTCTAAGCTAGCAGTTTCTGCTACTTTGATAAAATCACAGTTACGTAATGAATGATTCAGGTGCTTTCTTAAACCTTATGCAACTTTATTCTTTTCTCTGGATGTCTGACCAGGTTTCCCCATTGTCCCTTTTGATTCGCAATGCCTTGGTACATAATACACAGATGTTAACAATTGTCCTTGAATATCTCTTTCATTATCCTCTTCTGACCTTAGAAGCCTATGCAAGGCAGCTTAGTTGCATTGGGCCACAAGCAATGTGATTCTATGCATAAAACAAAACGGCAACACAATTTATTTCACAAAGTATTTGAACTTGCATTAAAGTGAACTTGCATTAAAGTAAAGGTGTCCTGTCACCTGTCTCCTGCCTTCAACTTGTCAAAGGCAGAAGAAGTTTCTTCACAAACTTCACTCATGGAGAGGATACGCTAGAAAAGATAAATTGTCCTCAGTATTACCAAAGTTGCAAGCCTGGCTGGAAGAGAAGGACAGTGCTTTCTTCATAATACTCACTTTGGCAGATGGTCAGGAGGAGGTGAGTGAAATTGCACCTCTGCAGCAATTACCAAACCTATGAAGCAGAGCAAAATCAAGCGGTGGAGTGTTTTTCTGCACTCTTAAAAGATATGGACAAGTTGCTTCCCAAAATAGTTCTGAAGGAGTACCTCACTCAATTTTTTCAAATAGAAAAATCATTTGGAAGATTTGCAGAGTCCTAGTCATGATTTTCTGCATGGGAGAGCAAAGGGAAAGGGACAAAATGCATGCCATAATATTTGATATTTCATGCTCATGACATCATCATGCCATGCTTCTTAGAACCTTATAAGCTTCCATTAATAATGAGGGATGGGCCTTCAGATAACCTGCCCACATGCCAGGTAGGGCCTTTTATGTCATTACAACCACCAGAAGCAAACCGACGACAATGCAGCTCACGGATCAGAGATATAATGTGTACTGATTTAGGAGGGCATATAACTGCTACCACATTTCCCACTAGTTGTAGCTATCAGATATTTTTTAAATATGGCCCTTGTAGTGATCACGATATAAATGATGGAGAATAAAGCCTCTCAATCTAGCATATAGGAACAACTGGAGTCTTATATAACATACAGTATAATGACTGCAACAGCCTCTACATAGGACAAATGAAGATTAACAGAACTCATGTATGAACACCAACTAGCAGTTGAAGAAATGAAAACTCAATTGGGAAATAATTATCTTAGACCAAGCCAAGTTCCAAAACTAGGGAATTTCTAAAAGCCTGGCACTCTGACAAATTAACTATCAATAGATACATAGATATAAACAATATTTATAGATTATATAAAACAATCAACAAGCCAAAAAGGGGACAAAACAACCTAAGCATCCCCCATCAGCAATCAGCACTTAGATGAACATAGATTAATTTCAAAATTAACATCAGACCAACAATCAAAAAAACAATATCCCAGTCAAGGAATGGTCAAACAAGCCAACAATAAACAGTTCAGCCAAAGAATCTTTAAGACCATCCCCACCAACTCAGACAGGGCAAGTCATTAGAATATAAACTGTGAGCAAACCCCACTCCTTACTAGCACTAATGATGTTACCTAATTTGGATAATGATATGTCTGCAAGAAAGCCCAGAGAGTACCACAGACCCCTCATTTCAACCATGAGCTACAAATATTCTCCTTTATTTAGAATAGTGTATATTATGAATCTAGAATATATTCAGTTCTTCTGTACATTCAAGATTAAGTGTCAAAAAGTGATGTTTTCTTAAACATCAACCCACTTTTTAATATTTAATCATGAATATATCCAAGACTAGTTCTTTAAGATTCACTGTGAATCTTTCTATTCCTCTTGCCCCTATTGAAATATTGATGCCTCAAAACTGAAGCCCCTGTTTTATGCACAGCAAAATTTAATTCCCACTGATGTAAATGCTCTTTTCTTTTCTCTCTCTGTGGCTGTAATTTGCATTTTATTTGGAAGCAAAAGCACAACTAACAAATATTTGCTAATCTAAGCCAATATTTGCTCAGTCAGATTCTTCCCCCTTGACTCTCAGAATCTGTTTTAGATGGTGGCCGGGAGACATTTTTGTCCCTATAGGCTGGCTAGTGATATTAGCAATCTGTCTCCTTTCCATTTCTAATTAAATGAGTACAGGACACAGTGGGGAAGAGAGAAGAGTTACAACCTTCTCTATAGTGAAGCCATAATAAGAATTAGTAAGTTACCATCTGTAAGATGCCACTTATCCCATCCTTACCTGGGGATGAGAGGCAGGGGAAGCATACAAAGTTTAGTTTGAAAAGCAAAATGTTCCAAACCAGCCTAGTTTTTTTCTAGTTTTTATGTTTAATTTGATCCAAAATGAAGATATGATTCAAATGAGCATTGTTTTAGGAGAACAGGATTTCACAACTCTCCTTTCAAGCGGACTTATAATATATTCTCTATGTAATATATTCTCTTGCACATTCCACTCATTTTGAAGAAATTAAAATTAGAAAGTTTAAACACTGGGGATGAGGATCTTACTCATTTCTCATTTCTCTCTCTCTGCCCAAAATGAATTAAGGTTTGCTACAAAGGTCAAAAATAACAACAATAAAAAAAGCTTCTTTCAACATGTAAAAAAGAAGAAAAGAAAAAAGAAAAGAAATCAAGGAAACGATTGGTCTCTTAATGGAAGAAAATGGCAAGAGAACAGCAGGGAGAAAGCAGAACTTCTTAATTCATTTTTTGCATCTATCTTTAAACAAAACGGAAAAAAATCAGACTAACCTATAAAATACATTGTAAAATGCAAGATTAGGAATGCAAGTCCAAATAAGCAAGAAAATGGTAAGAGAATACCTATCAGTGGTGGGATCCTACCCATTTAACACCAGTTTGCTACGTGCTTGTGCACTAAATGCGTGCTGTGCACGCATGCACAATTTTCACTATATATATATATATATATATATATATATATATATGCATTTCTTTTTAGGCCAGGTTTTTCCTACATAACTGAGATCTTTTAGAACCACTACCGAGTGAAATCACAATTCACTACATTTTGGGCTATTCTCCTTATTATGGTTGCAAACAGATTTTAGTGTTGCATTGTGGGAGCCCACTGGGTTCTTCTCTTCATTATGGTTGCAAACAGATTTTAGTGATGCATTGTGGGAGACCCAGATAGCTATTTCTGGCTCATAAGCCGTCGTCGGTGGGCCATACCCATTTTACATATTCCTCCCTGTAAAGGCATAATATCTATTTTCTTATATTTGTAGGTTAATGTGTGCATTTCTTTTTAGGCCAGGTTTTTCCTACATAACTGAGATCTTTTAGAACCACTACCGAGTGAAATCACAATTCACTACATTTTGGGCTATTCTCCTTATTATGGTTGCAAACAGATTTTAGTGTTGCATTGTGGGAGCCCACTGGGTTCTTCTCTTCATTATGGTTGCAAACAGATTTTAGTGATGCATTGTGGGAGACCCAGATAGCTATTTCTGGCTCATAAGCCGTCGTCGGTGGGCCATACCCATTTTACATATTCCTCCCTGTAAAGGCATAATATCTATTTTCTTATATTTGTAGGTTAATGTGTGCATTTCTTTTTAGGCCAGGTTTTTCCTACATAACTGAGATCTTTTAGAACCACTACCGAGTGAAATCACAATTCACTACATTTTGGGCTATTCTCCTTATTATGGTTGCAAACAGATTTTAGTGTTGCATTGTGGGAGCCCACTGGGTTCTTCTCTTCATTATGGTTGCAAACAGATTTTAGTGATGCATTGTGGGAGACCCAGATAGCTATTTCTGGCTCATAAGCCGTCGTCGGTGGGCCATACCCATTTTACATATTCCTCCCTGTAAAGGCATAATATCTATTTTCTTATATTTGTAGGTTAATGTGTGCATTTCTTTTTAGGCCAGGTTTTTCCTACATAACTGAGATCTTTTAGAACCACTACCGAGTGAAATCACAATTCACTACATTTTGGGCTATTCTCCTTATTATGGTTGCAAACAGATTTTAGTGTTGCATTGTGGGAGCCCACTGGGTTCTTCTCTTCATTATGGTTGCAAACAGATTTTAGTGATGCATTGTGGGAGACCCAGATAGCTATTTCTGGCTCATAAGCCGTCGTCGGTGGGCCATACCCATTTTACATATTCCTCCCTGTAAAGGCATAATATCTATTTTCTTATATTTGTAGGTTAATGTGTGCATTTCTTTTTAGGCCAGGTTTTTCCTACATAACTGAGATCTTTTAGAACCACTACCGAGTGAAATCACAATTCACTACATTTTGGGCTATTCTCCTTATTATGGTTGCAAACAGATTTTAGTGTTGCATTGTGGGAGCCCACTGGGTTCTTCTCTTCATTATGGTTGCAAACAGATTTTAGTGATGCATTGTGGGAGACCCAGATAGCTATTTCTGGCTCATAAGCCGTCGTCGGTGGGCCATACCCATTTTACATATTCCTCCCTGTAAAGGCATAATATCTATTTTCTTATTTTTGTAGGTTAATGTGTGCATTTCTTTTTAGGCCAGGTTTTTCCTACATAACTGAGATCTTTTAGAACCACTACCGAGTGAAATCACAATTCACTACATTTTGGGCTATTCTCCTTATTATGGTTGCAAACAGATTTTAGTGTTGCATTGTGGGAGCCCACTGGGTTCTTCTCTTCATTATGGTTGCAAACAGATTTTAGTGATGCATTGTGGGAGACCCAGATAGCTATTTCTGGCTCATAATGAAGAGAAGAACCCAGTGGGCTCCCACAATGCAACACTAAAATCTGTTTGCAACCATAATAAGGAGAATAGCCCAAAATGTAGTGAATTGTGATTTCACTCGGTAGTGGTTCTAAAAGATCTCAGTTATGTAGGAAAAACCTGGCCTAAAAAGAAATGCACACATTAACCTACAAAAATAAGAATATATATATATATATATATATATATATATATATATATATATATATAATATTTTTGCTGATAATTATAAATAAGGGAGGCTCTTATAGATCTATTTCGAGCTTATTGGCTCTCGTCAGACAGTCATATCCTTACTGGGATTTGAACCTGGGCTGTCTGCCTGTAAGGCAGTTGATTTAACCCTCAGGCCACAGGCTCTTATCCAATTACCAGCTCATTTCCAGGTAGGTTTATTTGTATGTTTTTGTAAGTCATCCTGGATCTCCACTAATGGAGGAGATATCACAAATCTCCAATTTTTTTTTTGCCTTTCAGCCCAATCTCATGGGCCATCCAGACATAGATCTATAACAGCCTCCCTTATTTATAATTATCAGCAAAAATATTAAAAATATAGAAAATAGCTTGTCGGCTATATTACACTGTCTGGATGGCCCATGAGATTGGACTGAAAGGCAAAAAAAAAATTGGAGATTTGTGATATCTCCTCCATTAGTGGAGATCCAGGATGACTTACAAAAACATACATACACACACACACACACACACACACACACACACACACACACACACACACACACACACACACATATATATATATATATATATATATATATATATATATATATATATATATATATATATATATATATATGTAGGTCTTTGGTTATTCGGGTAATTGCTCCTGGAAGAACGAAGCCGAGAACACCAGCCTGAAGATGACGAATGAGACTTCGTCGAAATGTCGCCAAGATACTTCCAATTCTACGCGGGAGAAGACCCGAATAACCAAAGACCTACATACAAACACCCGCGAAAACCTCAGAAAACATATATATATATATATATATATATTATTAAAAATATACAATTTTCACAAAATTGTATATTTTACAAAATTTGACGACTCCTTGGTGATCTCTGAGCTTGCTTATTTTCTTGCAGACACTTCATTAACCAATCTAGGTAACATCATCAGCACTAGCAAAGAGTGCAGTTTGCTGTCAGTTTATATTCTGGTAGCTTGCTTTTCAGTGTTGGTGGGGGTGGGAGTGGCCTTAGAGAGTCTGTTTGGGCTGTTTGCTGTTGGCTTCTTTGGCAGTTTCTTGATTGGGGTATTGTTTAATTGATTGTTGGTCTGATGTTAACAATGGAGTTAGTTAATCTATGCTGATTGGGTGCTAATTGCTGGTGGAAAGACTTGGGTCTTTTTGTTCCTTTTTTGGACTGGGTGATAGTCTCTTTTGCATAGTCTATAGATGTTGTTAATGTCTTTATGTCTACTGATGTCTAATTGATGGCTAAGAGTGTCAGGCATCTAGAAATTCCCAGGCATTTTTGGACTTGGCTTGGTTTAGGATGGTCACATTTTCCCAACTGAAACTATAGTTAAATCTATCCGTATGTTGTGAAATTAAAGATTTTTCCTCATGTCTTCTGACTGCTAGTTGGTGTTAATGGGTATTTTCTGCCAGTCTTCTGCCTGTTTGTCCTACATAGTGATTGTTGCAATCCTTACATTGTATAGACTTCTCCTGTTTTTATTTCTGGGGTTCTGGGATCTTTTGGCCCTCTTAGGATGTTTTGAAGGGCTTTAATTGACTTGTGTGCTATGCTATGCAAAGATGGATGGATGAAAAATAGCCTAAGAAAGTGGACAAAAACTGACAACAAACTGCACTTTTACCATCTCTGATGATGGTAATTAAACGTCTGCTAGATACCTGAGATGTTATACTAATTACCAACAGGACAATTGGACAGACCTCTTTTCATTTGCTAAAGTGGCTTACAACAACTGTGTACATAGCGGCGCCAGATTCACCCCATTCCAAGTGGCTATGGGACCAAATTGCTTCTGGCTACTCCTCTTATTACATCCTTGAAAGACTGGATTGCACAGCTACAGAATACCTGCCTGGTGGTTAGAAAAACATTAGAGGAGGCCAGAGAGACTTATAAAAAGCATGCAGATAAAAAAAAATGAATGAATCCTAAAGACATTAAAGTAGGGAATTGTGTTTACCTTTCCACAAAATCCCTACAGTCCAGACAACCTTCCAAAAAATTGGGATCAAAGTATGTTGTCCCATTCCCCATTCAAAGGATTATCAACCCAATCACAGTTGAACTTGAATTTGCAAAATCTCTTAGGCATGTTCACTGCAGTCTCCTAAAACCAGAAAATGTATATGGTTATATATGAATAGAATGAAAATGCACAAAAGATTTGTAACCAACCAACAACTGTTTACATTTGTATTGAAGATTTTTTTAATTTGTTTTTTATATTTATTTTAAAAAATAAAATTTTTGTCAAATTTTTTTTTTTTTTGAGATTAAAGATATTTTAGTCTTCACTTTCCTCATAAACTTTCCTCATAAAAGACTTTCCTCATAAACATTGAGGAAAGTTCCAGTATTCAATTGTATGGAAAGATTTTCCTCTATCTGAAAATGAATGGGTAGACCTTAAACATATTAAAGCAGCTAAACTCATCAAACACTTCCACAAGCAGTATCCTGATAAACCAAAATAATTCGCTTATCTAGCTATGTACCTGCCTTATTTCTTTCTCTCTCCCTCTCCCTTCCCCCCTCTCTCTGTGTTGTTTGGCTGTTCATTTGTTTTGCAGGACTAATGCCCCAGACAAGGGAGCAGCATGTCAGCACATTATTTTGGTTTATCAGGATATCAAGAAAGTTTTGCTGTTATTGCTGAAAAGCACAAATTCCCTGTCAGTGATTAATTACTAGTTTTTGACTAGCATAT
This sequence comes from Coluber constrictor foxii, assembly GCA_038048745.1. Taxonomy (NCBI): domain Eukaryota; kingdom Metazoa; phylum Chordata; class Lepidosauria; order Squamata; family Colubridae; genus Coluber; species Coluber constrictor. The sequence continues at coordinate 89,397,419 of CM075961.1, forward strand.
TTATCGTTCACTTGATAAGGACTTAGTAGAGAAGGTTCCTGGATGATAGTGAAGACTTCTCCTCCTCCTCCTCCTCCTTCTCCACCATCACCACCACCACCACCATCTTCCTTCTCCTCTCCTTTCAGGAGTATTTGCACCTCCTGACTATCATAATTGGGTTTTTTCAATTTTGCAGTGTAACAACTATTCTTATAGAGCAGGTGTGTGTAAATATGTATATAATGAAATGTAATCTGAGGTTTTAGTGCTTTGTATGGCAAGGAAGAATCCAGAAGCATTTTTTTCTTAATAAATAAATTTATCAAGCTTGAAATCATTTATAAAGAACAAGCTAATGCTCTGAGTTGTGATATATGAAGGTCTCATTTCAATTAATTTTGGAACTGGAACTTTGAAAAATTGAGAATTTTGCTCATTCTCCATTGTAGAGATAGTAATTCTGAAGGAAAAAATACAATAACTATTCTGGATGGGAAAATAATAATAATTAAAACTGCCAATATCACAATGCCTTTCAACAAATCTATAGCGCTATCACACTTGGAATATGAAGTAGAATTTTTCTTCCCAATTCTTTCACAGGTTTCAATGCTACTACTGAGTTTCTACCATGCTTACTGTTAAGGAATTCACAGAATAATCCTTGAATAGCAAGTGTGTGTACATGAAAGCGATTGAGAGTAGATATGAATAAACATAGTCAATTCACAGATACACTAAGTTGTGTTTACTTTCAGGAAATATTAAGGCAGTCCAGGTTATACACATATAAAGCAGGAGATAGCAAAACGACAGTCCAGGGATAATCCAATAACAAAGTCTTCTTACCACTCGTTGTAGTCATTCAAAATAAACAGTTCTTCTGGATTTACAAACAGTAGCATACAGAAATATCAGAGAGCAAGAACAGCAAAGAGAAACAAACCATGTTTCTAGCTCACTCTTAAGGAGATTGGCTACATAGCTAACCAATCAGGACAAAGTATGATGCAATACAACAGTCTTAAAGCTATATTGATGGTTTATATATTGCCAACCCAACAAGTTAGGCAATACTCATTTCCTAACACTTACATTCCTTATTTCACTTCCCTGTTACAAATAGATATATGGGTAAATATGGTATTCTTAATGATTTCATTTCCATAACAGTACAAAAGGTTAGCCAAGCATTACTAGAAAATTTACAGATATTGCCATGACCCTCACCATTCAAATTTCCATACAGATTTTTCCTCCAGAAGAGGCTGTTATTGAAAAGGAGTAGTTTTAAAAATAATGCAGAAAATGAGATCTTTAATATTCACAGCAATCTTTATAAAACTATTCTGCATTTTTTTCCTGTATGGTGATGTTTACTTCTAATTATTATTTTTTTCTTTTTTTGCATCTATGGAACATTTCTCATTTGTATTGATCAACAATAGTTCATCAAGTTTCAGAACTTATGCCAGAAGCCTTGATAATCCTACAGGGCTACAACCACAATTGTCCTGGATGATGCATCAAATAATGTATTTCTGGAGAGAACAATATCATATTCTGGCACCATTTCACAGAGGACCTAAAAAATTGCTGAGATATGCTAAAATACATTTATTTTAATTTTCTGTTATTTCCTTTCAGACTACCAGGAAAGAAAGCAAACTTTTCCTAAAGTGCTTGGGCAAGAAATGCTGGGAAATCCCACTGAAAAAACCAGAGTCTGCAGGCAATTCATGGACATCTTATCCACAATTACAGGAGGAGGAGGAGAGGAGGAGGAGGAGGAGGAGGAGGAGGCCTCCTAGGAGACTAGGAAATTGTTAGACATGAGGTATTTTAACTTACAGAAAGAATGGGAACATGATAAATATCTCAGAAGACTTCCCTCTTTTCTTGGATTGTAAAGATAAGCAGGGGTGGGCTTCAAAAATTTTAGCAAGGGGTTCTCTGCCCAGTTGCTGGGTGAATGTGGCTATGGTGGGTGTGGCTTAGTTGGCCTCCTGTATCATAGCGGGGTGTGTGTGTTTTATTACATGCCTTGAAGATGTTGGGTGGAGAAAAAAGGTCCAAGATGCGGAGAGTGCCCTGGTTTTATGCCCTCTCTGGGGTCCACCCTAGAGCTTCCTGTTCCTGTGTAAGAAATGCACTCTGACTATGGTCAGACTCCCAGGGGGTAGGGGTCTTAGCTAACTTTGTAGGCTGTCTGTCTCCTAGGCTTTGTTGAGCCTTGCTGGCTGATGTAATCTTCCCAGGTGCCAAGTGGTGAGATGTGTAGCTGGCTAATCCTACCTTTGTTGGATCCTGAGTGAAGGCCTTTGCCTATGAATAGACCTAGCTATCTCTTTATCTCTTAAGTGTGGACATCTGCTGTGGGCTATTGAGGATGGTGGGGGCTATTAAGAATGAGTCTGTTTACTGCCTAAAAACATTTTCCTCCATTTTTCATCCAGGGAAATATAACATTCTCCCTTTATATTATTTCCTAGAATATTTCATTTTGGGTGAGTGCTAACTTCCTACAAACTTATGCCCAATTTATAAAGATCTTAGCAGAAAAATCATTCCACTTGATTAATAATAACATTTTGCAATTTCCTCACTCACCAGTGGCAATAACTGCATTCCCTTTCTTCTGAGAATTTTTTGCAATATTTGAGTCTCCATTAATATGAAAATCATTAATTTGCATAACTTTTTGTACTCTCTATTTTAAATTATAATTCCAGCATGAATCATATCTGTTTGCACTGGAGGCTACAGTATGGCAACCAGAAAAACAACATTGGGAATGGAAGTGCATCTTTTTTTTTTAAGTGACTATAATAAAGATGAAATCAATTCACAATGACAAAGCTGAAAATCGGGCAGAATATGAGATACTAACTGAAAAACACAAGAAATCCTATGATCATATCTAGCTGAAAGTTGAACCAGGAAATTTGATTTATGTAGTTTGCTCAGTAATAAATGGCTGACTGCTGAAACTTAAGTACTGAATATGTCTGAATTTTAGTTCTCTTGATGGTCCTGTAATGTTGAAGACTGGAGAAGGAAAAATAGCAGTGTAGGAGAGAGTGCTAAATAATAATTCCAGACAGGAATATTATTATTCCTGGTGGCGCAGTGGTTAGAATGCAGTATTGTAGATTAACTCTGGCCATAGTCTGGAGTTTGATCCTGGCAGGACTTGAGGTTGATTCAGCCCTCCATTCTTCCAAAATCAGTAAAATGAGGGCCCAGATTGTTGAGGGCAATATGCTGACACTATAAACTGCTTAGAGAGTGCTGTAAAGCACAATGGGGGTATATAAGTCTAACTGCTACTGCTATTATGCCAACATATATCAGAGAAACATGAAGTATGATGTTTGTTAAGCTGTGGGAAAGGCAGAAAATATATGTTTTGGATTTAAACTGTAGTGGGTATAAAAAAGAACTCTACTGTCCTATATCAGAGTGCCTAATAATGCAATAAAAATCTCAAGATCTAGATGTGCCAGGTCAAGAGTCCGGATAGTTTATGCCAAGCCAGAACAGACATAAGCACAAAAATCTAAAGATCAACATGACTATGGAAATGAGGTTGTAATCAGTAGTGGGTTTCAAATCCCATCTCTACTGCTTTGCTCATGGACACATGTGTGCTTGCGCACACAACACTTCTGTGTATGCACAGAGATGTCTGGGCAGGTGGACAGAGTCTCCCGCCACTGCTACTGGTTCCAACCCACCACCGGTTGTAATCCTGGAAACATGACATGTGATGAAGAACTTGACAACAGTCTATTGGATATATTTTATCATCAAACAGTTGTGAATCAGCAATGTGGAGGCATGACTGAGAAAAAAGGCTTCTATATTAGGATTCCATATGAACACTAAACCTCTGTTGCAAAAAAGTCTGTTGCAAAATCTAAGGAAAACTTATAAGGCACTTTACATGAAATTGTTGAAATATTTAACAAAGGAGCTTGGACCCTAAAACATATAAAAGCATCATTATTTCTTGACAATATGCAACCTAACATCCATATAGTAAGTTTTATTTTTTATAGTTTTCATTACAATTACACATCAAACTGGATGGCTGTAGTCATCCAGACGTAGTCTGCTCAGTAATCGGGATCTCTCTTTAACAAGCTTCCACCCATTACTACTTGTCCTGCCTTCTCGTGCCTAATAGAATAAGTCAATCCCCTCTTCTTTGTAACAGACCATCAAATACTGTCCCACTAATCCTTCTCTTTGATAGGCTAGACATACCAAGCTTCCTCAACCATTTGTCATACTATTTAGCCTCCAAAACTTTTATCATATTTGTTGCTCTCCTCTGCACTCTTTCCAAAGTCTTAACATCTTTTTTGTTTTAGGATGCCGTATTCCAGGTATGGTCTCACTAGTACAGTGTAAAGAGATATTATCACTTCTCATCTTGATGCCAACTGCTTTTTTTTTTTGGCAACTACAGCACACTGCTGGCTCATACTTAAGTGGTGGTCCACTAGGACACCTAGATCCCTCTTATCGTTATTACTGATCAGCCAGGTAGTGCCTATACTATACCTGTGCATTTTGGTTTTCCTGTCTAAGTTCAGGACCTTACTTTTCTTACCACTGAACTGCATCTTGTTGGATGGAATCCAATGCTCAAGTTTGTCAAGATCCTTCTGAATCTTTAAGTTTATCTTCCACAGGGTTAGCAATTCTCCTCAGCTAGGTGTCATCTGCAAATTTGATGAGGTTCTCTTATATCCTCTCATCTAGGTAATTTATGTTAAATATGATGTTAAAGAGTATTGGGCTTAACCTTGGGGTACCTCTCTGCATATTTCCTTGCATGCAGATGCAGTTCCATTAATAACTACACATTGAGTGCACTTGGTTTGCAGTTACGAATCCATCTTGTGGTGATGGGGTCTAACCCACCTTTTTCTATATTACCAAGAAATTGGTTGTAGTCTACTTTGTCAAAGCCCAAATATACTATATCCATTGCATTTTACTGATCCATCTATTTAGTTACTTTATCAAGTAACTCAGGTAAATTTAGTTTCTTTATAATTATAGTTTAATTGTTGTCAGTATTAATACAAGACTAGTTCCAATATACAGGAGTTAGAATAATTTACCCTGAATAATGTGGATAGCTTGCATATCACTTGCATCATTAATTATTTCAATCATGTTTTCCATCATTGCAAACAATTGAATGGCTTCAGCCAACTCATGTAATAACATTCATCATATAATTTGAACTGTGAACAGAGGAGATTTAAAGTTGCACTGTGAATATTGAGAGGTTTTTACATTTGTATGATGAAGGGTGATATGTGAACAGCTGCTACTCAATTGAATATGCCATAGATCATTTTTGAAGCCAGGTCATTAGGATAAATGGTTAATTAAAGGAATAATGAACAAAGCATTTTTAATATTCATTAAACTTGTATCTAAACTCCAAAGCATATTAAAACAGGATCTTTCAGGTAATGATTCTCCAGTCTCAATGTTTCAGGCTTCTGTATTGAAGATTAAGCCCTATTTAAATGTTGTATTTATTGATTAGCTATACATAATGATAATGGATAATGAAGTGTACATCAAGTACTACTGTATTTCCCCTAAAAAATGACCCACCCTGAAAGAAGCCCTATGATAGTTTTGAATGCATGAGCTCAAATTAAGCCCTATCCCCAAAATTAGTCCTAATTAAGACACCATCCAATCTGGAGTACAAGGATGGGGCGAGGTAAAAATTAAGCTGGGGGGGGGGAGATGGAGGGGGTGGAACTGCCCTACTTACCAGGCCTCAAACACCCTGACACCTGCCTCTCCTTCTGCAGCCAACTTCTTCTGTGGCTGCTTCTTTTGCAGCCCACTTCTTTTGCAGCCGCTTGCTGCGGCTTGCACACTTCATCTCCCGGTCTCTGTTTTACCATCAGAGGCTTCCGGAAAGTCCTCTGCAGCTGAGAAATCCCCTGGCTTCCATTTCACCTTCAGATGTTGTGAGGGCAGGAAAAGGCACACACGGCTGCCTTTTCTCTTGCTACACGATGTTTGAGGCAGTTCCCTAAAGGTAATGGTGCTATGGCGGAGGGGGGGGGGTGCCAGCGCGGGGGGAGGGGGGGTAGCAATTGCAGAAGCCTAAGTGTGCAAGAAATTGAAGCACAATTTGCCTTTGCGCTGCCCATTCCAAGGGGGCCTTCATCATGGTACATTTGTGCCAACTGGTGGTGCCCAGGCATGGTCTGGGCCCATCAGCAAGACCAGAGAAGTGGGTGCAGAGTGGGCCATCTGTCTGCCCACCCGCCAGCCAGGCTGGCCCAAAAGTACATTCCCCATTGTGAGCAACACGATCTGAGCCAGAGGGGAGGGTGAATGGGCAGGACCCACCCGGAGGGCTGGCAGAAACTGATGGCTGGGCTGCCCATACCTTCGATGGTGATCTGTGCCCAGAGCATCCCCTTGGCTCAGCCTAAGACGAAGTAAAAAGACCTCAATCTTTCCATAGGAAAAGAGAAGGTTTTATCAGCGCAGGAGTGCCGCTCGGGCATGCTCCTCACCTCCCATCTCTGCCTGTTCATGGCAGAGCAACTTCTCCCTCACTGGGCGTTAGCCAAGGGGAAACAGTAAAATCAGTTTTTATTCCTTTGCTAAAGCTGCCATTCCTTTCTTCGCATGGGATCGTCCAGCAACGGACATGGAGAGGGAGAAGAGGGCAGCGTTTCTGTGTGCCCCCATTTCTGTGTGGCATGCTCCCTTCAATGCTCCCTTCAATGCTAGCAGCTGCCGCTGCCACAGGGTGGAGTCCAGCAGGGATGGAGAACCCTGCTCTGGAGAACCGGTAGTGGAAATTTTGGGTAGTTCGGAGAGCCGGTAGTGGAAATTTTGGGTAGTTCAGAGAACCAGCAAATGCCACCTCTGGCTGGCCCCGGAGTGGGATGGGAATGGAGATTTTGCAGTATCCTTCCCCTGCCATGCTCACCAAGCCATGCCTATCAAGCCAAGCCACGCCCATCAAGCCACGCCCACAGAGCTGGTAGTAAAATAACTTGGATTTCACCACTGCGCTGCCCCCTTCTCCCTCTCCCTCCTCATGTGACTTGCTCTCCACTCCAAGAAGGCGCAAGCCTCTCCACAGAGCCATGAAGCTGAAGCTCCCATAGCATTTTCTCTGCACTACCCATGACTGGCTGCTTTTTGTGATTTCGCGTCCTTTGCAGGCAGCTCAGCACCAGCCATGGTCCCCTTCCTGTCAGCTCAGGAAGGAGGGCGAAGGAGCAACCGCCACCACTGCCAGTTGCAGGGAGGGAAGAACTCTGGCTCTCTGCACAGCGCAGCCAAGCTACTCACCTCATTGTGCAGTGGTGACACCGAGAGGAGGAGTTGCTGTCCCCACCAGTTGCTGTCCCCACAGTGATCCCAGTATCTGCTTGTGTGCATATGTGTGTGTGCGTGCAAAAGAGCTGAGAGAGAGGAAAGGGGGAAAAAAGAGAAAGAGAGAAAGAAATGAGAAAATGATGGAGGGACAGAATGAGAGAGGGGAAAGAGAGAAAGAAATGAGAGAGAGAGAGAGAAGTGGAGGAGAGAGGGAGAGAGAAAGGAGAGAGAGCTGAGGGAGAGAATGAGAGAGGGAAAAGAGCAGGAAACAAAGGAGAGGGAGAAAGATGAGAGAGAGGGAGGGAAAGGCAGAGAGAATTGAGAGAGGGAAGGGGGGGAAGAGAGATGAGAAACAGAGGGAGAAAGAAAGAAAGATGAAAGAGAAATGAGAAACAGATGGAGAAAGGAAGAGAAAGAGATGAGAGAGAGATGAGAGAGTGAGAGATTAAGAGAGAGATGAGTGAAAGAGATGAGAGAAAAAGGGAGAAAAATGAGAGAAAGATGAGAAACAGAGAGGGACAAAGAAAGAAAGATGAGAGAGAAAGCAGGAGAAAGAGATGAGAGAGGGAGGGAGGAAGAAAGAAAGAGAAAGATGAGAGATAGGGAGAAAGAAAGAGACAGAGAGAGAGATACCTGTTTAAAAGAAAATAGAAAAATGGTACTTTGAATGTTTAAGATTGCAGATCCAGACCCCTGGGTTAGGCAAACACCATGGTCGTTAAGTGAACACTGTGGTTGCTAAACAAGTCCATTTCCCCTGATGGGCATTTTTAACCAGAAACCAGAAGGAATTGTTGGAAATTGGCAAAAAACATACAAAAACCTCAGTCACATGACTGTGTGGGATGTTGTAACTTGTCATAAGTGTGTGTATGTGTGTGTGTATGGCTGTCAAAACTCCAAAAACAGGTCAAGTAGCTCTGGGGAGGTCAGTCGTAAATTAGAACACTTGCTAAGCAACCAGCCATTAAGTGAGGACCGCTTGTATTTGGTTTACTTATTGAAAAAGTTTTACAATACAAATTTTATCATTTCTCCTCCCCACTTCCCCTCTACCCCCCACCCTCCCCCAGCTCCCCCTCACCCCCCCAATCCCATATCCCTCCCCTTCCCCTCCTTGGCTTCTGCTACAAATTTTTAAAAAATCTTTATCTTACTTATATTGAACTAAAAAAATACAGTGAAACTATTAATAGTATAATAAAAAACTAATAATAGTAATATTTACCTCATTTATCAACCATTAATACTCATTTGTCCATCAATACTACTCTTATGATATTTAAACCCTGCTACAAAATGTCAACATTTCTCTAATCTAATATTAATTACCTAAATCGGTCCCCCTAAATATAATATATAACATCCATATCAGATAATTTTCTGTATCAAGCAACCAATTTTTGATCTTTTTCTTCATCTTAATTAATATTAAGCATAGTCCAAGTATCCCCATCAACAAAAAAAACATCAAACATTTCTCTAATCTAATATTAATAATTATTTACCTAAATCAATCCCCCTTATTGTATACTAATAAAATATAATATATCATATATAACAATTATATCTAATAATTTTCTATCTTAGTAATCCAAATCTTGATCTTCTCTTCATAAATATGGTATCCAACATAGTTTTTATAAACTTCATATTCTTTCAGAATATATAACAACTATATCAAATAATTTTCTATCTCAGTAGTCCAAATTTTTGTCTTCTCTTCATCTTGATTGAAGTTAAGTATCTATCTTCCAACTTAGTTTTTATAAGCTTCTTATTCCAGCTGCCCCCATCAGCAACAAACATCTCTCCATATATAAATCCCCCTGAATGACTTTATATTTGTAAAATCCAACCACAAAGATATTTTGTATTCCTCTAGGTAGATCATTCAACCTGGCTCCTGCTGTACCAGTTAAAAAGAAAAAACAAATGCAGCTCATCCCAATTTTCCAAATCTTGTATACAAACTACAAGCTGCATTCCCAGATGTTCCTTTAAAGCTCTTTCAAATCCTGCCAACCTTTCCATTTCCTTCCTTCGGGTTTCCAAGATGTTTTCATCTTTATTTTCTTCATCTAGATGATTAATTCCAATAAGCTATAATAGGGTAACCACAGATCCTCTGCATGTATTGCAGTGATCTGTTTACCTTTCTCAAAATGTCAGATCCAACTCAGGATGAGTTTTGCAAAAATATTATAATCCACTTTCATCTATAAATCAGGTATGGCCATGATTATCTTTTAAACTATTTCAGTTAGTAAAATATTTGCCATCCTTTCTGTAGAGAATTCAATCTATTCATAAATATCCTTTAAATTTCATGAAGCGACTCGAGCAATTGACGAAGTTTCCGTTGCACAGCAGTTTCAGTGGTTTTCAGATTATTTCCTCCCTTAGCTTCTGCTTTCTGTTGCTTGCCATCATCCCCCTTTTCCACTTGTAGAGTACTGGGCCTCTGCTGTTTCTGCTTTAATAATATTTGTTTCTCCTCTCAAATTATATGTTTATCTTTCAATTCTTACTTCAACAGTTCAAGGTCCAATACCACATCTCTTGAATCTCTGGGATGCTTTATTTTCAGGTCTGGAAAGTCCATAATAAAATCATCTGACAAACCACCTAATGCTCCTTTTTCTTCTGACACACCTTGGTTGTTTTGATTTTCTAATTCCATCTGCATACATTGTTCCTCAGTCTCTCTTTCAGACTCTTTATCCTTAATGTCTTCTTCCATAGTTGACAACATAGATGAGGATGAAGATATGGGGGCTCCCTTAAGAATATTGTTATAAAAATGTTCTGCTTTTTCAGTAGTATTTAAACAATATCTCACATCTTGATATCTCAAAATTACACCAACTGGTACATCCCATCTGAATGGAATCTTACTTCTCTTCAATTCCTTCACCAGAAATCCAAAATCTTTTCTGTATCTTAAAATCTTAGGTGGTAACTCTTTATAAACACTAATTTGTATACCTTCTACTTTCAGAATAGCAGAATAGGACTTTTGCAAAATATCATTTCTCAATCTTCTATCAGTAAAATAGACAACAACATCTCTGGGCAGATTCCTTTGTCTAGCCACATGTGAGTTCACCCTATAGACTTTTTCAATACAACCAAGAATTTGATCATCTTCCAAGTTTAATAATGCCGCTAATGCCTTGGCACAAAGTGTTCTTAAATTTTCTCTATTATTCTCTCTTATACCTCTTAGTCTTAAGGCAGATTCCATAGCTTTAAATTGAAGCATCATCACATCATTTTCAATTTCTTGATTTTTGGCATCAGCTTCAGAAAATTTTTCTTCTGTGTCTTTCATCTTGGAATCAAGCTTTGTACTGATTTCAGCCACTTTCCTCCCCATTTCCAACACCGCATTTGAAAGATCAGAAACTACTTTAGTAATAATTTGATTCAATTTATCATATTTTCCCTGCACTAGTTCCTCAAGATGCTTCTGTGAGCTTTCTATCTTCTCAACAACACTTCCCAAAGACCTGGTTATAAAATCTTTTAAGTCCTCATTTCCAGTTCCCTGCAACTGCATTTGAATCTTTTCTGCTTTTTCCTTTGTCTGACAAGTAAGGGAGCTCCCCCTTGATTTTTGTTTAGGAGTCATACTTCACAAAATCTTAACTTTTCCCCAAAAAACAAAGAAGTTCTGTTTAAATCAATTTTATTTCTTTTTAGAATCCTACTAGAATGTTTCTTTTAAGTACTTCAGCACGGGCTTAGCTCTCACTTTCACTTTCCACTTTCCATTTTCTCAGGCATTTTCTCTAGCAAAGCCAGTCGCCATTTTCTGAGGCATTTTCTTTAAACTCTTTTTTCCTTAAAACTTATTAAAAAGACAAATACTTGCTTTTTTCCTTTTTAGTGAATCCTGGTTTCACCAGATTTCTTTCATTCTAGTGACATTACTCTTGCCGTCTGGCTCTGCTGCTGCAAGCAGAGGTCCCTCGCAGCACGGAGCATTCCGTGTGGTGAATAGGGAGCCATCACCCTGAGCCCTTCCCAGGACAAAAAAGAGGTCCAGGGGGGCTCTACCAACTCCCACTAGCTCTCCCCACTCTGCCGTTTACAGAGCGGGTTTTACGAGCCACCTGCCAGCTGTAGGGCGGCTCCAACGCACGGCGAGGCCGGCGGTCATTAAAAGACCACCCGGCAACGACGGAGATGCCACCGGAAGCGTATTTGGTTTACCTTAAAGGTTCAGAAACCATATGGAATCTGTATGGAAGAAAGAAAAAGGAAGGAAGGAAGGGAGGGAGGGAAGGAGTAAGGAAGGGAGAGAGGTGGGGGCGGGGGTTGGAAGGAGAGGGAGAAAGGACCACAAACCCTGGCTTCAGAAGACGCTTTGAAACAGCACAGCAATCTAGGGCTGGAAGGGAACTCAGAGTTCATCTAGTCCAAGCCCCTGCTCCAGCAGGAAACTTTATATCATCTGGATTATTTTGATGCCTCTAACAGAGAAGAAAATTGCCAGAAAGGAAAAGTTTACTAGGACAAGGCTGCCATGCAGAGGAAGGCAGAGACAGTCCTTGACTTATGACTGCAATTGAGCTTAAAATTTTGGTTGCTAAGCAAGAGCATTGTTAAGTAAATTTCATCATATTTTACTCAATTCATGACATCTCCTGGCTCTAACAGTTGCGTGTAGGCTAGAGAAGAAGGTCTTTGTAATGTTCTAATGTACAGAAGTGTTGTGGCCTGCCAGTGGCCAGCAGAGCTGGCAGCAGATTCGGACAGCGAGGAGGCTGGGGAGAAATGTTGGCCAGTCCTGGAGTTTGGGGAATGCTTGGAAAAGGTCTCTGCGTTGGAGGCAGAGAGGGGGCCAGGGGCATCTGAAACTTATATGTTGCCTCCAGAGCCTCCGGAATCTGACATCAGCGAGGTAGAAGAACAGCGTGAGTCTGTTCACAGTGTGTGCATGTGCACAGCTGCCAGAAGGCAAGAACAATTAAGAAAAAAAAAAGGGTGACTCGGGAGTAAGGCTTGGAAATGATTGGCCCCTCCCATAAGACATAAAAGAGGAGCAAATGAACATTAGCCTTTGAAGGAAGCAATTAATTCATATAGTCAGTTCAAACTCTGAGAAGTCCATTTGACTCTGCTCCGTTTGGCCTTGCAAAACTAATTGACAATTAGGCCTCTGGCAGCATTTCAAGGGAGATAAAGGTGGATGCTTATCTACATTACCCTGAAAGACAACTTGAGCAGACATCTGTAGGAATTTTCACAGACTGTTTATGAATCATTATGGGCTGTGAATGACCATAATTCACAGCTGTCTCAATAAAAGAGTTTTTTTGGGGGGGACTAAGATTGTGATTTATGTTTTTTCAGGAAGCCTGAGAACAAGAACAAGAAGTTTTAGTTAAATGTGTGGCAGAAAGTGGACTCTGGGTGTGTTTTTTCAAATGCAATAAGTGAGGTTGAATGTGTATAGTTTAAGAAGAGCTGTGTGTGTGTGTGTATGTGTGTGTTTGTGCGTATACATACACATACACATACAATATATATAGTAGATAATGTATCTTTTTGTGTGCCTATACACACTCTATACCCATGATGGCGAACCTATGGCACATGTGCCACAGGTGGCACAAGAAGCCATCTCTGCGGGCACGTGAACCGACACCCACGTCAGCTTCACTGTGCATGCCCATGCACCTCCCGCTGGCCAGCTGCTTTTTAAGTCTCTGCCAGGGGACATGTGCACATGTGTGGGGGATGGGGGGTCATGCGCACACCACGGGGGGGGTGTTGGGGATTAGGGTTAGGGCTGCAGTCCCCACCCCCCCATCTTTGGTTTCAGTAAGTTTCAGGGAGACCTGCTAGCACAAAAATGGGTGGAGGGAGCAGTGCGCCCCCTCCCCGTTTTTGGTTCCAGGAGGCTTCAGGGGGGTGGGGCGGCATTGCATTATGGGTGTCGGCACACATGAGTGTACTGTCATGCACGTGTGCGCACTTTTGGCACTAGAAGAAAAAGTTCATCATCAATGCTCTATACTATCTAATATGGCATATATACATGGGATTAAATAGTGTATTTTGGATGTTCAGTAGTAGTAAATAAATAGACAGGGACGTGTATCTTGTTGAGACTTTTGAGGCAAGGAAAGGCCAGGCAAGGTGCCTCTTGATGTGACTGACGTCAAGTTGGCCACGCCCACCCAGTCACATGACCACCCATCCACACCCACCCAGTCACATGACCACTCAACCACACCCACCTAGTCACGTGGTCACCAAGCCATGCCCCACCAAGCCACGCCCACAGAACTGGTAGTAAAAAAAATTGAATCCCACCACTGATCTTATCTCATGATCTTGATTCTATTCATCGGTTGATGCAGGCTTTTTAAGGTTTTTGGCAGCTGCACCACACTGCTGACTCATTTAAGTGACTGCCCATTAGGACTCCAAGATTCCTCTTGCAGTTATTGCTATTGAGCCAAGTTTCACCTGATCTGTATCTGTACATTTAGTTTTTCTTACCTAAGTGTAAAATCTCACTTTTCTCTACACTGAATTTCATTTTGTTAGATAGGGCCCAGTGTTCAAGTCAACATCCAATTGGATCTTGAGCCTATCTTCTAGGGTGTTGGCTATTCCTGACAGTTTGGTGTCATCTACATATTTGATGAGTTTTCCTTCTATTCCTTTATCTAAATTATTTATGAAGATATTGAAGAGTACTGGATTAAGACAGAACCTTGGGGTATACCACTGCTTACCTCCCTCCAAGTAGATGTAATTGCATTAAGGACTAAATTTTAAGTGCAGTTTGTCAGCCAGTTAAGAATCGATCAGGTGGTGATGCTATCTATCCCACATTTTTCTAACTTACTGATTAATGGTTTTGTCAAGTGCCTTACTGAAATCCAAGTATACTATGTTCACAGCATTTCACTGGTCCACGAATTTAATCACTTTGTCAAAGAATGAAATAAAATTACCAATTAAATTTATTTAAAAATTTAAAAGGATTTTCAAAAATTTAAAAAATCCCAGAAGTTCATTTAAAACTAAAATTTTCCATTTTCAAAATTCACAACGATTTAGATTTTTTTTAAAAAAAAAAATTAAACTAAAAATTATATTCTTAAATGTTAATCTTTTAGAATAACAGAGTTGGAAGATACCTAGGAGGCCTTCTAATCAATCCCATGGTCAATCAGGAGACCGTATACCATTATGGAGAAATGGCTCTCCAATCTTCTTTTAAAAAGCTCCAGTAATGGAGCACTCATAGCTTCCAAAAGACTGGTTAATTGTTCTCATTGTCAGTTCTTAATTCCATTTTGGTCCTTCCTGTTGTTAATATTGAAATATAACTTAAATGCCAGTAAGATTGCCCTCTAGATATAGTTTGTAATCCACAGATATATTAAAAATGAGAGAAAGAAAAAAAAATCTCAGCTAAAAAGAAAAAGAATAGTATCTCAGCTGAAAGTAGAAAATTAAATATCAGCTTGTAGTTAGTGTAAATGATGATAGAATAATAGTAGTTTTTAAATAATATTGAAGAGGTTCTTTTCTTTAAAAATGATGTTGTCTTTATAATTTGTAATCCAGAGAATAAAGTAGAGTGACAATTGTAGGTGATTTGCAGATGCAGTGTCGTATTGCTGTTTAGGGCACAGTTTTACAATCCTAGTAAATTAGTTTATAATTCTCATAAATTTGCAGTCTTGCTTTGTAGTTATGTAAACAGCCTTCTTTGTAACAGCCAAAAAGTCAACAAAAAGTTGAATAAATGATCATTCAGTTTTCTCAGGATCGTTCAATATATATAAAATCCATTTTCAGTCCACTCAGGATTATTTAGTTCATATAAGGTATAAAACACAGTTAAGAGATTATAATCCTTATAAATCCTTACAAATATGCAGTATTTATGTGTGGGAAAAAGAGAAAAAAAACACCCTTGCAAACAGATTTGTACCTAAATCATTTTGCAATCGTATATTTGAATGTAATGACTGTGATTTGTCTCCTTTCTCTTTAGCATAACAAAGAGAAGAGAGTGCTGACACCACACTACTCTCCAGAATAAACTTTGCATCGAAGTAAAACTTCGTTTTCCATGAAGTTTTCTCTTCCCTCCAAATTCATTCTTTTCTCTATTCCCTCATTTTTCTGTGGGTGCAATTCTATGCTTCTTTAGGGGTTTGGGGTTTTTTTAGGCATTTGAAGAGATTATTTTTAGTGAAGAGAGATTGTTACACCTCTTCTCCCCAAGCTTGCCAATTTAGGAACTGCTATGAGCAAGCTCCACTGACATCAATGAAAGCTGCACATGGGCCTCTAAGGATGGTTGAACTCCCAAAGAAAGAACTTTCTTTATGTTGGACTTGTACGCAGAATTATTATTTATTTATTTATTTATTTATTATTGTGATTTATATGCCGCCATTCTCCCGAGGGACTCATGGTGTCTTACAACAATGATCATCAATACAAATCACATTTAGATTAAAATAAAACTAAAATTAAAACATCAATTTAAAACCACATTAAAATTATAAAATCATGCAACACCCTGATCAGGTTAATACTGAAACAGCCACATCTTAAGTTCACGGCAGAAGGAGAGAAGGTTGGGGCAGTCCTGAGCTTGGTGGGGAAACCATTCCAGAGGGTCAGCGCTCCAACAGAGAAAGCCCTCCCCCTGGGGGCCGCCAGCTGACATTGTCTGGTTGACGGCACCCTGAGGAGGCCCACTCTGTGGGAACGCACAGGCCATTGGGAGGAGGGCAAGAGATGATCCTATATATACTCCGGACCTAAGCCATGTAGGGCTTTATAGGTAAGCACCAGCACCTTGAAACGGACCTGGAGAACAACTGGTAGCCAGTGCAGCTCGCGCAGGAGTGGTGTAACACGGGAGTAACAAGGAGCCCCCGTAACAACCTGCACGGCTACATTCTGGACTAACCGGAGCCTCCAGAGGTATCCCAAGAGCAGCCCCATGTAGAGGGTGTTGCAGTAATCCAACTGAGAGGTAACAAGGGCATGAGTGACCGTGGCGAGAGCATCTCGGTCCAGAAAAGGTCGCAACTGGCACACTAAACAAAGCCCCCCCCGGTTACAGCCCCCCTGGTTACGGCCATCAGATGGTCATTCAAGGACAGCTGAGAATCCAGGAGGACACCCAGACTGCACACCTTGTTGGAGGGGGTAAGAGTCTCCCCTCCGTTCACTAATGATGGTATCTCTATATCCCGAGATGCCACTCATTCTTGGAACGGTTGAGTCTGAGCCTGTTCCTCCCCATCCAAACCCGCACTGCCTCAAGGCAGTGGGACATCATGGAAAGGGCATCCCCAGGGTGGCCTGGGGTGGAGATGTAAAGCTGGGTATCATCCGCATATTGGTGATACCTCATCCCAAAACCACAAATGATCTCACCCAGTGGCTTCATATAGATGTTAAAGAGCAGGGGGAAGAGAACCGATCCCTGACGCACCCCACATGTGAGGGGCCTCTGGGAGGATCTCTGACCCCCCGCTAATACAAACTGCAAGTGGCCCGAGAGGTAGGAGGAGAACCACTGTAGTACAGTGCCTCCTATCCCCAACCCCCTGAGCCGCCGCAGTAAGATACCATAGTTGATGATATCAAAAGCCGCTGAGAGGTCAAGAAGGACCAGAATGGAGGAACAACCCCCATCACGGGGCCGGCAGAGATCATTAACTAGGACAACCAATGCCGTTTCCATGCTGTGACCGCACCTGAAGCCAGATTGGTAAAGATCAAGATAGTCCGTTTACTCCAGGAAATGAAGGAATTGCTGTGCCACCACGGTCTCAACAACCTTCGCTAAAAAGCGGAGGTTGGAGACTGGATGATAGTTGTTAAGAGAGTCCGGATTCAGGTTGGGCTTCTTAAGGAGGGGTCGAACCACCGCCTCTTTAAATGCAGCAGGGACGAAACCCTCCCTCAGCAAGGCGTTAACAGCAGCCTGGATCCAGTCTCCGGTCACCTCCCTGGCTGCTGGACCCAGGAGGAACATGAGTCCAATACACTCGTGGAGGCCCCCAGCCAACCCATAATCCTGTCCACTTCATCCAATGAAATAGGCTCAAACTCAACCCAGAAATCTCCACCAAGACTAGCCCCGGTCCCCTCAGTAGATTCTGCCCAGTCGGAGTCCAACCCAGTCTGGATTCAAGTGATTTTATCTTGCAGAAACTGTGCAAAATCCTCAGCATGGCCCTGCAAGGGGTCCTCCCTCGCTCCATGATTAAGAAGGGAGCGGGTCATCCTGAACAGGGTTGCTGGGCAGTTTTCTGTGGATGCAATGAGAGCGGCGAAATATTGATGCTTCGCCGCTTCCATCGCCACAAGATAAGACCTAATATAGGTTCTTAACTGTGCTTGGTCAAATTCAGATCGGGAGGACCTACAACCACCCTCCAGATGTCTTTTTCGATGTTTCATTTCCCTGAGCTCCATGGTAAATCATGGAGCCGTCCGGGATCTGCGTGGAATCAGAGGCAGCATAGGCGCAATTCGATCCAGGGCCCCTACCACAGCCTGTTCCCAGGCCGCCACCAGGGCCTCGGAGTAATCGTGGGTTAAGGAGGCGGGAAATGACCCAAGCTCCATCAGGAACCGTTCAGGTTCCATCAGGTGCCTGGGGCGGAACCAACTCACTGGTTCTGCAACCCAGCGACGGGGTCTGGCGATAAGAAAGTCTAACCTAAAGAGGGAATGATCGGACTATGACAGGGGGTTAATGGATAAGGTCCCCTCCCCCCGATCATTTATCCACTGCCTGGAGAGAAAAATCAGGTCGAGCGTGTGTCCACCTATATGAATTGGGGCCAGTACAATCTGAGTTAGGTCCATGGCCATCATGGAGGTTATGAACTCCTGTACCAATTTTGATGTCTCCCCAGCTGAGGGCACGTTGAAATCTCCCACAACCAAGAGGTTGGGGAGTTCCACCGCCAACTCGGCCAAGACATCTAGTAGTGCAGACAGGGCTGAGGTCATGCAGCTCGGTGATAGGTACGTAACCAGCAGACCCAACTGAACTCCAGGATCCCATTTCAAAAGGAGCGATTCACATCCACCCATCTGAGGGATAGTGACCTCCCTAAGATTAAGAATGCATCTCGGCCCCCTGCTCCCCCCCCAAAGCATGAATCAGATAAAGACAACTCCCTAGGTTGCCCATGCATGTAGCATATAAAAAGTATGCAGCAACATAATAAATAAACAATTTGAAGTTCAGAAAATTATATTCTGGAGGAGTTCCCATTAGCAATTCTATTCATAAGAGGATGGTGTATATAAAAGGTGCCCGTATTAGGGAGAATTATACGGTTTTTATTTTTGTGGCCTGGAATTCTGCCACATTCATGAGGTTAATCAAACAGCCTGAATTTCTATTGATTCACAAGCCTATTTATACTCCCTGTGTTGAAAAAGAAGAGATTTGCCAGTATGTAGTCTTTTTCCATCCTTCTCCATAAGAATTTATAATCCAGGTTGTGATGCTTGGTGCTAGGGTTTAAGTACCAGTAATCTCAATTCCCAAGGATTTGGCCAGAATCCCTTCCCCACATTCCTATATAAGGAATGTTGGTTGTAATTAACTCATGGATGGGTTAGATGCTTGCTACTCAGCTGAAGTATCCTAGGTTTTTTGTTGTTGCATCCAACCAGATAGAAAAGTTGCTAGAAATTTCTGTACCTTTTACTGATGCTTTAGTAGACTAATATTCAAGTTTGGGAGATTTTTACTCCCCTCAACAATTCTATAGCCACAGTGCACAAGTGCACATTTCTTGTTACATGCATTTTTCCAACTCCATTCATTATGGAGTTCTGCATCATAGTGTCCTTGTGTTTATCCAAGAAAATTGCTAGTTTGTTTATTTATTTATTTATTTATTTATTTATTTATTTATTTATTTATTTATTTATTTATTTATTTATTAAATTTCTATACCGCCCTTCTCCTGGCGGACTCAGGGCGGTGAACAGCCAATTAAAAAACCAGTACACAAACTATACACTATAATATAACTGTTCAATATAATATTTAGTTTTCATAACATACATTTATTTCCTTAGTAACACAATGACATGTATTTATTGCCTTAGAAAAATACATACAGGCATTCTGAGGATACATGCAGGTATTTCACATGCTGTACCAAATTCATTTATAATATATTGGAATCCTAGTTATTATATCATTTATAATAACCTTGGAGTCCTAGTAGATGATCACTTAAATATGAGCCAGCAGTGTGTAGCCACTGCCAAAAATGCTAATACAATCCTTGGTTACATAAACAGAGACATAGAATCAAAATTAAGTGAAGTATTAGAAGTACATACTATTTTATACAACTTTAGTAAGGTCATACCTGGAATGCTACATTCAGTTTTTGTCACCACATTACAAAAAATACGTTGAGACTTGGAAAAAGTGCAAAGAAAAGCAACTAAGATGATTAAGGGCCTGGAGACAAAAACATATCTAGAGAAAAGAAGGATTAGGGGTGACATGACAGCAGTATAACCTTATTTGAGGAGTAGCCACAAAAAAGATAGAGTCTATCTATTTTCCAAAGCACCAAAGGCAAGACAATGAAACAATTCCATTACCTGGAATTAAAGAGAAACTTTCTAACAGTGAGAATAATTAACCAGTGGAACAATTAACAAATTGCCTTCAGAAATTGTGGGTGCTTTATCACTAGAAAGTGACTAGATAACCATTTTTCTGAAATGTATAAGCTATTGTTTCTAGTTCACCCTAGTTCCCCAAACTTTGAGTATTTGTATATAAGCATTTGAAACTTTTATGCCTGTCCATGGGTATGTTCTACTTAAGTGTTTGGCTTTTTCTTTTTTCTCATCACTCTCTGCCTCTTCATTTGGTTTATTTTCTTGTGATTGGTTTTGTGTTCTAAAGATTCTAAATGTTATATATTGAATATATATAGTTGTGTTAAGCCCTGCTTAAGTGAAACCAACCTTTAGATGACCCTAACTGTAATCTAAAGATTAACTGTTAACTTCAACTGTTTTGGAGGGAAACTAGAACATTCATATTTGGGCAGGCTTTCTCAAATACTATGATTGGTTGAGGCCCTGTGGGCCCAGAGTATAAAATACAGGGATTTGCCTGTTGTGATAGAGTTCCAGTTGAGTCAATAAATGCTGTTGTATCTATGCCGGTCTTGTCTAATGCAGCCCACCACATAATACCATGTTTCCCTGAAAATAGGACCCCTTCTTATATTTTTTTGAACCTGAAATAAGCGCTTGGCCATGCGCTCAAAAGCCCAATTGGGCTTATTATCAGGGGATATCTTATTTTGGAGGAAACAGGGTACTAAAGATTGTTAACACATACACACACTCCTCAGTTTTAGTTTAAAGTCCTTCTGATGAGTTAAGCCAGTCATTTTCCAAGTACATTTCACCCTATTTTCGTGACATTTAGCCCATCCCCTGCCAAGAGTCCTTCAGGTAATGCAGTCCATGGTCCAGTAAACGAACATTCTCTTGGTGACACCAACTCTTTAACGAACAGTTTATTTCTAAAATTCTTTTCTTCCTCAATCGGTGTTGACCTTTCATTGGAAGTACTAATGAGGACATTACTTGTTCTCCTAGTTCTTTAACTTTTTTGTCTAATTGCTCATAATCTCTCAATATTGTAATTCTTTGTTGTGTCATTCATTCCTATGTGAAGGAGGAGAAATTGCTAGTGATCTGTGGGCCTAATTATTAGTGAGGTTCTCAGCCACATATTTTGATTTTTGCTCCAGGGAGACAACATATCTCCCTAGATTAAATGTCCAGGCTGCAGATGGCTGCAGATGTTCCTCTAAGAATAGAGAATCCTATCACACTTGCCTTCCTTGGGTGGGGGGCAGTCTGGGGTGTTTTTCTGTTTATCACAGGTGTGTTTGGTGATGGGACTTTTTAAGGGATATTTAATGATGTCTCTTTTCTAGAAGTCTGCAAATTTTCTTTGAGGGGAAGGCTATGGAGTCTGTGTGTTTTCATCTAAGGAGAGAAATCAATTGCTCAGTTGTAATGGGGCTCCGTTGAGATAGGTTAGATTGTGCAGTAGGGGTTTGTTAGATTAGGCTGCTTCTTTCTTTGTGCTGACAGTAGTTCTTTTAATGAATAACAGTGGATCACTTTCTATCCCCCTCCCCTTCCCTCTCTCCTCCTCTCTTTGCAAGTATCCTAATTGAAACCATTAGTGTGGTTGGTAGTTAGAAGATATTGTGCTGCTAATGGATCCATGACAGAATATGACACTAGTTGTACTCTCTACTGGGACTCAGACACATATAATACATTTGTTTGCTTAAAATCTTATAAAGCTATAAAAATGTCTTGAGTATTGTGTTAAACAATAATTACCTTTTCCATACCAAGTAAGAACAGTAGATGTCATGTAAGCTATTTAAGATAATTGACCCTTCTGTCTCAAGCAGAAAATTTGACTTAACAGTCTAAGAAAAAAACCAATTTATACATGAATTTCCAGATATGAAAAAGATTTCAAACTGATGTGTAATAAAAGATAAAAAAAATAAACTAAAAACAAAATTTCATCAATGCAAGCATTTCAATTCAGAAATCCCAAATAATCCCCACAAATCATGAATCAATTTAGGTTTTATTCAGTGAAGAAAGTCAACTGCAAACACCCCCAAAATAGTGCCACCTCCCCCTGAGAACCTAGGTAGGGGGAGGGAAGGAGAGCAATCTAGTCATTGGTTTTCAGTCTGAAGTTTTACTTACAGAAATTATCTATTAAAATGTTTTAGAGCATAGTACCATTTGCAATACTTCTGCCAATAATCTCTGTAATTGCACTTCTTTCTACAGGAGGACAACCAGCCAGGAAATCTAGCCTTAAATTGTTTAAATCTTTATGTCCTCTAATTCTCTGGAGAAGAGCAGTGAAAGCTGTAATCAAGATGCACGCAAGCAGAATTCCCAAGACAGCTGGCATTTCACCAGCCTCTTAGAAATTCTATACTGTGCAATGAGGTGAAGACCCAGAGAGTTCTTCCAGAATTGGTATCTGTCTACAATTTCAGCTGATGTTAAAATGTTGCAGCCCTAACTTTTTTATTATCATAATAAGAAATCCTCAACCAGCTGGATTTATTCTAGATATTATTTTACTGGTTCCTTCAGTATTCTTCACCAGAAGGTACATGGTCTGACTTGTCATGTCATCTGCTCCCTTCAGCAGAGGGCTGGCTTGATCTTCCCTGCCATAATTAATCCTTCAAGCCATAGGCTATGCTTGCACCTAACCATGACATGTATGTTCCCCCCCTCACCTGTCCTCTTGATACTGTCTTCATGATGCTGTCTAAACCATAACCTGTCTAAATCATAAGATAGTTTTCACTTATCCTTAGCTATTCTGGCATTAAAATAATATTTCCTTGCTTATTCTACCACTCTTCCCAGGTCTAGGACAATTGAACACAGCCACATTACCATGCCCACTTCACCCTGGGCCCCCACCACAGCTGATTCATCTTATGCTGCACTCTGCTGGCATTCCTCCTCCATCACTGTTCTGCCGATACTCCTCTTCCACCTCTTCAATTCTGAAAATTTGTGGAGGGATACTTGTCCCCAGTCAATTGGCTGCATGGCAGGCAATTTGAATGCTGAGGGGTGAGCCTTGGATGCGGTGCACAGAGAAGGTGCTGTGTGGATCAGACAGCTTAAGTGCCAGGGAGGCAGGGGAGAGGCAATTTGCTGTGGCGGATCCACACAGAGTGGTACATTGCCTCTCCTCCTGGAGCTCTCTAGCTTTCTTGGCCCTGCCCAGCATGGAAGAAGGTGAAGGCTACTCCTATGATTAGGAACATTTTAAAAAGTTTGCTCCTCACTCTGCTTCCATCCCCAATGTCCCCCTTCAGTTGCATGCATGCCCCCTTTATTCTCACCCCTACCTGCACATCCACACTGAGATTCAACTGCTGAGCTGCCTTCCTTATTGATTTCACTCCACCTCTGAAGGAGTGGAATAGCACCAGTCATGAGCAGGAGGGAGATCCCTTTCTGTCTTCCTCTGAAGCTTTTCAGGGCTGTTTGTTATGGAGGAGACAGAGGAGAGACGGAGGCCAAGGCTTGAACCCTGATGCCTTTTTTTTTTTTTGTTTCCATGGCCCGACTGATTTTGGGGAATATGAGCTCTGACACCCATCCAAAGACTCTGAAGGGCCCCTTGGCATCAGAAAGTTTGAATGAAAGAGGTGTAACCAAATCAGTACAATAATCATATCCTAAAAGATTCTTTGTGATTCTAATCAATCTGTATCTAGATGTACACACACAACTGCCCCTATGCAATTCTCTAAAATACACACAGGTGGCTAACCCTTCAGGCAGAAACAAGGAAGTTTGGTTTTATTTCTCACCAGTGTGCCTACTTTAGTTCCTAAATTTCTGCAGCCTTCTGAATTAATAATGAACAGAATGTTGAACTAACTTCACCTTCTAGTACCAGAAGTTTTTGGAACTAGGAAAATAGGGGAACTCTCCCCCCCCCCCCACACACATCCCTCTCTTACTACTGAAGGCATATATTTTGCAGAAGGAAGCAAAACAAAACCAATTCTAGATCTAGCAACATGTATGAGGCTCATTTCCCCCTCCCCATTCCTTCTTCTCCCCATTCCTTGGCCTAAGACAAAGTGGATTGTGGCTGATTTAAACCTCAGTTTGTGTGCAACTGAGCAAGCAAGCCAGTGCTTCTCCCCTGCTGACAAGAGAGGAAAGCTTTGAAGATAGCAAATTCTATGTCAATAAGTATCTTTTGTTTAAGCCATATTCAAGTGGGAAAACTATGGTTTCCCAATCGCCATAGAAAGCATAAGCCAATATGGTTTATACTTGGTGGAAGTGGAAGGCTTGGTGTCCAAGCACCAAGCCTTCCACTCTGGCCAGAATTACTTCGAAGTAGTGCAAGATAAGCTGTTGTCAATTTCAACTCTATAGACTTGGAGCGGGTGGGTAGAATATAGATGCATGAAGGCCTTCAAGTTTGGAGAAAGAGAAAATGAATACCTCAGTATACAAGGAAGGGTGTCATGAAGGTATTGAAAGGTGCAGGGATTAGAGTTTGTGTGTATGCACAGGTGCATTTTATTAGTAACTGCTTTGACAGAAAATTAATATGTACTATTGGTTAGGCTGCCCTCCATTCTACTAACTGATGGATTGTTCAGACTGGGCATTCCTCATGGGGGTACAGGATCCTGATTCTTCCCTTCTCTGCATCAGTTTCCCTTTTTCTTTTCTTTTCTTTTCTTTTCTTTTCTTTTCTTTTCTTTTCTTTTCTTTTCTTTTTTTGAGTGGAGAGCAGAGCTTCTGGTGCTTCTTCATCCCTCCCCCCACAGATGAACCCTTAGGGAATCCTCTACTCTCTCTTCTTTTGGGGCGCTTGTGCCAATTCACGGCAGGCAGAATTCAAAGGTGGGGTTTTTTGGTGTGGAAAATGAATGCATTGCTCCAGTGAAATGTTCCAATGAGCAGATCAAGTGATACTGATCCAGGGTTGTTTGGGCAGCCCTGATCCATCCAATCTGGCCATGAAGCGAAGGCAGGTCAGCATGTCATTAAACTTGTCATTATCAGATCAATGTAAATGATAATGATGATTTTTAAAAAGGGAGAGGCACTGGGTACAGAGTAGGGCCAGGCTGGATGCAACAAGCAGTGGCCTTGGTGGAAGTTTGGCCCCGGAGGGACACCTTTTGAAAGGCTGGGAAGGAGAAGACCCTGCCCTCAACTGCCTCCCTCACAGGCCACTTTTTTCCTCTTCTCCTTGTTCACGTGCCACTCTGTGTGGCCCTGTTGCTCTGGTAAAAATGTGGCAGTCCAGTTGCCCAGCACAGAAACTGCTGTATCCTCTGCCTCCCCAGCGCCGGAGGCTGCTGCTTGCTCTACCTGGCACCCTCTGCCTGCTTCATCCAATGGGGAAGCAGAGGCCTGCCCATTGGCATGTGGACCGGATGCCAGGATGTGTAGTTAATTGTCCTGCACATTCAATTGGCCAGATACAAGTGTCCTTTTGTGAATTGCTGAGAATGAGAGGGTGGGAGAGGACTGCCAGTGGACCTATGGGAGAGGAGCTCTGGCTGAGGGCCAACTGTGGATGAATGCCCATAATGTGTCAATTGCAGCTCTGGCTGAGGGCCAACTGTGGATGAATGCCCATAATGTGTCAATTGCAGCAGGATGAAATGGGTAGCCACGTTCAATTGTCCTATTCTGGTTTTCCTAGTAGAAGGAGATCCTTAAGATATGTAAAATCTACTAGCCTTTGTCATTTAGTTTGGAATGAAATCAGGTGACTGTCTATGACTGATAATCAAGTAAAAAAGTCTTATACAGGACAGGATTGATAATCAGGAAAGCCAATTTCATGCTGCTTTAGCTTTCTGCCAGTTAAAGCATATTATAAGAGTGTTGCAACCTAATATGTATATGTGAATGTGAATGTGTATGTCTATATGTGTATATATGTACACAGAGACATGCAGCTCTTGCTTGTGGAAGATCAACATGTATCATTTCTATATATGTATGTGTGTGTGTATCAGTGGTGGGTTTCTACCAGTTTGCCCTGGTTCGGGTGAACCGGTAATGGCGGTGGGGGGAGGCTCCACCCACACACCTGGACATCATCACAGATGCTCTGTTGCATGGACAGAAGCACTGCATGTGAGCGAAGTGTGCACGCACACATGCGCACCTGATTCTGAACCGGTAGTGAAGGTAAGTGGAACCCACCACTGATGTGTATATATACATGCATAGGATTTTGAGGCTTCACACCAGGACAAAACCATAAAAATAATATCCTAAACACATCCAGTCCCCAGGCCTGCCATATTTCCTCAGCACTTGTGAAGAATGGAAGCTATGTGTATGTCAGTAGCTAGCCTAGAGGAACATCCCTCTCCCACCCACTCCAACAGGTATAAAACCTTCTCTTATACTTCATATCTTTGGAAAAGTGACCTGTGAACCATACAAGTTATGCCACAGGAAGTAAGTTAGTTTTCAATTTGTTGTTGTTACTTTCAACAGCTAACTCCTTTGGAAATTTATTCCACAATTGTAGGGTCTGGCTTCTAGTTTATGTATGCTGATAAAACTCCTTGTCCTTCTTGCTCCTTTGTCACTCAACTGACATAAACAAGCATATTTTGTATTTTACAATGTTTACATACAAAGTAATGCTAAATGTTATTAATTGGGTGTTTATTGAAACTAGAATCAGGGATTTGTAAACAATAGATATAAATGTCTTGTGCATTAAACTACAGAAATATCAAAGTTATGAATTTTTTTTAATGTTCATAAAATTTCCTTATTACTTTGGCTGAAAATACAGTTTTTAAAAAGTAAAATTAACAAATCTGATCTAATGAATGTCTGATTATCCAAGGTACTGAAGGTACAGAAGATTTTCAAGAATCGATATCCAAGATTGCTTTCAATGAAAATAGGAACTAAATTGGTTTTAAAATGGTTTTAAATGCTAGGGTAATATTGCACACTTTCACTTATTCAGCATTTTTCCTAATGAAGAATGTAAACTGGAACATGAGCTCCTCCACCTCCTGTCACTACATGGAAAAAGATCAATTTTTCTTTTAAAAAAAAGTTCAATAAGGAAAAAAGAGAGAGAAAAGCAAATTAGCAATAAATAACATAATCTGGATACTAAAAACAATAGATACAGTAGATATAGATAGATATGAGAGATGGATAGATGGAAAGGGCAGGTTAGCTTTGATATGGCTGAATCCTGAATTTTTCCAAGGCCTTCATGGCTTTTCTACCAAATACTAGTCTGTGGTACATTTAACTGTTGGTTCCTTTACTACTGATTTTCAAAAGGTAGAAGCTATCCACTACTATTGGTAGCTTCACTAGATAGTGAAGCTATCTTCACTATGAATTGTAAGACTAGTTGTTATACTTATTGTCATTTTTATTGTTATTTAATCCTAGTTCCATTTCTTGTCGCTCTGCTGTTTCACTAGTGGTTTAAAGATCATTTCAATTATTAGAGTTTAAAGACCATATTCAATTATTAGAGTAGTATCACCATCATAATGCAGGTTATCTATCTATCTATCTATCTATCTATCTATCTATCTATCTATCTATCTATCTATCTATCTATCTATCTATCTATCTATCATCTATCTATTATCTATCTATCTATCTATCTATCTATCTATCTATCTATCTATCCATCCATCCATCCATCCATCCATCCATCCATCCATCCATCCATCCATCCATCTATCTATCCCCCATAAAACCTTCCTCAATATATATTCAGCATAAAGGTTAAATAGATAATCAGGGAGTATATAGCTTGTGCTGTTTCAGATGGTGAATTATAGTGAATTAGTTACCTTAAGAATTAAGAGCTGTCTCCTTAAGAGATTGCATTGTGGGCGATTGCATTATGGGAAATGTAGTCCATGACACGTGACCAGATCCATGTGTCTGGTTGGCTACTGAGGCTCTCTGCCTGGGTGCAGAACAAAGATCTGGCCATTTTGAACTACCACAGAAGAGAGAAGCATGCTTTCTGAACAAGGGGATGGAACTACCGTCATTTTACACTGGGAAATGGAATAGATTATGAAATACTTGGATGAACCTCACCTTGACTCACCATGATAGTAAATCTATGGTTTCTAATGGATACCCAAATAAATATAATCTGCATGAAAACCTGTTTGATAGAGTTTATTTGCCTGTTCCCAGTGGAGCCAGATGCCTGTGGAACAGAACATAGCCCAATCTCACTCCTTTGCTGACTTCAAAACACCCTGTTTTGTCATATTCTGTCCAGGCTGTGTGACCATTGACTAGTACCGTGATGGCAAACCTATGGCACAAGTGGCACCTGGAGCCATATCGGTGGGCACGCAAGTTCAGCTTCGGCACGCATGTGTGTGCCAGCCAGCTGATTTTTGCGCCTTCTGGACCCACCAGAAGTCAAGCAACACACTGTTTCTGGCCTCCGGAGGGCCTAGAAAGGCTCAAGCCTGGAGAGAGCGAAAAACAGGCCTACTGGGCACACCGTGCCATCGTGTGCCAAAAGTGGGGGGAGCATGGGGGGCGGGGGGCGCATAGAATTATGGATGTGGGCATGCGTGTGACCCCACCGTGCTCCCCCCAGTTTTGGCACACAATGGTAAAAAGGCTAGCCATCTCTGGACTAGTATGTAGATTTTTCATGGGGATGTTCCTGGATTTTAGTTCTCCTAAGTACATTCCAAGCTGGACAATGTCAACACAATTTTTTAAAATAACCAATTGGCCTTTACTTATTTTTTCTATCGCTTTTCAATTATCTAGCATGCATCACCAATCTTTTTCTCAGGCTTATCTAAAGCCTGCTTAAAAATCCTTTTTTCTTGCAGGATTTTAATCTGCTTTGAATGATTTTAAACTAGCATGCAAAATTAAGAATATTGTATGGTAGTTTGCACACACTACTAAACCTGCTTTCTTTGGTATTGGTTGTAGATTTTTTTCTTCCTTACTTTGATTATAACTTTTACTAATTCTTCTTTGATTGCTTATGGTACTTCCTAAATTTCTGCAGCCTTCTGATTTAATGAAGTTCAAAATGTTGAACTAACTTCACCTTCTAGTACCAGAAGTTCTCTCCATATCCAAGTTATCCAAGACACCTAAGAGATTTTCCCTATTTTCCTATACCATAAGCAATCAAGGAAGAATATAATCAAATAAGGAAGAGAAAAATCTTCAACAGATCCTAAAGAAAGCAGATTTAGTAGTGTGTGCAAACTAACACATAATACCCTTAATTTTGCATGCTAGAAAAATAATGGTTAGAATTGTATATATACAGTATATACATCCAAGTTATCCAACACACATACACATATCTGTGATCTGATTGCAACATCTGTTATCTCATGGATTGCCCAGATTGGTTTGGCTAGCCAGATGGTGTTTCCTGCTTCTTCCACCATCCATCCTGCTTGTACGTAGCCACACGGCTAGCTGCTAAACAATTGATTGGACACCAGCAGTTGTGGCTCAGTTCTGCTCTTAATTAGCTTGCAAAATTCTAGAAAATGCAACAGTTGTTTTCCATGAACCCATGAGCCAGGATGAGCCAGCTCCACTGCACTTATACCATGTTGATAATCTCAGTCAGGGTCCAAATAATATGGCCTCATCTTTGATCCATGCATATCGGCACTCTATGTGCTATGCAGTCCTGAAGTCCAAAAATTCATAGGACAAATTATTACTATTAGTAATTAGTGTCCTTCCTCCCTTCACTATCAGAGAAGATTTAATTGCAATATACAATACTACAGTAAGATTTCTTTTGTCACTTTTACAAGATGCATTGGCTTATACTGCACAATACCAAGATAAATAAAGTGTATTTATCAGAATAGATCAGCCAAGATTGTATTAAGATACATCAAGTCTTTTTGTTTATTTTACTAAGCTTATTTGCTAATTCTCAACTACTGATTAATCATTGGAACTTTAGGATCATTGCCGCAATTTCTATGAAATCCTGCAGATATATAAAAATTCTCATTTTCTGACTGTTACAAATATTTTTGTTTATTTCATAGGACCCTGCATGACTGTTCAAGTGGCTTTCCAAATAAATGAGTGACTTTTTGACTATCTCAAGTTTTGTTTTGTTTTGTTTTTAAATCTGTCCTACTCAGCAGCAGCAGGCACCACAACCGTCAACACCAAGGTAATTCAGTTTGCCCCAGCTGAGAATTGCTACATGAGAACACCTTAAGCAGATTAATACAGAAAACATGTTAAAGGGTGGGAAAGGTTAAAGTCACTTCAATTTCAGGGAAGCTTTCTTTTTCATCCCTCTCTACTGTGTATCTTTAATTTTCCATTTCCACCTTTAAAATGGACTCCACACAATCCCTTTAGTAAGCAACACTGTGAGCACATTTTTATTGATTCAAGTTTCCTGGTACTTACAAACTGTAATATATATTTCAAAGTGGCATTTCAAAGGAGCAGTGCAATTACTCATGTATTTCAACCATCAGACACAGTGGGATTGGTAGTTCAGAAATCTGAGTCAGTTGGTTGCAGTTTATCACTTCTATACAATTTATCAGCTGTATTATATTTATTTATTTATTTATTTATTTATTTATTTATTTATTTATTTATTTATTTATTATCAAATTTGTATACTGCCCTATTCCCGAAGAACTCAGGGCGGTGAACAGCCAAGATAAAATACAAACAATACAAACATTAAAAAACCCATTACAAATATTAAACGTTTTGGCCCAAGAACAAATTTAAAAACATCCAATTTATAAGACAGATTAAAACAATTTAAAATTTAAAAATTTAAAAGGGAGCGTTAGACCAGGCCAGCCTGCTGGAACAAAAACGTTTTAAGAGCACGACAAAAAGTGCACAGATCCGGGATCCTCCATATCTCCGGGGGAGCTCGTTCCAGATGGTGGGTGCCGCCACAGAGAAGGCTCTCCCCCTGGGGGCCACCAGTCAACACTGTTTGGTCGAAGGCACCCTGAGAAGCCTCTCTCTATGGGAGCGTACTGGTTGGTGAGAGGTTATTGGTGGCAGAAGGTGGTCTCATAAATACCCAGGTCTGATGCCATGGAGCGCTCTAAAGGTGGTAACCAAAACCTTGAAGTGTACCCGGAAGACCACCAGGAGCCAGTTCAGCTCGCGCAGGAGGGGGGTCACATCGCTCCCATAACCACCCGCGCGGCCGCATTCTGGACCAGTTGGAGCCTCCGGGTGCTCCTCAAGGGGAGCCCCATGTAGAGAGCATTGCAGTAGTCCAGGCGGGAAGTAACAAGAGCATGAGTGACCGTACTTAATGATCCCGATCCAGAAAGTAAATCCAGAAAAATATCTTGTTTGTGGGTTGTGGAATCATGAATTTTGGGATTCAGCACATTCCTGGAAAAACTGCATTCCTATTATATTTGAGGGAAATACATCCTCTTATATTATATTGAATGGGGTCAGGTGTCCCCTGAAGAAAGTTATTTAGGCTTACACAAAATTTGGAATTCTGCTCCATTTTATAACTTTCCTCTATAATGACTCCAGGTTTGTGTGTATGTATGTGTGTGTGTGCTTCAGTAGAATTTGCCTGTTCATTATGCAGTAAATAGAATTCAGGTAGTCCTTGACTTATAAAAGTTCATTTAGTTCAAAGTTACTGTACAATGGCACTGAAAAAAAGTGTCTTACGACCACTTTTCACAGTTAGGGCCTTTGAAGGATCATTTGATCAAAATTCAGATGCTTGGCAACTGGTTCATACTTATGACCTTTGCTGTATCCTAAAGTCATGTGATCCCCTTCTGCAACCTTCCAACAAGCAAAGTCAATAGGGAATCCAGATTCACTTAACAATCAGATTGTTAATTTATTAACTGCAATGATTCACTTAACAACTGTGATAAGAAAGATCGTAAAATGGGGCAAGGCTCACTTAACAAAAATTTCACTTAACAACAGAAATTTTAGGCTCAATTGTGATTGTAAGTTGGGGGCTACCAGTAGTAGGCAGATGGGATTTTCTTCTTTAAATTACCAGTTAAGGATTTTTCTGTTCCTTATCTAAAAAGAATTCCCTGAGGTAATTAAGACAAATGAAGATTTATGAGAATGTTTAAGCATTTCTGTAAGACTAGGAAGAAAATCCCCAAAACATTTTCTATCCTCCACTCCTACAAGTGGTAATGACCTGGAGTACAGAGTTAATGTAATTTCCCCGTATCATCTACCTGAATAAAACTATGGGTAGCTTTAAAAAATAACTTGAAATTAAGAAGAAAAATAGTTCAGAAAATGTGCTTTCCAAACAGCTGAAGGTTTTGAATCCTTGATTTTAAGAACAGCTTTGGATTGATTTTGTTTGTAGTTGCTCCCTGGGGACCATTCATTACTGTGTGTAACATGCTCTGCTCTTCCCTCTCTGCTGGCAAAGACCATCAATTGTATAAGGATGCTTGAATCTGATTTTTTTCCCCTCAGAATTTATAGTTCAGACTAACCTCTACATTTTATTCATTAATGAATTTACAGCATCACTTAGCAGGTTTGATTGCTGAATACATTTATCCCACACTGACTTTTGAATTGCTACTGTGAGATTATTTTTCCTAAATAATCTCAGGCTCTCAGATAATGCTAGAAAATGAATATACAGTAAGTAGAGTTTTGAGAAGAAATGCATGTGTCCATAAAAATAAAAACCAACCCAAGAATACTACTGCTTGCTAAGGAGATATTTCAAAAAGTATGCCCAAAATAACCTTTGTATATAAATGTTTTGTTCCTGATAAAAATATGTAAATAAAATATGTACTCTTTATTTGGGGACAGTTTAATTCTTACAAAACACCAAAATGTCATTACAGTATGATAGATTATGCTATCTTTTTTCCATTTCCTTCCTAGCAACTTTAAGTATCTTATTACTCCCCCCAACCATTGTTAAAGCAATTTATTAATCCTGTTCTCATTAGTGTTATATTGGCACAATTATGGTTGGATAATTCAAGAATGTGCTATGCGTCATTGGTGAAAAAATGAACATAGATTAGTAGTTCAAAATGTTAGGACAATCCATGCTGATGCTTGTTTATTGATTGGATTTATAATCCTTTCATTGAATTGCTCAAGGCCACACATTTAGATCTCTTGCTTCCATTTAACAACCTTGTGAGATAAGTTGGTTAAGAGGAAATAACTTGAATAACAGGAAATTTCTGTGGAAGAGGAAATTTCCCCATGCCTTAACCATTACAACATTGTTGTAAAGTACTACTACTAGTAGTCCTCAAAATGCTACAATGTGATATATAGGAGTGGGGGGGGGAGAGAGAGATCATGTTAGTAAGATAAGATCATCATGGCAACACCTGAAAACAGATTTTTTAAAAAATGATTTGTTAAAAAGCATTGTATGTGCATAAGAGAGAGAGAGAGACAGTTGTAATACTTAAGGCATCAAGCTAGAAATTAGGAGACTGTGTACTCTAGTCCTGAAATGTGTGAATAACCCAAGAAGATTCCACCAAAAATGAGTATAATGAGTTCAAAGTAGTCTCAGACCACTCAACAAATCCGGGCACTTCAACAAATCATGCTGCAGGCAGGTAAAGCGTTAAGCAGGAAACACGTTCTCCAGGTTTGCCGCAGACAACGCTGAGTTCAATGGGCAATAACACAAAGTTGGCGTTGGGATCCACTGCAATCCAACACCATTTAAATAGCCACAGTAATCAGTCCTCCAATCAACTGCGCTTCCAGGTTTCCAGCCCCGCCAATTGTGTGAATTGCCATATCACCCAGATGCGCCATCCAGCGGCAGCAGGCAACCGAACGCCCCTAACCCATCCTCAGGGTGACCGTCTGCCTACCGAACCTCTATCACCCCCACCACCATGAACGTGTCCTCCCCCCATTGCAGGCCTTACCATAACTCATCCCAGTTTTGCATGGTGCAATCTGTGCTTTGCGCTTAACCCTGGTGTGTCGAGCGGAGTCTTGACAGGTGACTCCCCCTACCAAGAGTCCACCTGCAAAGATAGAAAGGAAAGAGTCAATGCATATTCATTAATCGTCTGTTCGTTTGTTGCCTCCAGGTTTATGAGGATATTTCCTGTGATACAATCTACGTAATCTATTTGCTCTAAGGTTCTCAACTGGAATCTAGGATGCCTCCTCCAACGGGTAACCCTTCCATCTTACTAAATACTTAAGTTTTCCTCTACTTAGTTTGGAGTCCAATACATCGTCAATTTCATATTGGCCCCCACCCAGCGGTCCAGGATGATCTGGAGGGTTCCGTACAACGTCCATGGGTTTTAGCAGGCTGCTGTGAAATACTGGGTGGATTTTATTCAATAAGGGTGGTAGTTTCAATTCCACTGTTACCGGGTTTATTACTTTTGTAACAGTGAACGGTCCCAGATACTTAGGACCTAATTTTCTACTGGGTATTTTCAACTTGATTTATTTAGTAGATACATATACCTGGTCCCCCATCTGGAACAGCTTGTGATCCATCCTCTTTCTATCAGCATACATCTTATACTCCTCAGACACTTTCTGTAATGCTTCCTTGACTTTTGGCCACAGTTGTCCAATTCGTATCCCCCACTCCCTTGGAGACACCTGCTCTTGCTCTGCTACATTGAGTTCAGGGATGGCCGTGAACTCCCGGTCATAGACTACCTGGAAAGGCGTAACACCAATGCTTTGGTGTAGCGCGTTGTTATACGCAAATTCAGCAAACGGTATAAGATCAGACCAGTCGGACTGCTGATAAGAGATATAACAATGTAAAAACCTTTCCACCATAGCATTGGCCCTCTCTACAGCCCCGTTGGTGCTTGAGTGGAAAGCCGAACTCAATCCTTGAGAGGACTCTATCAGGGCAACGAATTCACGTCAAAAGTGTGCTGTGAATTGTACACTCCTATCCAATATGAACTGATGAGGGGCACCATGCAACCAATATATATGATGTATGAACATTCGTCCTAACTTCCTTGCAGAAGGCAGGCCCCGGCAAGGAATGAAATGAGCCTGCTTAGAGAAAAGATCAACTATGGCCCATATAACTGTGTGGCCCTTACTCTCAAGCAGGTTGACAATAAAATCTATCCCTATCTCGTCCCATGGTCTACTGGGGCTTGCAACAGATTGTAATAAACCAAGCGGTTTACCGGGTCTCGCCTTTGTTGTCGCACATATTTTACAGCTTTTTATGTATTGCTCAACTTCTTTGCACATACGAAGCCACCAGAACTGTCACCTGGTGAGATGCAAGGTTTTTAGGAACCCAAAATGACCTGCAACCTTCACATTGTGACATTTGTTTAATACTGTCACTTGCAAAGAATGAGGTATATACAGTTTCATTCCCATCCATGCTAAACTGTCACAAAGCATCACTAATGTTTTATGTTCTATTATCCATGTATCGCGCCCCACCTCTCGTAACTCTTCCTTCCATGTAGAAATTGGTGGTTTATTGTGCATCTGAGCTGCTTGTTGGGGGTTTGGTATTATAGCCTGTACTATGTCTTCTCTATTACTGTTAAATTGAGACATCTGTGACAACGCATCAGCCAGGAAATTCCTCCCACCAAGAACATACTTCAGATTGAAATTGAAACGCTAGAAATATTGTGCCCAGCATACCTGTTTCGGTGACAACTTCCTGGGGGTTTGGAGGGCCTCCAGGTTCTTATGGTCTGTCCAAACCTCTAACCTGTTACTAACCCCTTCTAACAAATGCCACCAGGTAAGTAATGCCCACCTGACTGCAAATGCCTCCTTCTCCCAAATAGCCCAGCCCGTTTTGTAGGTGTCAACTTGCGTGACGAATATGCATAGGGACATAGTCCTGTGTAACAGTACAGCCCCGACAGCCACGTCACTAGCATCTGCCTGCACAATAAACTACAATGAAGGGTCTGGGTGTTTAAGTACGGGCTCTTGAAAGAATAGCTCCTTTAACTGCTCGAATGAGCGTTGGCATTCAGGTGTCCGAGGCAACAGCTGTCCTGGCCTTACTTTGCTGCCTACAATATGTTTCGTTCTCAACAGATCAGTTAAGGGGAGGGCCACATGGGCAAAGGAGGGGATAAACTGATGGTAAAAATTGGCAAAGCCTAAGAAACTTTGCAATTGTCTCCTAGTCTTGGGCACCTGCCATTCCAATACTGCTGACACTTTATTCAGGTCCATTTGCACCCCATCTCTTGAAATACGATACCCAAGATAATTCAATTTTGTGTGATGAAACTCGCACTTTGACAACTTTACAAATAGCTTTGCGTGCAGTAATTTGGTTAAAACTTGTCTCACTAATTGTATATGCTCTTCCATGGTTTCAGAATATATTAGAATGTCGTCCAGATAGACAAACACTCCTCGGTATAGGTGTTCATGCAGGACTTCATTGATAACCTGCATGAACACAGCCGGGGCGCCCTGTAACCCGAACGGCATCACACAGAATTTGAAACTACCTAGGGGACAATTGAAGGTGGTTTTCCACTCATCTCCCAGGTGTATCCATACCCTGTAATAAGCCTCTTGCAAATCAAGCTTAGTGAACACCTTTCCTGTTGACAACGTGGCCAGAAGGTCCTTCATCAAAGGTAGGAGATAGAAGTGCTCGACACAAAAAAGCATCTAGACCTCTAAAATTCATGCATAAATGCAAGCCCCCATCCTTCTTCTCTTGAAACAATACTGGCGCAGCCATACGTGCCTGGCTGGGTTGAATGAAGCCCCTAGCCAAGTTCTTATCTATGTAGTGACATAGCTCATCTAACTCATTTTTAGTCATCAGATACATGCATGGTTTTGGTAGCTTGGCCCCAGAAACTAATTCTATAGTGCAGTCAGTTGCTCTATGCAGAGGTAACATCTCACACTCCTCCTCAGCAAATACAGCTGCCAAATCCTTATATACGTCTGGATCAACTGACTGTGGAGGCACTTGTACATCCCTTACATTCCTGCCACACTGCTGAGTCTGTTGTTGGGACTCAGGAACTGGGTCTGGGCCCACACTAAGTTGTAACTTCCAAAAGTATCCTTCCCACCACATTATGGGGCGCCATTTATCCAACCACGCTAACCCCAGTATAATAGGTTCGACCATCTGGTCTACCATTATGAAGCGGATATACTCCCTATGCTCCCCTATCTCCAGGTGAACAGGCTCTGTGACCTACTTAGTTGGCGTCCCCCCGAGAAGAAACCCATCCATCTTTTCAAACTGTATAGGGGATTTCAATGCTACAAGGTGGAGACCTAAGTTATCTACCATTGTCTTACGAATTAGGCAACGGGTATACCCAGAATCTATCAGGGGTCCTTGATGGACCCTTGCGAAAGTGCGCAAATTCTATAGTACCACTGATATCACAAATGGGTGTATCGGGTCACTTACCATGGGATCCTCCGGTGCACTATCCTCGCTGTTATCCGATATCATTGGCAAACCTTCCCCTCCTGAAGGACTCTTAACGCCTGGCAGCATGGAATGAGAACAACTAGATGGCATTGGTGTAGATGTATTTGCCCACTTTGATGTAAAATGAACCCTCTCCCGTGGCTCCAATTGACGAAGCCCGTGCAGGAGTAGTTTGCAAGGGGGTATGGGACACTTGGCAGCCCGATATCCTAATTGATTGCAACGAAAGCAATGAAATGTTCCTCTTCCTCCACTCATTGCAGGCCTGATGGGTGCAAGGCCGCTTGTCCCAGGATCCTTTGGGGTCATAGGATTAGTCACTGCGAAGCATTGTGGTTGGTTCACCCATGGCCGGAACTCCCTCAATCCCACTTCCAGCTCCACTGCCACCTTAAACTATTCCAATAGTCTTGATAGTAATCCATGATACAC
The DNA here is from genome assembly GCA_038048745.1 of Coluber constrictor foxii. Lineage (NCBI taxonomy): Eukaryota > Metazoa > Chordata > Lepidosauria > Squamata > Colubridae > Coluber > Coluber constrictor. The sequence goes on from CM075961.1 coordinate 89,435,316, forward strand.
ACATGCCTGCCTTACTTCCCTATCCAATCTGGACCGAAACTGGTGTACCAGTAACTGTTCAGGCCAGGAACGAATTCTCCCTGCTAGAGTGCGGAATTCCTTTATATATTCTTTGGCTGGATGTCCCCTCTGTTTTAAGGCCAATAACTCTCCTTCAGTCACCTGGACTCTCGCACTATCTTCAAAACGTGCTCTTAAAGCCTCCAGAAACAAGCCTACATCAGCTAATTCTTTGGCGTGCTCAGTGTGGAGATCTGCAACCCAATTAGCTGCCTCTCTGTGTAAGCCTGAGTGATGGCAATGACCATAGCCCACTGCGAGGAATACATAGCCATATGTCCATACAAGTCCATATGGCTAAGTATTTGGCTTAGGAAAATGGATACTCTATCAGCGCTACCATCAAAAGAGGCTTGTATCGGGGGAGGCCCCCACAATTGATGTTGTTGTTATGGCCAGACCGCAGACAGCCACATGGGAGGGGGACCGGTGCCTCAACTTCCTTGTGCATCCTTCTCTACCCGGCACTGGCTGGCTTGATTCCTGGAATCTGCTTGGTTCGCCTTCCAACCCCTCACTTTCCATTGTGAGTCCTGGTCCATATCACACAAAGCTTCACTTAAGGAGGATGTCCAGGGACCTGGAAGTTGTTACTCCATGGCCCTAACCCTGCTGGTCCCTTTACCCACCCTTAATTTCAGACTCGCCAAATAGAAATGGGTTTCAGGGCCACATCCCCCCTGCCAAGAGTTAGCTGTTTATCCTCCTGCAACCCAGGGTTGCCATGACACTGCATCCCGGAAGCTAGCTTCCCCGAACCTCTCTCTCAATATGTCCAAAGTGGAGGCTTCAAGGCCAATGGAGTAGCTCCACTCCCCCTCATCACTTCCTTTCCCACCAGCCCTGGAAGGTGGCTTTACCTTGGTAAGGGGTCAGGGGTTTATGAGTCCCAGTAAGAGTGGAGCTATGCCACCAGTCACCTGACAAATCCTTCGTCCCACTCATTATAGCAGGACGCTGCTCCTCACCAGCACTCTCCACTCGCTGAGACTTCTTTTCCTTTGGCCGAACCACCGGAGGCTCACTGGTGCTCTGCACTTCAAGCGTGTCCAGGATGGTGGTATTCCCCTCCTCCACCTCTCGGGGACCCGGTGACATGTCTGTTATGCCCTCAGCCATCCTCTCCAGCTTGTGATGACTGAAATGGCAAAAGCGCCTCAACGCCAACTTTCTGTCAGAGGGCTCAACAAACCCGGGCACTTCAACAAACCACACTGCAGGCAAGTAAAGTGTTAAGCAGGAAACAGGTTTATTCGTTCTCCAGGTTTGCCACAGACAACGCTGAGTTCAATGGGTGATAACACAAAGTTGGTGTTGGGATCCACTGCAACCCAACACCATTTATATAGCCGCACTAATCAGTCCTTCAATCAGCTAGCTTCCGGGTTTCCAGCCCCGCCAACTGCGTGAACTGCCACGTCACCCGGATCCAGCGGCAGCAGGCAACCGAAGACCCCTAACCCATCCACAGGGTGACTGTCTGCCTACCAAACCCCTATCACCCCTCCACCACTGTGAACGTGTTCTCCCCCCATTGCAGGCCTTTCCAAAACTCATCCCGGTTTTGCATGGTGCAATCTGTGCTTTGCGCTTAACCCTGGTGTGTCGAGCAGGGTCTCAACAAGTAGTCTGTATTCAGTCTGGATGCCACCTTAATGTCTAGTTTGTTTTGTTCTAATTTAATAGGTTTTAATCAACTTTATTTATGTATAATATGCTCTGATTATATGCATTTCTGTCCTAAGAGAGTTCAATGATAAATGATATATTTTCAGATTTTGTAAGTTAACTAAGAACTTACAGTATCTTACTTTAAATTTCACTTGCATTATAATTGCAGGCCAATTTCTTAAACTGATAAGTTTAATGTGATAACAAAATTATCACATTTGATCAGTATATTAACTTGCAGTAGAAGAACCAACATAAGCTAATATGCATATACACAGAACCCATATGGATAGATGTAAGTATATGATCACGTCGTATGTATACGTGCTACATGTACTTTTTGAAATATAACTGCAACAATGCTTGAGGAGTCAATAGGTTGAGGTAGGTACAATAGATTTCTTCTGGAGAGCACAGAGGAAATCTTTGTCAGACTTCAAGCCAGCAAAACAATAAATCTCAATTCTCCAAACATTTAACCTTCGGTTTGAGAACAGTTTTTTTCATAGACCTGATTGCATTAGTTGCTACATTGCGCTGATATAAAAGAGGTATATACTCGGAAGATCTGACTGCTATGAAACAGCCCACACTTTTCAAGTCAATGGAAATTTGGTTATTTCCTTTCTGACTTTCATACTGGGAGGCAACTGCTCAATATTTGTACAATAATTTTATCTGAAGATGTTGGATTCCCTCCTCTTTATCCCTTATACAATCTTCCTCACTGTTCTGTCATTCAACTAAATCTTTGAGTCCCAAGTAAGTCTTCCATCAACTTTCCAGGCTTGGCTATTTGAGGATATCAGAATGGAATAACTTGCCATGTCCAACTCGCTGTGGGACAATTTGCCATGGCCAACTCGCCGCAGGCCAACTCACCATGGAACAATTTTAGAATTCAATGTAATTATTTAAAATAAATAAGAAATTATTTTAATTTTTGAATTCACATTTCATTCTGTATCTCCTTTTGTATCCTTTTTAAAATGATCCTTTTCTACCATTTCTTTGATATTAGTGTAACTCTTGTCCCACAGCAAGTTGGCTGTGGTGAGTTAACCATGGTGAGTTGGCTGTGACGAGTTGGCCATTGTTATAGACCTCAAGGACATTGTGTCTCTCCTTATATTTCCATTCCATCATTGATGATGAAGTTTCCCTCCTGCAAATCTCTATTCCTCCTGCTTGATTAAAACTTGGTTTGGAAAATTAGACCAAGGCACTGGGCATAGGGCTGATGGTTGGCAGAGTCACAGAAGATCTGCTGTCTTTGCCTAAACTTGATACTGGAGTGAGAAGACAGATTTTGCTATCACATGTCTATACTAAGCACGGCAATAATTATGACTTTCTAGAATTATGTATCCAAGAAATTACCAATAATAGATGCTCATAGGCATGTCACGGCTACATGAGCTGTGTGTACACAGCTACACAGCTATATGAAAGGTTTGCTTCTTGTAGGATGAGGAATCAAGCCATTTCTTTCTCTGATCCCTTCAGAGTTTGTTCTACATTTTTAAAAGCTATTTTTTTTAAAGTCTGCATGACTATTCTCTTTTTGACCGTGAAAATGGGAGATAGCTATTTAACTGTTATTTAACAATCTTGTCTGAGAATTGTTGATCCCCATCTTGCCAGCATCAATATGTACAGTGATAATAACCAACCTGACTTATATCCTGATTTATTAGCCTGACTTCAGAATATCAAATTGATGCAGAAGAACTTCAGTCTACATAAGAAAATAATAGGATCTGAGCGCCTTCTGTTTCAAGCATTTTTTTTAAACAAACCAGCAGAATTCCAAGTTGAAAAACTGGTATCTAAAATATTTCTGGACAGAAGAAAATCATGCTGGCTTCCCTTTTAGAACCCATCTTAGAAAAGACATAGACAGACATTGCCTCGAGAAGTATAAGAGTGAGAAAGCTGTGGCTGGGAAAGTTGCTGAGAGCAGAACAAAGATAATTTTTATAACAATTGGTTTTGGAAGCCTTGGATTGCCAGCCAAAATGACATTTGCCATGCAGAACTCTGCCATAAAATTGAATCTCCATTTTAGGCTTAGCCTGTATAAATAGTCTGCTCTAGAGCTAAGATAATTCTCTTCTTCTCCTGACAAGCACCAGAGGTTTGCCATACCAGTTACCACTATTGAATAAATCTGGCAGAATATCTTTTTTTTTTCTTTTTTCTTTTACTTTCCTGGCCTTTCCATGATCTAGAGGGAAACTGTTCTGTGACTGAATTAATATTCTCTGAGAATAAAATGAAATAAGCTACAGCGGAACTGTATGAAATGAAAATAAAATGAGGGCAATAGGTTCCTGCCTGTAACAGTGCTTTGTAAATCACATAGGTAGTTCAGTTTTTGTGGGCTGCTAAGCTCTGAAAGAATTTATGATACTAAGTGACATTTTTAAAATACCTACAGCGGAATAAGAAAGAGAGACCTCTGCTTGATCAGCCAGGAGTTGTTTGCCATTGTGAGCAGACTACAAAAATAAAAATACCATGTTCATAGGCAATATATCATTGAAGTTCAAATGCTGGAGACCAGTAGTGGGTTCCACTTAACTTCGCTACAGGTTCAGAATCAGGAGCGTGCACGTGTGTGCTCACTTCGCTCGGCGCTTCTGCGCATGTGCACAGCATCCATGATGCCATCTGGGCAGGTGGGTGGAGCGAACATCCGGGTGAACCGGTAGAAACTCACCACTGCTGCAGACCCCAAAAAGAATAATTAACAACACGATGAAGCAGCTATTTATTACTTTGTCAGTCCTGCACTTAGATTGTTCTAACATCTCTCTAATTCTTTTCTAGTATCTTGTAAGGATTGTTGGTAACTTTTCAGTCTAAAAGCCAAACTTAATTTGTTTTTCCTTATACTTTTGATGATATCAATTACCGGTAATTTAAACAGTATCCAGTACATAAATATGATTTTATTTTAGGTTTTATTTTAGTAGCCATAAGACCATGATATAATTCTGGTGTAAACACTTTTGCATAATTATTCATGAATTCCTTATCTTTGGAGCTTCCAGTGAGCTATGGCAAACTGATCTCCCGTTTGCAGCAGAATTGCATTTCTGAGGAAAACTGACACTAGATCTGGACCAGAAATCTCTCTGGAGGAAGGACAGAGCATTGAAATAATCCCTGTGACTCCAAACAGCAACTCCTTGTAAGGAGACAGCAAGAATTGTTATTTTCGAGTTGGCTTATGAGTTGAGGGGCTGGAAGTTGAGGATACAGTCAAGTACAAAATTGTTATACAGTCTTTAAGGACATAAATTATTTTTAATGCTAATAAAAATATTAAGACCTTTTTGACAATCAAGATGTTATTGTATTGATTGGGTGAGTTGCCTTGTCTCTGAAGATAGCAATGGCACTTGTCTTTGAAGATAGCAATAGCACTTAGACTTATATACGGCTTCACAATGCCTTACTCTCTAAGCGGTTTATAGAGTCAGTATATTGCACCCAACAATCTGGGTCCTCATTTTACCAACTCAGAAGAATGGAAGTCTGAGTCAACCTTGAGCCTGGTGGGATTTGAACTGTCAAATTGCAAGTAGCCGGCAGTGTAGAAGTAGCCTGCAGTACTGCATTCTAACCACTGTGCCATCATGGCTCAAAATAGATTATAAATTTTGGGGAAATATTATTTTTGCATTAAAGAGTAACATGGTGCTTGGAATATGGGTTTTAGAAACTTAAGGGTTGAGATGGACTTGTAATTATAGTTTTGAATTAATTCAAATAATTTTTCCTGTGGGAAATGTCAATTGATAGGGTTTTTTTTAAAGAGAGAAACATGATAATGGGATCTTGAAGGTTTAACACTAGAGGGAGCTAAAGAATAACAAATTCACCTCGTTAAGGAACAGCAAAAAAAATTTGATGAATGTTTTTTGAATGTCTTCAAAATTACTTAATATGACATTCTGTATCAATGAAGTTTACAGAAGAAGAACAAGTTGAAACAGGTAAATTTGAAATTAATCTGAATGTAGATTTAAATGTGTGAAGCAAAGAGAAAAATATGGAGAAAGATGTTCGTCATATACAAACAAAACTGAGGGGTATTTTACTGTTTAAAAGAGATGTACAATTAATAACCAGAAAAGTGATTTGAATAACGTTTTCTTACTGGATCCTCAAAATAGGTCTATTGATTCTACTGGAGTGTGCGGCCAGCAGTCAGGAATGGGTTAACTCCTTTTGTGAAGCTTCTCCTCTTCCTCCTGCTTCCCAGATGTCAGACTCAGTCGATCTGAATGGACAGACTTGGCTGAGCTGCCCATTCTTGACTGCCTTGGCAGATCTTTTGGCTCATCTGGTTGAGGTCCTGCTATCCCAGTGCAAATGGTCTCAGTCAGAACCCCTGAGAGCCGCTCTTGGCAGCGGTGAGTCTGCCGGCTGGCAGACCCTGGAATGGTGTCCCTGGGTCTTCCCCATAAGCCTGACAGTAGCGGCAGTTTGCAGAGGCTCCCCACCTCACCAGCGGTGAGTCTGCCGGCTGGCAGACCCTGGAACGGTGTCCCTGTGTCTTCCCCATAAGCCTGACAGTAGCGGCAGTTTGCAGAGGCTCCCCACCGTCACCATTTTGTATGAGAGATGGAGGTTTCGCCGCAGGGCACAGCGATGACGACAACAGCTGCCTCTCTCTCTCTGAGTCGTGCTTACATTGGTAAGCCTGTTCCAATTGCCCTGGGCCTCCAGGGATCATGCTGGTATTGGAGCCTACACTTTATTTTGTCGGCTTCTGTCGAGGCTTCCTTTGTGGCCATTTTGAATCAATCGACTTTTGATTTGGCCGCCATTTTGAATCTGCCTTGTGCAGATTAGAGCCCTGTCCCATTCCTGACTGCTGGCCCCATTCTCCAGTAGAAAGGGCATTACCTTATCCGAACACCCATTCTGCTGAGCTGGGGGACCAGCAATCAGCCCCTCTCTCTTTCTCCTGATGCTCGCCGTGGGGAGCTGGATATTAATGGTGTCCTTTCAGCTCAGCTCATCAGTCTGCAGCATCTCCTTCATCAGAAATCTGGGAAGCAGGAGGAAGAGGAGGAGCTTCACAAATTACAGACTCAGTCCGGGACAGATGACAGAGCTAACCCATTCCTAACTGCTGGCTCCCCAGCTCAGCAGAACGGCCATTCAGGTAAGGCAACACCCTATACCTCACTTTATGAGAAGTGATTTTTTAAAAAAACTTATTGGATGTACAAACACTTCGGAAAAATTTTGGGATAGAAAAAACTTGAATAGAAAAGAAGATTTGGGATTATATTTGATAGGGTCAAAAATTAAGATTGGGAAGGAATGCATGACTGTCTTTTTGGTTAAAATTAAAATAGAAAATTGGTTACATCGGTTTTTCCTTATTGGGCTTTTGCTGATAAAAATAAATAATGAAGTTATGGATTTTGTTTTTTAGTTAAGAAATTAGTGATAGGATGAAGCATATATATGTTGTCAAAAAGATGCTTTTAAAAAAAGCAACTTTGGACTTTGTTTTTGTTAGATTCGATGATAGAAGAGAAGGATAGCTTCTTTAGTGATAACAGCTCTTTATTAGTAGACCAGTGCAACCCAACAACCTGCTTGTCTGGCAGCGTCCTCTTTTATAGAGGGCTGCCAGACAGCTTAACCAATGAGCTTCAAGTATTTTCCCACAGTTTTGGAGGACCTGAGTGAAGCCTATGACTCACTCCTTATATGATCATACACTTCCTATGATACATAAGAGTTTTGAAGATTTTTTTGCTTCCCATCACTTCTGACTGAAGAACTGAATTGAACAGAACTGGAGAAGCTTCTTGGATGGGAAGTGAAATGTATTTAAGGAAAAACAAAGTCCAATTGTCTTTGGAAAAAAACACCTTTGGGACAACTATGATCTGGATAACTGAGAATCTCCATAGATATATATATGTTGTATTAAGCGACTATGATAAGATATTAAAATTGCTTTAGTTGCTGGGATGAATGTGGAAGTTACTTTTTTCTTTATTTCTTTTCCATATTTTTTCCTTTTTTAGTTTGTATTATTTTGTATTATTTCTATTTTTAATTCTTAATATATATTACATATTTTTTTAAAAAAAGTTCCTTAACTTATTTTGCATTTTTTATATTCAAAATTTTGATTCTTCTTTTTCCATGACACAAAAGCTTATGCTTCATAAATATAAACATCATTTGGTCTTGCTTTTTAAAAAACTTAAATTTATTATTATACTGCCAGTTGCATTTGATTCTGAGTGACTGATAATAATAACAGCTCAATTTCATCCCAATATCCTCTAAATCATATTTCATTTGCTTTCCAGAATTTTTCATTGAAACAATCTGATACTATAGTGTAGATTACACTACAATTTTCTTACTGATTTCTGAAAATGAGAAGCTTAATTATATTCTTTCAGGTATGGAATACACACCAGAGAAGTCTTGCTACCGTGTTTTTCCAAAAAGAAGGCTGGTTCTTATTTTCTTTTGACCCCCGAAAAAATGCCTAGGCCTTCTTTTTGGAAGGTTCTAATTATTGACTCACCTCGCGGCAGTGGCACCGACAGCCCCACCCAGCAGGAGCCCGCTGCTGGCCCATTTCTTCTGCAGCTACTTGCCACCACTCGCATGCATCGTCCTGGTCTCCATTAGTGAGGACAATTTTACACTTCACCGCATGAATTGCCACGAGGTAGGCCTGAATAGCAACTCTTACCTGTGTTCGGTCAAGTTTATCCTTTGTCCTTCGCCAGCGGCACTCTAGACGTTTCTTCATCTGTTTCATCCCTCTCAGTTCCTCTATATATCACAGAAGTCAGAGATGTCTATGGATGAGGAGAAGTGGCATGGGTACAATCCTATCCAAAGCCTCAGTCATCTTCTTGTTCCAAATACGATTAAGAGCTTGGCTGGATTGCACAGCAGATCTGCAGTTATAAATGTTTGATAAAGAAATGTGAGTGACTAGGAAGTATTTGGAGTGACCTAATATAGAAATAGGAACCACTAATGCAGGTTAACAGGGAATTACAAAGATAGATAAGAGGAAGACCAAAACAAGGAGTCAAAATCATAAACAAGAACATAGATTACAATTGCGACAACTTTGATAAGATGTATATTTGAATGTATATTTGTATATTTGAGTTTACATGTTCTGTATGTTTTGTTGTTACTTGTTTTGTTCTGTTTGTATTTTTATATAAATAAAATTTACAAAAAAGAAAAGAAAAGAAAAAAATCAATGTAAATTTCTTTATGCACACTGTTATCTATACCTATGTCGTCAAAAGAATACTGCCCTTCTTTGCTTAGGGTGAATCTTAATCAACTTTAAAATAAACAGAATTTATTTCTATGGCAAGTGTTTAAAAATCAGTATTATTTTGCAAATTAACATATCATAATTTCATATTTCCTGTCATTGTATAGCAGAAATTAATTCTCATTCATTCTACAATATGATTATGTTGTCTTAAAGGTATAACGTAATCTCACAAGAATAAATGGATTTCTATGAGTCTAAATTCTAAAAGGTAGTGGGTTTTTTTTTTGTCTTCTCAATTGACTGTTGCCATTTGGCTGGCCAAATTAGCCCACAATTTTCTATTTTGCCAATACAACAAATCAATTGATTAAAAACAAGATTTAGCAAGCTTTTCAGCAACTTGTACAAATAGAAATCTTTGAAATTTATATTAAGAATGGATTTTATTAAGATAATGACACAAATAAAAATGATTTCATCTGATAAAAAAAGAAAAGAAATGTGAGTGAAAATTTGCGAATTATTCAAAAATGGCAATCCTACCCCACAAAAAGCCTTAGAACAAATGAAGAAATGTGTGAATCTTGTTAGAATATTAACTAAGGACCTAAAGCGTGTAGAGTAATTTTAATTTGTACAAATAGTGGTTGAAAGTTTGAGAGAAAGGGGAAGACAAACAAAATATTGGATGGATGGAGTCCACCCAATATAACTTCAAGAGAGAGATGAGAAATTTAAAGAATCTGAGAAAATATATCAATATGATACAGTTTTGAAGGATAGAAAAATAAGGGAAAATATAATGAAAATTAGGTGTAAATAAGATCAAGTTATTTTTTTATTTCTTATCTTTCATACTTTTAATTTTCTTTGCTTTTTATTTCTTACCTTTTTTCTACATTTTATATAAATGAACTTATGTATGTTTATAAGGGAAAAATGACAAATTGGAAATTATAAAGATTCTGTGTTAATGTGACCAAAATAATGTATTTGAGAGGGGATATGCCCCTATGACACAGCTCATGCTTTGTTTATAGAGTTTTCTGACCTAATCCTTGCTGGCTCCATTGAAGTATCAATTCAATAAGAATTAATATCAGAGAGAAGCCATTGCAAAGAACCAAAGGTTCCTAATTTCTGAAGTAAACATGTCAAGCAGATGATATGAAAGAACTTTCTCAGCTTGAAGTCCTGGAGAGATGCCTGAAACCAGTCAGAAGACTTGAGATTTTGGCAGAATGAACCAGCTGAATCAACAATGCTCTGTAACTAAGCAGATAATTAGTCTGAGTTGATATTAGACAACTCTCAACACAAGTCTGTTCATCCCTATGCAAAAATGAGCTCAGCAGCAGAAATGTCTAGGCTTACTCTTTCTTCCTTTAGTCATTGTGTCACACTTCACAAAAATGCAAATGGTATAACAAAAATTCCAAATTTTCAGGCCATGTTTAGGATCCAAAAATTTAAAGGCAGATATTCTAAAATATTATAGAATATGATTATTTTTGTTTTATAAATGTTATAAACCTGCTTCGTAACAATTGAAATAATCTATATAATCTATTATATAGATTATATAATAGATAATTATATACATCCATTACATTGGATGTCAACTCCATGTAAGGAAATTGTATCTCCAGAATCAATAATTTTTCATGTTAAGTGGTAGAGAATAAAAACACAGGTTTCCTTTGTTCGGTTAGCTTATACATAGAAACCATTCTGTGAAAATAAAGACATACTTATTTTACCAAGTAACATTTGTTGTCTAATATTTGGACTAATTTCTTTGTAGTGAATCAAAGAAAAACTTTATCAATTAATAATTATCTGTCTAATGACTTTTTATATGACTTCTGTTTACTGTAAAAAATTGCATTCTTAAATAAGAAACCTTTCAGTCTAATTCAACATTCTGTCCACAATATTTCATTAACCTGATTCTCACAGTGAACATGTTATAATTACATTTCAGTCAATGAGATCCTGTAAAAAGTGTAGATACAACTTTAAAATATAGTTGGTGTTATATTCCAAATGCCTAACTGTCAGACATGTGGCAGGGACTTATACACAAAGAGTGAATATGTCTGCAAATGTCACTAATTGTAATATTTTAAAAAATAGTCATATTTTAAACTGCCCCTCAGAAGCTCCATTTTGCCCTGCAATGTGCCGGGAAAGGCCTCTGGAGGCCCAAATGGAGCATCAGAGGAGCGGATACCTCTGAAGCTCCATTGGCTGGCAACGTTCAGGATGAATGTTGCAGAGCCTCTGCAGTTGTTCGTAAGGGTGAACAACTGCCATGGCGCTGCAAGATTTGTAGTTTCAGGACTTGTTCACAAATGCTAGGGGGCACTTATCTTGTAACTTTGAATATTCGCTAAGGAACTCTAAACCCAGGGATTAGAACAGAACAGAACAGCAGAACAGAACAGAACAGAACAGAACAGAACAGAACAGAACAGAACAGAACAGAACAGAACAGAACAGAACAGAACAGAATAGAATAGAATAGAATAGAATAGAATAACAGAGTTAGAAGGGATCTTGGAGGCCTTCTAGTCCAACCCCCTGCTTAGGCAGGAAACCCTATACCACTTCAGACAAATGGTTATCCAACATCTTCTTAAAAATTTCCGGTGTTGGAGCATTCACAACTTCTGGAGGCAAGTTGTTCCACTGATTAATTGTTCTAACTGTCAGGAAATTTCTCTTTAGTTCTAGGTTGCTCCTCTACTTGATTACTTTCCACCCATTGCTTCTTGTTCTACCCTCAGGTGCTTTGAAGAATAGTTTGACTCCCTCTTCTTTGTGGCAACCCCTGAGATATTGGAACACTGCTATACTAGCTGTACTGCATACCTGTATGGCTGAGTGACAACAGAACCACTAGTAATTTCAGCTTTGTAATCAACGTAAGCCTTTTCTGTTGTCCTGCTTCTTGTAACTTTTCTTATTGCCACCACTACATTATGCTGATTTCAGATTTTCAGTTTTGCCTATTCCTGCTACTAAACTTCAGAATTAAATTAACCAAATAAATTGTATAAATTGAGTGCAAATTGATTAAAATTGAATAATCACCCAAAATTACTATTTGCAAGGCTGCCATTCTTTGCTTTGACTCTTTTTGTCTCTGGCTGTTTTTAAATCCAATTCTTAGCATGCCACACAAGTCTAAGATTAAATAGAGCACTTTGTCCAAAACAGATTGCCTGTATATGCTGTAAGTGGTAAACCTTATTTTATTTTGGTGGACAATTTCACACAGCATTAAGGGAATGATTTATTCTTGGACACAATCTTTTTATGCTCCAAGCAGAAGAATAAATGTATGCCCCTTTGTTATGGTGAAAAACTATCTCCTAACAAGTGTATCAGGAAGAAAACTAAGCTATAATGTTTAGGTAGTATGTCACACACACATGCACACACACACACACTATCAATAAACTCTTGAACATCCTCTTTTACATCAAGTAAAGACTTATAATTTAATAATAATTATATTAATACATATGCTATTGGGTAAAGAAAAGTGTTTTCTTATACCAAACTCCAATAAATGTACCAAGAAGTAAATTTGCATTAGTGCTTCACAAATACCAAGATAATTAACGTTGCCTTACTAGTGGAAGTAGCAAAGAAAATCCAGATTTCATAGTTCATAACAAACAATTTTTTTCTGTAATAAATTATTTTAGACAAAATATAAAATACCTAAGTTTCGTTAAGACAAAAGCCATTTGAATGACATACATCAATCTTATACACTCTGCAAAGAAACTATGAATTTAACTGGCAAAGCGAAGTTCTAGGACTCTTAATTCCCAGGAATAGATAATTCAAGTTGTCAGGGTATGTAGATTTAATAGCTGTAAGCTGATGAGAGGTTGTAAACGGAGGCAACCGGAAGCTGATGCAATGGGAATGAGGCAGCAGGATTACTGCCACTTTAAGAAGCTGGATAAGAAGCTGCCTATATAAGGGAAGCCATTAGAGGGTGTTTCCTTTCTTCCCATGTTCTTTCTCCTCGTATATCTCATTGTTCTCCTTGTGTCAGTAGTTGTATGATAAGATATTTATTATGTATAAGTCTGTATATATTTAGCTATAGATAAAACCACTGTTAATTATCTAAAGGCTCTGTGTACTGTGTTCTGTGTTTTGCTGCTGGGTTTATCACATAATACTAGTCATGCTGCCTAAACTCTGACACAAGTCAATAATATTTTTTATGGACTCCCAGAAAGCTCAGGAAAAATGGTGATTTGGGTAATAATTCCAGTAGTGGGATTCATATTTTTTTTACTACTGGTTCTGTGGCTGTGGCTTGGTGGCCGTGGCTTGATGGGCATGGCAGGGGAAGGATACTGCAGAATCTCCATTTCCACCCTACTCTGTGTAGGGAAACAAAAGAAGACCCAGCCGATCAGCTGGGACTCAATCAACTGGGACTCGGCAGGCAGTGAATAGATCAGGGGCGAGGCCAGCCAGAGGTGATATTTGCCAGTTCTCCGAACTATTCAAAATTTTCGCTGGAAAATAGTTCACCAGAATCAGTCAGAACCACCTGAATACCACCTCTGGTAATAACAGACATTTTTTCCAAACAAGTACACTTTGCTCTATGCCCAAAGATCCGCTCTGTGCACACTTATTAGCTAAGCTGTTTGTTCAGCATGTGTATAGGCTCCAAGAAATCCCTGAACACATCATATCTGACCATGGAGTCCAATTAACTTAGCAGTTTTGGCAAGAAATCCTGAAGCTGCTTGGCTACCAAGGGACTTGTGAATGAACTAATGGGGTCCAAGAATGATACCTATATTAATTACCAGGACAATTGGACCAATCTCCTCCCATTTGTAGAAGTGGCTTATAACAGTATAATAATAGCACTGGTTTCACTCCATTTAAATCTGGCAGGATTTTGTAGCCATGCCCAAATTGCCTCAGGCAAACCCCCAAGATCCAGTTGCAAAACTAGACCAGGGGTCGGCAACTCATGGCTTCAGAGCCGCATGTAGCTCTTTTAACTTTCTGCTGCAACTCCCTCTTTTCACCCCTCTGCTGTGGAGAGAAGTGGCCGACGCCGTTGCTGTTGGTACCTCCATGATCTGCCCACTGATCTTGCAGCACCTTGCACAGTACAGTAAAATTTAGTGCACAATGGGGGAGATAGGGTCCCCTCCTCCTCCTGGAGCCCATTATGACACGGAGCCACAATGCGACCCTGCCCCACTCACTCCTGGCAACAGCAGCGGCATTGACTGTGGCGCAGGGTGGGCCAGTGTCTCAGGGCAGAGAACAGATTGCGCATCTCTCTGAGTGACCGAGGTGCGTCCAGCACCAACAAAAGCGTGGAAGTAGCCACCTGCCATTTCCTGCTGCAGTCTGTTGGGCAGTGAGAGAGAGACAGAGAGATAGAGAGACAGATTTGGCTTGATTTGGCTCCATCACTCCTGTCTCTCTGCCTTTGTCCAGTTTTGCGAAGATTCAGCAGATGCTGCCTTGGTAATGGGAGGGGGGATCATCCCATACTTTGCCTGCCAAGAATCATTGGGGGCACCTGGGGACTATATTCTCTGGCCACTTTGGACCAAGTTGCAGGATACATATGCATGCCTGTGTGAGTGTGCTGCTGCTTGGGATGATGCTTCTCTGAAGTGCATGTGGAGATCTAAGGTAGCAACCTCGTGGCACTGTGATTCCCTCCTTTTGCAATGCAAAGTTTATTTTTGTATTTTTCCAGAGACAGAAAGAATGTGGCCAAAGTTCCTGTAGGCTTATTCCCTGGGTGTATGGGTTGGGAAGTGATGGTGGGGAGTGGGGAGAGGGAGGGAGGGAGAGGGAGGGAGGGAGAGAGAGAGAGCGAGAGAGAGAGAGATGAACAATACACCCAAGGTGTGGCAAGATATGGTGGGAGGGGAGGGGTGAGGCGGGCTGGGCAGGGCAAATAATTTAACAACAGGTACTCTGCCCTAATGACCGGCTGGGTAGGTGTGGTTGGGGGGTTGTCATGTGACTGGGTGGGAGTGGGAGTGAATGGTGTTGACTTGGCCAGGCCCACCCAGTTACACCTCCCTGTGTTTTCTTTTCTGTGGGAAATCTGTCCAAATGCCTCTTTGAGTGTTTAAGGTTGCAGACCCCTGATCTAGACAGTGGCTCACAAAATACTAGATGAAGTGCAAGAAGCATATAAAAGCAAGCTGACAAAGTACTTTGGGTGCTCCAGACCCAAAGACTTTAAAGTAGGTGATAAAGTATACCTTTCAGCCAAATACCTACAGTCCACCCAGCAATCAAAAAAAATAGGCCCCAATACATTGGGGCTTCTCTGTTCAGCAAAATTATCAACCAGGTCACTGTCCAGCTGGACCTCCCAAAAAACCTTAGACAAATCCACCCAATATTTCATTGCAGCTTGCTCAAGCCAGAAACTACATTCCCTCTATGCCCAGCAACAAAGCCCCATCCATCCCCACCCTAATCAAAAGTGAATAACACTTAAGGAAATTCTAGATTCTAGTGGGTGATCGCATGCAGGGGTGAAATGTAAAATTTGTTACTACTGGCCCTGTGGGCATGGTTTGGTGGGGTGTGTGTGTAATGTGACTGGGTGAGCATGGGCAACTTTTTAAAAAAAACTTTTCAAAGCATTTTTTCTAATGCTTTGAAAAGCCTTTGCTGATCAGGCAACTCAGCTGGGATCGTCAGAGAGGCTTTTTAAAAAATACCTCTCTGACAATCCCAGCTGAGTTGCCTGATCAGCAGAGAGGTATTTTAAAAAAAACACCTCTCTGCCAATCAGACAACTCAGCTGGGATCATCAGAGACTTTTCAAAGCATTTTTTTTACCACCTCTTTGGCCAAGAGTTTGCAGAAAAAATGCTTTGAAAAGCCTCTGACTATCCCAGCTGAGTTGTGTGATCATCAGAGGCTTTTTTAAAAACTTTTAAAAGCATTTTTTCATTAGAAGAGGTGGTAGAAAAAAAGTTTCTACCACCTCTTCTTTTAAAAGTTAAAAAAAAAAGCCTCTGATGATCGTGCGGCTCAGCTAGGCATGATGGTGGTGTCGGGAGGGGAGGGGTGTGTGCAGAGATTTTTGCTACCGGTTCTCCAAACCACCTTCCGTCATCACTACCGGATTGGGCAATCCGGTCTGAACCAGGAGCATTTCACCCCTGAATGCATGGTATGTCAAAGCCCCAAAGTTTACATAAATGTTTCAAAGAAAATACCCAGACAAATTATAGCAATATATTTACAGTAATAGCATATTAATTGTGTCCTCTCTGTATCTCTCTGTGTTTGTTTGTCTGTCCCTTTTTCTCTTTCAGGACTAATGTCCCCGTCAAGAAAGGCAGAATGTCAGTTTTGCCATCTTTGCTATGCTTGTCTAAACTGCTAGCATCCTGCCATAAATGGGGGAGGGGGACAGCCATTTGATATAGGAGGAAGAAGAAGGTGGCAAAGGGGGAGGGATTGGCACTGATAGGAACCAGACGTGTGAAAACCAGAATACTCCAGCTGCCTAAGGATGTCTAGATTGGGTAGGATTGGGAGAAGCTGTTTTGAGATGTGCCTGATATCAAAGCTGTTCCCAAAGCATCCCAACAATGATGGTCCAGACAAAGGAAGAGGCAATCATGAAGGGGAAATATGTGTAACTTTATATGGGAAGTTATAGTTCTAGCCTGCTTTCTTTACAACCAGTAATCCTTACTAAAAGAACCTGTCACTTCAACCAAATGGAGGTGAGGATTTTTCTTTCTTAGGGACCTGGTTGGGGTAGGTCTGACACCAGACTTGAAATGTGAGAGTTGCTTGAAACTGCAATCAACAAGCCTTTCCTTATTCTTATTCAACAATCTACAATGGTATAATTGAACAATATTAAGCAATATAAAAATGGAATACTGATCACTATACAAATGAAATACTTTGCCAAAACTGCTCACTAACTCATGCTGAGTTAGTAGTGGAATTTCATGGTGGGGCGGAGTTCAATTTCCTCTTAAGCATCATTAACCGGGATTGGATACATAGCCACATAATAACCTTGGAAATAGAAAAATGAAACCACAGGGTTGGAAGGCACCTTGAAGGTCTCCAACCCCCTGTCAGGATAGATGGCCTCCCTGGCCTCCTGCAGTACTCGGCCAGCCAAAAACAGTAGAAGCCCCATGGACCAGTCTCTTTGATATTTCCAGGCTGGCCCCGTAGGCCAGATTTAACCTCCTGCAGCACTCAGATTTAACCTCCTGCAGCACTCAATCAGCCAAAAACAGTGGAAGCCCCATGGACAAGTCTCTTTGATATTTCCAGGCCAGATTTAACCACCCCATGGGCTGCATCTGGCCTGCGGGCCTTGAGTATGACACCCCTGGCCTATATGATAGGAGATAGAGAATTATTTCTCTTTTATTTGGAGGGGTGGGTGGGAGGGGTGACACACCAGCAGACAGTTAAGCATTTTCTGAACTTTTGATATGCCGAATCCAAAAGATTTTCTCTAACTGATCGAGCTGTCATTTAAGAGCTTCTTATGCTTTCCTTTGAAAATGTACAGCCACTCAGAATTTGATATAAGATGGGTATATGTATAAGATATACCATGTAAAAAAGAAACTACACTCTCTTTCGATTCCATGATTTCAATTCTTTTTTACTGTCATGTAAAAAAGAAACTACACTCTCTTTCAATTCCATGGTTTTATATATCAAGACATAGTAAAAATAATCTGGTCCTTAGCAGTTCTTAAAAATAGATAAATACAAATTCAGATGAACAAGAACACATTACATATTACACCATGTTATTCTTTATTTTATAAAAAGAAAGTCCAAATGGAGAAGTCATGTGTAAGAAAACTAAGTATGCCCTTACTGTTTCCATAGATATGAAGAGGCTAAATAGTAGCCAGGTGCTTCTTATCAAGTGCCCTTCATCATTTGATTACCAGCAAATGTGACGACCTCTTTAAAAGTTTTAGGAGTTTGCTGGTCTCTAGTATTGAGGTGTGTGCTTCATAATGCTAAAAGGGAAATATATGATAATGATTTTAGGGAAGCAATTGTTGCAGCCCATCAATCTGGGGAAGGTTATAAGACCATTTAAAAAATAACTTAAAGTCCATCTTCCAACACTGAGGAAAATTATTCACAAGTGGAAAACATTCAAGACAGTTGTTAATCTTCCCAGGACTGGACATCCCAGCAAATTCACCCTAGATCAGACCCAACAATGTTCAGAGAAATTGCAAAAGAAAGAAAGAAAGGAAGAAAGGAAGGAAGGAAGGAAGGAAGGAAGGAAGGAAGGAAGGAAGGAAGGAAGGAAGGAAGGAAGGAAGGAAGGAAGGAAAGAAAGAAAGAAAGAAAGAAAGAAAGAAAGAAAGAAAGAAAGAAAGAAAGATCAAAGAGTTACATCTCAAACTCTATAGGCCACTCTTAGCATGTTAAATCTGAAGTTCATGACAGTACAATTAGAAAAAGACTAAACAATTATGGTTTGTTTGTAAGGTGCTTCTTTGTAAGGGTTTGTGGAGAAGGTTTATAAGGGTTGTAAGGGTTTGTATCGCTTGTAAGGGCTGCAAGGAGAAGGTCTCTTCTCTCTAAAAACAATGTAGCAACACAGCTTTGGTTTGAAAAGTTGCATTTGAACAAATCACAAAGTCTTTTGGAACACTGGTCTTTCGATAGACGAGTCCAAAGTGGCCATAATACACAGTGCCATGTTTGGTGAAAACCAAACACAGTATATCTCAACAAATATCACATACAAACCATCAAGCATGGTAGTGGAGAGGTGATGATTTGGACTTGTTTTGCAGCCACAAGGCCTGCGTACCTAGCAGTCACTGTGTAAATCATGAATTCCTCTGTATATCAAAATATTCTAGAGATACATATAAGGGTATTTCTCCAACAGTTAAAGCTTAGTCAACATTGGGTCATGCAACAGAACAAT
This sequence comes from Coluber constrictor foxii, assembly GCA_038048745.1. NCBI lineage: Eukaryota > Metazoa > Chordata > Lepidosauria > Squamata > Colubridae > Coluber > Coluber constrictor. The sequence goes on from CM075961.1 coordinate 89,454,332, forward strand.
GATCCCAAATACACCAGCAAATCTACAATAGAATGGCTGAAAAAGAAAAGAATCAAGGTATTGCAATGGTCCAGTGAAAGTCTAAACTTTAACCTGATTGAAATGCTGTGGCAGAACTTCTCTGGCCAAAATCCACCCACAACAATGTGAGAGACTAATAAAGTCATTCAGAAACTGATTACTTCAAGTTGATGCTGCTAAATGTCAGACATTGCCCTAGTCTGATCCTTTAGGGAAGCAAAACTCCCGTCTCCATTTGAAGTGAAAAGGCACTTTTACTAAGAGATACTGATTGCAGTAGAATCAAGCAGAATCTAAAATACTCACACGCCAATACAAAACTAAAAACCCTGATTTCCCCAAGCCCTCATCCCATGGTCCATCTGACCGATCCAGCATTACCGTGATGTTATGAGAAACTCTGAGGTGTTTGGAGTGTTGAAATTCCACACAGAGGGCAAATGATCTTGAAGATGCCAGTGTGCCAGCACGAACCAGATTCCAAATGGCTCTGTTCTTCCTCAGCTGTCAATTCCCCCCTCTCAATTTCCTGCCATAAAGGTATACAGCAAATTGCTCATTTGTTCCCCCCCTCTCTTTCCCATTGATAACAGAATACCAGCAAGGGACCAAACTAAAGCTATAGCTTCTAATACTAAAGTTGGTTCTACAAGTTTTTCACACATGGCTTCTTCATTTTGGTTTTCTTTCTGTAAAATAAATGATGACATGGTGTAATATGTTATGTGCAGCTGTTCATCTGAGGTTGTATTTACCTAATTTTAAGAACTGCTAAGAACCAGATGAATTTTACTATGTCCTGATACATAAAACCATGGAACTGAAAGTGGGTTGATTACTTTTTCATATGACTGTAAATATATTAAATAAATACAAAACATACTAAGCGAAAATCTGTAAACACTGAGATAGTTCTCAGGCTGATTCAACATGTGAATGGCTATTAATACAGCCAGAAATCATCTCTAACCTTCATGAATATATATAAAAGTAAAATTAATACTTTGTCTAGTTTTCCATTCTTCTAATTTCAAAAGCCTGCTGTTAAAAAAAAAACCTAGAGAAATTACTGACAATGTATGTTTCATCCTCTATAAAAAATAATAATAATTGTAGGGCTGTGCAAATGATTCCAAAGAGGCAACCGTATTGGTACAATTAAAGATTTCTCCTTAAATCATTGTGGCAGTCTTGTTCTTTTTAAGAAGAATCAGCCCAATTGTTTCAAAGGTTTCCCCAGAATTTCTTAATGCATGCCCATGCCTTTTTTTTTTTTTTTTTTGCTTCACAATTCCCAGCCTACATATGCCCAGGCAGCCTTCTGTGGATGTAGGTTCCCCAGTCTTTGAGGATGGTCAGTTCATTGATGCCAAATGTAATTTGGGAAGTGTCATTTCAAATGCATTGCCCAGTTTTATTAATTAGCTTTCTAAATGGTTAATGTGGACCTTACATTTAAGCCACTGAAATTAGGACAGGTGGCTGCAGTCAGCTTTGCCAGTATCAGATAACTGTTCACCACTGCATTAATGAATTTTGTATTGCCACATTCAGCCACTTTAATTAACAACAAAAAGATAATGAGGATTCCCAAAACAACAAGAGCACTCTCCTGATGCCAGCTTTCCTATAGGCCCCAGGTTGAAGACTAGACTGATTACGATTAGTATCAAAGGAGATGAAACCAGACTGTCCATGAGAATAACATTGCAAAATGATCACCAGTGCTTCTGCCACCAGACAAAAATCCCTCAGCTTCCTTTGATGCATGGGTGGAAGGAAAAAGACAGTAAGATTTAAACCTTCAAATTTGTATAGCTTGAGAGTTTCAATTGCTGGTTTTCTTCATACTAACAACTTAAGTTGATTAGTTATGCTTCTGGAATTTTCCCACAATGCAGTCCCTATCTTTTGTTGGAAAAACTGTTGTTCAAAAAAGTACTGTTGATTCTGCTGATCATGTAAATTGACTGTAAATATAGCTGAATAACAGTCTGGCAGAATAAATGCTTTCTGTTTGGATACAGAGCTATTGGCAAGTTGAACAGGCTTGGTTTCCAAAGGGAGAGTGTTCCTAGAATGTTTTCCAACTTCCTTTTTAGCAAATAATTAAAAATTTAGACAGGCAAATTGAATACAGCTGTTTTGATATATGGAATGTAAGATTGAGTAAAATTCTAAATGATTGTGCATCTCTAATCCCAAAATCAGGCAAAGAGCAATAATCTAAGAACATTTCAGTTTATGCCAAAAAAATAAATAAAATCTAAAGTTTTTTAGAAGAGTGGTTTGGAGCGCTATTTAGTGTAGTGGTTAAAACTAGAAACCAGGAATTGGTCTTGGCTAGAAAGCCAACTGCTTGACCTTGGGCTAGTCACTCTCTCTTAGGCTTAGGAAGAAAGCAGTGGCAAGCCATTTCTGAAAATCTTATCAAGGCAGCCCAGGCAACTGCCATGAATTAAAAATTAACTCAAAGGCAGACATAACATATATACATGGTTAAAGTAGTTGTTTTTTAAAAAAAATCTTTAATCTTATTTCAGAAGTTATTTTTATTTTAACTTGTTTTTTATTTTAACTTTTTTAAAAAAAAAACCAGTTATTTGATTTTTTCTGATTCATCATTGCTGATTTGACCGCTATGATAGTTTTACTTTTGTGAAGATCAATTGCTCGTACTTGTCCATTTCAGGAGTGAGTAGATGCAGATTCCTCAATGACTTTGGACTGATCATCATCATCTCCCATCCCCTAACAATATAAAAGTACCCCCTAAAAGAAAGGAAGGAGAGAGGGAGGGAGAGAGAGAATGAGAGAGACTGACTGCTGAGATATGGTTGCAAATGGAGAAAGGCTTTTAGGGTGCACGCACTCCTGAAGTCTTCAAATATTAGGATGTTCCTAGCAAAGCTGTCCTTAGTAATAATTTCTTCACAATCCATCCTTATAATTTATTATTTACAAATTATATATTGAAATAGATGGAAGATATACACTCAACAAGCAGTAATTAAAGTATTCCTGAAGCAACATTAGCTTTGTCCCACAATTTCATTTTCCAAGGCTTTACACTAATCAGAGAAATTCTGTAGCAATCCTTTTCCATAAAAAATCTTTTCAAATATTTACTCCAAGTGTTGGAACTGCCCAAAGTTTCAATTTGGCTATAACGCAATCTTTGTGGTCCAATCTGAGATAAGTTGTTCAATTAATCAAGTTCAGAGGTCCATAGAGCACACCTCTATTTTCTTCTGTATCTTAGGAGGATTGTGAAGCACAACTATAGATAGCCAAGCTATGTCTGCAAATCTAGAAAATGACAGAGTGGTTTACAGATTGGAAGAGTTGAATCTATACACCAATAATAAAGAAAATATGCTGAAAAAATTGTGCAAAGAATTGCATAATATCCTTAATTTCACTACTAGCAAAATAATATTTAGGATCACCCAATGTGGACTATAGCTGTTATGAGGAAAGAGAGATGCCAGATGTTCAAGTTAGTTTTAGAAAATGCCATGGAATAAGAGACCTTATTGCTGGATAAGTAAAAAATCCAAACAGAAGTATAGCAATAGGTCTTAGACTTATGTACCTCTCCATAGTGCTTTACAGCCTCTGAGCAGTTTACAACGTCAGCGTATTTTCTCCAACAATCTGGATCCTCATTTTACTGACCTCATGAAGGATGGAAGGATTGAATTCCAGGTTGTGGGCAGAGTTAGTCAAGAGCCGTGGTAGCACAGTGATAAGAATGCAGATCTCCAGGGCTAACTCACTGCTCACTCCAGGAACCTCTGAGCAGCTCAAGGTTGACTCAGCCTTCCATCCTTCTGAGGTTAGTAAAATGTGGATCCAGAAAGTTGGGGGCAATATTCTAACATTGTAAACCACTTAGCAAGGACTGTAAAGCTCTGTGAAGTGGTATGTAAGTCTAAGTGCTATTGCTATAATGCATACTAACCACTGCACCACCACGTAGATTGATTATAGAAAAATCTTTCATTGTGTTGATCATGTCAAGCTTTGAAATGTGCTTAGAAAAATGAGAATATAAAAAATATTTCATTGTTCTCAAGTGAAACTTATACATGGATTAGGAAGCCAGAGTATGCAGGTAACATAGTTTCAGATTTACAAAGGTGTGGGAAAGAATGTGTATTTCCCATTGTTTATTTAATGTGTGGAATATAGAGAGAAAATTTGGACTGAATTTTACCATTAAATGTTGTCTGTTCCACAACTTCTAAAGACTCCACCTTACTAACTAGCTGTTAATTTTCACCAGGCTTTTTCATCAGCTTTTTCATAGAAGCCAAACTAGATTACTTCTTGCATTTGATCAGGGAATGAATAAGTACTTGCTATATTTGCTATGATAATTATTTGTAAGTTTATTTTAGGTTATTTAACATTTATTCAGAAAGCATTAAATGAGATTTAAAATAAAAATGATTTGGAAAAAAAGAGAGAAAGCATTAAATGAGGCAGGAATCATTCTCCTAATTCTGACTTTTCATCAAACACCATAATGTTCCGTTTGAGGATTTCTTGGAATTTAGATTGTCGGGAGTGTTAGAGTACCAGAAATATTTGGAAAGTAACATAACACAATTTCTAAAGCAAGTCCTCTTAGACATTATGATTTAATAATTGCCTTAATAGTAAATATTAGTAGCAGTAAATTATAGTACAGTAGTAAATTACAGTATACAATATAAGGATAAGTAATTTTCCTTAAAAGAACTTGTGGATGCACCTGACTGTGTGAAGTGCATGTTTTCATTGGTTATAAAAGGAGAGTTTAACATTAAAGTTTAGTCTTGAAACTCTAGCAGTATGATGCAATCGTGTCAATGACAATGTAAAGAAGCCAGAAGGAAGAAAATGGTAAATAAAGATCTGGAATATACTCCTTTAATATCCTTTAATATCCTTTAAATGTAAAACATGCTTAAAAATACATTATGATGTAAAATGTACAAACATCATGTCCCAAAGGTGCTTTTTTCAAAAGGCAACTGGACTGTCTTGTTGTTGTTTTTTGAAGGTATTTCGCTTCTCTTCCAAGAAGCTTCTTCAGCTCTGACTGGATGGTGGATAATGGAAGAATTTATATTCCTTGTAGACAGCTGATCATTTGCATTCTTTTAGAGAGTCATTGAGGCCACTTGGAGGTTTATCTGCTTCATCAGGGCCACCTGAGTAGTGCAAATGGGTTTGGAGCCTTATTGGAATTGCTGAAAGGACTACACAGTAAACTGTAGATAAATGTCGTATCCCTCCCGCTCTGTTGAGAGAGGGCTGTTCAGTTTTGACATAGATGGCCTCTTTGATCCCTTTTTCAAACCATTGGTCTTCTCTGTCCAAAAATGTGGACTTTTCTGTCTTCAAAAGAGTTGTCTTTTAAATGCTGAAGCTTGCCTGATGGGTTTGTTCCTGAAAGCTTGTACGTTTTATTAATATAGAACTATGGAATCCTAGGGCTGTAAGGGATCATACATATCTTTTAGTTCAACCCCTGTTCAAGGCAGAAATATTATACCACCTAATACAAATGGTTATACAGTCCATTTTTTAAAACCTCCAGTGATGAAGCACCCACAACTTCAGGAGGCAATCTATTCCACTGATGAATTGTTCTTACTGTCAAAACATTTAAGACCCACACCCCTCTACATATAGAATTTTAAATTCATGCCCATCTTTAAATCCTACAACACCCTCCTCCTGTATAAGATGGAAGATCTTCAAGTTTTTGAAGCCTGATAAGGATGAAACTCATAAGATTCTCCTGGAGGAAATCTCAAAGAATATCATACATAATCCTTCATGAAGGATTTTGAATAGGAGACAACATTTCTGAATATCTCAGTCTTATCTCAAGAGTTAAAAACCATGCTGGGTCAACTGATTTGGAATTAACACATACATTAAAGCAGAGGATTAGAACATCCACTCTGGTTTTTTTCATAATAATCTCAAGAAGAAAGCCTTAGCTCTTACTAGCAACATCTATAAATCACTATAATACAGTCATGATAAAGAATAGCATTCATATATAGCAGGAAATCTGTATGTAGAAAATTTTATGCAACCATGCAATTAATGAGTAAGATATTTTTTTTTTGTTTAGACAAGGGAATAAAGTCATGGTACTAAATGGGAAGTGTTTTAAATTAGTTGGAAACAGAAGAATGTAAACCATATGCATAGGGAAGACTTAAAAGAAAAATAGAGAGGGGGAAATAATTTAGAAGACAATTCTGAACTTATGCATACCAATCAGGCTGTGTGGATATTGAATATTTCTCAGCTGATTCACAAATAAATGTGAAACAGCTTTTATTTTAACTATATTTCAGCAATGAAAAAAACGGGGGTGAGGAAGAGAGGAACTGAACGTGCAGCCACCATATATGAAAAAGCAGTAAATGAAATGGCAGCATTCTCTTGAAAATTGTTCTATAATGCAGGGGACCCCAACCCCTGGCCCAGTAACAGAGCTCTGCAAACAAGTGAAGCCCCATCTGCAGGATGCATGCCCTCTCCAACCTTTTTCCACAGAAAAGTGACTACGTGGCTCAGTGGCTAAGAAACTGAGCTTCTTGATCAGAAAAGTCGGCAGTTTGGTGGTTCAAATGCCTAGTACAGGTCTCCTGTGTGAGCAGGGGGTTGGACTAGATGACCTCCAAAGTCCCTTCCAACTCTGTTACTGTTAGAATGCTGTTAGAACCGGTCCCTGGTGCCCAAAAAGTTGGGGGACACTGCTATGAGGGGAAAAAAAGGGATGTTTAAAGATTTGTTTCAATATCTATGTATCTTGTGAAAACAACAGCAGAAACGACAACAATCATTTTTCTAATGTAGTTCCAAAAGTTTAATTGAATCATACTATTGTTTATAAAGAGTATTATTTGTTATTGGTGGAGGATTGCAATCAGCCTAAATGTGCAGGTTTTTTACTGATACTTGGACAAAATTCTTGCTCAAGATTTGTCCTTTTCATAAAGGACAATTATTAATTATTTAATTAAGCAATGTTCTACTGACCTTCCTCATTAACACAATACTCATTATTCATAGAAGTATTGAAGCTCAGGGCTTAGGACTAAATTCTGTGGCATCTTACGTGATATTTTATGCCAGTCTAATGAGAAACTATTGAAGAACATATTGGATAGAATAATTAAGACAATTGTGCATCAACTTAATTTTCATATTAGTTGTACCTTTACAATATTAATATGTCATAGTTTTTTTTTGAACATTGTAGTTGAAGTATATATTTTTCTCTTTTCCAATAACTTGTAAGGCTTTTGACAAAAAGTTCAAATTCTCTGATCTTGATCATTCATATCTGGAAGTATTTATAAACAATTCTTGCAAATATAATATAAATGTAATCAGTGTTTGTTGTCAAATTTTATATGCTATTGCAAATGCTAGTTTTTGTAAGAAATTAACACTTAACAGTTACATTAACATTTGTTAACAACTTAACAATGAACAACATTAACAACAAAAGCAATTGCATTAACATGGATCAGATTAAAATTAAGCTTGACAAGTGGAATTGAAGTTTATTTCTATTTACAAATGGAAGCAATTAAAGGATAGGATATTTAAGGGCCCTGCTGCCAGAATACATTGGACTCATCAGCTTACATCAGGCGATCCAGGCACTCGGCTGGAGGCAAGGGGGTAGCGTAGGTTCTCGTGCTGCCATATCTGGCCGGGATACTGGAGAAAGAGAAGGAGCTGCCGTCAGGGAAGTGAACTGCCACAGGAGGGCTGGAGAAGAGCACAGCTCCTCACACATGGAGATGTCGCTGAGGGCCCGGCTCACTGGTGGGAGAGCAGCTCTGGGGCCTGGCCGGTTGTTTCTCACCCGGCGGCTGCCAGTGCTACTACTGCTCTTCTAGAGCGTCTGAGTGCCAGCCAGGCACTCCAGATGATGGATGCATGTCAGTGTTGTGGACTGGAGGGCTGGGGCCACACAAGAAGCCTGCTCAGGAAGTGATGGAGGGTAGCCCCATCCTGCTTGTCCTGGCCAACTGCTCTGCTTTCCTAAGAAGTGACTGCCAGGATCCCTTCTCCATGTATTTGGGCATGCAAGCTGTCACCTGCTGCTCTTCCAGCTGCACTGGCCAACTGGTTTTTGTCTGTGCATGTACGCTAGAAACCAGAAAACCAGGTGGCTGGCGTGCATGCATGCACCAGAAAATGGAAGGTCATCTTCCTGGTGCGCGCATGCGCACCAGGTGGCTGCTTTTCCAGTTTCTGGCACTTCACACATGTGAATACCCGTTGGTTGGTGTGTCTGAACCGGAAGGCAACAACTTGCATACCTGGAGAGATGGTTCTGTGTGCCACTTCCAGCACGCCATAGGTTCGCCATCACGGGTCTAGACCAATGCTCCAGAAACGATTGACCAGAGATTTAGACAAGACCCACCAAGTGCTTGCTTGAAAAGCAGCATGCCTTTTAACTACCATATGTTCAGGATTTGAGCAGAAACTAGAGCTCTCATGGCCTTGTTGATTCAGTCATTGGACTGATTATTCCATCAAAGATGAGGCTGGACTAGAGAGCTTTTCAATTTCCTTCAGAAGGACATCTATGCTCTTAATTTTTCGTTTCTCTGCTATTAACTCATTAGGCGGCTTTAAACAAAGCCCTCTTACTCAACTTCGATTTCTTGTCGCATTTTGGGGGTGGAGTGACCTATTTACAAGAAAGGAGACAGAATTACAAGAAAAGAAGTATGTGAGACGCTGTAAATATCACTGTAAAGGGTTAGACAATTGCTTAACGATGTACCTCTTTTTATTTATTTTTTTAAAAAACCCAAGTGACGTTCTATCGCGTTCCGTCGCTTTCCCGCTCCTAGCGCTACCTTTTTAGCAGCGATGATTTACGAGGCACGGAGGTGAACCGAAAACAGGAGTTGGGCGGGGTTTATTTGACCTTGGCTCCTCCCACCGTTGGTGGTGTCTGCGCGCCGAGGCGAGGAAGAGGTGGCGGTAGTTGGCCGCAGCGGGACTGTTGTGGAAGGAGCTCTGCGCATCTCTCTCTCTCTCTCCCCCCCACCCACCCCGCGCTGCTGGATCTTCAGCTCGGTTTTTGGCATTTGAGGGACTCAGGCTAGCGGACGGAGAGGTCCTGCCCCACCCCGTAGAGAAGCAGCAGTAAGAACAGCAACCACCAGCCAAGGAAGATCAGCCGCGTTTCCACAGAGACCTGGGCAGGGCAGCCCGGCCAAAGCAGACGGAGGGGCTGCGGGCTGTTCGCCGAGTGGGTCCCAAGAGTGGAGCAAGCCGAGTGGCTAGCGAGGATGCTCGCCGCTTGCCGCCCCTCTTCGCCGCCGTTGCTGTTGCTGTTCCCGCTACTGCTACTGCTACTGCCCGGAGGGGCGCTCAGGAGCGGGCTGGGTGGCACGGTAGCGAGCGAAGGTGAGAGCACACGTCTGAAGCTAGATAAGGAGGCTTTGTGTGCATGGGTGTATACGTGCGCGCGCGCAAGAGGCAGGGGCGATATGCCGCAGAGTCACCCGACCTTTCCTTGCTGTTTTCCTTGCCCTGCATCCGAGGCGTCTTGAACCGTCCAGGGTGGAATGCTATGTTTTTTGAGGCGGCCAGTTCCCGGCGTCTGAGTCGGGAAGGTGGAAGCATCGCTGCTGCTAGTTGTGCCCTTTACCATTGTTTTCGTGAGGATGGGGAAATATGTGTGAGGTTTAAGCGTGTCTGAAATGGAATCCCACTTAGATCCGGGAACTGTTCCCCAAATGGGTGTTTAAGAGGAGGGGGTCTTGGGCAAATGGAATGCGCTCTGCACATGCTCAGGAATGTTTTTCTGCCCTTCGGGGCTGTGAGTCCCGTTGCAGTGATGCTGATTTACAAGGGTATGAACTTCGTCTTTCTCTCTCTCAGATCCTTTTCAAATAGTACTTCAGGTGCCTTTTGCCCTTTAAGGAGCAGGTGCCCAGAGCATTAAAATGACGTTTTAATTGTATCTCCTCCTTGTCACTCAGTTAAATAGAATGATAAATGCTATAGAAGGGACTGGCTTCTCTTGCTTCATGACAATTATTTAGTGAAACCTTCTCCATGCTTTATGCCTTATTTCTGAGCTCAGAAAGAGCTTTTCTTGTAATGCTGCAGTTCAGGCTAACATTCTGGAACAAAGCTTCCAAATAAAGTTGCTCACACCTTGTGCCCTGACTGAGTAGTTTTCATAATATTTTCTCTGAGTGATCATGGATGAATAAGAGTTTATTCTTCACCTCCTATAACTGTGTCTAGGAAATGGTGGTATGCTTACCAAAGGAAAGGAGCTCTGAAAAATAGGACTGCAGTGGGTCCAGTTGGGTTGACTGCTAGGGGTCCCAGGCATGAGTCATTGACCTTTGATCAGTCTGGCTTCAGCTACTGTCATCAAAATGGTTGTAGCAGAACTGATACTTTTTTCTGCTTTCGTGTGACCTTCTTTTATGGATTTTTATATAGGTTGTGAGCCTCATAGTAGAAGAGGCACATTTAGTGGATTTTGGTTCTCTAAAAAGTAAAGGATTTTTCAGGGAAATAAATTTCTTTCCTAAAGATTGTGATACATTGATAAGGACTCCAAGGAATAAAGAAGGACCTCTTGATGATATGAATTTTAAACGCATTTCTGGATCAGTTATTATAGTTAGGAATTTTTTTAGACTTTAACTTAAAATACATTTTATTAATAGTGAAAACAAATAAAACAACCTATAATTGAGAGAGAGAGATAAATGGTGGATATACATGGGAAAAAAAGCACCTAGATATATTGTGATAAATAAACCATAACAAAAAGGGGAATAAATCAAATTAAGAAAAAAATAAGATCCATATATTATCTACATGAACATAAATTAAATTAGTCTTCGAGCTTATTAAATCTAGACAATATCTACATTTTTTAAAAAAATTAGATTACAAAGCCTTTACCAATATACAGAGTCATACTTTGAATCCACTCCTTAAAATCAGAAGATAAGTTTTGTTTCATTTATGTAAAATTAAGCCTTTTGGCTTTGCCCTAGGCTTAATAGAGCAAAGCTCTTTATAAAATGACAAAATTAGTGTTTTTGAAATATACTTCATGTTAAGGTCAAATATTTCAAAACTTATATTGACCTATGTGATAATTTGAAACCAAATTGAGACAAGACAATATTATATGTATTCAAGAGCCTTCAAATTCGTTATCAAGCCAGAATGGGAAAAAAATCCAACACTTATAAAACATTATTTGAGAGGTTCAATAAACACAACACATTTTCTGATAATTTCATTTTTAAATAAGTATATTTTAAACTTATTAACAGTTGGATGCATTGGTTCTTCAAAATTGTAGTTTTGAATTCTTCATTCCACAATTTGGGTATATCACTAAGGCTAATTTTCATTTCATTTTTAATTCCTTATAACATTGGATTGTTGGTTTCCCTTCAGCATTAAAAATCCTAAATTTCCAGGTACCTCTGAGGTTGCTAAAGCATCTGGATTATCCCATATAATTCATGCAAGTTTCTGTTGCTAAGCAAATGTTCTAGATAAATCACATCCAAAATTCTGTATTTTGAAACAACATTTAGAAATCAAATGGCTGAAAATAGTGATCCTTTTTTGGCCTCAGCATTCTAAAAAAATTCCTTTCCAACAATTTTCAAGTCTTTGGTTATTCTACAATGTTAGCTTTTAATGTGATTTGGAATCAAGAACTTTTTTTTTAAACTGATGATATAAAGTCTAAATTGGCAAGAGCAGCCTTCTTTCTACCTGTGATCAGATGAATTCAATATAAAATAAATTAATGAAAACCAAAAATTGGTTAGTGGTCTATATATCTTGATGAAATTATGATATGTTTACTCTATATTTTGCCAATTCTTTTTGTAAAACATCTCCAAAGTACTGACAGCTTCATATACAGCTTTCACAAAGCATGTTTTAGAAGAAAACTATAGTACCATCACACCATGTTGTGTTGTGTAGTAATCCCTTCTTCTTGCCACTCAAGAAAAGTATAGTATTAATACTTTTTCTAATAATTGATTTGCCTTTTTTTGTCTCCATGACATACTCAATATCTGATAGGAAAAATAGCACTATACTACAACTACAGCTTAACTTTTTAGTATGCTAGGTAGATTTATTATTTTAGGTAGCTTTAGCTAATGGTTTGCATTTATATTTTATTTTATTTTATTTTATTTTTGTTGTAATACTGCCAATTTGAATAACCTTTTTTGGATGGGAAGGAGGATATAAATCTGATAAGTAATATCAATACTAATAGGAAACAATGATATAAAAACTGAAGGATTGTAAACCCATAGCTTGAGTATTGGTGTTCCTTCATGCCCAGGTACTTTTTTTCATTCTGTATCCTGTTGGGCTGCATTTCAGGGTACATCATTCTCAAGCACTTTTATTTTTAAGATTTGCTAGCAAACAAGAAGTTATTCTGGATATGTCAATGTTATTCTCTTGTCTGTCAGTGCTGGCTACAATCTAATTGATATCATAGCTTTTTAGCTGGTTTTATTGTTGGGAAGAATAATGAACATATGTTGGTTAGCAGAACTTAAAAGCAAGATGTGATCTTTTTAATATTTCAGAATTACTTGAATTGTTAATGACTTGTGACAGGCATGTTCAAAGACAGCCCAGTTTGGTTGGGGGCCTCATCCAAAGCTTTACTCATTATGGAAATAGCAAGAGTTGTAATCTTCTGGGTTGTGTATAATTTAAAAATCATAAGTAGGTTTGTGATTGGGAATACAATACAGTCAGTTCTCCAGATTACAAGAAACATCTTTGCCTTCCACATAAATAGAATGAAAGGAAGAATAGGATGCAAAAGGATAGGGTGTTCATAATGAATTTCATGTCCATCACATGAACATAATGGCTTTCTTAGAAACACAGGGATCACAGGCTTTTCTAACTTAGAAAAGCTTATCACAGAATTGCTCTGTTTGAGGCAATGATAACTAGTGGTAAAATTAAGAATCTTTGTTTTTCATATCATTCCATCAGATTGCTTTAAGATGATTGGTCTAGGCAACTAGAGTGTTTTGACTATAGAGGCCATTCTGATTTGAAGGTAAATTCTTTTGTTCTCTCAGACTGCCTTTTTTGCCATGATGTTTTGTGCAATCAATGAAAAGGGGCTATAACACCTTATAACCCTAACCCTAATCTGTACAGAACTTCAGAGCAGTGGGAAACATTTGGGAGTAGAGCTTCAATTGAGTCCCAAAAGCAAAACAGACCAGGTGTCAAGCTGTTCTTGTCTTTCTACTAAAATCAAAATAGGTTCCATATTCTTCAGGATTCATATTTATCCATGTAATTAAAATTATTTCTGTGTTTGAGTATTATCATTTTAACTGTTGAGAAAATTTGCATTTATCTTACATACTTCAGACTAGGGCAGAGATTCTTAATCCACACTTACTTTATTTTGGGACTGTTCAGTATTCCACTAGTTAAATATGGGAAAATTCCTAGGGATAGTGAAATGGGTTGTCCCATTCAGGTAGATTAAAAATGATTAGAATGAATTATGATTTATCCTGATTTCCATTATTTCACATGAAAGTTTTGCCAAAATTTTAGGCCAAATCTGTATGATATTTTATTAACCATAATTCTAGGTAGGAAGCAATACTTGATTATAAGGATATTGTTTTGAAAAACAATACTTTTTTGGCCATAGTGAGTACCAGTTTGTACAATAGTTAAGGTATTGGGAAGTTCTAGTTCATCCCTGGCCATAACACTCTGTGTGAATGTGGTCAGTTGTTCTTTTTTTAGCCCAACCAGGTGTTGTAGGGTTAGTTCAGGAAAAAACTGAGGGGATGCTGCTACGGTATTTCCCCAAAAATAAGACCCTGCCTTATATTTTTTGAAATAAGCATTTGGTCTTATTTTGGGGGAAGTCTTATTATTTTGGGGTGCATGGAAGAAACCAGAGGAAATGATGGGACTGGCTGCATATGCATTTAAATATTTTTGGGGAGGGCTTATTTTTTGGGGAGAGCTTATTTTCAGGGGGGACTTATTTTAGCACATTCACTCAAAAGTCTGATTGGGTTTATTATCAAAGGATGTCTTATTTTTGGGGAAATAAGGTATCTAAGCCTTCTGGAGTTGCTGGACAAAAGGTGTGATACCAATTATAGAAATAATAGCTACTAATCCAAGTCCCAAACACTGTAATTATATGTTATATTATCAGAAATTCACCTGACCTTTCAATATGTTCTTGGGTCTAGAAAAGAGTCTTAAACATCTTTTTCTGCTTGGATGGAAAGTTTATTTATTTTTTCTTGGGGAATAATTTTTATCCACAATTCTTCTTTAAAATGTTCTGTTTTAGTTATAGTTTCACAACTAATGTATTATAAGCTGGCGTGTTCAAAGACTGCCCAGTTTGGTTGGGGGCCTCATCCAAAACTTTACTCATTATGGAAATAGCAAGAGTTGTAATCTTCTGGGTTGTGTATAAGTTAAAAATCATAAGTAGGTTTGTGATTGGGAATACAATACAGTCAGTTCTCCAGCATTACAAGAAACATCTTTGCCTTCCACCTAAATAGATTGAAAGGAAGTTGTGCAAAAGGATATGGTGTTCATAATGAATTGTGACAGTATGTTCATTGTGACAGTGTTTTGTCACTGAGAAGCACTCTGATTTGCTGGGCCAAAATCCATAGTCTTTTCATTTACACCATTTTAAGATTTAATTAGTGAGGCAAAATGACAGTAATTCAGGTCACATCCTACGAAGTCAATATAGCATTCAGGCTGCAGGAATGATTGATTTCATGGAATTGAGTAGACCATTGTTTTAGAATGCCATAGTAATATTTGGAACAGGGAAGAGAAAGTTGAGAAATAAATACCTGATGAATTAATTTGATACATAGTTTTTGGTTCCTTGCTATTTTGGCATTCTTTGTTTTGTAAGGCATAAATTAAATTTAGAATGAAATTTAGATGAAGCTTTAGTTAATTTACCAATGGCCACTTGCACTATTTGGAAGTTTATTTGTAAACAAGCGTTATTTGATTAGCACTTTGCACAGCAGGATAGCTTGGTCTCTTAAGGTTGTATAATTCTGATTCACCCTATGAGTGAAGTGATTCATCCTGCAGAGAATCAGATCTCATTCATCCAAGTAAGAGTCAGTGGTGCCCTTTTTCTTTTGGGTGTTTAATAGTTGCCAGTAGTGTAGGTTTTCAGAATGTAGTTGTAGTTTATGCAGCTTAGTAGAACTGAAAAGTATATTAATTGCTTTTACAAACTTCTTTGTGAAAGGTGGGTATTTTTTTAAAGGGCTCCAGTTGATCTAAATGAAATCTATTTGTACCCTCTTGATTGGAAGCAATTGCCTTGTTCTTAGAATTTTGCCCTGAAATGGGAAAGTGTTGAAAGTATAAAAATGCTTTTATGTAATACCTACACAATTACAAATTCTCTGTAATGTGTGTGGGTATGCTTTTTTAAATTGTAATATTTATTTAGCAAATCTATATTCAAATGATTTGTAAAGAATGCTAGCTTTTTCTTCTCAACGGCCTATAAAATTTTATGGTACTTAGGTTTATAACACAAACGTTATATCCAAGAGAAGATAGATCTTTTTCTGAATGAAGTGATTGGTATATTTCATCCTTCCTGTTCCTTAGAAAAATGATTAAATCAGCAGCCAAAGTAAAATTCTAAATGAGTTTTCAAAATTGGTCTAGTTGAAAATGAGTAACAGGGTGCTCATGTTTCCTAACCATATTTTATATAAATCTAAATGTTGTAGTACAAGACTGATTTAACAGGAAGCTTACCTATACTTATAAACTTTTTATTGTTTGAATGGTAAATATAGTCCACTTTTTCTTAAGTGGACTATAAGGGCAGAGTGATACAGTTGTTATGTTATACCTTCATGTACAGGTTGGGTTTTGGTTATGATTTTTTACTGTGTTTTTCCTGTGTTTGCATCCACTAATTAATTTTTTGTTACATACTGGTATTTGAATCTTTATTATTAAAAGGAATAAAATGTTCCCTTGTTCATTCTTGATATGCAAATAATTTCCAACTTTAGTCTAAAATTCTGGAGAAGCATAACTTGGCAATATAGAAAGACATAAAGTAGATGATTCAATGGCCTGGTTTAGTATAATAAGTATTTTCTATTTCTTGAATTTGTCTACTATATTGAATTTTATATCTCTTTAGACTGCAAACACACCAAATTACAAATAGTTTCAGGTGAATATGAAGGCTCCCTATTTCTATCAGGGAAATAGTTTTTCAGTGCTTAGTTCTTCAGTGCCTAGTTATTAACAATAGAACATTACCACATGAGTAATATAGGGTATGTCATCAGCAGAAATCTTCAGGTGATGCCAAGACCCTGCTTACAGTTGTTTGCTCAGCACAACTGTAAGAAGACATGTTTTATGTATAAAATGGTATAAGTTTACATAACTTTAAATAGCACCAAAACTCATGTCTAAGAATTTTCTTTGCTGATACCTTTGCATTTAAAAAAAAAAGATTTTATGAATATCTTAAGATGTTCCAAGTTATGTTTCCAATCCCCTTTAGACTAACTACAGTTTAAAATTCTAATGAAAATGTCCAAATGCCACAATGTTTTTTTTAGAATCAATCTAAATGGTAGGGGAATTATTTTTAAGTGATCATTCTAAATTATTGGTATAGTAATTATAACGAATTTAGTATTCAATTCTTAGAAACACGTATAACTTAAGAAATTAAAGAAAAAGAATTTTTGCACATATAATTATTGGTGATGTGTAATACATTGTGTTGATGACAAAGTAACTTGATATATAAGTAGCTATTTGTAAATGAAATTTCACTTAGATAATCTGACATCTGACACTTCATGATAAATGAAGTGACTAAAGTAAAGTTCTTTATTCTTAATTGTAGAATGTGTCACCCTTCATAAAATTGATGCTAGGATAAAAGGGAAATAATTTGTCATCATGTCTAAATAGGAAGTTTACTATTACTTCATGTCATTATTCCTCATTCAGCAAATCTTGCCTAAATCAGAGTAAAAATAGCCATTGTTTTAGGAATTTTAAATTACTCTGAAGTGAACTTAATTTTGTAAAGTCATTTTACAACTTTGTGACAAAGTGTATTTTTCATCTTCCCATGAGACAAAGCTTCATTTAAGATTTCTCAAGAGATGCATGAAGGAAATGATAAGTTGTAAAAAGATGAACCATATTTTCCATTACATAGATGAAGGATTCATCATTTTCCATATGTTATAGGAAAACCCATCTCCTCAGGGCAAGGGCATCTTGTTAAATTATATTGAGCTATCCACAAAGGGATAGTGTTCTAACCTTGGAACTTGTCAGGAATTAAAAATTAACAGGGTATTAAGCTGTTGCCCTCACAGATGTGTAAAATGAGTACTTTTCTCTAAGCATACTCAAATCATTACTGTTATTAACCAGTATTCAGCATTTTCTGCAATTTTTGAATACACTATATAATACAGTGTATCTTTGAATGCTTCATTTATTTTCAAGATAGAAAGGCTGAGTGTTAAACCATCTGCAGAGTATCCAATTATTCTTATGCAAGGCTTACTTCTATCACATACTCAGTAACCAACCTCCTTCTTCACTGATGCATAGCATTCTATAATTCTGGATGACCTCATTTCCCAGACCCTTTCGTTCAGCTGGAGTAATTTTAGCTAACCAGCCAGTAAATATCTCCCCAGCAGAGCTACATTTAGGGGAGACTGATGTGACTAGTGGTAAAGGGAAGTCACTTCAGTTGTATAATATACTGTAAGCAAAAAGGCCCCTACTTGTATAGAATTAATTTGGTCTAGGTATGGGTACTGTCAGGGAGAACAGAAACTTCATTCTTGCTTTGTTGAAAACATAAGTTAAGAAAACTGCCAAGCCAGTGTCCTTAAATTTATCCCCTAAATGTTTAGTTGGTGCCATGGGCAAACTGTATAGTTTTCCACAAAATGCTATGGAATTTTATGGAATTTTAACTATTTTTTTTAATTTTCTTTGGGTGAATGATGGAGTTTATGCATGGTGTGTACATGAGGAGTATTTTGACTATAAAAGAAACAACTTCTAAACAGATATTTCTAGTATCTCTCTCTTTCCTGTCACTGGAGTGTAACAGACTGACAGTCACTTTAATTGGTGGGAAGAATGTTTCCACTGTTTCTTGTTTTGGTAATGATCTGACCTGATATTTGCTTGTGAGCTACTCAGAGCACTTCATAAAATAAAAAGCTGCAAAGTGTATTTCAAACAGCCTAGGTCAAACAATCACCAGATACAGAAGGCAAGAGTATGGTGGAGGATAGAGGAGAACATACGTGAAAGTCAGAAAATCCAGTTGGTGGCAGGCTATCATTCTTTATGATCATACTTTTGCTGGCATGACTTCAGTTCAGATCAGATCCTCTGTTAATGCTACTACTGCAGTTCCATGCAAAAGTTTAGGACCAGTGTAGGTTTCGATAAATCAGAAACTGAACTTTTATGTTCCAATGAATTACATGTTTTAGTAAATCTCTAGCTGAACAAAAAAACTGATAAAATTTATATAAGGTGCAAAGTTAAGAACAAGGGAGTATTGGTTTGTAAAATTTTGGTGTGATTATTCCTCAGCATTATATGATTCGGCTTCTGTTATTACGTTTTGCTATTGAATTTTTTAAGATTGTTATTAAAATGAAGGGTATGATACTTTGAATCAGTAATGATTGAAACAATGTATAAGTCTGAGTAATTAATTGATACCACATTTGAAGACCTCTTTAGTCAATAGCTTGTAATATCTGTTTTGGCAGAATTGACAGCTTCCAAAGTTTTTCTCTTTCTATTGTTGTCCCTTTCATTCTGTGCTTCCTTTAGGACCAGTCCCCTTTCTCTTGCAGAACAGTTATAATTCAGAAATAATGTTAAATTACTTTGCAGGCACAACTTTCCAATGACATTCAAATATTCAAAAGCCATTCTAAACCTGTTTTCTGTTCATTCTTTCATTTTTTCCCCAAATATCAGGGTTTTCTCCATTTTTTTTCCTTCTTGTAATGCACACCAAATATTTAAACTTTAGCTTCACTGTTAGTGTTTCCAATGAGAAATTTGGTTTTAGTTCACCTGATAGCCTAACATTGATATAAACGTGAAATAGTGAAATGAGTATTTCAGTAACATGCATATATTACACAAAAGACAATCAAAGATGACTTTTACAAATGATAGGTAATGGATTTTTGGTGACATTATTTCATTGTGCAAATTACTACTATTTATTTAAAAAGCTCTGGAAAATTGTATTATAATTTATTTTTAATACCATATATCTGCCATTTCTAATGGTATGCGATTCTACCAAATCCAGCAACAACTCAGGCCTTCCATCTTTGCAATAAGGAGATTGCTTGGAAGCTGCATATTACATGGAAAGGGACATTATTGGACCATTACTACAACCCTAAATATTTAGGGGGTCACTCTAGATAGGTCTAACATATAAGCAGCACTCCACCAACACTAAACTGAAGGTCAGTGCACGAAATAACGTCCTCAGGAAATTAATAAGCTTTTAAGGATCCTTGTCAAACCAAGGGTCCTTAAAACAACAGCTCTAACTCTTTGCTACTCAGCAGGCAAATACTGTATGCCTGCCCAGTCTGATATAAGTAAACACTTACTGAGAAAGTAGATGTTGTTATAAATCAGTGGCTCCCAAACTTCTGGGTACCAGGGACTGATTCCATGGAGAGAGGTTTTTCTGTGGACCAGAGGGGGTGTGGCTTTGTGTGCAATCTGCATCCTGCAGATGGGGCTTCACTTATTTACGTGGCTTGGTTTTTGGTATGTCAAGACCAATGCCGGTCCATGGACAGGGGTTGGAAACTCCTGCTGTAAATGAAGCTAGTAGAATTATTACCAGATGCCTAAAACTTACCACTCTAGATAAGGTTTACCATTTAACCAGCATTGCCCTGCCTGCTTGTCCAGGAGAAGCAGCAGCATTCACAGAGAGGCTTAAATAATTTATATCTAGACAACATCCTCCGTATGATCTACAATCAGCTCATCAGAGATTAAAATACAGGAAAAGCTTCCCAAGGCCCCTGGATAACTTTGAAAAATTTGAAAGCAGAATGGACCTGTGGAAAGTTACAAAGAACAAACACTGGATGGAATCAACAGAGGAACTGGCACCTGGGTCTGGCTAAAGCAGGGAAGTATGAAAATTGCTGAATAGACTGCACATGGTACAACAAGATCTAGAGACACTCTGAACAAATGGGGTTATCTGGTGGCTTTTGCAGTTTGTAATTGTGGTGTCATGCAGAAAACAACACAAACACATATATATACTTGCTGTTCATGTCCTCATCAGTGTACAATTGAGAACCTCATGGGAGTGCAACAGAATACGATGTTGCTAGTTTCCAGCAAGATCTATTTAAGTGGTACATATTTTAATATTTATTTTAAACTAGCTGTACCCGACCACGCATTGCTGTGGCTTAGCCACGTAAATAAGTGAAGCCCCATCTGCAGGATGCAGATTGCACACAAATACAATATTTTTTGATCGAGTGCCAATAATTTCCCTCTAGCTCAGGTCACGCCTACTTTGCCTCCGTCCCACCAGTTTTTTCACTTGATCAATTGGATTCAGACCTGAGTTGCCTTTCTCTACGTTTCTTTTTGGACTTTAACATTGCTTAATCAATTTCTTTCTTGGACTTTTACCTATTTGGTGTTTGTATTGAGAAAGCTGCGCATCGTGGGATTGGCGGAGGCCTCCGCCCGGGCTGCCATTGGTAAGTTTGCATTCCTGGAGCTCCGGGATGCTGCCGTTGACAAATAATTTGAATCCAGCAGCCATCTGGAGGTTTGTCTTTGGACGCCTCCGAGGATACTTTGCCGCAGGTGTAAGAGCTGGCTTGCTGGTATAACCGCCTTGACCTTCACAGCTTTCCACACCACAGGCCAAAGGTACAGCATACTTCGTTAGTTAGGAGGATGCTTCGCGGCAGTTGAAATTTCCCACCATTTTGCTCATGGGTTTGGTGGCGGTGGCACTGAGGGGAAAAGACCTGGCTCACGGCTGCCACTGTGGTGCTGCAACGTTAAAGTTGTAAAATATTTAGTATAGTGTGTGTTGCTTTTATGTCCAACAGATGGCGCTATTTTTCAAAAAAGCATATTTTTACCCTTTTTACCTGTCACAGGTGTGACATCTATAAAATATAGGTATATAAAAACACGCACGTATTTGAATGCAACATTTTTTCTAAATTTCAAAGCAATCGGTGAAGAACTTTCGGAGATTTAAGATTTTGAACAAATGAACATTTGCATTTTTATTTATATAGATTTTATCTCATATAGTATGTCTTTAATTGTGATGCTTCTGACACGAGTAACCAAACAAACCATTTTTGCTCCAAATGAGCAATGGAAAAAGCCTGTGTTGAGTAAATTGATGGGAGAAATGGAGTTTTGGTTACAGCTAATTCTAGACTTTCCATCAATATTTCTTTACATATAAAATTGCTTTAAATTGTCCCAAATTATGTGTCTGTCTACGTATGTATTCCCACATGCTATTAGAAGTAGATTTAATCCTCTCTCTCTCTCTCTCTCTCTCTCCCCTATCTGCCTGCCTGCCTGCCTGCCTGCCTGCCTGCCTCTCTATCTATCTATCTATCTATCTATCTATCTATCTATCTATCTATCTATCTATCTATCTATCTATCTATCTATCTATCTATCTCTATCTATCTATCTATCTATCTATCTATCTATCTATCTATCTATCTATCTATCTATCTATCTATCTATCTATCTATCTATCTGCAATGCATACATATTTGTACATCTGAGTTATGGATGGTACAGTGAATAGGCAGCTAGAAAGGAGAAAGTGCAATTTTATTTTGCCTGCTAATTCCCAGTTTTCTTCCACCTCCTGCAAAATGAATGAAATATATTTGTGACAATCTTTTATATTAATAATAATATAATAATTATATACAATACATAGTAATTAACTCACCTTAAGTACTTTTTCCCGTTCTCAGTGCATTAGTATGTGACCCTGAGGCCTCTTTGTTTATCATAATTTTAACTCTTGATTATCACTTAGAAAAAGATTAATTATTTAGTTAGTTGGTTAGTTAGTTCTGCTAACTAAAAGCCACTTAGTTCTGGCTTTTAAGAGTGAAATAGTGGGTTTTCAAGGTGAATAGCCTATAATAACTTATTTTTTTCAGTAACCAGAAATATATTGATTTGTAAACTTGATCAACTAAGGAATACATCCAGTATATATTTGTAAACATAAATGTTTTTATGGATCAAGATCAAATTGTCTAGACATTGATAGCAAACCTTTTGGACTCAAGGTGTCAAAAATTTGGAAAATGCCTAATTTGACTATAGTGATGTGTAACCCTCATCCCAAACAAAAAAAAACAACAATTGTCTATGTCTTTCTGTCCCCATCTAGGCTATCATAACAGTAGCCCTTGGCAGCAGTGTCAATGATGGGCCTGTAGTAGAGGCCCACTTTGACTTCAGCCCTCGTGTCATCACTGCCACTCAATAAGACTGCCTCATTCTATTTCCCATTAGGGAATGGAGTGATTGCCCTGTGCCCCAAGATCTGCTATGCATGACTTGCATTTAGGTAGGTCCCTGTGGCCTACTGAGGTTGTTCTGTATTGCCTGAGGCCTTTGTTCTTGAAATGGCTTCAGAGAGTGCTCTTCACTGGCCCCTGTAATCTATCAAAACTGTACAAAAACATGCTCTGTTCCTATAAGACTTCCAGACAGTCTGGAGATACTGCAGGAACATACTGCATTCTCACACACCCTCCAAAAATCACACAAAAGCACACCCTGTTCTTGCTCAAATTTTGGAGATTCAATGAAGCATGCTTTGGAGAAAAGTTGTTGGATGTTAGGAATGTCACCTGAAACATTGTGTCATATCACCTCTGACACACATGTCATAGATTCACTATCACTGGTCTAAGCAATGCTTTTTGGATGATGCTTATCAGATTCTTTCATATCTACATCTTTCTTGCATCTGTGTTGTATGTTGGTTCAAAACTATGTAAAACAACTGAGTTCACACTAAAGTGGCGTGTTGGCTTCATAGTGTCCAGAAGGCTGCCTGCTAGCTAGAGCTGGGTAAATATCAAGAAAGTGATATCAAGTTATATAACACCCAAATTTATTACTTTGTTATGTAGGAATAGATTTTATTCCACAATCTGATTTTTCTCTTCTAAACCAACAATTGTACTAATACTGTTGCTTAATAAGGAGAGAATATGTAAGAACAGATGTGGAGAGAAAACTTGTTTGTACCATGCTTCAAATGTATTTACTTACATAAACATTTTCTTTTAATGGACCATAAAAGCAATTTATGTCATGCTTCTTCCAATACCTGGTTTTCCCTTGCTTTTAAGTAGGTTCATTTTAGGTTTTTTTTTTCATCTTTTATGTCATCAATTAATAAAGTATATGTTTCATATCAGTGTTCTGATTTCTTAAAGACAGTAGTCTGCCTTATATATTTTGATTTCCAGTTCAGTAGGACTGTCAATTGATTTCAGGAATGGCTTAATTTATGGCTTTGCAGAATTACTTAACACAATAGGAAAGAACATCAGGGAACCAAGTAATATCTATGAAACAAAATCAATAAAGATTTATGAGAGGAGAAAAGTTTTCCTTGTAATGAGGGATGGGCTTAGATATCTTGGTAGAACTAAGTGGTCTGATGTGGGTAGTTTGATTTTTTCGGACAACACTGGATTTTTGCCTCTTGGCTATGGATTTTGCTATTGTGACAATTATAGAAGTTTCATGTGCATTTTGCTGCATATATGCATTCATATGAAAAATAAAGATTGCTGTAGAAGTGTACCAGGTGGTCATGTGGCAGTTTGTGAGCAGCATAGAGTTGCAATTTTTCTTTCATTTCTTTCGAAGACAGAGAAGCCAATTCTCATTTGCTCTCCAAAATTATCTAGGAAAGTAGATAAAGGTAGATAAAGTAGATAAAGATATATGCTAGTTATTTCGTGTAGGCTCCTTGGATAGACAATATTAACTTGTTCCTCATTTGCTCTTCTAAAATGGCTTTTTAATAGAAATTCTTTTTAATAGAATTTTGAAATTAGGATCAACAGTAAAGAGAAACTAGCATATGGAACAGAAATAACGCCTCCATTTTTCCCCTAGATTCTTCTAGAAAAAGAAGGGGCAAGTTTCCTTTACTGGCACATTTACAAAAGGCAAACTACTTACATTTCCTGAAAAACTTAATAGCAAGGGTAAACATTGATACTTTGTGCTTAGGCTTAAACGAAATATTTTCCTCAACAAAAATTTATATTAACTTTCCTATTAAAATTTCTCAGGAGTGTTAGAGTTGGAGAACCCTAAAAATTATCACTTGTAGCTCTTTATTTTTATTTATTTAGTACTTTGATAGGTTTCTATAGAGATCTTGATTGCTCCTTTTTTATTTATCAAAACCACTGATAAGTCATTTCTTTTATTATTAACCAATATATAGAAGTCAGTCCCTAGGAACGCATGATTATTTTCATTATCAATGCATTAAAAGTAGAACAATTTAAAAAGTATTTGAATGGCTATATTGTTTACTATACTACCAAGTATGAGAATTACAGCAAATACTAGATGGCTTTCTTAATATGTCTTAACCTGACACCAGGGGTGAAATGCTCCCGGTTCGGATCTGCTCTGGCGAGTAGGTAGCGATGGCGGTGGGCAGTTCGGAGAACCGGTAACAAAAATCCCTGCCCCCGCCCCCCATGCCCAGCTGAGCCAGGCAATCATCAGAGCTTTTTTTCTTTTAAATGGCTCTGACGATTAAAGTTCTGACGATTCCAGCTGAGTTGCTGGATTTTTAAAAACCCTCTGACGATCAGAAAACTCAGCTGGGATTGTCAGAGCCTTTTGAAAGCATTTTTTACATGGTTTTACATGTAAAAAATGATTTTAAAAGTAAAAAAAAAATGGCCATGCCCACCCAGTCACATTACTCCCCCTCCCACTAAGCCAAGCCCACAGAACCGGTAGTAACAAATTTTAGATTTCACCACTGCTGAACACACATGACAATTTTCTTTTTTTCCCTCCCTTGGATTAATCCTGGAAGAAATAATGTATCAGGTGAGTCTCAGGCAGGTCTGCATTTCTCAGTCTTTCTCGGGATGTAATTCCCCCTCCCCTCCCAGAAGTATTGGTATTTAACTACAAATTTTTCATTTTAGATATATTTACTCTGATCAGTATGTGAAACATTTTTAGTACAAATGTTGGTTTTTAGGCTTGATAGCAATATGTCTAGTTAGAATTCCTTAGTATTTTGAAATACTAAGAGTGATATTTCAGAGTGAAATATTATTCCCATATGGACTGTTGTTTGTAAGCTGTATAAGTTAAATTTGGATGTAAGTAGTTCACAGTATCCATTATTTTGCATTGAATTATGGGAGGACTAAGCTATTTGCTTTGAATAAAACATTAGTCATGCTTCAATTAAGTGCATAGATAACATACAATTTGGAGTACTGTTATAAAAAGATTATAAAGAGAAGGCTTCTGTATGACTAACCTTCTGTCTGAAGGACTGATTCTATTGGATAAGTGTAAAAAAGAATAAAGTTTTTAGAAGTTGTAGAAATGCAGTGTTTCATTTGTGTTTCTGGTTCTTTTTTTGAAACATACCATTTAGACATGTTGCTAAACTAAATCTGGGGTTTTTTACTTTTTGATATTTTAATTAATGGAGGCAATTTTGTGCTGTAAAACATTCTGTTTAATTATATTAATTAATTTCTTCAGGATATGCTTGAATTAGTTATACAACAATGTGGAACACTCTTCAAGGTGCACCATTGCAATTTTTTGAAAAAAGTTTAATTGAATTAACTGGATTTTCTTGTTTTTTTCTTTTGAAACCCATATAAATTCTTCCATAAGAAACTGTATAAATCCCTCCATTCCCCATTATCCAGTCAGAGCCGAAGAAGCTTCCTGTATGAGAAGCAAAACGTCTTCAAACGAAAAAACAGAGTCCAGTTGCCTCCTGAAAAAGCACATTTGAGCCAACCATGACCTGGATGACTGAGAATCTTTACAGACTTTTAGCTATACAATCTGGGATGAACACTCTTTGAATGATGTAGGAATAGGAATGGATTTCCAGAAGAAAAATTGCATACAGGAACCAGGAACACTACATAGGTGACCCTAGGAACACAGATAAAACCTCCAAGTGCTTCAACGACCCTCTAAAAAGATGAAGATTACCAGCTGTCTGCACGGAATATAAATCCTTCCATTCCCTACTATCCTGTCAGAGCTAAAGAAGCTTCTTGGATGAGAAGCAAAATATCTTCAAAAGAAAAAACGAAGTCCAGTTGTCTTCTGAAAAAGCACCTTTGGGACAACCATGACCTGGATGATTGAGAATCTCTACAGACTTTAAGCTGATTCTTTGTTCTCACTGACAAGAAATTTCTCCTTGGTTCTAGGTTGGCTCTTTCTTTGTTAATAGCAATACAAATAGCACTTAGACTTATATACCGCTTTACAGTGCTTTACTGTAAGCTTTTTACAAAGTCAGCATATTGCGCCCAACAATTTGGGTCCTCATTTTACCACCTCAGAAGGATGGAAGGCTGAGTCAATCTTGAGCCTGGTGAGATTTGAACTGCCAAATTGCAGGTAGCTGGCAGCATCTCCTAATTATCATTGCTTTTTTGCACTCTTTCTAGACTCTTAACATCTTTTTTTTTTTATCATGGTGAACAAAACTTGTTGTAGTTCTATATTCCAAGTGTGGTCCTACCAGTGCATTATGAAGCAATACATGATCTTAATATTATTCCTAAGACTGCATCGGCTTTTTAGTAGCTGTAGTACACTCCTGGCTTAAGTGATTGTTTAGTAGGACTCCTAGATCGCTCTCACAGTTACAGCTGTTTAGCTAGGTATCCCATATGCTGTACCTGTGCATTTACTTTTCTCAGTCAATAGAATAACATTTTATTGGATAGAGCCCAATGTTCAAGTCTGTCAAGTCTGTCTTCTGTGGTTATTTCCCACAGCTTAGTATTGTCTGCAAATTTGGTGAGTTCCTCTTCTATGTCTTCATCCAAATCATTTAGGAAGATGTTAAAGAGTATTGGGCCTAAGACAGAACCTTGCTGTTTCCCACTGCATACTTCCCTTCCATGTGGATGTACTTCCATTCAGAACTAAACATTGAGTACAGCACATTTTTCTACCTTCCCAAAAAGTATGTATGGTCTACTTTGTCAAATGCCTGACTAAAGTCCAAGTATAGTATGTCCACACATTTCGCTGGTCCACTAATGTAGTACTTTGTCAAAGAAGGCAGTAAGGTTTGTTTGACATGATCTGTTGTTGAGAAACCCAGATTGGCTTCTGGTAATAGTTCTAGTTCCTTTCATGCATTGTCGTGGTGAAGAGGATTCCACAGCGCAATGAAGCTATGAGGTATGCCGTGCAGGGCCACCCAAGCCAGACAGGTCATAGCAGAGACCTCTGACAAAATGTGACCCACTGGAGAAGGAAATGGCAATGCACTCCAGTATCTTTGCCATGAAAACCCCAAAAGACATTCCAAAAGGCAAAAAGATATAACACTGCAAGATGAGCCTGTCAGGTCAGAAGGTGTCCAATATGGTACTGGGGGAGAGCAGAGGGCTAGTACTAATAGTGCCAGAAAGAATGAAGTGACTGGGTCAAAACTGAAAGGACACTCACCTATGGATGTATCTGCTGAGGAAAAGAAAGTCCGATGCTGTAAAGATCTATACTTCATGGGAACCTGGAATGGAAGATCCATGAATCAAGGCAAACTGGACATGGTCAAATAAGAGATGACTGAACATCAACATCTTAGGAATCAGTGAACTACAATGGAGAGGAATGGGTGAATTTAATTCAGATGACCATCAGGAATACTGCTGCAGGCCAGAATCCCTCAGAACAAATGGAGTAGCCTTCATAGTC
The DNA here is from genome assembly GCA_038048745.1 of Coluber constrictor foxii. Classification (NCBI taxonomy): domain Eukaryota; kingdom Metazoa; phylum Chordata; class Lepidosauria; order Squamata; family Colubridae; genus Coluber; species Coluber constrictor. Next base: position 89,482,550 of record CM075961.1, read on the forward strand.
AATAAAAGAGTAGGAAAACCAATACTGGGATACAACCCCCAAAATGATAGATTGATCTCAGTTCGAATCCAAGGCAAACCATTCAATATCACAGTAGTCCAAGTCTATGCCCCAACCACTGTGCTGAAGAGGATGAAGTTGACCGATTCTATGAAGCCCTACAACACTTTATAGAATTAACACCAAAAAATGATGTCCTTATCATCATGGGGGACTGGAATGCTAGAGTAGGAAGGCAAAAGATAACCAGAATAACAGGCAAGTTTGGTCTTGGAGTACAAATTGAGGCAGGGCATAGGCTGGTAGAATTTTGTCAAGAGAGTATAATGGTCATAGCAGACACTCTTGTCCAACAACCCAAGAGACATCTCTACACTGGACATCACCAGATGGTCAACATAGAAATCAGATTGACTATGTGTTCTGCAGCCAAAGATGGAGATGCTCTATACAGTCAATAAAAACAGACCAGGAACTGATTGTGGCCCAGATTATGAGCTTCTTGTGGCAAAATTTAGGCTTAAATCGAAGAAAATAGGGAAAAACAGTAGGCCATTCAGGTATGAACTAAATTATATCCCTGATGAATATACAGTAGAGGTGACAAATAGATTTAAGGAATTAGATTTGATAGACAGAGTGCCTGAAGAACTATGGACGGAGATTCGCAACATTGTACAAGAGGTAGAACTAAAACCATCCCAAAGAAAAAGAAATGCAAGAAAGCAAAATGGCTCTTTGAGGAAGTCTTACAAGTAGCCAAGAAAAGGCAAGGGAGAAGCAGAAAGATACACCCAATTAAATACAGAATTCCAGAGAATAGCTAGAAGAGATAAGAATGCCTTCTTAAATGAACAGTGCTAAGAAATAGAAGAAAACAATAGAATAGGGAGGACCAGAGATCTCTTCAAGAAAACTGGAGATATGAAGGGAACGTTTCATGCAAAAGATGGGCATAATAAAGGGCCAAAATGGCAGGGACCTAACAGAGACAGAAGAGATTAAGAGGAGGTGGCAAAATTACACAGAAGAATTATACAAGAACGAGATTAACATCCCAGATAAACACAATGGGGTGGTCATTGACCTCGAGCCAGACATCCTGGAATGCGAAGTCAAATGGGCCTTAGGAAGTCTGTGCATCAACAAAGCTAGTGGAGATAACAGTATTCCTCCTGAGCTGTTCAAAATCTTAAAAGACGATGCAGTAAAAGTGCTACACTCAATATGACTGGAGGAAAGTTGTCCATGGGGTTGCAATGGATCGAACTTGACTTCGCAACAACCACAAAAATATTTCTAGTAACTTTGCTTATTTCTAGATGTTTGCAGATCTGTTGCTTGATTATCTTTTCCAGGATCTTCCCAAGTATTGATGTCAGGCTGATTGATTTGTTGTTTCCTGGGTCCATTTCCACCCCCCCCTTTTTTTTTGAAGATTGAAATGATATCAGCTCTTCTCCAGTTCTCAGTTAGTTTCCTTGTGCTCCAGGAGTTTTGAAAGCTATGATTCATTGGTTCTGAGGTCATGTCTGCCTGCTCCTTCAGAACCCTGGCATGTAATCCATCTGGTCCTGGTGATTTAAACTCATGTAGATTGGATAGGTATTATGTTACCATTTTGTTGCCTATTTTAATTTGTATTCCTATTTTGTCTTCTATGGTATTACTTTTGATAGGTTGTCTGTTTTTTCCTTAAAGATAGATACAAAGAATGAACAGTTCAATTTTCTTACTGCTACTGTCACCTCGCCATCTCTTCCCACTGATGGTTTCCTTAACATTTTTCTTGCTTTTTACATGTTGAAAGTTTTATTGATTGGTTGATTGGTTGGTTCGATTTATATGCCTCTCCGGAGATTCAGGGCGGCTTACAATGCATTAAGCAATAGCCTTCATACTTTTGTATATACCTGCTTAGTAGGGCTTTTGGCCCCCCAAGCGGTGTTCTTTTTTATACAAAGTCAGCTTATTGCCCCCCACAATCTGGATCCTCATTTTACCTATCTTGGAAGAATGGAAGGCTGAGTCAACCTTGAGCCTGGTGAGAAGTAGCAGGTATTATCTATAAAGTCAGCTCAGCATATCTTATACGAAGATACGGTGTGGTGATAAATAACAAAAAATTAAGAGAAAAACAATTGGCAAGGAATAAAATTGCATAGGATATGTTTGCTGGTGTAGTATATGTATAAAGTCTATTGTGTTGTGTTTTACCTTCTGAAAACTGTCTTTGAACTTTGCCTTTGGTTTTACATAAGTCTTTCACTTTGTTCACAGCAGAAATATGTGATTTGATCATGGTTCTGATTAGATTTTTAGAGGTGATTTCCTAATACTTTTAGAGCTGACTTCCTTATACTGATGATGATGATAATAATAATAATAATAATAATAATAATAATAATAATAATAATAATAATAATAATAATACTAATAATAATAATAACACTGATAATAATAATGAGTGGCTGCCAGAAAGAAGAGGGTGTCAACCTATTTTCCAAAGTACAAAAAGGCAAGACAAGAAAAAATGGGTGGAGCCTAATAAAGGAGAGAAGCAACCTACAACTAAGGCGAAATTTCCTAATTATGAGAACAATAAACCAGTAGAATGGCTTGCCTACAGAAGTTGTGGGCGCTCCCTCATTGGAGACTTTTAAGAAGAGCCTGGACAGCCATTTCTCTGGAATGGTAGATGATCTGCTTAAGCAGAAGGTTGGACTAGAAGATCTCCAAGGCCCCTTCAACTCTGTTATTCTGTTAATATAGTACTTCTACATAATGCAAATGGTAATAGTCCTGAGGATAAAATAATTCTTCTGAAAAGGTTGATTTGTAAAAACAAACAAACAACCCTCCTCCCCGAATATCTCCTTTAGATGCCGCAAAAGGAAAGTTGTGCCATCTAAATAATCCCCTTAACTCTGAAAATATTAGGTGTTATAAGATTGCGATAGTCCAACATGCTTTTAGCACAAAAAGGGAAGAAAGTGCTATAATTTTCCTTAGCCTGTTTAATAGGTGCAGATTTATCTTTTAATTACATTTTCTATTTAGACTAGAGATCTTAGATATTGCAAGAAAAAAGGCTATAAGTTTGGAATAGTTTATTACTATTTAATGTACAACTGCTTGTTAATTGGCTGCATTGCTTGGCAGAGCCAAGTAATGTGAATTGAAGCACTTAGGCAGCAGAAGGCACAATCTGCCAGGGACTTTTATTCCATAACTTTTAGGAATTTGAATCAATTTGAATTTTGAAATATATGATGAGCCCCATTTCCCACTGAAGTTAATTTTTAAATCATATTTAAATAATTATATTCAACAAATCCATTATTTTTGCAAAAGGATTTTCATTGAGAATAGAAGTGTCAACCCAAAATAAACTGAAATTGTAGCCCTTCCTAAAATTATGGACCTTGTTCTCAAAGGCAGTATCTCATTTTTAAAAATCAGAAGCCACCTGGAATCGTAGCTTCAGTGACTGTAGGCCATTTTTGTTAAATTTCAAATTCCAGTCTTTGTATATCTCCATTTTATTTTCAGAACTTACAAACATATGGGGCTCTTGAACATTCTTCTTGGAGCATTAGGGAAAAGAATAATATTTCTGGGTAAAAGGGGGAGAATGGAAATGAGAAGCATTTTTATTGTTTATTGTGCTTTGCCTCACTTTTTTTTGCTTCTTGTTTGTTGACTTGCATGGGAATCTGCCTTGGTAATCTCCACTAGCTTTCTGTCCTCTCTTCAGGTGCCCTTAACAGTTTGCAGTTCTTAGTCCTCTCTACTCTGAGTTTATGAATGTTAACAACAACAACAACAAATTGCAGATTGCTCAATTGTTCCACTCTTTATTCATTATTTCCAGTTCTTGGTTTTATTTTCTTTTTCTTTTCTCTGTAGGCCTTGATTTGACACTGCTTTTACTGAAGTGATGTAATTCTGGTGTGCGGTACAATTCTGCATTTGTAGTGGCATTAATTTTGGTTGTATAAACTTACTTCAGTTCTTTTGTAAGTGTATCACTTACAACAGTGATACACTTACAGTGAAGTGTTATTTCTAAATGTATGCTGTGTAGGCACGCATGATTAATTCTCTTCCTTTCATACTCTCATGTGTTGTCTGAAGCAAAATGATCCCTGCATGATTAAAGCAGGTTATAAAAGGAATATATTTTTGAATCACTTTTTTGTGCAACTCCTATTCATGTGTCATGAACGTTCTTAGCATTCTTAACTATGAAAGAGCTAGCTGGTGTTACAGAGAAATGCTCACATTTACTTTTTTACCATAGCTGTTCTGATTCTGGTTTGGATTTTAGCTTGTTGTGGAGTGACACTCTGACAAATTAACCATCAGTAGATACATACATATTAACAACATCTGCAGACTATGCAGAAGAGACAATCAACCAGTCCAAAAAGGAAAAAAAGACCTAAGAACCACTCCATCAGCAATCAGCACCCAGATCAGCATATATTAACTCCAAGGTCAACTTCAGACCAATAATCAAGTAAACAATACCCCAATCAAGAAACTGCCAAAGAGCCAATAGTAAACAACCCAATCAAAGAATCTCTAAGACCACCCACACCCACACTGATAGGGCAAACCACCAGATTATAAATTGACAGCAAATAGCACTCCTTACTACCATTGATGATGTTGCCTAGGTTGGGTAATGAGATGTCTGCAAGAAGATAAACAAGCTCAGAGAGCACCAAGGACCTCTCATTTCAATCTTGAATGACAAATATTCTCCTTTATTGTTGTGGAATGTATTATCTGCAGCGCCAAGGCATAGTACTTTTAAAATAAGCGATATCACCCACCTAGATGTTCCAATCCTTCATAGTCATTTAACTAATTAAAGGTATGAGAAGTTTTATATACATATATCATACACACACACACACACACACAATATACATACATATATACATACATATGTATGTAGGTCTTTGGTTATTTGGGTCTTCTCCTGCGTAGAATTGGAAGTATCTTGGCGACGTTTCAACGAAGTCTCATTCGTCATCTTCAGGCTGGTGTTCTCGGCTTCATGCTTAGCCGAGAACACCAGCCTGAAGATGATGAATGAGACTTCGTCAAAACGTCGCCAAGATACTTCCAATTCTACGCGGGAGAAGACCTGAATAACCAAAGACCTACATATAAACACCCGCGAAAACCTCAGAATACATATGTATGTATATATATTTATATATAATGTATTTATATGTATGTATGTGTAATGTATATGTAATGTGTATATAAAATATGTCTATTAGTTATTGTGCCAGTGGAGACACAGTGCCCATTGTACATGCAATTAACATTCTTTCTTTGATCTCTTTTAGTGAATTTATTGGATTCAAGATCAGTTATGGCAGATCTTGGATGGATTGCATATCCAAAGAATGGGGTAAGTGTCTTGTGAGTTCACTTGTGACATCAACTACCTCTCTTGTGTTGGTAATAATATATTCATATATGTTTCATGTTCCCTGCAGCAACTAGAGCAAGTTGGCCATTATATGTCTCCTCTTTGGGATTGAAGTGGACTCTGGGACAATATATCAATGAATAATTCCTTTATTTTCAGAAGCAGAAGCCAATATAGAATTCTTAGTTTCCCAGAGCTATTTCAGCACCAGTTTAATCAAACTCTGCTCCATTTAAATATATACTAAACATACTGATTTATGTTTGTTTATGTTATTTTCTCATTTCCTTTTTTTGAAAGGAACCAATTGAAATGTTAATTTTTAGTTGTACAGTATGATACACACACTTATATTTAAGACAGTTTTTATGAGTATCAAAATTATTTATTTATTAAGACCGCACCACCAGTTTCCAATTTTTTTTCTAAGGATGTTTACTGTTGCCTAATTTGTCATTTGCCTTTTCTAATTCTGAATGAAATATTGGATAACAGATCAGTTTAGTCTCTTAGCCTTCAATATCCTTAAAGACATTCTGGGTAAGGCATATATAGTAGGCATAGCTACTTTAATTTAAAAATAAATTAAAATTCTGGAGGCCAGAAGACCTGATGACCATCAGGTTACATGTCTACAGACAAAATACAGTAGATTACAGATAGTCTTTGATTTATAACAGTTCATTTAGTGACTGTTCAAAGTTATAACAACACTGAAAAAAAGAACTTATGACCATTTTTCATAGCATCTCCATGGTCATGTGATCAAAATTCAGATGTTTGGAAACTGATTGATATTTATGACAATTGCAGTGTCCCAAGTGATGTGATAACCTTTTGTAACCTTGTGATCCAACCCAGTGTCATGTGATAACCTTTTGTAACCTTTTGGCAAGCAAAATCAATGGGGAAGCCAGATTCACTTAACAGCACTGTTACTAATTTATCAACTGCATTGACTCACTTAACAACTGTGACAAGAAAGTTGACAAGAAACGTTGTAAAATGGGCAAAACTCACTTAACAAATGTCTCACTTAACAACAGAAATGCTGGTCTCAATTGTGGTGGTAAATCAAGGACTATCTGTATAGATCTCAGCTCCAAACAGTTCTAAGGTTAATTAATTTATGGAATTGTAAAACTGATCATGCCTATATTTATTTTTACTGCTTATTTTGAATTAACTTTGATTGTCTATAAAATTTCTTTATCTGAGTCAGGAGTTGAATTAGAATGACTTCTTTTTTATTCCTTATTGCAGTTAAATTAGAAAGTACCATCAAGTTTTAATAAGTGGAATGATTATCATCCTCAACTGCTCTAGAGATCTTGAACAATCAAATTACTAGGAGTTTGTTAAAAAATTAGATTCAAGTTTAGTGAAATGAATGTAAAGGAAGCCTCATTAGTTCATCCTCTATCCTAGTCACATATGGAGCTTCATCCATTTAATAGCCTTCATCACTGTATCGGGTTTTTTCATGATTATATAATCATACAGTCTTTACAAAAAGAATGGCAGTGTTGGATGACTAGGAACTGTATTTAATAATTAGGAAATATGGATTAGAATGAGATGATGATGCAGATTGAATAGGACAATGTCTCTCACACACACAAACAATCACAAAGTTATTTTCTGGATTGAATTTTTGATTATTATTTTCTGGATGGAAACATAAAAGCACATCAATAATTTTGGCCATTGTGGCTATATTATTTGAAACTAGGAAATCATTCGAAATAAGGGCTGTTTTTACAGTAAGAAAACTGAATTTTGTGTGTGTGTGTGTGTGTGTGAGAGAGAGAGAGAGAGAGAGAGAGCATGTGTGGCATATGTATGTTTGTGTATATAATCAGAGTTCTAAAAATACCGGCTGTTTGATATCTGGATTGCAATGTGAAAATGCAAGGGAAACCTAGTTCAGGACTAGATATAGTACTGAATTAGATGTTAACGCTATATAAGAAGTGTGTTTAGCTTCATCTTACAGCCACTAAGTGATGGAAGTCTTATAATTTTCTCTAAAGAGAAAATTTCTAAATTTCTAAATGTCTCTGAAGAGTTCTGAATAAGGATGATGTCATTGTGAGATCTTTAACTATCCGCTGCAAGGAAGCATAATTTGTGAAATAATACATAGCCTCATCCAGCCAAGTTCCCCAACATGTCACAACAGGTTAGGGAGGGAGAGCCAAAGTAGAAGCAATTTCTCTGAACTTTTATACTTCAGGTAGAACTTTAATGAACATCAGGGTAATTGCTTCAAATCTCTCCAGTCATTCTGTGTAAATCATGTGCAAGGCATGTGATATGGATCATTTTTTGATTAAAAAAAGTTTTAACTCCCTAGCCTGCTTTAGTCATGTGTGGAATTGCATCTGTTACAAAGAGAAGGATATTTCCCTTTTTTACATCATCCGACCAGAGTAGTTTCATAGAATCATCAAAGAACATAGGAATAGTGGAATTATTTTTTTTTATAGAGTTTCACATGTTAGACAAAATACTTCACAAGGTTTGCAACGTTTCAGAATGTCAATAATAACATTGGCTGCATATCTTCCATTTACATTACTTGCTTTATTTATTGAAACCCATACCTTATTGTTATCAATAGCAGATATCTTTCCTAATATAGCTTCATAGCAGGCAGAGATATAATTTTACCTTAGAATTAATTAATTTGGAATCCCCCCCTCACCAAAAAAAGCAAACCAAAACCAAAACAAAATGAAGAGCCTGATGCTATCGCTACCCAATTCCTTTAAGGGAATATCTGAACTAACAATCATTGAACAGACATCCTTACAAAATTCTGACTGGGTATTTGATGAGCCTGAAGTTGAAGAAGAAGCTCTCTCGAAAAGGAGACATTGCCTGTTCTCAGTAAAGGTAAATCTTCACTGAGGTAAATCTTCACTAAACAACTCTTGTGTTTTCACAGTGTCACAATGTTGTTGAATATTAAAATGTTTTTGGCCTGATTTTTGGGGAGAAACCTTTGTTCCCATCTCTCCCCCCCCCCTCCCAAAAATCAAAATATGACTTTTCAGGCAAAATAAACGGCATTCAACTCTCACCAATTACTCTAAAAGATGTTTTAATTTACTTATAAATGCAAATAAAGGTTCTAGATAAATATATGACATGTCACAGGAATCCTTACCCTAGCGATCACTGTAGTGCCTTAATGAATAATATTGGGAAGGAAGAACTAACGTAGATCCATTGCTGACAAATTTGGGTAATAGGAATGGGACTTAGCAGGTTTGCAAAGTTTTCTGCATTGTTGTAGGAGTTTTGTAATGCTACTTCTTGAGAATATATACTGAAAGGGGAAGGGGCAGGGTTTAAAGCCATCCTGTAAATGTCCTGTTATAAATTATCATCCTGAGACTTTATATACAGAGATCTCACATTTCCGAAATTGACTTTTCTTAGTTGTCTCTATCTAGGTTTATAGCAGTCTGGCTAATATTAATAACAAATCATTGCTCCCCTGCTGAGTTAAAAGTGTTAATTAAATCTTATTAAATGCTTGACAAGTTGTTTTCCCATTGAATTATAATTTTGTACCATTACTTAATTAGAACTGTAAAATAATTTAAAGATAAAAATAATATAGAAGCATTATAACAAAGGAAAATATATATGGACAAGAATGATTCTGCAATTTAAATGTAAGTATGAAACTGTTAAACAAATGTGGGAAGGATTACAAAAAGATTAGAAAGCTAATCTCAGCAATAAAATGTATTTGATTAGAAAGCTATACCAAACCAAGCTGATGAAAGGCCTGGACATAAGGCAGACCTTGGAAATGATTAAACATCTGAGAGGTAAAGGAAAAAAAAAATAAAAGATTTTCATGTCACAACAGTATTACTTAGTGGTTTACCAGAAAGTTATGAAACACTTGTCACAGCACTTGGGCCATGTCCATATAATAAGCTAACATTGGAATATGTTAAGGGAAAGCTTATAGATCAATATAAGTGTAAACAAGAAAGCATTAATAGGGACAGTGCTTCTGTCGCACAGTCTGCTTTAAAGATGAAAAATAGGAGTAAAAACAGTTACATGAAACAAAAAATACATGAATGCTTTGTGTACAAGAAAAAGGGCCATTTAAAAGCAGATTGCATAATCTGGAAAGCTAGAATGCAAAAACTACAAAAAGTCAAAAAGTGTGAAAGAAGAAACTGATTTTGCTTGAGATAATGGATATTTTTTTCAATCCAAAAGTTGTATCTCACCTTTGCAAGCATGGTCTGTTGATTTCAGGAGCTATGAATCACATGACAAATGACAGAGTTTTCTTTATTCACCTTGACCAGAGTAAAACCAGAAAGATATTTGTGAGAAATGTCCTATATGTCCCTGCTCCTGAAAGTAATATTTTGTCAGTGAAGAAGCTAACAAAATAATGCAATGTAGTGACCTTCCAAGGGGAGAGTTGTGTCATCACAGAAAGAGGTATCTTACTTACAAGGGGGCTAAAATCACAGATGAACTGTATCAGCTGAACTGCAATCAGGTGGTTAATACTGCCAAGGAAGAAAAACATTCAAACTGCATCCACACATGGCACAGATAACTTGAGCACAGAAATCCTGATATAATAAAGAAATTAACTGAAAAAGACTATCCAAGTGTTGTAAATGAAGAAACCAGGCCACAAGAGGTTTCAGTCAGGAGATCCACCAGAAGCATCCTAGCCAAACATCTGTCCTATGTTGCTCGTGTACCATTAAAACCAGAGGCAGGAAGGAGAAGCCAAAAGAGGTTACAGTTTTAAATTTTAGAATTCAGGATCTATCCATTTATGTATTGTACCAAGGAAGAAGTACATTCTTCTTTTTTCACTGCGTTTTGTGTTCTTCTAAACGCACACCTATTTGTCTATTCATCTGTCCAATGTAAGAAGAATGACAGGAGGCACATGACACTTCATATACCCCTTGATTTTCCAATTCAATTTTATGCTTGGGATTTCTTAACATCATCGATATTTTTCTATCTGTGCAAAACACTGTTTTTATTTTGTGTTTCTGTAATATCTTACTAATTTTATCAATGGCCCCTTTTATATAGGGCAGGATGGCTTTTTCTGTATTCTGTTTTTCTTCTTGGGTTTCTCTTTGTCCTAATGTCTCTTGCCGGATTATACTTCTAATCCACGGAATTAGTAATACAGAATGATTATATGCAGTGCAATGATGCATATATTCTCTTTCTCTTTGGTTATTTGTGCATTTGGAAATTAACAAGAAATCAAGATCTATGGGTTAGCCAAAAGAATTGTTATGAAGATTGGAAGGATAAATCTTCAACTAATTTGCAGCAAGAAATTGCTGATAAATGGGTTTTATTGGGACTTCAGTTTTTTTCGATATGTCTCCAAGGAAGACAACTTCAGCAGCGTGATCAAATTACTTGGAAATGTCTTGTTTATGAGACATTGTTCTAAGCCTTTTTAAATTTCTATTTCTTTCTGAAGTGAAAAAATAGATATCACATTATTTTATTAGTGGTATTAATATTACAATTTTATTAATGTTTGCAATTTTTATTAGTTATGATAAAATTAATTTAATAAATGCAAAATTCTACAATCAATATTCCTAACTGTAGATAATAATCATGCATTCCCTAACCTTTAATATACATTACGGCAGGAAACAGGTTTAGGTTTAAATTCCATTTTATTCATTGGGATTTAATGTGGAGTAAACATGGACTAGGTACCAAGAATTCAATTCTCCTAGTGTCAGCCATTCCAAGTAGGAACACAGAGAAAACATCACTCTGCTGGGACAGTTGATTGGACTATTTCATCTGTTGTCTGAATTGTTTATACCTCTATTTTGTGCACTGGAGACACAAGTTTATATTTAACTTAGTAACTAAAAATTAAAGATTCACCTTGCATTTCCCCCTTTTCATTCCTTGAAGGTGATTTTTTTTTTTAAAAAAAACAAAGGGTACATTGAACCAGAGATCAGGACATAATTACATTGAAATATAAATTGCTTTATTGACAAATCTGGAACTGGAGACTGAAGAGAAGAAGTCTGGGGAGGATAGGATGACAAGCCCTTTATAGATTTATGCAAATCATATTTTTTTACTTGATTGATTACATTACCATTCCAGATCTTTATAACCTTAGTGAGGAAAGTAATTCATATACGTAATGAAAATTTTAACAAAATAAATACCTCTCCCACCTTATTAATAAAGTTCTATATAGTCGCAGCTATGACTGTCCCATTAGTAATGTATGGCTGTGAAAATTGGACCATAAGAAAGGCTAAAGAATTAATATTTTCAAATTGGGGTGCTGGAGAAGACCCTTGAGAGGGAACTTTAACTACTGGGAGTCAAACTCTGCATTTGCATCCTAACCAACATAGCTAACAACTTTGTCATCCAAAAGGCAGAAAAGAGAACTAGAGGAGTAGCTATACTAGACCTAATTCTTACTAACACTGAATAAATGATAGAGGGCATTGAGGTTTCCAAAACTTTGTGGGAGAATGAACATGTCATATTGGAATTAAATATAGCAATAGCACTTAGACTTATTTTCAACATATAAATTTTCAACATATAAAAAAACAAAAAGTCAAGGATAACTTGACTGGTCCACTAATTGGAGAAGATGGGAAGGGAGTAATGGGCAGCAGAGAGAAAGCAGAGCTGCTTAATTTATTTTTTGTATCTGTTTTCATACAAAAAGAAAACATAATTGTAAAAGACAAACTAGAAATTCAAATTAAAATAAGCAAAAAAATGATAGAATTCTTGTCCTCTCTAGATGAGGGAATCTGATGGATTCAAATCACTGGGATCTGATGGATTACAATCTAGAGATCTGAAGGAACTGACACACCTGATCTTGGAACCATTGAATCATATCTTTCAAAGATCCTGGAGTACCAGGGACCTACCAGAACCAGATGTGATTCTCATCTTTAAAAAAAAAAGGGAAAGAAAAAAAGGAGGGACAGTAAAAGATCCAGAAAACTATAGGTGAATCAGCCTGACATCAAGAAACGATACTCAAGCAACAGATCTGCAAACACCTAGAAGCAAGCAAAATTATAACCAGAAGCCAACATGGGTTTGTCAAAAATAGATCTTGCCAAAGAAATCTTATTTCATTTTTTGAAATAATGACTAAATTAGTGGACTTCTTGGTAATCTAGAAAAAATGTTGGATAGACAGCATCATCACCAGATGGATTTGTAACTGGCTGACAAACCTCACTTAAGATATAGTCATTAATGGAACTACATCTACATAGTAAGAAGTTGGGTACCTCAAGGTTCAATTTTAGATCCGAGACTCTTCAATATCTTCATAAACGATTTAGATGAGGAGAAGGGGGAACTCATCAAAAAATCACAGGTTAGCATAGGTGGTATCTGGATCCGTAGTAATAACTGTGAAAGAGATCTTGGAGTCCTAGTGGGCACTTACTTAAATATGAACCAGTACTGTGTTGCAGCTACCAAAAAAGCCAATCCTAGACTGCATAAACAGAAGATCCCATGAAGTGTTAATACCACTTTATAATGCCTTAGTAAGGACGCAGTTGGAATTCTGCATCCAGTTTTGGTTGCCACAATGTAAAAAATATGTTGAGAGTCTAGAAAGAGTGCAGAAAAGAGCAACGAAGATAGTTAGGGACTGGAAGCTAAAGAACAGCTGCTGGAATTGGATATGTCTATTTTAATGAAAAGAAGGTCTAGGGGTAAAATGATAGCAGTATTCCAATATCTAAGGGGTTGCCACAAAGAAGAGAGAGTCAACTTATTTTCCAAATAACCTGAAGGCAAGACAAGGAGCAATGGATGGGAACTAATCAAGGAGAAAAGCAACCTAAAACTAAAGAAAAATTTCCTGACAGAACAGTTAATCAACTTTCCTCCAGAAGTTGTGGGAAATCCAAAACTGGAAGTTTTTAAGAAGAAATTGGACAACCGTTTGTCTGAAATGGCATAAAATTTCCTGCCTGAGTAGGTGGTTGTACTAGAAGAACTCCAAGGTCTCTTGCAACTCAGTTATTCTTTCTGTTCATATCCTTTATATTGTAAGCTTGAGGACAAGATCTGTATACGTTGTTTGGGAATTCTGTTTGACGAATGCTAAATGCAACAGAGAAGTAGCTTTAAGTAGGAGATTTAGAAAAATGATAACACTATTTCTAAATTGTTGAGAAAAGATAACAAATGAACTGCTACATTTATGTTCTTCTCCAGATGGATCTAAATATTTAATAACATTGTAACAGTATAAATATGAGTGCAGTTTAAGGCCCTGTTGCATTATAGCAGGAAGAAATTTGGAAAACGTAAGCCAATAATAGAACTACGAATGAAAAGGAATTACTGCAGAACTATTTTTCTGCAATAAGAAGCGGCATGTACTCCCGAAAGAATAAATAGGATATTGCTGTTCAGAAGTTATCTTACCAGAATTCTTCTTTTCAAATGCTTCTCAAGCCTTATTTTAGCTGTAGTAGGACAAGATCAAATGAAGGAAAGGAACAAGAATTAAAACAGGAAACAGGTAAAGCCATTTGGGTATGGGGTTAGTTGACCCAAATCCACCCACCCACTGACTCTCTAACCAAATGACATAATCACACCAACACCAGAACTTATGTACTTGTGTCAGATGTCCTGAATCAATCCTTTTGAAACAAAGCATGAGGAATTGCTGCAGATATTTTTTCTTCTCTATCCTCCTTAATGCAAAATACATTCTAGTAACTTCCTGATGACTGCATATGAATATTTCCTGATCATCAGTTTAATTTGTTATGCATTATGATTTGCAGCAATATGGAGAAGTTCATAACGGACTGGAAAAAAAAGTGAAATTTGAAGAAACCCAAAGTTGCATTTTGTAGCCATAAAATCAATACATGGGGCATTATAAAACTGTGATGGTGAACCTATGGCACGCATGCCACAGCTGGCACGCATGCCACAGCTGGCACGCATGCGTGCCTCCTGCTGGTCAACTGATTTTTGGGATGGGGGGCAGGATGCATGCAGGAGATGCATGTGGATACTTGAGGGGCAGGCACATGCATAGGGGTGGGGGGAGCGCGTGGAGATGTGCCCCCCCTGCAGCCCATTTTTGGTCCCAGGAATCTGAAGGTGTTTCAAGTAGTTTAATCAAAGTGCAGTTAAAGTGCTGTACAAGCCATCGAGAATATAAATACATATATACAACTAGAACAGGAAGTGCCTCACAGGAGTAAATAGAGGTAAATCCTAGAGAGGAAGGAAAAGTATCACAAAACAATGGAGATGAATGCTAAAGAGGAATAAGGCTACATACAAGGCAGATATAACACCTGTAACAGTAGGGCATAACACCTGTAACTAGGCCCAAAACGGGGCAGGGAGGTAGTGCACGCATGCACTGGGGGGCAGGGAAGGGGTTCATGTGTGCATGCACGGGGAGCAGGGATGGTGATGTGCGCATGCACAATGGGGCCACATTGCATTATGTGGCTCCATTGTGTTTTCAGCACACAAAAGAAAGGTTAGCCATCACTGGTATATAGACTTACCAAACCGCTTTCACAATTTTGAACCAATCAGTAGTTCCATGTCCAGTTCTCACTGTTGCTTCTTGATCTGCATATAGATTTATCAAGAGACAAATAAGATGGTCTGGCACTCCCTTCTTTTTGAGAACGTGCCACAATTTGTTGTGATCCACACAATCAAAGGCTTTAGCATAGTCAATGAAGCAAAATTAGATGTTTTTCTGGAACTCCCTAGCTTTCTCCATGATCCAGCGTATGTTGGCAATTTGATTTCTAGTTCATCTGTCTCTTCTAAATCCTGCCTGTACTTCTGTTAATTCTCAGTCCAAGCCTACAAGTCTAGCTTGTAGGATTTTGAGCATAACTTTGCTAGCATGTGAAATGGTGCTGTAGTTTGAGCATTCCTTGACATTGCCATTCTTTGGAATTGGAATGTAAACTGACCTTTTCCAATCTTCTGGCCACTGTTGAATTTTCCAAATTTGCTGGCATTTTGAGCGTAGCTTTTTACTGCATCATCTTTTAAGATTTTGAATAGTTCAGCTGGAATAATATCACCTCCACTAGCTTTGTTGTTGCTCAGACTTCCTAAGGTCCATTTGACTTCACATTCCAGGATGTCTGGCTCGAGGTCGGTGACCACCCCATTGTGTTTATCAGGGATGTTAATCTCGTTCTTGTATAATTCTTCTGTGTAATTTTGCCACCTCTTCTTAATCTCTTCTGTCTCTGTTAGGTCCCTGCCATTTTGGCCTTTTATTATGCCCATCTTTTGCAGGAAACGTTCCCTTCATATCTCCAGTTTTCTTGAAGAGCTCTCTGGCCCTCCCTATTCTATTGTTTTCTTCTATTTCTTTGCACTGTTCATTTAAGAAGGCATTCTTATCTCTTCTAGCTATTCTCTGGAATTCTGTATTTAATTGGGTGTATCTTTCTGCTTCACTCTTGCCTTTCCTTGGCTACTTGTAAAACTTCCTCAAAGAGCCATTTTGCTTTCTTGCATTTCTTTTCCTTTGGGATGGTTTTAGTTCTATCTCTTGTACAATGTTGTGAATCTATAGTTCTTCAAGCACTCTGTCTATCAGATCTAATTCCTTAAATCTATTTGTCACCTCTACTGTATATTCATCAGGGATATAATTTAGTTCATACCTGAATGGCCTACTGTTTTTCCCTATTTTCTTCGATTTAAGCCTAAATTTTGCCACGAGAAGCTCATGATCTGAGCCACAATCAGCTCCTGGTCTGTTTTGATTGACTGTATAAAGCTTCTCCATCTTTGGCTGCAAAACACATAGTCAATCTGATTTCTATGTTGACCATATGGTGATGTCCAGTGTAGAGATGTCTCTTGGGTTGTTGGAAAAGAGTGTTTACTATTCTCTTGACAAAATTCTACCAGCCTGTGCCCTGCCTTATTTTGTACTCCAAAACCAAACTTGCCTGTTATTCTGGTTCTCTTTTGCCTTCAAATTTTAGCATTCCAATCCCCCATAATAATAAGGACATCAATTTTTGGTGTTAATTCTAGAAGGTGTTGTAGGTCTTCATAGAACCAGTCAATCCTAGCCCTAACCCTAACCCTTCCTATGGAGTATAGATCTTTACACTGAGTTTTTATAGCAATATTGGAAAGTTGTCATGTATTCATAGTATAGCAAGAATGTTTGTATGCTCAGTAGAGTTGATGCATACCTTGCTAAAAATGAATATATAATGTAAGCCTTTTATTAAGTCTTAAATAATACATGTCTCTAAACTATTTTAAATGAATAGTCTTTCTTCAGTTGCATGTTACATCTGCATTCAAATGCATAAGATTTAGTGATCACTTTAAAAAATTAAGCATTTCCAAAGCTGAAAATGCTACTGGGCCAACTTGAAATGTCAATAAATATTGTGGTTGTAAATACTCTCACAGGGTAGCATCAGACAAATTGTATTCATTCCCTAAAAGAAAAATTATAAAGTCTCATTCAATCTAATAATTGATCTAAAATAAAAATCCCATCACCTATCCAAATATTCAGTAGGTTGTTGTAACTGTAGATTCAGTAGGAGTAAAGTGTTTGCTGCTTGTTAGTAGCTGTTTGAATTGATGTTTGAACAGATTTTATCTAAAGTTTATAATGGAGAAAATTTTAGTTTTGCTTTGTCCAGTCTGTTCAGTTCAGACTGTATGCTCTGGGCTAGCAAGAAGAGTTATACCAGAGAATGTCCCATATTTATATGCAAACCTTAATTAGCATACCAAAAACACATGCTCATTTCATTCTGTTCTTCTCTAAGAACTTCATTTACATCTAGATCTCAAAAATGGTAATGTACTTAACTAAAGGAGCTCATGGTTTTCTTGCAATGGGCAGTGAAGACAATGTGTCAGCTCTGGAGGCCATATTTTACTTTGGATCTTCAGGGCTGCCACACTTGGTAAATGGGCATGCTGTGGGAAATGGGAGGGTGGTGGTGGAGGGAGACAGGGTGAGATATATAGCCATAAGAACATTCTTTTCCCTGGGAGTCAAAGATGTTCAGCCTGCACCTGGAGAGGCATGACTGGAAACAACTCCAGATGGGGACATGGACATGATTGGACCACGTGATGGAACTTTGATTTTGATTTGGGTGGGGAAAACCCGGAAGCCTTTCAGATTCGGGTTTTCCCAGATGTGCCAATATGACATGTTTAATAAAATGGAACTTTGAGGAGAATGCTTGCCTTGGAGTTTTACTTCTACTGGGGGTGTTACTTGGAACCCTGACACAATGTTCCTTTGCAGTGTTGTTAATGAAACTCAAGATACTAGACAGTATCTTGAAAATCACTGATTATTTGGGGATATTTAATTATTTAAGCTTGACTAAGCTTCACAGCTATAATGCATTAATTTGGCCAACAGAAATGAGATGTAAATTTGCACTGATTACAGAAAGATGATTAATAAAACATTTTGAAATTGATTTATGGGGCAGTTGTTAAGACCTCGACCATGATTGTTAAATCTATGTAAAAAGCTCTTTGCAAATCAGGGAGATCAGGCAGATGATGTGAAATAACAGATTTGCCACCATTGCAAATAGCAAATTCTCAACAAACTCAGCTGCATTGTATATTTCTGCTATTGTCAATTCTTGAAGAATGCGTATCTGAGAATATTCTTGTATGCATCTTGAGTGTTACATCACTATGCTTTAGATATCGCTTAGTTATAGGATATGATGAATAATACATTGACTTGCAAGGTTGTCAGCTTAGAAATCCTAACATCTATAGAATAATGTGATCATACTTTTGAAAAATCAAAGTCATAGGTTTGTTTGTACATTACAGGATTGGTCAAAATGTGCCAGAACTGATTGTCAATGTTGATAGCAGGGAGTGTTACATGTTACATGCCTGGTCACATATTTTTTTTAATTAATAAAAAGCATTATAAAAAAAATCTCAACTGAACAAAACAGTTTATAGCTGTGATGGTGAACCAATGGCACATGTGCCAGAGGTGACACACAGAACTCTCTCTATGGGCATGCGTGCCATCACCAGCTACTTTTCTGGTTTCTGGTGCGTGAATGCACACTGGCCAGCTGGTTTTTGAGTTTCTGGCACATGCGTGTGCGCATTCCAGTTTGGGCCAGTTTGGTGCCGAAAAGGTTCACCATCACTTCTTTACAGAATATATGATTCTTGTCAGAGCTACAGCATATCAAAAATAAATCTTTGTCGACTTCCTGTGGCTCCGCGAAACACTGACGGAGCTCCTTTTAAGAGGTCCAGCCCTGTGTCTCCGTTAGCAGCTAGAACAGCGAAAATCAGCTGTCTAGCTGCTTAAAACTCTCCCCCAGGGAAAAAGGGGGAGAGAAGAGCAGAAGGGTCTGGGTAGAACTCCCCTAGATCCCCAGGCTTTTTTTCTTTTTAGGCCTGGGATTTGCAGGGTGAGAGCTCCCTGAAAACCCTTTGAAGCTCCGGAGCCGGGACGAGTCTGCTTAAGAAAATAAGCAGACCGAAGCGTCGCGACCACACCAGCAAAGCAAATTGAAGATCATAAAGAATTTGGACGTTGGATGCTGGCAGAGTTAATCCAGGAGGACAAAAATGCAAGTACTGAATGTTAACTCCATTTAAAAAGGGAAAGATGGCATCTGTGAAAATGAAACTTATAACTAAAAGTCTTTGTTAACATTAGCAACATTGTTAAAGCTATCGGGTTACTCAAGAGAAAGATTTAAAGTGGAAGAGGAATAGAAAAGACTATGGTACTGATTTTAACTAATTTACATCCTTAATTTGTGTGGAAAATAATTGGATTTAACGGCCTGATAGCTGAATTAAAATAAATATAAAGAGGCAATTGAAAAATGGCTGAAATCAAAGATGGATTATATGAGTCAGCTAAACTACAAGTGGTGTCTGCGAAGGATTTAAAAGATCTTTTAAAATCTTTTACTGTTGCGATAAGACAGATAATTAAAAGAACTATTCAAGATTTTAAATTGGGGAATAAAAATGACTTGCTGGCTGGAAATGAGGAAGAAAGTAATCAGGATAAGGTGACTTTGGAGGACAAAAGAGACACTATCAGGATTAAAATGAAGGTTATTACACTGGAAACAGGTTTTGGAAGAGGCTACCGCTCAATTAATTGAAAAGCAGCAAGAAGATTCTTTACTGCAGGTTGATAAATATTTTGACAAGTTTTGGCTCTACAGACAGAATCAATATTTAAGGAACGAACTGATTGATCATAAACGCAGGAGGAGTCAAAATGGGGGCGTCAATTTAAAGGAAATAACTCCAAGAAGAGAACGAATTCCAAACACACACCAACTACAATTTCATACCAAAAAATTCTTGAAAATAAAAGCAGGGGGAGAAGAAGGAAGTATTATTGGTGAAAGACTGGAAAAAATACAGAAAGAAAAAAAGACTGGTAGATTAATTTTTTTTCTTTTTAGAGAGGATTTTTATAATAAATTTACTTATTGAAATTAGTATTTTTCAAGCTTATTTTAAAATAAAGAAATAAGGGAAGTGTTTCATTATATTTAGTTTTAGATTTGACTTAAGGGATAGTTTTTTTTTCTTTTGAGTTTTATATTTTGAGGAATGTTTTACTGAAGTAAAAATTTTAGCTAAAAATGAATGATTGATATTTGATTTTTTTTATGATGTTAAAAGGTTTAACTAAAGTTGGTAACTTTTTGAACTTTATTGTAGCTTTAAAGTATTGAAGTTTAAAGATGGCTAATTTAAAAGTGATAAGATAATGAAAAGATGTAACTAAAGTTGAATAACTTTCTGAACTTTATTGTAGTTTTAAAGTATTGAAGTTTAAAAGTGGTTAACTTAAAATTTAATGGATAATTTTTTGAAAGTTTTGAAAGAATGTTTTGTTAATGTATTAAGAGATTTTAAAATGTTTAAATTAAAATTATAGGGTTTTTTTTCCTTTTACAAATGTGAAATGCTATAAGAGAATATTAAAGGAAGGTTGAAGTATAAAAAGGGGAGTTAACGAGTGTAAGAGAGTTTTGAATTCTGTAATAGTTAGCTTACTTTAGTTTATGTTTGTTAAATCTTATATCCTGTTTTTGCTCTGGGTAGTCGGGGGGGGGGATTGGGAAGGGGGGGTTGGGTAGGGATAAAATGATGTATAATAATTGATTTTGTATTGTTTGGATGTTTGAATTAAAAAAAATAAAACTTTTGTTATAAAAAAATCTTTGTCTATTTCAACCTAGAGATTTGGGAATGGATTAATTAAGTAGTTCTTAACCTTTTTTTCACCATGGACTTCCTTTAAATACCTTTTGTGGCCACAGACCATAGCCACAGACCATCAAGACTTAATTCAAAATTTAAAGCACCAGACTGCATCTAGCCTTCGCAAACCCCATAACAGCATACACCTCTGGGTCCGTGGACCACAGGTTGACAACCACTAGATTAATGTTGATTTTCTCAATTTCCCAATGTTTCCGGTCTTCGTTTCTGTCTTGTATGCTTCATCAGTTAGACACTATCTCTTCCAAATGCATTTGGAACAAAAAATGTACATATTTTTTGTACATTTCTTCAACATTTCTTCTTCCAACTCATGCAACTATTCTAAATATTTTTCCTCCTGAAAATCAAAATCAATACAAACATTGCCTTTCTTCATTTTGTGTACTTTTTGAATTGTTAATGTCATCAAAATTCTGCACAGTAGTTTATAATATGCAAGAATTTGCTGATTTGGAGAGGTGCGTAGCGCCTGAATAGATTTGCATAAAATTTGGATCAAATGACTTTCTCCTCCATATCTAGAATGAGAACAAAATGACAATATAACAAAGACAATAATACAAAAGTTTGAGCACATTTAATTATGCATATCCAAGTTTACTTCAAATAGAACAAAATGAAAAAATAAAGAGGTTTTATAGCTTCAAACTGTTTGTCAGTGTTCCAATGCAAAAGATGGCTTCCAGGCCTGACACTGTCCTCCACTGTAAAATACAAATATTTCATTCTCTTATTACTACAAAACAAAACAAGACTGAAAAACAACCTTTGTGGTATAAACTTTTGCAAATGAAAACAAACGGATATTGATCAAATTACTTTCTTTCAAATTCAATGAAGTAGAAAAAGGGAGGAAAAAAACATAGTAATTCCCCAAAATAAAAAGCTTGACATAATTCAAGCATGTTCACTTCATCATGGATTTTTTCTAAGTCACCAAATTTAAAGTACAATAAATTCTCTTTCTCATATTAATATATTTCAGAATTTTTTGCTAAGGAATATAACTCTAACATACTTGATATTATCTAAAGCAGTGATTGCAAACCTTTTCAGCACCGAGTGCCCAAACCAGAAGGCACACAAGCATGTGCCAGAAACCCAAAGTCCAGCTGGCCGGAGCACATGCACATGTAGCTGATGATGATGCGTGTGCCCATAAAGAGAGCTCTGCATACCATCTCTGGCACGCATGCCACTTCTGGCATGCATGCCATAGGTTCGCCATCACGGCTGTAGAAGAATTACATTACTTATGAGTGTATAGTCATGAGCTTCATCCATAGCTTGTTGAATATGTTTAAGGCTGCATGGGAGTATGGCAGAGAAAGTAGGTATGATCAAAGTAAGAAGTGGTGTGTTCAAAGTAAAAAAACATGTTTTTCTTAAACAGCCTCTTTTTTTCAATAAACTGATGTCTCCCTGCCTTCTTCTTAAAAACATATTTAATTTTAATGTAGAATACAAAATGTTATTTAGTGAAGGCTGTAGAATTACTTTATTTTAACCATCATAAATATGAGTAAGTTACCAGACATTTGAATTTTGATCAGGTGATCATGGGAATGCTACATCAGTGTGATAAATAAATCATTTTTATTATATTTTCCAGAGGTGGATTCTTGAATGGCATTGCAGATACTAGCTAACCTTCAAATTGTAGTATATTTGAATATTGTTCTAAGTAACACTGCTTGCTTATTCTAGAGAAAATCAGGTAGGCAAGCCCGGATCTGAACTTGGACAAAGGAATTTGCTTTAGCCAAGATACACAGTTAAGTAATTTATTGGGTATGGCCTATTTCATATTTATGACCAAAGCATAACTATGCAGTGATGTAGAATTGATTAGGCCTCTGGTCCTGTGATAACATGAATTCCTATTCACAGTGGATGTTTGTTTTGTGGGTGCCTTAATATTCACATTTCAAGAAAATCCGGGCTTGCACCAAATGCACTAGGAAACAGGAATAAAAGAGTTGATGTCATTATTAGAAAATGTAGATAGAAGACAAATTATATAAATTATAAATTGAATAAACTAACAACCTAGCCCAGGAAAAGGATTATTTTAAAAATATTTTTAAAATATTTTACCTTTTTCTCTGAAGTATGTATAGTACAGTAATTCACTTAAAAATGCTTACCATTAAATGGGAAACTTTGAGGATCAGTTTCTATATTGGTCTTCTAACCAAGTACTTCAGCTGTGGCAATTTTTTTCCTTTAGGAGTGCCTTATTTTCAGAGTAAACTAATTTCCTATTCTCCAAACCGCAGGAATGGCAGTCAGGATGGGAAGTGACTCCATGTGCTCCAATAGGACCGAGTCTGCTTAATTAAAGAAGTCCTGCCTCTTCCTGTGATTCTCCAGTTTTTTGACTCGGTCTGGAATTGGACAGACGTGTCTACAGCTTCTCCTGACTTAGCATTCCTTTTATAAGTCTTTTTGATCTGAAATTTAACTCCTCTCAGAATATATTCTGCCAGCATAAAGGGTTCAGCCCTGCTCCACTGAAGAGCCAGGTCCGACAAAGCGTGCACATGCTTGCACTGCCGCACTCACCAGCAGCCCTATATTACCAGTGACTGGTTTGCTGCAGTTTCATTCTCCTTGCAGCCGGGCAGCGAGGTTTCTTTCCGTGCACTTTGGAGTGCTGCATTTGTAGCCACAAGGTTAGCAACTTGATATTCCCTCTCTGACACCGACCTCTCTGGAAAGCAACTGAAGTCCACCTACTCTACAGTGCAGTGAGTAAAGTTCTTACCAGCCTTGCCTGAGAGGTTGCTTATTGTTTTAACGGCCATCCCAAATTTCAAAATGGCAGATGCCAGGAATTCCAGAACACCCCACGTGGCTAGTTCCAGGGGGAAAAGAAACCTTGATTCAGATCTGAGAGACAGCTCTTCGAGCTATCATCATCGCTCCAAGACCCCCATGCCTTGCAACTCACCTCTCCATGCTAGGCCTTCCAAGTCTTCCACCTCAGCGAAGGATGAGGAAAGAAGACATAGAGCTATGGAGCGTGCCTTTCAAAAGACAGAAAAGGTGGTTAGCACTATTTCTGCCCTGCACCGGCAACAGCTTCCCCTCCTCCCCTTCCGCCCTCCACAGTAATTCAGGCTCAAACACCAGAGGCTCCAGCCCCTTCCCTGGATGTTTCAATCCTCAGGGAATCCATTAATCCTGCAGAGGCAGCTTCAGCGTTAACTGCCCCCCTAGAGGATGGACCTTCTCTGCCTCCTTGGCAGTCCTCTCCCAAGGGGATACAGGGGGACCCTGTACCTTCCCCTGCGGCTGATGTTAGACAAGGAGGGGAATTCGCTCTGGAGATTCCTCCAGCCTTAGCAAACTTGATCTCAGACTCCATTAGACAGGGGTCTCCTCAGTCCCAGCCTTTTGAGGACTTGGGGGATGTCTGCAGATGGGCTCCTTCTCCTGACAATGCCAGTCACGAATCTCACTCAGATGAGGAGGTCATCCTGGACCAGGATCTTTCTGAGGATGAGGGGTTGGAACCTGACCAGCCTTCATTTGTTGGTCTTTTCAGGCTTCAAATGTTCAGGTCCCTCTTATTTAAAGCTCAAACCACTACGAGGTTAGGGACTGCTCCCTCTTGTTCTGCGGCTGATATGGCCAGTATCGATCCTACTGTCTCCTTGTTCCAGGAGCCTTCGATTCAGACAGAGGTAGTTCCTGCACCTAAGTTATTTTCGGAGTTCAGAGACAATGGTCCTTCCCCAGCTCGGGGCCCGTACCTAACGGCCTGGACAAAAGATTTTACAATATGGCTTCTGAATTCACCAACCTGCTCCAGGTGCCGGCAGTAGATGCCCCAGTGGTGGCTCTATCTTCCTCTTTTCGTCTTATGGGTCCTCCTGCCCTGAGGACAGGAGGACCCATAATTTCCGCCCTGAGGATAAGAAAGCTGAACGCACATTGATCAAGGGCCACCAGGTTTCCACCTGGTCTATTCAGGCTACCTCTGCTGCTTCCTTTTTTAACAGAGCAACTCTTAAAAAAGAGCAACTATTCTCTGACTCTGACAATTACAGGAGAGGATTCCATCATTGGATTTGACGTCTCATCAGAACATCAACAAAATTCTAGCAACTGTGGAATTCTCAGCAGATGCTACCCTGAATACGGCCAGATTTTCTGCCAAGGCCATTGGCACTTTTGTGACATATTGCCATCTCTTGTGGTTGATGCAATGGCAGGAAGATGTCAGGAACAAATGGCGCCTTGCCTCTTCTCCTTTCTCCGGAGACAAGCTGTTTGGTGCCTCATTGGAGCCCCTCCTTATTGAAACTAAGGACCACCACAAAATCTTGCCATCTCTGTCATGATGCTCAGACTTTCGTCAACAGAGCTCCTTTTGTTCCCCATCCTTTCGGGGCTCCGACAGCGGGTGCTACCAATGCCGTCCACAGCATTCCTTTCTAGCCAGAGACAGTTTCCAGCAGGAAACTCAGGTTAGACAAAGGTCCCGTAGGTCACCCCTTCTGTAGGTTCCGCTAGCTCTCCCCTAGTGTCTTTGATTGGGGATCATTTGTCATATTTTGACAAATGGGGATCATTTGTCATATTTTGCAGATCAATGGGATGCCTCCATTTCTGATTCTGGGATCAGGAACACCATTCGCTTTGGGTTATCTCTTGAGTTTCTTTCTTCCCCTCCCCAGCTTTTCTTTCGTTGTCCTGTATCTCATATTAGGTCCAAACGGGCTCAGGTTGATTTGGCCATCCAACACCTTTTGTCTATCAGAGCTATTCATGCTGTCGCCTTGGCTCAGCAGGGCCGGGGTTTTTATTCCCGGTTATTTTTGGTAAAGAAATCCTCGGGAGGTTGGAGGGCCATACTTGATCTTAAATCCCTGAACTGGCACATAGTCTATCGCTGCTTCAAGATGCAGTCCCTCCATACCATCCTGCTGGTCATCCGCCAAGGGGACTTCCTTCATCCATTGATTTAACTGAAACCTACCCCCCATTTGCACTGAGCATCACCAATTTCTCCGTTTTTGTTACAATGGCAAGCACTACCAATACCCATCCCTCCCTTTCGTCCTATCCTCGGAGCCCAGGGTATTTACAAAAATTATGGTGGCCCTTATAAGACTCATCCGGGCTCTACCAGTTTGGATACTGTTCTACTTGGATGATATTCTCATCCTCTCGCAGTCTGAAGCCCAGGCCCAATTAGATCTACATAGGGCACTTCAGATTCTGCAACATCCTGGGTTCTCAATCAATTGGACTAAAACTCACCCCTATCCCCTCTACACGCATTCAACACCTGGGGCAGTGATTGACATCGTTGTGTCCAAGGTGTATCTAATGCAAGATTGCCAGTCCAGGAGTGTCAACCTGGCCAGTTGTTTCCAGGCTCAACATTCAGCCTCTCTACTGGGTTTGTCTTGATTGCTTGGGAAGATGGTTTCTTTGTTCAGAATCATTCCTTGGTCTCACCTCCACAGCCGAGAATTGCAGTGGCTGCTCCTGCCCTTCCAATGGGCGTGCCGAAGTACATCTGTGAAAAGGATTCCTCTCTCTCCGACTGTCATCTCTCTGGACTGGTGGATCTCCGATGCAGTAATGAAGGGTACCATGTTCCGGGAGCTGGAGCGGCTCGTCCTCATGACGGACACCAGCCTCTTCGGATGGGGAGCATATCTTGGACCCCATCTGGCCCAGGGCAATGGTCTCCGCAGGATCGGGCCCTCAACATCAACTTACTGGAACTGCATGCCATTTTCTTAGCCCTACAGTCCTTCAAAAATCACCTTCTTGGCCGGGATGTCCTCGTCCTGATCGACAACATCTCGGCCAAAACTCACGTAAACCAGCAGGGGGGGACCTGCTCAAAGTCCCTAAAGCAGGAGGCCTTCTGATTGAGCCTTTGGGCAGAATACCATCTGGCCTCACTTCAGGCATCTTACATATCGGGTACAGCCAATATTCAAGCTGACTCCCTAAGCCGGTCTCCAATCGACCAAGGGTAATGGAGTCTTCATCCACTCATGTTCAAGGAACTGACACTCTGTTTCAGCACCCCAGCAGTGGACCTCTTCACCTCCGGGACCAACCACCTCTCTCGAAGTTCTTCACCCAATTTCCCACTCCGGGTGCAGAGGCTGTGGATACCTTATGCAGCCCGTGGCCTCCTGGTCTTCTGCTTTATGCCTTCCCTCCACTGCCTCTGATTGCCAGGGTCATCAGAAAACTATTGCAAGAGAAGGCAGAACTACTTCTTCTAGCTCCTCACTGGCCGCACCACTGATGGTTTTCGGACCTGATATCTCTATCAGTGGTACCCCATTGGAAACTTCCCTGCTTCAGGTAGACCTGGTTCACCCCGAACCTCAGTGGTTCTGGCTAACTGCCTGGAGATTGAGCAGTTCCTGTTAACGAAGGCCCTCATTTCTTCCGACGTCATCACCACAATCCAGGCTGCTTGCAGGGACTCCACCAATCGGATATACAATGCCACATGGCAGGCCTTCTCCACTTGTAGCAAGCGTCAGAAACTGGTCCCTACTTCGGTATCCATTATCAACATCTTGGATTTTTTGCAGTCTGGTTGCACATCTGGCCTAGCATCCAACATGCTTCATCGGCAGGTAGCGGCTATTTTCTCCATTCTGACTTGTGGCTCATCGGATTCCATTTCCAAACATCCCTTCATTCGGAATTTTCTTCGGGGCACCACTAACCTGCGGCCTCTGGTCATCCACTGCTTCCCTACATGGGATCTTAACAAAGTTCTCTCTGCTCTCACTAAATTCCCGTTTGAGCCATTGCGGGAGATCTCTCTGAAATCCCTCTCTTGCAAAGTTGCATTCCTTATCGCCATACCTCCGCTCGCAGAATCTAGGAGCTGGCAGCGCTCTCTATCTGTCAGGATCTTTGCAACATCAACAGTGACAGAGTCATTTTACGTCTCGACCTTGGTTTCATTCCAAAGATTAATTCTGCCTTTCACCGGTCTCAGGAGTTCATACTTCCCAACTTCTGCCCTTCTCCCCGCCATCGTCTAGAAAAAGTTTGGCACATGTTGGATGTTCGCAGAGCTCTCAGGATCTATATTGCCCGGACTTCCTCCTTCAGGTGCACTGAAGCGCTCTTCGTATTATTCCAGCCGGCCTCTATGGGGTTGAAGATCACGGCAACAGTCTGGGCCGATGGATCAGAGCCACCATCTCCTTGGCCTATGAATCTCAGTCCTTACCTTCCCTCGTAACATCACTGCTCACTCCATAAGGAGTGCAGCTACTTCTGCGGCCGGGTCAATGTGGCCACCTGGACCTCACTGACTCCCTTCATCCACCATTACCGGTTGGACACCTATGCTTCTGCAGATGCTGCCTTTGGTCAGAGGGTTCTCCAAGGCATCTGTGTGAACTCTGCTCCTTGGGGACGGCCTACTCTCCCTGTAAGACTCCGGACTTTGGTGTGTCTCATCCTGACTGTCGTTCCTGCCGTTCGGAGAATGGGCCTTGGATTTACCTGATATGCCCTTTCTCTGACAGGCACCACAGCAGTCAGCCCCACCCTGCAGTTGGTCATCCCCGTATGTTGCTGGGGGGAGGGATCTCTTACCTACCTTGCTTTTATTTTGTAGTCACGTGGGTCTGCTTCATCATCCTCATCTCAAAACTGGAGAGTCACAGGAAGAGGCAGGACTTCTTTAATTAAGCAGACTCGGTCCTATTGGAGCAGACGGAGTTACCCCCCATCCTGACTGCCGTGCCTGCCTGTCAGAGAAAGGGTATATCGGGTAAGTCCAATGCCCATTTTCAAAATTATTTTTAGGGAGTTCTGCTTTGAAAAGAATCTATATATACAGTACAGTAGTTTTCAACTTATAACCACCATTGAGCCTAACATTGCTGCTGCTATACAAAATAGTTATTAATTGAGTTTTATCCTATTTTACAATCTTGTTACTTGTCACTAAAATCTAATGTAGAAATAATTAGAAAACAAAGCTTAGGGAGAACAGTGTAAAATCTGATTTTTTTAGCTACTATGGAGAACTTGTGGAGAAAAAAACATACTTCAGTATTTAAAGGTATAGATAAGGTTTGGTACTTTTACTTTATTTATTTTTTTCATTATTACTTGCTTCATTTATACTAGCAGATGTAGAACTGTGGGAGTTTGCAATCTGATTTTTAAATTTGTGGTTTTTTTTCCTGTTTCTTTCTCCCTCCCCCCTCTTTGTCTAGTGGGAAGAAATTGGTGAGGTCGATGAAAATTATGCACCAATCCACACATATCAAGTGTGTAGAGTGATGGAACAGACTCAGAATAATTGGCTTTTGACAAGCTGGATCTCTAACAAAGGAGCCTCTCGGATCTTCATTGAACTAAAATTTACCCTTAGAGACTGTAACAGCCTTCCAGGAGGTCTTGGAACTTGCAAAGAGACTTTTAATATGTATTACTTTGAATCTGATTATGAAGATGGGAGGAATGTGAAAGAAAACCAATACATCAAGATTGATACCATTGCAGCAGATGAGAGTTTTACAGAATTAGATCTTGGAGATAGAGTCATGAAGCTAAATACAGAGGTGAGAGATGTTGGACCTCTAACCAAAAAGGGCTTTTACCTTGCTTTCCAGGATGTGGGTGCCTGCATTGCACTGGTATCTGTCCGGGTCTATTATAAAAAGTGCCCTCTGGTGATTCGAAACCTTGCCATCTTTCCTGACACCATCACTGGAGCTGATTCTTCACAGCTACTAGAAGTTTTAGGGTCATGCGTGAACAATTCAATGACTGATGAACCCCCAAGGATGCATTGCAGTGCTGAAGGGGAATGGCTGGTGCCTATTGGAAAATGCATATGTAAGGCAGGATATGAGGAGAAGAACAGCACCTGTCAGGGTAAGGATTTTATGCCAAAAATAGTTTTATTGATCTGTTTGGAAGATAAATATTAATCTGTGTTTGTGCGTGTGTGCATGTGTGTGTGTTCACACATATGTGTACACACACACATGCAGAATGAGAACATATTATAATAAAGGATGGCAATCTAATTGTTTCTCACAGTACCATAGATAAAGCATTGATTACTACTTCTAGCAGCTGGGTGATTTCTCACTCAGCCACGCTTATGCAACTTATAAAGTTGTTCTCTGCCACTTAGCTCATTAAACTGCATCTGGGAAGGATAGACCAAGGTAATATTCTAGATTAAAATTTGTCATTTCCCTTCTGAATGTATGTGTATCTGTGAGAAGGAATAAAAGCTAGTGAAAGAATGAGTGATTGATTTGGATCAATGAGGTGGAATTGTACATGTGTTATCTATGCTCCCTTTCTTTTTTTCTACTCATCTTTGATCCCTTTCTTACATGGCTATAAAGGGTTTATATGGGCCTAAATCCACAAAGAACTTTCATCATCCTGTCTTTTGAATTGAAGGAATTTTAAAAATTCAGACACCATAGTACAAAAGTAACGATGTAACTTGTTTTATAAATCAGAATTATACTTATAATATGTCTAAAATAGCTTATAATGAATTTGCAGATACATATTTGTATTTGTACTTAGCATTGTGTAGTGTGAAATTTGTTCCAACTGCAAAATAGTGTATAGAAATGGATGAAGATAGTAGAATATAGATGTCACTTGATAATTTTCAGGCAAGAAGTAGTAGTTGTTCTTAGTTGCGAAGTCGTGTCCAACCCATCGCAACTCCATGGACAATATTTCTCCAGGCTTTCCTGTTGTCTACCATCCCCCAGAGTCCATTTAAGCTGATGCTGACTGCTTCAGTGACTTCAATCAGCCACCTCATTCTCTGTCATCCCCTTCTTCATTTGCCCTCAATTGCTCTCAGCATTAGGTTCATATCCAGTGAGTCCTTTCCTTCTCATTAAATGGCCAAAGTATTTCAGTTTCATCTTCAGGAACTGGCCTTCTAAAGAGCAGTCAGAGTTGATCTCCAGTAGGATTGACCGGCTTGATCACCTTGCAGAGTCTTCTCCATCACCATAGTTCAAAGGCATCAATTATTTGCCGCTCAGCCTTCCTTAAGGTCCAACTTTCACAACCATATGTTGCAACTGGGAAAACCATAGACTTAACTATACACACTTTTGTTGGCAGGGTGATGTCTTTGCTTTACAGTATGCTGTCTAGATTTGTGAAAGTTTTCCTCCCAGGAACAAGCATCTTTTAATTTGTTCCCCCTGTGTGGTAATCTTGGAGCCCAGGAATTGAGAGGGCCAAATGCTATGACCATAGTTTTCTTAATGTTGAGTTTTAAACCAACTTTTGCACTCTCCTCCTTTACTCATATCAAGAAGCTCTTTAGTTCCTCTTCATTTTTTCTGCAATTAGAGTGGTATCATCTGCATATCTGAGGTTGTTGATATTTCTCCCAGCAATCTTAATTCCAACTTTTGATTCATCTAGACCCACCTTTCTCATGATGTGCTCTGCATATAAGTTAATAGGCAGGGTGACATTATATAGCCTTGCCGAACTCCTTTCTGAATTTTGAACTAATCAGTGGTTCCATGTCCAGTTCTCACTGTTGCTTCTTGACCTGCATATAGGTTTCTCAAGAGACAACTAAGATGGTCTCTTTGAGACCATCTCAATTTGCCACGATTTGTTGTGATCCACACAATCAAAGGCTTTAGCATAGTCAATGAAGCAAAAGTAGATGTTTTTCTGGAACTGCCTAGCTATCTCCATGATCCAGCGTATGTTGGCAATTTGATCTCTAGTTCACCTGTCTCTTCTAAATCCTGCCTGCACTTCTGTTAGTTCTCGGTCCACATACTGCTGGAGCCTAGCTTGTAGGATTTTGAGAATAAATTTGCTAGCATGTGAAATGGTGCTGTAGTTTGAGAATTCTTTGACATTGCCGTTCTTTGGAATTGGAATGTAAACTGACCTTTTCCAATCCTGTGGCCACTGTTGAGTTTTCCAAATTCATTGGCATATTGAGTGTAGCACTTTTACTGCATCACCTTTCAAGATTTTGAATAGTTCAGCTGGAATACTGTCACCTCCACTAGCTTTGTTTTTGCTCAGACTTCCTAAGGTCCATTTGACTTCACATTCCAGGATGTCTGGCTCAAGGTCAGTGACTACCCATCGTGGTTATCAGGGACATTAATCTCATTCTTGTATAATTCTTCTGTATTTTGCCACCTCTTCTTAACCTCTTCTGTCTCTGTTAGGTCCCTGCCATTTTGGCCCTTTATCATGCCCATCTTTGCATGAAACATTCCCTTCATATCTCTAATTTTCTTGAAGAGATCTCTAGTTTTCTCTATTCTATTGTTTTCTTCTATTTCTTTGCACTGTTCATTTAAAAAGGCATTATTATCTCTTCTAGCTATTCTCTGGAATTCTGCATTTAATTAGGTGTATCTTTCTCTTTCTCCCTTGCCTTTCGCTTCCCTTCTTTCCTCAGCTATTTGTAAAGCTTCCTCAGAGAGCCATTTTGCTTTCATGCATTTCTTTTTCTGTGGGATGGTTTTAGTTCTACCTCTTGTATAGTGTTGCAAACTCCATCCATAGTTTTCAGGCACTCTGTCTATCAGATCTAATTCCTTAAATCTATTTGTCACCTCTACTGTATATTCATCAGGGATATGATTTAGTTCATATCTGAGTGGCCTACTGATTTTCCCTATTTTCTTCAATTTAAGACTAAATTTTGCCACGAGAAGCTCATGATCTGAGCCACAATCAGTTCCTGGTCTGTTTTTATTGACTGTATAGCGCTTCTCCATCTTTGGCTGCAAAACACATAGTCAATCTGATTTCTATGTTGACCATATGGTGATGTCCAGTGTAGAGACATTTCTTGGGTTGTTGGAAAAGAGTGTTTGCTATGACCATCATATTCTCTTGACAAAAATTCTACCAGCCTGTGCCCTGCCTCATTTTGTACTCCAAAACCAAACTTGCTGTTATTCTGGTTATCTTTTGCTTTTCTACTCTAGCATTCTAATCCCCCATAATGATAGGACATCATTTTTTAGTGTTAATTCTAGAAGGTGCTGTAGGGCTTCATAGAACCAGTCAACTTCATCCTCTTCAGCACTAGTAGTTGGGGCATAGATGTGGACTATTGTGATGTTGAATGGTTTGCCTTGGATTCGAACTGATGTCATTCTGTCATTCTGTGTATTCTATCCCAGTACTGCTTTTCCTACTCTTTTATTGACTATGAAGACTACTCTATTTCTTCTGAGGGATTCTTGCCAGCGGTAGTATATCTGATGGTTATCTGAATTAAATTCACCCATTCCTGTCCATTGTAATTCGCTGATATCTAGGATGTTGATGTTCAGTCTTGCCATCTCTTGTTTGGCCACATCCAGCTTGCATTGATTCATAGATTTTACATTCCAGGGTCCTATGGTGTATAGATCTTTACTGCATTGGACTTTATTTTCACCACGAAATACATCCACAGCTGAGTGTCCTTTCAGTTTTGACACAGTTTTGACACAGTCGCTTCACTCTTTCTGGCACTTCTAGTACTAGCCCTCTGCTCTTCCCCAGTAGCATATTCGACACCTTCTGACCTGAGGGACTCACCTTCCAGGGTCATATCTTTTTGCCTTTGGAGATTTTCATGGCAAAGATACTGGATTTGGTTGCCATTTCCTTCTCCAGTGGATCACATGTTGTCAGAACTCTCTGCTATGACCTGTCCGTCTTGGATGGCCCTGCATGGTATAGCTCATAGCTTCATTGAGCTATGCAAGCCGCTTCACCATGGCAAGGCAGTGATCCATAAAAGGACAAGGAG
The DNA here is from genome assembly GCA_038048745.1 of Coluber constrictor foxii. Classification (NCBI taxonomy): domain Eukaryota; kingdom Metazoa; phylum Chordata; class Lepidosauria; order Squamata; family Colubridae; genus Coluber; species Coluber constrictor. The sequence continues at coordinate 89,516,167 of CM075961.1, forward strand.
TAATATCCCCCTTTAAAACCTCCCTGCCTTAATTGATGTGATAGATATGTAGACATGAATGTAAATTTAAAGTCATCTATTGCATCATGATATAAAAATACAAATTTATGGACACAGGGCTTTAGATTTCTGTAATGTAATACATTTTATTATCAGCAAAACGATCTTTAACTTCATTAAAATATGGCCCAGAGTTGGATTATGAGTTATCTATGGGTACCATGATGTTTACCTTAGTACAAGATGATTACAATCATAATATTTCACAGGATGAACAAATCTTTGTAATGTTTGAGTAATTAAGGGTTTGGGAACATTTCATTATTTCTTAAAATAAGTACTTTTATATATTGGCATCTATAAATTTGCATGAAATAGCATTTTGATGCCTCATGTGTTAAACATTAAAAAATTCATGAACAATTAGTTTTTTGAAGTGAAATCAATTTATGATAGTCAGTTATCTCCAAGTTGCTCTGTTACATGTACATCTTCTGTATTATCTTCTGTAATTAAAGAAAAGAAAGCTGATGAATGCCAGAAAAATAAGGGGAATTCATAGTCACAAATTAAGACTTATCAATTACACCAAAAGAGAAGGTTTGAACACAAGCCCTTTCAGTAACTACCGTATTTTTGGGAGTATAAGACGCAACTCCCCCCCCCCCAAAAGTCCCACCCACCCCTGGCCCTCACCCTTTGGCCTCTGCCTCGCAGTAGTTACCTCTTTGTAAGCAAACAGTAAGAAAAAACAGTTCCTTTTAGCCTCAGCAGAGCCTAATTACTACAAATTGATTGGATCAGCCTCCTGACTCTCAGCTAATTTGCTCTCAGCTGTTTTGTGCAGGGCTCTGCTGCTTGCTGCAAAGAGGTAAATTGCTGGAGCAGGTTTATTTTTCCTTGTGCTAATCAAGCTATGCTGAAAACGAAAATGAAAGTAAAGCAGGCTGTTTGCTGTTTGCTGCAAGGAGGCAAAATTGCTCAGAGGCAGAGAGAGATTTCTTTTTCTTTTTGTCACCAAAAAAGGTAGGTGGGTCTTATACTCTGAAAAATACGGTAGCTGGTGATCTTGAGGTTACGTTAGTACTTCACATATTAAAGCTTCAATACAAAAGCTGGGTGAACATTTTTTGATTGCTTTGGAATTCAATGCATATACTGGAATACGGCATCCCAGAATTTAAGAATGATGTTTGCTTGGGGGACTTAATAACTTTCTGTACCCAGCTGGTTCAATCTGAGTAGGTTGCTGTACTTCGATTCCATTGATTAAATCACTTCAACTATCTGGATCTGAAGTATACCTTCTCTGTAGCAGTGCCTGCTCTTTGGAATGAAGTTCCTTTGACATTGGAATCCTACTGGTATTTCAAAGAGCCTTAAAGATCTAGCTCTTCCCCCAGGCCTTTGGTGAGGATCCCCTTTCTTCAATTTGTTTTCTTTCCCATGATTATTCCTTGGTCTTGTGCTGTTTCTATGGTTTTTTATATTGATTTTTGTTTTAAATATTTTTTTAACAATTGCGCGAATCACTAGGAATCAGGCAGTGTATAAATTTAGTAATCAGAACAACAATAATAAAATGTTTACAATGGGACTTCATATATTCAGCAACATCCAATCAAATAGGGTTAACTATATCTGCAAAAAAGTATGCAAGACTTGGCAGGAGTGTGCGTTGTCTTCAGGTTTTTGATTCCCAATAACTGCTTGGACTAGTCATTAGAATTTTCTCACAAGAAAATTTTCTTCCTAGGGCTGAAAGAGTGTGATTGGCCCAAAGTAAGGTTGTGGCTTCCGCGCAGGTGCTGGTGTTGGGTGCCAGAAGCATTGGCTACAAGCTCCTTATTTGTTTGTTTGTTTGTTTGTTTGTTTGTTTGTTTGTTTGTTTGTTTGTTTGACTTATATACCGCCCTTCTCCTTACGGACTCAGGGCAGTGAACAGCCGACTAAAAAACCAATACATAAAAGTTAAAATCATACTAAAAACAAATATAAATTAGGCTGAAAATTTAAAACAGATAAATATTAAAATAGATCAATCAAGTCTAAAAAACTCTAAACTCTAAAAAATTTTTAAAAATAGAAGGGATCAGGCAAGTCCAGCAAGTTGGAAAAGATAAGTCTTCAAAGCCCGACGAAAAGTCCGGAGGTCGGCAATTGTTCTCAGTTCTGGAGGGAGATCGTTCCAGAGGGTGGGGGCTACCACAGAGAAGGCTCTCCCCCTGGGGGTCACCAGCCGGCATTGTCTGGCTGACAGCACCCTGAGGAGGCCCTCTCTGTGGGAACGAACCGGCCGGTGGGAGGCAATTGGTAGCAGAAGGCAGTCCCTTAAGGATATGGTGCTCACTGCTCACTGGCTTCGCCCACATTGACATGGTGAGGCCTGAGAGGCATGCGAGCAGGGGGTGGGGACAGGCGGCTTGGTGCCTTCGGCCCACTTGCATTCTATAGACACACCCTCAGGAGGGGAGGGGCTTGATGGTGGTGCACGAAGTGGGCCTGTATCTGCTGTAAGTGCACAGGCTGCCTGGGGTCTCCTGCACCCCCGGAACACTAAGACCCCTGGATAATAAGGCCAAGCCCTTATTTCGGGGTTCAAAAGAAAATAATACAAGGTATTATATCATGCCATTTTCCTTCTGGCTATCATTAAAATTTATTTCCCCCTATGGCTAACTTAATGTGTGATTAAGGTATTCCTAGTCAAACTTGAAATATTAGTTAATGAACCAGGCATGTCACCAGGAAAAATGGCAAAGTATAACCTAATATGGTTGTTAAGATCAAAAAATAAGCAAGCCTTATTAATGACAATTATTTATTTATCTGATTAGATGTTTGCAGGTTCAGGGTTCATGCTTTCTGAATTGTTTAAATTTCTTCTAAATTATGATACTACTGGATACTAACATTGTATGAATTGCCACTTAGGCTAGTCTGTGTAAATTTAAGTAGCAAGCAAAGTAGTGGTTTAAATTTATCCTTAATTAGAGTTGATTGTGGGGAATAGACTGAGATTGACTTACATTCAATAGATTGAGATTGAATTACAATCTTAAAATAGATTGTGGTTGATTTACAAGGCTAGTTAAAGCCCCAGTCAATTGTTATCAACAGATTCACTCTGAAAAAGTAACACAATAAGAATTGAAACTTTATATTAGTAATGCACCAACATTAGCATTAATGCAATCAAAAATTGATATATAACATTTTACATGTGATGAAGAGGCTATAAAATATAAGCTCTAACATTTTTACCAGGTTAGATTTTTAAAATCTTTTTTAATAAATGGTGTTGAAATTCTTGCTGATCCTCATGAACATATGGCAGCAATTATAATCTGTTTTGGCTAAATCTGCTAAGTGATACTGATATGCTCAATCCATCATCTTGTTGGCAAGAACAGGAAGCTGGGCAAAATGTATGATTCAAGTCAATACGTGTGGCATGGGGCAAATCTCATTATATGATTGACCTCTAATTTTTCACAGTGCAGGTCAGCACATTGTGGATGCTTAATGAAGAGAAAAATGTATTTTACGCTTGCTTCCCATCACGAATCATTTGAATTAGTATAACTTGCAATTCTATTTTGACCATCAACAAACTGTTACTAATTTAGGGAAGTATTAGTAATTATTGATATAAGTTGTCTTTTAAAATAGGAATTAAAAATATTCAGGCACTTGCCGTGGCTAAAATCAGTAATTACTTACTGCCAGAGCTCTATTTTTATTTGCAAAATGATGCAGATTTTCATAGAGTCAGAGTGGAAGTGACCTTAAAGCTCATCTAGACCAGCATTTTTGATAGATGGCCATCCAACCTCTTTTTATGCCCTGAAAAAGAATATACCACCTCCTAAAAATGTCTGAATTATTGCCTTATTGCCTTCTTTGATAAAGTGGCTAAATTAGGAGATCAGGGAAATGCTGTGTACTGTATATACCATGTTTGCCTGAACATATGATCTACTCAGAAAATAAGTCCTAGCTTAGTTTTTACACGTGCACCGAATATAAGCTCTACCCGCCCAAAATTAGCCCTAATTAAGACCCCGCCCACTCCAGGATGCACAAGTAAAAATTAAGCTAGAGTTGGGATGGGTGTGTGTGTGGAGCTACCCTACTACTTACCTTCAGGCAGAAAAAAAGAGTTAATGAAGAGTATATTCAGATTACTAAGAAAGTGAAATACTTAGGGATTCACCTGACAGCAAGATGTTTTCATGTTTTTTTATTTGATTATTAAAATACCAGATTTATTTTTTTATATGATGGAAGCTGTAGCCCAATACATACATGTGGAAGACAGCAATATGGAGAAGGCAGGCATATTGTTTAATGATTAGTGAAAATTATTACAACAGTTTTAGTACTCTGAACAACTGATTTGACATGGGTGTCCGCTTTTGGCTTGTTAGTATGGGCAATAGAAAGTTTGGATCAGTTTACCCCAAATTCTGTTCTTAGGTCAGCTTTAAGTATTAAGTAAAAGTATATTGCTTTGCATTATTATAATATTCAATAGTTGAATTTAGTTGATTTGCTAAATTAATTCAACAAATTATGCTGAATAATGGATTTGTATTTTAATGGTTTAACAATAATGATAGAAAACTATAAGAATTATTTATTTATTTAATAGATGTTTATCTTGCTTTTATTATTTTTATAATAATTCAAAGTGGCAATATACCCAATAATCCTTCTTCTCCCTCCACTCCTTAAGAACACTGTGAGGTGGATTAGGATGAAAGAAAGTGATTTGCTGAAGATCACAAAGCCATGCCTAAGCAGGGCTCTTGGTTTCTAAAGCAGCATCTTAATTAGTACCCTAAACTGCTCCAATATTTTAACAAATATTGTTTTTTAAAAAGCCTTAATTCTTTAGACTAATTGAAGTTTTATAGGAAAGATGCTGCTTCAAAATAGTTAGCAAAATTTATTGTTGGTCCTATAATGGAAGAAAATCAGTGGCTAGAAGAATTAAAGTCATAATCTTATATTGTATTTTAATGCTGTTTGGAATATATCCTGAACCAATCTGCAATCTCTTTGTTAGTACTCTGGTGTGTGGCTGTATGTCTCTGTGTGTCTGTGTATACACATATATTCACACAGATAAAAACCTAAATTATTTAAATCAATGCTTCCCAAACTTTTTCCTTTATTAACCGCCCGAAAACTTATGAGAAAATCCTTATTTAAATTTCCCTGTTGTGATTCGGTAATGAATTTGTGTGTCATTACCCAAAGAAAAACCACTTTTACCCAATTTTGAGTATTTTATCCAAGTTTGGGAGACACTGCTTTAAATGATTGCATTTTGATTGAATTATAGTAATCTAACGCCCAGAATCTACCCATGTTAGTAATAAAACGAAGATTGCACCCTAAGGTATTGTACAAAAACAGGTCAAGTTAGAGGTTTAAAAAAGACTTTTAATTTATTCTGCTGGGATTTAACTGCATAGCTTGGAAAAACATTGATGGAAAAATGCTGTGCGTGGAAAGTACTGTATCTGAAAATAGTACCAATGGAAACATTAGTTGTCATTAACACCTTTGATGCATTTTTTCCTATTTAAATGGAAATGATGGGAATAACAGTGTGTTATTTTTAAACATCATGACCTGAAGTTCTTAATTAACTTTAATTATGCACTTTCCATAACATCCTCATCCAATTTATTTAATTCATGGAAAAATAATTACTGTATTTTTCAGAGTATAAAATGCACCGGTATATAAGACGCATCTTAGTTTTTGGGAAGGAAAATAAGAAAAAAGCTGATTGGTAGGGTATTCCTCCTGGAATACCCCCAATCAGTTGTTCCCAGAGGTGAATTTTAGTAACAGGCTCCTTGGTTGTGTACCTTGCTTTTTTTTTCTTTCTTTTTTTTTCTGCCTCTGAAACTTCTGAAACTCTGTTTCAGAAAAAAACGTTTTTTCCTACCTCTGAAAGGCTTCAGAGGGACAACTTCAGAGGCTTCTTTTCTGAAGCTCTGTTTGGATGCTTCTTTTCTGATGCTTTTTTTAGCCTCTGAAGCCTCCCTTTGAGAAGCTGGGCGGGGCTACAATTGGAGTATAAAACACACCCAGATTTTCACCCTCTTTTTTAGGGGGAAAAGGTGTGTCATATACTCTGAAAAATATGGTAGACTTTTTCTTTAAAGAGAATAGAAAAGAAGAAACGCCATTACAAAATGTATGGGACACAGCAAAGGCATACACTAGAGGTTTAGTCATAACTTACATAGGAAAGAAAAATAAGAAGAAGAAACAAAACCAAAAGGTATTAGAAGAATATAAGAGGTTAGAGAGGAATTACAAACGAACCATAAAAAAGAGTCTTAAAAAAATCAAATGGAATTAACAAAAGGTAAGTTGAACTTAATATATAAAGAAGAATTAGCACAAAAAAATTAAAAGCACTAAACAAAACTTTTTTGAAAATGCAAATAAACCAGGAAGATGGCTGGCATATAAATTGAAAAAGGATAAGGAAAAAAATCTGATATACCAATAATTGATGAGGAAGGAAACCTTCACCATCAAATTGACAATTAAAAAAAAGTGATCCAAAACTATTATGAAAAATTATATGATCAAGAGACAGTTTCAGAAGATAAAATAAAACAATATTTAGAAAAAGCGGAATTACCTAAAATACCTGAAACAGTGAAAGCTATGGTAGATGAACATATAACAATGATGGAATTAACAGAAGCAATTAAGAGAGAAAAAAATGGCAAAACACTGGGCCCGGGTGGTCTACCGGCAGAACTCTATAAAGACTTACAAAATATTTTAAGTTATACCAGTGTTGGAAGTATTCAGTGAAGTACTGAAACGAAAGTACAAAATTCATGGATGGAAGCATATATTATTCTCAAAATGAAAGAAGATTCAGTCTTACAATGGATAAAAAATTACAGACCGATATCCTTACTGACTATAAAATATATGCTTCAATAATTGCAGAAAGACTAAAAAGGTTCTTAAACCAATTTATATACTCAGATCAAAATGGATTTTTACCTAAGAGACAAATTAAAGATAATATGACAATAATTTTAAATATAGTAGAGTACTATGACGCACATCCAGGAAAGCAAATACTCTTGATTTTTTTAGATCCACAGAAAGCATTTGACAACATAAACTGTCAGTTTATGCTAGCACAATTAAAAGATATGGATTTTGGGGAGAGATTTATTAACATGATTAAGGTGATGTATTATAAAAAAACAGCAAAGGTGATGGTAATTGGAGATATGACAGAGGAGCTTAACAATAAAAAGGGTACAAGACAAGGATGCTCCTTGTCCCTTCTATTATTTATATTGACAATGGAAGTATTATATAGAAATATTAGACAAGACGCAGAGATTAAAGATATGAAAATAAAAAAGGAAAAATATAAATTACAGGCATTTGCAGACAATCTAGTCTTCATTTTGAAGATCCATAAGAAACAGTGTAAATTAAAAAAAAAAAAAGAGGAATATGGCGAAGTGGCAGGATTGAAAATAAATAAAGAGAAAACTAAGATATTAGTTAAAAATCTTAAAAACATGCAGAAAAAAAGAGTTAAGAGCATAGATATTCAGATTACTAAGAAAGGCAAATACTTAGGGATTTACCTGACAACAAGATGTATAACTATTAAAGAAGATAATTATTATAAACTGATGCAACAAATCAAAGCAAATCTGGAGAAATGGAAAAATTTGCAATTATCATTAATAGGAAGAATAACTACAATAAAAATGAATATATTACTGAGATTACTATATCTATTTCAAACAATTCCAATAAAAGTGGAAAATAAATACTCAATAAAGTAATATTTGGCAAGGAAAAAAGCTTGACTAAGTTTAAAAATGGTACAAGATGCAAGGAATGGGCTACCGGATTGGGAATTGTATTACCAGGCTGTGGTACTTATATAGGTGAAAGAACGGATTGTATAGAGGAATATAAGACTATTGACTTTGGAGGGACACGATTTGCAGTTGGGCTGGCATGCCTTCTTGTGGTATGGGAAAAATAAAATACATGGTTACTTCCAAAGACATTACATTAGGAATGCATTATTGTTAGTGTGGGGAAAAACTAGAGAACAACATTATTTGAAGATACCAGTTTGGCTTTCAACAATGGAAGCACTGATTCACCCAAATGTTATTAACATGGAAAGTATTGTTAGATATAAAGATACCTTGAATGAAAAGGAGGAACTCAAAACTAAACAAGAACTGAGTGATCAAGGGATTGATATGGCATGGTACTCACAAGTGCAGATACATTATAGATATGAGAAAGATGTTAAACTATACAGATTCTATAAAGAACCAACAGAATTCGATAAAATATTAATGGGCAGCAAGAAAATTGATAAAGAAAACCTATAGCTACTTATTGGGTATTAAATTGGAAAGTGAACAAGTGAAGGATAGTATGGGCAAAAAACTTTGGCTATACAATAGAGTTAGATAAATGGCAGAAACTGTGGAATAGGAACCATAAATTAACAATGACAACTGCATACAAAGAAAATTTGTACAAAATGTTTTATAGATGGCATTTTGCACCAGCAAGGTTGGCAAAGATGTTTAAAGATAAGTAGGCTAAATGCTGGAAATGCCACCATTGTCATATATGATGGACATGCTCAAAAGCAAAAAAATTGGGCAAAAATACATACAGTGGGCAAAAAAGTATTTAGTCAAAAGTATTAAGTGGGAGAACTTGCACCAGTTGTGCAAGTTCTCCCGCTTAAAAAGATGTGAGAGGCCTGTAATTGATATCACAGGTAGACTTCAACTGTGAGAGACAAAATGAGAAAACAAATCCAGACAATCACATTGTTTGATTTGAAAAGAATTTATTTGCAAATTATGGTGTATAATTATAAGTATTTGGTCAATATCAAAAGTTCATCTCAATACTTTGTTATATATTGTTGGCAATGACAGAGGTCAAACGTTTTCTGTAAGTCTTCACAAGGTTGGCACACACTGTTGCTGGTATGTTGGCCCATTCCTCCATGCAGATCTCCTCTAGAGCATTGATGTTTTGGGGCTGTTGCTGGGCAACACGGACTTTCAACTCCCTCCAAAGATTTTCTATGGGGTTGAGATCTGGAGACTGGCTAGGCCACTCCAGGACCTTGAAATGCTTCTTACGAAGCCACTCCTTTGTTGCCCGGGCGATGTGTTTGGGATCATTGTCATGCTGAAAGACCCAGCCAGGTTTCATCTTCAATGCCCTTGCTGATGGAAGGAGGTTTGCACTCAAAATCTCACCATACATGGCCCCAATCATTCTTTCCTGTACACGGATCAGTCGTCCTGGTCCCTTTGCCGAGAAACAGCCCCAAAGCATGATGTTGCCACCACCATGCTTCACAGTAGGTATGGTGTTCTTTGGATGCAACTCAGCATTCTCTCTCCTTCAAACATGACGAGTTGTGTTTCTACCAAACAGTTCTACTTTGGTTTCATCTGACCATATGGCATTCTCCCAATCCTCTTCTGAATCATCCAAATGCTCTCTAGCAAACTTCAGACGGGCCTGGACATTTATTGGCTTAAACAGGGGGACACGTCTAGCACTGCAGGATCTGAGTGCCAGACTGCACTCACTACGCCGTCACTACGACTGATGGTAGCTTTTGTTACGTTGGTTCCAGCTCTCTGAAGGTCATTCACTAGGTCCCACTGTGTGGTTCTGTGATTTTTGCTCACCGTTCTTGTGATCATTTTGACCCCACGGGGTGAGATCTTGTGTGGAGCCCCAGATTATCAGTGGTCTTGTATGTCTTCCATTTTCTAATTATTGCTCCCACAGTTGATTTCTTTACACCAAGCTGCTTGCCTATTGCAGATTCAGTCTTCCCAGCCTAGTGCAGGTCTACAATTTTGTTTCTGGTGTCCTTCGACAGCTCTTTGGTCTTCACCATAGTAGAGTTTGGAATGTGACTGTTTGAGGTTGTGGACAGATGTCTTTTATCCTGATAACAGGTTCAAACAGGTGCCATTAATACAGGTAATGAATGGAGGACAGATGAGCCTCTTAAAGAAGAAGTTACAGGTCTGGGAGAGCCAGAAATCTTGCTTGTTTGTAGGTGACCAAATACTTATTTTCCACCATAACCTGCAAATAAATTCTTTCCAAATCAGACACTGTGATTGTCTGGATTTGTTTTCTCATTTTGTCTCTCATAGTTGAGGTCTACCTATAATGTCAATTACAAGCCTCTGTCATCTTTTTTTTTAAGTGGGAGAACTTGTACAATTGCTGGCTGACTAAATACTTTTTTGCCCCACTGTAGGTCTAAGTGCTATTGCTATTCTAGGTATAAAACAACCAAGGCTACAAGAATAGAGAAATCTCAGTCAAATTGTAGATCTTTTGCTCTGAATATAGAAAATAGGTTTCAAATTATATAGAGAGAAGTGTGCCAATTGTGTACTAATAAAGACAGATTCTACGTTCTTTGCTTATTATGATTTGATCTGTGTATCTTCCTAAAAATAGTGCTTGCTAATGTGACATTAATGTGATCCTAACACATTTGAAGCAAAAGCTGTTCATCAGATTAATTTTATAATTTGCTATGTCTACCTGTATTGAAATATTACTTACATAAGGTTAAAATTGCCTAACTTGATGTCCCAAAAATGAGTGTGGTTTTGTTTCCTATCATCTGTTTTTTCCCCATAGCTTTCTCTAAGATACAGGCTTGGTGGCTCAGTGGCTTAATGATGGTGGAGATGGTCTAGCAGTTTGAGTCCTAGTATTCCATGGTGGGGTGAGCTCCCATCACTCGCCTCAGCTTCTGTCCACCTAGCAATTTGAAAGCATATTTTATGCAAGTAGATAAATAGATAGTACTTCGGTGGGAAGACAGGTTGGTGTGCCATGCAGTCAGATTCCTGCAGACTCTGAATCTTCCTGATTGCAGTGCCCATTTAAAAAGTGGCTGTGGAAAGGGAGGGGCCCTTGGACACCCATTTATTGCCATGCAGTTCAACAACATAAAGGAGGTGCAAGGAGGTGAAATTGAAGAGTGGCTAACATCTGGCACCTAACAATGAAAGATTCAGCAAAAGAGGCAGCATCAGGTGGAATTGGACAACTCACACAAAACAAGATTTGGGAAGAGCTGGGCTTGGTTGGCCCTTGAGGGCTGTGGGAAAGCCCTGGAGGGGATGGGAGTGCAGAGGAATTTAGGAAGAAGTTGGGGTTAGCAGAGACACCTGTGTTTATTATTTTTTATAATTAACTCAATGTGGTTATTGCTACAATTTCCTTTTAATACCCTGCAAATGCCTTGTAAATTAATAAGAGATAAGATAAGCAATCCTCTCTATGCTCCTGAATCAGCATATCAGGAATTTGCACTGAAGTTTGGTTACAGATATTATGCATTATTTAGTAAGGGGAAAATGGCTCACTGGCTTCTTTAGGATTACATATAATCCTGTTTTTTTAAAAAAATCATCTAATTTAAAACAGGAACAATAAAATCAATAGCAGTTTTATCCATTGTTTTCTTGATACTATCATTTAAAGATTTTCATATTAGTTTGATAATTCCAGGTTTTTATTGGATGAATGCAACTTTGGGGAGACTTGAAATAAGAAGTTAAGGATAGATGATTATAGAATAAATTCTGTGTGGTTCCTAGGATTCAAAAACAACTTGATGCACATAAACAATAATCGATGTTATTGCCACTGTGGAAGTCAGTAATTTTATAGAGGATATAAAAAGTCTATACACCACTAAAATATTTTAGTTTAGGTTTAGTTTAGATTTTCAATTGAATAGTTGATATGTTATATTAAAAGTAGAAAATAGTCTGAAATGATTTATGTTGGCCTGATTTTTTACATCTCAAAAACTTGACATTTTAACAGGGGTTTATAGACTTTTTATATCCAGCATATAGGCAAAATTGAGTCATTTAGTGTAGCAATCATGGTTCTCTTTGGACTGAGTTTGCCTTATTGATTTTTTTATTCCCTGTAACAAACTGCTGTCAATATATTAAATTTTATTGGGTTATGCATAATATATAACATTTTTAAATAAAAAAGAGGGATGTTTGTATATATGTTATTTCTAGATTCTTACACAACACTGCTGGATAACCTCCATTAGCCCTGCTACATATCACTAGAGATAAAATTTGCTGCTTATTTTTCTTTATTTAAAATATGTTATTTATTACTATAGAACAGCTTATCATCATAGAGCTAACTATTTTGAGATTGCCTTTCTGAAAATCTAACAGGTCAAACCCACTAAGCAATACGTCTAGATGTCTAGATGCTTTGAATGACTTTTCCGGATAGTTTATCTGTCTTCAGGATGTACCTCTTAAGTGCCAGACGGTCAACTGGAGCCACTGGGGCTCCGGATGGACCATGACCCCCTGGCTGAAATGAATCCTGTCCTGGGGTATTCTCCAGGGATGGGAGACAGAGAGACTGACCAGATCACTGTACCAAGGGTGTCTGGGCCAATGTGGGGTAAGAAGTAGAATCTTTGCCCTCTTCAGTTAACACCTTCCTTATGACCCTTGGAATGAGGGGAATTGGGAGGAAGGCATAGAGCAGACCCTGAGGCCATGGACTGCAGAGGGAATTGACCCCTTCTACCCCTGTTGTCGCAAATCTGGAGAAGAACCTCAGCAACTGGGCGTTTGTTGGATGGGCAAATAAGTCTACTATCAGGGGGCCAAATCTCTGGGATATTTTTTTGAAGAGATCTGGGTACAGGCACCATTCTGAGTGGTCAATTGTTGTCCTGCTCAACCAATTCACCTGCACATTTTTCATCCCTGATATATGTTATGCTCTGATAGAGAGGATGTGCTTCTCTGCTCAGAGTCCCAACTTCTCCGTCAGAGCCCCATCATTAGGGAGTTGGAGCAAGTGTCCCCGTCTCAGTTTATGTGAGCTTTGGTGGCCATATTGTCTCTTAAGATAAGGACATGGTGTCCTGACACTGCTTCCTGGAAATGGCATAGAGCCACATGAATTACCCGAACCTCTAGCCAATTTATGCTGTTCTTGAGGTCTGCCGGAAGCCACCATCCCTGGACCATCTGGGATTGGAGGTGGGCACCCCATCCAAAGAGGCTTTCATCTGATGTTAAGGTGATGTGTTGGGGTTCCTTGAACATGCATTCCTTCCTTATCTCCAGGGAAGTCCACAGGGGAGGGAGTGAAAGACTCTCGCCGGGAGTCTTCCTTTGGTCCTTGAGTTGCTGTTTTCGGCCCTCTGATGAAGTAAAAGAAACCATTGTAGTGCCCTGGCATGCAGCTGCGCCCAAGGCACTATCACTATACAAGAAATCATCTTCCCCAGAAGTTGGGAAAGAAGATCCACGGGCATCTGGCTCTGATACTTTACTGTCAATCAGAGAAAGGAATACCTTGCATGAAGTGGAGTCTATCATTGCGCCCAGATAAAGAAGGCGAGTGGTGGGAACCAGGTGCCTCTTTTTGGTGTTTATTGAGAAGCCGTGTCTTTGCAGGGTCTGGATCACTATCTGTAGGTCCCTTTGTGCTTGAGACATTAAGACTGACTGTATTAGGATGTTGTTGAATTAACACTATAATCTTACCAGAAGGGCTCTGATGTTTGCTGCCACCCATGGCCAACTTCTTGAAGGTCCTGGGGGCTGACGACAGGCCAAATGGCAGGGTCTGATACTGAAAGTGACGCACTGCGTAGGTAAAGCGCAGGAATTTGTGATGATAAGGCCTTGTGGGAACATGGAGGTAGTCCTTCTTGAGTCTATTGACGTCAACATGTCTCGTTCCCTGATGCAGCCCAGGATGGATTGTAGGGACTGTATCTTGAAGCGCCTGTATACAATATGTGAGTTGAGCCGTTTTAAATCTAATATTCCTCTTCAGCCCCCCAAATTCTTCTTTACTAAGAAGAGGCTTGAATAAAATCTTCGTCCCTCCTGACCTTTGGGAACCGGCTTGATGGTGTTGATGTCCAATAAATGTTCCATCATGTTTCTTTTCTTGCTGTTTCCTGGAACTGGACAATGAATAAAGTGGTTTGGAAGATTGGAGAGGAATTCCAGTGCGAGGCCCAGACACACTGTTTGAAGGACCACACATCTGTAGTGATACTTTCCCATTGGCTCGCAAAGAATTGTAGTCAACCACCAATGGGGGACTTGGTGTGATAGTCATTTTACTCTATGGAATGCTCTATTGGAGGAGCCTCTAAAGGGCCTCTTGGCCAGAGATTGTCTTCTTCCTCTTCTTTCTCTGTCACGATAGGAATATCTGTCTGTAAACCATTTGGGTCCCTGAGAATAGGTCCGTTGAAGTTGCGGGACCTGAAAGCCAGATTCAGCTGAACGAAATTGGTTTCTTTGGTAGTAGGATGCCGGCCTACGATCCACCCGCCTATGCATATAGGACATAATCTTCCTCTTGTCTCTATTCTCGATGAGAATAGGATAATGCTTATCCAAATAGATTAGCACCTTTGTAAGGAGCTGAAGCCAATCTCCACTTGGAACGCATGTCATCTGCCAAAGGAGGCGGCGTGAAGTGACAGTAGAAGCCAGCGCAAATTTAGCTGCATTGAGCGTAGCGTCTGCTGAAAACTCTGTGGCTGCCATTAATTTGTTCACATCTTGATGCAGCCTGGCCTCCTTGGGGGGAAGCCTGGCTTGCATCTGGTGAAGCCAGATCAAGGAAGCCCGATTAGAGAATGAGGCCACTGTTGCTGATCTGATCACCCAGGTGGCCACCTGATGCATCTTGTGGAATCCCAGTTCGGCTTTTTTATCTTCTGCCTTCAACCCCTCCACAATGTCAGTGGGCAAGATGGCTCAAGATGTCAGCATTGCCACCGAAGCATCCACCGTTGGTAACTGGAGGAGCTCAAGATCCTGCACTGTGTAGTTTCCTGTAGTTCCCACTGGGAGCTGCAGTAGATCTAGGTTGGTTCCATTGATGCTGAATCATGTCTAAGAACAATTTTGGAGAGGGAATAGCCACTTGTTCTGGAATTATTTCCAAAAAAAGGCCCTCATGCGGATCTGGAATGCCCTGAGAATTCTCAGCAGAGGATTCTGCTACCCCCATATTAGTGGTTGTCTTGGCCTTATGAAGCAAGGACTTGAATAGAGAGAAGCGAAAAAGATCTATAAAGGCAGGTCTATCAAGAGTCATTCCTTCATCATCTGAAAATTCTTGTTCATCCTGATCCTCTTCTCCCATCAGGATTATGCATAGAAAGGTGCGGAGAAGGAGGCACAAACAGTGTTGGCATACCTTCAGGTAGTGAGTATGCACGCTGGGTTGGAAGGGCTGAGAATGGCCTCTTTATTGCAGACCTGCTGCTATCCCCTGAAAGATAGCTTCAGAAATTAGGTTTCTTACTTCTTGAGGTAACCCAGATCCCTGGGTTTCCTCTGGGCAGAGCCCAGCTGTGGTAGGAGTGAATGTAGCTTCAGGTGCTGAACCCCCGGATGGGCCAGGCCCTGATTCCAAGTTAGTGGTTGCAAGGCATGATAATGGAATACATTCCTCCTCTTCTTCTTCTGTGAAAGCAGATTGCAACACACCAGCTCCCTCTGGTGACCATTCCTGTTGGTGCACCTCACTAAACTGAGGGGACAAATCAGGTTGCAAAGATTCTGGGAAAACTGCCTTTGCGAGAGTAACAGTTGGATCCCTGGATGACCACAAGCCACTTAATCTGTCACCTTGTGCGAAAAAAGGGGTAGCGCAGCCACATCTCACCCCGAGCCATGCCTCACAACTGATTGCAAATGGCGCGAGAGCGGCGATTCCGGCTCTCTCAGTGCTGCATGGCTAATTCAAAGCAAACAAATCTAGGTGGGCAGTGACTCTGGTGTCACCTCCCAAGGCTGGAAATAGAATATGGTGGTTGTGTGGTGGACTGGTAAACTAGCTTATTCACCTGCGGCAATAACAGTGGAGGAGCAGGCTTCTGCACTCATGGGGATCCCCAAAGAACAGGTTGGCCCCAGATTTGCTGCCTCTAGTCTAAGATCTTCTGGGCGGTGGCGGTCCAACTGGACTGGCCAGGGGCAACCAGCTCACTCACCTGCAGCGTGCTGAAATCATCCTCTGCCTGCTCCCCTGACTGGGACTCTTATTTTGAAGAATCCAAGTGTGATCTGGAGCAGAGGAGGCATGGCCAAGAAAAATCTAGCAACTTAATCTCTGGCAATACGATTGAAGTTAAAAGAGCCTGGATAGCTCAGCAGACTAAAAGCATTCTGATTAACACCAGATATCTGTAATTACTGTAAGTTCAAATCTCACCAGGCTGAAGGTTGACTCAGCCTTCCATCCTTTCTAAGGTAGGTAAATTGAGGACCCAGTTTGTGGGGGCAATAAGCTGACTTTGTATAAATATACAAAAGTATGAAGGCTATTGCTTAACTCATTGTAAGACGCCCTGAGTCTCCGGAGAAGGGCGGCAAATAAATAAAAATTTTTTTAAAAAACAAAAAAGCCTTGCTTGGATTCTCCAAGCAGCGCACTGGAGAAAAAGCAGCATTCAGGAAATCTAAAAAACCAGCAACCTTTGAACTAGAATAAATGATAGCAAACAATATTTCTATCATAAAGAAGTCTAATAATCAAAATCCAAATTAATTTCTTTTGGTTTCAAGCAAAAAAAAAATTATCCAGGAATGATTTCTAAGTAGAAACACAGTTAGATTACTGTGTCTGCCAACTCCATTAATTTCACCATCCATTTTCTTATTAAGAGCGTATGTGACTCCTTCTCACATATCAAAACATTCTCACAAAGAGAAGGTTTTTTTCAATCAGTTTGTTAATCAAATCTAGAGGGATAGTTCATTTCTCATAGTATTGGATGTAGGAGTAGACAGATGTCAGACTTCACAACAGGAAAATTAACAAATATCAATACTCCAAACATTTAATGCTGTATTTTGTAATTTGTTTATAGCAACAGATCCTCAGATGCAATAAACTGCTTTATTGCAGATAAGGAACATTATATTTGTGCAGATTTAACAATCTGCTTGTGAAATTCTGGACTAAGTCAGGCCCCTTGTGGAGCCTTGGAAAGGACCTTTCCTTGTTCTTCTCGTGAACCACACCACTGTTAAGGTTGCTAGAATTTGCACCTGGATTCACCATTCCCACCTCAAGCCTTCCTTCCCCCTGACAACACTGGTGATCATTGGACTGTATCTCCTGGTACCGAGGATTACTTTAGGCTGAAGCTTTTGTTTAAACAACACCATGCTTCCACTGAATGCCAAAACACCAAGGAGGTTGTTGGTTCCCCAACAGCCAATCAGTTATTAGCCATAAACATTCTGACTTTTTCCATCATGTGACCTAGCATTGTTGCCTTTGCTTTTTTATTTTATTTCCTGACTTGTACAGGTTTCCTTTTGTTTCTTCGATTATCTTGTTATGCTCCTGGTGCTTAAATAGCCTCCCCTATGTTTCTTCTCCTCCCTTGTCTCGTTCATGGTTTTGCTTGATTGGGGGACCACAAAAACTGGTGGTTTTTATGTGGATGGTTTGCCTATAAGTACCTGCTAGCCTTTTGGTCTGGCATGTGCATTGTGGGGGGTAAACTTTCCCCCACAATGAGCATCATGTAACACCATGATTGGAATTTCTGCATCCGGAATAAATGTGATGTGGAACACATTGAGCACCATCCTATAGCACACAATTTGAGGAATATCTTTGGCAGAGCTCTATTTCCAGCAAATCCATTTTAGAGTTAGGAGATTAGACAGAATTTTTAACCACACAGTGCGAACACTACTCCATCTGAACAAGGAACAAGGAGGAATTAGGGAAGTATTGTTTCAAAATCACTGAGCCTTGGATTTTGTCTTTGCTGTCAAGAGAAGAATTTGTGCATTAATCCATTCTCATTGCTGCAATTACATCTCAAATTACCTAGTTAGCATAAACCACCCACCCATGTCATGGAAAAAGAGATACAAAACAGGCTTAAGGATGTTGATATTGCTCTCTTCTCCAGCCAGTGAGCATATCCAACTCGATGTCACTCGTCAAGGCTCGTGACGGCTTCCTGAAGCCCTCTGCCAGAGAATGGGCTCAGTTTTTGCCTGTGACAGACTCCTGCAGTCCTCTGCCAGTGAAAATGGAGCCTGGGCAGATCGCATGCAGCCTCCCCCAGCTCCATATTCGCTGTAGAAGGCTGTAGGAGGTTGTCGCAGCCAGGAATAGCTCAGGAGGCACCGCGGGCCAGTCCTTTGCTGTTTCCAGGGCAGCCCTCCTGGCCAGATCTAAGCACCCCATGGGCTGGATGTGGCCTGTGGCCTTGAGTTTGATACCCCTATACTACAACAATGAATTACAATGAATTACTAATAAAGCCTACAAAATTCATAAGAAACAAAGCTTCATATTTGAATTTATTTCTTTGTTAATTGAATATAATTTGCATGTTGCTGCAATGGGGCAAGACTCTGAGTGGCCTGGAGGAATTTATATGAAAAGAAATGTGTAACTGGACATGAGAAGATTTAACATAATCTGTTTGGTCTTGAGTTACTTGGGATAATATATTGGAAGATGCCAATACAGAGTCCTCAGAATTGTTGTTTCAAATTTAGACCATTTCAAGCTTAGAATATTTTTCAACTATTTGTCTCAAAGTTGCTCCCATAATTCTCTGTCTCTCTCTCTCTCGCCCCCCTCTCATATTGCACCACACATTTGTTGTATTCCTTGTTATCTGTTCTGAGTCTTGAACGAAAAGATTTGATATTGGGGGCCAGCCTATCAGTCAGAAAGTTGCCTGGGGATAAAATTAGCAGAGAAAATCACTAGGATTATCCTTTCTTGCCAAAGAATTGAATTCAGGATCAACCAATTACTATAGCTGAAAGAGTTCCATTTCACATAGTCCACAAGGTTTTCAATTATTTGTTCTGAGCATATCTTGCTCTATTCTGTTGCCAAAAAATAGGGCTCCTAGTGTCTTTTATGAAGATCAGACATTGCTGCTGGGCTTATACTCACAAACAAGATACAAAAGAAAATCTCTTTCAGAGGAACAAGAGAAAACCCAGGAATTAGTTTTATAGTAGTTCTAAGTTCTTTTAATAACTATACTGTTGTGTCTCTCCCTAGGTATACCAAAAAGGAAATAAGCAACAAAAGTCTCTCCCAAACCCTTCTTTTATGTAGGTCCACAGCTATTATATTAGTTTATGGGCAAAGTCCATTTTGGTAAATTGGGTCATTTTTTGAGCCCCATGGTTGGTTATAGTGTGTGTGTCTATGTGGGGAAATCTAGTGGGATGCTTCCTTCATAGATCGATGGCTGTTTAGCTTTTAGTTCAGAGACATGGATTAAAGCATGAAAAGTCTTTTTGGCACAAATTATTCTTGACTTTATTCTCTTTCCATTAACCAATTGGACCTTAAGAAATACAGCAAGAGAACTTTAATTTATGTTAAATCTTTATAAGGTACATATTATGAGCATAAAAATTAATTATAACAAGTGCGGACTTTAGATTTCAGTAAACAGATCTAAAAACAGATTTAACGTTAGCATAGTTATGTTTGTAGAGAGATCCTTTCACAGTGCCTTTTGCTAACAATCTGGCTGACATATTGAACAAAAAGTACATTTTGGTGAGAGGTTATTCCTTGTTATAGAAACTAATTGGAGGCCAAGAAGATGCTAGAGAGAGCCAGGCTGGTATAGTGGTTAAGGTTAGAAACTTAGATACTGTTATTTCTATTCTCACCTGGGGCACAAGCCACTTAAGTGACTTTGGACTAGTCTCTCTCACTCAACACTAATCACTTCTGAAATATATTACTAAGAAAATATCAGAGATTAGTCTAGATTGGCAGGAGTCAACACTGACTTGAAGATGCACATATATATGATAGTAGTGAGTATCTGTAGCTGAGGTGTTGGATGAGGGTAGAGGCTCTTTCTCTGACACTGACATCCCCTAAATTCTGCTGAAGGTGTTACCTAGCCTGGTAATAAAACATTTGGAAATCAACCCAGAAGCTCCACCCACACATTACATACACACACAAGGGGTAAAATGCTCCTGGTTCGGACCAGATTGGCCGATCCGGTAGCAATGAAGGCCGGTATGAATGAATGAAATAAATGGTGTGCGCTTGCGCAGATGGCACATGGACCAGGGCGGCGATGCTGGCGGCACATCAAGGAGGAGAGCAGCTCCAGTAACTTTTGGGCACTTGCCTTCCCAGGCAATCAGCCATGGTAGAAAGGTAAGGAGTAGGACACGCCGCGTGGTGACGGGCAGCGGGTCCGTGGCAAGGCTGGAGTCAGGGAATGGTGCATTCCACGACCCAGTTGAGGCAGGCAGTGAGCAGGCAGGAGCTCCGGGGCTTCGGTGAATGGCGTATCTCTGGGCCCCAGCCCCCAACCCAAAGCGAAGGGAGAGTGGGTGGTGAGCGGGTGGCAAAATAGAAATTTAAAATGTTTTCCTACTGGATTCTGTCGGCATGGCTTGGTGGGGGAATCTTATGACTGAGTGGGCGTGGCTGTGAGTGACATTGAGTTGACCACACCCACTTAGTCACAGGACACCCCCCCCCCACCAAGCCACACTCACAGAACTGGTAGGGAAAAATTTTAGATTTCACCCCTGACACACACATATGCAAAAGCAGGCCGGAATACTTTTTTTCCTCTTAGATTTTGTTTTATTATGTAAAATACAAAGAAGAGAAGAAAAAAATAGGAAATTAATGGAAGGAAAGGGAGCAGGAAAAAGAGTGTGAGTTACAAGGGGAAAAAAAATAAAAAGAAAGAAAAAGGACATTGACTTCCAACTCTTCTTAGCACAGTACAAGATAAAAATACTCCGACCTCAATTTTTTTGTTTTTACACATTAATATATAACTAGCCATTCCTATAACAGCAAATCTTTCTGATCAACAAAACCAACGTCAAAGTTTCTTTTTTCTTCAGAAGCACAAAATCCGGAACTGATATCTAAATAAAAACATATTTTCTTATTTGAATAAAATTATCAATTTAACCATTCCTGCTTTATCTTCCTTGCTATGTAAATAATGTGTATTTCTATTAGTTCCTAATAGAATAGTTCATCTTTGTGAACCATCACAATTTTTATTCACAAAATTTATTGTATTCTTTCAAATATTTCGACCTTATTGAAAAAACAGGGGGAGGGAAATCCTCTTTCTTTTCACCCTTTTTTTCCTTCAAAGTACTAAACTTTTTTTTAACGCTTTTTTAAAATCAAAACTTTCTAATACATTTTTTTCTTTGACTTATAACATACAAGCTTTAGAATTCAGTATTACATTTAGATCCCTTCCTCCAAACTAACTTTATGGAATAATATTCTTTTCCTCTTATAAATATCCTTTTTAACACAAAAAGTTTTTCTTTAAACTGGTACATCATTTTCTTTAACTTTCTCTTAATACAGATACTCTCAAAGACATTTTCAATATTATTACTTAAGCATTATATATACGTATATATAAATTACATTTTCAAATTTTGGGTTAAACCTTTCTTTCAGTTGCACATATCAAACACAGGAAGATCCATCCTAATTCCAGTTAACTCATTAAGTTTAAGTCACTCCTTCCAGCTTATCTACATGGAGTAAAATCTTTTTCTTCTCTGGAAGTTTTATCAATGAGTTATAGGCCTTCCTTTTTATCATGCAATCCTCAACCTTCTTAATGTCCTTTAAAAAAGGCCCAAATCTGTCTTTTTTCTCAACATTCTTCTTTCAGTTGTGTTGAGAGGTTTGAACTATAATAGTGAAAGTTAATATCAGGTTCTTCCAAACTGTGATGAACTCCTCTACATTTTCAGCTATTCATGAAGTTGCCTCTGCAGTTTGATAACATTTTCCTGAGTGATAGTGGGAGGGTGGGAGTAATGGGATCTTCACATGTCCTTTCTCCCCAGAGACTGAGTATCAAATTGCAGCCACACCCCGTTGCCTCTGTTCTGGCCCCAGTTTTTGACTCAGTCTAGCCCGAGAGAGAGAGAGAGAGAGAGAGAGAGAGAGAGAGAGAGAGAGAGAGAGAGATTGGACATCGAAAACACCATTCTTGGACTCCTTCATTCAAAACAGGTTTTTCTTGCAGTTCGGTTATTTAGAGCAAGCGGAAGCAGCAGGAGCCTTCGCCCTGCATTCCTGCCACTGGAGCTCAATTCTGAGCTGAACGGTCGAGCTGGCCAATTCAGATGTTCTGGCAATGCCACCGACCTAAAAGCAAATCAGCTGGGATCTGTGAGGTTCGTGCTGGTTAGCCCAGTCTGCTTGGCACAGTCACTGACCCACAGAATCACTTAAATCGCACCCTGATTGCTTTTTACAGCCTTCGGTGCTGGCTTTGGTTTTTCAAGCCACTTGTGTGTGCACTGGCTAGTTTGGCTGCCAACACAACCAACACCACTCTCCTGCCACTCTCAGACCAGGCTGACCACCTTCGGAGTCCCTGCCTTTAAATTAAATTAAATTAAATTAATTAAAACTAAGGCTCTCAGATCCTCCAGGAATACTAGTGCTGAAGAGAAGGACGCTAAGAGGTGTCTGAAAGCCCTTGAAAAGCAATTTTCAAGGGTTGCAAAGAAACATGGCAAGCAGCCAGCTTTTTCACTGACAGCTCCAAGCACTTCACACGCTTTTCAAATGGAGCCATTGGGTCAGCCACAAGGTGCAGTTCAGCAGGACTCACCACAAGAGGGAGCAAGGGAGCTAACTTCTTTTCCCTGCTCACAGTTTGACAGCACAGAAAAAAGTCTGGATCCTTTTGCTTGCATAGCAACAGACAGGCAGCTGGAATCTTCCAAAAGGTCAGCTCCTACAGTACGTTTATACCTACTGCAGCGGGGCTCCACCCAGAGGACAGTCAAGGGCCTGAGATCTCTCAGGACATGAGACTTATAATTTCTCAGGCCATTTCCAAAAGTATTGCTGCAGGTAGGCAGCAGACCTACCACCCTAACACCTTAGCAACGGAAGGCCCATATTATTTTTCTCATTCTTCATTGCCTTTGGCTGCCAGACTTGATTACCAGGGACTTCGTTCCCATAGTCTCTCTGTTGGGAGTCAGGACTCCCTATGGGGTGATAAAGGGCATGAGGAACTAGAGCTCTAGGAGGATGAGGACATGGTGCTGGATCCTCTGGCCTTTACTGGGCTCTTCCCTCCAGCCCTATTTAAGGCTTTTACTACACAAGGCTAGAACCACCACCAAATTGGGAGTGCAGGCAACATCACCAGGGGCTCCTCAAGACCCTACTGACAGTCTATTTCACACAACCTAAGTCAGTGCAGGAGGAGATCCCTACTCCTAACCTATTTTGGATGTTATTTGAAAACAATAGGATCAACCTGGAGCTTCCCCCACCCCATCTCCAAAAATTCTGAAAAATTAGATTTAATGGAAAAGGCCATCCAATACTTTTTGGATATTCAGGCCATAGAGCTGGTTCCATGGGGCCAAAGAAGACAGGGATTTTATTCCATCCTATTCACTGTTCTACCATTCGTGTGTGTGTGTGTGTGTGTGTGTGAAGAGCAATTCTGGATCTAAAATCTCTGAACACCATTTGGTCTACAGGAAATTCAAAATGAGCTCCCTCCAGTCCATCTTGGAGGGGATACGACAGGTAAGACCAATGTCCCTTCTCTACATGTTTGCATCTCAAAAGTAATTTGAGAGGATTTTTTTTAGCATCCTTAGAGAACAGCTAGTCAACAAATTGGCATATTTTATTTAGAGACCTTTACTTTGCTCCACCATCTTGGCTTCCTCTTTAATCAGGATCAGAAGATTTTAGCCACCCACAGCTAAGAAGATCAAGCCACGAGTTACTATAATAGTAAATTAAAACCATAGCTTTCAATCTTTGTTTCTCTGTTGGCTTTTTTTTCTCACCACACTTCCTTATTTGGCTTGCCTTAGCAGCCTTCTTTCTTGTTCTTTGAGACAAAAAGAGATCCCTAAAATAGCACAAGTCTTCAAAAAGGTATAGCAGGCTGTATTACAAAGAGCCTCTTTTTAAGTTGACTTAAAAAGATTAATAGTTGTTGAATGTAATTAAGAAGAGAAAGACACAACTTACTGTGCATTTGCAAAATGAATTTCAAAACAGTAGCTTCTTCAACCCTGAACAGATTGTAGTGTCATCCCAACCCCCACCCCCACCCTGGTTTTGGCATGCAGATAGCTTCGGAGTTCAACTTCAGAAGCCGGTCAGCTTACAGCTATATTGGAGGCTTCTGAGGGGAAGTTTTTTGACATATCCTGGCCGGGTGGGTCAAAAACTGATGGGATGCCAGTCCCTTCATTTGAAAGACAGAGGAGCTATACCTCTCTTTGGAGATCTCACTCAGGGCATATGTTCAGTTGCCATCTTCCTAGAATTCTTTTAATTGGTAAAACCTATTACTTAAGATAAATTCATGTCACAAGAACTACATGGTTTATATCTCAGGGTTATCCAGGAGCCTGGATAGCTCAACAGACTAAGCATTGTAATTAAAACCCAGCTGTCTGCAATTACTGCTAGTTCAAATCTCCCCAGGCTCAAGGTTGACTCAGCCTTCCATCCTTTCTAAGGTAGGTAAATTGAGGACCCAGTTTGTAGGGGCAATAAACTGACTTTGTATAAATATACAAAAGTATGAAGGCTATTGCTTAATGCATTGTAAGCTGCCCTGAGTCTTCGGAGAAGGGCGGCATATAAATCAATTAAAAAGAAAGGGTTCTGAAGAAATTGGCAGATGTGACCACGGAATCACTGAAATCATGCCAGACAAACCTTATTGCATTCTTTGACAAAGTAACTACATTAGTGGATCAGGGAAAAGCTATAGACATAGTTTACTTAGATTTCAGAAATGCTTTGGCAAAGTAGATCATAGTCCACATTTTTGGTAAGATAGAATAGTGTGGGATAGACAGAATCTCCACCAGATGAATTCACAGTTGTCTGATCACTGTGCTGAGCATGTTGTCCTCAATGGAACTATATCTACATGGAGGAAACAGGCAGTAATGTACTTCAACATTTTTCTTAGGCCTAGTGCTCTTCAATATTTTCATAAATGATTTGGATGAGGTTTTAGAAGGGAAATATCTCAAATTTGCAGACAACACCAAGCTGAACTAGGAGTGGGGGTGGGGATTGAAAAAACTTTGAAAGATAGATTCAAGATTCAGAAGGGTCTTGGTAGATTTGAGCATTGGGCCCTATTCAAGAAGATGTAGTTCAATAGTGAGAAAAGTAAGGTCCTACATTTAAGCAGGAACAACCAAATGCACAGATATAGAATTGACATATCCAGTGCAGTTCTAGTCTGAATCCTATAGAGAAATAGCATCAAGATCAGAGGAAATAATACTATTGTTCTGTACTGCACTAATGAGGCCACACTTGGAATACTGCATCCAGTTTTGATCATCAGTACAAAAAAGACCCTAGAAAGACTGCAGAGTAGAGCAAAAAAAAAATGATAAGGGGTCTGAAGATTAAATAGTATGATGGACAATTAAGGAAACTAGGTATGTCTAGCCTAAGGAAGAGAAAGATTGGGGTGATTGCATAGCTGTCTTCCAATAATTGAGAGGCTATCACAGAAAATAGGGGATTGACTTATTCTCCAAAGCCCCTTAGGACAAGAAGGAATAGATGAAAGCTTGTTAATTAGAGATCTAATCTAAGGAGAAATTTCCTGACAGTAAGAACAGTTAATCAATTGAACAGTTTGCCTCTTGAAGTTGTGGGTGTTCCATCACTGAATGTTTTCAGAAAAGATTGGATAACCATTTGTCCAGGATGCAGTAAGGTCCTGTCTTGGGTAGGGGTTGGACTAGAACACCTCCGAAGTCCCTTCCAGCCCTATGATTCTTCACTGAGATTTTCTAGATATATTGGCAATATATCATTCCTGAATCTTTATGATGGAATTTTAGTCCACCAGTAGCTTCCTATTCTTTAAAGACCCTGTCACTCCATCTGCAAGCTGCAAAGTTGGAAATAACATTTCAGAGAGTGTGTTTAATCCCATTACTTAGATGGTTGCACTAAGAGATCAACATCATGCCTACTTTGAAATTTTATATGTAATGCTGGAGTCACATAAATCATCAGATTAGCAAATAACAATATTTATTGTATTTAATTTCTCTATTTTTATTTCTATTCTTCCACAGTTAATTACTGCTGTGATCTTAAAATGGTTCTCTTTTCAATTATTCAATTCAATTATTAGTTTTATGTTGTCATTTAATTAGTTCTCATCTTGATTGTAATGTTGGGTATTATAAAAAAAGTTGGATATTATATAAAAAAATATCAATTGATTTTAACTAATGAAAGGTAGTCATAAGTGAGTGTTGATATAGAGTCCCTGCATATTATTAAGAACATTATGGGAGCTGTGTTCCTATATGCTATTTTTCAAGTTGCTTTTAGAAGACATTCCATTTTGCATTCTATTCGCATCTTTCTGATGACATCAAAGGAGCCTGAAGTAAGCAAAAGAATGCACTAAATTGAACACATAAATTGTTTCTTTTACTCCTTAACTTGCTAGTTGCTTCTTTAATTAGCATTTACTGCTAGTTAAATGCTAGATTTAACTAGCATCCTGTAACAAATGCCACAAAATAACGTACTATCAGATCTGAAGCAGCAGAATGACTTTGTTTCTAATCATAGAATGGTTCAGGTGATCATACAATTATAATTAATATGTATGCTTGTATCTAATTGTAAATTATAAAATCAGTTGCTGGAATTGGGTATGTCTAGTTTAATGACAAGAAGGACTAGGGCATCATAGCAATGTTCCAATATCTCAAGAGTTGCCACAAAGAAGAGGGAGTTGGACTATTATCCAAAGCACCTGAGGGCAGGACAGGAAGCAATGATGGAAACTAATCAAGAAAAAAAGCAACTGAGAATTAAGACGTTTCCTGACAGTTAAAACAATTGAACAGTGGAACAACTTGTCTCCAGAAGTTGTGAATGCTCCAACACTGGAGGCTTTTACAAAGGGACTGGATAACCATTTGTCTGAAATGGCATAGAGCAGACATGTGAAACGCAAGGCCCATGGGCCAGATTCGGCCCGCGATGAGCTCAGATTTGGCCTACAGGGCCATTCCAGAGATGTTTAGGGGACTGGGCTACCCCAGTGCATGCACAGTAGGCAGTGAGCACACAGGGATGGACAGTGTCCAGCAGCAGCAGTAGGCCGCATGTGCACTCGGGTTCCGCAGCCCATACAGCACAGGTGTGTCCAAGTGCCGTGACTACCGGGCTAGCCCCCCAAGCAGCAGGTGGAGACAGAGGCATGGGAGGAGACATGTAATCCAGCCTGCTGGACACACTGGGCGACCACCTATCCACTCTCACTGTTCATTTTTGCTTGCCCATGGCTGCTGTTGCTGGGATGGGGCAGGTGACTGCATGACCACCTAATGAGCCAAATCGTGTGCCTACCCCTAAAACTCTCCTCCCTGCTCTCCCCCCCCAAGCCCAACCCTGGAGATGCCCCATGTGCCCTGCACCTGTATACCTTGGAGTCCCGCAACCAACCACCATCTGCCTCACCTTGCCTTGCTTTGCGATGATGGCACCACCACCAGCAGCCCCACTGCTCCTCATCTCCCCCCCCCCTCCATCCCAGGAAGTCCAGCCTAGGCAAGGAGAGCAAGCACAGCAGCAACCACAATCCTGATGCAACCCTCAATGAAATTGAGTTTGAAGCCCCTGGTGTAGGGTTTCCTGAATAAGCAGAGAGTTGAACTAGAAGACATCCGAGATCCCTTCCAACTCTATTATTCTGTTCTGTTCTGCTCTGCTCTGCTCTGCTACTCTACTCTCAAGGAAACTATCGTGGCACTTGGAAAATAGTGAAGTTAATTATTATGTGCTAAAAAGAATTTTGAAAATGTTGCAAATTATATAAACTTTCATTATTTTCTGCCTTTGAAAATACTGATCAGATACAGAGTGATAGAATTGAAATGGTTCCGAGATTAAAGGAAAGAAGCACTGCATCATCATGCTTCCCATTCCCTGCTGACACTCCAGAAGGATACTTCAATGTTGTAGTCAGTGATATTTACTCCATTGCAAATGAATGTAATATCACTGCTTTTGCTTATCAGTCTGTGGTAATCTCTTTTTCTTTTCCATATTTATGTAATTCTCATTTTTTTAAAAAAATATTCTTGAGGTTATTTTCTGGAGAGAAAATAAGTAGCCTGTAAAATAAATTACAATTTCAAATCTTGTAAAATAAATTACAATTTCAAATCTGTCAGTGTACAATGAGATTGGTTGAGCTCCCTCAACCAATAACTCTTAGAATAGCCCTTTCAGTTCAAAAACATCATTAGTTGGGTGTGACCACTAATATCCTATAATTCTGTACACTTTTAAATTGTTGCTTATTTTCTACCATCTTCTATCACTGCAACACATAGAAATACCCACTCATCTTCCTCTCCTCTCTTCCTCTCATCTCCCCTCCCTCTCTCTCTCCTCCCACTTTTTAAAAGAGAAAGATGTTGAAAGATATCAAAGGTATCTTCAGAGTTATTCAAATGCATTTTATCTCATTTCTACAATTGCATTTTGTTTTTAAAATTTAAAATAACAGATTTGAAAGCTTTTGCCTTATAAAGCTCACTCTGTGGTAGTATCTCTGCAAATTCAGCATCAAGCAAAAGCAACTCATTTTGAAAAATGTAGAATGTGGCACCCAAGAGGAAAGAAGAGTCATAAATCTTATGACATCAGTATTTTGTTTTCTATTTCTTTGTTTTGTTTTGTTTTGTTTTTGCTGTTTTCCAAAATACCTGCTTAGCAATTTGTTCTTTGGAGTACTGGTAAATTGTGTCAAATATACTGTTTTAACAATTACTTTATTTTAGGAATTATTTTCCCCCACTGTGTGTTAATCAAATAAGGAGATAATGTTGATAGAGCAAACTTAACAAAAAAAAGTAGGTACCTTTAATTTTCTTAATTTTCAGTATCTAAATTAAGAAAGATAGTTTTTCACATTCCCCCCCCCCTCCTTTCTTTTCATACCTAGGAATTGCTATTAAAAATCAGTTATGGTGTCACACTTTGAGTACACAGTGTTTTAATAGGTTAACAAGGAATAAATAACAAAGCAGAGGCTTGAACTTCAAATTGTTAGCATAGCTGCAATAGAAACTGAAGGCTACATCCCTGAATTTTTTTTCTATATTGTTATATTTTTTCTATATTGTTATAAAACTGAGTGATTGAATGTATAATTCTTAATGAAACTAAATTTATATGGATGGAAGTAAGCAGTAAAGTACCCCAAAATTCTGTCTTAGACCCAGCACTCTTCAATATCTTCATAAACAATTTAGATAAGAGAATAGAATAGAAGGGGAACTCATCATATTTGCAGACAATACCAAGCTGACAGGAATAGCCAACATCCCAGAAGATAGGCTCAAGGATCTTGACAGACTTGAACACTGGGCCCGCCTAACAAAATGAATTTCAACATAGAAAAAAGTAAGGATTTACACTTAGGCAACAAAAACCAAATGTACAGGTACAGAATAAGTGAAACCTCACTCAATAGTGAGGAGTCTTGGGAGTGCTAGTGGACAATCATTTAAATATGGACCAACAGTGTGCTGCAGCTGCCAAAAAAGCCAATACACTTCTAGACTGCATTAACAGAGAGATAGAATCAAGATCATGTGAAGTACAGGTAATCCCTGATTTACAACAGTTCATTTAGTGACCGTTTAAAGTTACAACATCACTGAAAAAAGTGACTTACGACCATTTTTCACAGTTACAACCTTTGCAGCATCCCCATAGTCATGTGATCAAAATTCAGATGCTTGGCAGCTGGTTTATACTTAGGACCCTTGCAGTGTCCCAGGGTCATGTGATCATTTTTGCAGCCTTCTGACAAGCAAAGTCAATGGAGAAGCCAGATTTGGTGGCGCAGCAGACCAAGTACTGTTAAGTAGCACCAGCTGCCTGCAATTACTGAAAGTTCAAATCTCACCAGGCTCAAGGTTGACTCAGCCTTCCATCCTTTCAAGGTAGGTAAAATGAGGACCCAGATTGTGGGGGCAATAAGCTGACTTTGTATAAAAAAGAACACCGCTTGGGGAGGGGGGGGGTGAAAGCCCTACTAAGCAGGTATATACAAAAGTATGAAGGCTATTGCTTAATGCATTGTAAGCCGCCCTGAGTCTCCGGAGAAGGGCGGCATATAAATTGAACCAATAAATAAATTTGCTTAACGACCAGGTTACTAACTTACTGAACAACCAAGTTACTAATGGATTTTAATTTATTTTCAGACTTTGAAATGTTTAGAGGTTAACTTTTGTTTTTCTTCCTTTTGGAAATTAATTAGACATCATGCATATCATGCTGTCAATGTCATCATCAAATTGTACTTTTTATCAAAATCTATAAAAGAATCCTGAACTGCTAGATTGCATAGAATCGCACCATATCATATATTTTATAATGATAAAATATATAAATCATCAAATAATTTTACCTATTTTAACTTAATAAATTGAAGTTAAAGACTAATTAGAGCCTGTTCTTTGTAGACAGAAGCTGTAATAGGAGTTTTGTCACTGCTTTCATTCTGAATACAAGTGGATTTAGTTATAGCTTTGATATATGAAGTATGATAAGGACTTTCCTGCCTGCCATCTCCATCCCTATGGATATTGAAATGTAACATAAAACAGCTCTCTATCTAAGTCAATGTTTAGAGATAGCCTTGGAATAAATAACCCTGCATTTCATGCCAAGAACCATAAAGCTTGGGTAATTCATGAACAGTCCAAGAGTAGAAATTCAATTATGAATGCACGTTCAGGCTATATATACTTCTGATTTATATTCACTTTTAAGATTTGGGTTTCAGAAAGTATCAGTGTCCAAACAAGTTCCTACAAGAATAATTTCTGTCTCTGTGTGTGCCTCTTTCTGTACCTCTCTGTATCTCTCTCTCTCTCTTAAATTTGTGGTATCTACTTACTGTTTTTTGTTGTTGGTGGTGGTTTCAATGTACATTGCTGTTTTTAGAGGACATGTAGCAATATATAATTGTATGTCACCCAAAATTCATATGCCCAACATTTATCCAAATTAGGCCATGTTTGCTAGGTCACATTATATTTGCTTAGTCCAAGCAGCAAATGGAATGGATTGAATTCCATTTTAATATCCATCCCCCACACCTCTTTTTTGGTCTTACTTACTTGTTGTTTGTCACCTTACTCATTTTCTCTTTGCATTCCTCTGGTGGTTTGAAGTCATAGCTTGACTGCAGAGGTATTAAATTGTGAAGACAATTGGACCAGTGGTGGGTTGCTCCCAGTTCGCAAGAACTGGTAGTAAAAATTTGTAGTAGTTCAGAGAAGCAGTAATAACATTGGCTGGCCATGCCCCCGAACCGGTCCCCAGCCCAGTCGTCACTCGCTTACCCTGTCCACCTCATCAGAGGCTTTTAAAAAAAACTTTTAAAAGCATTTTTTCTACAACCTCTTCGCCCAAAGAGGTTGTAGGAAAACAAATGCATTTAAAAGCCTCTGGCGATCCTAGTTGAGTTGCCTGATTGTCAGAAGCTTTTAAAAGCATTTTTTTCTGCAACCTCTTAAGGTTGTAGAAAAAATGCTTTAAAATTTTTTTAAAAAAAAGTTGGCCATGCCCACCCAGTCACATTATCCCCCCACCAAGCCACACGCACAAAATAAACCACTCCCACAGAACCAGTAGTAAAAAAATTTAGAACCCACCCCTGAATTGGACATATCTGGCTTGCAACATACTTCAAGGAAGCAATCAGATATGAAATGTCTGTTTGTAGATCCTCTAGGCACAAGAAAACAAATAGTTGAGCAGAAGAATCTTTTAAACAATTCTTTACATTCTGGAAATTAGGAATGTGCGTATTTAAAAAATAACTTGAAAAAAATCTTGCTTGAGCAAGACCATTCATTCATTCAAGGAAGCTCTGGTGGCGCAGCAGACTAAAGCACTGTTATTAACTGTTACTAACATCAAGCTGCCTGCAATTACTGCAAGTTCAAATCCCACCAGGCTCAAGGTTGACTCAGCCTTCCATCCTTTCTAAGGTAGATAAAATGAGGACCCAGATTGTGGGGGCAATAAGCTGACTTTGTATAAAATATAGAAAAGTATGAAGGCTATTGCTTAACACATTGTAAGCCGCCCCGAGTCTCCAGAGAAGAGCAGCTTATAAATCAAATTTTTTTAAAAATATGCCCATTAAAGCAATTGAGGGATTTTCATGCTTCTGTGGTAGCCTTGAAGAAAAGGTGTGGGTGTTTTAAGAAGTCATCTTGTTAAAACTATGTAAAAATACTGCACATGTTGAAAGCATGAAAAAGAGCCATTTTAATGATGAATAAAGAGGTAGGTCAGCAACACTGAGAAAACTTAAGGTAACATTGGTAATTTTGTCAGTATGTATGCTTTTTAGTTTTTAATTATATGGCGATAGGCCTAAACATGTTGCAATTAGAAGGGAAAATAATTTTGCCCTCCAGAAATAGTTAATCAAATTTTATACATTATTTACATTATAAAGTTTATACATTGTCTCAATTTCAAGTCTGATTAAAAGCACAAACATTCTTGGTGAGGAATACCACTGTATCAACTCAACAGTTTCACTGTTTTTATATTTCAATTATTTTTGCTGTTCTTTTGGCTTTGTACTCTGCCCAACATCCATCAAAATTGGATGGCTTAATAAGAGTAACCAACTAAACAAAGTTTTTATTTCTGTTCTGGAAATGAAAAGTTTCCTGGGAGCAGGAATCACTCCTTTCTTTTCTTTTGATCTATGACCTTAAATTAAATAAATGAACATTTTAAAAAACATAGTTTTATGAACAGCAGTCACTAAAACCTTGGTGTAAATATGCTCTTTGTCAAATCAGACTTTGAAACAGTTGGGCTCTTTTTGTTGGGTCAGAACCGCAGTTTGTGCATCACTGCATTAATGTAATAATAGAAGTTATGAAAGATGATTTATGTTGCATTGTGTGCACATAGCCTGCTTCTGTTGATAGGCGCTGGATGAATTTCTGAGTTAAACTTCATGCATAGCTTATTATTTGATAATTTGGAGCAGAAAAAAATTCTCTGTTTTGAAATTTCTGAAATATTTATGGTCAGAGCCTTAACCTTTAGATGAAGGGAAAAATAACTTTACAAGGGGAAATGGAGGAGATGCAAAAGTGTGTGTAATAAATAAACAAGTTGTTAATAAATAAATATGTTAAAACATACTGTCTTTTTCCCCTTTCCAGACAGTGAAATTTTCCTCTGAGTTTCTAGGAGCTGAGCCATTTAATACTAAATTTGATGGCTAGATAGGTCAAATCCTATGTCAAAAATCATATCTTAGGCCAATTAATTAGAAAATGATTAAAATGTAAGTACAGAAGATTGAAATGACAGAAGAGAAGTTCATTTGCAAATTCATCCTGGCATTGAAGTCCTCCTAAAATAATCTCTGAGTTTGGGAAATTGTCAGCTTCTAGTCTTCAAAAATTCTGATGGTTTTTGAGACAAGCCTGAAAAGAGGAAGATATGTGTTAGTAGGGATAAGTATATACTGAGTAGACAAGGGTTAACACAGTTACACAAAGTTTGGAAAAATTAAGTATGGAAATATCCATGTATAGTTTGGCACTCATTTGGCACTGAGCTCAAATGTTTCTTGGACAAAGAAAATTCACTCCACTCTAAGAGTGAAAGAAAAGCTGGATCTTCAGATTTATCCAACTATACAGTGATATTTGAGGAAAGCAAGTGAACAGGTTGCTAGGAAGGCAAATATAATTTTGCAGATGTGACATTGAGACAATTCTAGTGAGGTCTGTGTCTTCTTGGCCAGAATTAAAAACAGAAGGTGTAAGTAATTTGTTTTCAAAAGCTGGCATACATAATCTTGTAGAATTAGGATATGTTCCTGACTTGATTTTATCCCAGCATTATTGCATGTAAATTCTGTAGTTTCATTTCTAATAGAAATAGTGCATAGTCTAAAGGGAGATCTGCTACTTCTTATAAAAGAAACTACACAGGTTTGAACTGGATATGGGGATGAGGGGGGATTGTGTGTAATTTTAACATAATGTAATGGTTACTGTCCAAAAAAAATAAAAAAATAAAATGAAATACAAAAATAAAAATAATCCAAACCTTGCAACATGTCAAGTAAGAGCACTACATCTTATGAAATCTGTCTTATCTCATAATTTGGGTTCATTTGAAAATATCCATCCATCCATCCACCTACCCATCCTGATATCTAGGTATTACCAAACAATTCCATATAGTTGTATGTTTTAACTATAATTCAGTCTACCTTTTCATAATTGGCAAAGAGTGAATCTATCAAAATAGATAGGAAGCCCGTTTTCATTGCTCACTAAAGTATTTCTATGTACTTTTTCTTTTCAACCAGAGCTTGTTCCTGAAGATTTCATTATAGAAATTCGTGCTAATGCTCACAAGAAAGTAGTATCTCCTAACTATTGACTCTTCTCTTGCAGCATGCCAGCTGGGTTTCTTTAAGAATTCATCCCAAAGTCAAGGATGCACCAAATGCCCTCCACACAGTTTCACACGAGAAGAAGCATCAACATCCTGTATTTGTGAAGAGAATTATTTCCGAAAGGAATCTGATCCAGTCACCATGGCTTGTACAAGTGAGTAATTGTTTTTAATATACAGAGTTATAAAATGGTTTTTGAGCCATTTAATTGGAAGTGATTCTCATGGTTTATCCAGGGAAGACTGTTACAATCCCAGAACCTTCTTTCTTAAGAAATCAGATTTTGAACTAAAACTTTGCATGAAGACTAATGAAAAATAAATAATAGGAAGAAAAGTAGGTTCGGTAGAGGTATACCAGTTTCCTGAAGCTTTTCAAGGTAAAATTAATGGCAAAAGCAGGTGGCAACAGTAAACTGATCTTGAATGATCTCAAGAAAGTTAAGCAGGGTTGAAACTTGTTAGTATTTGAATGAGAAATCACCAGGAGCATGCAGGGTGTTTTTAAGGTATCTGAATCTGCAAGGTGGTAGACACAGTATTATGATCAAAGCTTCACCCTTTTTATATGCATGTATTGTCACTCCTGGCTATAGGCTGAGCTGAACATTTAAGAAGACAGTGGCAAAGAATTTCTTCATTATTGTCAAGAAAATTGTGCATATATTCAAGTCCTTACCAGGAAGCAAGTTCAATTCAAATATTTCCTTTACCTTTACACATTATCATCTTCATCTTCATCTGTTTTTATATGTTAATGAGGGACATAAAAATTGCAAACATTATTGATTTTGACTTTAAATTAGTTGTTTTAAATTGGATAGATTATTTCATATCTTCTGAAGGAAAAACCAGGGACATTCTATTTAAATTCCCATCTACTTTCAATTCAGTCCACTTTTGAAATGGTAGATTTTCAGCACCTAAATCCCATCTTCAGACATCTATGGAAGGAGACTCAGTGACCATTTTTTTGTTTGTTCATTCATGTTTTGGTATGCTGATCTTTTATTTCACAGGGTTGTATATGCTTTGAAACTGATTGAGAAAGTACCTCAGACACCTGCTTTTGTTATGTAATAACTGTAGAAATTGTTCATTGACTTTGAACAGTTTAAATTTATAAGGGATAAGCCTACATGGGGAAAAAGCCTTCTGTAATATAGGTAGTGCTTGACTTACAACAGTCCATTTAAAGACCATCCAAGATTGCAATGGCACTGAAAAAAATGACTTATGATCATTTTCACACTTACAACTGTTCCCTTGGTCATGTGATCAAAATGCAAACACTTAGCAATTAACTCACGTTATGACAGTTGCAGTGTCCCGGGTCATATGATCAGTGTTCAGGATCTTCTGACAAGCTAAGTCAGTGACGAAGCCAGATTCACCAAACAACCATGTGACTAATTTAACAACTGCATTGATTCGTTTAACAATTGTAGCAATCCAAGTCATAAAATGGGCAAAATTCACTTAACAAATGTTTCACTTAGCAACAGAAATTTTGGCCTCAAAGGTCCCATTGCAAACTGGTAGTAAAGGTAAGTAGAACCCACCCCTGGACTAGCTGCTATCTAAAGTGTATTTTAAAGCTGTGAGAATCAAGCATCCAGCTTAATAAAAGCTTTCTATTCTCTATTTTCTTAATTATTGTAAGCCATTCTGAATATTTAAAGAAACAGAAAAGTAGTATATAAATATGCATATGTATACATAAAGGTTAAAAAACAAAGTTGTATTTAATTGGAAAAGGTGGTACATTATGGAAGGATCTAAATTGTTCACATAAGGAAGGTCACAGATCAGTAATTATATTTATTAGGAATCTTTAACTTGTAATATACTTTGTGAGAGCATATGAAATAAAACAAATGTGAATATTCCCTAATGTTTATATTCATATTAGAATTATGATACTTGGTACAGCTGAACAAATTACCAAAACAAATCAGAAACCTTGCTGAAGATTCATATATTTTTTGGCAGCTGCTTGAGGTAATTTCCTCTGCTTCATTTAGCCATATTATCATTTAATTAATTATGATAATCTGTGTGATTCCTGTTTATAGATGTTTGGTTATAATCAACAACAATTATCAGGTGAAAATCCGTTGGTTTGAGTAAAAGAAAACAAGAAAGGTAGTATTAAGGAAAATTTGAAGGAAATGTAAGTAATATTTCCTCAGTCCAAAAATTACTTTTGGTGACCATGCAAATTAAAATGTTTAATCTAATCTCTACAGTGTAATCTTTGTAATTTCTTGAGTATTTTACTGATCCTTTGTGAAATACTTGTTTGTTTTTGTCGCAGTTTCTCTCTCCTAATAGAATAGCCTGTGAAACTCTTGTTGAGTGAACTGAATGAAAAATAGACCATTTGCAATTCTGGAATTGATCAGATTGGTTGATTTTTTTTCCTTTTCTCCCTGACAAGTCTGTTGTACTTTACACTCTGTTCATAAGGAAACAAAGAAACAAACTTTCATTATCTTAGAGCAGGGCTTTAAACTTTCAGCCCATGGACCAGATGCATCCCATGCTAACCTCTCCCATGCCCAGTTTAGTGGGGGGGGAAAAGTCACAATTCATCATGTGACATCGCTGTGATGCTCTAAGTTTGATACTCCTGTCTTACAGCAACAAAGTGATAAATTACAGAGGTTTAAGCAGTGAATAGTGACATTACTAAAGTAAAAATGTTGAGTAACCATTCTCTTTCATAGCAGTTTGCTGCTGAAAGTCAGCAGCTTGATTTTTTAGGATTCTGCAAAAAGGGGGAGTGAACCTAAAGTTTTTTGTTTTTGATCCAAACCTTCGGATAAAAGAAATATTATTTGACTTTTCTTTTCCATGCATGTTGAGTCAGCAGCCCCCATAATACTCAGCATTACTACACTTGAAAAAAATTGAAAAGTGATTAGCATTTTTCAAAACATTTGTTTTATGTTACATCTGTTTTATGATGGCTGCCTTACAATCTTCTGATAAAAAGTTGATCTATTTATCAGGCCAATATTCATGATTCATCATTAGCCACTGTACTAATGTCCATTATGTTAACTAAGAAAGAGATAAGATTCATGTGTGATCAGTCAAAAAAAATGTGAGAAAGTTCAGAAAGCCTACTGAAAAGTTCTTGAAATACATAAAATCTTGAAAACGTTAACAGGATCTGACCTTATTAGTACTTACGTGAGAGATCACCAGAAAGCACCAACTGTACACTAACATTGCAAATTGAAAATCCAATTTCTGTATTGTTTCTAAGAAAACAGTATGTATATATCTGCTGAGAGGCAATCTTCAGCCAGGAGACTTCATCTTTTTCTACTATATATAAGCTGTAGGGTGGTTATTGGCATATGATTTATAGGCTTTGAATACTGAGAACTGAAATCATCAGTGATATGGTGAAGGGATATTGAAAGGCAAGTAGTGTTAATATGCAGAATTGGTTGGGATGGGGTGAAATAATTTCAAAAGCTGAAATTAATCTGCCATGTCCATCAGAGATAGGGCAGCATATAAGCCAAATAAAATTAATTAATTAAATAAATAAATATTATTTCATTCAAAACTGGTGTAATACTTTGAATTTATACTCATTTGAATTTAGTAGAATGTTTTTGACAGAATCAGCCAATCAGTGGCTTTGAAAATTCACATGTAGGATAAAGATAATCATTTTTGCCTCTCTCCCGTTTACCACCATGTGATATTTAGGGATTTCTTGTTTTGATCCATAAAGTTCCAGTTCAGCTAATATTTAATCCTATTTTCACTGATTTGGCCACTACTTTAAATAAATTGTTTAATCTACTGATTATAGCACATTTTTCATATAAGGATCTATAAAGTGAATATTCATTAAATCAAATAATCTGTTTCATTTATCCATAATCTATTTTCAGTCAGCTATGCAGTGTAAAATACATGAAATCAACTGGCTATGTAGTAGGATAGATTTGGATGAGTTGATGCATCATTCATTAGAAACTGTTGCCTTTACTGTATCTGTTTTCCAAATAAAGTTTAATTGTTAGTAATAGGAAGACATAGTAAATAAAACTTGCATGAAGCATTTTGGAAAAATTACGCATATTTGGGGAAAGGGACATTGGAGGAAGAGCAGGAGAGGATTGAACGTCTCTCTATTGTCCCTGATTTATGTTATTTATTTATATATCAAACTTCTTAACTGCCTGGCTCCTTCAGAGTCCTTCTGGATAGTGTGCAATTTAATCAATATAATAAAACATTAAAAACCAAATAATTTAAGATTAAAAATTAAAAAATGTAAAACAAAATTATAACATCGCAACAGAAGGAGAGATTCATGATGGAGATAAGTGCAGGGAGGAGTTCTCATAGCACCAAACAGCCCCAGGGTTATGTGGGCTCTCGTGTTCCCTAGGCAAAGGTACATAGCACATTTTTGATCCCTTATAGAAGGCCAAGATATTGGTGGCTTTCCTCACCACTGAGAATAAAATGTTCCACAAAACAGGGGCAGCAGCAGGAAAAGGCCTTCTTCCTTCACCTTTTCAGAGTTGGTGTTGGAATTCTCTTATTTTAACTACACCATGTCTTTTCTCTAAAACAGTAGTTCTCCATTACTTCTAATTAAGAAACATTACAGAAGAGGAATTCAAATCTATGGCTAGTAAAACAATGTCATACACACAGAGGTGGGTTTCAAATAATTTCACCACCTGTTCACCAAAAATGTGAGCGCATGCGCAGCTTCTGCACATGTGTGCACACACGGCTTCCGACACTCAGCGAGGCTTGACCAAGCAGCCTTTCAGGGCCTGTTTCCATCCATCTCTGCTCTCCAGAGCAGCGGCTGCTTCTCTCTGCACTGCTGGGAGAGCGTCTTATGCAATTTAGCAGCTGTGAGCTGCCGCTTTCTCTAAGTCCCATCTGCACAGTACTGCAGCACAGAGAAGCAGCAGTCATGTTGAATACTGTTTCTCTCAGCCGCAGTACTTTCTGGATTGGATTTAGAGGAAAGCAGCTGCTCACAGTTGCTAAATTGCACAAGATGCTCTCCCAGCAAGAGCAGCAATGGAGAGAAGCAGCTGGCAACCCGGAGAGCATATGGAGCATGTCTGTGAGTGATTGAGGCTCGACAAGGGACAGAAGCAGCTGCAAGATCTCTGCTGCAGTGCTTTCCGGATGGGACTTCTTGCAGGTAAGAATTATCCAGTTCATCGCCAAACTGCTTCAGCCCTTCTCTGCCCATGCTGCCTCCTCCACGGCTCTTCGGCCTACCACAGCAGGCCACAGGCCGAATAATTTGCTTCAACCCTGGGGGCTATAGTTTGAGGCCAGATGGGGAGGGCGGCAGCATGCGGGCAGAGGTCCAGGTAAAGACCAGAGCTAGGGAATGGCGCATCCCCAAGACGAAGAGCAAGTGGGCGGCATGCTACCTTTGGTGAGCAGAACGGACAGGGCGCAGAGGCGAGGTGCAGAGATTAGCTGGGCTGCATGGTGAAGGCAAGATATATATGGCAAGGTGGAGCGAGGTGGGTGGGACTAGCCAGTGGTGTGATTTGCCGGTTCTCCAAACTACTCAAAATTTCCACGACTGGTTCGCCAGAACCAGATGAATACCACATCTGCATACATACTATTACTTTAATATGTAGTGAGAAATCTTGATATCTTCTGTGGTTGGTTATTACTGTGCACTTAGGAATTTTCTATTTTTCTAATATAACATACCACGCTAGCAGCTATAAAGTTTATTATAAACATAGAAAATAATGCAGACCCAATATAACAAAACACCAGATTGATTAAATGTAAATAAAAATATGGAAATATTAAATGTATGTCCAAAGTTACAATACTAGTATCATTATGTAGTGTTTATTCTAAAACTGATAGGCACATATATCTTTCTTAATTTAAATCAACAGAATTAAAATGGCTATTTGATAACTAATAAACTAATGTAAAGAGAACACTCATCCATCAGTCTTAAAAAAACATCCACCACATAGTCCACAAAATGATAAAAATGAAGTATTTTTCTCTTATATATTATTAAAATTATAATTAATATACAATTATATATTATATATTATCACAATATATAATTTACACATAGTTACTGCATAAGGCAATCAGCAAGTTAGGTCTACCCTGATGAAGACCGACAGTCCCTAAATATGATAAATATGATAGATAGAAAAATAAATAAACAAGCAAGTAAGTAAGTAATACTTGTATTTGTTGTTACTTGGTTATTTTACTGTAAACAATTGATCCTAAAAGGCAGAAGCTTTCCACTCCTTCAATATATTCCTTGTTGAAATATAGGCTGGGTGTTGTACCTGTAGTTATTGCCCTTCATTAATTTTAATTCCATCTTTTCATTATGTTGCTTGATGTTCATTATTGTATCTTGCAGATTATTTTTGACTATCAAAGTAATGAAATCAGGATAATGCAGATTATTGTTATTTTCCTTAGGATGCTCCACAGTTTGCTAGTTTGATACAACAAAAAGATCTATAATCAACAAAGCAATTACTGATTACTGATTTCTTGTTGTTCTTTAGTTTGCATACATCAGCAATAATGTCTGTGTTCCATAGCCACACTAAAACCATTTCCTCTCCCTGCATAGTTTTAATCTGCCTTATTTTGCTAGCATGTGAAATTAAAGATATTACACAATAATTTATATACTCTGTAAAGTCTCCTTTCTTTGGTGTTAGTGCATAAACCTTTTTCAATTGAAGTTGAACCCTAATTGAGTTGTTGCCCAGTTTTGCAGGCATAGTTTGATTAGAACTGCTATATATTCTTCGGTTGTTTGACATATTTCTATAGATATTCAATTAATTTCTGTAATCTGCTGACTTGGTAATGACTGAAGTATTGGTCTAACTTCATCTCAACATTACAGGTTCTTGTAAGTAAGTAATATCTGTTAAGGTTGTTGATATCAGCACTTTACTGAATTTCAATACACTATTTGCTTCTTTTTTTGATCTTTTTAAAATCAGTGATTTTAGCATACCAGTTTAAAGGTTGAAATCTTCTGAATTAGGACATATTTTGGAAGACTTTTTGTTTTTCCCATTCTGAATCCAGTGTCTTTAAAAAATATTGTTGTAATATTGTTTCTTATTATTTCTTATTATTTCTTATTATTTTTTCTAACAGATCTTTGAAATTTTGGGTGATGTTTCCTCCTGAGATCTTTGACTTTGTTGGTTTGGTTCTTTTCATTTCTTGGTAATTTCCACCATTTATTTTAACATTTGGATTTCTTTATTTAGTTTCTTGGTCTTTGGCAGTCTGTTTTCCACTTTAATCTTCTACATCATAGTTGTCCAACCTTTTGGCTTGTCTGGGCTGCATGGAGTGAAGTGGAATTGTCTTGGGATGGTTTATTTTTTATATTTTTATTATCTTGTATTCATTACTAGTTGTTCAAGACCATATGCATGCAGCTCATGGCCACAGGTTGGACACACCTGTTCTATACCTTCTTTAATTTCAAAAAAGTTTCTTTGATTTCCTATCACTGAGTATCAGGATTTCAGTGTGATTCCTGATATTGAAG
This sequence comes from Coluber constrictor foxii, assembly GCA_038048745.1. Taxonomy (NCBI): domain Eukaryota; kingdom Metazoa; phylum Chordata; class Lepidosauria; order Squamata; family Colubridae; genus Coluber; species Coluber constrictor. Next base: position 89,558,450 of record CM075961.1, read on the forward strand.
GATATTGAAGGGAGGATGTTAATTGAAACTAAGTTAAGTGGAAGAGCCCCATTGAGGATCACCCCAATGCATACATTAAATGAATGTAAAAGTGAATGTGGGGGTCTTTAAATACGAATGGGATGCCTCAAGGATGCCTGCCTTGGGCCTCCCAGGGCGTCCCCCACACCCTGAGATACCCCTGTGCTCTACATCCTTCCTTGGGGTCCCCACAGTCACCTCCACACCTCACAATGCCTTGCTTACCTTATGGAGATCAGCAGAACTCAGAATTGTGGGCCGTTATTACTGAGCCATGTGGAGCAACCATTTGCAAACTGACCTCGGCAAAGTAATATTTTCTCCACCTTCTGCCTTTGTGCATGGCCCCTTTAACTCAAAACAGGATAATGAGACACAATTTGTGGATTGCAGTTTCTATATTTCCTCATGAAAAAAAGTTTTAAAGGAGGAGAATGTTTTAAAAGGAAAGGGGAGAAACAAGAAAAAAACTTTTTCAACTCCAGTCATCTCCAAGCTACCTCTTCGCTATTATAATTTAATTGTTATACCCCCATGTACCAATGATATATAGACAGTCTTTATTACAGTCAATAGTTGACAAATTAAACAATCAAGTTCTTTTTAAAAAAATACAGCACAAGAAATGATGCCATAGAAGGAAAAAACCTAATGTCTGGGAAAAAAACATTAAGCATCCAACTTTTACTACAATACAGTGGAGGCAAGAATAGACTCTAGGTAATAAAAACAAAGGACAAATAAATCATTTAAATACTTTAACCATAGGATGATGAAGTTCTGCATATGAAGAATATCTGTATGAATCTATGTTAATGTAAATGTATGTGAATATAAATAAAATTGTACATCAGTCAGTTACAAATGACCTAGAGTAGGAGAAATAAAAACCTAGGCATAGTAAACAGATTTAAAAAGGCATGATGTTCCTGTATTATTGCTGCCCAATAGCAGTGACTGATCACATGTTTTTGCCTTGTAGGCTCAGATACTTTAATACAACAAAGTAAATATGAATATGCATTAAAGCGCTCCTTCAATATTATGTGAGAATGTAGGAAATATGTGATTAACAGTACAGATATGCATTCCAGGGAACTTAGTTCCATTGTGGTTTGCAACTGAATTGTACTGTATACCTGATTTCAATCTGTTTCTATGAACGAACAGTGAAGATATGAAATAGCACTGAGCTTTTTTGAGCATCATTGTAGTTTCTCACATCTTTTTTCAGGGAAGAGATAATAATAAAAGAATTCAGCTTGATTCTAAAGAAGATTAGTGCTTATTTTTTGTGTATGCTGAAGGAAAAACATTTTACCTTAAAACAACTTTAAAACAAGGCCAAGAAACACTTACATTGAAGTATAATTTGATTTATTAACAGATTAACAGATGATTTATTCCTGACTGGAAGTCAGGAATAAAGATCTGAAAAAGGACAGGACTTTTATCCCTGTTTATAGAATTATGCAGATCATTTCAATAGTTACATCAGTCAGTTTGGTCTAGTAGTTGAGGCTAAAAACCAGGAGGCTGACTTTTAGCTTTGGCCAACAAAGCCAGCTGGATGGAGTTGAGCTTCTTACTCTCTCTCAGCCTAACTCATTTAAGGATTGTTGTTGTGGGGAAAATAGAATGAAGAAAATTTTGCTGGATATATCACTACCTTAAGTTATTTGTAAAATAACAAACAAATGAATACGCTATGCAATTTGTCATAGCAGCCAACATTATTGATATAATTAACATTACTGAGATAATTCTTATGCCTATTAAAATATTTAATGAATGATGGATAAATGATTGGTCCTGCATAACAGAATCTTCAATATAAATAAAAACTTTTTAGAATTTAGAATTATAACAAGTTATTTTAACATCAACATTATCAAAGGAAACCTGGATCTGAGTGCTTAATGCGAACAGTCTTCTTAGCATTCGTTGACTTCTGTGGTGAGCATGCATTCCTTTACTTTGTTTATGTCTTGTTATATTATCTACAGCTTAGAATTCCAGGCACCCATTTCTTTCTAGGTAAATTTGATCATTAAAAACACATGTGAATCTGGGCCCATGTTTAATTTATTTTAATTTATCCTCACAATGCACTACTATTTTGTGAGTGTATGCATAAATGTTTCATGTAGATTTATTAGTAGTCATCTCTGAGCCAGTACAAACCTAATATGATCACAGCAAGATCATAAGTATTCCAAAGATAGCTGCTTGATATTGTGTTCAGTAACCAAAACAAGGTCCAAAGGGTTTGTTGATACTGTTTGTTGGTGAAAATTTATATGGTCGCCAATTCACTCTCCCGACAAGATAAAAACTCAATACAAAAACAATTAAAAAAATCAATACTGCCCCTTGGTAATACAATGCATTAGTCATCTGGAATTGTTGAGTAGACTTACTTTTCTTACTGCTTTCTAAAGTGCATGTTAGAAACCATGTGATGAAAAGGAATTACTGAGAAAGAAACTATGATGGAATTTTTCCCTGCTATGCTAAATTCTAATACTTATTTAAGGTATAAGGTGGCTGAGAATACATATGGATGTTCTAACTTTCTTCTATAATTATCTCTCTAGCTCCTTTGGCTTACCCTGCTTTAGTTCTCCTCCCAAATGAATACCTTACGAGAGAAACTGCAGTGCAATTTATACAGAAAATTAACTGCAGCATTCTCACAATTCAAAAACAATTCTGATACACTTACGGTATAATAGTTCTAAAATACTGAGAATAAGTAGAAAATCAGAAGTCTTCTTAACAAGGAAGGTATTTAGGAGAAGAGAGGACAGGGTTGTTTTTGTGCGGGGGAAGAATATTTGAATTTATGTGTTCATTATTAAGGGATTTTCTTGCTTTGTAAGTTTAAAATATACTGTTAAAATACCCATGTTCTAAAACAATTGCTAGACTGTTCGGAGGCTATTGTGGAGGCACCTACCATCTGGAACAAGCTCCCCCCTGAGATAAGGAGGTTACAGTGTACTTTTCACTGCGCCTTAAAAACATTTTTATTTGAACAAGCTGGGCTGGCTTAACCTCCTTTATGTTGGGTTTTTAAATTTTTATAATTATAATTGGATTTTTAAACTGTTGAGCCAAATTATTTAATTTGTTTTAATATGATTTTTTAACTTTTGTATTTATTGTATCTTATTCTGGCTGTTCACCGCCCTGTCTGGGAGTAAGGCAGTATATAAATTTAATAAATAAATAAATAAATAAATTGGATTTTCCATTATCTTGCATAGAAGTCTTGTCTTGATCTCCAAGAAAGGATCGAAAGTGTTGGATGCTAATGCATTCCCAGTTTGGGATCCAATGGCTGATAGCTCGAGTCCTGACAGAAGATTTGGTTTATAATTCTTTTATCTTTGAAAATATTAGTTAGGAACATGGGACTTGAATCTGATTCTTACTTTATTTTTCTCACTTTACATACTAGGACCCCCCTCTGCACCTCGGAGTGCCATCTCAAATGTTAACGAGACTAGTGTCTTTCTGGAATGGATTCCTCCTGCTGATTCTGGTGGAAGGAAAGATGTGTCTTATTATATTGCATGCAAGAAGTGCAACTGGCACTCTGGGCTCTGTGAGGCATGTGGCAGTCATGTCAGGTACCTTCCACATCAAAACAACCTGAAAAACACCTCTGTGATGATGGTAGACCTGCTTTCTCACACAAATTATACCTTTGAAATTGAGGCAGTGAATGGTGTGTCCAGCCAGAATCCAGCAACACGGCACTTTGTTTCAGTCAATGTAACCACAAACCAGGCAGGTAAGTGCAATTTCACACAGATAACTAGGCTCCTGAGAGGGCGTAGGCTATAATTCTTTTCTCGGTTACAAGGTGCATAACAGAAATCTGCTTGAAATAATAATTTGCTTTCAGTAAAGAGCATTTTTTCCTCTCTTCTTCACCTTGAATTAAAGAACATGCATTACTAAACAACATAATAAAAATGTTTATTCTCATGTTAATGAACCATGCAGGAGTTATACAAAATAGATTTTCACCCTCAAATTCTCATAAAATGTAAAACATTCAGTTGTTACTACTTGTAATAGAAAGGATGGTGAAATCTACATGTTTTCCCAAGAGCCATTAATATAGCAGCTAATCTCTTTACAACTACTATTTGAAAAGGAAAAATATTAAATATATTTAGTTATGTTAGTGTACCTCTTCCATAGAATATCACTATCAGTTATTGTCAAAATATAAAGGACACTAGTTTAAAAATACTGTCATTTTATTTTTCCTGTGGTCACTGTTACAAGAAATGTGTTGTTTCTATACCGTAGGTGAAAGTATATATTCTGACAAGCATAAGATCTTTATGTGAGATAAGAAAACAGAAGCCAAACAGAGTGCTCCTAATAGGAAATATTTACACATGATGTAATAAAAGACCTCTCACAGTCTTGTACAAACTTTTAAAATGCATGCTTGCCTTTTCCTTGCTCTATAATTTTATACCATTACAAGTTTCTCGTAAAATATGTTATTTGAGGAGAAATATAATTGAAAAACAAAGTAGCAGATTTAGCATTTTCAAAACATAGTCATGAAATTGTTTTTCTTGGTTCAATCACATTGAAGAAATCGGTTTCAAATGAAGAGCATTTTGTTGAATAATATGCCATGAACAGAAGCTGTAGTTAGGAAATAATCATCAGTATCTTTTATTAAAGGTCATAAAAATCTGTAGTTAAATTTCATTCTGTTTTATTGCCAGTATGTTCTTTGAATAAGTGATTGAACTTCAATAATCAATATAACTACAGAGTAACTATAGAATTTCTCCTTGGTATGAGATTCATGAGAAACATAAATGATACTTTCAAACCATTCAACAAATATTAAATCATTTTGTTTGATTCCCCCCCCCTTTCAGCCCTTACTTAAATTATCACAAGTAGTATCAGGGGGAGGAGGTGGTTGTCTCTCTAGTTTTGTGTTATCTCTCTCATCATTGCTTTAAAACTTGCTCAAAATTTTATTTTATCAAGGCTTAGCAGTGGCGGAAAGTAAACACAATAAAGAAATAGAATAGTGATGAAAATAAACATAAGCAAATGCCTTGTATTCTCTTTTGCCTAGAATTTTGTACCATTACCCCATGAGTTTCTTTGTTTTTTACCAACCGTCTTCAGAAAGATGGAAGAACGGCAAAAGCAAAAACATTAAAAAATAAGTCATAGGCACACAATCGTAGCTTAAAAATAAAACAAAATGAAATTCATAGGGGCCAGGATCTTACCTGGTACTTTGCCCAAGGTCTGGGGAAATAGCCAAATTTGCTAAGGTTTCTGGAACAACATTAGGGTTAGAAACATATAATCTCTGAGGAGTGTCAGGTCAGAAAAGGCACACTTCCTATATCTTAATAAAAGACATGGTTTTATTGGGGGGGACCTCGATCACATACAGTCTGTCAGATCTGCCCCAATCTGATCCCTTAGGAAAGAAAGACCCTTGACTTCATTGGGTTGAAGCAAAAGGTTTTTTTTACTAAAGAGAGGTTGGCTGCAGTAAGATCAATCTAGCTCTGGATTTCGTACATTCAAAGATAAAGAAAGGTTTCCTGTCATCCCAACCTTCCCCCTCCCTGAGACCAATCCATCTTCATCTGATCAGAACTTGCTAAAATGTTCTGAGATATTTTGGAATAATAGGCATTCTTTCTCAGGGTGCCTGGCTTTGGATCCCAATGCAAACTGCTGCCAAGCTTCTTTGCCCTTCATCTCCTGGCATTCCCCCTTCCCTATTTCCCATCACATACACAAACCGTCTTATTGCCCAATTATAATACCTTCCGCTTTTTAGCCTTTGATGACAGGATGCCTGTGAGGTACCAAACTGTACCTGGCAGATCTGACATTCTGCTCCCCTTGATAGAAATATCAGCCCCACAGAGGAAAAAGAAGAGGGGAGGGAGAGAGAGAGACACAAAAATTCTCCAATTAGCAGACAGTTCAATGAGGCTTATCTTATGCAATGTTCATGGACTTTTTAAAGTAATCTGGAGGCCTTAATGTGTTGGGAACAGTGGTGAAATCTGAACTAATTTACCACCTGTTCGCTGGCCTTGCATGCATGCTGCACGCCAAAAGAAGGCTTGGGAAGATAAGTAGAGCAGCGAGAGAGGGATCAGCTGTGCTGCGTGATTTAGATTCCCTTGAAAGCAGGATTTTAAATCGCACGGCACAGCTGATCATCGGAAATACCAGTTCAGAGAAACTGGTAGCTTTTTTTTACTATCGGTTCACCCAATCCGGTGTGAACCAGTAGCATTTCACCACTGGTTGGGAATCAACCCATACAATCTCTGAGGAAGTCTTCCCAAGCTGCCAAGTACTGGTTTTTGCCCAATGTATACAGGAGTCCAAAAGTTTCTGACTTCAAAATGATGCTCTCCCTCAATCATAATGGGATCAGGAGGTGGTTGTGATGAAGGGTGCAGGGAAGGTGTGATCTCTGCTTTCAGTAGGCTGCAATGAAATACGAAGTGTATTCATCTGAGCATTTTTGACTCAAGTTCTATAGTCAGTGGGTTAATAATCCTTTTTATGGGGAAAGATCCAATATACTTTGATTCCAATTTTTTGGACAGTTGTTTAGATTGTAAGAATTTGATAAATAGATAGATAGACTGACCTTATCTCCCACTTTAAAGTTCCTAGGTTTAGTGTGTTTTTTATTGTCTTGTTTCTTATATTCATCCATCTTATCACCGGCGAGATATTCTGTAGGTGATGCACACTTTTAGCAATGCAGTCGATGGAGTGGCCTGAGGCAATTCAGGAATAGATACAAAATCTTAGCGCTTGACTAGGTGTAGCATTTTTACAAAGCTGAAGTATCCCGACACTTTTGAATCATGGCTATTTTGTAGCACCATTAATCATCGGCTCTGCAGGACGTACAATTTAGCCCTGTCCCCCCAACTAAACCATCTTGCATTGTACATTCATCCTTTCTCCAAAGCTGCTTTTAGAGTGTCTTTAGAGCCCCATCATGTACAGGTACAGCCTTATTGCTCATTTATACCCCCTCCTCTAGCCTTTATTGGCAGGATGCTTGTGAGGTGCCATGCTCTGCCTGGCAGACTTGACACTGACTGATCTTCTGCACATGCAGAAAAATAGAAGATAGTTGATCCTTCAAGTAACCAGGACCTATCTGATGATAGGCACTAAAAATGATGACCAGCACCTTGAATTGCATCTTGAAACCCATCAATGTAAATTGCAACCAATGCTATTTGAAGAGCAGCAGTATTATATGGGCGTCTATCTCTTTTGAATATAATATTACATATTACCAGAGTTCTCTATTATAAAATGCTGAAATTCAAAATTGCTTTGTTTGTAATGTTTACTATAATCTGAAAGTACCTATTCAAACTATCTTTCTGGAGAAACATTTCCCCCTGTTAATGGTCTAGGAAATGATCCAGCTTTATTCTGTTCTTTGTCAAAACTGAAAACTAAAACTAAAACTGAAAAAAACCCAAAAACTCTGCATCATATTGTAATGCTTGAAGAACTTTGAAACAAGGAATGGTTTGAAAACGTTAGTAAAAGTTAAGACATATTACTTGTGTCAAAATGTAAACAGCACTTTGTTTGTATTATATTAAATCTGTTCCATTGATAGATTTATATACTACCTTTCTAAGCAAGTTCTTTCTGGAATTCATGGGTAACATTTATCCTCAGTCATAACTACATTCAATTAAAATTAATGGTACTTCAGTTATGCATCAAGATTAATTACCTCATTGATTTCAATGGCTTCTTGTTAATAATTTAGTTGGACAGCTGTTTCTAAAAAACACTAACAATTTTGAAATACAAATACAGGTAGTCTCTGACTTAAAATAATTCATTTAGAACTATTTTACCACTCAATTTTAAAATGGCACTGAAAAAGTGAATTATGATCGTTTTTCACATTTAGACCATTGCAGCATCCCCATACTCACATAATCAAAATTCAGATGCTTGGCAACAAGCAGGTATTTATGATGGTTACGGTGTCTCGGGGTCATGTGATCACTTTTTACAACCTTCTGACAAGCAAAGTCAATGGGGGAAGCCACATTCACTTAACAACAGTGTTAATAACTTAACAATTGCAGTGATTCACTAACCAACTGTGGCAAGAAAGTTTGTAAAATGGAGCAAAATTCATATAGGAAGCACACAGTAATAGTAATGGGGGCATTAACTATCCTTATATTAACTGGGAAACAAACTCTGCACCTAGTGGGAAATCAAACAGATTCCTCACAAGCCTGGCAGACTACCCAAAAGGTAGAAAAGGGAATCAGAAGGTCAACTATACTAGACTTAATTTTCACTAACAGAGATTAAATGATAGAAGGCATTGAAGAAACAAATCTTGGTGAGGGGAGAGAAGTGATCATGCAATATTGGAATTCAAGTTTTTACAAGCTCAAGCAATACAACAAAATCAAACCAGAGTTTTGGACTTTAAGAGAGCTGATTTCAATAAACTTAGAGCTTGAAAAGGATTCCATGGATGAGAATCCTTGTGAGGAAACCACCCAAGAAACTTGGGAAACTTTGAAAACTGAGATGATAAAACCCCAGTCTAGCACAATTCCAATGAAGAAGAAAAATAAGAGATCTCAAGAAACCAGCATGGCTGCACAAAGAATTCCCTGATAAACTGAAAGACAAACAGGACAAGTATAAAAAGTGAAAAGAAGGGAGAATATCAGCAAATACCTTGAATCTGCAAAGATGAAGTCAGGAAAGCTAAGGCTCAAAATGAACTAAGGCTTGCAACAAAAGTCAAAAATAATTAAAAACAACAACCTTTTCAAGATGTAAAAAACAAGGAAAATGTCAAGGAAACAATGAACTATACTCCAAGATTCTGAAGGAACTTCCAGACATGATCTCTCAACCACTGAACCATGACTTTCAAAGATCCTGCACTACCGGGGAGTTACCAGATTTGGAAAAGGCTGATATAGTTCCCATCTACAAAAATGGAAAAAAATGGACCAGGAAATTATAGACCTATCACCCTGACATTTACACCTGGAAAAATTCTAGAAAAGATAATCAAGCAATGAATCTCCAGACACCATAACCAGAAGTCAATATTATTTATTATTATTTTATTATTTATTACATGTATTTATATGCCGCCCTTCTCCCGAAGGACTCAGGGCGGCGAACACAAGTTAAGAAACATGTACAATAAAATCGTATTTTAAATCAAATAACTAATTAATGATAAATAATAAACCCAGAATCAGAGTCAGCCTATTTGCTTGAACAGCCAAGTCTTCAGCTCCCGACGAAAGGAGTGGAGATCAAGAGCCGTCCGGAGCTCGGTAGGTAATTCATTCCAGAGGGTGGGAGCACCCACAGAGAATGCCCTACCCCTGGGCACCGCTAGATGACATTGGCTCGCCTTCGGGATCCTGAGGAGAGCGGCCCTAAGTGAGCGAACAGGACGGTGGGAAGCAGGTAGGAGAAGGTCCTGTAAATATCCTGGACCTAAATCATGTAGGGCCTTATAGGTGAGAACTAGTACCTTGAAGCGGACTCGGAGAACCACAGGTAACTAGTGCAGCTGATGCAGGAAGGGTGTTATATGGGAGTAACGAGGGGCTCCTGTAACAACCCGTGCGGCTGCATTCTGGATCAGCTGGAGTCTCCGGGTGCATCTCAGGGGCAGGCTTTATGGCTTTGTCAAAAATAAATTATGCCAATATAATGCATTCTTTGGCAAAGTGACAAAATTAATGGGCCAGCAAAATGCTGTGGATATAATTTACTCGGACCTCAGTAAGGCATTTGATAAAGTAGACTACAACCTACTATTTGACAAGTTAGAAAAATGTGGGTTAGATAGCATCACCCCCAGATGGCTGACCAACCGCACTCGGTGTCTGAAGTGGATTAATAGAATTGTATCCACATGGAGTGAAGTATGCAGTGGGGTAACTCAAGGCTCTACCTTAGGCCCAGTACTCTTCAAAATCTTCATCAATTATTTAGACAAGGAGATAGAAGTTGAACTCATCAAATTTTCAAGTGACACCAAGCTTGCAGGAATAGCTAACACTGCAGAAGATAAGTCAAGATACAAAAGGATCTTGACAAACTTGAATACTGGGCCCTATCTAACAAAATGAAATTCAGTGGTGAGAAAAGTAAGTACTTTTAGACAAGAAAAAACAAATGTATAGATATAAAATCGGTAGTACCTGGCTCAATAATAGTACCTGCAAGTGGGATTTTGGAGTCCTAGAGGACAGTAATTTACACAGGAGCCAGCAGTATGCTACAGCTGCCAAAAAAGTCAACGTAGTCCTAGACTGCATTAATAGAGGAATAAAATCAAGATTACATAAAATGTTAATACTATGTTGTAACGCCTTGTAAGACAACACTTGGAATATTGCATTCAGTTTTGGTCACCACAATATAAATGAGATTCTAGAAAGAGTGCAGAGAAGAACAGCAAAGATGATTAGGGGACTGGATGCTAAAACGTATGAAGAATAGTTGCAGAAATTAGGTATGTCTAGTTTAATGTAAAGAAAGACTAGGATTGATAGCAGTGTTCCAGTATTTTAAGGGGCTGCCATAAAGAAGAGGCGGTCAACTTATTTTTCAAAGCACCTGAAGGCAAGATATGAAGCAATGTATGAAAACTAATCAAGGAGAGAAGCAACCTAGAACAAAGTAGAAATTTCCTAACAGTGAGAACAAATAAATGGAACAACTTACTTCCAGCAGTGGGTGCTCAAACAGTGGAGATTTTTAAGAAGAGATTGGACAGCCATTTGTTTGAATGGTATAGGGACATGATGGCGAACCTATGGCACGGGTGCCACAAGTGGCACACTGAGCCATAACTGTGTGCCACTTGTGGCACCCGTGCCATAATTGTGGGCATGTAAGTGTTGCCATAGCTCAGCTCCAGTGCACATGCGTGCACCAGCCAGCTGATTTTTGGGCCCTCTGGTCCTATCAAAAGTTGGGAAATGGGTTGTTTCCAGCCTCCAGAGGGTCTCCAGGGGGTGGGGAAAACCATCTTTGCCCACCCCAGCCTCCTAGAAAGCATGTGTAGCCTGGGGAGGGTGAAAAACAGGCCTACCAGGCCCATTGTGCCGTCGCGTGCTAAAAGCAGGGGGACTTGGAGGGTCACGCGTGCATGCATGGGGGAGGGGTGCATTGAATTATGGGTGTGGGCGCATATATGGGCAACCTCCCTGCACTCCCCCCGCTTTTGGCACGTGACAGCAAAAAGGTTAACCATCACTGGTATAGGGTCTCCTGCTTGGGCAGGGGGTTGGTCTAGAAGATCTCTAAGGTCCCTTCCAACTTTGTTATTCTGTTTAAGAAACAACAAGATGATAATAAATCTCAATCAATTGTAGCCACTGATAAGTGAAAGTTATTCCTTATATGTTTGATTCATCTTTTAATTTCCATAAATGTTTTGGTATATCAATATGCATATATACCTTACATTAGTAAGAAGAGGCTTATTGTTCATCAACACCATATGGAAGTTAACATAGATCAGAATGTATGCTCACAAGGAGCTTCCTTTTCTGGTAATTCTACAGAACCCCACAACGATTCTTATTCCAGAAATATTACATATGACAAAATGTATTTAGCATATTCATTTGTTGCTGGTATTTTCAATATAAATAAGTGAACCAACATGTTATAAGGGGCATTAAATCCTTTAAATTTGTTCCCCTGTTTATCATTCTTAGTTATTCCTGATTTATCAAGAATTAGTACTATAATTTCATTTTAGAATAGGTCCTTCTATTTCCACTAGCAAAGAAGAAATGATGAATTGAAGACAGCTTCAATAACAATAAAGCTGATGACTGTGGCACAATGAAGAGCAAGTGAATAGATCAGTTATCTGTAATCCCTCTCCAGATAATGAGAAGATTTGAGATTGCCCATAAATTCTCCAGACAGTTGCTCCTCACAAAGAGACCACAAGAAAGCAGTCTCTGGTAGGTTCAGAGGTCTGGAAGATGAAAGAATAAGCATTTTTCTCAAACATCTTTAAAAGGACATTTTGTTCTTTTTTTGATCATTTTCAGAAACTGCTTATTTGCTTTTCAGCTCTTAGGAATCTTTGTGTCGACTAAAATAGTGGTCAGTTTTTAATGAAAGAAAGTTTTAAACATAAACTTAGAATAGGGATAGGGATAGGGATAGGAATAGAATAGAATAACAGAGTTGGAAGGGACCTTGGAGGTCTTCTAGTCCAACCCCCTGTTTAGGCAGGAAACTACACCACTTCTGACAAATGGTTATCCAATCTCTTCTTAAAAACTTCCAGTGTTTGAGCATTTACAACTTCTGAAGGCAAGTTCCACTGATTAATTGTTCTAAGTGTCAGGAAATTTCTCCTTAGTTCTAAATTGCTTCTCTCCTTGGTTAGTTTCCACCCATTGATTCTTGTCCTACCTTCAGTTGCTTTGGAGAATAGTTTGAGTCCCTCTTCTTTGTGACAGCCTCTGAGATATCTGAACACTGCTGTCATATCATCTCTAGTCCTTCTTTTCATAAGACTAGCCATATCCAATTCCAGCAACCGTTCTTTATAAGTTTTAGCCTCCTTTAAGCAGGTTTGTGTATATATGTGGATATGTAAATAAAGAGCAATAGAGTGATTCAAACTTTGTTTTTGGAAAGTTACAAATGGACTAAAGGTACGTAAGAATTTCTTGGAAAAATGCTTTTTGTCTTGAATTCTTGTTTAAAAATCATAATAGGATGGGACTTTGAAGGTTGGATTACTAGCAGGAAGTAGAAGGAATTAAAGATTACTATTAAAGGAGAACATTTAAATTTGATTTACATATACAAATGAATGTGTATATTTTGTATATGTATAAATAAAAATATTTTAACATTGAACATTGGACGTATTGAAATATATTTTTGAATAATGGACCCAGAAGTTATTTTTCCATATCTGACTATTACGAGCAGGCAATTTTTGATTGTAGAATTTTTTTTGTTATTACAATATATTAAATATTACCATTTGTTAAAAAAGGAATATACTTTAGATTGCACAATTCAAAAATTTAGTAAATTATCCAATTTCTCGATGACTGCTATTATATCCAAGCTTTTTGTCATTAGATAAGGATAAAATGTCAAGCATTCTATTTTTGGTTATCAATAGATTTGCTAATATAAACATCACTAAATCTTTACATTTTATTTTCTTATCTTCCATAAATATCCCCAACAATGTAATCAACCATTTCTGCAAATATTAATTTCTTAAAATTTCTAATCCTCGGGCATATATATCATAGGTGAAATCCAGTGGTGAGTTGCTACCAGTTCGCCCTGCCAGGCGAACTGGTAGCAGTGGCAGCAGGAGGTTCCTCCCACTTGCCAGGACGCTTATGTGCATGCTCAGAAGTGTCATGCGCAAGAAGCGAACTGGTAGCAAACTAAATTGAAACCCACAACTGGTGAAATCATTTCCCTTTCTCATTGCATTTATTTCATAAATCTAAAATAAGTCATTTCTATAGTTAATTAAAAATGCCAATTTCACGCAAGCCATCTACTGTTATTTTACTATAATTTTATCTAACTTGGGTACTGAATAAAAACAAAATAGGTTTGGAAACCCAAATCTTCTAGTTGTCATCATCTGTGACAATAGGTAGCTCATTTTCTCAAACTGTTTTTAATCCATTTAATGGCACAGTTTTATGCTCTAACAGGTCATTATCAAAATTAGATAGATACTATGTTACAGTTTTGTACTCTAGGCACTGTAAAGCATAATAACAGCTGCCATTTTTTCCTCCTAAACATGCTACTGTCTTGTCTGCTTTTCTTTTTTTCCCTAAAATATCTTATTAAATTCTGCTTAATAAATAAATTTCACATAGTCTATTCAAAGAGAAGAGTGGTGCAGTGGCTTAGCAATTATCATGCTGGGCCTGATCCAAATTGCTACTTATTCCTTGGCTCTGCCTTCTAGATGATATATAAGAATCTATCTATCTATCTATCTATCTATCTATCTATCTATCTATCTATCTATCTATCTATCTATCTATCTATCTATCTATCTATCTATCTATCTCTTTTAGTATTTATTTATTTATTTGCTACGTATTTTACAAATAACTCAAAATTGCGAATATATCCAACCCATCTTCCCCAGAACAACAATCCAATGAGGCTGAGAGAGATTGACTCACCCATCCCTCTGGCTTTATGGCTAAGACAAGACTTGAACTCATGATCTCTCACTTTCTAGCCTGGTGCCTTAATAACTGGACCAATTTCAATTGAGAGAATTGTGATTCATAAACACATAAACCAGAGTAATAAACAAAAGAAAGCATAATAATACAACTAGCAAAACTTCATTGACTATTTTCTTATAAAGGACAGTCTCTGTCCCACTTACCCCAGTAGGAGCTGTGAGCAATGGTAAAGAGTATGCTTTTGTTGGATAATTTTTATCGCTCTTAAATCTATCCCCCCTCCCATATTAATTAGATTACATAGTTTTTGGAAAAGTAAATCAGGAAATGATGTTTCCTGGCTTAAAGTTTATGCAAGAATCCGAATTGGCACGAAATGAATTGGAAATAAATAAAGCTTTGCCTGTTTGTAACTTTAAAATGAAGAAAACGGTGCATCAAAGGATAACAAATTTTGAATCAGTACACCTCAAATGGACTAAATTACAGAATGTGTCAAAGACTCACAACACCTGTGGTTTTGAAATTTGGCAAAATTATGGCTGTTTCAATTCTGCTGTGCAACTGCACCACTGCAGTCACATGATAGTTATTTCCAGTGCTTCCTGAACAGAATGGGAGTATTAGCTGTTGACTCTTGGCAATTATTTTTTCTAAAATAATTTCCTTTATATAAGTGATTCAACCAATATTTTACTTTAAAGATGAATATAAGTCTCATTTTCAATTGGAATATACTAGTGATATAACTAAAAATCTAAAGTATATTTGAAAAGACAATAAGAAGGGTTATAAAATAATTCCATGTCTTGAAAAATATTACAGGAAACTGATAAGTGACATTGATTAGAAATTGGTCAGTTACACTGAGCAGCTGATACAGTCTAGTAATGTCTTTCATGTGAAAACATTTATTAGTTGTGTTAATCTATGGTTTTTTGTTCAATATTTAGTCTATATTCATTTCAATGGACACTAAGACGAGAAGTAGCAAATGTAATACATTTGTGACAGGTTCAGAGATAAAATCTGTTTTTTTTCCCCATGACAGACTGCACTTTGTGCTATAAAGAAGAAATTCTGTGCCAAGAAAAACTGCAGATCAGTCAGATATTTTTTGTCTGCATCTGATTAAAAATGATGACTAAATCAGCATTTCTGTAATTTAATATAAGCAAAAACTGGTGTCTTGCACCTTAAATTATGTATTTTGTCTTCTAAATCCTTATTCTTATTAGAAGGGAAAGACTACTCAATCTCATTCCTCTGATTTCTAAAATTTCAATGCACATTCTTCATAATTATCATCATCATTTTAGCCATTGTACATCCACTGCAAGATAAAGGCCTCTTCCATATGTTTACAACCTATATGGTTCCGAGCTTTCTTTTGCCAGTTGGGCCCACAATACTTGCTGATATTTTGGGTCTCTTTCATGGATGCTTTTTATAAAGTGGGATCCATTTCATGACTACCTTGGTCCACCTGCCATCAGTTCTTTTTACTATGTGATCAACTCATTTCTGTTTCAGTTCTTTTACTTTCTTGATGCTATTGTATACTCTCGTTTGTTCTCTAATCTATGTGCAGGTCTTTCTGTCTTGTCTTGTAATGCCAAACATGTATCTTTCCATGGCTCTTTCTGCCACTCATAGTTTTTGTATTTATTGTGAGGTAGTTTCCGTGTTTCACTGTTCATGTTAGACCAGATAGCACACACTGATCAAAAACTTTTCTGTTCAGGCATAGGGGGAGGTTGTCCTTGAAAATTATGCTTAGCTTGCCAAGTGCCTATTAACCACCTTAAACACACTGTTCAGTTTCCTTTATTGTATCATCTTCTATTGAGATCTGTTGGCTAAACTATATGTCTACTATGCCTAGTTCTTCTCCAAATATATATATATTTTTTCTTTCGTTAGTGAATTTATTAAACATAATCTGGCTCGTTCTCAGATTTATTTTTAAGCCAAAGGATTCTCCTGCTTCGTGCAGCTCTTGTACGTGTCTTTGTAGCTCTTCTGGGTCTTGTGAGAAGAAAACATCATCATTTGCAAACCTTAGGTGATTTAAATAGGCACCATTGATTTTTATTCCATCTTTTGCTCAGTGTAGCTTGCAAAGTATTTCTTCAAGGCAGGCTAAGAAAAGACACCTTCCGTGCCAACCTAAAGACATGGCTCTTTCAGCAACTTCCCTGATCTGCCGTGGATTTTAACTTGGGGATTTGGGGATTTTAAATTTATTTTTTTAATATTATTTAATTTTATCTATTGTCGGGTTGTTCTACTGTAGTGAGCCTCCCCGAGTCCTACAGGAGAAGGGTGGCATATAAATCTGACAAAAAATAAATAAAATAAAATAAAATAAAATAAAATAATAAAATAAAATAAAATAAAATAAAATAAAATAAAATAATAAAATAAAATAAAATAAAATAAAATAAAATAAAATAAAATAAAATAAAATAAAATAAAATAAAATAAAATAAATAATAAAATAAAATAATAAAATAAAATAAAATAAATAAAATAAAATAATAAAATAAAATAAAATAAAATAAAATAAAATAAAATAAAAAAAATAAAATAAAATAAAATAAAATAAAATAAAATAAAATAATAAAATAAAATAAAATAAAATAAAATAAAATAAAATAAAATAAAATAAAATAAAATAAAATAAAATAATAAAATAAAAAGGTGATATTGCATCACCTTGTCCTACACTATGTGCTATTATTTCTAGTCTGTCTTTGCATTCAGAAGAATTAATACTATAAACGTGAGATTTTTAGGATGCTGATTTCTGCAAGGAACCTTTATTTCTGTCTGTGTAACCGGAGAAATACATACATGCCCATGGTAATATCCCTCATTCCATACTAGTCACGTCTCAAGAAGATGCTAAGCCCGACACACTTATTGGAGAAAGGAAGGAGAAAGAAGTGGGCTAATTCCCTAGTGAAGATGAATTCTAGATTTTTTGTGACCACATGGAAAGGATGTGCAGTGTCAACATTAATTTTACTGCATTTTCCCAGTAAATGTCTACATAATGACATTTTTAAAATAGAGTGCTGCAGCTATTCCCATTCATAAGGAAGGGTAATGGGAGCAGTAGCCAGAGGAAGAATGCATACTATTTTCAGTGACAGCTGCACTTGTATGGAACTTGTAGTGATTCTCACTTCAAAAGATTTTGTGCTACTTACTTCTCTCAGGATAAAAAAAAAATCAAATCCATAGCTAGTTATTGCAATCTAAGCAATGCATTGCAAACAAAATTATGCAATGGACTCCAGTGTTTTATCTGGAAAAGGAATGCTATGCCTTCATTTCAGGTTATCCCTCCAAGTGAATTTAAAACATGAACTCCCACTTTTTGCATTTGAAATTACAGTCATATGTTTTACTAGCAGGTTTTGGCTGCTATGAAATAATCTACTCAGAAAAAAACAGGTTGAATACAATGGATTGGAGGCGTGTAGACTTCTTGTGATCTCTCATAAAAGCTTTCTTTCATTGCTTTTTTGGTTCAGAAAACGAGTGAATAAGAGGGGAAAAAGATATTATAGAAATGTAAGTAAAACATGGAAAGGCATATTTCCTGCCTTCCTTTTCATGCTCTGCAGTGCCCAAAAGCTAACATAAAAGCCCTTTGGCATATCATCCTGGCAGCTGAATTTTTCCTGGCACTTTAACATTTTGAATGTTATTTTTACTATTGGTTCATTAAGCTATTTGGACAATTTTTGTTCATTAATGAACATTTTTTTTAAAAAAAAATTGATTTATATGCCACCCTTCTCCGGAAACTCAGGGTGGCTTACAATGTGTTAAGTAATTGCCTTGATACTTTTGTATATTTTATACAGGGTGGGTTCTAAATTTTTTTACTACCGGCTCTGTAGACGTGGCTTATTTTGTGGGCGTGGCTAGCTGGTCATGTGACCGGGTGGCCATGGCTATGTGTATAGGGACTACTCTGAGGGCTGAAAAAAGTCATTTCTGACAGGTCCTCGCACTTTTGACTGGTCCTCACATTTATGACCATCCTCACATTTATGCCCATGCAGCATTCTTAACAACCATGTCACTCATTTCACAACTGCTTCTCTTCACCATGGTGATAAGATAGGGCAAAAAATGTAAAATGTGAGGACAGTCGTAAGTTCGAGAACTGGTCAAAAGTGCGAGGACCAGTCAAAAATAACTTTTTCAGCCCTCTGAGTAGTCCATATGCATAAAAGGATACAGCAATAGAGAGGAAAGAAGGAAGGGAAGGAAAATTAGAGTAGGAATGAGGGTAAGAGAGGGAGGAAGAGAGGAGGAGGAGAAGAAGGGAGGAGAAGAAGAGGGGGAAGAAGTAAAGAAAAGTAGGAAGGAAAGAAAAAAGAGAGGTGGTAGGTTTGAGGAGAAAGATTGCTGTATAATAAAAAAGATGAAAGGGAAGAAAGCCAACCCCTAACAAATATAAGGATATTAAGATAAAGAATGAATTGTTAAACTTTAAAGAATAAAAGAGAAAAAATATGAATAAATAGCAATAATTAGAAACACACATACAAACATACAATATATTTTCTTTGAACAGAGTATATCAACCTTCAGCCTGGTGAGATTCGAACTTACAGTAAATGCAGACTGCATTAGTCTGCCGAGCTATTTAGGCTCAGTCTGCTGAGCTATCCAGGCTCAGTAAACATCTCATTGTTTACTAAACAAAATCAAGGTGGGGTTATTTTGAGTTTCTTTCTCATGCTTCCCTCTTGTCGGGACTCTATAATTTCTTCTGCAGGTACTTCCTGTACAGCTCACAGCTTGCTCATTTCTTCCCTGTATCCAGGGTCAGACCACAGACATCTATAAACGTGATAGGCCTTTGACACCTCTTTATGATTTTATAGAATTACATCTGCCAAAATTTAATATATATATATTCTTTTTAGTTTTTAACTGATATGCAGCCTCATTATGTTGGGAAAAAATTCACTGTTGTTTTTATGCAGGCATTTGGTACCAAGAAAGTGTACCAAGCAAAAAACACAGATTGTGTAGTATTTATTTCTTTAATATATATTTTACCTAACTTTACCTAACTTTTCCTACAATCTCATCTCATGGTAGTTTGCCATAAAAAGATATATGATAATAACTGTATTTGACATATTCATTAAAAAAAATATGGGATAGCAAACAAACCAAAGAAAACAATTCATTTTTCCTTTGTCTAGAGCCGTGATGGTGAACCTGTGGCACGCGTGCCACAGGTGGCAGGTGGAGCTCTCTCTGTGGGCATGCCAGTCGTCGACTAGCTCAGCTCCACTGCGCATTCGCATCATGCCAGCCAGCTGATTTTTGGGTCTGCCCTGCAAGCGGCATGCGTGGAGAGACCTAGCTTTCTCCTCACTTTCTACTGCCTGTGCCTTCCCAGAACTCTGGAGATTCCCCTCCCAATGATGTTTTGGGAGGTGGGGCTTTTTTCCCTTCCCCCAGCTGTTTTGGGAGGCAAAGGCTTTTTCCCCCTCTCCCAGCCGTTTTGGAAACTTCGCCTTCCACCCCAGCCATTTTGGGAGGTAAAGGCTTTCTCCCACCGTGCTGTTTTGGGATGGGAGGCCAAAAGGGGAGGTTGTGTGTGCATGCAGAAGTCATGTGCGCATGTGGGGGGGAGGTCACGCACATGCACAGAGGGGTGGGCATGTCGGAGGGTCATTGCATTATGGGTGTGGGCACGTGTGTGCACACACTTTTGGCACCCAAAAGAAAAAAGGTTAGCCATCACTGGTCTAGGGAAACAATGGTTAAAACAATAGTTCAAGAGACACTTAAAGCTATAATAGTTATCATTACTAGACCTATTCCCCTCTTCTTTTGTTGCGGTAAAGCAGTATATAACTTCCCAATTTTAGGATATTCTAATATTTTGTTGTGTTGTTTTTTAACATGAACTTCTTGCAAGCAAATTATATCTAACTTTAATTTTTCTAGTTTACTAAAAGTCCTTTTCCTTTTTTACAAAATTTGATTTATATGCCGCCCTTCTCCAGAGACTCAGGGCGGCTTACAATGCATTAAGCAATAGCCTTCAAACTTTTGTATATTTTACAAAGTCAGCTTATTGCCCCCACAAACGGTCCTCAATTTACCTACCTTAGAAAGGATGGAAGGCTGAGTCAACCTTGAGCCTGGTGAGATTCAAACTTACTAATTGCAGGCAGCTGGAGTTAAATTACGATGCATTAGTCTGCTGAGCTATTTTTTATTTATTTATCCAGTTCTTTTTTTATTTTATTATTTATCCTTTTTATTGCAGAGTTCAATCCATTTATGTTAATTGACAATAATTTTATTTCTTCTTCCATAATTTTACTTATAAATGGGTTTTGTTTTTCTAGTCATTCTTATCTCTCTCAGTTCTTTTGCCTTCACTTCTTCTTTTTTGCTATTTCCTCCAGATCGCTTTCATCTTCTTTTTGTTGTATATTTCTCTCTTCTGTAGCTTCCTTTCGTCACCTGTCTTCTCTTATTCTCATTTCCTCTTGTGGTTCAAAATAGTGCTCATAAAATTTTTCTGCTTTTTCTATGGAATCCAGTCTATCTCTTTGCTCCTTCCAGGTCACCAATATTCCCTCCGGTATCAGCCATCTAAAATTCACTCCATTTTTTATTAGTTCTTTTGTCAGAAACTGATATTCCTTCCTTATTTCTCTAACTCTTCTTGGGATCTGTTTTAACACTACTTTACTATTTATTTCCATTTGTTGTTGTTTTTGTTTTTTTGTAAACAAATTTTATTAGAATTTTTCTTTCATCATACATAGTCTATGAACAGAGTGCTGACCGGGTCACATCTTATACATCTTATATATATATCAATCTTTATAATCTATTCCAATCTTCCCATGTTTTCTCTAGTCATCTCTTTTATATAATTTTTTATCACAAATTAATCATTTTTCACCATAAGTTGTTATTTCAGCTTCTGCCATATTGTTCTTTTTTTTAAAGTCCATTTTACATATTTCCAATTTCAGCCATAATATTCTTTTTCCATATTTCTTTATCTTATCTTACTTTCTTCTTAATACATAAACAGTATCACTATCTGCCCTTAATTCCTAATCTCTTACAATACATCAATTAATTATCTTATTTCTCCATTACAAAATGTATTTCTCAAAATCCCCATCCCACTTTTTAACATTTCAACTTTATCTCTTAATTTAAATTGTCTTCAAAATTAAATCAAATTGCCATTTCACATTTCACATTTCATCTACTATTCTGTATTACTATAAGCAATATACATCATCATATGCAAATCTTACATTAAAAGCCTTTAACTTAGTTGACCATCCACAATTAATAATATTAATATAGTTCCTTTAAATCTACTAATATGTACCTTATTTCCCTTCCTCGTTTCCACTAATTATCCCTTCTTTAACCATTTTTTCTCCAAAATTCCACTTCTTGAAAATTTTCTCTTTTTATCCCATTCTCTTACCTTCTTTTTCTTTTTCTTTCTTTCTTTCTTTTTAATATTTATTATATCTTTTCTTCTGGATCCTTTTTCTCATTTTTAGATATATTATTCGAATAGTTCCATTTTATTTTAAAGGATCATATCTTGCTCTTTGTAGAATCTTTGCTTTTATTGTTGTTTTAGTGAATCTCACGTGTACCTCTCTAGGAAGTCTGTTTTTTTGTCGCATAACTGGTATGAATTCTAAATATTTCATCATCTCAGCAAGAACTTTTTCTTTGGTCACCACTAGAGCATCTGCTAGCAGCTCTGCTAATATCTCTGCTAGGTTTTCTCCCTTTTCTCCCTTTTCTTCCTCAATATTCTGCAATCACATGTAACAGCCAGCCCTATCCATCTCAAGTGACATTCTTCTTTATTTCTTTTTATCTGCCAGGGGTAATTTATCTGCCAGGGGTAATTCAGAATTACCAAGGGTAATTCTGTAATCAATTTCTTCCACTCTTTTATCCTCTACTTTCTCTATTCTTTCCTTCATATCATCGTGCAGGGCTTGGATCATAGCGAATTTTCACAAGAACAAATTTATTCAGAAAGGGTACTTATGTTAGAAATTCAAAATTGTGATCAAAAAGAAGCCTCTGTAGCCATGTGATTTGGATTCAGTCACTGCTGTAGCAATTTTAACTCTGTGAGTTGTCTGTAATGGGGTTTCCCCCTCCCCCCCCTTTGGTTCCTGGTGACATGGTCAAACAAGATCTGGTGATTTTTGCAGCCAGTGTGGCACCGAGGTTTTTTGGGATTTTTTGCTGTTATGTGGGCTTGAGAACTTGTGCTAGAATTGAATGCTAGAATTGCTTCTGTACATATTTTCAAATATTCTTTTTTGTTATTCTATGGTACTGTACGGTTTGTTTGTAAACACTTTAGGAACTGCTCTGCTTTTTAAGTACTATACTTTGTAAACTATTGTGTTTATAAGTATAGTATTTTGCAAAGATAAAGTTTGTTTGCATTTGCCTTGAAATGCTAGCCAGCATCTATGCAAAGCATTCTATAATGTTATGTTTCCTTGCTTTTATTTGGAGATTAGTGTATATTACTATAATTTGTAGGTTTTATATTTAAATTTTAGAAGTTCCAGAAGTTGAAGGTGGCCCATCACTAGAATAGATAGGATAGACCCTAGGCTGGATAGGCCTTTATCAGAAATACTCTCTTGTGAGAGCAGTGGGTTGGACTAGATGGCCTCAAAGTCCCTTCCATCTCTATTAGTGTTGCAAGCTGACAGTTCTGTAAATCCCTCCCCATCTCCCTCTGTACTTGGTTGGACACTCATAAGCTAATTAGTGGCAAGTGTATTTTTTAAAAAGCAACTGCAGTCCGAGAGTTCTGAAAATTACTGTTCCACACCCCTCTGGGCTGCTGTCTGAAGAAACTTGAGCTGACTAGCAGCAAATGTTTTTTTAAAAAAAAAAAACAATTGCAATTGGAGAGCTCTGCGAGCCTGCTTGGAGGCAATTTAGTTCCTCAGTGGAAGACGGTACCAGAAACAGCTGATAGGTGATCACGGAAAAGCCCCTCAATTCAGCTAAGGAGAGCAGCAATCAATTCATGAATTGGAGGAAATAGTAAGTGATATCTTCATTCATTTAACGAGCCATTTGATTCAATTAATGAATTTGATTTTAAAAATTCGTAAAATTGAATCTGACTCATTTGACAATGGGCAGGCTCCATTAATTATTAATTATTTATTAATTATTTAATTATTTATTTATTATAATTATTTACTTAATTATTTATATTCACATTCTATATGTATGTCACTTTAACTGTTCACCGCCCTGAGTCCTTCGGGAGAAGGGCGGTATAGAAATTGAATAAATAAATAAATAAATAAAATAAAATAAAATAGATTCATACCTCAATGACTACCTGTATATCATTTCTGAGAGTTTGCTTGTTTGTCCCCACTCTCCTTCTAATGGCTCAAATCATAGGGCAATATGTATTTATTGTATAATGTATTTATTGTACTTGATGAAAATACTTTCTATAATGTTTAAAAGTATCATAATTTCCAGATTATAAATGCAGTGTTTATATTGCTTACATGTTCTGTATGTCAACATTACTCATATACAAGAGACATCAGTAATAAGATAGCACAGAAAATCATTTGCAACATTGATATCCATTTTTGCATGTCTTATCTTCATCACAAGCCATCTAATGCTTGAGTTTCACATTCATCCCCACTCCAGATGGTAGGATGTCTGTTACCAATGAATTATAGCTCAGATGAATTCTTTATGGTTTTATTTATAATTACCCGTTGTTAATTGGTTTCTCTTAGCTGGTTACCAAGCTTTAAACAGTGTTTAGTAATCTAGAGAAGTACATTATGTATACCCGTTAAAGGAAGAAATTGAACTGATAATAAAAAGATATTCTGCTCCTTTTGGACTTCAGTCATGCATATGCATTTCAGCATATGTATGTAAGTATAGATAAATGTATGTTATGTCTTTGAAGTTTAAAAAATCTACTGGTTAGTTTGCACAGATTCTTGTTGATATATTTTCAGATAGCCAATTAATAAATCCATTCATAAATATATTTTTAAAAAGTCAAAATAGTCTTCAGTTTTTCTATTTCTTCCTGTAACTGATCCCCAGTTACTGCAAAATATATACATATTATATATAAAAAATATATTACATCATTGTGGTAAAAGAGGAAAACATTAGCATTAGGAAACCAACAATAGAAAACTCTCATATCTGCTTTAATCATCCTCCCTTGTATTTGTGAAATTAAAATTAATATTACTTTATTATTTATTATTAATCTCATGTCAGAGGCATTGTTTAAAGTACTTCCAGGTTCAAAGGATTAGCTAGTGACATCACCATACCTGTATGGACTTCTTTCATGTCCCTGTCCCTGTGGTGGGATTCGAGTAATTTAACAATCGGTTCTCTGCCCTAATGATTTCTTCCAACAACCAGTTTGCTCAGAAAATTAACAACCAGTTCTCCAGAAGTGGTGCGAACTGGCTGAATCCCACCACTGCTGTCAAGGAGCTGGAGCAAATGATAGGCACTCAACCCTGCCATGCAGCATCACTTGGATCTTGAACGTAGGCTTGCTAACTTCCAACTAGGGACCTAACTGCATTCCTTAATTATTATTAATTCCTGGCTATTATATGATGACAGTAATAACTAAAATAATACTGTACTAGACAATAATGACTAGAATAAATCTAGTTGTAGATTGGTTCTTAATTTGGATTGTTTTTCTTTTTATACTGTTTTATTTCTGCTGCTGCAATATTATGTTTTGGTCAGCAGCCTTTCAAAAATAGATTTTTAAATCATGATCTGTCCACAGTCAAAACTGTACAAATTATTTTTCATAGATTTTAATTAAAAATTATACTACAACTATGGAGATTTAAGAGGATTCTCATAATAGCAATATTGCTAAGAACATTGAAATGAGAATGAGTGAGAAAAATTACTAGGAACTCCACTGACTGTAGAGAGAGATTTGAACCTTGACTTTACAGTCCCAGGCTGACAGCTTCAGTATCCATATCATTTTTTTTTCCTAATAAAAAAGAAGCAAAATCTTCTGTATTCAGATTAGTACTTGACCTAACTAATAAAGGTTTTTTTCCTGAACAATCCAAATCAAACTGAATGTGGATGTTGCCACTATTTGAGTAAGGTCAGTTTTTATAGGGACAAATAATCCTATTCAAATGCTGATTGGTAGAACTAGCATAAATAGAACTGAATATCTGTCACAGTGAAGAGTGGAGTTAATTTATTAGCCAAAGCATCTGGAGGTAGGTCAAGAAGCAATGGATGGAACACATCAGAGGAAGATCCAGCCTGGAGCTAATAAGATATTTCCTGATAGAATAATTAATTAATAGAACAATTTGCCTTGTTGTGAGTGCTCCATCTCTGGAGATTTTCAAGAAAAGATTGCACAGCCATTTATTGAGGATGGAGCAAAGACTTCTGCGCTGGGCAGGGAGTTGGATTGGAAGATCTCCAAGGTCTCCTCCAATCCTATGATTCTATGATTCTGTGAGTATTGTCTTATTAGTAAACATTTCTTAAGAATACCATGAAAAGCATGCCACCCAGAGATAAACCACACCTCAGAAGTTTCAAATGTTTTTCAATATGTTCTAAACAACTTTAGGACTTCACATTTTGTATCAATAAATGTTTTCCAGAACCAGAACCCATTTTAAACCTCCGCAACTGATTTACCTGCAAGTGGCACATTTTTCATAGTATTTTGGCTAAAAATTTGAGGGTCAGCTTATCTGTGATTGTATATAGGTACTTCAGAAAAGTCTGTATATTTCTTGATAAATCCATCCACAAATAAGTCAAACACAATTTTGGAAGTACACAGTATTTTGGAAGTTAAAATTGTCAGTTGATTCATTGCTACCATACATATGGTTCTTAAGCAATTTTGAAATGTTGAGGTTGGCCACTCTTTAGCTGTGGTGTAATATTGTCTAATGAGTTATGAGTTGTCTCTCTTCTAGTTAATATCCCTTTAGTGCCGAGTTTTTTTATTCTGAAATCTATTCCACAAATGTCTCATTTGTGTTTTGATACTGTCTACCTGTCCTGGCTAACTACAATTGTCTATATAAGGGTAGCATTTCTGAAAAAGTTGTCTAGAAGACTCTGAGCATCAGTCTCCTTCCTAGCAATCTAAAGGTGGATTTCAAAACAGATTTCATACAGTATATGTCATCAACACAAACACATATTACAGTAGCTGGTTGAGTTCCGGTCTTATGCACCAGATTCAAGGTTGTAGTCTATATCCCTAATGATCATACTACTTAGAATTATATCCTTGGTGTGAAAGAAAATTCATCTAGTGTGCCTATTCTAAGGTTCAGTTTCCATTACCTTGAGGTGAAATTGAAATATTATCAAATTTCTGTTGGATTTTATTTTCATGAATCTTTCTAGGAAGGGATGAATTTGCCCACCTGTCTAACAATATTTATATTTTTTATCCCAGTCCTGTCTCTA
Source organism: Coluber constrictor foxii (assembly GCA_038048745.1). NCBI lineage: Eukaryota > Metazoa > Chordata > Lepidosauria > Squamata > Colubridae > Coluber > Coluber constrictor. Next base: position 89,585,341 of record CM075961.1, read on the forward strand.
AAGGTCTTTATCCACCAACTTTTCCCTCAATTTCTTTCTAGATCACCTGAAAACCAACTTTTCCCCTGATATTTGGTTTGAGACTTTTATTTTGGAATGCCAATGATTTAATCTAATTTTAAATTTTTTAATATTTGTATTATATGTGTTTTAATTTGGCTGTTCACCACCCTGAGTCCCCCTCTTGGGGAGAAGTGTGGTATATAAATTGAAATAAATAAATAAATAAATTAAATAAATAAATAAATAAATAAATAAATAAATAAATAAATAAATAAATAAATAAATAAATAAATAAATATTTAACAATCCATTAACGTGAGCTATCTAGCAAATATATTTTTTAATATTTGCAATTTTGTGCCATTACTGGATTATCTTCACTCCACTGTTGGTTTTCTATTACCATTATACATTCATGGCTTTAAGGAAGACCATGACATAGAAATTACAGCTTGAGGTTGGAAATGCTATAGCATGACTATTGTTTTCTATTTGATGGCTACAGATAGTAAAAAATGAATTCAGTCAAGTAACCAAGCATTTTGATAGATGATTTAATCATTTCAGGAGAAGTTAATGTTTTGTTATCTAATCCCAGAGGTATGTGATATGGTTATGATTGCCAGCTTGAGCTCCCCTCCTTTCCATTCCAGAATGCATTCTGTTACATAATCTAATGCATATGACCGAGTCTGCCAATCAAACTGGCTCCACCCTCCTGGCCTTCCCCAGTTGTTCGGCAAGGGCGAAGGTGCAGACCCATGAGACGTGTCTTCCTGAAATGAGAGAGAATTAGAAAACCACCCCTCCCCGTTCTAGTGCCCGATCGGACTCAGCAGGGTGGGGCTGACTGCCGTTTCCTCCTGACAGAGAAAGGACATATCAGGTAAAACCAACATTCATTCTCCTGGTAGAAGGGAAACGGTAGTCAGGATGGGGACATACTAAAGCTCCATGTCCTCCAGGGAGGGAGAGGTCCAGATCCGGTCGCTGTCAAGAACAATGAACCGCCTGAAGAACCCGCTATCTGAAGGCTGCATCTGCAGACGCAAAGGAGTCCACCTTATAGTGTCGTATGAATGGGCTTAGGTTGGTCCAAGTGGCGGCCTGCAGACCTTTTCCAGAGAAGCCTGGGGTACCAGGACACAGAAATGGAGGCACTCCTGGTTGAATGTGCCATGATGTGCCATGGCACGGGAATGTCCAACTGATGGTAGGCCAGAGCAGTAGTGGCCCTGATCCAGCGACCCAAAGTGGGACCTGCCACAAGGCAACCGATTGATGCCGGCTGGAAAGCGATGAAAAGAGCTTCCATCTTGTGGAAAGGAGCCGTCCAGGAGAGATAGATCCTCAGAGCGTGGCGGATGTCCAAAGTGTGCCAGGAGCGTTCCAACCGGTGGGACGGGTGGGGACAGAAATTAGGGAGCACGAGCTCCTGAGCTTGATGGAAAGTTGAGTTCACCTTGGGCAGGAAAGCAGGGTCAAGGTGAAGGACGACCCTGTCCCTGTGAAAAATACAGAGGTCCGCACAGATAGAGAGGGCGACCAATTCTGAGATGCAATGAGCTGAAGTAATCGCAACTAGAAACTATTCTTTAAAGGATAGTAAGAAAAGGGATACCTGACAAAGCTGTTCAAACGGAGGTGTCATGAGAGCAGTGAGGACCTTGTTGAGGTTCCAGGTGGGGAAGCGATGAATGACCAGAGGGTGCAGGTTGGAAGCCCTTCAGAGGAAGCTCCGGATGATGGGATGCCTGGAGAGAGAGTCGGTCGATCCACATGCTAGGACTGATGCTATAGCGGCCACCTGACATCGAAGGGTGTTAGTTGCCAGGTCTTTCCCAAGGTCCTCCTAGAAGAAGGATAGCACGTGGGCGATGGAGGTAGAAGTTGAAGGCACCACAGCTCTTGAGCACCATAAGGAGAAGGAGCGCCACATGGCATCATAAATGTGCGTAGTAGAAGGGCGGCATGAGGCTTGGATGGTGGAGATGACATAGCTTAGCAGCCTTCAAGATGAGCCACTCAACCACCAAGCGGTCAAGCGAAGCCACTTGGGGTCCAGGTGGTGCAGAGCCCTCTGTGTCAGGACCACCTTGGAGTCTGGGATACGCCAATAAGGAACTACAGACAGGGACATTAAGTCCGCATACCACGGCTGTCTGGGCCAATGTGGGGCTAGGAGAATGAGCTCTGCCCCTCGTCCAGCAGCTTCTGGATCACCCTGGGAATCACCGGGATGAGAGGAAAGGCATATAGCAGGCCAGTTAGCCACCGGCTGTGGAGAGCATTCGTGGCTTCGGCCCCGGGTTCCGGGTACCTGGTGAAATACCAGGGAACCCAATGGTTGACAGGAGATGCGATAAGGTCCACCAACGGAGTCTTGAACCTAGCCGTAATCTCCCGAAATAGATCCAGGGAAATGGTCCACACCCCTTTATCCACCAGGTTCCAGCTGAGGGCGCTTGCTTGGATGTTTGCAGAGCGTGAGATGTGGTCCACCTTGATGGAATTCAGGTGAGACTCAGCCCACGCTCCCAGGCGAAGAGTCTCTGCCATGAGGGATCATGAATGGCTTCCCCCCAACTTTGACATGGGCTTTGGTGGTGGTATTGTCCATGAGGTCCGGAATGTCCTTCCCCACTACCTGATCCTGAAAGTGACAAGGACCAGATAAATGGCCCGCAACTCGAGCAAGTTGATATTGAGGAGGCTCTCCTGTGCAGACCACTGACCCTGGGCCATGTGATGGAGGAGGTGAGCACCCCACCCCATGAGGCTGGCATTGGTGGTGAGATGAAGCTAAGGAGGTTCCCTGAAACAAGAGCCCTGAGAGATGGTGGTTGAGGCCCACCACTGCAAGGACTGGATCACCGGATCCGGCAGTTGGAGCTGTACGAGAGAGGTGTCACGTTGAGCTCTTTGGAAGGGTAGCAGGAGCCACTGTAGTTCCCTGCTATGTAAGCAAGACCACAGTGTGATGCCAAAGGTAGACACCATCTTGCCCAATAGGCAGGAGAGCTCTAAGACAGTGGCTGAACCAAAGGACAGACATTTGTGTGCTAAGGAACAAAGGTTATCCTGACAATCAGGTGATAGGGAGACAATGGATGACTCTGTGTCAATAAGGGTCCCCCAATGCAAAATACGGGTGGATGGAGAAAGATGATTCTTGGGCCAATTAATAGAAAAACCGTGGTTCTGCAGTGTGGAAAGGACCGTGGAGAGATTCTCATGGGCTGCTGAAAGAGAAGGCAAGAGAACTAAAATGTCATCTAAATAAAATTGAATTTGGATAGAGTGAGAATGAAGATGGCCAATAAGGGCCGCCATAATTTTCGTAAACACTCTAGAGGCAGAGGAGAGGCCAAAGGGAAGGGTCTTATATTAATAATGGTGTCCCTGGAAACAGAAACAAAGGAACTGACGATGTGTGGGCCATATGGGCACATATAGGCCTCCATTAGATCTATGGAGGATAGATAATCCCCCGGGCTGACTGATTCAAGAATGGAAGAGAGGGATTGCATCTTGAACCAGCGATAGATTATGAACCGGTTCAAGGATTTGAGATCTAATATGGCTCGCCATTTGCCCGATGACTTCTTGACAATGAAGAGGTGGAAGTAGAATCCCAGGGCTTGTTCGGCACAAGGAACGGGCTGAATGGCCTCAATTTGGAGAGGTGATCAATAGCAGCCAAAACGAGCTCCCTCTTGGCTCTGTCATGGGATACAGGGCATGGGATAAACTGGGAAGGAGGGAGGGAAAGGAATTCTAAACAAATCCCAGAAGAGATGGTGCATAAGACTCAGGAGTCACCTGTGGAGGATTCCCATTGCATGGAGAAAAGGGACAGGTGACCACCAATGGGACGTTTATCTGGGCTTCTTGTAGCCCCCCCGACCCCCATGAGGGGAACATTTCAGAGGAAACTTAGACCCTGTTCTGACCTGAGAGTCTTGATGAGATCTGGCCAGAAAGGGTTGTTGAAACCAAGGCTGGTAAGGCTGCTAATCGGAGGTTCGAAAGGACTGGTGCCATGAGGAAGCCGGATACCGTGAGTAACCATGTCTGGAGGCTGGAGGCAGGACCTTGTCTCTATCCCTTGTCTCGATGAGGAGAGGGTCCATGGATGGGTTGAAGAGGTTGCCAACAGAATACGGAGTGGAAGCGAGTTACCATTTGCTGCGCATATCCGCCTGCCAATTGTGGAGCCAGAAAAGGCGACGTGAAGCCCCCTTGGAGCCAAGTGCCTTTGCTGAAAAACGAGTGGCATTGAGCATTGCCTTAGAGCCAGAAGTTAGGTCAGTTGAGAGTTGGTAGTTCGACTCGGTCTATGCTGGACGGATGTGTCTTCCAGCCTCCGCATTTACCTCACAACTAGAGGATTTCAACGCTTCCTCTTTTCCTCTTTTCCAGGATCAGCTTTAACAGGCTACAGAACCTCCTGTTCTCTACAAGCTCCCAGGAAGATCGGGGAGCTCGGCTGCGTTTCAAAGGCCTTTGCCTAGCAGCCAGCCTCGGCTCAAACAGATCCTTGCCAAGAGCTCTAGTTGCGCTAATAGCCGGACGGCTAGCAACTTTGCTGACCCACACCTCTCATTACCAGGCTGAATCGGGTCCGGCACCATTCCTTTGCAGCTGGTGGTGAGTTTCTTTCATTTTATTTTTTTTTTTGCCGTGCGAACTCATCAGATCGATTTCAAAATGGCAGCTGCCATGAGGTCCATTTCTACGGCACACCAGAACACTTCAGGGAGACACAGGCACCTCAGCGTCTCCCTGAAACAACACTTCAGTAACTGGGTTTGAGCATTTGGTCTCATTTGAACTATTGTTCATTTTACAGCAGTCAAATAGAATGCACCAGCTTGATAAAGATAAACCAGACTTTTGAAGAATCCTAGATTATTGTGGGCAAATGTACCCAATAATAAACTAAGAATCCTGGTGTCAGGTCTGCTTCTGTTCAAGTCTTAAGAAAGAAAAACTCCAACTCCACTTCTCTTTTTTAGAGAAAAGGTACTTTTAGTAAGAAAGAACTGATAGCAGCAAAAGCAAGGCAAGATCTGAGTAAAATCTGCACCAAGGTTACACAGTGAAAGACATCCCAAAGCCTTCCCCTATGGTCTAGTCCATAAGGACCAATCAGCATCCAATATAATGTTATGGGAAACCTCTTCAGCAGAGGATGGATGCCTCCAGAGGTCCCAGGATAGTTGGACAGTTGGCCTTGGAAAAGTCCAAACAACTCCACTCCATTGATGGGTAGCAAACCTTCATTCCAATTCTCACTTTACACCAACTCACTTCCCCTCCCCAAATGCCAAAACTCTTCTCCTCATTTCCATGGCAGCCAAGGGCAAGCAAACTGAAAAATGCATGCTGGAGATCCGGGTGACTTATAATAAATATTCAAACTACTAAAAGGTAGTTTGAATATGAATAATTTCAAACCTGGAATAAATATTTTTGTATTCCATGATTAAACAAAATATACTGCCTTTAAGAATTTTTTTGAGATAAAACCAACTCAGCTGTTTATAGAGTAAAACAAATGACAAATTTTGAATTTATGAATCATGAAACAAATAAATTGAATGACATTCTTTCAAGTGTCCTAGGCCAGAACATTATATAATGTGATTGGAATATATTAATTCTGGATTTTCCTGCATGGACTGTTCTTGAAATGTAGGTGGCATATGGCATGGTAGAATTAGAGATTTTGGGATATGTTTATTTCTGTCTAATAGACTCTGGGTTTATGTAGTCAGATCTAGTAGACATAGCCAGTATAGCAACTGTTTCTCATAGCTGGGTTAACATTAATTTATTTTGGTTTTGAAAGCAAAGGGATTGTAAAAGCTGCTGCTCTTAAAGTTTTAATGTGAGATAAGGAAAATAAAGCAATTGATAGGTTCTCCTTGATTTGTTTTTCCCACAAGCTATTCACCAACTGCTGTCATTAACGTTGGTTGCAATGAGCTGACTTGGGGGAGGCAAATTTAAATGGCTAGAACAGTTTTCAGAAAGTCTTATGTAAGTGCCCAAACTCTTTCAGACAGATTTAGTGCTAGTCTGGAACAGTGCTAAATTTGTATTTAAAATGGTCCTCAAAAGAACTGACAATTAAGAAAGCAGAAATTGCTCTCACAAATGAAGAAGACATTGGAAAAAGGCATGAAGAATATGTATCCCAGGATAATGTTGCAGGTCAGTCACTGGGATATATGACCAGAGGTTTATATTTCCAAAGCTTTCAGGCTTATGCTGCAGCCCATCCTCAGGGAACTTCTCACTCTCCCGAATATGTGCACTAGGCTGTTCTATGTGTTGGAAGAAGTGTCCACATGGATTTAGTTCCAAGTGGGGAGAAAGACACTGGAAACATGGAGGTTGCTTGGAAGGATGCTTTAATAGTGAACATGACCGCATGGGTTTGAAGTCCTGGATAACTTGAAGTACTGGGTAGCTGATCACATGGAATGGAGAGTGAGAGATATTTATACCCTCTCGGGCCTTGCCTTTCTGTTCCTGTGCAAGGGCATGTATCCTATTGATTGCAGACTCCCATGTGGAGTCAGGTTTGTCTGAATTGAGTTTGGTTGAACCTTGCTGGGTGATGTAATGAAGGAACTTGGTTGTGCCATGTGGTGAATTCTGTTACTAGATGGGTAGAGAGTTTATCCTATTATGTCCTGAGGGTCATATCTTAATCCCATTACCCTGGAACTGAGGTCTTTTGTTTTGTAGATAGGTTGGCCCAGTCTTTTGTCCTGTAGATAAACTGGCACCAAAATATCTGCTGGGGGCAGGGGGCTGGGATTGAGTTTCTGTTTCCTTTAAGGTTTTTATTTCTCTTTTAGGGGAAATATTATGCCTTTTTAATATTTCCTAGGATATTTCATTCTTCTAGAAGGGGCGGATACTAACTTTCTTCATATCATAGCATTTTTGTGGTGCCTGGTTGCTTACTCATCTATGACTTAAAAGCAATCTTTACAAATCAGATTTTAATTGAAATCAAACTAATTTAAGGGTTATTATGTGATTAAAATAAATGATTTAGCACACATTAACTTTGATTCAGAGATGCAAAAAGCTATAAATGTTTATGAATATATAAATTAAAAGGAGAAATTCAGTTATGGAACCTAATATTTAAAATCAAAAACATTAAACATTTCAATATGTAATCAAAGGTCAAACACAAAATTTATAAAACTTTTGAACTCTTAATAGGAACCCATTTCATCCAAGGTTGAATCTGTCGTAATGCTTTCCCAACCGCTACATAAAAATTACAGTACTACACAATACAGTAAGAATTAAGTAATAATTCATATCCAAAAGAGTACAATATAAAATAAAAAATTAAGAATTAATTCTTCCAGCCATTTACTTCCTATTGTATAGGACTGTGGTGGTGAACCTATAGCACACATCCCAGAAGTGGCATGCAGAGCCCACTCTGCTGGCACACGTGGCATCGCCCCAGGTTAGATCTACCGTGGTATTTCTTTTATGAACTTGTTTCCCTGCAAATGATGAAAAAGAAACTCACAAAAGAAAAATATCTTACCTCTTGTCCCACTGCCATTGTTGGAATGCCCTACCTCTCGCCGGCCAGCTGGTCTTCAGATCTCTGCTGTGCATGTGCACACATGCTGGTGCATGCGCTCATTCATGTGCACCTTTCAGTTTGGGCATGCATGTGCACAGTTTGGGCACTTGGTGTCTAAAAAGTTTCACCATCACTGGTATAGGACATTTTACCTGTCTGAATGCAGAATCAGACATCCACATACCATGGAGATCAGTGGTGGGTTTCTACCGGTTCACACTGGTTCAGGCAAACTGGTAATGGTGGCGACAGGAGGCTCTGCCCACCCGCCCAGATGTCATCACGGACGCTTTGCATATGCGCAGAATCATTGCGCATGAGCAAAGCAAGTGCATGAGCGCTCACAGTTCCAAACCAGTAGCAAAGGTAAGTGGAACCCATACTGATGGAGATACATAAGAATTTTGACCTCAATTTACTTCAGCACAAGTCTTTTATAAAACACAGTTCCTCTTGAATTACCTTGACTATTTATTTAGATCTTGATACCTAACCAGAAGTCTGGGTGATGCTATCTTTTTTGGTTCAGATACATTCCAAATTTAAGAAAGAACTGAAATAATGCATTGAGATATTTACAAGAGTATGCATGGTGAAGAAGACTATTCTGACAGATATAAAATATATCTGACAGAAATATAAAACTTCACATATTTATTAATTTAACATATTCTATAACTATATACTCTATAACTATTGTTACAAAAGCAATGTCTTCCCACTAAATTTTCAAGTTTAAAAATCATTTAATTGTTGTTTTTTATGATTAACCCACAACATTATTGATACCATAGAGACAAGTCAGAATATAGGTATTTTTAATGTATGTAGAGAGTAATACAATTAAGAAAAGAAAATGTGATGGCAAATAAAAAAATGAGCCTAATAATCAAGTTATATACTTCTCTACAATTCCCCCATGTGGGCAGTGGAATATCAACACCTATGTAATCTAACTGCTATTTATTCAAAATGGTTAATATTTAGCTTTTCATGCAGGAGTGAAGATTAAAAACAAAAAACATTTATTTGAAATTAGCTGGACGATCGTGCTTCGCTATGAAACTATGTTCTCAGGCTTGATAAATTGACACTTGCAGCCTGAAACTTAATGTAGAATGTGTAATTCTGTAGCATCAGAGTGTGTAATATAATGCATTTGGCAGTTGGAACAGAGGGGGAGGGAGAGTAGAACGTCCTAGCCTGCAGCATCCATTAGTATTCATCTGGCTAGCATCCTGTCAGTGTTTGAGAGAGTTGAGGGGTGTTTGGAAACTCAAACAGTATTTGCTGTGTGAACAAGAAGGAGACAGGAAGGAGGCTGGGCGTGGTTTAGCTTAACTGTTCTGTAGTAAAGCTGTTTGCTGCTATGAAAGTAAAGCTGAAAGTGAAACTCTTCTGCTTGTGTTTTAACATTTGGAACAGATTTCTTTTCAGGTGGTGAGGGAGAGTAGAACTCCTTAGCATCAGAATGTGTTAATCATAATATAGGAAAGACTAATGCTCTGATGGTCATTTTGAAAAATCCTTTCTTAGTGAGCACCTAGAAGTCAAAAGGAACATACATAGCAAATTTCAAATTTGTAGGCTTTACGGTTCTGGGGATTTCGTGATTAATGTGAGAGTGGTTTTTGCTTTTATGTATATAAATAAGCAAGGCCTCTTTCCCTTTTCAAAAGCTGGTTTTAGCAGGACCAGATCTGAATGGAAAAATCCTAGCAAGAGAAGAATTAGGGACTGGACTCTATCCATTCTTTTCAGTCTAAATTTGCAGTCTGACATTTTTTTCTCATGTAACTATGTATAAGTACAGCCCCTAGATTTATCATGAAAGAGTTTAACATTTCACAAGTGTCTGGATTTATCAGAATAACGTACAATAGATCTAGACTAAAAAGGGTAGATATTAGGGAGTGAAGTTATTCATCCCACTCCACACCACCACATACACAAAAATATATTTGGATATTGTAGAAAATTCAAAGGGAAAACTGAACAGAGATTTGGCCTGCTATGGTTAATTGAGATAGACTAGATTTTTTTTTCTCTTGTCATTTTTTTAAAAAAATGCAGTTATTTCAAGGTATGTGAAATAAAATGGCTATGTGACTGGTAAATGCCTACATCTTTCAGACTTTCTAAAGCTAAGTCTGAAATACCATGGAAACCTCATCATTGTCATATAGCATAGTTTCCATGGTAATTTTTACCCAGCCCCAGAAAACACTGAAAGAAAGTAAAAATCTTGTAAAGTTGGGCAGATGTTCTGTGTTGTCTTCATAATAATTTGAAAATTAATGTGAAGAGTAATAACAAATAATTTAAAAAAACAGTGTTGACTGCTTTATTAATTAAACTAAGCCAAACTTAGCTCCTCACCAGAGAAATCTTTGAATTGCAGAGTAGCTTTCTGCCCATGCTCATTGAGAAATATCTAGGTAGAGAAAGTTCGCTAAAAACTGCCAAACATCGCACTGTATGAAAGGAATATTTGTAATATCTCATTTTTGAAGATGTGTATGGACATGGGCAAAAAAGAGGACAGATACTAAAATGTAAACTCACAGATACCTTGAAAGATATAAAGGTAGATTAATGCATGATAAAAAAGGGCTATCTAGATTATGTATTATATGAGCACCTGCAGTTGCAGATTTTAAAATCACATATACCGTATATTGTGAGTCTTGAAATATCATTATCGATTATTATGCCCTTTAAACATATTTCTGCAAACATATTTTGTGTAATTGTAACATGGTAAGGGAAAAATATTATCAGGATTTCTGTTTAACTCACTAAGATATTTAAAAACAAGTAGGAAAAAAAAACTAAACTGTTTGTTTAGGAAAGAAACAGTAGATCAAAAGATGCGTATACTGACCAAAATTTAACTAATTTAGTTTTAAATACTTTTAGCAGTTTACATTTAGTCTTTTGTTAAAAATAAAACAGAAGTGACATCTGTTTGTGCATATTTGTCCAGAAGAAAGTATTGAAAATAATATTGGATTGCTTAGAGCTCTCTTACCATTTGAATAAAGAATATAAAGATTAAGTCCACGTGGAGGCTAAGCAAAAGAAAGTGATCAAAATGCTGTTACTTCACATGGAGCTGAAACTGACTGCTAGATGTGAAAAACAACATCCAATTAGAGCAAAACACCTTGGGCAGGAGAATTTCCTTCCTGTTTATTTGGTACCCTGTTGCCGAAGCAGCATAAATATGGTTCAATGAATTTACACTTGAAAACTGATTTTGCAATATACAGCTAAGGGGGTTGGACTAGAAGGCTTCACGATTCCTTCTAAGTCTGTTATTCCTGTTCTACTTTTCTGTTCATACCAGCGGACAAATATCTTAATTTTTATTTGAAAAATAAAAGTTTGAAAACCTCTAGTTACAGGAAGAAACCATCCTATATGACAGTGATGGCGAATCTTTTAGAAACCGAGTGTCCACACTGCAACCCAAAACCCACTTATTTATCACAAAGTTCCAAGACAGCTATTTATTTATTTATTTTATTTTATTCAATTTATATACCGCCCTACTCCCGAAGGACTCAGAGCGGTGAACAGCCACAAAATAAAATACATCATACAAAAGTTAAAAAGTTTAATGTATATTAAAAATACATTAAATAATTTAGACCCAAGACGAATTTAAAACACCCAATTTGTATAAAACTGAATTTAACCTGAATAATGAGGTTTTACTACCTAAAATAATGATAAAAATAGCATAGTTCAGCTAATTGTTCTAAGAAAACCATGATAAATGAACTTTTATGCTCCTTCATTTTTATCTGCTTTTGAAATATTATGTTTAGCAACAATAAAAAAAAAACTTTTGTAATATCATTTCTCTCTTTCCCTCTCTCTTTCTCTTCCACCTCTCTCTTTCCCTCTCTCTCTCTCTTTCTCTCTCTCTCTCTCTCTCTCTCTCTCTCTCTCTCTCTCTCTCTTCCTCCCCCCCCCCCCCAGTGTGGCTTGGAGCATTTAGAAACAGATTAACAGAGTTGGAAGGAACCTTGGAGGTCTTCTAGTCCAACTCCCTGCTTAGGCAGGAAACCGTACATCACTTCAGACAAATGCTTAATGCATTGTAAGCCGCCCTGAGTCTCCAGAGAAGTGCGGCATATAAATTGAACCAATAAATACAATAAATAAATAAATAAATAGTAATCCAATATCTTCTTTAAAATTTCCAGTGTTGGAGCATTCACAACTTCTGGACGCAAGTTGTTCCACTGATTAATTGTTCTAACAGTCAGGAAATATCTTCGTTCCCTCCCTCCCTCCCTCCCTCTATTTCTATCTCTATCTCTTCCCGGTGGAGCGGGGGGGGGGGACCCCTGAACTTAATAAAAGTTAAACATTAAGGGTTACAATTAAGTGTGTCAAAGGATTGGAGCAGAAATAAAATCACACAAGTCCAAGTATGTAGCACCAAACATCTTAAAGCATTCTGCAGTCAAATTAAATGTGCCAAGTTCACCTTCTGGGTCCCATTCTCCTAAACTTCTCCAGATGGAGCGTAATTCCTCAGGCATGAAATCTCATTTCTCCTCAGCCCAAAGGAAATTCTCCTGCCACATATTTGGGCAATAAACCCAGCTAACTAGTAGATCACTTGAAATTCAGATGCAAGTTGTTACTTTCTGCATTTCTTTAATTTCTCCCCTCGATCAGCAAAGCAAATCCCTATTTTAATATTTCTGTGGTTTCACAATCCATTTCTACAGCATTTCCTCATTTCAGCCTGTTTGCAACATTTATTACTATTTCTCTATATACACACACAACACCTCCTCATTGTAAGTCTCTCTTTCTCCCCCCCCCCACCCCAGTGGGGAAGCAGGGCACCCCAACAACCGAAGCTCTGCTGGAAAAACAACTGACCAGATGTCACTTGCTATTTTTGCCAAGCCGAGACAATGCAGAGTCGCAATGTGGCTCTGTGCTAAATATGACTGTACTGCACAAAGCTCTGTGAGAGTAGGGGGCAGGCCATGGGGGCAGCAATAGCAAATGTACTGCAATGAAGGCAGAATACTGTTTCACACTTTTTTTTTTAGTCCCTCAAACTTTTGTTTCCCTGCAAATGATGGCGAGAAAGGTGATGGAACTGGGCTGGGGCAACGGGGCATGTGTCCACAGAGAGGGCTCTGTGTGCCACCTGTGTCACGCATGCCATAGATTCTCCACTAGGACTATATGATAATGTGTTCCATTGGTGGAGAACTCTTACTTCTTATTTCCTAATGTCTAATATATATTTACATTGTCTATTGTTTTTAATTTATGTGGATTCAATTTATTTGTCATCCATCTCACGGTTTGAGGCAATTCTGTTTCTTGCTCTTAGAGCCACTGGAGCAAGTGGAAATAAATCTGCAATGTATCCTCCATTCATATTTTTTAAAAAGCTAGTTGTATCTTTCAACCATTTCTTCTTCAAGTTAAACATTTCAATTGTTACTCATAGGACTTCATTCTGAGTCCTTTCATGATTTTGGTAGCTATTTTCTGGACCTGTTCTAGTTTAAAAAAAACAAACATTGGTCTGCAGAACGGAATGCAGTACTTGACATTAAATCTGAATAAGGCAGAGTAGCACATATAGGCATAGTACTTCCTGCAATCTGGACTGTGCACACCTTTTGATGCACCTCAAGATGTTGTTGATCTACTTTGCAGCTGTTGTGGCATGTTGAGCTTGTGATTCACTAGTATTCAAATCATTCCCACATGTGCTGGTCTTGAGTCAGATTTTCCCTATCTTGTTCTATTTGATGGATGGATGGATGGATGGATGGATGGATGGATGGATGGATGGATAGATGATAGATAGATAGATAGATAGATAGATAGATAGATAGATAGATAGATAGATAGATAATTAATAGATGATAGATAGATAGACAGACATATAGACAGATGATATAGATAGATAGATAGATAGATAGATAGATAGATAGATAGATAGATAGATAGATAGATAGATAGATAGATAGATAGATAATAGATGATAGATAGATCGATCGATAGATAGACAGACAGACATATAGACAGATGATATAGATAGATAGATGATAGATAGATAGATAGATAGATAGATAGATAGATAGATAGATAGATAGATAGATAGATAGATAGATATAAACACTTCACATTTCTCCATGTGAAATTGTATTCTGTTTCTACACATTTTTTTAGCCTGATTGAGGGATTGTTGGCGTTTTTTTTGTGTATTCTTAGAAATAATAGCCACTTCTCTGTGCTAGGCATTCCCTAAGCATTCTAATACCTCATCCATATCATTTAGAAAACTGTTGAACAGCACTGGGCCCAGAGCAAAGCCCTGTGGCATCCCACTGGAGATGTCTCTCTAGGTAGATTTGATCAATTTTCTAGCTATTTTTTTACTACAATCTTTGACCCAACTGTGAATCCACCTACATTGAATTGTGAAGCCTGTACTTCTCTATTTAGTTATTTAAAATGCTATAAGAGACTTGGTTGTGTTGTTTTGTGTTGCAATGCAATGCTAAACTAGAAATGGAAGCTAATACAAAATGCAGTGGTGATGCTCTTACTAGACATAAGCACTAAGATTATGTTTTTATTTTATTGACTACATTGACTCATAGTTCATTTCCAGAATCAATTTAGCACAAACTTTTAAACTTTAAATAAGCACTGCAATATTCAAAGGACTGCTGAGCTTTTTAAATGGCTGCCTGTGTATTAAGATTTTCAAAAGAGATTGCTCCTGCTATAATTGGAGGAATTATAGTTGACACCAAAGGCAAAGATTTACTCATCAATATCATCTTAATGTGGGATATTCCCATTAAATAGATATATCTAACGTTTGGGATTGTTTCAATAACAGGTGAAGGTGCTGAAAGTTTTTTAATCCACTTAAACTTCTATACTATTCTTATATATTTTTAATTACATCAGTGATGCTACTCCTTTCTTTAGTGTTCTTGTTTTATTATACTGATTTTAATATGTGAAGTACAGTTTTAATATTTTGTATTTTATTCTAGAACCCTGTTGAAGAAAAGGAAATATATCATGTACATAATTAAAGAAAAATTGTTCACTTATTTGACTTTTGTAATTCCTTTAATTCATGGGTATTGTTCATGTAAGAACCAATGACCTTTAGAATGTAACTTTCATAGCATTATTTTTTTCCTGAGATCAGGTTGCATGGCTTCCATTTCATGCTTTTAAATGGAATGATTGCAGATTTTGTTTGACTGCAAAGATTGTATTACATTTTGTTTGACAAGGAAAGCTAAAAGGTTTAGACTTTATGCAGAATTTTGTAATTTAAATGTATAGAAGATGCAAAGTAGCTATGATTACATGCCAAAACCACAAAAATCAATTGTACATACTTAATTGGTCCTTATCTTGCAGTTATAGTATACAACATGTCTTTTTACAAAGATGGAAAAAGGGTATAGTTCCTACCCTTCTGAAGTACTCTAGGTGTATAGTTACCCTTTCCTTTTAACTTCATTCCATTCTCTCCATCCAGCATTATCTCTACTAAACATGTAAGCAATTTAGATCATTAAAAATTTAGATTAGTGAAAAGACCACCACATGATAGTTAAAAAGCTTGCAAAGAACCATAGAATTTTAATAATCAAATATAGCTAAAATCAAGATGATTACATCTATAATAACAATGTTAATTTTGTTGATCCAATGCCACATCCTAAGGTTTTTCATTCTACTCTTTTGCTTTGGGTGTTGTATTCTATATCATTACTTTCTAAAACTGTTTCATTTCTACCAAATAGGAATTAGAAGTGACATTATTTGGAAGATGGGTGGCATATAAATTTAATAAATAAACAAAATTAATAACAAAACCAATTGAAGAAAATTCTACTGAAATTAAGTTTAGTAAAAACCATTAAATCAAAAACTATCTCTTTTCTTCTACTAGAATAAATGCTTTGTATCTTTTCATACTCGTTAAGAATCAGTTATTAAAAATTATGGCAAAAATATCTGGTATAGCGTCAGATATAGACTTAAATGAGAAATCAGGATTTCCCACTATATACATTTTTCTTGACAAGATAACATTCATTTTCTAAAATTGCTATTACTAGTTTCTTCATCTTCATTTGAAGATGCTAAGAGTTTCCTTAATTTCAGTATCTCAGGTACAGCATTACATTTGAAAAATGAATTTCCATTTCCCCACAATTTGAAAGATGAGCAAGGGGTGATAAGTGGAAGTGTGCAAACTTGACATGTACATAAAAACATTCACATTAAAGAAAACATGATACTTTGTAGCTTTGAATATGTTCAGTTAATTCTCATGCTAGGTGTAATAGAATTCTGCATGTTCTTGTATTTTCTCTTGTCAATAGAAATAAACCTTTCCAATTTCTATTAGAACACTATGGAAATATTGCTCAGATAAAATTGCTACCATTTTAGATAAGGGTACATTTTCAGGGGTAAAAATAACCTCCTAAATATTGGAGCTAAATGACCTTTAAGTTAGTTCTACTTTTATAGACCGGACTCTAGAATTGTGCCGGTAGATTATCCATTGTTTACATTTTTATCTTTTTTAAAAAGATGGTATATATATGGTATAAATATAATACCATAGAACATGCATTTTAAAGAACCCAGGGCCAGAAATTTTAGACGTAATGATTGTAATGATATTTTCTGATTGCCTCATGTCCTCAAAACTCACTATCACTAAAAGGATTAAAGAAACTCCGCCCACCCACCCAGACGTCATCATGGACGCTCTGCGCATGCATATTCCGAAGTGGTAGTGAACCCACACGACAAAGAATTAATCTAGATCTGATCTACAAAAGTTGCTCTTATTAGAAAACCAGCTACACTATAGTTAAGAGTGGGAAATACTAAGTCTCCTGCAAGTGATGATAGCTGTCCGGTTCTTAATTTACAATAATTTTTGCTCAGAAATAAGAAACAACCTACAGAAAGATGGTCTAGGTTTACAATTTTTTAAAACTTTTCAAAATAATTGCTTTTATTTCCCATTTGATCAAACAATAGTTTTGATTTTCTTTTTGATTTCTTCTTTTGTTTCATATGACAGCACCATCTCCAATCACGAATGTGAAAAAAGGGAAAGTCGCCAAAAATAGCATTTCATTCTCCTGGCAGGAACCAGATCGACCCAATGGCATCATTCTGGAATACGAAATCAAATATTTTGAAAAGGTGTGATAGTCTGTTTCCAAGATCATATTGACTTTGATTTCTTTACTCTTCTGTTCTTTTGGAATAATTTGTATTAAAAAAGTATTGACATCATTTCTTATTTTAAATTACTGCCAAATATTATATTGGATTCCTAATATTGGATTAGGAATTTTTAACATTTATGTTTATGCATGCATAGGCATATATTTTCATTAATACATTATTTGTCTCAAACAAAAAAACATTTTAGTTTTCCTATCAGTTCATTTTCAATCATATTGCATTAAAATAAAGATGATGTACACTACAACATCATACTCAAAAGTTGCCATACTTCAATGGGACATCTTCCAAGAATTGGAGTTTAATTATTGAGATTAGATGAACATGATGATATTGCCAGAAAGTCATTAGTTATTTAAGATAGCTAACAAAAATAATTAAAAATCCTGTAAAATAAAGCAGTGTTACATAATGAAATGGTAGGATGCTTTAGTTAAAAATGCCAGTAGTGTTTTGTTGGCAAAGAAGCTTCAAACTAAAAATTGCTGACTTCATCTTTCTGTTTCTTAATTATGCTCATTTTCCATTTTTCCATTTTTATTATTTTGGGAACTACCTTGGTTAAATGTTTTAGTTTCAAAGTGCCAGGACAATACAAAGAGAAAATCCACAAAAGCAGCTTTACTTGCCCAACTAACAATTCCAAATTTCAGTTTGACTGAAAAATAATGAGGCCTTTGCTTTATAGATTCCTAAACCGTGTCCTACATGATTAAGCTGAAATTTCCTAAAGAAATTGTTAAGTTAAGCACACTTAGTTGCCCATTGGTTCATACTACACAAAAGCATCACTAATAGCACAGGCAGCAGAAGAAAGCAAGTAAATACAGTTTTATATATTGCTGCCTATTAACTATTGATAATCAGGAACATTTTATACTGTTCACCAAAATACAGTGTTTTTTTGTCAGTACTTTCTTCCCAGTTTTAACTACTGACTATGAAAAAATATTTCAAAATCTTTCTTGAAAAAGGTATGCAGACCAAGATCCAATTCAAATTCGCCAATTTGATTCAAAAGAATGCAGTTTGTCTTGACATTTAGCTCATCATGGCATCTTCTAGAATCATCATTTTAAGTGATGACTGGATAACGTGAAGATGAGATGTGCCCCTAATGGGAACATGGTCACAGAATGTATTTTTTCAGTTTGATCTGATAATAATAAACTTTTATTACAACTTTAGTCCAGAAACATTGTATAGAACACATTCTCTTAATAAGATTAAAAAGCAGGTAGAAAATATAATAAAATTAATTAATAATAAACATAATAGCAATCATGTGAATATCAATGGCGTTCACTAAATTGGCACTAATATTCAGGCTTAGGTAGAATTAATAGAAAAAAATAGAGGGATAAAATGGAAGACAACATGGAAAGATAGTCCTGAGTGAATAAAAGGAATGACAGATAAGAGTTATGCTTTCTAGTAGAGCAGTTTTTTAAAATAGGATCTATATATGTTTTCTAAGATCCTGTAGGTGGCTTAAGAATACCATAGAGCCATCCTCACATGGGCATAAACACTGCTGAAAAGATATGTTTTTATGCCATCCAAATAGAACTGTGGAGAGCAGTGCATCCAAGCTTGTCAAGGCAAAGGTTTAATGAAAAATCAGAATTGGAATTCAGGCAATGGCACTTGCCTATTTGAGAAAAATCAATGAAATGTGGAGTTGCATTCTAGGCTTATATTGGTTTGGAAATTAATATCCCAGATATGCTGCTTAGAATGATGCTTGGCAACTTTTGAACTAGAGAACTTGGCAGATGTTCTCTAAAAAGGAAACTAATGAGGAGTTTGCTATTAACTCTTGTTAGACTGGTTGATTTAAAATGATGCTTGACAAGCAGTAAAGCCAACTCTAAAGGGGGGGGAAATAATCAGAACGTAATGAGATAGTACCAGGCTTTGGAATCCACAAAATCAAACCTGTCTCTAACCATAGGGGAGCGTTTTTTTTACATATCTTGGAATTGCGAGGGTAAACTTGGAATGGACAGCTTATAGGATTTTAAAGATTGTAAAAATGCAAATCTGAACATCATGAAGAAACTGAGAGATAACAATAGGAAATTTGATTTGAAAATTCATTTAGAAGTGTTAATTTGACCAACTTGCAACCATATTATTTTGTAAAGCAATTTTTGTTTAATCATATGATATGTTTTAAGAATAAATTCAATTATTTAAGAGTAGTTTAAGTACTACATTATTAAACTTTATTATGCTTAGTATTATTTTTGGTACCCTTTTATGAAACTCAAATGTAATATAATAATAATAATAATAATAATAATAATAATAATAATAATAATAATAATAATAATAATAATAATAATAATAATAATAATAATAATAAATTAACATTTAATGACACATTTCATCATAGGGCTTCATATAAAAGAAGTTAGATTCAAATCTCATTAAAATTATTATAATAAATAATATAAAATTGAAAATAAAATTAGTTTCACCAGATAGCTCTCAGCAATATCTTTATAAATTTCTGTGTTATATCTGTGTTAAAAATAGTTTCAAGTAATATTTCTCATTAAAAAAACAATTACATTAATGTAATAGTTCTCATGCTGTGAATATCAAAAGGCACATACATCCATTTAATAATAACTTTAACAGTAAATAAAAAACTGAGTTTTATGTGTTCCTTCTGATAGATAAAGTATGCAGGAGAGTTCAAGTTCCCTTATTTGCAGAGCCATGGAACAAGCTATATGTTCCTTTTTCTACACAAGTATCTCTTTTCTTACTATTAAAATGCATTGCATGCACATCAAAATTAATGCTAGATTAGGGTAACTGTTAATTGACTATGAAGTTAGGTTGTAAAGTTGAATAAAAGATTATTATTAGCTTAAACTTAGATGCATATATAAATCTATATCAACTTTAATAGTTAAGAAAGGGAAGGGAAAGGGAGGGATATAAACCTATACCCAATTCCTAAGTGATGAATTATATCACCACAGACAAAAATATTGGCAAGAATCAGACCCAATGGTTGTACTTGCTATTTATGAAATTTATTCTTCTATATATGTGTGTTCATGTATGTTGTTGCACCAAAAAAGGATCAGGAGACCAGTTATACCATCATCAAATCCAAGCAGACAAGAATTACAGCAGATGGCTTGAAACCGGCTTCAGCATACGTTTTCCAGATTCGTGCCCGCACCTCAGCCGGTTATGGTGGCTTCAGTCGAAGATTTGAGTTTAAAACGAGCCCAGTGTGTAAGTCATTTTCATTACCGACTACCCAGGTCTTTATTTGTGATTATGAGAAAATCATCAGCTGACCAATATTTTTGCAGGATCATTTCAGCCTTATCATAGTCTTCCCGCTTTAGGCCACCAGGCTTAATTTTCTTCAGACTTATCAGTGACATGAGTTAAGTAATCTAATTTCTTCAAAACTATGCCATATATAAAAGTTGCTGATTATAAAAAAATCATCAAAATTTATCATTATTATATTAATAAGTTGATCCCAAAATGAAAAAAAGTGTAAGCCATGAGTAAGGTCTAAGTACTCTGTACTTAAACAATTGAGGACAAAAGCAACTTGGGCTTTTTTATATTTACCATATTTTTTGGAGTATAAGATGCACTCCCCCCCCCAAAAACAGGCTGAAAATTTGGGTGCATCTTATATTCCAATATAGGTTTTTCGAAGCTTTTTTTCAGCCCTAACCCGCTAGCGAGTGAAGCGATCTTCCGCACTTTGCCTGCTCCCTCCGACTCTCAGCTGTGCTTTAGAAGCTTTTTTTCAGCCCTAACGAGGCGCTAGCGAGACAAGCAATCTCAGTGCTTTGCTTGCTCCCTCTGACTCAGCTGTGATTTAGAAGCTTTTTTTTAATCCCCAAGTGCATGCGCACGCTCAAAACCAGCAAACTAATGTGCTGAAGCTGACTAGACTAAGGATGCTAGCCAGATGAATACCTGGCAGGCAGATAATTATTTTCCTACTTTCCTCCCCAAAAACTAAGCTGCATCTTATACTCCGGTGCTTCTTACACTCTGAAAAATATGGTAACATGGAAGAATATGAATGCACACTTGGCAAGTCCCAACAGGCAATCTTATTTCTCTGGTAATAGTGTGGTGTATGATATCATATATACCGAAGCATAGAATAGATTTCAAAGGAAACATAGTAATGGCATATAAATATAATTATTAATCTTAGCATATGAATGCACACACCATCCAAGATCGAAATTTTAAAAATGTAAAAGATAATGGCAAGTGAGGAGTTTTGTCACTGTTTTGCAAAGATTAGTTTATTTTTTAAAAATAGGTTACAAAAAAGAAAGAAGAACAAGTTATACAAGTCCTGTATAACAGTGGTCCCCAATTTTTCTGGCTCTGCAGTCTGGCAGGGGCAATGGCAACAAGGGGAGGGAGGGTTTCATGTACGCCACTTATGCAAATGGAGCTTCACACTCTCACCTGCTGCTTGTGCAGCCCAGTTCCCAACGGGTCACAGATTGGTGCCGGTCTTGCAACCGGGGGTTGAAGACTCCTACTCTATAAGATTCACATGAAGAAGTCCTTGATGAAGAGATAGATCTTGATTAGGTGCCTTAAAAACATAAAGAGTAGGCACTTCAGTGATTTCATGGGGAGAGAATTCCAAGAAACTAATGTAACTAATAGAGAAGATTTCTTTGTAAATAAGCATGCTAGTGTTCCATAAATGCAGGTGTCATTGCATTTAAACAGATCTATACTACAATACTTCACATTACTATTGCCTTGCAATTAGGTCATGGTAATTACTTAAATTATTTATTTATTAATCTTCTTAACCACCCATCGCCCTCATATATGGAGGGCCTTTTATTATTGCTTCATCTAAGGAATCCTTAGATGTGCCATTAAGGAGTTTTTGATTCTTTATGATCATATAGATAGATCTTCCCCATGATGTTCTATTACTAACCTGTTCTTTCAGATCTCCCAGAGGTACATATATTGCCACTATAACACCCCACCTTATTGCTGGTTGTGCTTTTCTAGTCTTCCCCCTTTCTTAGCAACAGAGCCTTTTCCACAGAGCTCTGTCTTTGTAATGATTATCAACAATGAGGCATGAAGAATGAGAAAAACCTTTGGCAACCGTGAGCATGTTTGATATACAATAGTTAAATGGATTGAAGCCTTTCTCCACTGTAAAAAATATTCTTGAAATCTACAAAATTAATAATGCAATAAAGAGAAAAATGTTCTCAAAAGTATCTTATGCTGCTAATATAGCAAAAGTGCATTAGATGACAGTTTAGAACGAGAGATAATGGTTTCAATTTCAAGCACAAAATCTTATACTCAATGTGATAGGACTGTGCTATCTCTTGAATAGTGGTTTGCTAAAGAATGAATAAAGGCCATGATACTTTTTTAAAAATTGAATTTGGCCAAACTTCATAGGACTTCAAGACTTAGTTTTCTCTTTAATATGATTCTTGCATCATCCTGAAAACCATTTTTAAAATTGGAGATAATTTCAGATGCCACTTATAATATTAAATGAGGATATTACATCATTTTACATCATTTTTTTCCTTTCTGATTTTGCTCAGCTGATTATTTAGTTATTTATTTACCTGCCTTTTTGTTTAATCAGTCATTCAAGATGGTTTGAGTCAGGTGCATTAAGTTCTTTAGTTCTTGATTTAGATATGACGCTTGCTATCTTATGTCTAAGCACTGAAAATGGATGGCGCTGGAGTATCAGACCCATATCCGGCCATTGCCAGCAAAGCACACCCCAGGGGCTAGGCCACAATGAGTAGGAGGGCTGCCATGGTAACCCTTGAAGGCTAGGGCGCAGGCCTAGGTGGGGCTGCCATAGGCGCAGATCTTGGTGGTAGTAGACTATGGCTTTTTTTTAAAGAATATCATATTCTGTGTGCCTGTGAAAAAGGTTCTGTACAGGTAGTCCTTGACTTACAACTATTCATTTAATGACGATTTGAAGTTACAGAGGCACTGAAAAAAGTGATTTGTGACCACTTTTCACACTTATGACCAGTGGTGGGATTCAATTTTTTTAACAACCGGTTCTCTGCCCTAATGACTGGCTGGGTGGAAATGACTTAGTCGGCATGGATGGGTGGTCATGTGACTGAGGGGGCATTGTCAATCTAACATCACTCACAGCAAGGTAGGGCAGTTCAAGTGGGCCGATGCTGTAGAGACAGGGCCATCTGAAGGGGTTTGGAATACGTACCATTCCGAGCCCCTGCCCCCCACCCCTTGGGCTGACAAAATCCATCTAAAGATCACAATTGCCTGCCGAGCCTTTGCTGGCAAAAGGAGGCTAGGGGGAAAAAAAGAGAAGGGCTGATGGAAACACCCCATGTTCTGCCTCCAATCAGCTGTCTGCACCATGCTGGATCGCGATGGGGAGGTGGGGGAGGAAGCAAAAAGCCAACTTGGTCCATATTCACCAGCACAATTGCAAATCTCTCTTCCAGCTCACTGGTTCAGGCATTGGGAGCTTGAGGGGTAGATTGTGTGTCCTGAAGGCATGGGCAGCAGAAATGGACTAGAAAGACATGCTGTGGGGGGGGGGAGTGTGCTGTGTGGGAGCGGGGACCTGCGGAGATCAGGAAAGACAAAGGCAGGTAGTTCAGGCAGCAGAAAGCTGGGCCGGGGCATGGGGGAGGCAGCTGGGTGAGGAGCAGATATTGGGAAAGGCAGTTACCTGAGGCAGAAAGGTAGACCATGCACGGGGACCACATGGTTGAGACAAGCAAGCGAGGGAAACAAGAGAGCAGCAACAGCTATACCGTGGGCATGACTCTAGGCATCAGCCAAGGCGGGTGGCGAGATAAGGAGTGACTGGGCGAGACGGGGCGAACCAGTCATTTAACAACTGGTTTGCCCAAACTGGTCCAAACTGGCTGAAGCCCACCTCTGCTTATGACCACTGCAGCATCCCCATGGCCACATGATCAAAATTCAGATGCTTGGCAACAGATTCATATTTATGATGGTTGCAATGTTCCAAGTTCATGTGACCACTTATGCAAACTTCTGACAAACAAAGTCAATGGGCAAGCCAGAATCCCCTCATAATCATATTACTAACTTAACAACTGCCGTAATTTACTTAACATCTGTGGCAAGAAAGGTTGTGGAGCAAAACTTACTAAATATCTGTCTTCTTAGGTACCTAAAATGTTGGGCTGTCATTAGGCATGGACTGTCTATATGTAGAATACAAAATTCAGGAACCCTATAGTTAAATTGGGAGAGGGGGAATGTACATGTCAGAAAAATAGTCAGAATATACACCTTTGTTCCAGGCATTGATCCAGAACACACTTCTCCTAGGCATAGATGTTCTGGGGTGGAAGGTAACAGGGAAAAGACAGAGCCAGAAGTGAACAGTGCAATGTATAGTGCATAGCACAGGGCAGTAAAGAAGGGACAGATAGGAGAAGATCCTGGAAGAATCTGTGAAAGAAGTGAGAAGGCCAGGAAGGGCCTTCACCCATTCAAGGGTGGTAGAAGCAATAGTGAAAGGAAGAAGAAAGAAGGTATTGAAATCATGGCCCACCTGGAACCCCTAGGCACAGAATAAACATATTTTTCATTTTGTGCATACCTCTAATTCCTGATGCCCTTAGTTGTGAGAAGGCCATGGCTCTGAGTTCAGAAATATTATGCATGGGTTTCTTCTATATCATCTCCCAACTTTGAGGTGCCCAATCATGTTTCATTGTCTGTCAAAGCAGAGACAATGGATAGTTTCTCCCAAATATATAATATCCAAATTTTTAATTTCCATTAAAAATGTGCATGTAGTCCTTACCTTTTCAAGAACTCTTCCTTTTGCATAAAAATAGATGCAAAGAAAGAATTAACCAGTTCCACTGGTTAATCTCCCTGCTACACTGCTCACCTTATTGCCATCTTCTTTCATTAATGGACTGACAATTTCCTTGATTTTTTTTCTTGCTCCTTACATATTAAAAGAAACTTTTTTTGTTATTTTGGTCCTAGTTCATTCTGAGCCTTAGCCTTCCTGACTCCATCTTTGCAGATTTTGGCTATTTGCTTGTATTTTGCTCTAGTTAAATGCCGTTTCCATTTTATTATACAGCTAGTTTTTGAGTTACAATAGTGACGGTTTATAGTTATGACACCACCACCCCAAATGTACTTATAACACAATCCCAAAGTTATGAATGTTGCAGCACCGTGGCAGTCATTCACCGTTACGATTAACTGCAGAGACACTGTAACATTCCTCTTACCTATCTCCCACCCCCCTCCTTACAGGGACCTAACAGGCACTAACTCTGCTATGGTAACCCACCAGCTCCTCCCCATCCCATCAGCAATCACTCACCTTTAGAAGATCTGCAGAGTCAGGGCCATATGGCAGAAAAGTGGCTGTCTTCTTATATACCCTTTAGTCCCCTTTGCAAAAGATTTGGGGTGGAGAATGCAGGGTCATGAGATTATGCCCCAAAAGCTTCCATTCTCCACACCAAAAGCTTTTGCAAAGGGGTGGAGGCCTGAAGGAAAGCAAGATCATACCCCAAAGGCTTACATCCTCTTTGCAAAAGGCTTTTGGCATGGAGAACGAAGGCCTATATGGGCACGAGATTGTGCCCCCAAAGGCTTCCGTTCTCTGCACCAAAAGTTTTTGCAAAGGGGAAGGAGCCTCAGGGACTGTCTGATCACATGCCCGACAGCTTCTGTCCCCTTTGCAAAAGCTTTTGGCCCCGAAGACAGAGGCAACAGGCTCTTGGCACAGAGAATGATCCCTTCCTAGTCTCTCATTTTGTTTATGTCAGTTCCCTTAAAATCCAAAACACTCGTCTGACATTGTCCTGCATTATGATAAATTCAAGTAAGACATGGTCACTCTTCTCCAAAGTTCCTGTAACTTCCACTATCTGAACTATTTTATCTCTATAAATAAGAGTTAATCCTTTGAGTCAGTGATTTACTTCTAAAATCTTCTGCTCCCTCATTGGATATTGATCTGGAAATATAGATGAATTCACCACCTATGCTTCTAACTCTTTGGCTGTCCTCCCTAGTTGTTCATAGTCCATTTAAATTGTTTTCAGAATCTCAGTAGTGTCATTTATCCCAACATGAAAAAGGAGAAAAAAATAGTGATTATTTTGATGAACTTCTCTCTCACATCTTTAATCTTTACACCTAGAAGACAATATATTTTCCTTAAGAATTTGTCTGGTTGATTCTGTTCTTTTAAGTAGTGAATATCCGGTCACCAACACATGCCCTTTTTCCTTTGAGGAAATCTAAGCTACTTTACTTTTTATCACTGATATATTTAACAAAGATTTTTCTTCAGATGTCTCTATGCTTCCTTCCTGGGGGAGGATATGAAACCAATTACTCAGTTTCAGAGAGAGCAGAAGTTGCCTTCTCTGTTGTTGTTGTTTTGTTTTGTTTTGTTTTGTTTTGTTTTGTTTTGTTTTGTTTTGTTTTGTTTTGTTTTGTTTTGTTTTGTTTTGTTTTGTTTTGTTTTGTTTTGTTTTGTTTTGTTTTGTTTTGTTTTGTTTTGTTTTGTTCTTAGCATAACATGCTGCATCACCCTTGCCTTTTTCATCTTCTTCACTGTGTTTTCTTCAGATAGAGACTTCTGGATTGAATAGGAACTTGTCATGTTCATCATATTCACCATTGAAACTCACAGTGTTTACTGTGGAAGTGTCTGGAATTTTAACAGCTTGCCATTCATTTTTTCCTCAAGTAATTTAACTAGTTTACATTTATGACAAGTGTAATTTGAATCCTTCATAGATAGGAATGCAAACATTGCACATACTTTGCATGCAAAAAGGTGGTCCAAGTTGTGGGCCATATAGTAATAAGAGTAAGGCCTCGCTTCAAAAAATTTAGTGACTCCAGGTATATATTGACCTCCTCTGGAATGATGAAATCTAAAATAGCTGCTATATTTCTATGTGCATATTGAAGCAATCTTGATTTTTTGGGAAGATATAATTGGGCAGTAGGTTCTTTATGTGAGAAGGAATAGGAGGTAAAGCCCAAAGTTTATAATAATTCAAATTCAGGAATTTCTTTTAAAAATGTGATTTTTCTGAATTTCTAGACATAAGAACATTTATAAATGTTGTTCTTCCAATACAGTTTGGAAAGAAAAAAACAGAGGATAGTGGGTCAGCAATTGTCAGTATTGCCAGTTTTTCAAATCATATTACTTTAGTGTTATTATTTATTCTCCTGATATCCAAATGGAGTGAGGGGATTAAATAAATAGTAGTAGCAGTGCAGTTTATTAAGAACAGGAGACATTTGTGATGCGCATATCCTATAAAGTAAGCAAGAATGTGAATCTTCCTTTTACTTCCTTCTGGGTGGGTTAGGACTCTTCCTACCTTTTGTGATTTATCTGTATTGCTTGATTGCTCTGTCACTAGAATAGGCAGATAACCATTTTGTAAGGCAAAAATAGAAGATGTCACTTTTTATTAATCCCCAATTCATCATCAAATTGCCTGCATGAAAAAAAGTTTCAAGTTTAATCCCTGATTATTCCAGGCAGGGCTGTAAAAAGTCCAATCTGAAATGCTAGAAAATAGCTGCCATGTCTAGAATATGTCATGTTGTCAATTTTATAAAGATGGTATTGGCAAAAATAATCAGGGCTATGTATTTCTCATGAAGCATGACATTAAACAGTGAAATATGCAATAACCACAATACCAACCATACCATTGCACAACCTATGCATGGAAAGTGCAGCCATTTTTTATACTGCAGCATCGCTTCCTACTTTCTAGAAATTTCATGCAAATACCAAGGAGCTCCCAGTTGGAATTACATGGGATATGAATTCCATCTTCATGGGTCTATAAATGTCATCATGTTTTCGTAAGGAAACAAGAGAAAGCTTATGTTTCCTCAGGGTTTCAGAAGTTGATTTGTGGTCCTTTGTTGATTTATTGGTTAGCATTGCTATTTGAAACTAAAGTATTGTCGCTTAATTTCAGCAGAATGGAATTACAGATTTCTTTCATGTTTCTATTTAAAAGGTTGAGGAATATCTCCAACTTTAGTTCCTGGAGTGAAAGTCCATTGCATTCTAACATTGTTAGAGGAGATGGCACTTATATATTCTTTATCTTTGACTCTGTTTAATTTCATTTATTTACTATATTTTAATCTATTGAGTAAGAACATTCTTTCAGTAGATTAAAATTATTAAATGAAGAAAAAATACCACACAACACATAAGTGTTTTAGCATAAGAAAAACAGTTCAAAAATCATGTCATTTATTTTAAAAATGTGCCTCATTTCTATTGTGATACAAAGCTATATATTAAGAAAACAGTTACTGCAAAAAGCAAGTGTTTTGCCCCCCTCAATGCAGTATTCTTAGTATATATTTCTATGTCTTGATGTCATAATGATGTGCATTTAGCACTAATGTCATAAATATGGGCTTTTAGCATTTCACCAATAGTAGCCATTATAAGGGGGGAAGGAGATGTGTAGTGTAACGACAATTTTTAGTGTCAGTTGTGTTCCATGATGTCATTTTGGGTTTTAGTTATATAGAACAAATATAAAGCAACATTATATTGTGGGCCTTGAGGAGCACCCGGAGGCTCCAACTGGTCCAGAATGCGGCCACGCGGGTGGTTATGGGGCGACTTGGCGCTCCCATGTAACACCTCTCCTGCGCGAGCTGCATTGGTTCCCAGTGGTCTTCCAGGTGCGTTTCAAAGTACTGGTTACCACCTTTAGAGCACTCCATAGCTTAGGACCTGAGTCCTTACAAGACCGCCTTCTGCCACCGGTAGCCTCTCCCGATCAGTATGCTCCCACAGAGAGGGCCTCCTCAGGGTGCCGTTGGTCAAACAATGTCGGCTGGCGGCCCCCAGGGGGAGAGCTTTCTCTGTGGGGGCACTTACCCTTTGGAACGAGTTGCCCCCAGAGATACAGCAGATCCCTGATCTGCGCGCTTTCCGAACTGCCCTAAAGACATTTTTGTTTCATCAAGCTGGGCTGGCCTGACCTACTCTTTTAATTGTTTTTAATTTAAATTACTAAAATTATGGGTTTTAATATAGGGGTTTTAACTATGGGCCAAATTAATTTAATTGGATTTTAATACTGTTTTAAATTTTGTATTTTCTGTATTTTATTTGCTGGTTGTTCACCGCCCCGAGTGCTTCGGGAGAAGAGCAGTATATAAATATAATAAACCATAAACTATATAAAGACCCTTACTATTTAATGCATGCAACAATTGAATTAAAATTGTAGAATAAATGAATCTTTTCTGAGAACTTCAGTTCAATTACATACATTTCCACAATGCTGTAGAAGCTCATAAAAGTCATGCAATTGTGCATCACTTAAACTATTGCTCGAGTAGAACAGTAGAGGACTCCCTTCTCACCCAAATCATCAAGTGATGCTCTGTGTATTTATTCAATTGCTATTAATATTAGAATTTGCATCTGAAAATAGTAAATCCACCTCACTCAATCAAACTTCTTATATTAAAAATGTTATGAAGGTATAATAACATGCCATGTAATAGACTTTCTCCATGTTATTAAACTGCACTTTTGGCTGAAAAGAGAATCATTAAACAAAATGTGTATATTTTAGAATTCAGAAACTAGAACTTGAGTGGAATGGGAGAACTCAGCTTGGCCAACTCACCACTGCAAAGTCATCACAGGACAGGTCAACCCAGTCAATTTGCCATGGGGGCAACTGACCATGGGCAGACAGAGGGAGAGCTACACAGAGTGGGTTGGTAGAGTGTAGAGCAGTGGCAGCTTCCTACCAGAGCTAGCCAAGTAAGTGAGCCAACCGAGTAAGTGAGCAAGTCGGCAGAGCAGTAGTGGTGGCTGGTCACTTCCCATTTTCACACACCCTGCCATCACTACTGCCATTGCACAGAACTCCAGCCATTCAGAGTTCAGGCCATTCAGTGATGGCAGTGGTGTTAACCCTTAACCACAGACGTACTATTTCAGCAACACTATTACAGACATGAGGTCATAATGACCTCATTAGCAAAAAGACATTTGATGTTTTCATGGTTGGATCTAAACATTAATGTATAAAGCAATAAACCAAAAAATATCCGAGTTGGGAGGAATTGTTAATACTTTAAAGTATATATTCAAGATTAAGAAGGATCTTGGAAGCCTTGGGCATTATTAAATAGAGATCCCACCTGGAACTAAGGAGAAACCTATCAGGGACAACAGTTAACCAATGGAGCATCTTTCCTTATGGAATTGTGGGTGGAGATTTTCAAGAAAAAACTGAACAACAATTTGTAAGATCTCCTATCATGGGCAGGAGATTGGACTGGAAGACTTCAAAGTCCCTTCCAGCTCTATAATTTTTCTTTATAAATCAGAAATTACACTTTGAATTATACTTAGAGACTATTATAATTATAATTCCATTCTATACCCTACAATGAGCATCTCTGCATTTGCGGAGCAGCAGAGATAGAAGACCTGGCTCACATCCTATTTGATTGCTACTTGTATAAGGGAGTGAGAGACAGGTACCTTGGTCTATATACCAAACAAATGACACATTGGGATCCCATCTCAAAACAACTTTATGTGCGGCCAGAATCTGAAAATAACATTTAACACAACAGAGTTAAACAAAATGGTTCCGTTGAGATCTGCATATATGGGACTGATTGGGGTAGATTGTAAGGGTGACACCGAAATATAATTTTATGTCAGTTTATTCTATTTTACATATTTTGTGTTAAATTATATTGTATCTTATCCTATAACTATTGTATTTTACCCTATTCTTATTTTAAATTGTTTGTATAGGATTTTATTGGTGATATGTGTTTGAATCTTGTGCTTTGATATGGCCTATAGGCTAATCAATAAAGCTAAATCAAATCATAATTCAAATATTATTCTGTTGAAACTATTTGCATCTAGCAGCAAGTGAGAGAGTGTGAGAAAGTTGGGAATGAGACATTTGAAAGATTATATCAGAAGAAATATCTCAGCCCACTTGCTGAGAAATATGATCAAAATAAATGCAATAGCCTCCTTAATTAATTCAGTATAATTGAAGCCAAGAAATTTTGCTTACACTATTCAGTATTCTCTATTTACTCAGATTAACTTCCAAGCTATGTTCCTGAAATCTGTTTTCTACTGACTTTCTTGATATTGCCAGCTTGTAGAATGTGACAGCAAACAAGCTATCACATCTTGAACCAAACCAAAATTTCCAGATGGTTTTCAAAGCCAGCCCCAAACAAACCAATTTACAATAACCCAATTTAAAAGTGATAAGGTATCAGTGATAGTTACAGAGCCTCCTCTCCTAAAATTACCTTAATTGGTTTTAACAGAATTACAGAATCAATAGAATTACATAATAATGATTTGGAAGAAACCTTGGAGTTCTTGCCTGCCCAAGCAGGAGACTCTCTACATTATAGACAAATTGCTGACCAATCTCTTTTTAAAAACCTACAGTGATGGAACACATATAAGTTCTGAAGGCAAGCCAGTCCCACTGACAGGAAATTTCTCCTTAATTCTATCTTGGCTCTCTCTTTGATAAGCTTCCATCCATTACTTCCCTAATCCTTCACTTTATTAGACTAGACATACCCAGTTCTCACAACTGTTCATCATATGCTTTAGTTCCAATTCCCTAGCCATCTTTGTTGCTCTTCCTGCACTCTTTCTAGAGTCTAGAACATCCTTTTTTATCATGGCAATAAAAATTAGACAACAGTATCTTAAGTATGGGCCTACCAATTTAAAATAGTACATTGTTTTTTGTGATCATGATACAATCCTCTTTTGATGCAGCCTAGACTAACTGCATTGGCTTTTTTGGCAGTGCACTACATTACTGACATACTTGTGGTTTTCCACTAGGACTCATGGATCCCTCTCATAGTTATTGTTGTTAAGCCAACTAGACTTATTCTGTAGTTGGTTTTTCTTGTCTAAGTGTACAATCTTGCTTTTCTCACCACTGAATTGTATATTGTTGGATAGGTCCCAGTGTTCAAGTCTATCAAGTTGATTCTGGATCTTCAGCCTACCTTCTAAGTTGTTGGCTATTGCTACTTGGTGTCGTCTGCAAAGTAATGTGTTCCCCTTCTATCCCCTCATTTAAATTATTTATTGAGGATGTTGAAGATATTAAAGAGTACTGGGCCTAAGACAGAACCTTGTGGTATTCTGCTGCTTACTTCTCTCCATATAGATGTGGTTCCCTTGAGGATTACACATTGAGTGTGTTTGACCAGCCAACCAATCCATCTGGTGGTGATGCTATCTATTCCACATTTTTCTATCTAATTAAGAAGCAAGCCTATATTATTTTTACAAATAACTCAAGGTGGCATATCCAGAACATACCCCTCCTATTCTTCCCACAAAAATAACTATGTGACTGTGATGTTTCCCTTGGACAACTCCCCAGATTCCTCTTCAGATATCAGCTCAGGGAAGGATGATCCCCTTCCTGGCACATCAGGAACTGAGTTGATTAATAGCTCTGAATGCCCATACCGAAGAAATTTGGAGGAGACTTCAGCTAGGGAAAGCTTAAAGTAGCAGATGGCCAGTGAAGAGGAAGAGAAACTGCCTTTTGTCCCTAATCTGAGAACAAACAGGGCAGAGAAAAGCAGGGGTAGTGGATATCAGTGTTTTTGCTGAGTGTTTTTGGTTGTCATGTTTCCTGCTTCACACCATATTTGGAATTAATTTGTGCCTTGGAGACTGTCCACTTTTATTGCCTCATGAGCTCTCTTGTGCGTGCATTTAAGTTTGTATGATGGAGTTATTTTGTTTGAGCAACTTTCAGTTGCTTTGTGAACTATTGGGCCATTGCTCTGTGAACTAAACTTGGCCTGTCTGTGGCTGGACTTAATTGGGAAAGTTCTAAGTTTTGGTAAAGGGAATTGCTGGGGAATATTAATAAACTCGCTAAACCACAGTTACGTGTGAGTGAGCGAAGCAGCACAGCGATGTGAAATGGGCTGATTATATTATATTTTGATTTATCATAATTATAATTAATATAATAAATATTATTTATCTAATTAATGTTATATATAATACAGTAATATTAATATTATATTAATATAATATTAATGTGTTATTCAACCAAGGAATAAAAATGAAATTCTAGATAAGGACATTAATCACCATTAGAATAAAATATAATAAATCAGGGTACTCACATTTGCCAAAGTAAGTAAAAATTAATTTCCTTGACTTTTAGGGAAGATATGAGAAATTGAAGATTGCTGTGCTGAGTGGAGCTGTGGACCACTGCAGAATAAAGAGCCAATACGCATGCTAATTGTGATTTCTTTCTAGACAAAGAGCGGACTTGGAATTGTCCTTAAGTGCTCCACACAGTTGGTCCTCACAAGGAGATTGCAATACAGTTTTGTCTGGTGGGTTTAGAACTCTGGAACATGAGGGATACAGTTTTAGCCCAAAATATGGTCACTGTCTTTATGGACACAGGGTTAGCATACTTCCTTTTCTAATCACATTTGGAAATTGCTTCTTAACAGCTTTTCAGCTATTAGGAACCTTTTGAATGGCCAAATTTTAAAATACCAGATTAATTTCCTTCAATCTTTAGCAAAATAAGTTGTAAATCAATATTTAAAGACTTTTTAAAAATCTTTAATAAGAATAAAGAACAAAAAAATGATTAAAATATTTATTTTAGAAACTTATAAATGCAGTAAGGGTACAAATGGATTTCAATTTTGATGCTGAAATTAATTGTAAAAATTCTTCCTGTGGGGAAAATACTGTTATTTTTGAATTCTTAAAAAAAGAAAAAACCACCCTAAAATGGGACTTTGAACTTTGGCCACTAAAGGGTAGCAAATTACATAAAGAATACATTTAAAGGAGAAAAACACTTAATTTTAACTAATATAGAACACAGGTCGATGTATGTGAAAATGGACCAGAGGTTAACAGTATTTGCCTTTATGGATAGACTATGTTTAAAAGATGTTATAGAAAAGAAAAGTTTTACTAAACAAGACTGAGGGAGATCTGAAGATGGATTTAAAAATGACAGGCTACAAGAATATATGGAAAAGATGTTGCATTGGATATACAAATGAGTAAACATATTGCGAACATCTAAAAACAAGGTTACAACTAGAAACCAGCATGAGTTTGTTCAAAACAGACTTTGCCAAACCAATCTTATTTCATTCTTTGACAAAGTAACTAAATTAGTAGACCAGTGAAATGCTGTGGACATAGTATTATCAACATAAAGTAAGGCATTCAACAATAGAAGTAAACCACAAACTACTTCTTGAAAAACTTGAAAAATATGAGATAGACAGCATCACCACCAGATAGATTTGTAACTAGCTGACAAACCATATATACTCAATGAGCAATCCTTAATGGTACTATATCTACATGGAAGGAAGTAAGCAGGGTTCCATAAGATTCCATCTTAGGCCTACTACTTTTCAATATCTTCATAAATGATGTAGACGAGGAAATAGAAGGGGAACTCTTAAATTTACAAATTACACTTAGATAGCAGGAATAACCAACACCCCAGCAGTCAAGTTCAGGGTCCAAAAAGATCTTGACAGAGTTGAACAATAGACCCTATCCAACAAATGAAATTTAATGATGAGAAAAGCAAGGTTTTAGAATAGAATAGAATAACAGAGTTGGAAGGAATCTTGGAGGTCTTTTAGTCCAACCCTCTGCCCAGGCAGGAAACCCTACACCACTTCAGACAAAAGGTTATCCAACATCTTCTTAAAAACTTCCAGTGTTTGATCATTTACAACTTCTGAAGGCAAGTTGTTCCACTGATTAATTGTTCTGTCAGGAAATTTCTCCTTAGTTCTAAATTGCTTCTCTCCTTGATTAGTTTCCACCCATTGCTTCTTGTTCTACCCTCAGGTGCTTTGGAGAATAGCTTGACTCCCTCTTCTTTGTGGCAACCCCTGAGATATTGGAACACTGCTATCATGTCTCCCTAGTCCTTCTCTTCATTAAACTAGACATACTCAGTTCCTGCGACCGTTCTCCATATGTTTTAGCTAATCATCTTGGTTGCGCTTCTCTGCACTCTTTCTAAAGTCTCTGCACTCTTTCTAGAGCTTTATACCTAGGCAGGAAAAACCAAAGGCACAAGTACATATTAGGTGAAACCTGGTTCAAAAACAGTAACTGTGAGAGAGACCTTAAAGTCCTCTAGGTGGACGATCACTTAAACATGAGACAGCAATGTACGACAACTAAGTATTACTAAAATTATACTTGTGATGAAGGTGGAAATCATTTCTGTATATAGTATTTTTTATCTTTTATTGTATTTCTATTTTTTTATGTTTTTCTTTTCTATTTTCTTTTTTTCCCTTTGTCTTCTATTTTTATTTGTTTATATTTTTAGTCTGTAATATTTTTTCTCTTTTTAATTGTAAAGGTAAATTAAATTAAATTTTAAAAAGAGTTTCCCAAAAGTAAGCTTTTGTAAGCCTTTGGACATTCCCACGTTGCTATAGGGTCTCTTCTACATATCTTAACATATAAGAAAATTCAAAAGAAAATATTGTGGATGATCTCTCAAGTAGCTCTCCTGGAAACCAGCTCCATTTTCTTTTTCCTGTTCTGAAGTGTTTCTGTTACACCTGTTCGGGATTAGAATTCTAATTCTAATTAGAATTAGAAGTTAGTACTTGAACTTTGTTTTTTTTCTCCTGTTTTTCTCTTTTCTTTTTCTTCCTCATGTTTCAGAGGCATAAGGATCAGGGGTGAAATTCAGCAGGTTCTGACAGGTTCTGGAGAACCAGTAGCAGAAATTTTGAGTAGTTCGGAGAACCAGCAAAAACCATCTCTGGCTGGCCTCAGAGTGGGTGGGAATGGAGATTTTGCAGTATCCTTCCCCCTAGAGTGGGTGGGAATGGAAATTTTGCAGTATCCTTCCCCTGCCACACCCACCAAGCCACGCCCACAGAACTGGTACTAAAAAAATTGAATTTCACCACTGATAAGGATCCATTTTGTGAGATAAACTTGATTGGAATAAAAATAAGATAAACTGTTGATATCATGGAAGTATCCCTGTAGTTTCCTTGGTACCGATCTGGAAGCAGTTTACAGTTGGCTTGTTCAGGATTTTTTTTTTTTAATCCCACACTATAAACTACAGCTGAAATATTTCCTGGTGATTTTCTATCCAAATACTAACAAGATCCAATCTTGGTTTACTATGTAAGTGGAGAAAACAGATCTTAATGTATTTGAAACTTTTGAAATTATTTCAGATTTTGAAGTTTCAGGGATTAATTCCCTGTAAATTATGGATTTAATTGTACACTAAATTAGGGTTGGGCAACCTGGGATCCTTATATACTGTTGCAATCAATATGCTATGAGTCTTCCATGCCATCTTGTACATCTTATAGTGACAGAAAATTAATTTTTGAAAGACAATTAATTATCCTGGATATAACCATATTTATGGTATTAATATTAAATTGAATAGCATGTAGTTTTTGTCTGCCCCCTGTCTACTTTTTGGAATGTGGCATAACCTAGTAGTATACATATCACTAAATCCAGAAAAGTGTGTGATTAACTCACTTAGAGAGAAAAATCTTCCCAGACTAATATTGTCAGATGCGTTGAAATATACTCTCTGTTTGGATGGCTGGGTATTGTAGGAATTATAAATCAATAAATCTGGAGACCAGGCGGAGAAATAATTTCAGCTGATTGTTTGGAAAAGAATTTTTTTTTTCAAATGGGACTTGGTGGGTTTTCCATTCAGTCTCATTTGAGACTCAAGGGGAAAAAAATGTAATGAAATGTCATCACAATATCTTTCACAAGATGTGGCAGAGGTTCAGTACTGTCAATAAACACAATACAGGCAGTCCTTGACTTATGACCACAGCCTTGGTGGCGCAGTGAACTAAACTGCTGCTGTTAAAGCAGTACTTAGCTGCCAGCTGCCTGCAATTACTGCAAGTTCAAATCTCACCAGGCTCAAGGTTGACTCAGCCTTCCATCCTTTCGAGGTAGGTAAATTGAGGGCCTGGTTTGTGGGGGCAATAAATTGACTTTGTATAAAAATAGAACACTGCTCACAGGGGGCCAAAAAGCCCTACTAAGCAGGTATATACAAGTATATGAAGGCTATTGCTTAATGCATTGTAAACCGCTCTGAGTCTCCAGAGAAGGGCAGTATATATAAATCGAACAAATAAACAAACAAACAAACAAACAAACAAATAAATACTAGAATTTCTACTGCAAAGCAAGGCAGTTATTAAGCTAATTACACCTGATTTTATTATCTTTTTTTGCCATGGTTGTTAAGCAAATCACTGCAGTTGTTAAATGATTCATACAATTGTTAAGTGAACTTGACTTCCCATTGACTTTGCTAATTGGAAACCAGCTGAGAAGATCACAAGTGGCAATCACATGACCCAGGACACTGCAAACATAAATTTTGATCACGTTGTTAGGAGGATGCTATTACAGACAAAAGAGCAAAGACTAGTCATAAGCTATTTTGTTTCAGTGCACTTGGAACTAAATTTGTGGATGATTTGTATAACAGATAAACAAAATTAAATATTAATAACTAAATATTGGAGTTGTAAATGCTTTTAATTTGATAGACAAAGCATTCTTTGCAATGTGTGGGGATGCTTATATATCTTCCCTGTTAAAAATTCCTTAAAGTAGCTGCATCTTTTCCCAGGATTATACAGCTGTGTTCGATCATCATATTTTCTTGTAAGTCTGTATTAAAGACTCCTAAGAGTTGAGTCTTTCTCCATTAGCTTCTAAGTTGAAGCCCTCTGAGTCTTGGCAGCAATTTTAACTATTATATTCCTTTTTGTTTCTCCCCTCAGCAGTAGTTGCATCTAGCGATCAGCGTCAGATCCCTATAATTGCTGTATCTGTTACTGTGGGAGTGATTCTTTTGGCTGTTGTAATTGGTTTCCTTCTCAGCGGAAGGTAAGAAGAAAAAAATATATTCTTTGTACCTTTCAACCTTTCTCTGCCCTTCCAGCTTTTATCTAGCCAGATACTTTAGAACATGTTTCCTGGCCAGCCTGATCTATGACAATGTAATATTCAACACACCTTGATCAGCATCTAAAAAGCCGCTTACAACAAGCACCATATAAATACCACACACAGAACAGCGCACACTTCGCTAGAGAGAAGTTCCCTGAAGACGGGCTCCAGCATGAGTCCAAAAGCTCAGAAGACAAAACCTCTGGTCCTGGTGACTGATCTAAATTGGATCCTGCAATATAATGTTTAATGAAACCTTTGTTTTAGTGAGGAAATACTTTTGTCACTGTACTCTAAAATACTAATTTCTACAGCTCTCTTCTTGCCAACTTTTAAGTGAACTTCCCATGCATTTCATAGCTACCATTACTGCTCTCTTAAAGTAATAATGGCATCTTTCTGTGCTATAATGTGTATAGATCTATTTATGTATGTACGTACTATGTACATACATAACTATGTATGTTTCTCTATTTATCTATGTACATACATAACTATGTATGTTATTTTTTTCTCCTTAACATGTTTTTAATTTTAAGTTTTCCATAACAGGCGGTGTGGCTACAGCAAAGCTAAACAAGATCCTGAAGAAGAAAAAATGCACTTTCATAATGGCCACAGTAAGTAAAATTCATTGAATGTGCTAAATAACAATCCTACAAAAGCTGTTTTGTTTTGTTTTGTTTTGTTTGTTGCTGGTTTCTACAATGCACAGTATACAGTTTAATATTTATGTGACACAATTTATGGAGATGGCAGAAGAATAGATATCCTGAGCATCCAGTATAATAAATCTCTGCTTCACGTACTCCAGTGTAGGAATGGCGAGAGAACCAGCATCATATCCCCACTCTGAAGAACTTCTAGTTTGTTTGATTTGTTGGAATTTTTTTCTGTATTATTTGTCTTTCTGAAATGGGTACAAAAGCTGCTGAAAAATGCTGAACTGCTAATAAAAATCTGTCTCGTTACCTAAGTACCTAATAAGTAGACTTGTTTCTATTATTACAGATATACTGCAAATAAATTCCAATTTATGGCTTAATTTCCAATTTATAATTTATTACAATTTAAGTTATTACTGAAACATATATTTGAAATATATGTAATGTTTTACTGATTTTCTTTCAGTATATGGAAGACTAATAACCACATTTCTGAAGCAAGAAGTATAGTAGGGTTCATCTTCAAAGTCATAGTTCCTTCTATAAATAAAAAAGGGAGAAAACAAGCATTTTTCTTAAGTGCAGCCTAATACTTGCAGTTTTTATGAAAAATATTCCCTAATAAAGTAGAACTGCCTAATTAATTGTAATATGTTTCATCATCTAATTTTCTTTAAACCAAATTGACCTGCATTATTGATTACAATTTTTAGACCATCTAGTTTTTTAAAGTCATGGGTTTATGGTGGTAGCTCAGAAACATTCCTTTCTGACAATGATATGAAATACTCAAAAATACATTTTCATTAGTACTGAAGTATTTGTATTTACTACTGTCATATTTATATGGTAGTTTTAGTTAGGTAAAATGTTAAGCTGTTACACTCATCACTATAAAAATCTTGTTATTCTAGATGCTATTTCACTTAATTTGGCACCTAGAAAATTTGGATAGATATTGTATGTAAGGAGATGCTCTTCTGGATAATCTGAACCACTGCCATGAACATTTTTGTAAAGACTTTGGACCTGGATTCAAATCAGCACTTAATATACATGAAACAGCATATTATTACAACAATAAACTTTACTACTGTTACTAGAATAATTTGATCATGTCAGCCAATACTTGCTAAGAATTTAGTTGAAGTTTAGGCTCTCAAAACAAACCCTTGATAAGTTGCATGAGTACAGGAAAGGGGATATGATCTGCTATTATCTTTTCTGATTCAAATACTTTAAGAATTTTGTTATTTCTTTTAGAGATTAC
This sequence comes from Coluber constrictor foxii, assembly GCA_038048745.1. Lineage (NCBI taxonomy): Eukaryota > Metazoa > Chordata > Lepidosauria > Squamata > Colubridae > Coluber > Coluber constrictor. The sequence continues at coordinate 89,625,333 of CM075961.1, forward strand.
TACTGGTTTACATTGTTACGACAGGGTGATTATGCTTTTGAATGTTGCTGTTTCATTTTAATTTACTTGCATACTGTAAAGAGAAATATAATAAGTAATTTTATACACAGTTAAACTACCAGGAGTAAAGACCTATATTGATCCACATACCTATGAAGACCCTAATCAAGCTGTTCATGAATTTGCCAAAGAAATAGAAGTGTCATACATATCAATTGAGAGAGTTATTGGAGCTGGTAAGAAAAATTAAATGCTGTTTATCTCTCTTTTGCATCTATTAGGATGATTGTTGGACTGCGTTAACAAATATTCAATGCAAATGGATTGCCAATAAATGAATTGAAAATAAATTATATTTTATATCTGTCACATAAAATTATTATTTATGTAAGCAGAATTAAGCTTTCTATAGATAAAATGATTCACTAAAGAGCTTTATGTATGATGATTAATCAATATTAGTTTAACATAAAGTAAAAATGTGATCATCTCTCAGGAGCAATACAGTTTCTATTCATAAATAGAAATCTGGCTAAAGTCTTCATTTAATGACAAAGTTCCTTGGATAACTTGGATTGTCTCTTGGAGCTCAGTCACCTTCAAAAAGAATTATCGTTGACTTGGAATAAAAATGCAGTCAATGAGTAATATTGTATCAGTCCTTCTGTTTGAAAAAAAAACCCTGAAATATTAATAAATATTTTAGATTTATATCCATTATCACATTTTAGTTTTAATTCTTTTAATGGAGGGGTGACTTTTTATTTATTTATTTATTTATTTTTGGTAGGTGAATTTGGCGAAGTATGCAGTGGGCGCTTGAAACTTCCTGGGAAATGTGAGTTGCCAGTGGCCATTAAAACCCTGAAAGTGGGCTACACTGAGAAACAAAGACGGGATTTCTTGGGAGAAGCAAGCATAATGGGGCAGTTTGATCATGCCAACATTATACACCTGGAAGGCGTGGTAACAAAGAGTATGTACCTAATGCTAATGAATGTTTCATTATCTTTGCTTATACAAACTAGATACAGTAATATTTTGATGGCATTAAATTCCAATAATGTTAATACATCTAACTGTAATATCTATAATGGACAAGTTAGACAGTCATTGAATCATTCATTATGTCTTCTCAAGCATATATATATATGCTTGAGAAGCTCCTGGAAGCACAAAGCCGAGAACACCAGCCTAAAGATGACGAATGAGACTTGGTCGAAACGTTTCCAAAACACTTCCAATTTTACGTGGGAGAAGAGCCGAATAACCAAAGACCTACATACAAACACCCACAAAAACCTCAGAAAACATATATGAGACTGTAATGTTTTCACATCAACTCTTCTATTAGTAAATATATGAATTACAAAAAAAGAATTGCATGTGTGAGTTAAAACAGACAGTTTAGATACAAGCCATTTAAACCATCAATTTACTAGGTAAATGGGGAAAATAGGTTTTAACAGAATGTCAGTTAAACTAAATGGGATTTTATGCATGGCTTGTTTTTATATTTTTGCATGCATAAACGATAAGTGAGACTTTACAATTGCACAGAAGCATTTGCTACATAAGCAAATTTTGTCTATTGTATCCAAAACTCGACAAAACGAAATCTGGTAAATAGGGGATTTATTGTTACAGAGGGATAAATGTGGATTGAACACCAGAAAAATATAACTAGGAAATGTCAGCAAATTGCGCTTTCCAGATGAGTGTGTGTATCATACATAAATTTGCAAGTATGTTTTTATACATATAGATAGTCCTTGACTTAGGATGGATCATTTAGTGACCATTTGAAGTTATGGCAGATATCCCCCAAAATATTTATGACTCAGTTTTAAATTACAGCTACTATAGCTCCCACAGGGTCATTCACCTTGACTGTAGGGCATTCAATGCCCCCCTGGCTATTCTTCCCATCCTCCCCTGCCTGCTTTGTCACTTCACGTGGTCCCACCTTCATCCACAATCACTCATATACCTCTCAAAATCTCCAGAGCCTAGGAGATTAGGATAGGAAAGAACAACAGGATGTTCTGTTGCTGAGTCACATGGCACAACCACAAGCAGACATTGTTTTCTTAGCGAAAAATAATGCTGGCACAACTCTCAAGGCTTATTTTCCTTGATAATGCTAGGCACAGCCTTGCCAGCATTAACTTTGCTTGTGTTATGCCATCAAAGCTAAAGCTTGCAGAGTTAAGAATAGCCTTAACAAAGAAAAATCCTCTGTTTTCTTTTCCTCTAACCAACTTCACTAATACTAGTGAAGCTAACACTGGTAGAACTATGACTAATATTAGCAAGGAAAAAAAAAACAGAATGAAAAATAACGCTGGCAAAGCTCTCAGTTTACTTGCGGGATTGTACCATGTAGCCCAGCAATGGAACAGCCTATTCTCCTTCCCTATCTCAACCTACTGAGTTCTGGAGATCTTCAAAATGTGTCCTGTAGGACCTCAAGAAATGGGAAGAGGGAGGAGCATGGGGTATCTCAGGGGGGAGAGGAGGAGCCCTGGAGGCCAGAGGCAGGTGTGCTGGTGCCTATACCAGGTTTACAAGGGAATCCCCACTTCTGAAGCATCCTGTGTTCCACTTAATGGACCACACATTCATTTAATGATTGCAGTGGGAACAGCAGGAATGGGGGATTAGTAAGTAAGGAAGTTAACTTAAAGGTCATCCTGATTTCTAACCACAATGGGCAGGCTGCATTTTAATTGAAACTTGGGGACAGCTTGTATTATGGTTCTAAGTGAGTGTTTGCCATCTTATACACATCTCCTCTGTTATATAAAAAAAAGTTAAACTTTATGTTATATATACAAAAGCACATTAGTCATCTGCTGTTCCAGTAGCTACAGGTGATGGGCTTTTAATCTACTTTATCCAGGTAAACCAGTCATGATTGTAACTGAATATATGGAAAATGGATCCTTGGATACATTTTTAAAGGTAAGCTTTAAATGTATATGCATGCCAAGTATTAATCTCCCATTTTATAGTTTTTTCTTCCTGAAGAAATTGGTTTTTTAAAACAAAAATCTTTTTCAGGTTAACCTCAAATCCTACTGATTTTGTAGATGTGTTCATCATGCAGTTTTCTTAGCAACTTGAGTAATCTAGTATTGCCTTCTAAAATGTTTTTGATTTTTCCAGTGATAACCCTGTTTTTTTACATTCAGTAATACCTCCTATACGGTATGTTGACATACATAAGGGAAGAAACTGAAGTGCTGTAGTACAGACAATGTTAATGACTACAAGATATCGGCATTTAACAATAAGTACCAGCTTATGGAGTTAATTATGTCTTTTTCCATCAATTTTTTTCTTGAATTGCAGTCTCAATTTTCAAGCCTGTTATTAACAATGCTGGTTCACAATCTGGAACCTAATTCTGAAGTGCCAGTGGAAACAGAACTCCAGGGGAGTTGTTTAATTCAATAAAAACAATTTTGAACAGTTTTAAATTTCAACGTATTTATCATGGAACACAACAGTACAGGATTTTTCTCATTCACATATTTACTTCAAAAGTTTCCCCATTTTGTTTAGCAGAGGATAAGCTAATGTACCAAACTCCAGGCTAGTGGATTTATTTGTTTTCTTTCCCATTTGAGTGGAATGAGAAGGAGAAAATATGTGTTATTGCAGAATTTGCAAAAATTAGGGATAGACAGGTGATTTTTTTACTCCAGTTTTTCCTGTGTTCCAGATTAACAGAAGACTTAATAACTGTGATGGGTTTCAAATCCTGGAACAACACTATATCCGTTTATAAAATATAGCAATTTCAGAATATCTTGTTGTTCCTTCTTTTTCTGGGAAGTGGATAGTTGCTTCCCTATTGCATCAATTGAAAGTAGATACAGAAATTAACATCCTAAAGAACTACATAAATGGAGTACGGAAGTAAATATATTCAGTTGCCAAGGTTTTTTGAAGCTTTAACCCCTATTTCACTTTCAATTGATCTGGTTATTAAATTCTTTCAGAACCTGGCTTTCTTGCTGGTTAATGGCTGTAAAAGTTTTGATAACAATCATAAATTTCTTAAGTTGTTAAGATCTTAAGAGAATTTGAAACATATTATGAAAATATATTGTGATATTTCCAGCATTTCCTTTTCCTTTGTCGGAATCAAGATTTGAGTGGCCTGGATATAGGGTATATAGTTATTGAATCCCTGTCATGGTCGGACCATTCTGTCCTGAGGCTGGACTTTTTGACTGCTGCACCCCAATGCAAGGAGGCAGAACCGACCAGGTGGTTTCGCCCCAGGCACCTGAGGGATCCTGATACCCAGAGGGAGCTTGGGCCAGTTCCTGAAACTCTGGCTCATGACTCGGCTGACGTCCTGGTGGCCGCCTGGGATAGGATGGACTCAGTGCTCTGGACTGAGTCGTGCCTTTGCGGCCACTGACCCGGCGCCGAACCTGCCCGGCTCCTTGGTTCTCTGAGGAGCTGAGGGAGATGAAGCGCCAGAAAAGACACCTAGAGAGTAGTTGGAGGGCTAGTCATTCTGAATCTGACCGAACACTAGTTAGGTCTCATATTAAGACCTATTTAGTGGCGATAAAAGTGGCAAAGTGTAATTACTTTTCCGCTCTTATTGCATCGGCAGATAACCACTCAGCCGTCTTGTTTAGGGTGACTCGCTCCCTCCTACATCAGGGAGCGCGGGAGGACCCCTTGCAAGGGCAGGCTGAGGATTTTGCACAGTATCTGCACGATAAAATCGCTCAGATTCGAGAAGACTTGGACTCTGACTGGGTGAGGTGACTGAGGCCAGTCTTGAGAATGTTATCTGGGAAGAGTTCGACCCTGTGACTCCTGAGGAGTTGGACAGGATCCTGGGGAGGTTAAACGCAACCACATGTTTATTGGACCCATGTCCCTCCTGGCTGGTACTGGCCACTCGGGAGGTTACACGAGGCTGGCTCCAGAGGATTATAAATGCTTCTTTGAAGGTTTCTTTCCTCCCACCTTGAAAGAGGCAGTGGTGAGACTCCTCCTCAAGAAGCCTTCTCTTGGCCCAACTGCTCTGGCAAATTACCGTCCGGTCTCCAACCTTAGCTTTATTGCGAAGGTTGTTGAGAGTGTGGTTGTACGACAGCTCCCACAGTACCTGGATGAAACCGTCTATCTAGATCCATGCCAGTCCAGCATCAGGCCTGGGTACAGCACGGAGACGGCATTGGTCACATTGGTGGACGATCCCTGGAGGGCTCGGGACAGGGGTTGTTCCTCTGTTCTGGTCCTGTTAGACCTCTCAGCGGCTTTTGATATCATCGACCATGGTATCATGCTGCACCAGCTGGAGGGATTGGGAGTGGGAGGCACCGTGCTGCAGTGGTTCTCCTCCTATCTCTCTGACTGGCAATTCCAGCAAGCCGGCCTAGCCTAAATGGTTTTTTAATGGGATTTTAAAAATTTTATAGACTTGGGGTTTTAAATTGGGAACCGATTGATTTAATCTCTTTTAATTATCTTAACTTTTGTATTGTATGTATTTTAATTTTGGCTGTTCACCGCTCTGAGTCCCTTTCGGGAGAAGGGCGATATACAAACTAAATAAATAAATAGCCATTTGTTTCTGTAATTTTGTAATTCTGTACTTTTTACAGAAGAATGATGGGCACTTTACTGTAATTCAGTTGGTTGGTATGCTCCGAGGAATAGCATCTGGAATGAAGTATTTGTCTGACATGGGATATGTACATAGAGACTTGGCTGCCAGAAATATCCTAATCAACAGTAATTTAATGTGTAAAGTGTCAGACTTTGGGCTGTCTCGAATTCTTGAAGATGATCCTGAAGCTGCTTACACAACAAGAGTAAGTTTCTTGTGAACATTTATTTATTTATTGCACAACCACAGTAGGGGAACTAACTTGGTGATGTCCCAGTACTGTATCTGATACCATGTCATCAAAGAATGTCAGTAAATAAATTCCCAGCCATGACTCTATCTTACGTTCTCACTGAGAGCAGCCATTTGTTTAACATTTTCCTATTTTTATCTCTTTATCTTATGTCTTATTAAACAATAGTCGAATTATGTGCCAATATTTCTTTCTAAGACTGAGCATACACAGAAATAGTTATGGGCTTGGACTTTAACATATCCTTTTTTCCTTAACAATTTGAATTCAGAATTTGGGTATCATGACAGATTTTCTTTGCAGCTCCAGAGTACAGTTTTGACCTCAAGACTGTGATGTTTTATGTGTATTTTTTAAATATATAGTTAACAACTTGGGAACTATGTTGATTCCATGCTTGTTTGTATTTTCCTTTAGCATCTATGATGACCCAACTGTATCTTTTTCTACAAATTAAATTCAAACAGGCCTTTAATATATCTAAAGGTATGGAAAGGATGTAATAATGTAGAAGAAGATGTTCCAAACATTAGAAAAAGCTTGTCTACTTATTTTCTCTAGAAAATCCTTGACACATCAAGAAACGTAATTGAGATTTTATATATATATATATTATTTCTAGGGAGGGAAAATCCCAATCCGATGGACAGCTCCTGAAGCTATAGCATTCCGCAAATTTACCTCTGCCAGTGATGTCTGGAGCTATGGGATTGTGATGTGGGAAGTAGTGTCCTATGGAGAGAGACCCTACTGGGAGATGACCAATCAAGATGTAAATATTTCCTTTTCCTTCTCTATGTGAAAACATGTTAGTCATCAAATCAGGATGTCACATGTATTAATTATTTTCTATTTTTTTATTTTAAAGGCTAAATTTACAGTTACAAGTAATGTCCAAAGAGTCCATTCTGAAAATAGAAATGGAATGTTCAAATGAGTGAAATGGAGAAGAGAAGTAAGATTAATGGATAAAAAGATAAGGTTCTTGTATCAGGCACAGCAGCTGATTTTATGCTTTGTTTCAATTTGAAATTCTGAGTGATGAACATGAGATTAACTTGATGAGCCCCTGGGCTATCAAACAAAATGTGACCAAAACTGATTTGGAGCATCAGCTTATCAGAATCATATCATAATGCAAGTAGACAAGCCTTAGTAGTACAGAACATGGAACAGTTCCCAATCCAAATCTGGGCTGGCATCACTACTTGAATCCACACGCAACTGCCTATGATGCACCCCTAGTATTTCCCTGTAGAAAAACAAAGATCTGTTCCCGATACTCTGAGCAAGCATGGATAGCTAATTCTACTATTTGATATTTCTAATACTTTCCTGGAATGGTGCTCTTTTGGGAATAATTGTGATTTTGAAATTGGAAAAGTTCTTGTAGTCTTGCTGCTGTTGTTGTTATTGCCAGACAACTTCAAAATCTTGCTGCTGGATAAGGGGTCATCCAGAGACCATTCCATTTATCAATTCTGACATGGAGTGTATAATGTTTTTGAGCAGTTTTTATTTATGCAACATTTTATTTTTCCTGGGAATAATAACTGTGGAAACAGAATGTTTGTTTGGGTTTTTTTTGTTTAGTTTAGTTTCAAGTCTCAATCTTTTGTATTTAGAATTGAGGAGTCATCAGACCCTGACTGTCTTTGTCTGGTTGATCTTTGACAGTGCATTTACTTCAGATGTCTTGATGTCTGTAGATATGGACCATGTGGAGATGTTTACTCATCCATATCTCTATAGGGATTTACTTTTTTACTAACCAGATTGGAAATAATATGCATACAGTGATAGCATATTATTTGAATATATATTTTAGAAAATCACCAGGTTGACTACATAGGAAATCAATATGCAGGAAGTTGCAAATATTTATGAAGATTTCACACATCTGAGCTAGCCCAGCAAAGCAACAGCTGTGTTTTTTTTTTAATGGAAAACACTCCCACTTTATCATTTTAACCTTTTTTTCTTGCCAAGCCTTCCATTTCAGTAGCACAAACATAATTTGCAATAAAGTAAAACAATAAGGCCAAGACAAATTCCCTTGAAGGAGATATTGTCATCCCATGAATAATTCTTAATTCAGGGTCCACCAGTATTATTTTTAGGAATGAAGGACTCCCATGGAATGAATATTTTTTTATTACTCAGTTCAGAAACATTGACAGACTCCCACAGCTTAATCTTCAGGGACCATGCGTATTGCTAACCATAGAGATTCTTTTGGGAAAAGGGAGTTAATAGTGTTGCGCTGCCTAGATTTACATGAATGAGTTTAGGGCAATACATACATTCTGTATAACTGTATATTAGTTTTGTCATCCTTTTGTACCATAACTATAATTGATGTTTCTTCATTACCACAATCAGATTATATATTAACAAATGGGCTAGTACAAATTAGTGATAATGATCAAGTTCCAGGTGTAGCCATTATTCTGGGTGAATTACTAATTAGTAAAAGAGGTTCCAGTTAAACCAGTTAAGATTCATATAGTTAAGAATCATCATAAAATTCATGATGATTCTTCATAAGTAACTAAACCTCCCATTACTTTTATTATAATATTAAGTTAATCATTATTAAGATACACTACATGTCTGATTTTTATCACTTCAGTAGATACCCAAGTAAACAATTTCACTTTTTTTTCCAAAAACACTAAGAACCACCAGTGGTTTCCATTGTAAATGAGCTAAAATACTTGTCACTGAAATAATTTAATATCATGCCTGCATTACTTTCTACATCATACAACTCTATTATTTCTCAGTATCTAAATGCCAAACTATTGTGGCAAATCATAAACAGAGCTATACCAACGATCATCCTTTTTACTCTTTTTCCTTCCATTCCCAGACAATAATGTAGAATTATAGAATCATAGGGTTGGACGAGACCTTGGAAGGATAGAAATCCTCAGAGAATCCCAGACAAATAGCTGTCTAAGTTGATTCCAAAAGGTAGGCTATTCCTCTACTTAATAAGTCTGACAGTCTTTATCTCAGATTTGAATCTCTCTTTCTATAAAGCATCTACTTATGGTTTTTCTCCTGTCCTCCTGGGCACTATGGAGAATAAATCAGCACCCTGTGGCAGCCCTATAGGAATTGGAAGCCTGGTATTATATTTCTCCTTAACTTTTCCTTCTTTGAGATAAAAATCCCAGTCTCTTACCTATTCTTCATAAACTTTACCTCCAACTAAATCATTCATTTATCTCTGCACTCTTTCCAGTTCCTCAGTATCCTTTTCATATTTTACTAACCAAAATTGAACAAAATATTCTAGTTGCAGTGCGATCAAATAAGTGCAGCATAGATCAGAATCAGGATCTAGTTGCGTGATGATGAACCTATGGCACACGTGCCACAAGTGACACATAGTGCCCTCTCTGTGGGCACGCAAGCCGTTGCCCCAGTTCAGCTCCGTCCTGCAGGCTCAGGTGCCTCCCACCAGCCAGCTGGTTGTCTGGTCTCTGCTGCACATGCGAGGGGGATAGGAGGCGTGGGAGGCTGTGCACGTATGCATGGGAGGTGGGTGCATGTGGGGCCATGCATGCACAGGGGGCAGGGCACATGCCAGGGGCTGCACACACATGCATGGCGTGGGATGCATGTACAGGGGCCACGCACACATTGTATTTTGGGAGTTCGGGCGCACATGCACATTTTGGGCACTCAGTCTGGAAAAGGTTAGCCATCAATTGATCTAGTTCTTTTGGCAGCCACAACATGCTGCTGACTCATACTTGATCTGTAACTGACCAGGACATCCAAATCTTTCTCACATGAACTACAACTAAACAAGGTGCCATCTTTCTTGTACTTATCCATCTTATTCCTTTTATATATGTGCGGAATCTTATATGACCCAATATCCATCTCTACCAAGATCCGTTGGAACCCCGAGAGTGTCTTCTAAGTTATTAACAATCCTCCCAATTTTATGTCATCTGAAAATTTGAGCATACCTTCTTTATAACCTTTCTCTAAATCATTTATAAAAATATTAACAAAGATGTTTCCATGTGTGTATAAGCTTTCAGAATATTTTTCCATATTCTAGCACTTTATATTTTTCCATATTCTAGCATTTTATTTTCCTTTTCCTTTCTCTAAATAAATATATCTTATCCTATAATTACATTTACTTCAATTTAATCAATCAGAATAGAACTCAAAGGGATCTTGAAGGTCTTTTAATCCAACCTCTACTCAAGCAGGAGACCCTATACCAGTAATGGCTAACCTTTTCCAAACTGAGTGTGCAAAGTGTGTGCACTCAAACCCCCAAAATGCAATGTGCACATGGCCCCTGCACATGTATGCACGGCCCCATGCATGCCCCGTGCACCCGCACATGCCCCCCACATGCAGGTGCAGCGCCCCACATATGCCCTGCCCCTGTGCATGCATGGTTCCACTCCCACACATGTGTGCATGCACCCCTTGCATGCATCCCACGCATGCATGACAAAGACCCAACGACTAACTGGCTGGCAGGAGGTGTGTGTGCATGCACAGTAGGGCTGATCTGGGGTGACAGCTTCCGTGCCCACAGAGAGGGTGCTGCATGCCACAGGTGGCACGCATGCCATAGGTTCACCATCATATCATTTCAGATAGGTGGTTGTCCAGTCTTTTTTTAAAAAAGCTCCAGTGATGAAACACCTACAACTTTTGAAGGTAAGCTGTTCCATTGATTAAATGTCCTTACTGTTAGGAAATTTCTTCTTAATTCCAAGTTGTTCCTCTCCTTAAATAATTTCCATTGTTTCTTCTCTTGCCTTCTGGTGCTTTGAAAATAAGTTGACCCCTTCTTTTTTTTGGCAGCCCCTCAAATACTGGAATACTGCTATCATGTAACTCCTAGCCCTTCTTTTCTCTAGGCTGGCCATGCTTCAATGCTTGGTCTTCAAGCTTATCTTTTAATCATCTTAGTTTCCCTTCTTTGCATTTTTTCCAAAGTCTCAACATTTTTTTTTGTAATATGGTGACCGCAACTGGATGCAGTATATTCCAGGTGTAATCTTACTAAGGATTTACAAAAACGGTACTAATAGTTCATGTGATTTTGATTCTATGCCTCTGTTTATACAACCAAGGATTGTATTAGCCTTTGTGGTTGCTGCCATACATTGCTGGCTCATGTTAAAGTGCTTGTCCAACTAGGATTCCAAGGTCCCTCTCACAGTTACTGTTTTGATCCAGGTCTTGCCTAATCTGTACTTGAACCTTTGATTTTTCCTGCTAGGAGTAAAACCTTTATATTCTCCACATTAAATTTGTTGGTTAGGGCCCATTGTTCAAGACTGTCAAGATCTTTGGATCCTGAGCTTGTCTTCTGACCTGACCTGTTGACTATTCCTGCCAGCTTACTGTCATCTGCAAATTTGATGTGTTCTCCTTTTATTACCTCATCTAAATCATTTATGCAGATATTGAGGAGTACTGGGCCTAAAATGGAACTTTAGGGTACCCCACTGCTTATCTCTCTCCATTTAGATGTAGTACATAAGGACTACTCATTGGGTACGATTTGGTAGCCAGTTACAAATCCATCTAGTGGTGATGCTGTCTATCCCATATTTTTCTAGTCTACCAAGAAATAAGTTGTGGTCTACCTTGCCAAATGCCTTGCTGAAGTCTAAGTATACTATGTCCACAGCATTTTGCTGGTCTACTTATTTAGTCACTTTGTCAAAGAATGAAATAAGATCATTTTGGCATAATCTGTTTTTAACAAACATGTGCTGGCTACTAGTTATTACTTTATTTGTTTCTAGATGTTCACACATCTGTTTTTGATTATTTTTTCCAGTATCTTCCCAGACGTTGCTGTTAGGCTGATTGCATTGTGGTTTCCTGGCTCTGGTTTTTTTCCCTTTTTTGGAAGATGGGAACCATATCAGCTCTTTTCCAGTCCCATGATAGTTTCCTAGTGCTACAGGACTTTTGAAAGATATGGTACAATGGTTCTGAGATAACATCTGCCAGCTTCTTCAGAATTCTGAATCCATCAGTCCTGGTGATTTATATTCATCAGTTAGACAGGAGTTCTCTTACCATTTTCTTGCTTATTTTAATTTTTATGTCTAGTCTTCTTTTTACAGTTATATTTTTGGTAGATTTCTTTTTGGGTGAAGACTAATGCAAAGATGAGTTAAGCAGTTTTGCTTTCTCTTTACTGCCTGTTACTTACTTGCCATTACTCTTTAATGGACTGACTGTTTTCTTATTATTTATATGTTGGAAGAAACTTGTTTTTTATTATCCTTCATCTTTTGTTACAAGTCTTTGTTCATTCTGAGCCTTTGCTTTCCTGACTTCATCTTTGCAGATTTGGATTATCTGCTGATATTCTACCTTAGTTATGTGTCCTTCTTTCCATTTTTTGTACTAGTCCTTTTTTTGTTTGTTTGTTTGTTTGTTTCAGTTTATCAGATCTTTGTGCAACCATACTGGTTTGTTCTTGGATTTCTTTTTTTTTTCTTTTTCAATGGTATGATCATATTTTTCAGTGTTTTCCACACTTCTTGAGTTGTTTTCCCCTTTAAGATTTTTATCCATGGAATTTTTCTTAGGGTCTGTCTGAGTTTGTTAAAATCAGCTCTTTTAAAGTTTAAGAACTGGTTGGATTATATTCTATTGCTTGTGTTTGCATTATATTGAATTCCAATATGACATGGTTTATATTCTGCTATTCTCTTCCATATTCCATATTATCCTTCTTGAATTCTAAGGTATCAAGAAGAAAATCATGTAGATTAGGGTTGTATAACTTTGAAGGGATGTCAAAGGAAATTTGACTTAAACTATATCTTTGAATTGAATTTGCGAGGCAGTTTGGGAAACTAAATTGAATTTAGTACTTTAGAACTGCTTTGGGATGATTGATAGTTTTCTAATTTGGCTGAGTCTTCCAGTATTGTTGCAATTTTCTTTTCCTATACTGTATAAACAAACCTGAAGGGTAATGAATAGTTTGATGTACTCTGTGACATAGACATTAGTAGTAGGTCAGTAAATGTTATTGTTTCTGTGAAAAATAGTTAGAAATATTTGGCTGCAATAATAAAAAATTCTAGGAGTTGGCTGTGGTCCTGAAAAAGTTAGCAACCTGAAAGGCTGGAGTCAGATATAAGCTGAGGGAAGCAGGGGAGTGTTGACTGTTGCTAACTGAGTTCTGAAAGGACAGTATTAAGGTATTGCAGAAGTTGTAGATTTTTGTTTGTTCATATGTTTTTCTTTGGTGAGAAAAAATATTTAATTCTTTAACTCTATTTATTCTCTTTAGCAAGAAATTAATAAGTGAAGTTAGAAAATCTTTTAAGAAGGACAACGAATTAAGCAATAAAAAAAGGAAAAGGAACTCAGCAAAGAATTTGAACCATGAATATACTAGTTTTGAAAAACTTGGAAGTTCTATCACACAAAGACTTGCATTAGCATCCTTCCATGCTATTCCCAGAAGAGACCAACCAATGACCTATGTCAAGAAGCTTGACAGCCTAAAAAACAAAAGCCTAGCAGTATGAGGGTAGTGGACTTTCAGGCATTGATAAGTGTTTACTTTTTAAATAATTTTGAAAGTTTTACGTTTGCAGCAGAACACTTTCTACATGAATTCAACATTATGCAGGGAAGAAATATAACTTGGAATGAGTCATTTCCTCATTTCTTCTGTCTTCAAAGAGGTGCAGGGCAAGAAATGTTTTTCTTTAATCATTTAATTCCAAGTAATATTTCTATGAATTCAGATAATCTCAACAGCTGATTATACAGTAAAAGAGTTTATCTGTAGATCCTCCAGTATCTTCTTTTCAAATGCTTCTAATCACCCTTCAGTGTGTCTCCACAGCCACTGCCAACATTCTCTCACACTTAAAAAAAAAACGGGAAGATATGGCCACTACTCTTTTAGTGTCATGTATAGTTTTGACCATTTCAATTCCATAAATTTATTTACAAAAACTCAAGTGTTTGGGAAGTCTTATTTATCTGAAACTGAACTAGAGATTTTGAAGTTCTTGATATGACCAATGCCAGTGCTGGCTATGTCAACTTTTTCCTATTTTGCTGGATTCTAGTAGCCCTATTACATGATCAAGAATATAATAATCAAGAATAATCAAGAATATAATAATAAAGAATGATCAAGAATATAATAATAAAAAAAACATATTCTATCCTTCTTGCATGAAATTGTAAATATTATGGATAGAGTTTTCCAAATATATAGCTTTCATACCATCATTTAATGTTATTAACAGAAACATGGTCTGAATGTTTTAACAATGGAAATCCCTATGTTGCATTTTCAGGGGAATTTTTATTACAATAATTTTTATTAAAGAAGAACATTCAGGAATTTGATTGATTTTTCCTTAGGTGATTAAGGCTGTTGAAGAAGGCTATCGTTTGCCAAGTCCCATGGACTGCCCAGCTGCTCTCTATCAGCTAATGTTAGATTGCTGGCAGAAGGACCGAAATAGCAGGCCCAAATTTGATGAAATAGTTTGCATACTGGAAAAGCTCATTCGGAATCCTAGTAGCCTGAAAACATTGGTGAACACATCAAGCAGGTATAAAATCAAATTCATGCCATGTTCTCTTTCTATCATTAATGCTAGGTCCCTCCGTTTTTTATTTTTGTCAAAATACAAACTATTTTTCTAATTTGGAAAGAGGTGGTACACAAGTAGCTACCTTTCGTTGTTTCATATTTTGTTGTTCTGAAACAGAAATGGAGAATTTAGAAAACATGAACTAGTGTAGTCTCCCAGAACCTTAAGGCAGTAATTAAAGCAAATTTTAACAGCATTTTTTCTGTCTTGAAAATGAAATGAAAGTTAAACTAAACGAATAAATATTTTACCACTCTTAATATGTGTATTTTGCAATTTGAAAACAAATTTATTTAAAAGAATCCATTGTCTATGGTGATTCTCAGTTATCCAGATCATGGTTGTCCCAAAGGTGCTTTTCCGAGAGGCAACTGGACTTTCTGATTTTTCTTTTCTTGTTTCAAAGAAAAATCAGGAAGTCCAGTTGTCAGTTAGAAAAGCACCTTTGGGACAAAAGAAACTATTGTTTTTGCTTTTGCGAATGTGGCATATATACAAAACCATCCTATTTTAAGGAGTTATTGAAAATCCCTATGATTTATTTTGGGAAAAAACATTTATTGTAATATGTTTTGACAATAATTGTGAAAATAATGTGGGAAAATCTGCCACACCTGTTTTGAAGCTTTGTAAAAAAAAAATAATAAAGACCAACTATTTTTAATTATTCTCTATAATATGTCCTCTATGTTATTTCCTTTCTTTCTTTCTGCCACTCTTCCTTTTCTATATTTTCCTACTCAAAACATTCCAAGATGGCATTCTGGCTGTATCATCTGATCATTGTTCTTCAATAAATTTTATCACCTGAATTTTGCCATTTAGTATAAGTTCTTTAGAAAATTAACAACTCTGGCCACAAATCCAGTGATGATATTATTTAATTAAATGAGATTAAAATCATAACAATTTATGTCAGTATCTGCATCAACTGTATCCATCAAATAGAACACACTGTATAATGAAGATGTGCTACATTTATCTTGATAGTTGATTAATTATTTTATTACATTCGTAAGCTTTCTGAATTTTAGGAATTCTAGAAGATTATAGGATCAATAGCAGTAGACTCAATGTAATAGCATCTGCTTCTGCAGCTTTGGAAGAAATACACAAAATATAAAAACCAAAAAGCTCCTTATATAAATTATGTATGTAAAACCAATCTAGCTCTCTGCCTGTTTAATAAATCCTCACTGTCCTTTTGCAAAGTTTTTGATAGGCTAAATTGTGAGTAAATCACACCACTCACTCTTCATGTTGCCTGTATATTAGCCAGTTATGAAAATCAGCTGCTAATGTTACACTATCACCGTATTATAATTTTAATGGGTTAATTCTTTCGAGAAGGAATACCAACCCACCCCCCCTCCCCAAAATAAATCAAAGGTATCAAATCATAAAAATGTCCTAAGCCTGGAGTTGATGTTCATCATTATTTAAAGAGACCTTTTCTTGTTTTGTGGGTTTTTGTAGCAGAGTATTTTACTCTGGGCTTCCTGTTGACTTAATATTTTTTGCTGTTTTTATGCTCTAGGCTTTTTTTAAAAGCAATCAATAAATTTAAATAAAAAAATAAATTAGATTTTTAAAATGTGGGTTTAAAAATCGGGCAGAAGGAAATGATGCTTCTTAAAATCGACCTGTAGAATATTTATTTAGCTATCTATAAAGTAAAGCTTTGATATAATTAGGAACAAAAACTAATATTGGGCACTACCAGGGTTACTAGACAACCCTTTTTGCTGGTCTTCTTCCATGTACAATAATCTTACATCCAACTTTTTTTTTAAAGATTATGTTAATGTATACCTTGGTTTCTCTTTTAGAATTTCAAATTTATTAGGGGAACACAGCCCACTTGGAAATGGTGTCTACAGATCTGTAGGTGAATGGCTGGAAGCCATCAAAATGGGACGGTACACAGAGATTTTCATGGAAAATGGATACAGTTCCATGGATGCTGTGGCTCAGGTGACACTGGAGTGAGTAGAATTCCTGATCATTTCCACTGATATAAGGGAGAGCACTTTGGGTTGGAAGTCAGTTAAGAGTAAAGGTAGAAAACAACTGGAAGCATTTACGATTTTTTTTTAAAATGCAATTTGGTTCTAGGGAAAACTCATTTATATTCTATATAAATGATAGCATATTAGAGATAACATTGATTTGTAGGTATCACAATTGTTGAAAAGATATCATTAGCAACTTTGCACTAATAATTGATCATGTGACTTTGATCATTTCAACAGCATGCCAATTTTGGCATAAGGTGTGTCCTGCTTTTCATATAATAAAGGTACTTTCATCCTAACTGTACATGGTGTAAAGATTTTCAAGGGAAAAAAAGTCTTGACTGCAAACATCTCAGAAAAAAGTGCAAAGGAATAATTCCACTTCACTGTTATCCAGGATATGGCAACAGGTTCCTGTGCAGAAAATGTAATAATTCTGGAGCAGATCTAATCACTATTATTTTTTCTAGGTTTGCTACACTGCTCAGTAGAGTTATTGTGACTCTTTCACTCACGTTATTATATTTTCCAATCTTAATTTTTTTCCAAGTGATTTTTCTTTTAACATTTTGAAAAATTGTATATGTATGTATGTGTGTCTGTACATATATATTTATATTCAAAGATATTTTTCAAATTTATTGCATTTTTGTAACATACACATTTTTGTATATTTTTAACCTACATTATAACAGAGAAATTTCAGCAAATATAAGTTTGTCTTGATTTAGGAAATTCAGACTAAATAAATTCAGATTAAAATGTGAGCAGAATGAATATTTCCTCTGTCTTTGTGCAGTGATATGAGGCAAGCTTATGTTAAGAGGCGATACATTTCTCCTTTACAAGGGCACAGAAATATAGGTAGGCCTCTGCAAGTGAAGAAGCTTTCACTTATCTCTACCTGACTCAGAGACTTGACACATTCCAGACTTAAAAAGTAAAGCCTCGTTTCCTCTCTATGAAATCAGAAAAAGGTCCAATAGGAAAACCTGTGAATGAACATCGCTGAAAGAAGAGTTCAAAACCAGAAGAACATTCCTGGCTTTCATTTGAGAGTGGCAGTAGCAGGAGGATCACATTTTTACCCTGCTCCAAACTGACAAAATCTTGATTAAAATGCAGGAAGGTCAGAGGTTTTGACTGATGCATAGCAAGATATGGAATCCTTTCTCTTAAAGGCAACTTTGCCAAAATGACAGTGAGGTGTGGGAAAAGGAACTCACTGTTTGTTGGTTTCTTTGTTTGTTTTTACTAAAAATAAATTGTGAACGTGTTCCTTTTCCCCACCTCCCTACAATCATAATGAAATTTAATAAATGCCTTCATTTCCTCTGGCTTCTCTAGTTCCAAACTAAAAAAAAAATTGCTTGTCAATGTCATCTATGTTAGGTTGCTTTTTTAAAAAAAATATGATTTGCATTGTATTGTTGGTCTGCACACACAACCCTTTTAAGCACAACATTCTCTCTTCTTACTGCTCAAGGATGCAAATTAATCCTGGCTCTACGGGAGATCTTCAACAATCTGCTGTTCAGTTAAAAGTATATGGTTTGCTTTATTTATTTATTTGTTTGATTTAACATCAGAGGACTTCTTCTCAGCAGCAGAATGAAAATTAGGACACAAAACATCTCCCTGCTTATATTTTAAACTCTGGAATATGATGAATGTGTCATAGTTCCCTGGCTGTGCTTGAATACTTCATCTTCCCTGAACCTGCATCAGCTTTCTCAATATTTTTCATTTGTTTCCAGAGTCTATTTTATTGGATAATGTCAGATCCAGTTCTGACTATATGTCTAATAACAGTAGTCAATTTTAACAATGAAGATATAGTAGCTAGGGTTTATAAAGCATCAAACATAGAAACATACTTTTAAAAAATGTCTTAACTATGAAAAAGAAATAAGAAAAATAGGTTGAATTTTCAGATTTCCTGCTCTGGTGTTATAAATTTGGATTTCTCTGATATTCCCTTTGTCTGTTGTGTATGTATCAATCCATATAAGAATTTAAGTCAGGTACGTCCTATATGTTTACAAGTATTTTTCTGTTTCAATCTCATGAAATATAAAAGATTGGGTATTTGCACTTGTGTTAAATAATATGGACATTAATTTGTGCCTTATCAATGATTATACTAACTATTAATTTCTTTAGCATTTATTATAATTTTGATTGTGGATGTCATGTTTTCTCTTCGATTATATAAAAATATTATTTTTAAAACATCATGCCCCAGAAATAATTTCAATTTTTTTATTTGTCATATTGTACAAATTAACAGAAGTACACAATATTAATCAAATTTAGCCAAAAGGGATTTTGGCTTTTTTAAACAAAAATAGATTTACAAGTAGAAATGCTTAAAACTAGGTGGAATATACTATCCCTTAACTGAGTTAAACATGTCAAATAAAGTTCTCTGCTGTTTTAGTGAAGTTTTCATCCTCAGGTTTTAATGCTTTATTTAAAATCTAATCCAGTTGATTTCAGGTTCCATGTGTTGTGTGTGTGTGTGTGTGTGTGTGTACATGTACACACACACACACACACACACAATGATTGTAAAGGTACTCATACGAGTGGAATTTTCTATGAGATCAGAGTCAGAATTATGCAGAAAAGATAACTGAAAAAATGAATATTAAACAAAAGATATCATTAAGCTATAGATTATGTGTTCTAGAGGCTGAAGGTTTATTTCTTCCACATTCTGCTTTTCCCCAACCCAGTGCCTTTGAAATTGTGTCTACAAATCCCAGAATTCTGAGACCTATAGTTTTCTGTGTGCAGGCCTTAAGAGCTTTAGAAAGGAGTTTTTGGTGTACTCAACCAAATTATAATTTCAGATTCTTGGTGAAAGCCAAGAATATTACATTTCTATTGTATAAATGTGGTCTAATAGAAATTAGATTGTTGATATCATCCAAGTAGAAAATTAAGATAAGATTTGGACTGGGTTGGACTGAATAGTTATAGAATGAAGATTTCAGATATCTCTTTCTCCATATTCGTATCACCTGTTTTTATAGACCCACCATAAATATCTCAGAATTTACTGAAAAATATTTTTTTCTTTCTTTATTTTCTACACTAGATATATAATAAAACAAATATTGTATGGAAACTTCATAGATAAAATATTAGGATTGCATCATTCTGCAAATCCATCTCAAACTCTTCTGTCCATAAAGCCATAAGAATGAAAGGGATTTTTATGCTACCTTACATTAAAGTTCTGGCTCTGACAAACTAACTGAGAAAGAGTGTTCAGATGATTCTTCTTCAGACTGCCATAAAGTTCACATTTTTAATGTTCCTGTCTTAAGTTCCCTGAAAATGGAGTATAAGCATAAGAAAAGGATGCTTAGCATCTTCTTCTCGATCCAGTTTTATAGTCAGCAAGGTTACCCTCTTCCATTTGAAATATTATAGACTCTTCTATCTCAGGAGCCTGCTGCATATATAAATCAGGCCCCATTTTAGGTTAAGCTTCTTGGAAGCCAAAGTCAAAGGTGACCAAGGGCATGCACTTCTTGCTCAGTTTTTGTGCAAAAAAATGTGTATATTTCTGACAACTGATTCCTACATTGAGAATAGGATTGGACCTAATGCCCAAAATGTCTCCTTCCAACTCTATGATTCTATGAATTCTGGAAAGATTTGAAAGCAATGTCTTCCTACTTTCATTCATTTTGGAGGCTAGTTCATTGTAGAAGAATTTTTAACTTGTCAGATTGAGTAGCAGTTGAGTATATCTGGCATCTTACATTAAGCCAACCATCCATCTACTTTAAAATAAAACCATCAAAACATTCCTAGGTGATTTATTGGTACCAACTGTATCTTTAATTTGTTCCATCCATTATTGCTATCATAAATAATGTCACTTTTAGTATTCATTAGCTATAATTTTTATATTTCAGTTTTTAAAATATGCTTTAATTTTTATTGCTGGGAAAATACATGAAGTCCACTTGAGACATTAAAATATAAGATAAAACAGATAAATCAAAGCTCACTTATATACTTTCTGAATCACAGTTTATATTTTGTAAATAAATTGGCTATGAAAATTTATTTGAAGCCTGACTGGATTATTTAATATAGACAAAACATTCAACACCTTTATTAATAAAGTTTCTGTATTATTGTATTTTTAGACTTTTCGGTCCATATGTGTATGCGTAAAACACATTTTCATGTATAGATACTGAAAGACCAAAAAAAAAAAATTACTTTCAATTGATAAGTCAATCTTTATTGTAAATGTAAATTTGCAAACAAAAAAACCCCCAAGTATTGCAACAAAAGAAAATATATAAATAAAAACTCAATCATTAATAAATGAATAATTGTTTCATTTCATATAATAGCAACATCTTCTGGATTAGTCAATTTCTATGAAGAAACTAGTAGGTTATATAACTCTACGTGTCACAGAATCATAGAGTTGGAAAAGTACATTAGGTCAATCAACCATTAACTCTAAATCCTTGGTCACAATGAAGATCCAGTTTTTTTAAAAAAATAACTTCCAAATGGCTGATTAACCTTTATTTGAAATCATCATGTTAAACTGACTCTCTTGTTGAATTTCTCAAATATTTCCTAGAACAAAAGAAATCATGACAATTTACTCTGAATGTTGTTAAGGATAAATGTTTAGCGGCAGCTTCAAGAAAAAGCATGGTTTCTTTAAAAGTTTCAAATTATTTATAACAGCTGAAATCCTGAGAATGTGTTTGGATGGAAAATATGCATCTTTATTCTAAACCCTAAGTAATTTTCAATTTCCCAGGAAACAAAAGATTGTGGTTAACTATTTAGAAGAAGAAAGAAACATGGAAAATGCCTGGATTTAAATGTGTTGTAACATACTTACCAGGGTTGAGTATTCATATTGTTCCAGAGCTGGGACTTGGGGAGATCAGATAAAACCAAAACTAAGAACTTTAAAAAGGTTTCACCATTCAACATTATTTAAAATTCATTATTTGGTTTTGCTGGTTTCCCAGGACTTTTACCTTGAAATTTGAGCCCAGGCAAGAAAAAGTTTACATAGAATAACAGTCTTATTATTACAAATGAGGATCTCAGTCTTTGTAAAGGCAAGCCATTCTGTTTAAGCAAGAAAGATGATGCCTCTGTACCAAGATTTTTAAGATTGTATGGTAGTTTGAGTGCAAACTCTAAGTGTGAATGGCAAACTTAAAATTCCTTCAAAGGAATATATAATGACATTTTGGAGTTGTTTTGACTTATCCTCAGTCTGAAAATCTTGTTGACTTTTTTTCAGTTATCATTAATAAGCTTGCCAGCTAGCAAGGTCTTTTTCAAAGGCATATTCTCAAAAGTGATATCTTTTGAATGTAACATTTTTTTTAAAAAAAAAATGGATCCCATAGCAGTTGCCCCAAGTCCTGTGCTCTGTTCCAGATCCTTCTTCAATGACCTGACAACCAGTATGTTCCAATATTATTGTTGCCATGTAGTTCTAATTCTAGCGAGAGATGGATCCCGTTTTCTACCCGTGCTTCCACAGAAAAAAGAGCAACTATGTTCTCACAGAAAAAAGAGCAACTATTTCTAGATTTATGGACAATCTGATGATTCTGAGTGCCAGAACAACCCTCAAGAATAGCTAAGTTATGAAACTGGCCTCTTAAATTGCATACTTGACTGGACTTTAATGGCTAACAACAAAAGGTGGACTTCATCACATCTCCCTTTTGAAAGATACATACTGAATCTCAGGATACCTTGTTGCTTTTCATCCAGTGGACGGCTCTGAAAATTTATAAATATGTGTGGGTGTTGTGATGTGTTACATTGTAATTGTTTTATTTTTCTTTTAAAATAAATGTTTGTTTTTAATAAAAACAAAGTCCCTTTATGGAAAAAAAATATCAGAAATTCACCGGCTCTTGCTTTTTAACCTTATTCTTCATCTGCTGACATGTATATATTTGAAAATCAATTATCATACCATGGCTTCTTTTGGAAAGGATAAACAACAAGAGCAGATGAACGTTTTATATCCTCCCACAAGAATTGAAAACGTAATTAACTAAACTGTCTCACATACTCTATGAGCATTCATGAACATATCAAATGCTATCCTTTCAGGTTCAAGAAATCCATGCTTTTCAAATTTGCATGAAGTGCAGATTACAAGTTGTGAAAATAAACATTTTTAAGTATGTATAGTTTTTCAGTCACAGTGACTACTTTTTAAAAGTATAGTAATGATGTGAAGCAACATCAGTTTTCTTCACCATTTTTTTTTACCAGGACTTGATCATAATGTCAACAGTATGGCAGTACAATACAATAAATTTTCCTGGGGAAAGAAGCAGAATCTGCACTTTTTGAGCCTTATTCAAGCAAAATATGGTTCTGTAGTGGTAACTCAAACAGAATATACTTCAGTAAACACAATTAGCAACTCTGGTAAATGGGGCAGGGTATCCATTGATTTAATTGGGATTATATTACTTTTCTCATTTCTCAAGTATATGTAATGTTAATATTAAATGTGTTCAAAACCCATTTCTGCCATAAATTAGGTATTGCTTAGGCAATATATAATACTCTTTTTGGTATAACCCAACTTTACGCTAGTATGTCAATAAATGATGGCATTTAGGAAAAGAAGGAAAAAGTTGGATTAAGAATACATATATCCACAAGTTTTTCACTTCAAATCTCTCCTTTTTAATTCTGCTCTATATTTATACTGTTTAGCTAGTCTTGTGGTTATCAGATAACTAAAAGATACTACTGAGAAATTTTTAGCTGGCCTTGAGGATGGTTGTTATGAAGAAGCAATACATGTGGATGTATGTATGTGACAGCGTGTACACATCTAGATATACGCATATACAGAAACGTGTATTTAAAAAGCTATATGCCACTCTTCAACCAAAGTAGAGATTGCAAATGAATAAAAGATGGACAGATTCTTTTCTTCATTCTGTAAAAGGCAAGTGTTGTTTTCAGATGTATACCTACATACATGCAAAAATGAAATAGTAACTTTTTACAATAACCATCTGAAAAGAAAATTATTTAAAGAAAATAACACAATGGTACTAAGTTTCCACTATAGATAGTTCTATTGCTACTATAATTTTTATGTAGTCACTATATATGCAATTCACATTATAAAATTCTCAGAAGAATAAATGAAGAAGTCCCAGAAATTATGTCTGTCTTTTTCAGTCAATATCAGCCAATGCATATAATTGATCAGCTCCAGGGGTATGATATCTTTTCCACAAAAATCTGCCCTATAACAATAAGACCACTGTTCTGTCTAAATTATATGGTTTAAATAATGGGCAGGGAGCTGCAAACTAAAACCTCACACACACAAAAACTTGCATGCTTCCTCAGATGCTGCAGTTTCCAACATTTCCTTTATCTTGAAATGCTACCCGTCCTGCTTTTTTGACTAGATTTTATTTTTATGTTCCTTCTAACATAAGCAAATGTAGGCTTCGATGGAGTAGGTGAACTTAATTTACCTGATGAAATAAGCAACTCAACTCCTAAAGGCATAGGAAAAGAAAATAGGAATACCTACCCTGTTTCCCCCAAAATAAGATACCCCTTGATAATAAACCCAGTCGGGCTTTTGAGCACATGGCAATAAGGCCAACTGTTTATTTCAGGGTTCAAAAAAATATAAGACAGGGTCTTATTTTCGGGAAAAAACAGTATACATGCCTTGTTCGTCTTATACAGTTAGTCCTCAAGTTACAAATGTAATGGAATGAATCATGCAAAACTCTAACCCTAACCCTGCCATTTGCTGGTGCTGAACCTGCCTGAATTTATAAATTTATAAACTGCACAGAAGATAAGCGTAGGCAGTGGGAGGGGGGAGGGGCTGTCAGGCATGGCATCAAAGTAGCATGTTGCAACTTGTGTGCAGCTGCAAGTGCGAACGACCACTGTGATGCTTCCAAGTACATAACTTTGGGACTTGGTCATAAGTACTTTTCATGGGCATATTGTAACTTTGAACAGTCGCCAAGTGAACTATCATAACTCAAGGATTACCTGTAGGAAGGACCACTGTTCCGTTTCCTGAGAAAGAGTAGCACCAGAAACTACATTAAAATGGCCTGTGATGTCCCATTTCATCCTTTTCTACAGAGTGAAAAAACAAAGACATGACAATTAAAAGCTAAAACCTTTACTGGACTGTTTATATCTGTCTGTGTCACTGAATATTTCTTAACAGCAAAAATATTTTCATCTGGTTTTGGGTAGGATAAGGATGAATGGCTTGGTAGAAAAATAATTTATTCTCTCTTTTCTAAACTCGTTCATTTTTCTCACATTCCTTGAGTTCAAGAAAAGCTTTCCCATTTGATATTGCCTCAGAAATAGCAAGAAATCCTGGCATCCTTCAATAGTTACAGGAGAAAAGACAGATTTCAAAATAACGCTTACAATTTTATGAACTGATTTAAGTGATATAATTTGAAAACATGGATATTCAAAACAGATCAACATATGGGTTGATCGAGTACAGCCAACATCCCAGTGTATCAGCCTTTGGAATCAATATGTGCTTTCTTCATACAGGGATTTGAGGCATCTTGGAATCACACTTGTTGGGCACCAGAAGAAGATAATGAACAGCCTTCAAGAAATGAAGGTCCAGCTGGTAAATAGGATGGTGCCACTGTAATTTTTTTTAAAAAATGACTTATCACTTTTTTAAAGTGATCAACCTTGCACATTTAAAATTTAAACCTGACATTTATTTTAAAATGACACAAAAAACTGTGGTTTTTATAATGCAACGGGAACATTGGCCTCAGTCATATAATTTATAATCAGTGTTATATTTCACTTCTCTGTGGCTTCATTTTGAAGTAAAATTAATGTCTATGAATAGCGGAAATAGATATATACTGTATGCATGGCTATAATTAAGTTAGCCTGCTTCAACAATAAAAAATTAACAATATACAGTATATTAGACCTTTTTTTAAAAAAAGCTGAAAATGGTGACTCATATTAATATTTCCAAGGACTTGAATAGAAATATTTTCTACTCATTTGATAGTTTACATAAAAAAGTTTCCTGAGGTTTGCTTCAAGCACTGATGGAAGAATAATGAAGCGCAATATTAGACTATTTCCTGATAAGACTATTGTTTTGTATATTTTTTAAAATGCTGCTGCTCTACAGCAATTAAGCTGTAGATATTACTATATACACATTCCTTGATGAACATTCAGGTGTATATATATATATTGTCTTTAATATCTTTTGGTTGATGTGAGATTATTCCATCTTTAATGCAATATCTGCAAATTCAATTGCTTATACATGGAACATTGTATTTTTTACATTAATTATTTGTGTTTTAATGCTATTTTATTACAGTAAAGATATATTTGACATTGGAATCCGTAGCCATTTCCTTGTTGGTCACTTCTAGCATCACACAGGTCTTCATTAATGTGATCAATCTAGTGGTACAGTGATTCCAATGAGCTGCTCATTTCTTCGGATGACATGAGCAGCATATAAATCCAATAAATAAATAAAAATGGATTCATCTAGAAGGCAATATAAGTCATTATTGGGAAAGTAACCCATGTTTCTTAGGGAGAATAGCTAATATTTGTTGTGCTTATAAATGTTTCAACAATTTCTAGTGCAAGAGAGTTTAGAAGTCAGAAGTAGCTTCATAAGATTTCTAGGAAACTACTGGTGGAGAAAAGACCCTACTTTGCTTCCTGTCCCTCAACATTTTGCATAGTAACTCAAATGTGCAACTTTTTGATACAAATTCCTTGGCACAAAATTTTAAGCATAAAATTTATACAATAGTTTTTGTAGTTTCAGGAAACTTTTATTCTTTTATTCTTTTAATTATTTTAAGCAAATGCCACAGATCTTTCCTAACATATTGTATTCAAAATTTACCCTATACCGCTTACTTTTAAAAGATTAAAAGATTCAATAATTTTGTAATGGCCATAATTGTGAAGCATTGGTTCCTTTCCTTCTGGATTCAGTTTTACGTTCAGTAATTTATTACTGGATTTGTTCAATTTGCATGAATTGGCTACTAAAAGATATAAATATACCACAGATAGTCAAATATATATGAGTTGCCTTTGTAAGGCAGACATGTTCTACATGTTTTGGTCAGAAAGTTTATTTGTGTGATGGTCAAGTGTTCCAGTGACAGAAATTGTTCCAGATTTCATTCACTGACTAAATGCAGTGCCTTGAGAATGATACTGTCCTGAAAGAGGTACCTAAACAGGTAATCCCTCATATTAGGTTCCCATATTAACCACAGTGTCAAAGGATGAAATCATACAGTCAAACATGCATCATTTTAAATTTCAAATCCTAGGTCATGTAATGTGGAGCATCATTGTAATCAGTGACGATAACTGCAAACTGAATGCATGTGTAACCAGAATATATGTAATTAACATATTAATTGAAAAATAAGTTCACAATCTGATTGTACCAATTTTAATTCAGAATAATCAGTTATTATCCCAGTTTTATTCAGAAGGAGGAAAAAGAATGTTCAAAGTAGGAGTATGAATCCTTTCCTATGATCCTTTCCTTTCCTACATTCATCAGTAGTGTTTCCTAAAAGCCCCTACCTTTTTCCCATTGCTTTGTCCAATTTACTGGAAAAGTAGAGGAAGGCACAAGTTAAGAAACTGTGGTGAAATAATACTTCAAAAGCTGATACTAACCTTATATTTCAACTAGAAGCTAGAAGGACAAAAAGCTTGAGCCAAAACTTGCTTCTTCATTATTTCAGACATTAGCACATCTCTTAAAAGAAATAGAGAAATTAAGGGCAGTTATGAATTTTTGAAATAAGTGTCTAGAGGATAGTAGGAAAATGTCTTCCATTCCAAATCTATCCGAAGATGAAGGAAGATTTCTTCATGGGGGATTTTTTTTAAAGAATTGCCAATTTCTGTTCAAAGTGATATATAGATGAGAGGCACATAGATGGTCACAACCTGAAATAGAGGAACCCTAACAGCAAATCAAATGGCTGTGGAAAGATTATCTTTGCTTTCCTATAGCTGCCAGAACTTGGCAAAATGCCAAGCTCATTTAAAACCATGGGAACATGATTGGGCGAGATAGATAACGTGGGGGCTGCTTTTATGATCAACAACTCAGCAAACAAGGAATGTTTGTCAGATTCTGGGGAAGTGTGGCATTTGCATCTCACATTTCATTTTGTTAGATGGTGGGCTACTAGGGGAAAAAATGGAAGGGGGGGAAGGTAGAGGCAAAACAATTTCAGCTACAGCTCTTTTCCAGGTAACAAATAATATTATTGGAAGTGTCAAAAGACCTATTGGAGATGATTTGTACCTTCATGGCTGCAATTGTTTGTAAAATAATCCTCATGAAAGTGAAAATGTCAGATATTTTAGCAGGAGGAACAGTCGATGTTTTTCTTGCATTACAAGACTCTTCTATCTAGAGATGATATAATAGCCTTTTTTATTCCATGTGTCTTGTTAATGGGTGAGGAATTGAGGCTTTCTCTACAAAATACTGGCCTGTCTTGCTATCATATGCTTCCTAATTCTCCTTAGTTCTTATTTTACCTACTGAGATATTACTCGTCTTTTCTTCCTTCAAGTTAATGAGTTATAGTGCATCAGTTCTTAATCTTTCAGCAGTCATTCACAAATTTAAAGGAGTATCATTAAAATAGACATTGCTCTGTCAATGGAAATACAATACTGTTTCTTTGATGCAAGTACTTTTGACCTTTGACCACTTACAATATGCACCTAATGAACAACTGACAATGGACACCATCCCTCAAGAATAATATCCCATTGGCTTGATTTAATTAAAGTTTTTTCCACTTGGATAATATTTAAAAATGGAATCATGATGCTTATTATTTTACAAATTGAGACTTCGATACACTATAAGGAAACTTAAACATATGGCTGTTACGGTTAAGATATCTATCAGAAAGTTCACACAGCAGCATATCATTTGATGGAATTGTTTTTTTGCTACGAATTTTAGAATGCAAATAACAATAACTGAGCTATGACTGGAAGTCCACAAAGCCATGACCATATGCATTATTTTAATCATATTATTCTTTTATATAAGGGTATACCTTATATAAAATATTATCACTCTAGGTTTAGCCTAGTTCAAGCCTTGTTTTCCCATAAGTTTGTCTGTTTGCCCAGACGAGATCTACACTGTGCATAGAAAGATATGGGTGTCCTACTACAATACCCACATTGTTGTAGATTTCTTTGCTTGGATTTGTTACTATAAAAAAAAATCTGCCAAGTTCAGAAACTTCCTGAGAATTTGTCTAGAGAATAGCACATAGGGATCACTTTCTAAGTGACTTCTTCATAATGCATCTCAAGCCACTACTTAACTCAGGAGCATTTAAACTGTAGTTTGAATTTTATAGATCAGCTCTGGAGTTATAGTCCAATCTATTATATAACCATCCAGAGATGGATTTTTTTCTCAGTTTCCCGCTTACTCATTTTCTCTTTGTATGTTCTGTTTTGTCTCTGGAGTTCATATGCAAGACTTTGGGATAGGGGAAATGGACTGTGAACATTTGACTGGATCAATTCTTCACTGTAGTAAATCGAGTAAAGACTGTTTTCCAAAACACAAAAGTGAATTAAGGGCAATGCCTGCTTGTTCCTGCATACAGACATCCTCCCATCAGAGCTGCTGTGAGAAGAATCGGTTATCCTGTCAGGGAAAGAAGAAGGAAGCAGCACCAGTTTGAAAGATAGGACTGATGAATCATTTTCATCATTCCAATATTTTTTAATGATTAAACTATTTTGTGGTATTTGTAAGCAAGGAAAAATGCTGCTAAAGTACAATCTTCAAAGTTTTATGGTTTAATACTATGGGGCCATAATACTAATTTGGCTTTTTCTCTTCTACAACATGAAGTCGCTTAGCCTTCTTTGTAATTAGGATCTGTGTCGACAGCTGTCAGGTAAGCATTCAAATCCTACCACTGATGGGTGGATATCCAGAAATGCATCAAGATAAAGAGTCTATAGGTAGGTAGGTAGGTAGGTAGGTAGGTAGGTAGATAGATAGATAGATAGATAGATAGATAGATAGATAGATAGATAGATAGATAGATAGATAGATAGATAGATAGATAGATAGATAGAATTACACTCAGGTAGGCATTTCCATTCAACAGTGTGAACTTGCTTGAACAAGAATTAAACAAATATTGATCTTTCACCTCCAACAAAAATATGTCCGACTTAACTGCCCTAGAAAAATATTTGCACTGGAAATCTGACAGTGTACCTATCTCAAAGGAACTTAATTAGAAAAAAAAATCTTCGTTGAGGTTCATGACCTGATGGCTTCCATTCCCAACCGTGATTGAGATTCAATTCCTTTTACACTTAAGAATTCTGCAATGCTATTCTCTTTTAGTGATCTAGGCAAAAATAAAAATGAATAAAGCACCAGGAGACAAAGCTGCCTCAAGAGATTTTTTTTTTAAGAAAAATTTGTATGAATGTAAGTTCAAATTGATTATTAACCAAGATGAATCTGTTAAATAAACTGAAAATACTTAATCTGTAGATTTCTAGATCCCAGGAACACATCCCACGAGTCACAGAACTGATCATTTTGTTCTCTCAAAGGTTGGAGATAGAAAACCTGGAAGGGAAATCTGATTTTACTTTCAACATACGCTTCTGGCTTTTTCAAAAGGTGGGAAATTGAAAGTCCCAAAGAAAGACACAAGGATGATTTTTTGTTTGGAGGGAAAAATCATAATTCCCTTCCAGCTGGTGGCAATGCTGATAGGGTATGGTTTAGATAAATAGGTAAGTTGTGTTAGATATTACTTCTTGTAAGTAATAGCAAGACTTTTTTTTCAGAAAAATAAAAAATGGGTAGTTTCCCTGTTTGTTTCATTTTATCAGGGCTATGGACTTGTTACATTTTAGGCATAACATTATCCTATGCAATGGAAATCTTTGATATTTCCAATAGTAAATCTTCCATAAAGTATAGTGCAATCTTGCTATGAATGATAATAGAAAGACTGTTGGAGATTGGAGGGACAATCACTGGTATTTAGGCATCCCTAAATTGGGAGAACCATGGACCTTTCATATCTCTCCTGCCCAAAGTTAGTCACCTAAACAAGCCGTATTAATAAGAATGTAATCATTGTGATATTCTATTCTTGCTGTAATTCTGCCAGATTTAAACAGCAAAAAGAAATGTTTACTAAGCAAAGCAAGATTATTACAAGGTCCTTGATATCTTCAGTTTAGGCAAATTTCAACCTGCTACCTTTTTTAGGTGCCACTATTGCATATTTGTGCAACTATCAAAGATCTGGACTATTTTTCCTTTGTAATTTTTTTCTAATTAACAAGGCCTTTACATATCCTTTGCACATGATTTCTTAAGAGTGATCTTTTAATTGTTTTTCCCCTGAATAATAAAAAACCTACAATGGTTACAAGGTAGGGTATAACAGTATTGAATACAACCTGCAGAGGTTAAATGACAGGAAATTTTAGAGTTCCAATTTTTATATGTAAAACACTTGATTAGTAATGTACAAGCAACTTTTTGATCCTTAATTAACTTGGTGCTAAGCAGATTTTATCACTAACCCTATCTCTAAGTACTTTGTAATTGATACTAGAATCCATAGAAAATGTGATATTATTAAATGTATTTGCTTTTCCCCTTTTTAATGTCCATTGTGCATTTTTGTCTATGTTTTTGTAATGTAAACATACAGAATTTTATATTTTTTTATAAAAATAAAAAAGATGCTTTGTTAGCTCTAGAAAAGTTTTTCCCTCCTGTCGTTCTATATGAGGTTATGCTTTGCTGTTACGTTATGTACCAAATGTATATGCTGATACTACTAGCAAGAATAATCATGTAGGTGCCAATAGTATAAAAGATATGCATATAAAAAGGAGCAAAAGGGATTGTCTTAATTGTTTTATCCATACATTAAAAAATCATAAAACCCATGATTTCTTAATAATTAATTAGCAGAACTGTATATTACCTACTCTAAAAAATACATTGTGCCATGGGGAGATGTATAATTTTAATGGATCAATTATCTGGCTTTTAATTGATTGTTCCATTATTTTTATATTCCATTTATTAGCATGCTCTCCAGTAAACATGGAAATGTTTGTGGTTTTCATTTTTTAAAGAATATACTAGCCAAATCTTTATAGTTGTTTTTAAAATAATGAAGAAATCTAAACAATCTTACTGTTTAATAATGCTAGAGAATTACCAAGTGAAATGACTCTTTATATTTGTCATCTTCCCGTGTGTCTTTATTTTTTAAATTCTTGATGGGAAGAAAGGTTCGTCTATTTCACATCGCCAGTTTAAAATGTAATAAGGGAATCCATCTCTGACTCTTCCTGATAGCTTTCCTCATTAGAAATCAGAAAATGATGAGAAGAAGAAAAAATCATTTTTCATTTATTTTTTATATTTTTTTGAAATAACACTGTTGCACTCCATGACACTCAGCCTGCACCCACACAAAATTACACAGGAAGAGGAAACTATTAAATTCTCTCTCTCTCCCCCCGCCCTACCTCCCTCTCTCCCCCCACCCCCACTTTTTTTCAAGGGAGTTGTGGGATTAACTTCTGCCTGATTTGTAAGCTTCTACTGTAAGAAAAATAACAAAATCCCTTGTTCAGGGAAAAGAAGTCGTTCCACAGAATTTCAATTCAATTACCTTTGTTCCCAGATCATTATATATGCTACTAGGTGTAAATAGCATTCCAACAAATGAAAATAAAATCTTGTATAAAATTCTGTTATGTGGTTAAATAAGAAATCGACCTTCTCAGATTCTGGTTTGTGAAAAAATCTTGTGTTTTATGAAGTTTGGTTGGAAAGGATTGTTAAAAATTAATGAATGCAAGTAATACAACAACTGTTTTTAGATGTAGAGTAAGGATCCCTAAAATATCAGAAGCCAATGCCCCCATCTTTCTCTCCTCCCTTTGGGCACAAAGGATGCCAAAACAGTCTTGGTGCACGGATGGGGATTGCAGAAAGATCCAGAGGGATGGCCTGCCTGCAGTGGTGAAATCTAAAAAATTTTCCTACCGGTTCTATGGCCATGGCTTGGTGGGCATGGCTTGCTGGAGGTCATATGACTGAGTGGGCATGGCTATGTAGTCATATGACTGGGTCAAAAGACAGAAACTCACTTTAACAATGTCCTGCTGGAGCAGGGGATTGGACTAGATGACTTTCAGGTCTCTTCCAGCCCTGTATTGATTGCTGTGCTCTTTCAAGGTATCCTCTGAAGCTGTATCTAGAGCCAGGTTTGTCGTCCTTCCTTCCTCTTCATTTTCCCTCCCTCCCTCTTTCTTTCTTTCTTTCTTTCTTTCTTTCTTTCTTTCTTTCTCTCACTCACTCTCTCTCTCTCTCTCTCTCTCTCTCTTTCTTTCCTTCTTTCTTTCTTTCTTTCCCAGAATCCCCCCCCACCCCATTTTTGGCCTAGCAGGGAAGCTTCCTGGGAGCAAAAATGGACTTCCCCAATAGATAGTAAAAATGCTTTAAAAAGAAAAAAAAAGTTTCGAGGATCATGAGGCACAACTGTTTGTTACAACTGATTGTCGGAACCTTTTTTTTTACTTTTATCTTTGAAGAGCTTTTTCGTATCATGGTGACCAAATATGGATGCAATATTCCAAGTGGGACCTCACTAGTATAATACCAAACAATACTATCACTTCATGTAATCTTGGAAGTATCCCTCTGTTCATGCCATCTAAATCTGCATCTTGTTTTGGCAGCTGCAGCACACTGCTGGTTTAAGTGGTTGCCCATCAGGACAGCTAGATTTAATCATCCCCTGTGGGCACCCCTCCTCAATTGTTAGAGCTTCCTAAGAAGATTAAGAAGAATCTAAGAACTGTCCCAACGGTGCTTTTTCAAAAGACAACTGGACTTTCTTTGTTTTTCCTTGAAGATGTTTTGCTTCTCAACCAAGAAGCTTCTTCAGTTAAGAAATGAGAAGTTTCTTGGATAAGAAGCGAAATGTTTTCAAGAAAAAACAAAGGAAGCCCCGTTGCCTTTTGAAAAAGCACCGTTGGGACGTCCATGACCTGGATGACTGAGAATGTCCATAGACAAGAACCTAAGAAGTAAGAAGAGAGAAGCTGTATAAGCATCAGACATGGGAAAAAGGAGAAAAGGAAAAAAGCAGGGGTGGGGACAAAAAGTAAGAAAGAGCAAGAAGCAGGGGTGGGGAAAAAAGAAAAAAAAAGAAATGCAGGGGTGGGATTCACATTCCTATTGAAAAGCCACTAGGGTAATGGTGGGATTCAGCCAGTTCACACCAGTTTAGGAGAACTGGTTGTTGGAAGAAATCATTAGGGCAGAGAACCGGTTGTTAAATTATTTGAATTCCACCACTGCACTAGGGGATATGGGAACATATTGAGGAGAGTGAAAGTAGGGAGATCTACAAAGCTAAGGTCTCTGTGGCATTGATTTCATCTCTGTAGCTAAACTCCTGCATGTGAAAGAATTATGTATTGTCTCTCCCTAGGTGGCTCCATTGCTGGAACCAAATTATAGTTTAGTTGTGATATATTAAGTCTCACCACAGTAAACTTGTTCTTTAAACATTTCTGCGCACATACAGACATGCACAAGCACTGTAGCTCTGTGGAGTTTGTACGCAGTTCATTCTTTCATCTTAAAGGCTTCTTACCTTCTTGGATTCTCGTCTCTAGAGGGAAAAGATCATGTAATGACTTTTCAGATTCATCTAATAGGGCATTGGGATTTAAAAATATTTTCATGTAACTTCTTGCATGAAGCTATATGAACTGAGGAAGGAGCATATAAACAATTTGTTTTTGCACCCTAGGACCTGTTGAAACTCAGAATGATATAGTAATTTTTACTCCTTGGTCTCAGCCTGGAGCTTGAAATAAAAGAGGGGGGAAACAGGCAGGAACATGGATATTCTTAGTGAAATAGACCTTTTTTTTTAATCAGTGCAAGGTCAAAATATCAGGTGAATTATATTTACCTGATGAGAATTCCCTAAAATAACAGGAATAAAAATTATGCAAAATTTCTTTCTCTTAACACCACATCCTATAGTGCAATCTTGAATTGCCATATTCTGATATTAATCAGTATTCAGGTTCTTTGTCAGCATAATTAGAAGGCCAAGAGGCTGACAGTGATAGCCGGAAAATCAGGGTCAATGTGCTAAATGTAATGGAGAAATAAATTAAGTCAACTGAGCATGTCCAAAACACATAACACAGACACAGCTGGTATTAGGGAAATATCTCTTCCTCCTGCTAGTTTATCATTTTCACTTCAATGATTTTTATGGAAATCACCCATAAGTCAGGCAGGGCATAAAAAGGCTCATTGAGGTAGCATTAATAGCCATTCTTATCAAACAGAATCACCATGGAACTAAGCTTCTGCAAATTATTTCAGTGACTTGACATTTTCCATGCATATTAGGCCTCCTGGAAAATATCTGGATGACTGATTCTGATTTCCATCAGCTTTTTGCTTGATAGTACTGAAGCTTGATTTGTTTTATATCTCTTCTGTATGTAAAAAAAAAGAAAAAAGAATGTAATAAAGCACCAATCAGATGGATCCAGATGGTAGAAAAAGAGAATTAGATGGATTAGAGATGAATAGGCTTCTTACAATTTCTCTGGGAAGGGCTCTTGCTATTATGGCACCAGGCCTCAATCAATGTTCAAAACCTCAGGAGGCCAGCATGTGTCTAGAGGAAGCAAAGTCAGCGCACTCCTAACTAGCCTGGTGTCTGAAAAGCAGGAGCACTTTAATAAAAAACAAATAATTCTTTCAATGAGGGTTATGTGAGGGTTACAACTTCTGTCTTGAGACTTATTCCTGTGGGATTTTAGGGGGCTTCCCAAATTGTCTTTCATCCCTAGTGATTACACAGAATACATTTCTTACGCTTCTGTTGTTGTTCTTGTAACTTGTCTTGAGATAAGCAACTATAAACTTTTCCAACAAAATAAATTTCTATATGTTTAAAATATCATAAATCACCTGGAACCCTGACATGCATCATATATATCAAAACAGCAGGTCGAATCACACTAAGAATCAACACACTAAGCACATTAGGCTGGCACCAAGTTGCTTGACGATATTAAACAAATACCCTGCAGATGACTGGCAATAGTTTCCCAAAGCCTCAAAGCTTCACTTGGGTTCAGCTCTGCTATTTAACTGTTTTTGAATGGCCAGGCTGTTCTGACACCAAGGAAGTAATGCATTTTATATGTGCTGGGAAGGGTGATAGACAGATGGCATGTACATAGGATTGGATATCATGCTCCCCAGATGTATGACCTTGACATCAGATGCAATGGCACAGCTGGCTACCTAGCAATTGCATGGAGATGAAGCAAATTGCATCATTAAAAAGCAAAATGCTGATGAGCCTGACATTAATGGCTGCTCATGCAAAGGGCAGTTCTTCCTTTGCCTCAAAAGTGCAGATGAGATGACCTTTCTACTGATTGAATAATATAACTGTAAATGGCAGTCCAAAAGAGGCTGGGAGTATGGAAAGAGTTCATTCAAAATCTAACTGGAATAAGCAGAATTACGTTATATGAGATGGAGGAAGTAACAGGGATCCATCTATCTCAAGCATTGCACAGAATCTTTAATCTTTTCCAAGACTCTCATTTAAATTTCAGTACTTAATCCACATCAAATCAAATCTATGTTAATTTTATCAGTTCACATTCTCTTTTTATATCTCCCCACCATTAATTGTCTTCTCCCCCCCCCCCCACTAGTACTGCTAATTCTAAATTCCTCAGAGCAAAAACAATTTTCTTGATTCATGTTATCATATAAACTGCATAGCACTCTTCACTAACTAGAAAGCCCCCAGATTTTTTGGACTGAAAGTCCTGCTATTCCCATTAACACGGGAAAGGATAATGAAAAATGCATTGCAAAAGAAAGAAAGAAAGGTACCTATATTACATGGTTGTAGAAACATTATTGCTTCTGGCATAGAATGTTAATATATAATTGATAATATTCCTTGCATAAGTGAAGAATTTAATTTGTGCATATTGTGGGCTGAACAGAGATATCCAGACTCCCTACCCATTGTATTAGGAGATTTTAACAGTGCTAACCTAAGCCAGGAGCTGCCAAAATACATTCATTATGTTAACTATCTCACAATAATATTTTAGACCACTGCTACTCAACATTAAAAGATGTCTATTGCTCTCTATCAAGAGTAGTTGTGGGATACTCTGACCATTGTATGATATGCCTTGTACCTATTTGTATACAAAGACATAAAAGCAATATTTAAAACAATAAAATCTTGAACTGAAGAGGCAATATTAAAGCTGCAAGCTTGCCTCAACTATAGAGACTGGAGTGTTTTCAAAGCTGCTTCCGTGGACCTGGATGAACTCACTGACATTGTGATATCATACATTAGCATTTGTGAAGACTTACATGTACCAACCAATACCTTACACATCTACAGTAATAATAATTGGTTCACAGCTAAGCTCAAACATCTATGCCAAGCCAAAGAAGAAGCCTACAGGAAAAGAGATAGAATGCCATACAGTCAGGCCAGGAATGTATTAACAAGGGAGATCAAGGCAGCAAAAAGAAGCTACTCTGAAAAAATGAACCAGTGAATGTGTGGGAAAGCCTGAAAAATATCACTGGCTACAGCAGACTACCTTGCTGAAAGGAATCAGCAACTGGAATGTTTTCTACTGTAGGTTTGAGAGGAGACCACTGTCAATTATTGCTACCCTCTCCATCTTAGATACATCAACAATAGCCAAGTCTCCAACACCTGAGTCCATCCTCTGTCCCCCACCCCCACCCCTGCCACCTCTGGTGATCCTAGAAAAAGAGGTGCAAGGTTTATTTCACAGACAAAAGTTTGGAAAAGCACCAGGCCCAGACAGGATAACTCCTTCTTGCTTGAAAGTCTGTGCTGATCAATTGGCCCCCATCTTCACCCGCATCTTTAATAAATCACTGAAGATATGTTATGTCCGTTCTTACTTCAAATGCTCTAGTATCATCTGTGTGGCCAAGAAACCTTCCATCAAGGAGTTGAATGACTAAGACTGGCTGCTGTAACTGTAATTATGAAAACCTTCACAAGGCTAATGTTAGCCCACCTGAAAGCCATCAGGGATCCGCTACTAAATCCCTTGCAGTTTGCCTATCATACAAACAGATTGGCAGATGATGCTGTCAATATGGCACTGTACTATATCTTGAATCCCCAAGACCTATACAAGGATCCTTTCTGTAGATTTCAGCTCAGCTTTCAATACCATCTTGCCAGAAATATTTCTCTCTAAACTGACTCAGCTAAACTGTGCCTGATCACATTGGTAGATAAATCATAAGCTTTCTAACAGATAGGAAGCAACAAGTGAAGCTAGGTAAAATCACATCAGATACCTGCTCAATTAGCATAGGAGTCCCCCAGGGTTGTGTGCTCTCTCTATTACTGTTTTCCTAAGGAGTGCATCTCAAAGAATCCCTCTGTGGATGATTTAAAACTATTTGGGGGGGAAAGGATGAATTGAGCTTACTGCTAAAGAGCACTGAGGAGTTTAGCAGAGACACTGAAATGCAATTTGGCATTGAGAAATGTGCAACAATTGCTAATAAGACAGAAAAAATTATTGAAGTTGGTGGATTTGAACTTGATAATGAAGAGTTGATAAATGCAGTAATACCAGAAAAGGGGTACAAGTACTTAGGAGTTTTGGAAGCCTCTGACCTGTTACACAACCAAGTCAAGGAAGTAACCAAGTTACTTCAACAAAATACATAAAGCGAGTCCAGAAAATCTTGAGATCAATGCTAAGTGGAGGAAATATCATAAAGACAATTAATACCTGGGTAATGCCTGACATCAGTATTGTGAAAAAGAAAAAAAGTCTGGTTCATTGATATTGTAATACCAAGCAATACACAAATTGAACAGAAACAATGAGGAAAAAAACGAAATACTGTGATTTACAAATTAAAATTGAGCAATTGTTGAGGAAGAAATCAATGGTAGTACACATAGTAATAGGAACCCTATTACTATGGGGATTACTATGTATCTAGGGTTGCCTAGATACATAGAAATTTTGAACTTATTAGACCTGAATATTCTGACTTTGCAAAAAACTACCTTACTCATAACTGCTTATATAACAATAGCACTTAAGACTTGTATACCACTTCATAGTGCTTTACAGCCCCCTCTAAGTGGTTTACAAAATCAGCATATTGCCTCCAACAATCTGGGTCTGACCTCGGAAGGATGGAAGGCTGAGTCAACCTTGAGCCTGGTGAGATTCAATCTGCCAAACTGCTGGCATCGGTGATTAGCAGAAGTAGTCTGCAGTACTGCACTCTAACTACTGCGCCACCATGGCTCATTTACTCAGACATTACCTTAATAGCTCTTAAGTCCTTGGTTAGGACTTGAACTGTTTTTATCAATCCCATACTGTAAAATGCTTTCAGTGCATAAGTAAAATCTGACAACCGAGACAACCCATAAAAGTAGATGTCAGATACAAGATGTTTTATCAAATCAATATAAGGGCCTAAAGGCACTCGTGTTCAGTAATATAAATGGGAGAGTTCAATGAATATATAAAAATTTCTTCCCTTCATATGCAATTCAAGAATAGGAAAACATCTGATGAATTTTATATTAGATCTTATGTTTCAACACAGCAACACTGAAACAATCACTTTTGTTTTAGTTTCTTGAAAGTGTCATTAATTCACATTAGAAATCAGAAATATGGAAAGCATCTAAAACATCACAAATATAGAAGAAAATATTTGCTTTGCTCCAGATTCCTTACATAGTAGGTATTGCAAAATGTGATAAAATCTTAAAAGCTGTTTCACATTCATCTTTCCCAATGCCAATCTTCCTTATTGTAAGGTCCAGATTGTCTGTTCAAGATCCTGAGTCCAGGTATGTGCACATGCTACTTAAGTACTAACATATTAACATAATTAACATATTAACATAATTTATGCCACTAGTTTGAAAGACATAAAGTTGGATACATTTTGAGTATAATGCATCTTATTATCTTTAAGGATAATGTATGTTAGTATTACCTTTCTGGATTTTGGATTCCAAATTTGATAAAGGAACTTTCTGAATATTTATGTTAAAAGGTGATCCAAATTTTAACGGGAAGGCTGAATTATGATAAAGCTATAGAACAAAGGCAATTATAATAGTGAGATTTTTTTTTAATATAGTCCAAATCACAGAAAGGTAGGAGGAAAAATTGTGATTGCTTTATTTGAACCTCCTTTTTTATTATATACTGGTTCTGGTACATAAGAAATATTAGTTACGCTGTGGGAACTCTCCATTTAATTTGCTGGGTCCATACAATAACAGGCTTAGCTTTATAAGTAAAGCTAAGTGTTAAGCAAGGCAGATGACAAAGGAGAACTAAGATTTATTATGTTATATGCAGTGACGGAAGTCCAGTGGTATTGAGTTTTCTATCATAATAGGACCAAGTTAGAAATATAAATATTTATTTATCATTTATCTAATTTATTCATTATTTATTTAATTTATTATGTTTTATTATCTAAATAAATACATATTTTCAGATAGCAAGTAAAAGTCAAACTCTGCACCTTCTGGCACTCTTATCTTTGCATTTTTCTCATATCATCTGGAACTTTTCCACTAAATATGATCACCTTCTTTACTTCACATAGGAACATTCTGTTTGGGGTACTATCTTTTGTTTACAGAACTTTACCTCTAATTTCTTCTACCTTTTTCAAAGTCATCTTTCTGGTATTTTGTATGTGCTATATTATTGTATGTGTAGATTTCCTGGACATAGCTTTCTATCTCCCTGGTTCAAAGGTTTTCTTTTTTCTATAACTAACTAACTAACTAACTAACTAACTCACTCACTAAATACATACATACATACATACATACATACATACATACATACATACATACATACATACATACATACATGCTGTATGTTTCCAGGAAACACTTAAAGTGGACACTCATTTTGATTAAATCTGTTGGATGTCCATTGTATATATGGGGTAGCTTGTCAGCATGTGAGGTTACACAGATTTAGCATGTCTCTTTTGCAATCTAATCAAATATGGTGATTCTTTAAGCAAAATATCTGAAAACTACTGTCAGCTCCCGAAGACATTTTTGACCTATTGTAATTTTAGTAAGTCTGCTCAGGTGCACTGTGGAGTTTTAGTAAAAGATTCAAACTAGAACTTCTAGTCAACGAGAAGTAGGGGCTTCTGCATCCATAGAGGGTCATTTTACAAGAACTCACCAGAGCTGTAGATCAGAGGTTAGGTTTTAGCAGCTTCTGACCAGATCTGGAAAACCGGTAGCGGAAATTTTAAGTAGTTTGGAGAACTAGTAGTAAAAATTCTGACTGTCCCCACCCCCACCTATTTTCGGCCTCCCAAGTCCCAGCTGATTGGGATGAAATGGGGATTTTGCAGTATTGGGAATTTTGCAGATTGGGATGAAATGGGGATTTTGCATTCCCACCCCATTTCCCCTGGAGTGAGGTGGGAATGGGGATTTTACAATATCCTTCCCCTGCCACGCCCAACAAGCCATGCCGACCGAGTCACACTCACAGATCCGGTAGTAAGAAATTTCGAAA
This sequence comes from Coluber constrictor foxii, assembly GCA_038048745.1. NCBI lineage: Eukaryota > Metazoa > Chordata > Lepidosauria > Squamata > Colubridae > Coluber > Coluber constrictor. The sequence continues at coordinate 89,666,709 of CM075961.1, forward strand.
CGCACCACTGCTGTAGATACACTAGTTATCTCCACAAGTATATAATTATTTTCATTAACTATAATAATCTATAGATAATTCTTTGTGTTAATTGTATTTTTGCTTTTATTTTTCTTTTATTTATTGGTCAATCCTGAACTTTCTATTATTGAAATTAACTGACAATCAAATTAAAGAGAGATTGAAGTCTCTTGATATCATTTTTTCCTCTAGAAATGTCCCCAGGAAAGCATTCAATGTTGACTTACATTTTGGAAGGAATAAATAGTAAAAATTTTTTAAAAACATCTATAATTCAAAATAATGTTTTAAAGTATGTGGGCATAAAGGAGAATAAATATCTATTAAATAGGGGACATCCTAAACCATTCCGTGAAAATATTTACACTGGGGACAACTTGCCTTAAGAGGTTCCTCTGTTTGGCTGCTTTACTGATTTCAAATTGGAACGACTTGCTAGCTGCATAAAACCAGCCAAGTTACTGCAATGTTTCCATCTCTGAAAAAAATTAGATATGCCAAAAATGATATTGAGGCAGAGAAACCATTTCTTTTAGGATATACATTTTTTTCTTTTCACCTGCAATATGATATTTGTAAAACTATAATTTTCATCTTCACAAGTGGAATATTTCTTTTGCAGGAATGCAAAATACAGTAACACATGATTTTTACAATAAGAATAAGATATAACATTCCATAAAGCAGGTTTCATTCACAGTGAGAGTGGATCTAAAAATCCTAATTTTCTGTTTACATTGAAATAGCTTCTTTAGTGGTTAAAACCAGAACAGCAAATATTTTTTGTGGCCACAATTTCTCACTTTATTTTATTTTGTGGCTGAGAGCTGCAAAAAGCATGCTGATAAAACTATTTTGCTTCTGAAGAAGATTTTGTAAATATTGGTGCGGAGGAGAATGTTTAATATGTAATTAATAGTATAATTATAATGACTGCAGTGACTCAAATAAACCTTTATTCTGTTAAAGTACATTAATTCATCTCCTGCAAAAAGTGCAAGCATAAAGTGAAAGTGAAAGCATAAAGAACGCTAACTTTGTTTCCTTGATGGTTGATGATAAGGTTTACTGTTTTTACAGAAGTTTCTCACCTGCTGTTTCTCAATAGATAAGTAATAAGGGAAATCTATTCAGTATGCTTTTGTGCCCACCCTCACACCTGGTACAGGTGGATTTCCAGTTATAATAGGTAATTTTTCCTATGGAAGCATTCAGCCATGGTATAAATAAAAATGTGAAGTGAATGTTTAGAGAGGGAAGTCAAATAACAGAATTTTGTTTGGTAAATGTAAAGGACGTAAAAGATTGGTAAAATTTACATTGCTATAAAATGATACAAACTGAAACTCATAAATACTCAGTGTATTCCATAATTTCAGTCTTCTTAAAAAATGCATGTGTTTTCAAAATTTACACAAACTAATTAAATCAATTTATTAAGCTTCTGCCTCCTTCATGGGACAGAAGTTAAGGAATTGAATCGACTCTTTATATTTATTGTCTTTTTTATTTTCTTATCTAGCCAACAACTCTGAAAGTCCCAAGCATTAATCAGGGTTGGGTCTAGGACATTTATCTGCTAATCCTGGCCACGCCTATTTCACTCCCAACCATCAAACACAGCAAGCTTCCTCTTCCACTGGCCCACTGTTGGGAATTCTCCACCACCAATGGCCTCCTGGCCCTTCACTCCCAACCCTTCATCCTGACCCACTCCCTGAGACATGGTTTACTCAGGCATTTAGCTGCATTGTATAAGTAACTGCTAGCCAATTGGGCAGTGGGCAGAAATGATTGTGCTGGGGATGTGGCACATGACTGGCAGCAGGCACAATTGATGGCAAGGGAGAATCGTGGGGCTGTGGGGTGTGAAGTGCAAGATGGGGACAGGCCTGCCAGTAGCCAATCAATGCCACTGCCATTGCCACTTCCCCATCTCAGATGCCCATAAATGCCCCAGGCCAAAGCCAGGGAGGATCCTGCTGCTTCCCTAACCTGTCACCCCTACCTCATTCTCCTCACTTTGGCCCACTCTGGCTCCTGCTTTGGTTCAGTGTGGGCATAAACAAGCCGACTGTCAACTGTCCCTCTCAGTCATCTAGCAAAGAAAGACTCCTGGCCACTTATTACCAAGAATACCAGTAGTGGATTTCACTTACCTTCACTACCGGTTTGGAACTGGGAGTGCACATGTGCACATGCTTGCTTTGCTCAGGCATGGTGTTTCTATGCATCTGCAGAACTTTCTGTGCATACGCTGAGCATCCATGATAATGTCTGGGCAGGTGGGCGGAGCCTCCCACCACCACCGCTACCGGTTCGCTTGAACCGGGGTGTAAGATGAATCTAATGTAAGATGAATCTAAGTGTAAGATGAATCTAAGGTTTTTCCATGCAAGCAACACAAAGAAAATTTTCCTGATTGTGTGAGAGAGCTAGTGAGTGTGTATATGTGTATTTGTGTCTCTCTGTGTGTTTGTGTATCTCTGGGTCTCTCTCTCTCTCTCTCTCTCTCTCTCTCTCTCTCTCTCTCTCTCTCTCTCTCTCTCTCTCTCTCTCTCTCTCTCTCTCGATGTTATTGCCAAGAGTACCAGTAGTACTCTTTTGGCCCTGACTTCCTAAAGGGAAAACAGCTCCTGGCTGATTATCTTGCTCTGCCTTCCCTTTGTTAGGCTAGGCATCTAGATCCTTAATCATTCATTGAACAATTTAGCTTCCCTTCAGATACCTTATCATCTTTATATTTTACTGGCTTAGAATCTATTTCCCATGTGTTTCTGCCCTTCCTATTATGCAATAATTATACATCTAATTAATGTAACAGCGTAACAGCGGCCCTGCTTGAGCTGCTCGATGTTATAGCCGGGATGGCGGTGGAAACCCCCAGACTTATTGTTATGGGGGATTTTAACCTTCCATCTGCTGGTGAAATGTCGGAGTCAGCTCGGGAGTTCATGGCTTCCATGGCGGCCATGGACCTGACCCAGGTAGTTAAAGGCCCCACTCACTTGGGGAATCACACTCTGGACTTGATTTTTGTCTCGGACCAGTGGCTGAATGATCTTAAATTAGGGGATATAGACATCAAGCCCTTGTCATGGTCTGATCATTCTCTCCTCACCGCAATTTGGGTGTCCTCCTGGACTCATGGCTATCTTTAGAAGATCATTTGACGGTTGTGGCCAGGGGGGCCTTTTATCAGGTTCGCCTGATCTGCCAGTTGAGTCCCTTTCTGGATCGGAATGCCTTGCGCACAGTCACTCATGCCCTAGTCACCTCCCGTATGGACTACTGCAAAGCTCTCTACATGGGGCTCCCCTTGAAAAGCACCCGGAGGCTCCAACTGGTCCAGAATGTAGCCAGGCGGGTGATTATGGGTACATCTCATTGCGCCCATGTAACACCTCTCCTACGCGAGCTGCACTGGTTCCCGGTGGTCTTCCGGGTGCAATTCAAGGTGTTAATTATCACCTTTAAAGCACTCCATGGCTTAGGGCCTGGGTACTTACAAGACCGTCTTTTGCCACCAATAGCCTCCCACCGACCAGTTCGTTCTCACAGGGAGGGACTACTCAGGGTACCTTCAGTCAAATTGTGCTGACTGGTGACTCCCAGGGGGAGGGCCTTCTCTATAAGGGCTCCAACCCTTTGGAATGAACTGCCCCCTGATATACGAAACATCCCTAATCTCCGTGCTTTCCGCTGTGCCCTCAAGACCCTGATGTTCAATCAGGCAGGGCTAAGCACATTAACTGGGAATGATTAAAATATTATATAATTCTGGGTTTTATCTATTTGGGCTAAACTATGCTATAATTTTAATTATCAATTTTATGATGTTTATGTATCTTTTATTTTTTCTTGACTGTACACCGCCTTGAGTCCTGCGGGAGAAAGGCGGTATAGAAATATAATAAATAAATAAATTAATGAATTAAATAAATTAAATAAATAAATAAATAAATGTCAAACCATTTTGGCATGACCCATAACTTCTTTCTAAATGTAGCTTGAAAAAAAGCCTCAGAGATTATTTAAAAAGATGAGAAGATATTGAACTATAGCCTAACTTAGCAGCAGCCTGTAAGTTATATTGTCTCCTCAATGAATCAAGGCAATCACAACCTGCATATAATTTATGTAAGTTATCCTTGCTCATCGGCTTTTTCCAGAGAGTGTTTTAATGCCTTCCCTTCTGAAATATTGAATGATAAATATAAAGAATACCTGTAGCACTTGGGCAACACCATTGTGAATTTGAAACCCTAGAACATACTTTTCTAAGCTGTACACTCTATTTATTAGTGCACCCTTAATTAAGGCACCCTCTAATGGAATGATTTCCTGGCTGCCACAATCAATGTTAACTATAAGCTTTTTAAAAACCATAATTTCAATTATTAAGGTTTGTGCTTTAGTCCTAAGGTTCTTCATAACCAAATTTATTAATAGAAGTGTGCCACAATTGTTATGATGTTATTACATTTTTGTGTAGTACTTAGATTGCTTTATCATGTTGTACTATCATAGTAAAGAAAAATGATCTAGCAAAAAGGCTATGGATGAGAAAAAAGAATATTATGAAAAAAGGATGAGAAGATATTTTACAGTTGGAATATAGAATATTGTAAAAAATATATCAAATAATGGTTAAAGATAAAAGAGGCATAGTTGTTTTAAAGGAAAAAAGCTTAGAAATGAGTGAAATGTTGAATTTGTTTCTGATGAAAATGAAATGATTGATTATGTCAAACTGGCAGCCCACGGGCCAAATGTGTCACGTGCAGGCCACACCCACCCCAGCTCCACGAAGGGAAAAAAGTCATGATATGTCATGTGATGGCAACATGATGCAGTAAATTTGACACCCATGGATTATAACTTCTATGTTTATGGCAAAAGAAGAATAATTAGATTAATTTTACATACTTTGGTAGAATGTTTATTAAAAATTTTGAAAAGGATGGAGAAATTTTTAAAGTGTGCAAATGCTGATAGAAAAATATTAGATAGTTTGTGATTTCTTGCAAGAAATGGACATTTGTAGAAGAAAATTAAAATGACTTTGTACATGAATCTGCTTTTGCCTACTTTGAAAGAAGTAAGTAGTATATGGAAGTAAGAATTGAATAATTGTTAGAAAAACCATACAAGTAAATTGTATGCAAGTAAATTGTTTTGTTACAGGCTTGGAAAACTCAGGTGTAAAACATCTCTTTGGCTGTACAGCCTTCTGTTATTAGGTTTTCTGAGCTATCCCACTTTAGCTCAAGAAGGCAATGCATGCATTCCATAACATCTATGACACAGGTGTCAAACTCAAGGCCCTTGGGCCAGATCTGGCCTGCAGGGTGCCTCTGCTAGAGAAAACCAGCTCCATTTTTGCTCGCAGAGGGTTACAGGAGACTGTTGAAGCTGAAAACAGAGCTCACCAGGGCTGTGGGTGTCCCCCCCGAGCTCTGTTTTTGCTGGCAGAAAGTTGAAGGAAGTCATTGCAGCTGAAAACAGAGCTTGTTTTCACTGGCAGAGCTCTTGGGCCATCACAGGCACCCTTGACACAAGTGACATTGAGCTGGCCCACCCATTCTGGCCAAGCCCACCTTGGTCTCCTGAGGTCAAGCACAACCCTGATGCAACCCTCAATGAAATTGAATTTGACACCCCTGATCTATGATATGGAAACAACATGCAGCCTTCAATTTGAGCAAGTTTGGTACAGTTTACTATTGATTTGGTTTTGACTCTTGACAGAGTTACAGAACATACTTCATAACAAACTAGGAGTGAGATTTTGGTATATTGATTCCCAGAGAGAATATTTATAAGAACTTCATAAACAAAAATTATATTGGTTAGCCAAGAGGCTCCTCTACTCCACTCCCCTTTAGTTCTTGAATGATAGAATGATCAATTATCTTCATGGTAATATATCAGTCGCCCATGAAATAAGCAATCACATCATCCAAACCCCAGCTGATTATTTATCACTAATCATACTGATAAATTTTCTCTTGTTTCTATGAAAAGTTTAGGTTCTTAAAGCTGAATCTTTCCAGGTGAATCTTTAGCTTTTTGATTTTCTAATTAAAAAATCTGGGAAAACTTCCAAGGAACTTCAGGATCCTCCAGCCTTCTTATCAAAGGTAATCTTGTGAACCAGTCATGTGGTGAAATTAGAACACATCAATAAGGAAGAGTATGGGTTCCAATGACGAACTATTCATGGTGCATATCCAGGCATTCCAACTGAGATATTGCGGTGAATAACAACAGGGCCTCAGAGGAACCCCAGCCACCATTATCTCATTGCCAGGGCTGAGCCTACGGGGTCCACTCATTGCAGTAATGAGATGGCAGCCGAGAAATCAGCAGGTTGAATGGAGGGAGGGTGGTTGGTAGTGCCTAGACCATCACCAGCACTGCCTAAGGTTACTTCTGGTGGGGTTGATGATGGGCTTGGTGCCCCCATCCACCTGTGTCCTCTCTTGTGGCTGGACCCCTCAAGACACCATCAGGCTCCTCTTTCCTTCATCTAGGGATGGACTCTGAAAGGGATCCGTCCCAAATGGCACCTTTGACTCCTTTTGGAGTCAGCGGTGAGGGAATCCATTTGCCATGGACGGAAACCCCAGTGGAGTCCAGGCGGGCATCCTGTATCCAGCGTATGATGGATACCTGAATTTAAAAAAAAGAAAAAGAAAGAAAAAAAGACTTTTAGCTGTATTTTTGGGGCCTTCAGAAGCGAGGACCACAAGCTCCGCAGCCCCATTCCAAGTTCTCCCCATTGGAGGGCTCCAATTGGAGCCATTGCCACCCTAGGGAGTGATGAAATAAAGGGGAACCACCTTGTAGGTTAAGAAAAGCTACATCTCTCCTGCCTGAGTCAGAAAGCCCCATCATCCAAAAACGAGGAGCAGCGACGGCAAAAATGGCTGCCATGAAGCTGGGGACAGTCAGAAAAGCTAAGACAGTGCAGGAGCAAAGAGAGCAGTGAACAGAGATTGTGTTGCTGGGGGAGATTATTCTTTTTTCTTTATAAACTACCACAAGGATAAAAAAAGCCCTAGAGACTCTAAAAATATTGTTTATTTTTAATAAAGAAAAAGAAAATATTTTTAAAAGAGATTTATGCTGAAAGGTAAATCAAGACTGCCATCTAGTGGCGAAAGGAAATTGACTGCCAGACTCCTAAAATACTTGACATTTGGTGACTGTGATTTTTAACTGTTTATTGTCTTATGCTCACTAGAGTAGAAATAAGAAAGAAACTTTATAAAAGAGATGTTGGGAAGCTATAAAAAAAGATTAAAACCACAGAGTACATTTAAAGAATTTGCAGAACATATTGGACTATCAAAACTGAGTAAATGCTAGAACGGTTTATTTAAACAATGTTTTGAAAGAATTGGAGATTGAGTGAAATAAATACCTGCTGGAAAAAAGGCAATATGGATATTGGCGAGGAGAGTGCCATTTAACAATCCATAATATTAGGGTTTTGGAACCTTTGAATTTGATTGAGGTGTGATTGTTTATTCTACTTTTATTGTTACTATGGCTGGAGTTGAAGTTGGAGTTGAGTTACAGCTGTGGAAATGAAAGGATTTCTTAATGAGAGGACCTTGTTGTTTCACGATATTATGAACTTAGTGAATGGTATGGATCAGAAAATGGAAAACATTCTGCAAAGAATATGGAACAAAGATCAAAGTGCCTACAAACTGGTGGAAGCAACACAAAGAATGGATAAAATGGATTTTTTTAAGCCAACAAATGGAACATGAACAGGGAAAAATATGGATCAGAAAAATCAGCAAATAAAGCAACAGCTTGACGAAGAGGAGGAACAGATAAATGATAAGCAAAAGGAGCTGAAAGAACAGAGGAATTGGTCACATTAACAAATGAATTAAGGACTGGAGCAAAAAATAGGATTGACAAATCAGCTGACAAAGGAAGAAAGATTGAAGAAAATAAAACAGATAAATCAACAATTAGAAAGACAGGAAGATACCTTTGATAAGGAGATTGGCATATAACTGGGAGAATTGTACTGGGAAGAAAGTTTAGATTGAATAAAAAAGAGACAGATGAAGATAGAGATAAAGATGAGGAGCATGGGAGGCAAATTAAAAAATGGATAAGAATTGAAGCACAAAAGAAGAGAAGAGATAATGGATAGAAAAATTGCCCTTTACATATTAAAGTAGCCTGAGTGTAAGCTAGGAGGCTGAAATAAAATTACATAGAGGAAATATTAGAACATAAATTGTTTATAGAATGAATAAAAATAATAGAAAAATTAGAAGTTTACAGATGTTAGACATTTTTCTTTTATGGTTAAATAATATAATGAGGATTACTATTTGATTAATATGATAGAGATCATTAACAATGCTAACGAGAACTGGATCAATATAAATGATATCTAGTCAAATCTGTTCATATATAATAGAGAAATGTTTAGATTGAACAAGAATTGATGAAGATAGAGACAAAGATGAGGAGTTAGGCAATTTTTGTTTATGTATGTTTGAACAATATAATGAGGATTATTTAAATTTGGATACATGTGGTAGCGATTACTAATACTATTATTGCGAATTGATTTAATATAAAAATAGATAAGAAGTACAAAAGATGAAAAGGGATGACATTAGACATTTTCCTTTTACGTATGTTTAAATAATATAATGAGGATTATATAAATTTAATAAATGCAATAAGGACTATTAACCTTAAGGAGCCTGAGTAGCGTAGGGGAGTAATGCCTCCTACAAAGGCAGCATTTAAGATCCAGCTGCTGCAATTACTGGCGAGTTCAATCCCAGGCAGGCTCAAGGTCGACTCAGCCTTCCATCCTTTATAAGGTGGGTAAATTGAGGACCCAGTTTGTTGGGGGCAATAAGCTGACTTTGTATAAATATAAATATACAAAAGTATGAAGGCTATTGCTTAACACATTGTAAGCCGCCCTGAGTCTCCGGAGAAGGGTGGCATATAAATCAAATTTAAATAAATAAATAAAACAATGTTAGCATGAATTGGATCAATATGAATAATACCTAGTCAAATTTGTTTGTATATAATAGAGAAGTATCTAGACTCAACAAGAAAAATTTAGATGAAGATTGAGATAAAGATGAGGAGTTAGACATTTCTTGTTTATGTATGTTTGAACAATATAATGAGGATTACTTAAATTTGATAAATGGGATAGAGATTACTAATACTGATATTGTGAATTGGACTAATATGAATGATACTCAAAACCAACTGTTCACACACAATACGGATGTATAATTTTTCCAATAATAATAATATTTTAAAAAGGAGGAGTATGATTTCATTATTGCCAATTTCAGGATGTCACATGGCTCTGATGGTTTCAGAGGATATTGGGTTTTTTTCTGCTTCTGCCATTATCTTCTGTTTAAATCTACTGGAGTTTTACAAATAGCAAATGCATGCTCTTAGGTAGATTGTTTCTTTTCCCAGTAGGTTAAAGCTTTTTAAAATACAATATTTGGCAACTGTTTATGTCTTATTTGCTTTGTTTACATTATTTTATTAATAAAACATGAATCTGCACAAACCTTTGCTAACATTTATGAGAATATACATCTCTGATCTAATTTTAATATGCTGCAACATGCTTTTCCTAATAAGCACATTTTTGTTCAATGTTACTGTATATGTCCCTAGCATTAGGCAACATTACTTGCAAACTGGTAGTAAAGGTAAAGGTAAGTAGAACTCACCCCTGTTCTGAAGGCAAGCCATTCCACTGGATTATTGTTGTCACTGCCTGGAAATTTCTCCCTTACTTCTAGGTTGCTTCTCTCCTTGATTAGTTTCCATCCATTGCTTCTTGTCTTCCTTCTGTGGCTTTGGAAAATTGATTTAACCCCTCTTTTTTGTGGCAGCCAAATATGGGAACGCTGCTATTATGTCATCCCAGTACTTCTTTTTACAAGACTAGACATATCCAATTCCTGCAACTGTTCTTCATATGTTTTGGCTCCATCCCCACTCCCCTGTTAACTTTGCTGTTCTTCTCTGCACTCTTTCTAGAGTCTCAATATCTGTTTTGTATTGTTATAAAGGCCTTATAAAGTGGTACTAATACTTCTGTCATCTTGATTCTATCTCTCTGTTAACGCAGCCTACCATTGCATTGGCTTTCTTGGTACTTGCAGCACACTGCTGACTCATATTTAAGTGATTGAGTACTAGAACACCAAGATCGTAGCAGACAAAGCCACAGAAGTTGGAAGTACATAATGTCTTGAGGCAACAAATTCCATAAATTTGTTCTGTTCTGAGTATAGAAATAATCTGAAATTTTCACAATTCAATTTTATTATAAAACTACAAATCTCAGTGTTGTGGGAGAAAAATAAACTTCTCTCATTTAATCACCCTATCATTTTCCATGTAAGATTGGCTCAGCAATAATATTATTATTGTATTATTTAGGACTTTTTAAAATGCCTGATTTATTTCTTCTTTATTACAGCTGCATGTTCCTGTTGCTTAGGAACACGAGTTGTGTGTTATATGTCTGGGACCAGATTAAGAGTCATCAGACCTGGCATTTTGTTGGGATCATTGTTTTATTTTGTTAGCTACCTAAGACTGCTTAGACAGGGAGTGAGATTAGACTGATATCTGATTATGTTTCACTCATCTGACACATAGGAGCTGTGAGATAATTGTCAATCTATTTTTCAGAAAGATGAACTCAATTCAGTTCCTATATAAACACCAGTAACTTATATGGAAAGGTGAAGATTAATCCTACTATGCTTGCCTGGAACCTTCATAAGCAGGTAACTTTATGCAGTCCATAGGTTTATTTTTTCTCAGAATATGAATGATGGAAGAAGTCTGTGTGCCACTGAGTATGAAATGAACTAAAATAGAACTCTTATCAGATATTTCAGCAAGATGTTCATAGGAAATTTAGGGAGGAGATAGAAATAAAGACAGTGTGCCTGGGGCATAATTGCATTGTACAGGTTGTAGTTCAAACCTAAGGGTTATGTGCAAGTAGTAGACATACTGAACCTAATAGGTTACCTACCTGATACCTAATAGGTTGTGCATGAGGAATAAAAACATGCTATTAAGATATCATTTTACCTTAACAGTGTTTCCCTGGCTAGTATACACTAGCATGTTAATATATAATTCTCATTACTTGGGGCAAACATGACTAGAAGAGCCGTGGTGGTGCAGTGATTTGATTGCAGTATTTTAGGCTACTGCCAGCAATTTGATCTTGACTGGCTCAAGGTTGATTCAATGAGGACTCAAATTGTTGGGGGCAAATTTCTAGAGAGATGATATTTCAAGAAGACATTTGATTGTCTTCTTGAAATAACTCACATTCTACCCTTATTATATATCTGCTTTACCCTTAGGCCATATAGATTCATGGCTTGAGAGATAAATGCTTCATGTCCCTTTGATGGTTGAGTAACTGGGAAGTCATAGTTCTTGGCATTTATCTCTTCTGCATGATCCATGGTTATCTAAAAAGCAGCACTCTTCATCAGAACTTTCTCAGATGAGGTTAGAATTCAATTTAGGAAGGATACGGTTATTCAAAGTATAAAACAAAAACCTTCACATTTTCCATTAATTCCATTAACAGGGTTGCCTGTTCCCCCAGCTCCTTGACAGACTGTAAGACAGAATTTGTGACCACAATGTGCACAAGGAAAAGAAAAAAAATATTTTTGGACTGTAACATTAGGCAGGGTAAATTAATTTTCATTTGCAGACAAAACATTTGAAATCACTATCTGAGTTATGAGGGAAGTAATCAGTTAATTGAATTCTAAAATAGATAATCCTGAAAAACATACGTTTAAAGTTTTGTTTTTGTTAGACCAAATGACTTGTGTGTCTTTCATAACAGCTCCTGAAAGTGTTTCATACGGCATGTAAAGTAGGCTAGGGAGATGGAAAGCAGAAGAGGAGAGTTAAGATTTTCCTTGAACATTTGCTAAAGAAATAGAAACACTATAAAAGAGAGAATGTTTATTACAAATCATATTTATGCATTAATTTCATGTAAATTAAGTAATAAAATTAGGTTTATTTTGGTATAACAGTATTTTTCAATTCAGTAGTTGATATAAGTTTATAGTCGGATCATCAGACATTTCTCTCTCTCTCTCTCTTTTTTTTTATTTGTCCTACTATCTCACTGTCAATTGCCAATTACATTAATGGAACATTACACACTACCAGGTATCATTCTGTACAAATCACAGCTTTATTAGGGTTGTAAACTAATTATTTTTGTCTTTAAACAATTACATTAATTTCACTCTTACTGACTCTCTCATTAAAAGCATCCCTTGAAAATATTAAAGAACTGCAATTTTGCTTGTTTGTTTATTTTACGGGTTTCTATTCCACTGCAAATCAACATCTCTCTTGGCAGTTTACATAGAATGTAAAAACCATTTATAAGAGCTGGGATATAAACTTTACTGTAAGAATAAAAACAGCAACCAGAAAACATAAGAAGGAAAACAATAAAAATAGAGGGTAGAATGGCATTTTAAAAACAGGAACAGGTTCTTCAAAACAGCTGTTTTAGCAGATTCTGTTGTGGCCTGCCAGCAGCCTGGGTCGTGGCTGATCCCGATGACGAGGAGGCTGGTGTGGTGTCACGCCAGCAGCTGGGACAGCTGGCGCTCGCGTTGGACAGTGAGGAGGCTGAAGAGAATGTGATGCCAGAGGCAGAGACTCAGCCAGGGCCTTCAGAACCTCCAGAGCCTCCTTCCAGTGGAGAGAGCAAAGTGGAGGAGCCTCTCCTCAATGCTCGGGTACGCAGGGATGCCAAAAGGCAGGAGTGGCTACTCAGGAGGAGGAGGTCTACTCGAGAATAGGGCTTGAGGATAATTGGCCACTCCCTTAGCCTATTTAAATTGCATGCTTTCTTGCTAGAAATAACGTGTCATTACTACAGAGATCTTGGAGAGTGAGTGACTTCTCATATCTGGTTTTCTGGGCTGATTGCCAACCTTTGTCAGACTTCATTTTTTTGTTTGTTTGTTTGTTTGTTTTTGTAAATATTTTTTATTTTTTTCAAACATAAACATAAAATATAACTTTCAAGAGCAGTGTCTCGATCCGGTCACAGATGGTTACTACGCTTACATTCTTTTAACAAGCTCCATTCACAATTTCACATTACATCTTTTAAAGGTAAAAATTCAAAACATAAAAAGAACAAATTTTAACATAAATTCTAGCATCTTCATCTAAGTAAATCTATTAGATCAATACAATTTTAATTTCAAATTAAATTTAGCTTATTTTTATATCTATATATCAAGCCTGGTTATATCTGGTTCTTCTCCACATTGTCTTTATTGTATCTTTTACCATCAATATCAAAATAATTTTTAACAATATTCTAATCTCTCATTCTAATTATTTATCTTACAATTTTTATTTTTATTTTTAAATTTGATTTATATGCCGCCCTTCTCCGGAGACTCAGGGCGGCTTACAATGCGTTAAGCAATAACCTTCATAATTTTGTATATTTATACAAAGTCAGCTTATTGCCCCCACAAATTGGGTCCTCAATTTACCCACCTTAGAAAGGATGGAAGGCTGAGTCGACCTTGAGCCTGGCTAGGATTGAACTCAGAGAAATTACAGGCAGCTGGTATTAATTGCTGCCTTTAGTAGGAGGCATTAGCCCCCTACGCTACACAGGCTATCACTTGAAATCTTAATTTCAAACTCAATACAAATCCATTTTTCTTACAATTTATAAGACAAGATTCTATCTATATTTCTTAGTCTCTTGACCCTTTTCATCAAATCTTGATATCTTGAACTTTATCAATTTATCTTTAACTTTGTCCCACTTGTCAGTTATTACAAATTTCATGTTACACAGATTTATCACAAAAACATGCTTTATTTAGGCTAATTACCATCATAATCTCCTCAGTACCTCCTTCTATTGTTTGGCTGTTTTCCAGCATATTATGTTTGGCTGATTCTCAGCAAGTCCCCTGGACTTTGTTCTTAATAACTTCGATAAGGACCCTTTGCACGGGAAACCTGCATTCTTGAAAGGGGTTTGTTTGGAATTAAACAGTGTTTGCGAAGCTTGGTGTGAGTCACATTTTCTGGGAATCCGAAGCTGGGACAGAACAGATTCTGAAATATCAGCAAGCAGGAGGCTACCTGATCTCTCCTGGGAAACTCTTCCACAACATTGGCATGGCCATAGAAGAGCTACACTTTTTCACTTTGAACCCCAAAACCTTTTGAAAATGTGGGATTAACAACATTTTCTTCTTGTTTGGCTTGATCTGATAGTTTGGTTCAACACTGTTTGGAGTAGTGCTGAATAACCAAATACTGTCACTTATTAAAATAAATAACTTCATTTTTAATAGGTAAAAACATTTTTAAAACTTCAGCTCAAAGTGATGTTTATTTCTATATGAGATAGTGTTCTTTTCCACCAAATGTGCAGCTTTGAGAGGTATGGACACAGAGCAGTGAGGGAGGAAAGGGACACCCACCTAGCCACAGATCAGCTGAATTCCTGGCAATCAATAAAATGACAAATGTCATAGTTATCTCACTCTCATATCCTCCAAGTGAGATTACCTCATGTTTCCAATTTCCAGTTATGATTCACAAAGAAAAATATTAGTCCTTATAAATTAAACTTTAGTTCATTTTTCCATTTTGTCTTTTAGGACAATTCCAGTACAGGGGGTACACTAAGCAGATATTTAAGAGATGCAGCTTGATAGATATGCACATGACAAGTGCCAGATGAATCTCTACAAGGATTCCCAAAATTTCATCTAATGCAATAACTGGAAAAATGGAAAAATGAACTAAACACTCTCCCTATTTAAATATTTAAACATTCTCTGTCTCTGTCTCTGTCTCTGTCTCTCTCTCTCTCACTCTCTCTCTCTCTCTCTCTCTCTCACACACACACACACACACACATACACACACACACACATGTATGTTCCTGTAAAGAAAAAGTTTTTGATAAAGTAACAGAACTACAAGTTCTTGAACTGTCACATATCAAAGGACAACCACCCCAAAGAATAGAAAAAAACCACTTTGAGCTGGAGTTTTAAAAACATTGTTATCTATGAAGAATAAACTTATTTATTTTAATAAGTGACAGCATTTGGTTATTCAGATTACCTACTCCATGGGTGTCAAACTCGATTGTGTTACGTGAGGTATCGTGATGTGTTGCAATGGTTTTTTGCCTTTGTAAAGCTGGAATGGGCGTGGCCTGCATGTGCCTCATCCAGCCTGCGGGCTACCAGTTTGACAGGCCTGACCTACTCCAAACAGCTCCATCCTTATTAAATATTAAAGCCACCTATGTTGAGATCTATTTGCATCCTTCCCCTTTCTCATATTTTCATCTATTTTTTCTTTTATTTCGTATGTAAGATCATGTTTTTTGGCATTTAAATTATTCTTAAATTATTCTTACAATCCATGCCTCGGTCATCTATATGCCATAATCAATATAAGATGATCCCATAGATGTTATCTTTAGATATTAACCATCATGACTTTGGTCAACCAAAGTATCTACTAACACTTGTGGTTACATAGACAAGTCCATACAGCATTTGGGATAACATTTTCAGAAGTGGTTTGCCATTGCTTTCTTTTTATGGCTGAGGAAAAATGATTGTCACAAAGTCACCCAGTTGATTCCATTGCTTAAGGTGTAACTAGAATTCAGATTTTTTTTACCGCAGTCCAATATTTTAACCACTAGACCAAATTAATTTTATGTCTAATCAAGATCCAATTTTGCCCCAAGCTTGCTCACATTTTTCTGTGCAAGTTAGATTAAGCTTCTATATCCCAAGGAGATATAATGCCTAAATGTATTTTAAGTATTTTTTTTCTGGAAGAATGAAACAATGAATATAAACAATGGAAGTACAACAATATAAAATTAAAATGATGAGTTGAGGGGGAGCAGGAAACTCAGGGCTGGAGATGGTCCAGCAGTCACCTCCAGTGAAGTACTCCCCTATTGGGTCCCAACCAGAGGCCAGCCAGCAGAGCCAGATCTTCAGACCCTTGTGGAAGGATAGGAGGATGGGGACAAACTTTACCATGAGGGGCAGGATATTCCTGAGGGTCAACAATACAGCAGGAAGGTTTCCTGGATCCTGTCAGTCAGAATTCCTTGACTGACTGGATCCTCAGCAGACCTCCTCTGCCAGCATTAGGGTGAGCTTGTCTTAGTGAAATGGGATGGTTCATTAAGTAGTCTGAATCTATGCCATGGAGGCATTTCATAACCAACACCTTGAACTGCACCAGAATCAAACCAGCATTCAGTGCAGCTTTGAAGTAATGTTGTAACATAAGTCATTCTATGGGCCCCAAAGTCTGCTTTTGCTGCCAAACCTTGTGCCAATTGAAGCTTCTGAATGCAGTTCTGAATGGGTAGTCTTGTGTAAACCATGTTACAGTAATCCAGATCAGTGATGACTAGGACTTAAGTGACCAATATTAGGGAATCCTGATTCAGGAAAGACTGCAGCTGGTGCACTAACCAAAGCTGTCTCTCCTAGACACAACTGCCACCTGAACTTTGAGCACAAAAACAATCACAAGTCTAAGAGAGTTGTGAACTGGCACTGAATGAAGTAATGCTATCCATCCAGAACTAAAGATGTCAAAGACTCAGAAATTGAAGCTCCATGTACCTAAAACCACTCAGTCTTGCCAGGGTTCAAGCATAGCCCATTGGCACCCATCCAGGCCTCTATAACTTCCGTGTATTGTGAGAGGATTGTGACAGCATCACTTGGATCACTAGATCTGGAGATATAAAGCTGAATATAATCATTGTCTTGATGATATTTCAATCCATGGTGATGGATGATTTTGCCCAGCAGCTCTCTCTCTCTCTCTCTCTCTCTCTCTCTCTCTCTCTCTCTCTCTCTCTCTCTCTCTCTCTCTCTCTGTGTGTGTGTGTGTGTGTGTGTGTATTTAAAGATTCCTGGAGGTGAAAGTGCTTAATGCTTAAAGTTTTGCTCATTCGCCTTGGATAAATCTGACACTGACAAATGGTTCATATATCAAAAAATACCCTGAACACAAGAGGTTAGGCTATCATACTTGTATACTACTGTCCTACAGAGGTGACAGTAATGATGGTAATTTATCAAGAGGCATTGCTGCTGTGAAAAACTGGGTGTTCCAGATTCCACGAGCAAAGGTTATTTATTTCTGCTGTTTTTATAGGAACTACTAGAAACATTTTTCTCTCTAATGGGTCTAATGTCTCTCTGAAGGCTTTGCTTCTTGTCATTTTTCTTATACCAGATAAAAATATAACCTAGTATTCACGTGACTGTAGAATTAAACACACACAGAAACACAAAATACAATCAATAAACAACACTGAAATACTTTGCCTTCTCTAGAATGGACTGAAGCACTAAAACACTCTCATAGTTGATCTTGATCCTGGAAATGCTGTAATGACCTAATTCTTACAGGTATGCTTGGACCACATTAGAATACAGGCAGGGAAATCTTCATGCCAAACATGCACATATAAAACTTTCCATGCCGAAAAAATCGTTAAACCCCATTAGCACAACCATGAGTTTTATCTATGAATAGGATTTTTTTAAAAAATAGGCATAATACCAGTATATGAGTCATGTAACTACAGTTTACCCAAATGCAGTTTTCCTGTTTTAGAATAAAATAATAAAATAAATTATAAAAATTTTAGACTCTGTTTATATGTGCTTACAGTTAATTTGCTCTCAATTTCTTTTTTAAAGTTAAGGGATTCTTTGCATGTTCAGCAGCATTCTAGAAAAGCCATATATTTTAATTAAAAACAAATTTCTTAATTTATGTAGATAGAAATAAAACTGAACTGGCATTTCAGATAATTGTTGCAACTGAAATAAATTCTATTATTAGAATAATAACCACAGGAACCAAAGAGATTCTTTGGTATAATGTTTAACCCATATAACGGTCTTCTCTCCTTGGCCACTAATCCTGATGTCAACTTGCAAGGCTTTCAAGTTGCCATGAGTAGGGGGTGGGGGGGGGGACTGATAGAGTTGATGGACTAACTAAAGTTACATTCCATACATTTTTCATGACCGCAATCAGAGGGAGGAGGTTGAATTTCACAGCCAGCCAAAGTGGTTAATTGGAGAATGTGATTTATGACATGGCCAGGGAGGAGGGGAGAGACAGGGTCATAGGGGAACGTAAATCTACGTGGGATCAGTTCTGACTGAAATTTGAATATTGCCGGAATGTTGCTCCTAATAAATGGCTGTGTTTCTTTTGAAGTTTGGCTCATGCCTCATGAATTAATTAGGGCATCTTTCGGAAACGTCACACCTGAAGGAATAGGCTGTCTCTATATTACTCAACTGTATTACTCAACTTCTGCAGTTTTAGTGGCAAGAAAACCTTATTGCTTTATTTTCCTTTGGAAGCGGTGCATCAGAAAAATCAGATTGCTCTAAAAGAAATGCTTAAATACTTCTGTGAGTCAGCAATTGTCCAGTGGATAAATATTTTCCCAAATAAATGATATAATAAGATCACCAGCACTCTGGATTTAAGGAATCTTAACACCTGTATTAAGGAGAAATTCCCTAACAGTGAGAACAATTAACTAGTGGAACAGCTTGCCTTCAGAAGTTGTAGATTGCAATGTATTGAACCTGCTCCATGAGGACGGCCCCTTGTTGGGATAGAGTTAATGTTCTGTAATATGATTGGTTAGCCATCTGACAGCTGGGTATATAAGAGCTGTCAGGCAGAGTTCACGCGGTTATTGTTGTTGCCTGAGACCGTATGGTCCGCTTGTTGATTAAACATTATTTACTTCAGACACGGAGTCTGCTGTCATTGATCCAGCCGGTATTTGCCATAGATGCTTCATCACTGGAGGTTTTAAAAAAGACTGGACAACCGCCTATCTGAAATAGTATAGGATCTCCTGCTTGAGCAGGGGATTGGACTAGAAGACCTCCAAGGTCCCTTCCAGCTCTATTCTGATTGATTAATTGATTGGATTTTGTATGATAGAGAATCAGAAATTTTAGTGATAGTGAAAGGAGCCAAATTACCATAGTTTTTGCAAGAAGAATTCATGTTGTGATTGATGACCAGATACACAACACAGCCAAATCCAGTTTAGGGTTCTGTTTGCCTTGTGTCCATGGCAAAGCCAAATAGAGCTAATTGAGGCAAGTCTTGAAATTTACTTTTATTGGTAGTAAACTGCACTGTTGTTAAATAGGAATAGAAATGTTGAGTAATGAACAGTCAATATAGCCAGCCAAAGAAACATTTTACAGATGACAATGTACATGGGTCAGACGAAGAAAGTTTCTACATAGAGATTTCTTCAGCCCAACTGATAGAAATGCACGGTTCTTGTCAAAGGTAATAATGGGTGATAGGTTGCATATTGCACATCATTTTTGCAATCCTGTAATGACTACAGGAAATTTCAGAGTGGTCATGTAAAATTAACATGGTTTCTTTCCAAGATAAGTGATTTTGGTGGGTTATCCAAAATAATCTGGCAGATACAGCACTCATTTATACTTTCTACTGTCATTTTTATTTATTTGTTTTATATATTTAGGTCAAAAGTCATTGCTGATGCTGTAAGTATATTATAGAACATTTCAGGTGTTTGATGTACATTGTCACCAAGTTAAGCAAACGTTTTTTGAGGATTACAAGTAGTCCTTGAATAATGATTAATTTGTTTAATGAACTTTTGAAGTTATGATAGTGTTTTAAAAAGTAACTTATGACCAGTCCTCAGATTTATTATTGTCATAGCATCTCCTCAGTCATATGATCAAAATTTAACCATTTGACAACCAGCATATATTCATGATGATTGTAGTGTTCCAGAGTTATGTGACATTTGCAATCTATCCAGTGGCTCCTAACAAGAAAAGTCTATAAGGGAAGCCAGATTGAAACAGAAGCTACTGTGTCCCATTCATACAGCATCCATTTATTGCCTCACAATCCCCACCTGTCCACTCTAGACAAGTTCAAATGACCAGGTCCTGATGGATTACATGCCAGAGTTCAGAAGGAGCTGGCAGACATGATCACAAAGCCATATCTTTCAAAGATCCTGGAACACCAGGGAACTACCAGAGGACTGGAAAAGAGCTGATGTGGTTCCCCATCTTCAAAAAAGGAAAAAAAAACCCAGATCCAACAAACTACAGTCCAATCAGTCTGAAATCAATACTTGGAAGATTTTGAAAAAGATAAGCAACAGATCTATAAACACTTAGAAGCAAGCAAAGTTATAACCAATAGCCAATATGGGTTTGTAAACAACAAATGATGTCAAACAAATCTTTTTTTTAAAAAAAATGATTTATATGCCGCCCTTCTCTGGAGACTCAGGGCGGCTTACAATGCATTAAGCAATAGCCTTCATACTTTTGTATATTTTACAAAGTCAGCTTATTGCCCCCACAAACTGGGTCCTCAATTTACCTACCTTAGAAAGGATGGAAGGCTGAGTCAACCTTGAGCCTGGAGATTCGAACTTACTAATTGCAGACAGCTGGAATTAAATTACAGTGCATAAGTCTGCTGACCTATTCCAGGCTCCTTTCATTCTTTGACAAAATGACTACATTTGTGGATCAGCAAAATGCTGTGGACATAGTATAATTGGATTTCAGTAAGATATTTGACAAAGTAGACCACAACCTACTTCTTGGTAAACTATAAAAATGTGGGATAGACAGCATCACCATGAGATGGATTTGTATCTGGCTGACAAAAACACACAATGTGTAGTCCTTAATGGAACTACATCTACACAGAAAGAAGTAAGCGATGGGGTATCCCAAGGTTTTATTTTAGGCCCAATACTCTTCAATACATGATTTAGATGAGAGAATAGAAATGGAATTCATCAAATTTGCAGATTACTTTCCACTAAACTGGAAAGAATAGCAAACATTCCAGATGTTAGACTCAAGTTCCAGATGGATCTTGACCAGTGGTGGGTTGCTCCCGGTTCTGTCTGGTTCTTTAGAACTGGTAGTAAAAGTGGTGGGAGGCTCTGCCCACCCAGCCAGATGTCATAATTGATGATGTGCGCATGAGCAGAAGTTTATGCACATGTGCAGAAGCGTGCACGTGTGCGCTCCTGTTGCAACTAGTAGTAAAGATGAATAGAACCCACCCCTGATTTTGACAGACTTGAACACTGGGCCCTATCAAAAAAAAATGTAGAGAAAGATAAGATTTTACACTTAGGCAAGAAAAACCAAATGTACAATACAGCTTAGGGAAAACCTGGCTCAAAAGCAGTAACTGTGAGAGTGATCTTGGAATCCTAGTAAACAATCAGTTAAATATGAGCTAGCAGTATGGGGCAGCAGCCAAAACAGTTAATGAAATTCTAAGCTGCAAAAATAAAGAAATACTATATCATGTGAAATATTACTATCATTTTACAAAGCCTTAGTAGGATGTCATTTGGAATACTGTATCCAGTTTTGGTTACCACATTATAAAAAGGACTTTGAATCTTTGGAAAGAGTGCAGAAAGGAGCAACTAAGATGATTTAGGGCATGGAGACTAATATATATGAAGAACGGTTGTAGGAATTGAGTATGACTGGTTTAGTGAAGAGAATTTCACAAATAGAGGAAGGAGTTCAGAGCGCAAAACTGCCAATTAAAGAAGTCATAGAATATTCCAATTCATTTTGAGAGCTTTGTTTCTTATCAATGGCATTCATTATTAATGATATTAAGAGAATCATAATACAGGTTTCCAAATGATTCAAGAGCTGAGGTGGCACAGTGCTTAGAGTGCAGTACTGCAGGCTACTTCAGCTGACTGCTAGATGCAGTTCAGCAGTTCAAATCTCAAGGTTGACTCAGCCTTCCATCCTTCCGAGCTAGGTAAAATGAGGGCCCAGGTTGTTGGGGGCAATACGCTGACTCTGTAAACTGCTTAGAGAGGGCTGTAAAAGCACTATGAAGCAGTATATAACTCTAAGTGCTATTGCTATTGCTATTGAAGTTCATTAAATAGTGAAATAACAGTGCACTGCACAGGTACCTCATTATTTCAACCCTAAACTAATTCATTGATAAGCCTGCCCTGTATTTTAGAGTGCTATGTGATTCAAAACATAGGAGGATTTTTCCTTTGGAACCAAACTACAGATCAAATAATCTGAAGGAAAAGTGAACAGCAAGCAGATGATTAGTTGCACCACAAGTTAGCATATGCAGTCAATCTGTCCAGATTGCCTGAACAAATGTCATACATCAAGAAAATGGACTGAAAAGGTAATTGAGAAACTTGGGAAGATGCTAATAGAAGGTCAATGATATAAGGTTTCTCCTCTACATTTTATGAATAACACTGGGCAATCAATGGAAGTACCTATTTAAATTATTTTTAAAATATGTTCCACTAGAGGACTTTATCTGATGCTAACTTTCATGCCATTGCATGTCCATTGTGGAATTCTAAGCAGCTAAATTCTTTGTTAAATTCCTCAATACAGAAAGTCACAATATGTCAATGAATTCATAAAATATTTTAAAACATACTGATAGTTTATATTTTATTTTCTGTTTTTGAATTCCTACTTCAAATTAATGGACTCTTCACTGATAAATAATAGTTTTGGTGGCCACCTGCTGAAGCTTGCATATTTGGAAATGCAAATTACCTTTGTTGAAGGTAATTAAACCAATGAAATAACTTAGTTTGACCTTTTATAGACCAGGTTTGTCAGGTACTCAGCATCAATAAGGGAGGACAGGCTTTTTCCAAATGAGTCTATTAGGATTTCTTCATGAATCATTTATTCATTTTTAAAGAAAAATAAGACATGCCAACAGAAAAATTATCTACCATTGTATATTCTGCAGCACCATCTACTGGTGTCAGTTTTGTCCAATATGCTAGATGATTTGAAATAATTACCTCCAATTCTAGAATATTCTCATATGCTTTCTGAAGCTTCTTTCTATCATAATGAAGTAGTGAAGAAAGGTTGTCTTATTAACATTTATTCTCAATAGTGCACATATTTACATTTTAATATTAAACAGATTGAACGGATATTTAATCTACACACATCTTATTTTTATAAATGAATATTTAGCAGCTTACCAACATCAGTGTGACAAAGTGTCATATCTTGTCAACTTCATATGATGAAATTTGTGACTTCTTTGTTCGGAAAATAAACAGCTTGTTTACAAAGCCAACACTTTCAAGTTTCTTTTTCCCAATCAGTTGAGATCTTACATTATTTAAGGTTGTGATCATTGGAAATCTAATGAGTGAGCCCAGTGAATCCAGTGAGGCTTTTGATGAAACAGGCTGTATCTTTGGAGCTCCAAATGGGAAAAAACCAAAGACAAATTATGTCTTGAGAGTCAGTGACTTTAGGCCTATGAAAGTGAAAACTTGGGCAACCTGGGTACAGGACTTAACACCAGATAAAGGCTGGCTCTTTTGTTAAATGACTGAAACACTCTTGATATTTTTCACTCCAGACATTCCTGAATACATGGAGGTAAAAACTGAATGGGCAAAGAGGCCCAGCTTGGACCTGAACAATCAAGCACCAGTTTGTCAATCCAATGCCAATAAGAGCCCTCACCCAAACAGATGACAAAATCTCATTGCATTCAGATATTGGATAAAATATGTTATATTTTATTTCTGAGATTGCATCTGCTCATTTCTGTAATGTTGCCATAGTATACATTAACACTCCCCATTTTGCTATTTTTTCTTATAAAGTATATAATCTAATTATAATTATAAAACATAACATCTAACAAAGAAAAAGCAGACAAATCCTTTACAATCTTACAAAGATTATATCTGTAAATTTTTGGAAATTCCGAAAAGACCAATCTGTCCTATCGTAAAAATTTTATCTTAAGGGAAATTTAGAACATTGTAATTACAGATTCTTCAAATATTAATTTTGCTTGCCTTGGCATTTCTGCAATAATCAAGATTCCAGATAAAACAATTATCTTGATGAGCATATTGAATACATGCAAACAATATGTGATTAAGATGCATTGTTTGCATGAACTCAATAGCTCATCACTACCTTCCTCTGATTCATACAAATCTTTTGTATGTATTGGTGATAATGGTAATGTTAGCAGAAAGCGATGTTAGGATAATTTGGACATTATCATCTCTCATCAATTATTACAGACAAGATCTGTATTTAAAAGCAACATTAAATACTAAGGAAATGAGCTAAGCCCTTTCAAAATATTTGTTCCTTAAGACTGCAGATAACTAGGAGAACCTATTCATCAGATACCAAATTAAAATGTCATTCAGCAAAAAGAGCCATCCTTCTTAAAGCATAGAAATTGAGAAGGGTTAGAAATTGATCTGGTTGCTAAACTAGTAACAGCTATTTTGTTGTACTGTGTAACCAATACCAAGGCCAAAAGCTTTTGAAATAGTTTACCAGCTCTCCATTTTTGACACAGTACTGACAAAGGCTACAATTTCTAATGGAAAGTGTCAGTGTTGGGGTTAAAATATAATTTCTTCATAAAGGGAAGAGATCTTAAAAATTAGTATGTACATTCCAACATCAGCAACTGGTGACTATTTGAGTGACCAATTCAAATTATAAATTACAAATGATTTATTAACTATAAACGCATACTTATGAATTAAATGGGACCTGATTTTGATCTTTAAAAAAATTTCCAAAAGGAGGGAATGGTTTAAAGTCTTCAAAAAAAAAGTGTTAAAATTCTTCTTCTTTTGTTGCAATTAATAATGTGCTTACAAATCCATATGAGGCCTAAAACATTTGTCCTTCTGTCTATTCTGAGCGCAATCTACACAGAGACAAATAATTTCTACAAGTTCATCTTATTACTAAACCAAATCAGCCACAAAGATTTAATTCAGCATTGTGAACATGCTTGTCTTGTCAGTATATGGTATGTAGTAATTATACAGCATTGTATGCTATGTAATTATATAGCAATTATATAATGCATTTGCTCTAAATTATAAAATAAAGCAATTCTTCAGGTTTTTTTAACACAAGAAAGGAAATGGTAGGCAAGATACTTAAAGCAAGAAACCAGACCATAGGATTTGCACTGCCAAAATTTCCATATTGCAAATATTGAGTGCAGAGAGTGACAAGAGTGGGATTATAAAGACTAATTTTGACTCCTAGACTAGAGGAAGTAAAACAAATGGTAGACATCTGATAATGTTCAGCCATGATCATAGTAATAAGCAAGCATGATGCAATATTTAGCATTTTTTCCAAGCAATTAGAATTATCTTTCAATTTTACCCAAAGCAATATTAAAAGGCAAATTTGAGGGTTCGTTACAGCAGCTAAGAGCAGAATTATAAGACCACCTTTTTTATATCAGCAGGTTCCCTTCTAACTATGTTTCAAATATTTCTACAGGATTTTGCTATCTTAAATACTGAATAATACTGTTGTATATTATCATATAGTGCCACAAACACAGAAGCTTAAAGAAACTTGACCATTACTGCTTTTGCTTACTATCACCTTTTATTCTGAGAAGATTCTTTTTTGATTCCACTGAATTTGGGGAGTGTTCAAGAAATGCACAATTGGGATTTCCTTTGTTCAGCTTAGTTCTCTGCCTCTTAGAGATTCAATAATTATGACACAATGGCCATAAGTATTGTCATTGTGCCATAATTATTGAACCTCTAAGGAGGCTGAGAATCTGAACTCAAAATGCCCAAGTGTGAAATGTCTAATCAGATCCAGATACTCTGGGGTAAAACAGATTCCTAGAATGTGAGGCAGCACAAGACAAGCCCTTTCCCCCTCCAGAAAGGCTGGCAGTTTGAATCCCTAGTACAGGTCTGCCTGAGCAGTGAGCAGGGGTCAACTCTGTTACTGTTCTCACTAGCAGCCTATTACTTTTTCTAATATTTGAGTAGAGAACCACAGAGGTTACCTTAGAAAAGGTAGATGGCAACAATTATAAATATATGATTTAAGCTCAGGACAGGAGCAGGACATTAGAAAGAAATTTAGTAAATCTTACAGGATTTGTTTCTTGATGTGTTTTGTTTCCTTGGAAGGCAAGCATTTCATGCTGTTTGAAAATGTGTAGTAAAGATATTATGGTTGGTCACATAATTAGTTAGACAGGTGTTTATACTGGATTTGCAATTTTTAGCCACCTCCTGTCCTTCCCAAATATCTAGGATAGGCAGATTTTTATTATTACTTGTTTACAAGCATGTGAAGTCCCAGTTACCAGCTTTTTAGTGGGTGTTGGCCTTCATATGCATCATGATATTTTCAATAATCTAAAATATTATAATGAATCAGCATAGTATATCTGCAGATCAAAGCAGTACAGCCTTTTACAATTGACAGATGATTTTTTTTTGTCAATTTAAGAGATTTTTTTAAAGTGCCACCCAAGATTTTTGGGTATAGTATCCAGTATGCCAGTAACCACTGGGACCACCACAGTCAGTTTTATGTCATAATCTTTCAATTTTTATTTTCAGACATTGATATTTTGTGATCTCTGATTCTTTTTGCCTTCAATTCTACTTTTGGTAATATTGCCATTCAATTCTCCACAGTCAGCCAGATGTTCAGCCTGGATTTGGTATTTTTATCCACCAATTGAGCCCTTCCCAAGGACCTGGGATAGGCAGATGTGGATGCTTAATTGCGTTACAGATATTGTTGCAGGAAGTATGGTGTTTTGAGTAAAACTGCCTTTTGCAATTGACTGTTAGTGAATTTGTCAATGCTGATAGTGTTCAAGTGTTACTCCAATTTTGTTTTGGAATTTCGCTCAAAGCATCTATTATTATTGATACTACTTTGCTTTCTTTTGCCACAGTTGTTCCACTTCTATTTGCATGTCTCTCTATTTTCTTATCTTTACCAGTTCTTTCTCTTCTCTTCTGTTGTCTCCTCTTCCTCCTCTTCCTCCTCCTTCCCAACAGTTCTAGATATTATTGTGCAAACTATGATGCTGCTATGAAATAAAGTTTGTGTAGTGACATTATTGACAAAATGAAATTTTGCTTAGTTGCTGGCAAAATCAGGCTAGTCAGCTTAGCTTGCTTGTCTTATGCTAGTATTTGTTAATTTCCATCCCAAAACAGACTAACAGCAGGTCTGGTTTATGCCAGGCCAACAAAAATAATTAAAGCTTATTTTTTCCTTTCAGTTACTCTTTGTTTTATTTAAAATAATAATGGAAAATAATTCATGTTAACTGACATCATTGATTATAATAAGGATGCCCCTGTTGGGTAGGATTACCAGACATCCAGAAACAGGAAGATAGTTTCTCTTTTTGTCCTCACATCCTTTATCTGGCAGGCATTGACTTAAAAGCCAATATTGTCTGACTTTTTGAATATCTAACAAGCTTTGTCTGCAGTGTTTCTCTAATAAATGCTAAGTGTAAGGTAACAGGGTCGTTCTTTGACCTTAATTACTCTGACCACCTTAAGTTGCTTCCTGAAATTGATAAGGCTTTAATCAGTTAGAAATTGAAGGCTTTTGGTCTCCAATCAGGTTCTAGAATAATTCTGGGTTTGAAAAAGCAGTCATTCTAATGCTAGAAAAAAATAGTTTTATATACATATGCATCTTTTTTGCTGTAATTTTCAGCACAGGTGTCAAAAAAGTTAATCAGTATGTTCTCCTTTTCTCCATGTTTTTCTCCTTTCCAATTGTGTGTGTCCTCCTTTGCCTGCAAATTATGATAATTTTCCCTGTCACTTAGATTGGTTGAAAGTTGCTGATTTTATTTTATATATCTATTGTATTGTGTAACATATTTTAAATTATACTCCCATTAAGTATTTTTAATTATAATGTACTATTGTATACTACTTTGACATTTCTTTTAAAGAAAGTAACAGGGAAATGTTTTCATAAATAAAAATTAAAAGCTAATAATCAGAATTTTTTATATTCATCTGCGCAGTTTTCAATCTAGGCCAGGGTTGTCCTATGTAAGTGCCCTTGATTATAAAATGGATAAGAGGTTACTGGCCCTTCTCTTCCAACAACATAGAGACCAAACCACAGCAAGATCTTTGTTCGTTTTCCTAATTCTTGAAATAGCTGACAGGGCATGAAATTACCAAACTACCAATTATATTATATCTCTGAATATAAAAGTAGTTAAAAGCCTCAGAACTGCCCATGACATACTTGCTAAGTTTCTTTTCTTCAATCAATCCAAATGGTAGGGAAACTTATATTAATTTACAATGCAATATTAATGTTTACTGCTTTTCACCCATGCACAAACCTCAATTATCATTTATCAGATGCAGTAAAATTTATTTGATGACACTGTTTCAAATTTAATGATCAAAATGGATGCAATGCAATACAAAAAAGGATAGCAATAGCTCTTATATACTGTTCCACGGTGTTTAAAGAGTCAGCATATTATGAAAACCTTATTTGGAGAAGAAGTCTTTCAAACTTTATAAGATAAGAATATAACTTGTTTCAAATAATTGAAAAACAACCATATGCAAGTTATTGCCCAGAGTCCCTCTGGGAGTAAGGCGGTATATAAATTTAATAAATAAATAAATTGCTGGGAAAAGCTAATGGCATGTATAGGTTAAGGTGACTTTGGGCTAGTCATTCAGTTTCAGCCCATCTTAAGTCTCGGAGTTATTATTTTGATAGAAAAAGTGAGAAAAAAGTGCTACCCATGTTTATAAGCGTAGTCAAGAAACGGAAAAATAAATAAACTATATATTATTATATAGGGCAGTGATAGCTACCTTTTTGCCATCGCGTGACAAAAGTGGGGGGAAGCATGGTGGGGTCACACGCATGCGTGCCCACATCCATAATTTTTTGCCCCTCCCCATGCTCCCCCCACTTTTGGCACATGATGGTACAGTAGACCCATTTTTTGCTCTCCCCAGGCTCCAGAGCCTTTCTAGGAGCCTGGGGAGGGCAAAAATGGCCTTCCCCACCCCCCAGAGGCTCTCTGGAGGCCGGAAACAGTGTGTTTCCCACCGATATGGCTCTGTGTGCCACCTGTGGCACCCGTGCCATAGGTTCACCATCACGGATATAGGGCTTCAGATGTGAAATCCCATATTTCTGGTTCAACAAAATACACCCAACATGTATTTTGTACGAAGTATGGGAATTATAATCTAAAAACAATGTTCCTAAAGTGATATTATTGTGCTCATGATAGCTCTCTTTACTCACTAGCTTCCTAATTCCCTAAGTGAGACAACAAAACAGTTTACCTCTATAGAATGGCCTTTTAGCACAGCATCATTTCCATTCCCCAATCCCTACAACTATTTTGAAGCAAGCTATGTGAAATATTCAGCACAGAAGATAGAGAAGAGCAGGGAGCAATCAGTGGTCTTCAACTAACTAATAGGAGTGTGCAAATAAATAAATATATGCCCCATTCCAAACTATTATTCCTCCAAAAATCTTCTCTCCATTCCATATACAAAATTAATAAATTGCTAGTATTCTTCCCTGTCCGAATTTTCATAGCCTATTTTGTGAATTTAGAAGTTTGTAAAAGAAAAAAAATCTGACAAATTGCTGAGGGAATTTGTAAAGCCATCAAGTCACCTCTTCTTTTCTGTTGCATTTAAAGCACATTAGCTAAATGTGTCAATGAAGAAGAATATGCTGACAATTTTGGAACTAGGCATTTTTTCTATTAGCTGCAATCATGTTTGCATTTACAGTTCCTAGAGTGGCCAATAGGGAGAGTCGCATTCTAAATAATGCCTGTAGACAAATGCCAGAGAAAGAATACTCATGATTTTCTGCTGTGGTGGGGGGGGGAGGGGTGCAGAGAAGATAGCCATAGATCAGGGGTGTCAAACAAGGCCTGGAGGCCAAATCTGGCCTGCGGGGTGCTTAGATCTGGAAACAGCAAAGGGAAACAGCAAGCAAAAGCAGAGCTAGCAAGGGCAGCAGGCAGATCTCCCAAGCTCTGTTTCAATGGCAGAGAGTTGCAGGAGGCCATCACACTGAGAACGGAGCTTGGGAGCCTGTTTTCTCTGGGAGAGTGCTCAGGACACCATAGGCACCTCTGACACAGTGATGTTGAGCTGGTCATGCCCATACTGGCCACAGCCCGCCTCCCCCCCCCCCCCCCCCGAGGTCAAACACAACCCTGATGCGGCCCTCAATGAAATCGAGTTTGACATCCCTGCCATAGGTCAACAAAAATAACTTCCATGAAAAAGGGAGAAAGGAAGAAAACTTTGCTATGACCTCCACTCCTATTCTCTTGAAATCAACCTATGAAAAATAAACTGATCAGTAGCCTGCTAATTTGCAGCTGTCTGGTCCTTTGCCAAAGAGAAGGAAAAAGCAGAACACGAACACTTGTCAATTTTATCTCTGTTCCTCTTCCCTGGTTGCTATGATGCAAGGGTCTGCAGAGTTAAAAATAAATCAATCCTGTCTGTCTTTTAAAGTGGAACCAGTAGGAACATTGTGTTTGTACTTACTGATTTTTGTTTAATGCTAACAAAAATGGTGGCTGATGTGAGGGAGATCTATTAAGCCATCAAGCCACAATTCTTCTTTAAGAATATACAAACAAAAGGGGACATCAGACAAAAGTTAGAAGCTGGAAAGAATATTCTCTCCTTTGGGAGAACATTGTCCAACAGCTTGGTATAGCTTCAGAGTTTCAAAAAGAGCGGTACTTTTTTTTTTAATGATTTCATATACCCTGAAGCTAAACTAAAGATTAATCAACTCAGCTGCCAGACATAAATAGTAGCATGGAAACTTATAGCTTCAGAAATCTGGCGCTAGGATGCACTAATTCATATGGAAGGTCTAAGACAACATGCCACAGCCAACTTGCCACGGCCAGCTTGCCTCAGGATAATTCACCATGGCCATCTCACCAACGGATAAACTTGCCATGGGACAATTCAAAACTGTATTAATTGTTTCATTCAGTTACTTTTATTATTGAGGGCCACGTTCTCATCAAAATTATTGTAACTCTTGTATGTCTGGATTGACTTTCTTATTTTATTATTATTGGCCAAGGTTCCATTGAACTTCTTTTAACTTTTGTATTTGTTGAATATTGTCATGTAGTGAGTTGTTCGCAGTGAGTTGGCCATGGCAAGTTGCATGGCAAGTTGGCTATGGTGAGTTGTCCGATTCTGCATGGAAGTGGCCAAAGTATACTTTAGCTTAACCAGTGTGTGTTCTCTCAGGATGGCTGCAAGTGTTGAGAATTGTGGGACCACCAGAGCTAAAGAAAATTAACAGGGAAAGTTATATGCTTTCAAAACATAAAAATAAATATATTTTTAAAAAACCTGAATACTTTCCAGGAGTCCATAAAGCAATGGCCATTAAGAATCTAAGAAGTAGTGATCCTAGAATTTCTCATTACTAAAGAAACTGGAGATTTCAAAGTATGATTGCTTTTCTTTGAAAAGAACTGTTTGAGTCAGAATATAAGAATTATCATCAGTACTTATACCAGAAATTAGATTGTTGTTCTAACAGCAAACTGAAGCTTTGCAGCAGCCACTTCCACAGTATATTATTTTAATGTGACACTCTAATTCAGATTGTAAATCCTTTAAACTATGTTGGCATCTATCAAATATTTTTATTTTAACTCTATTGAATACGGTACCATTTACCTCCATTGGTCATAGTGTCAGTTCCAATTGAAAAAAATATTTATTTAAGAAAAATATCCTATAAGAGAATCAAAACTAGTGAAGTAGTATAAAAAAAGACACGTTGTTTACAAATCACACCAAAGATGTAAGGTAAGGGAATGGATGTTTCACAACTTGGAAAACTGAGTCATTTTTTTTAGGGGGGGCTGAATTTTCAAAAGTAACTTAATTGACTTAATGGCTTGTGTTTTATGATTGCCAATGGAAAAATGTCCTGTTAAATGATCTGGATACCTGTATATGGGTATCTGTCTGACCAATGTACATGCCCAAAATAAATGTAGGTCTTTAATGAGTCTTCCTTTCAGGAAAGAATCAGCTAAGTGAATGACACTGATAAACAATTATTTCAAATTGAGAATAAACATAGATAATAAACTGAAACAAGGTGATACTGGATTGGAAAATATTTGAATGAGAAGAATGTCCTAGGTTGAAATATGTTGCAGCGGTATTCCCTGAATGATATACACAACACAACACAACACAACAAATCAAATATTTGTTGATAATGTTTGAATAAAATGCCTGGCTGGTTTTTAAAGGAGCTAATTACATGGATCAAACTAACAATGGACCCTATCCAACAAAATGAAATTTAATGTGGAGAAAAGCAAGGTTTTACACCTAGGGTGGGAAAACCAAAGGTACAAATACAGATTAGATGAAACCTGGCTCAAAAACAGTAATTGTGAAAAAGCCCTTAGAGTCCTAATGGACAATAATTTAAACATGAACTAGCAGTGTGCGGCAACAAGCCAAAAAAGCTGATACAATCCTTGGTTGTATAAACAGAGACATAGAATCAAAATCATATGAAGTATGAGTACCATTTTATGGTATGGTATGGTAAGATCATTTTATGGTAAGGTATGGTATGGTATGGTAAGACCATACCATTTTATGGTATGGTATGGTAAGATCATACCTGGAATACTGTATCCAATTTTGGTCACCACATTACAAAAAAGATATTTGGAAAAAATGCAGACTAAGATGATTAAAGGTCTAGAGACAAAAAACATTTGAAGAACAATTGCAGAAACTGTATGGCTACTCCAGAGAAAAGAAAGATTAGGGATGACATGATAGCAGTATTCCAGTATTTGAGGGACTGAAGAAGAAAGGGTCAGTTTATTTTCCAAAGCACCAGAAGGCAAGACAAGAAGCAATGGAAGGAAACTAATCAAGAAGAGAAGCAATTAAGGAAAGAAGAGAATCTGGAATTAAGGATAAACTTTTAAACACTATTCTGATTCTGAAATACTTAGTTCCTCTACATTTCAATTTATAACCCCAATATTCCTCAGATTAAATGAGATTTTAATTTCACACCTACTTAAAAATGCATTGGCGTAACTTGACTTCATATCTCTTGTTTACCCATTCCCCATTTCTAGGTCACAATGCTTTTGATCTATATATGGCACAGGATTAGAGCAGAATTACTGAATCTTGTCAACTTTAAGATGTGTGGACTTCAATTCAAGACCAGCTGGGAAATTCTGGGAATTGAAGCTCACATATCTTAAAATTGATAAATTGAGAAACATTGATTTAGGGATACATTCTTCTTTTATCAAGCACTAAAATAGAATATGTAGGGTTTTTGCACTATTCATCAGTTTGAAGTATATAAAAGAGGAGAAACACACATATTCTTTCCATCACCCAAAAATACAATAGTTAGCTAATTCAGCAAGAAAACTGATTTGCCTGATAAGTGTTGCGTGTAAGATAACTCCCCTTTAAAATTGTTGAAGAGGTAGATACAGTCTCAGGATTGAATGCCTTTCTATTACACATTTTAATTATAAGGCACTAGCCTTATTTATGCATCTATTTTCCAAAACCTGTTTTATATCTTTTATTTTTTGACATAGTATGTATTATACATATCAGCATGAACAATCAGAAAGTTATGTCTTTCTACTTTACCAATGTAAGTTAGCGATCGTCTCATTTGCTCAAGAATACACTTGGTTTGCATTACAAAATGAGAGCTTTTGCAGGATTGTTACACAGCCTGATCCTAATTAGAATTGAGCGGGAGTGATTGGCTCAATGTCATCCACCTATTCAAAACAACAAAATTTGCATCCAAAATATGGAATGTTAAAACTACTAATTAAAATTCAGACTAATATGAATTAATAACTGATCAGAGGAGACTCAAGATAAAGAAACATTTCATATTTTAATCTTCATTTTAAAACACAATCTGACAAAAAATATTAATGTAAAATTTAGTCTCATCCAAGTGGTCACCCCTAGAAGGGTATTCTTGGAATTATGCTACTGAGAAAGAAGTCCACCATTACAAATCTCTCTGTGGTAATTGTAAATAAATTTTAGAGTCTTGATTTTCCAATATTGGTAATTTGAGTTGAAATAACAGAATAACAGAGTTGGAAGAGACTTTGGAAATCTTCTAATCCAACCTTCTGCTCAAGTAGGAGACCATATACCTGTGATGACAAATCTATGACACGCGTGCCAGGGTTGGCAAGCAAACCCCTCTATGTGGTCACGCTCGCTGTCGCCAGCTGCTCGTCCAGGTTCCATTGTTCACATGCTTATAACCAGCTGGCTGGTGCACATGCACACGATGGAACCCGGAAGAGAGCAGTTGGCCAGCGTACATGCGCTGCAGTTGGATGGAACCCGGATGGAACCCGGAAGAGAGCAGTTGGCACAGCGCATAAAAGATCCCAGCAGAGCAGCTGGCTAACGCACACATGTGCACCAGCCAGCTGCTCCCTTTCACGCTGCTGCTCCAGCATGCGCATGCTCCAGTTTCAACACTTGGTGCTGAAAAGGTTAACAATCACTGCCATATACCATTCCAGACAAATGGCTGTCCAATCTCTTCTTAAAAACCTTCAGTGTTTGAGCATCCACGACTTCTGAAGGCAAGTTGTTCCATTGATGAATTGTTCTCATTATCAAAAAAATTCTCCTTATTTCTAGGTTGATTCTCTCCTTGGTATTTATTTATTTAAAAAATTTATGTGGCTGCCCATTCTCTCAGTGATTCTGGATGGATGGCTTACAAAAAAATAAAAGCCCAATATAAAAACAGTAAAGATTATAGCCTCCCTGTTCCTCCAGTGACAACAACAGTCATACAAGCCATATGATAGGCTCCATCCTATTCTGGCTTCCCTTAGTCTGTTGGAAAAACCAGGTCTTCAGGGCCTTGCAAAAGAGTATCAAAATAGAGGCCAGAATAATACACACAGGGATGTTATTCCAAAGAGAGGGAG
Organism: Coluber constrictor foxii; assembly: GCA_038048745.1. NCBI lineage: Eukaryota > Metazoa > Chordata > Lepidosauria > Squamata > Colubridae > Coluber > Coluber constrictor. Next base: position 89,701,830 of record CM075961.1, read on the forward strand.
CCATCAGGGCCCTTCTCCTGGACTGTACCTCTTTAGGAGAGGGACCCACAATAATCATACTTTGTCTGATGGAATTGGGTGGATATAACTGGGAAGAGATGGTCCTTCAGATTCCTGGTTCCAAGCCATATAGGTTGTTAAAAGTGACAACTACCATCTTGAATTGAACCCTGAAGCAAATTGGCTGCCTATGCAGCTCTTATAGGAGAGGTGACACATGTGCAAAAATGGGTCTACACACAACTGTACAGACCGCTGCATTTTGAACCAATTGGAACTTCTGCATACTTTTCAAGGGCAGACTTTTGTAGAGCATTTTACAGTAGTTAAGCCTTATTGAGGTCCCAGCATTGATCCACAGTATTTTCTTGATCCACTAATTTAATTACTTTTTCAAAGAAGGCAATAAGGTTTATATGGCATGATCTGTTTTTAACAAACCCGGGTTGGCTTCTAGTGATCATTTTGTTTATTTCTAGATGCTCACAAATCTGCTGAACGATTTTTTTTCAGGATTTTAATAGGTATCAAGGTTAAGATGTTCTTTCCCTTCTTCTTGGAGGTTGGAATCACATCAGCTCTTCTCAGTCTTTGACAGTTTCCCCATGGTCCAGGAGCTCCAAAAGATTTTGCAAATTTTGATTGCAAGCCACCATTGCAAGTCTTCCATTCAAAATACCAAATTATTACTGGAAATAGTTTGATGGAAAGTTCTATTTGCAGTAATTAAATGCTTTTAGAAAACAATAAAATATTGGGCAATTAAAAAGTTAACAGTTTCTTTTAAATTGCTATGAGCACTTGAAAACTCTTGGGTTACATCAGAATGAAAAATATCTTGTTTAGCAAGACAACTGTGCTATCCATTGATTGGAATTGACTGTGACAGCTCATGGTGTGAAATAGAAAACAATATTTCATACCGTTTAATTTGGCATTTGATTTGCAAACACCTGTCAATTGTCCTGAGGAAATCTTTCCTTTTGTTTCCTTTCTTTGAAATCACATGTGATTAAATATCAGTAGTATCTTTATTTGAAATGATGGTGTCTATACAAGATCTATATAAGAAAGCATTAAGCTTCCCATTCTTCTGAATCCTTTTATTTATTTATTTTATTTTATTTATTTGTTTGTCAAACATGTATAAGATAACAGATATAAGTATAAACATGATTATGAATACAGGAAATGGATATGAATAAATGGGACAGTAGGACAGGGATAGTGGCATATTGGTGCGCTTATGCACGCCCCTTACAGGAATGGGGCTGAGGTCCATGGTAGACAGTTTAAGGTTAAAGTTATGGGGGTTTGGGGATGCAACCACAGAGTCGGGGATGCAACCACAGAGTCTGGTAGTGCATTCCAGGGACTGACCACTCTGTTGCTGAAGTTGTATTTTCTGCAATCGAGTTTGGAGCGGTTTACCTTGAGTTTGTATCTATTATTTTCCCGTTTATTATTGTGGTTGAATCTGAAGAAGTCATTGACAGATAGGATGTTGTAGCAGATGCTTTTGTGTACTATGCCTAGGTCAGATAGTAGACGGCGTAGTTATAGGTTGTCCAAGTCCAAAATTTCAGGCCTGGTGGCATATGGTATTCTATTTTGAAGGTATTCTATTTATAATTCTATTCTATTTTAAAGCATAGGGATGCAGCCTTTGGGCCACCTGCTTTACAAGACTTGTCAAGTGATCTTGGATAGCTGCAACTAAAGGAGGGGATATTTGCCTTTCATTCCTGTGGTCCCGATGCAGATTTTCTGGGAAAATAGAGTTCTGAAACTTATTAGAGAGATGATATAGTAAGTAAGTAGATTGGCCTTGAAGTATAGAGAGTACCTATCAAGATTAAAAATACTGAGCCCAGATTGAGAAGGTTGTTAACAAAAATTTGCCAGACAAATTTCCTCTCCATTCTCAGGAAGATAAAATAGGAGGAAGGGAAGGAAATTCATCTACAGTCTGGTCTGTTTTATAGGGCTGACATCAGGTTAAAATGGGTACTTCAACAAATCTCTAAATCAACAGAAGCTGACACTTTTTGTCAATTTCAATGCATGCTTATTATTTAAGCATGTTTATAAATTCAAAAATTTAAAAATATAAATATGACAGGTGCAAATATTTAGACACACATTCATTTGATTTTTGTTTCATTTTACTTTCACGCCCCACTTTCATAATGTCCTAAAAATGGTTGACTTGTTAGATCTATTGTGTAGTTAGTCATGTAAAGACAATTGCAGAGATATTCTGACTCTTTAAATTATGAATATTGTTCTGCCTACTTTCATCAGTTATGGGCTCCTGGAAGCAGTTGTCTGAACACTGGAAAATGAAGATAGTTCGTTCTTGTAAAGTAGGGGAAAAGTATAGAACAATCTCTAAATACTTCTAGCTGGCCATTACCAATAGAAATTACACTACAGAGTTGAAATCAAGACAAGGACTGGAAAGATCTCTGTTAGACTGTCTCAAACCCATTAGATGTGCAAACAAGAAACAACAGATCATTGCAAGTGATCTGCTGAAAACTTTATCTGACACTAAAATAGTTGTATGTAGGTCCATTCTAGAGTGTTGCTATTCAGCAATTATTTGCATGGAATAATTGTATCAGGAAGATTCAGTTGGTCCAACTGTGTAAACAATATTATGCAGAATAGTGCAGATAGTATCTCTGCATTAGTATAGAACTAGATATAATAGACCACTGCATATACCTTGGCTAATGGATCTCAATGGAAGGTGATACAATAAAGGATATTGAATGGCATGTTAAATATGGTTGGCAAGCATTCAGCAAGCTAAGCATAATTTTCAAGAACAACCTCCCACTATGCCCGAAGAGAAAAGTTTTCAATCAGTGTGTGCTATCTGCTATAATGTATGCCTGTGAAACATGGACACTAATCTCACAATTGATAACAAGCTAAGAGTGGTGCAAAGAGCCATGGAAAGATATATGCTCGACATTACAAAACAAGATAGAAAGACCTGCACATGGATTAGCAAACAAATGAAAGTATACAATATCATCAATAAAGTAAAAGAATTGAAAAGGAAATGGGCTGATCACAGCAGCAAGAAGAACTGATGGCAGCTGGACCAAGGAAGTCATTGAATGGATTCCACTTGATTAAAAGCATCCACAAAAGAGACCTAAAATAAGATTGATGACATCAGCAAATATTAGTATTTGTATTAGTTGGAAACTTATAGAAGAGGTCTTCATCCTGCAGTGGATAGACAATGAGTAAAATGATGACGATGATGATATGGCATGGGATCAGGTGATCTATAGAACAATCTTCATTCCTTCTTATCAGCCTATCCCATCTGATCAGATAATGAAATATGTTGCCCATTAGTTCAAGAATTCTGAGTGGCGGTTCCAGGAAGAGAGCAATTGCCCCTCTGCCTGGAATATTCTCCTCCCAGAGGCAAAATAAACTCTCAGTCTCCTGGCCTTTCAAAAGCATGTAAATGCCTGATTCTAACATCTCATTTGGGGCTCACTGAGGAACATACGGCCATGGTACTTATTAGCACCATGAAGGCTGTCCCCACTTTTAATTAACTTTTGATATAAAATTTTAATTATCCTTGCTCTATTTTAATTTTGTATATTCAGTTTTATATTTTTAACATTTTATTTCCACGCTGCTCAGAATCCTTCTATAAGGAAGGGACAAACAAACAAACAAATACATACTTTTCAAAGGAAACATTTTTTCTAACACCATTGCAGAAATCAAATGCAAAGCATTAGAAGAAGAAAAAAAATACTTTGACAACTGTTTGACATGGGTTTGACTTTAATAAGCATTGGGGTTATATGTTTAACCAGTTCCACAATAAATATTGTGTGGATGGAAGGAAGAATAGATATAATATAAATAATGTAGCTTTATATATGTTTCCTTTTCACATTTTCACCTCCAAGCATATTTAAGTTTAGAAATAAAGAACTATTAACCAGAGATCAGATTGCTCACCACTTTGCTAGCCTTTAGTAAAATGTTGAAGGCCTGGATATATTCCATATATTCCATAGCCTAAGTTAGATGTCCCATTGAGAGATCCCTGATTTTTGATCTGGGTTTATCCTCATTGACTATTTTAGTATATGTATAAATTTATGTTTGTGAGGGGGGGGTGAGTATACACACTCATACAGTCTAACAAACACACACAAGGATAAGTACATAAAAATGGAAAGTGGGACACATAACTACCAGCATATAGCCCAAATCTGAAAATATAAAGTCAGGAAAGCTGAGACTAAGACTTTCAGCAGATGTCAAAAATAATTCCAATATGTAAAAAAACAAGCAAAAAGTCAAAGAAACCATCAGTCCACAAATGGGAGAAGATGGCAAGGAAGTCCACAAATGGGAGAAGATGGCAAGGAAGTCCACAAATGGGAGAAGATGGCAAGGATGGGTAACAGGGAGAAACAGAGAGCTGCTTAATTCTATCTGCATCTCTCTTCTCACAAAAAGAAAAAATAGCCCAACCTACCAAAAACAAAACAATAAAAGACAGACTAGGAATTCAAATTAAAATAGACAAGAATATGGTAAGAGAACACGTGTCCACTCTAGATGAGTTCAAATCACCAGGACCTGATGGATTACATCCCAGAGTTCTCAACTGACAGAGGTGGTTTCAGAACCACTGAATCATATCTTTCAAAGAACCTGGAGTACCAAGGAACAATCAGAGGACTGGAAAAGAGCTGATGTGGTTCCCGTCTTTAAAAAAAAGAAGAGAGAGAGGGGGGAGAGAGAGGGGGGAGAGAGAGAGAACAAAAAAATACCTGATCTAGAAGATAACAGGCCAATCTGCCTGGAAGAAGATAACCAAGCAACACATCTGCAAACACCTTAAAACAAGTGAAATTATAACCAGAAGCCAACATGAGTTTGTCAAAAACAGATCATACCAAACAAATTCTTTGACAAATTGACTAAATTAGTGAACCATCGAAATGCAGCAGACATAGTATACTTGAATTTCAGTAAGGTATTTGACAAAGTAGACCACAACTTGCTTCTTGCTAAGCTAAAAAATGTGACATAGACAGCATCACCATCAGCTGGATTTGTAACTGGCTGACAAACTGCACTCAATGTGTAGTCCTTAAGGGAACTACATCTATATGGAGGGAACTAAGCAGTATCCCAAGTTTCTGTTTTAGGCCCAGTACTCTTCTTCATAAATAGTTTAGATGAGGGAATAGAAGGGGAGCTCAACAACTTTGCAGATGACACTAAGCAGCCAGGAAAAGCCAACACTGCAGAATATAGGCTCAAGATTCAGATGGGTCTCAACAGATCTTTAACACTAGGGCTTATCTAACAAAATGAAATTCAATGTAGCAATAAAGTAAGGTTTTACTTTTTAGGCAAGGAGAACCAAATGTAAAGGTATAGATAGATAAAACATGGCTCAATAGGGTAGAGAAATTACAGATTAACAGATCAATCCCCTGCCCTACACCATTTCTGATAGATGGAAGTCCAGTCTCTTCTTGAAAGCCTCCAGTGATGAAGCTCCCACAACGTCTGAAGGGAAGCTGTTGGTTGATTGTACTCACTGTCAGAAAATTCCTCCTTATTTCTAGGTTGAATCTCTCCTTGATCAGTTTGCATCCATTATCTATCTCCTAGGAAAATTATGTTTCATTCAGAAGACACAATGTTCCCCTTCAGAAAATACTAAACAACAAAGTGATCTCTGAAGGCTGAGCTAACCATATAAGATCCCTAGGCTAGAGCTAAATTAGAAAATCGAAGACACCCATAAACATACTTCCCTTTGCTCTCAATGAACAGCTACTACAACACTCTACACAACAAAAGAAAAGAAAACTTATAACAAAGGTGAAAAATGCTTCCTCCAGTTCTGAAAACATGGAAAGAGCCCATCTGCAAATCTACACCAAAACACTTTGAAACAAAGGACATAAAGCATATAGAAACCCACTAGGTCAGCACCCTGTTTTGCCAGCTGCTTCCAGAAACACACCTTGTTGCTATTTTGTTGTTGTTAGTTGCGAAGTCATGTCTGACCATGGACAGTAATGTTCCTCCAGGCCTTTCTGTCCTCTACCATCCTCTGGAGTCCATTTAAGCTCACTTGGAAAACAAACAGAACCTCCTTTCCAATCAGCAGCCTGCCTTATGTGTCATTTTGTCTGCCACTTTTCTCCCAACTCAAGAAAGAAATGGACCCAAAACAGAACCTCTGTTCAGTGGATGACTCTGAAAGTCATGAGTGGGATCCTTCAGAGTGATGCTCAGGCAGAAAAAAAGATTTCTATTTCAGAGTGCGTGTGTATTTCACAAACATCTAGAGTTACACAATAACATTACTATTGTTTGCATCATCATCAACTTAGACTGCAACTGCATAGAATTACCCAGGAGTAAGCGCTCCAGAAATTAACAACATTTTCTTCAAGTAAATATATACAAGATTGCACACTAGTTTCTAATATGGGCTTCTTTTTCTCATTCATGTGTGAATTTCTATGAGTATTCTCCTGCTGAACTTTTCCTCTCAATCGAACCTTGAGAAATTACAATTAAGATAAAAAGTTCAACTGTAAAAAAACCCTCAAACTCTAAAAGTGTTACATTTTTATCCAAATAAATCACATTTATGTTTTTTTCTGTTTTCCAAATAATAAGATATGAGGTGCAACTGAGTTGTGGTGCTGGCTGTATCAAACTTTCATTTTCAAGAATATGGGAACCTAAACCCTTAAAATTGGGTGCAAATTCCAAGGCCCTTAAGAAACAGGCAGGCCAAAAATCAGCACAGAAGTAAGTGCATTCAAAGGTCTTTGTCTGCAAGTATATGTGTGTGGGATCAATAGGACCCTTCAATTCCACAGAGCAATTCTTAATGAAGCATAAGTGGCCAAATTAGAAGAAAGGCTATTTTTGGTGGAGCCATTTGTTATCCTATAATGTTTGACTCAATGCAAGATATTGTAGCAATAAATCAGATGCAGCAAATTATTTAATGATGCATTAATGGAAGATTTCCACCCGCACTGCAGTTCTTTCGGCAAGTGTGAATATGTTTTTCAAAAGCTTCGTATATACCCAAAATACTGGACCAAAGCCATTAATCATTGGAACATGTGGAGTTTTTGTGTTTGCTCTTTTTATTATATTGAAACCCGCAATCTACATTTGTAGCAACAAAAAATAAAAGTCCTCAGTAGAGTTTTTCTACATTGTATTCCCAACCTTTGGCAAGGCTGCTTTGCCAGGCTTGTCTGGCTCTTCCCACCTACTTTCATTTTGCAGAGGGAAATTAGTTCATCCTATCCAAGCAGGAACATCAGAGTTAACTCTGAACAAATATGAAATTATCTCTGATAATATCAGCTCATTAATCCCTGCACAACAGAATGACTAATTTCAGTAGCAAGTGTCTCAGGCAGCCTTCCCAAACCTGCTTCTCCCAGATCTACTGGACTGTATAGACTCCCATTATTTTACGCTAGCATGGCAGGGAATGAAAGATTGGTATTACAGGGCACATATGAATTAGAGAAGGTTACCGTATTTTCCGGCGTATAAGACGACTGGGCGTATAAGACGACCCCTGACTTTTCCTGTAAAAATATAGGGTTTGGGCTATACTTGCTGTATAAGACTACTTCTCTTCCAATGCATACCAAATAAAAATTAAAAAACATCAACTGGCTCACCCACAATGTAAAAGCAGCTGTGCTAGACCCAAAATGGCCCCTGCAACAAGCAGGAACCTCACACAGCCACAAAAAGCCCAAAAAAACAACTTTCACACTTTACACACACAAAATTCCACATACAGCTTTGTGAGATTTTGTGCGTTTGTGTAGTTAGAGTGAAACACTACAGAAATACACTAAATCTCAGAAAGCTGCACAAATAGTATTTTATTTTATTTTTATTTATTTTTATTTTTATATGAAAGCTAAATTTAAAACTTCCTAGCCTAAAACTTAGACCTAGCCTTTAAATGGCTAGGTCTAAAAAAGAACAACTAAAAAAACCCCAAAGCTCCCAAAGGGGAAAAAAAAAACTTACCCAATAGAACAGGGGTCTCCAACCTTGGCAACTTTAAGACTTGTAGACTTCAACTCTCAGAATCCTCAGCCAGCTTTGCTTTGCTGGCTGAATAATTCTGGGATTTGAAATCCACAACTCCCTGCCTGCTTGATTGCAGGCAGGGAGAGTTAGTTGCTTGCTGATGCAATGGATTGTAGGCAAGGCAAGACAAGCATTGCAGCTAGCAGCTAAGGTAAGCAAACTGGAGGGGGGGATTTTTGCTACCTACCAATCAGCAGGCAAAAATTAGCAGCTGGGATAGCCAGTGTTGTGTAAAAGGAAAGTTTTTCCCTTTTACACGGGGCTTGCGTGTAACTCAGCTGATTAGCGGCAACTCAGCAGGCAGTTCAGCTTGGCTCCTTAGAGCCATTTAAGGCTCGTCAAAGCCTTTCAGGCTGGTCTGCCTGGTTACAGGAGACTGACACCCGGCGTATAAGACGACCCCCGACTTTTGAGAAGATTTTTGTGTGTTAGAAAGTCATCTTATACACCAGAAAATATGGTATTTTAATTCTGAGGTAGGGATTGTTTTTTTTTCTAGTCTAATATAGGTAGTCCTTGACTTATGTCCATAACAAAGCCCAAAATTACTATCATAAGTCATGACTGTTGTCAAGTGAGCTATCACATGACTGCACTTGATTTTGTGATCTTTTTGTGGCAGTCATTAGGCAAAGGCTACAGTTGTTAGCCAAGCACAGTGTTATTAAATTAACTTTAGCCAATGGCTGTTTTTTGCTGACTCTGTAGCACCATCTATTCTGACTCTTTGCCAAAATAGATGGTGCTTTCTGGCAAAAAAAGCTGGAAATTGGGGCAATGTGATGCTTACCATTTACAGCATGCTGCAAATGACCATAAGTGTGATCAGGTTATCAAAATGTGGTCAGGTGGCTGGGGGGAGTGACCATTAGAACTGATCATAAGAACCTCTGGCCTATCATGACTTCAAATGGTCAGTATATGACTAGACATAAGTTGAGGACTACTGGTACTTATATTCAGAACTCTTGTAATGATTTCCTGATGCTGACTCTGTATTTATGTGATAAAGATATTCAAGTCATAGGTTCTTGCAGAAATATATGAATCGGCAGGCCTGTAAGCATATTCATCTGAGATCTTCAAAGACTTTCATCCCTTCAATAACTGGATATGAGTCAAGATACTCTTTTCTCTCCTTTATAAAATATGAAAAATTACTTTAAAATTAATTCATGTGTTACCGTAATGTTGCCACAAGACCATTTATTGGTTTGGCTACAGCTAATTATGGTTTCTTTCTCATTTCCAGCCAGTAGTTCTGCTCCTTCCCTCTGAGTGCTCCATTTCTTTTGTGACAGGCACTTGCATATCTGAAGATTGCTATCCGCTTACTTTCTCATTTTTTCAAGCTATAATTTCCCAGTTCTTTCAGACACTACTCATTGGACATGATTTCCAGTTTCAAGTATCCCAGTCACACCCCACTGTATACTTTCAGTTTTGTTTTGTTTTTTAAATCAACACCCAAAGTGTTTGGTCAAACATTTTGTTTATCAATGAAGCTGAATAATGACAACTATTTTTTTACAGTTGCATTGCACATTGCAAAATGGAGCCTGTTTGTTGTGCTAGGCTTGCAGGAATTGGTGCTACTTTCTGATTATATACAATTCCAGAGAAAATATTTCATTTGTGCAAATTCAAAAATGAGTTCACATCCAACAAGCTGAGTCTCAGAATCCAAAATTTTCTTAAACACAGCTGTCTCTTTGAATCATCACTTTTCATTCTGTCTGTGCAGAAACCCAGCCATGATTTCAAAGTTATGAAGAAAATAAACAAAATGAAGCTTGGAATTGGGAAACAAAACTTATTCTCCAGAAGTACACAGGGAATATAGATAATGACATGGATAATAACTTGTAACCTTTATATCACTAGTGTCATTGGGTTACTTTTCTATGATTTATTCACAGATGCTTAATACACAAAAGCCCAGTACATTTTTTCACAGGAATATAAGGAGCCACCTGGATCATACCAATATAGTCTAGCATCTTGTTCCCAGAGCGGTCAAACAGATGATTTTGAGAAGCCTAAGGCAACCCAGAAAGATCACGCTGGTGTGTATCACTAATATCTGATTCCCAGAAATATATTGCCTCTGGACTAGGAGATTCATTCACCATAACAAAATATATTGCCTCAGGTGATCTTTTATGCTCTTATATGTTAGACACCAGAAGAAAAAATACGAGTGACAGACAAGAATACGTGATTATTTTAATCGATAACTCAACAAGAAATAGCAATTCAAAAATTCCTTTGATTTAATTACAATAAGCTTCCAGGAAAAGCAGCAACGAAGATAAGAGATATGTAAGTTGCAACAATAGGATTAGGAACCTGCACAGGGGAGAATGAGAGAACCAAAATGATAAGTTCTCTATCATTCTCTGGAATAAATTCTGGATCCCAATTTATTTCAGGTTGCAGAAGGTTTTGTCATAGTATTGTTAGTCTGTTGCACCTTCCTGCTCAGAAATTCTGAGGTTATTAGATGAAACACAATAGGAGCTGATAATTTGCATCCCCTGCAGCCTGCATACGGTCAAGTCAGACCCAATGGATGCTCAATTTTGAACAATCATTTTTCTCAGCCCTAGGAATAAGTAAACCATTTCTGAAAACACCTTGCCAAAAAACTGCAGGGACTTGTCTAGGCAATCTTCAAAAAATCAGACATGACTGAACAGAAGAAAAAAATACACAGGCTAACTAAAAAATGGAGGAAATGCAAAGATTTATGTAGATTGCAACAAAAATGTAAAAGTCTGGTAGCACCTTTTCTGACTAACTGACTAAATTTTATTAAAAGATATAAAACTTCATGAGAGGCATCTACCTCATCCCTCCTCATCACAATTTAAATCATTTATCAGTCTAGCCACTCAATAAATCTGAATAAGTGACTATGTTCAGGGGTGGGGAAGGTATGGTTTCATGCTGGCAATGGATGGAAATCAGGGAGAGAAACAATCTAGAATTAAGGAGAAACTTCCTAACAGTGAGAACAATTAACCAGTGGAATAGCTTGCCTTCAAAAGTTGTGGGTGCTTCATCACTGGAGACTTTTAAGAAAAGTCTGGATAGCCACTTGTCTGGAACAGTATAGGTCTCCTGCTTGTGCATGGGATTAGACTATAAGATCTCCAAGGTCCCTTCCAACTCTGTTATTCTGAAGTCTTTTTGATGGGCTAAGTGTTAATATTCTTTCTAATACGTATTAGAACTCCTGATTGTCAAAAGTAAAACCTGAACAACCAGAATTTGTATGCATAGAAGACATGCTTGGGCTAACATTTGGATCTTGATTTATGCTGTCACCATCTACATCAAGTTCAACCACTAGAAAAGCAACCAAAACAATGCTGTTTTGCTTCACTTTTTCCTCTCTTTTGTTATGGTGTATTTCTGTTTCTCTAAACTGTGCATATAATTTCTGAAGCAAAAGAGCTACTTCCACCGCAAACTGTTTGTAGCAACCTCAGGATGCTCAAGTCAGCAATTTGACATTTACATGATCTTACCTTCATTAGCATTCAGTGAATAACTGAGCTGAGCTTTCTTTGGCGGTCTGGGTGTTGGAGAGCAGGTGGAAAAATGACCAGCAGAAAATGAATCATTAAGAGTGCTATAGAAAAAAGATTGATGCAATTAATTTTTCATTATGTATAGGGTCTGTAGATTATAATCAGTTTGGATTGTCCCTCCTCTGTGACACTAATAGAATGCAAATAGGATTAGTGTAAAAGGAAATGATATTTTATGATATGCAGAGCAACAAAAAGCAACTTCAAATCGGTAGAATAGAATAGAATAGAATAGAATAGAATAGAATAGAATAGAATAGAATAGAATAGAATAGAATAGAATAGAATAGAATAGAATAGAATAGAATAGAATAGAATAGAATAATAACAGAGTTGGAAGGGACCTTGTAGGTCAGTGATGGCTAACCTTTTTGCCATTGTGTGCCGAGGGGGTGGGAGAGGTTCACACCTGCATGTGCCCACACCCATAATTCTATGCACCCCGCCCTGAGCATGCGCGCGCAACCCCCCTCCCCTCCCGCTTCTGGCATGCAATGGCGGGGTAAGCCCGTTTTCCTTTCTTACCTGGCTCCAGATCATCTATGCATCTGGGAAGGGCGAAAACAGCCTTTCCCACTCCCTCGGAGGCCCTCAGGAGCCCTGAAACAGCCCATTTACCAACTCCCCGTGGAACAGAAGGTGACTTTTTTTGCTGTCCCCAGCCTCCAGAGACTCCTAGAGAGGCTCTGGAGACTGAGCAAAAAACAGCAAAAAACGTCCCGTGCACTACCTGACCCTGTGGTTTCTTCCCCAAACCCCCAAAACTTTAACCTTAGACTGTCTACTGTAGACCTTATCCCATTCCTAAAAGGTCTTTAAGAGGTGTGCCTAAGCGTACCAGCATGCCTACCGTCCCTGTCCTAATGTTTCCTTTTATTTGTATCCATTTCCTGTCCCATCGGAATTGGGAAATGGGCCATTTCCTGTCCCATCGGGAGTTGGAAATGGGCCGTTTCCTGTCCCATCGGGAGTTGGAAATGGGCCGTTTCAGGCCTCCTGAGGGCATCCGAGGGAGTGAGAAAGGCTGTTTTTGCTCTCCGCAGATGCATAGAGAGGATCTGGAACCAGGTAAGAAAGAAAAACAGGCCTCCACCACCTCCCCAGGCCCTCCGGAAGCAGGAAACAACCTGTTTCCCTACTTCTGGTGAGCCCAGAAGGCTAAAAAATCAGCTAGCCAGCGTGTGCATGTGCACCAGAGCTGAGCTGGCATGCCCACTAATATGGCTACGTGTGCCACCTGTGGCACATGTGCTATAGATTCGCCATCACGGTTATAGGTCATCTAGTCCAACCCTCTGCTTAGGAAGGAAACCCTATACCATTTCTGACAAGTGGCTGTCTAGTTTCTTCATGAAAGCCTTCAGTGATGAAGCACATACAACTTCTGAAGGCAAGATGTTCCATTGATTGATTGATTTCTGATAGTGATATGAAAGGTGATGTGTTAATATAGGCAGATGAGTCTGATATAAATTGCCATGCATACAAACTACTATGATATTCTAAGCCTCAGTTAATTAACAACCAAATGGGATCAAGCCAAAATGCAAAATATCTATTTTGCATTAGCAGTTGCTTTTCATTCTTTTTTTTTTAATCTGTATCCATCAATACTTTTGTAGTTTTCTCTTGGATTAGAGAAAGGTATGACATCTTTTATTTGGGCTTAAATATTATAAGAGTGGTATTGATTGATAAATGAATATTGATGGTTGATAAATGAGGTAAATATTACTATTACTAGTTTTTTATTATAATATTATTAGTTTTAGGAAAATTTTATTACTTATAGGTTTATTTGTTATATTATTGTTGTTATATGTACTTTTTCTTTTTTAATTTGTAGCGGAAGCCAAGGGGGGGATGGGGGGGATATGGGATTGGGGGTTGGGGGGAAGTTCGGGGGAAGGGGGGGTTGGGGGGAAATGGGGGGGAAATGATAAAATTTTGTATTGTAAAACTTTTTCAATTAAAAAAAAGAAACAGGGAAATACTTTTGTAGTTAAAATGAAAGTGGTTAAGCATCAGTCATTGGAAAACCATCTTCTCCAACATTTTGGAGGACAGCTTATATTAAAAACACATGCTTTTCTTTGATTTAGCAAACTATAAATTGATCTAGTCATTCAAGTTCTTTTAATTCTGACTTGTGGCTGATCTCCATGTTTATTTATTTTTATTTATTTATTTTATTTGTCAAGCATACACAAGATAACAGATGAATATATGAAATGAATTAAATAAATAACAGTGTCAAACAACCAGGGCTTGGATTTCTTCTCCTGCTTATTCACACAATCCATTGGCCCTGATGGATTATGTGTCTACTTCCTAAAGAAGATCTCAACCACCATAGCAGAACCACTTAGCAAAATCTACAACATTATCTTTCAGAACCAGCTCCTTACCTAACCTATGGTCATTAGCCACAGTCATCCCTATCTTCAAAAAAGGGTGACCCCAGCCTAGTTGATAATTACAGGCCAATCTCATTATGTTGTGTCACCTGCGAAGTCATGGAATCAATCATAAATCAATCCATTACCCTCTACTAACAACCTAGTCTCTAACAAGCAATTTGGCTTCAGAAAAAGAATGTCCTTAATCTGCAACTCTTACACTGCAAAAACATATGGACTTCAAAACTCGACCAGGATAAATCAATAGATACAATTTATATAGACTTCTATAAAGCCTTCAGTTCAGTGGTACACAACAAACTACTTCTAAAGTTAAAATCTTATGGCATTTCTGGATTCCTGCATAAGTGGATAGCTGCATTCCTATCAAACAGGCAACAAGTAGTCAAAATAGGGAACGCCTTATCTAACCTTGCACCTGTTAACAGCAGTGTTCCCCAAGGCAGCGTTTTAGGATCCACACTCTTTATACTTTATATAAATGACCTTTGTGATCATATTATAAGCAACTGTGTTCTCTTCGCTGATGATGTAAAACTATTCAACACCATTGACAATGCTGCTACTCTACAAAAAAGACCTTGAGTATGTGTCAGAATGGTCAAACAATTGGCAATTCCAAATCTCAACCAACAAATGCTTTGTCTTACACATTGGCAAAAAAATCAGAACACAAAATACAAGCTGGGAGAATACGACCTAACAGACGACCCTCAGTCTGTCAAAGACCTTGGAGTACTCATCTCAAATTATCTAAGTGCCAGAGCTCATTGTAACAGCATTGCTAAAAAAGCATTAAGAGTTGTTAACCTAATCTTGCGTAGCTTCTTCTCCGGTAATATTAAACTGCAAACTAGAGCAAACAAACTTTTGCCAGACCAGTTCTTGAATACAGCTCATCTGTCTGGAACCCCCACTGCATATTGGACATTAATACAATTGAACAAGTCCTGAGTTATTTCACAAGAAGAGTCCTCCATTCCTCTGCTTGCAACAAAATACCTTATGCCACCAGACTTGAAATTTTGGGGTTAGACAACTTAGAACTCCACCGTCTTCGGTCTGACCTAAGCATAGTACATAAAATCATCTGCTACAATCTCTTACCAGCCAATGAATACTTCAGCTTCAACCAAAACAATACAAAGCACGCAATAGATACAAACACATGGTAAACCAATCCAAACTAGACAGCAGAAAATACGACTTCAGTAACAGAGTTGTCAACACCTGAAATGCACTACCTGACTCTGTGGTTTCTTCCCCAAACCCCCAAAACTTTAACCTTAGACTGCCTACTGTAGACCTTACCCCATTCCTAAGAGGTCTTTAAGGAGTGTGCCTAAGCGTACCAGCATGCCTACCGTCCCTGTCCTAATGTTTCCTTTTATTTGTATCCATTTCATGTATTTATAATTATGTTTACACTTGTATCTGTTATAAAATACATGCTTGACAAAATACAAAATAAATAAATAAATAAAAACCTTACATAATATTGAATGCTGAAATAAGCCCCTCCACTATCCTCCTGCAGTTCTGTTTTCTAAACCTGATATCCACAATCAATATATTAATATGACAATATTAGCCTGTTGATTCTGTTGATTTATTTCAGAAATAATTTATGCAAAATTATTTCCATGCAAAACATATGGCACAATGACAGTAGATTGTAGTAAAACAAATATCTACCTACATTCTCTTCTCTCCTTTAAGAGATCATTTTCTTAACCGTAAAATAAAAAAGTAGAAATCTGAAGCAGGAATTCAAATGGACTTTCAACTTCATTTACTAACAAGTAATTACTAACTGCTCTCTACATCGAGCTCCCCTTGAAGACCATTTGGAAACTTCAACTGGTCCAGAATGCAGCACACACACTAATGGGAGCCTCTAGGTTTGTCCAGGTAACATATCTCATATGAGCTGCACTGGCTTATGGTTTCTTTCCATCTCCAATTCAAGGTGCTTCACCTTTAAAGCCCTGTATGGTACATGGCCAGATTATCTGCAGGACTGCCTTTTTCTAAGGATCCATCTTCCCAGGTCAAATAGGTTGGGTTTGCTACTAATCCCTTCACCTGAATATCATTATCTTATGGCTTTTATGCTTTTTTAACTGCTGATTGGGAGCCATCCAGAATTTGTTATAAGACTGGCAGCTTTATAAATGTTTTAAACTAACTAACTAATTAACTAACTAACTAACTAACTCCCTGCCCATTGGATCTTTTATTTATAAGAAGTATGGTGGGATTAGATATATTTGTAACATTATTCTTTTGCTTAGTATTGGAAAGTAGCTAGCATGGGATTACCCAGTTTCATTATTAAAACCATACTGAACAGTTCATAATGAAAGACTAAAACTTGTCCAGGGTATATTATAATTGGAACACAAATATTCCCAAATGTCCAATCTGTTCCTACTACCACAGACTTGTGATGGTATACACATGGCTATACAGAATTACTTACAGTATATGAGATTTAGTTTATAAGTTTTAGGAAGACATATTTTGAAAAGAATGCATAATTTACTCTGATGTAGAATAGCCACTTACTGAAAATATGTCCTTTACTTTGCTGTGTCCCTAGCTGCTTGTTGTTTCTTGGTCTAATTCAAGATGTTAATTTTGAAAACAGTATATATTGTTTTCATTAATTCATTAATTGTATAATCTTTTCTGCTACCCAAGGGTTTTCTTTATTCATATTAGTTATGGTCTACATACCACCCCAAGCTTGCACAAACAAGGCATTGCAAACCTTAGCTGACCAAATTCTGTGGGCTGAACAGAGATATCCAGATTCCTTACTCATTGTATTAGGAGATGTTAACAGTGCTAACTTAAGCCAGGAGCTGCCAAGATATACACAACAAGTCAGCTGTCTCAGTAGAGGCAAGTATATTTTTGCACCACTGCTACTCAATATTAAAATACGGCTATTGTTCTTTACCAAAAGTAGTTGTGGGACACTTCGATCACTGTATGATTCACCTTGTACCTGTTTATAGACAAAGATTTAAAGTTCTAAAACCAATAAATAAAACAGTGAAATCTTGGACTGAAGAGGCAAAATTAAAACTACAGGTTTGCCTCAATTGCACAGACTGAATAAAAGCTGCCTTAGCAGACTTGGATGAACTCACTGACACTATGACATCTTACATTTTGTGATGATTTTTGTCTGCTGACCAAAACCTTACACATATACAATAATTAATTCACAGCTAAGCTCAAATATCTATGCCATGCCAAAGAGGAAGCCAACAGGAAAGGAGACAGAACGTTGAATGTCTATGGAGATTCTCAGTAATCCAAGTCATGCTTGTCCCAAAACTGCTTTTTCAAGGGGCAACTGGACTTTCTTGTTTTTCTTTGAAGATGTTTCATTTCTCATCCAAGAAGCTTCTTTAGCTCTGAATGGTTGGTGGGGAATGGAAGGATTTATATTCCTTGCAGACAGCTGGTCATTTTCATTCCTTTAGAGAGTCATTGAGGCCATTTGGAGATTTATCTGTGTCCTCAGGGTCACCTGCAGAGGTGGGATTCACATAATTTACCTACTGGTTCACCCAGCACCGGCCTTCCACACATGCACTTTGCTCGTGTGAGCGCCTTCCGTGCATTCACCCGGCCTCAAAAACATGCCTAAATAGAGCCAGGACTGGTAGGCCAGCCCCATGCAATTTCCTACTGCACAAATAGATTGGCAGATTATTCTGTCAATGTGGCACTGTATTACATTTTACAATATCTTGGATTCCCAAAGACTTATGCAAGAGATCTTTTTGTAGATTTCAGGTTGGCAGTAAACACATCATTCCAGAATTCCTTCTCTCTAAACTTACTCAACTAACTATGCCTGATTGATTATAAGCTTTCTGACAGATAGGAAGCAGTAGGTGAAACTAGGTAAATTCACATCAAATACCAGTTCAGTTAGCATAGGAGCTCCCCAGGACTCTCTCCATTACTCTTCTCTATATATACCAATGACTGTAACTTGAAGAATCGCTCTGTTAAAGTATTGAAGATTGCACAAGATACAACCTTCCTTGGTCTCATTCAAGATGATGATGAGTCTGCATACAGATGAGAGATAGAACAACTGGCTCTATGATGCAGGAGGAAGAATTTGGAGCTGATCCCTCTTAAAACTGTAGAGATTTTAGGAGAAGCCCTCCTATTCTACCACCTTTTACAATATTAGGCAGCACAGTATCAATAGTAGAAACTGTCAAGTTTCTCGGTTCAGTAATCTCCAAGGATTTGAGATGGACATCTAACATTAGAACAATCATTACAAAGGCAAAACGAAGAATGTTCTTCCTACATCAATTCAGAAAGCTCAGATTGCTGATATAATTCTACAGAAGAATTATTGGAGTCTGTCATTTGTACCTCTATAACTGTCTGGTTTGATACAACAACCAAACAGGACAGGTACAGACTTCAATGGATAGTTGGTGGGATTCAAGTAATTTAACAACCAGTTCTCTACCCTAATGATTTCTTCCAAAAACCAGTTTGCCAAATTGCTCAGCAAGTCAATAACCGGTTCTCCCGAAGTGGTGTGAACTGGCTGAATCCCACCACTGGTTAGGACTGCAGAAAAACAATTACAACCAGTCTGCCTTCCATTGAGGCCCTGTATACTGAATGAACCAGAAAGAGGGCTGACTATCTACAGACCACTGACATACTGGACATAAACTGTTTCAACTTCTCCCCTCAGGACACCGCTACAGGGCATTGTGTAAACTAAACACAAAGACAGTTTTCCCCCATACCGTGACTCTGCAAAACATCTAATTCCCACAACACTGCCTTAAGATATTTACCCACATAGTAGCACTGTATTGCTATTATCCTTCTCATCTTTCTCATCTTGTCATCATTCTTACTACCTTTTCCTATTGGTATCTTATTAACAGATTAACAGAGTTGGATGGGACCTTGTAGATCTTCTAGTCCAATCCCCAGCCAAAGCAGGAGGATCCTACACAATTCCTGACAAATGGCATTCCAATCTCTTCTTGAAAGTGCGATTCAAGGTGCTCATTACCACCTTTAAAGCGCTCCATGGCTTAGGACCTACATATCTACAAGACTGCCTTCTGCCACTGATAGCTTCCCACTGGCCAGTTCGCTCTCACAGAGAGGGACTCCTCAGGATGCTGTCAGTCAAATTATGTCGACTGGCAACCCACAGAGGGAGAGCCTTCTCTGTGAGGGCCCCCGCCCTTTAGAATGAACTGCCCCCAGAGATACATAGGATCCTCGACCACTGTACCTTTCGCCGTGCCCTCAAGACCCTGCTATTCCATCAGGCGGGACTGACCATTTAAATGAATTCTAATTAGGTATTTTAATTCTGGGATTTTTAACTAAATTGAGCCAAATTGAGCCAACATGCTGGACCTGGTTTTTGTCTCTGGAGAGTGGTTGAGTGATCTTTAGATAGGGGATATAGTCACCAAGCCTTTGTCATGGTTGGTCTTCTTTGCCTTGACCTTCAAACCACTGCACCCTGCCGCAGGGAGCCGGAGCCAGTAAGATGGTTCCGCCCAAGGCGCCTGATGGAACCTGACAGGTTCCAGATGGAGCTTGAGCCATTCTCTGAGGCTCTGGCTCACGCCTCAACTGGAGGCCTAATGGCTGCCTGGGATAGGGCAGCCGCTGGAGCTCTGGATCTGGTCATTCCTTTGAGGCCTCTGACCCGGTGCCGATCTCACCCGGCTCTTTGGTTTATTGAGGAGCTAAGGGAGATGAAGCGCCAGAAAAGACGCCAGCCTTTTTGAATCTGACCGGACACTGGTAAGATCTCATATTAAGAATTACCTAGTGGTCATAAAAGCAGCAAAGTGTAATTATATTGCTGCTCTTATTGCATCATCAGATAACCTCCCGGCCTCCCTGTTTAGGGTGACCCGCTCCCTGCTCCACCAGGGAGCACGGGAGGACCCCTTGGAGGGTAGAGCTGAGGACTTTGTACAGTATCTGTATGACAAAATCACTCAGATTCGGGAAGATCTGGACTCCGACTGGGTAGTTTCAGGGGGGATGACTAAAGCAGATCTTGAGAATGTTATCTGGGATGAGTTTGATCCTGTAACTCCTGATGACGTGGACAGGATTCTGGGCAGACTGAACATGACCACATGTTTGTTGGACCCTTGTCCCTCCTGGTTAGTGCTGGCTTCCTGGGAGGTGACGCAAGGCTGGCTCCAGGGGATTATAAATGCTTCATTGGGTGAGGGTGACTCCACCGCCACCTTGAAAGAAGCAGTGGTGAAGCCTCTCCTCAAGAAGGCTTCTTTGGACCCGGCAGTATTGTCTAATTATCGTCCGATCTCTAACCTTCACTTTGTGGTGAAGGTTGTCGAGAATGTGGTTGCGCGACAGTTCCCCCAGCACCTGGATGAAACGACGTATCTGGATCCATTCAAGTCGGGCTTCAGGCATTGCACAGAAATGGTATTGGTCACGTTGGTTGATGATCTCTGGTGGGCTCGGGACAGGGGTTGCTCCTTTGTCCTGGTCCTTTTGATACCATCAACCATGGTATCATACTGCACCGGTTGGATGAGTTAGGGGTGGGGGGCACTGTGCTGTGGTGGTTCTCCTCCTTTCTCTCTGACCAGTTGCAGTCTGTGTTGGCAGGGGGGCAGAGGTTGAGACACCTCATATGTGGGGTGCCACAAGGGTCAGTCCTCTCGCCCCTTTTTTCAACATTTCTGTAAAGCCATTGGGCGAGATCATCCATGGTTTCGGGGTGGAATACCACCAGTACACTGATGACACTCAGCTGTACATCTCCACACCGGACCACCCCAACGACGCCCTTGAAGTGATTCCCGGTGCCTGGAGGCCATGCGGATCTGGATGGGGAGGAACAGGCTCAGGCTCAACCCACCCAAGACCGAGTGGCTGTGGTTTCTGACGTCCTGATATAGTCAGTTGGTGCCATCACTGACTATTGGTGAATTGCTGGCCCCCACAGAGAGGACTCACAACTTCGGCGTCCTCCTGGATTCACAGCTGTCTTTAAAAGAACATCTGACGGCCATGGCCAGGAGGATTTTTCATCAGGTTTGCCTGATTTGCCAATTGCGTCCTTTTCTGGATCGGGACTCTTAAACAGTCACTCATGCCCTTGTCACTTCCCACCTGGACTACTGCAACACTCTCTACATGGGGCTCCCCTTGAGGAGCACCCGAAGGCTCCAGCTGGCACAGAGTGCAGCCGCATGGGTGGTTATGGGAGTGACATGGCATTCCCATATAACACCTCTCCTGGGCAAGCTGCACTGGCTCCTGGTGGTCTTCCGGGTGTGCTTCAAGGTTTTGGTCACCACCTTTAGAGCGCTCCATAGCTTAGGATCTCATTATCTACGGGACCACCTGCTGCCAGCAATAGCCTCCCGCTAGCCGGTATGTTCTCATAGAGAGGGGCTCCTCTGGGTGCCGTTGGCCAAACAATGTTGACTGGTAGCCAACTTCTCTGTGGAGGCACCTACTATCTGGAATGAGCTCCCCCCAGAGATGCGGAGGATCCCAGATCTGCGTACCTTCCGCCATGCTCTCAAGACCTTTTTATTCCATCAGACTAGCCTGCCCTAAACTTTTCCCTTTTTTCCCTTTTTAAAATGTAAATTTTAACCAGTTCTTAATTACTGGGGTGTTTTAAATCTGTCTTGGGCCAAATTGTTTAATTTGGTTTTATTTTGTTTTTTAAATTTTGTATTTATGTGTTTTATCTTGTGGCTGTTCATCGCCCTGAGACCTTCGGGAGTAGGGCGGTATATAAATCAAATAAAACCTAAACCTAAAACGTTTAATATTTTTAAATTTTAAATTTATGGTGTTTTGTGTTTTTACTTTGGCTGTGCACCACCCTGAGTCCTGCAGGAGAAGGGCGGTATAAAAAATATGATTAAATAAATAAAATAAATAAAGATTAAATTGAAAGCTTTCAGTGATGAAGCTACCACAACTTCTGAAGGGAAGCTGTTCCATTGGTTGATTTTTCTCACTGTCATAAAATTTCTTCTTATTTTTAGGTTGAATCTCTCCTTGATCAGTTTTCATCCATTATTCCTTGTCTGGCCTTTGAGTGCTTTGGTAAATAGCTTGACCCACTCCTATCTGTAGCAGCCCCTCAAATATTGGAACACTGCTATCATCTCACCCCTGGTCCTTTTCTTCACTAGACTAGCCATGCCGAGTACTTGCAACATGATTTATCACTTGTTATTTGTATCTTATGATGTATGATTTGTATCTTACTATTTATGATCTATGGACTTACCACTTTGTTGTTTGTATGTTCGTTCAGAACTTATGCAGTAGAGACAAATTCCTTGTCTGTCCAATCACACGGCCAATAAAAATATTCCTATTCCTATAAAAATGTAGGTTATTCAAAGATGATCAACTGATGTTCTTCTAAGATATATAGAGAGGCCTATACTGCAGGAATTGGATATTAACTCATTAATTCATTTAAGAAGGATCTTGGTGCGAGAAATTCGCTTTCTGGTGACATTTCTCTGCAAGTAGAAATATCTTTCTTCCTGTCTGACATTCAGTATATTGGCTATCATTGGTAGTTCTATCTGGCTTTTTAAAGTAAACTGATATGCTTACTCTTCTTATTTATTTGGTTGTTTGCTTAAACAATTATGTAATTCAAAAGTGGCTTACTAGATAGCCCAGGGATCTGCAACCTGCAGCTCTGAAGCTGCATGTGGCTCTTTCATCCCTCTGTTGCGGCGCCCTGTCACTCAAAATATGTGTCACAACCACCAATGTGCGACACCTGCCGGCACATGATTTATTGATCTTTTCAACCCATTTTTTTTCAGAGTTCAAAATGTTTTGTTGTATGCAGAAATAAAAATGTGTTTTCTCTGTAGGAGGTCATTGATTTCATAAATGCAACACACTATAGTTTTTTATACATAGCATAAAAGTAAAAAATGATATATCCAGTGTTATCATCATTTTAGATGTCAAAAGGGTTTTGTGGCTCCCAATGTTTTCTTTTCTGTGGGAAACAGGTCCAAATGGCTCTTTGAGTGTTTAAGGTTGCTGACCCCTGAGCTAGCCAAAGCAATAGATTCTTAGTTGACTGTTGTCTGCCTGCTTTTTTCTTTAGGATCTTCCCTACAAAGCAATAGATGATAATTATTATGTGTCTCTGAACACCATTTTAACTGAAGAAAATAAAAACAAATAGCTCAATAAGTCATTCTGACAATTGATGACACTCTAGAAATAAAATCAGACCTTGGGAAAATATTTGCCTATTGCATGCAGACATTTCTATGCATATATGGGAAATTAAGATTCAAAAATAGAAAATTTTATTAGAACATGTAAACCAGAATAATTATTTTCTTTTTAAAAATAATATATAAGGATATGGATCTATAGCATACTCTTTAATTCTGACATTGATTTATATGAACATTATACATCAAAGAGAAAAAGTAAAAACCATGGCAAACCAAGATGACTCTGAAAACAGGATTGGAAAGATGACAAAATGAGATTCAGAAGGGAAAAATGAGGGCAACAAGAAAGGAGAAATTGCTCTGATGAGGTGAAAGGTGTTCCTTAAAAACATTAAAATCACACCATAAAGAAAAAATACTGTTGTATCACTGATAGACTGATAGCTTTGAAGGGCAGAGGTGAGCCTGTTACACTTCAGAGCCCTAGGTTGACTAAAATAGGCTTACAGACTTTCATTCCAATTTTCCAAGCGTTAATAATTTCACTTGGTTCAGTTCTGCTTTTATTCTCCTTTGAACACTCTTTGTTCTTTTTCCTAGTCTGTTCTTTCAGAATGTCTTTTTTTTTTGCAATTACTTCATGCTGATAATGTACTGATTCCTTTTGCTTTAACCCAGATGTTCACAAAGATATAAATTCAGATAGGATTCTATAAAGACAAACATTCTTAAATATCAAAATCCAATATTAAAAGTCATTAGTACCTACTCATTTTTAATAAATTTGTTTCAAAAATCTTACATATTAAAATCTACAAAAACAAAAGAAAAGCAAAAAGAAAAAAGAAAAAAAATACCTCCCCATTTCTAAACCAATTCCCAATGAAGATGGTAGTTGTTTCTTCTTCTTCTTCTTCTTCTTCTTCTTCTTCTTCTTCTTCTTCTTCTTCTTCTTCTTCTTCTTCTTCTTCTTCTTCTTCTTCTTCTTCTTCTTCTTCTTCTTCTTCTTCTTCTTCTTCTTCTGTTTTTGTTTTTGTTTTTGTTTTTTTTGTTCAATAAACACATTTCTCTTTACCTCAATGACAGTAAAGCTCAGTTTCAGGTTATCGTATTCCAGTCAATTCTGCTAATTACCTCACAGGTTCAGCAGTGCCATTTCTAGTAGTGTAAGATGAATGTTGCTTAATTTTGGAAGAACATTTGAATATATATACATACATACATACATACATGTAGGTCTTTGGTTATTCGGGTCTTCTCCCACGTAAAATTGGAAGTGTCTTGGAGACATTTCGACAAAGTCGACACTACTGTGATCTATGCACTTATTATTTATTACTGCAATATATGAATATGTATTATTTAGTTAGTTAGTTGTTTCCCGCCTTTATTATTTTTACATATAACTCAAGGCAGAGATTCCAACACATCTTCATCTCCTTATTTTTTTTACCATTATATTAGCACAGAACAAAAGAGATATGATATTAAAATTCAGTATAGCTATTAATATCACAACATAAATTATAATTATTTAGTTAGTTATTTTGTTCCATATAGTCACATACTACAAATACAATATATGGGTTGTAAGTATTTTTAGCCCCAAGATGGCAGCAAATGTACTGTCAGCTAAGGAAAATCAGCTGGCAGAGAGAGCATAGGAGGGCGGCCTTTTCTTCTTTTTTAAAATATGTTTTTATTTTCAAAGTTAAAATATAAAATACAGAGCTCAAAAAAAAAAACCAAAAAGAGAAAGAGAAAAAAACCACACAAAACACAAAACAATCAAATTATTAAAAAGATGTATTAAAAAAAGACATTATACACATATCCCCTCTAGTTGAATACTGATTAATACACCACTACAACATTAGTTCCCACCCTTGCAAAACAAGCCCTCCCAAAAATTTTAAACTACTGAATCTATTTGCAACTTGTTGACCTGTCTTCTATATGTTATAATAATAACCAATTGGTTAACAGGAAAAACAATACTAGTGAAACAAAACAAAATAGAGCCTGGTTTAGCTCTGCAGACTAAGCACCATAATTAACATCCAGCTGTCTGCAATTACACCAGTTCGAATCTCGCCAGGCTCAAGGTTGACTCAGCCTTCCATCCTTTCTAAGGTAAGTAAATTGAGGATCCAGTTTGTGGGGGCAATAAGCTGACTTTGTATAAATATACAAAAGTATGAAGGCTATTGCGTAACGCATTGTAAGCTGCCCTGAGTCTTCGGAGAAGGGTGGCATATAAATCAAATTTTTTAAAAAATTAAAATTTCAAAACTCTCTGTTAACAGGTTTTTACTGCAATCCACACACAGAAAATTCACCACGGCATCTTATCTATTCCAAATCATCACAAAATTTATAAACAAATCATCCTGAATCAAATATCCATGTCTGTTTCTTAATATCATCTCTAGTCAATTATTGCTTAATTAAATATAGTAAATTCAGTCTCCAAAATAGGTCTATCTAATCAAAGTGCAAGCAGAAGTGATCACAGGCAGCCAGATGCTGGCTGACCAGCAGGCCAGCCAGAAAGAAAAACAGAAGGTGTGGCCCTGGAATATAAAATGCGCTGGGAGGCGAGAGAAAAGCTTTAGTATTGGCAGATATCAGTTTTATATTTGTCCTAATTTTTAAAAATCTAACGATTTCCCTAATAAACAAAACTATAGAATAGTTTTTAAACAAGTAATTTGGGAAGGCTGGCTTACAAATAAAAGCCAGATGCCTGTGGAAACAGAACCCTATTTTCAGTTTGAAACTGAAGGGGTGATGAGTTTGAGAATCTTGTAGTGGTCCAGGATTAGTGCATGGTTGAAAACATATATAGAAAGTTGAAATGCCTTTTATTCTTCTGATAGCAAACAAAAAAAAATAATAATCCTATTTTTGATCCTATTACCAGATTGAAAAAAACCCATCATGGATTTATTTGCTTTCAAAGTAAAGCAATATCTTCTAATATAAATTACTACTCCAATTCCTGGAAAATTGATAGTTTATAAACATAATGTAGCCACAGAAATCATCTGGAAACTAAGGACACATATTTTGGTATGGTACACTTGATGCAGCCTTCAATTGTGACCCACCTACAGGTCACAACTACCATTTCGTCCAAATGGTAGCCCACCACTGATGGCAATGCAGTTCACCCATAATAAATGCAAGCTGTGTTTGGCTGTGACGGCCTTTTGCAGCCCTCTGCCAGTGAAAAGGAGCCCGAGCTCCATTTTCACTGGCAGAGGGTTGCAGGAGGCTGTCATGGCTAAAATTGGAGCCTTGAGGAGCGGCATTGAGCTGTCCATGCCCACCCCAGCCATGCCCCCGGCCATGCCCCCCTGGCCCCCTGAGCAGGGGTGGGTTCTACTTACCTTTACTACCAGTTTGCAACAGTAGTAAAGGTAAGTAGTACCGGTTTGCAACGGCTCATTTCGCTTGCCCATGCGCATAGAAGTTCCTGTCGACCTTCAGGTCAGTGGGCAGAGCCTCCACCACTTTTACTACCGGTTCTTGAGAACCAGTCTGAACCCACCACTGCCCCTGAGGTCAAACACAACCCTGATGCAGCCCTCAGTGAAATCAAGTTTGACACCCCTGGTCTATCTGAATATCTCTCTCTATAATCTTCTGGTTTAATCCAGCCAGAACTCTACCCAGAACAATACTAGGTGCTGGCAAGGAAATGCCAAATCATTGTTAATTATGTCTCTTTAGGGCAAAGCCAAACCTGTCCACTAAGATTTGATGAACCTAACAACACAATACTTGTTTTAGCTCGAATTTAAATCAGTAAGTCTTCATTAAGTTCTAGAACAGATGCAACCTAATTTTAACACTATTAAAACATTA
This sequence comes from Coluber constrictor foxii, assembly GCA_038048745.1. NCBI lineage: Eukaryota > Metazoa > Chordata > Lepidosauria > Squamata > Colubridae > Coluber > Coluber constrictor. The sequence continues at coordinate 89,729,130 of CM075961.1, forward strand.
AAATCTGGGAAAGGGATCGTGTTTTTGATTTTTTAAAATATAGATTCAGTAAATTCTAAGCTTGGAGTTTTCTTACATACACAGCTGAGTGCCTTAAAGCATAATATGCAAAACTTTAGCTTTAAATAATTTAGCAGCTGCTGGGGGAAATTATTTCCAAATTGACTTGTGAATTTAACAATTTGGGGGTTCTTCTAAGTAGCTCTCTCACCTGAATGCACCAACTGGTAGAATATTGAACCAAAAGTGCAATCCCCCAGTTTCTATTCAAGTTGGGGTTTGTTTATTTTTTGTTTGTTTGTTTGAATGAAAGGTAAATGCTCCCCATATTTTCTTTATGATTTTGCCTATTTTAACTCAAGGAGCAGATAATATCTCAACACTTCCAATAAGATGAATATCAATGAATAAAGATTTTAAAATGTGCCTATTTATATTGAAATGAATACTAAAAATAATTAAATAATTCCAAAGCAGCAAACTCTGTATCTATTTCTGAATTCTTAGAACACTTGCAGAAGAAATTGGTTTTTTTTACTGAATTGGATCTCAGGGACTTATAATTAAGTTTTTATATAAGAGAGGCATGGATATTTAACAGATTTTGAGAGTCTCTGTGGGAATTCTAAATACAATATACAGTAATATGCTTTGAACTGATAAGTAGTGACTCAGTCTTTCAAAGATTTGTGAATCATATTTTTGATGGTTTTTCTGAACCACTTCTTGATAATTTGTTTAGACTTTGTGCTGATTTACTCAGGGGACACTGGCTTCCATTATGTTTAACCTTGAATGGTTCTTTAACACTGTCATGATAACAGTTCTTACGTTAATTTAGAGAAACACACATTTAATATGCTTGTTATAATTATATAGGTTACCATATTTCATCTGAAGGTAGATCTCATTAAAGTACTGTCAATTTTGTCCTTGGGCATTTTCCCGCACTGATAATACCAAAAGAAGGGCTTGAGATTTTTCAGTATTTACCATGAATTTAAAACCCAAAAAGCCATTTTTCAATTCAGATAGTGTTAACTTCTCCTTTCATTGTACATCATTCAGGTTTTACTGATCATTATATTGGTGATGGTGATGTCATTTTGATAGAATAAGAGTTGGAATGTACCTTGAAGGTCAACCCCCTGTTCAAGAAGGAGACCCTATATACCAGTTCAAACAAATGGCTTTCCTGTCTTGTTAAAAACCTCCAGAGTTGAAACACTCATAACTTCTGAAGTCAAGCTGTTTCTTTGATGAATTGTTCTCATTGTCAGGAAATTTCTCCTTTTTTCTAGATTGGTTCTCTTCTTGGTTAGTTTCCATCCATTGCCTCTTGTTCTTCCTTTAGGTGCTTTGATTGACCTCCTCATCTATGACATCCTCAAATATTGCACAAAGATCTCTGATAAACTGAAACACAAAAAGGACTAGTACAAAAAATGGAAAGAGGGACACATAACTAAGGCAGAGTATCAGCAACTAACCCGAATTTGCAAAGATGAAGTCAGGAAAGCAAAGGCTCAGAATGAACAAAGACTTGCAACAAAAGTCAAAGATAATTTTTTAAAAAAAATTCTTTCAACATATAAATAACAGGAAAAAAGTCAAGGAAACAGTCGGTCCACTAAAGAGAAAAGATGGCAAGGAAGTAACAGGCAGTAGAGAGAAAGCAGAGATGCTTAACTCATTCTTTGCATCAGTCTTCACACAAAGAGAGACTATAGCCCAACCTACCAAAAACATAAGTGTAAAAAACAGACTAGAAAAAAATTAAAATAAGCAAGAAAATGGTAAGAGAACACCTGTCTGACCCTGATGAATATAAATCACCAGGATATGATGGATTGTATCCCAGAGTTCTGAAGCAGCTGGTAGATGTTACCTCACAACCATTGTACCATATCTTTAAAAACTCTTGGAGCACTGGGGAACTACAAGAAGATTGAAAAAGAGCTGCTGTGGTTCCCATCTTCAAAAAAAAGTGGGGGGGGAACAGACCCAGGAAATTACAGACCAATCAGCTTAACATCAATACCTGGGAAGATACTGGAAAAAATAATTTAAAAAAAACAATCTATGAACATCTAGAAACAAAGTTATAACTTGTAGCCAGCACAGGTTTGTTAAAAACAGATCATGATTTTGCAGATTGCCATTAATTTACTTTTTTTATCCAAAATCCAGAATCACATGCCAGATCTGTGTATTATAAACTCTTTGATATCCTTCCGGAACTTTTTACTCCCTGAGCTATATGGGCATTTTATTATGAACCAATGTTCATGTGTTTCAATGTTTTATATTGTACCATGCCATTCAAAAATATTAGATCTTGTTTAAATGTGCCCTTCATGTTGCCTTTATAGAGTTAAGTGCAGACTTTGATTCAATATCCAATGAAAGGTTGTGGAGAAAATTCATCAATGTCTGCTTAAACTAATTATATTACAATATTATGGTACTATCATCCAAGTCAAAGTTTCCAACTAAGTAATTTAACTGGATGTATACCTGCAAGGGTTTTAAATAAGAATGCATCCTTGCCTCACTATTTATAAATATATTAATGGCTTCACTGAAGTCCTGCCAAGGCAGAATTCTGTACTCCATTTCTTGTCCTCCAATCCACTTTTATTCTTTACACTGACAATAAGGCCATTCTGTCTATTATCTAAGGAACCTTCAAAAATATCTTTAAACTATATTGCTTTATTATGCGAGAGAACAACTTGAAATTAATGATTCTAGTTTTGACATTTATTTGGAAGTTTAATAGTTCAATAGGAAGGGTCCAACTGGATGGATTATCAATGATAAATTTATTGAACAGGTAAAATCTGTTAGATACTTGGGTTCTAAAAAAGAACATGATGGCCAAAGAATAAAATAGTCCTACCAAATACTTTGCATGAATATTTCTTTACTTCTTGAAGCAACCATCATCATGTTCAGGTGTTTCATAGGCGACATCTTAAGACACTACGTGGAGGACTGGGTGGAGAATTTTTGCAGCATCCTATTTCCAGCCCTAGATCTTCCACGGGCTAAGATGCCTCTGCTTTAGCCTTAGCATCTGCAGTCTTCCAACCTTGCTTCTTGAAAAAGGGACTTAAAATGATGTGTTCCTGTTTCACTCATTCCTGCCATATCCTTACTTCCTTATGTAGGCATTTATTTAGTTCTCAACAACAAAATCCCCTCAACCTGGGAGCTAAAAGCCTAATGACAATTGAGTTGGAAAACAAGGAAAACAAGTTAAGAAAATAAAACAAAGCCTCAGCATTCAGAGCAGTTTCATTGTAATTTCAAGTAACTGAGATCAAGAACTAAGATAGAAAGTGCCATTAGCAGTATAGTGACATCTGATTCAGTTAGGTGCATCTTAGAAAGAGCATGAGGATGCACATGATGTTTTGATTTTAAAGTGTAGTTGAACATTGCTTAGTTGCTTAAGAAATAACAGTAGAAAGGAGAAGACTGAAATAAATTTAGAGGATTCACTCAGACTGCCCTTTTCTTAGTTAATGACCTTCGTTTATTCTTAATTGCTACTTTTGAGACTCTGTTTCTAGGTCATACAGAAGCCTTATAAATCTTGTCAAGACATGTCAAATCATACAGCAATTCTGCAAGATGTAGTCTCCTATTATTAAGATTGAATTTTGATCACATGTTCATGGGGATGCTACAACGGTCTTAAGTATGAAAAATCATCATAAATCTCTTTTTTCACTACCACTGTAACTTCAAATGGTCATTAAAGAAATGGTTGCAAGTTGAGGACTGTTTTTCCAAGTCCCATACCTCAACTTTAGCACTTAAGCGACAAAAGCTAATGCTTGATTTACACTCAAGCTTATACAAAGGTATCTAGATAAAGTGTGGGTACAATGAAATTGATCCCTAATTTACATGCAACTTTGACAGAGGAATGTGAGATATGAACATAGTATATGGTTGTTTCTATTTATTCTAGCAAAGTATGGATGGTCTAGCTGCTAATGGGGCCAAACTATCAGGATATCAAGAATTAATTGCAATCATTACAAAATTATAGTCAGTAACAATGGTTTTATATAAAAAGTGATTTTTAAAATCAGGGCATGTTATTTCATAGTATCTTACAAAACAATTAAAGTTTCAGAGACAAAAAGTATATGAATTGATAGTTTCACTATATCAGATAAGAGAATTCTGTATATCTGACAAACCTTTGTGCATGTAGCCAATACTTATTTTATATTCTGAAGTATTTGACTTTTAAGTAACAGGTTGTATAATATTCAATATTCTTTAATATTCAATATAATGAATAAACAATATGATATATATATATATACCGTATCATTTGCTTCCAGAATGTAAAGATGGAGAAAGAACCCAGAAAGTAGTGAATGTGATTTCACTCAATTGTGGTTCTAGAAAAATCTTGGCTACGTAGGAAAAACCTGGCTTAAAGGAAAAACATACATTAAACCTACAAAAAGTAAGAAAATAGACACTGGGCCTTTACAGGGAGGAACATGAGATGTGTGTGTGGCCTACTGAGGGCGGCTAACAAGCCAGAAATAGCTATATAGGTCTCCCACAATGCAGCACAAAATTTTGCTTGCTGCCAGAATGAAAAGATGGAGAAAGAACCCAGAAAGTAGTGAAAAAACACACACAGTTTAATCAAATGTTCAGAGTACAAACAGAGAATGGAGCTGCATGGTTCATTCTCAATCAAGGAGGCCAGGATTGCATCTTCCTAATAAAAATGTATCTATACATATGGTTTAAGTCTTCAAACTTACCTATGTGCTAGTTTCACCCAGGAGAATTATTATTGCAGTAGCATGCTTCTTGTAGCATTGATGTTGACTGTCTTCCAAATATTAGTCTTTGGGACTTCTTAAAAAACTCTAGTCATTATTTTTTCTCCTGAAAATATGATTCTGCAGAAGAAAATATCAAAACTAGTCACTCATCCCTTATATATCTCCATATTTGTTGCTTTATATAGTTTAAATTTGCTGCAAATAGTTCAGGGTCTTAGCTCCAAACAACATGACACTATCTACATACAAAAAACTGATACACATTAATATTCCTGACCAACCCCCTGTATTCTAACCAAAAACTCGTATATATGCATCCATAAATATATTCAGCAGCCAAGGGGATATCTTTGTATCTCCCTCTGTCTCAGTGTGGAATCATTTCCTAAGCACTCAATTTATCTTCCTGCAGGTTTTACTCTAATAATTTGTACATTTATCACACACAGCAACTATCTTCACTCCACAATAGATGGATGGACACAACAGATTTTGTAATTCAAGGTCATTTACATTATCACATTTATTATAGGGTCAATCAAATTAATAGAAAAATACCTGCCAGTTTTATGCTCTCTGGAACATCTATTATAGATGCTGAGTTTTTTGAACTGCAATATCTTTTGTCCCTTGTGGTTTGGTGTAATGTGATATAAAACAAAATTAGATTGTCTATATTTAGTCTATCTATTATACGAAAACTGACAAAACTAAGTATCACTTTAAATATAAGTCTTTGTTACTCTTTGCTTGATGTTGTGCTTTACAGGAGAAGAAACCTTGATTGTGTTCATTTGATCAATTCTAATGAATATGATTTCCAGCTATTATTTTGTGTGGATTTTGAAATAGGATTAAATGCAAAAATACTGCCCTTTCTATTCCCTGTGCAAATAGCACACTCTAGTGGAAACAAAGTATATTTTTAATATTGTCCTAACTGCCTATCATATTTATTTGGAAACAACTCTTCAAGGAAATAAATTACATCTAACAGTGTTTTCCTATAATGAAAGTGCAACACATCGTAAGTATTAAGAATAGATGAAATTCTGGCACTCAGCCTATACATTCTCTATAAAACACATCCATATAAATAGTACTTTATTGACTGTTGATAGATTGGAATTTTTCTTTAATTAAGCACACAAGGATAATTTTCTTTGTCTAGAGACAAATAGATACACATCTATTTGAATTTTATTGCCGTGAAAAATGGAATAGTAGAATAAAGGTAGATTTGCTTTCAGATATATTGTCTAATAGAAATATATTTTAGAATATAGAATCTATATTTATATTTTTCAAAATTGTTCCCCTCCCATCATTAAGAAGTAAATATTTTAATCTTTTTCTTATTGGGTTAAAATTATGCATGCCAATTTTATCTGGAAATAAGAAATTCAAGTGGCTAGATCTGAATTAACATATATATTTCTGGCTTTAACTCACTATCTTAATTCTATTAATGCAGATAAAAGTTTGGTACATCTTAGAAGATATCTGGGCTTTGCCCAATATTTAAAAAAAGAAAAATCCAAAAGAGTAAATTCATGGAAATGTTATTTTAATGTAGTTCTTATTCAAAATTCCATACTACAACAATATAAATGTGTACATAATAAAACTGACCAAGAAAATTATCATCAAGAATCATTAACAGTAACTGTTAATATCAGGGATAATCAAGGACAGTTTTTGGGGGGGGGAGTTATGTTGAGAAATGTTATGAATGTATCCCAACAGTATGGTAAGGAAAACTTGACACAATATAAAATAATCAGATTCAACATGTCTTTTTAAAAAAATTATCCCAGTTTAATCAGGATAAACTGGTATAAGGGGAAAAATACTGTAAATTACCTTAAGCTCCTTGAAGAAAAGGTGAAACACAACTTATTATTAAATTATTAAATTAGACGTTATGTTTGAGCATAACATCTTATCATATAAAATATGATTGGAATTGAAAAAAGAAAACACTTAGGCTTTGTTGCATGATGGTGTGCCATATTTTGATGTTTATTGTGACATCACAATAAACATCAAATATCACATAGGTGATGGGCTATTGTAGTGCGTTTTATATGTACTACTTGAAGAGCATCCAAAAGTTTCAATCAATTCAAAGCTCAACAGTGTGGACAGTTATGTTTGCCCCTAAGATGGCACATCTCTGCTCTGTAAGATGCATTTGCTGTCAGTTTAATTCTTGGTTCAATTCAAACTGCTGGTTTTGTAGACCTATCTGGAATGGGGCTGGTTTAATTGAGTCCATCTTTCCTGAGTATATTTGCTGTTCTATCCAGTACATGATGAGAGATTTGTTATCTGTTAAGGTGGGAGTGTCAAAGTCAATTTCACTGAGGGCTCCATCAGCATTATGGTTGCCAAGAAAGGGCCAGATAACGTGGCCAGCATGACATTGCTCATGTTGAGGGTGCCTGTGGAGGGTCAGGCAAGGCTGGGAGGGAGGGAGGATCCAGAAGTCTCCAGCAGAGGAAGGTGAGACCAGGATGAGTGCCAAAACCTCATCCACCAGAGGACTTCGTCATCTCCTAGACATGAGGCTGAGGGTGGTAGCAAGCTCACTGGGCAGGTTGTGGACAGGACCTGGCCCATGGGATGCGTGAGCCAAGCATCGGTGTGAGCTGGCTCCGAGTCACCCTCTGCACTGCATGATAGAACAGAAGAGGGGGATGTGGCACTCATGCTGGATGCAGACCCATGGCTAGGTGCCTCACAATGCACGAATCATCCTGCGGAAAAGGATGGCTATACCCTGGGACACAGGGCCAAAGGAACACCATGGCCTGAGCAGAGAGGAGGGTCCAGGTGCCCTTTTAGTGTTGACAATCAAGTCACCAAAATGTAGCAGTGACAATGACTGGCTAGACTGCCCTCACTGCAGTCCCACCATCTGTCTTTACTTGCCCGCAGCCACCACTGTGGCTGGGATGGGGTGGGCATCTGATGAGCCAGATCATGTGCCCATGCCTCTGCCTCTACCTTAAATGGCCTCTACCTTAAATGGCATGCCTCTGTCTCTACCTTAAATGGCCAGACTGATGGCCATGGTGCTCATACACTGCACCTGCACTGCACAGGCTGCAGGGTCCCGAAGTGCACAAGTGCGGTGCATGTGGGGTGAAGCTGAGTGCTTAATGGATGCCCTGACTCACATCCAGCTGGCCGTTGCTGATGGTCAATGAGCAGTTGCGGGAGCCAATGAGCAGGCAGCAATGCCTGCTGCCAGGCACTGAGAGCCCCCATGCATGCCCAAGAGGGGTGACCGGCTGGGCTATCGTGCACCAGATGTCTAGTCAACATTGTTTTGGTTGAGAAATTGAGTGTGAGACTCAGGTAGCTTAAAGTGCCCATGGTTTTTTGCTTGCTGGCTTAGTGGTGGTGGGGATTTCAGTGAGGTTCATTGACGATCGCACACATGCACAGAGATTTCGAGTTTTATTTTGGCCCATGGCATTTAACAACTGCTAGTATTGTATCTGGCTTAGCTATTGAAGTGGAACCCCTACGTGAACTGGAGGAGGGGGCTGTTAAAAATCCAGTGGGTGGACATTCTTTCCAGTTCTATAGCCTATCCCCTGCCAGCAGCCCTTTATGTAGTTCTTGTAATCCATGACCTAAGAATCCACTTGGCAGCAGCATTCCCTGAGCCAGTGGCTAATTTCAAAAGTCCTGCTCTCCCTTGCTGGGTGCCTACCTTTTGTTGGGAATACAGAAGAGAACACCTCCTGGACACCCATTTCTTTGGCTTTGATGCCTAGCTTTTTCTAGTCTTTTAATATTATTTTCAGTTTCTTTGTGGTGTCATTTGTTCCAACATGGAAGAGGAAAAAGGCATAATAATCTGTAGATTTAATTATTTTAGTAAGCCCCTCAGTCACATCTTTGATAGCTCCTAGGAGACAGCTACCATATTTTTCGGAGTATAAGACGCACCGGAGTATAAGATGCACCTTAATTTGGGGGGAGGAAAACAAGAAAAAAAGAATTCTGCCTCTGCCTACTAGCATCAGTCTCAGCGGCATCCTCACTTCCATTTTGATTTTGATAACTGGTAGCACACATCCTATCTATTTAACTGGAGTGGGTAGGATGGGGTGGGGGATGATTTTTATAGGGGCAGTTATATCAGGAGGTTAAGGAGAAGTCTGCTGCTGCAGGGAGTGGGGATCTCCAGTCCTTGCACAAGTTGTGAAGGCAGCTGTCAGAACTGCTGGAGCTGCTTCCAGGCAGACCCTGGGAGAACTCGGAGCTCTCAGTGGCTAAAGGGGAAGAAGAAAATTCTGGGCATATTGAGAACACACATACTCCTGTTGCTGGAAAAAGAGGAAAAGGGCTGCTTCTCCTGCAGTCTCCCCCACCTCCGTCCTTGCGCCTTGTGCCTACACAGCCACCTTCTCCTCCCAAACGGTCTTCATGCCCAGAGGGGCTCCATCTGCAGCTGAAGTTGGTTCCGCCCCCCCTCCCCAGTCTCTTAAACTGAACTGCACGGATCAGCTGAGGGGTGTGTGTGTGAAGGAGAAATGTTTCACCTTTCCACAGCCACTTGGCATTTTGACCACCCGGAACAGATCAACACCTTCTCCGCAGTGGCCGGCTGCTTATTTCTCCCAGGATCATTTATCAACAAATCAGAAAAGCAATGCAGTTCAGTTTAAGAGAGCAAGGGGGGGAGGGAGGAACCAACTTCGACCTTCTTCCAGCAACAGGAGAATGTGCTTTCTCAAGGTGTCCAGAGTTTTATTCTTCCCCTTTAGCCCCCAAGAAGGAGGAGGGCGCGCAGCTCTGCGAATTGTATCGGGGAATCGGGGAGGAAAAAATGCGATGCATGGAGGCGATGCTCTTGCGAAGTGTGTGCTTCTGCATGGAGAAGTATAAAGCAAGGTGCTCATCACCCAGTCTGCCTCTTCCCCAGATTACCCAGGTTGAGGACGGTCAGCTTCTGCTCCTGGCCCGGGAGACAGATCTGGCCAGGAGGGAAGAGAAAGTGAGACTGCAGAAAAGGAGGAGGAGGAGGAGGGTGGGCGGCTTTGCAAATTGCTTCGAGGAATTGGGGAGGAAAAAGAGCATTGCCTCCACGCATCGCGTTTTCCGGCATTTTTCTCCCCAATTTCCCGAAGCAGTTCGCAAAGCCATGCACCCTTCTCCTTTTCTGCAGCCTCACTTTCTCTTCCCTCCTAGCCAGATCTGTTTCACAGGCCAGGAGCAGAAGCTGACCGCCCTCAGCCTGGGTTGTCTGGAGAAGGGGCAAACTGGGTGGCGAGCACCTTGCCTTACAGTTCTCCATGCAGAAGCACCCACTTTGCAAGAGCATCGTCTCCATGCACCACATTTCTGGCGTTTTCCTCCCCGATTCCCTGATGCAATTCGCAGACCCGCACGCCCTCATGAAAATGTGGCGGCAGCAGTTTTCAGCAGGTTCCAAGAAGCACCCTAATTGTTTCCGCCACCCATTTCCCTGTGTGCAACATTGCTCATTTTTGGCAATGTGAGGCTCCCCACCGCCTGAAACCGCCAGAAAATACAACGCAGAGGCCAACAATCTCTCAAGGGTGGGGGCTGGCGGGCGGGTGGGGCTACTTTCCGAGTACAAGACACACCCAGATTTTCACCCCGTTTTGGGGGGGGGTGTAAAAAATGTGCGTCTTATACTCTGAAAAATATGGGTAATCTCCCTAATTGATTATCCTATTTATAAACTGCTGGTTCAGTTTCCCTGAGTAGTGAATCTTCTATCACCAACACAGGCTGTTTTTTTCTTAGGAAAGTCTGATCTAATTTTTTCCTTTAATTGGTACACTTTATGATGTCTGTTCTCCAGTTATTTTCACACTTGAGTTTGGTTTCTTTTTCCTTCTATGGGTGACATGCTACCATCGGTCTATCCCTAAAGATTCATTTTTTGTCTTAATTAATAACTTCTTACTGTGTTCAGTTTGATTATAGTTTTCTTCCTTTAACTGGGGTTTTGTGTTTCACTGTTTGAGTCTCAGGGTGGCTATCCTAGACCCTTTGATTTTTCCTCTAGATTTTTAATTTTTTCTTCAAGTGTTTCAATTACTTTACATTTGGTACAGATAAAATTAGGGGCTTCTATTGATGTAAGTGCATTCATGCACATGCTTTGCAAATCAAAAGAGTGTTAGATCCCCCCTCCCAATTTTTGGATGCATTCATCATGGTTCATACTGTCATGTGCATAGAGGACTCCCATAGATATGACCCATTGCCAGCTAGCATTTGTTCAAGCCCTAATTTCTTGTTCCCAAAACAACAGAACATAATTCTTAGAAGGAATGAAACAGCTGCAATCAATTGAAGGGGTGGGATATGCAGGGATGTTCTCAAACAATATTCAGTTTTTAAATAGGCTTATTTGGCAGGTGCCAAGGTGAAGATGAGCCCCACTTAGTGCAGCTGCCATCATTATCCCTGATGATCTTTTATCTGCTGCCCATGTTGTTTAAAAAGATAGAAACATTTCGATACCATGGTAATTACATGATGTTATTAACTTAGAGTAAAGACAATAATAAGCCAACCTGCACCATGAAAGACTTCATTATGACATTAATTACTCAGATTAGGGTCAACATGTGAGGTGAGGTTTGCACACCATTTAAGGGAGAATTGATTTTTATGGTTATTCCGCCACCAAAGTTATGAAAGTTGAAGCATATATTTTGCATTTATTGAGCCTTGTCTTTGCATTCATATGCTAAGTTCTTTGATAAATACTACTTGTCTAAAAGAAAATTGAAATCACTGAATTGAAGCAGATCTGGGTAATGAGGTATTATAAATATATTCTGCAAATGCTCCAATTATGCTTTAGAAATTTTACCAAAGTAAACAGCAGGAGAAACAGGGAATTTACAAAGTCAGTATTAATCCTTCAATAGCTATTGTTTTGTCTTTTTTCCTCGTAATGGACATGGATAAGGTTTGATTATAGTTCTCTTTGTGAATCTAACTCAGCTCTTTTTGATTTCTTTCTATTCAGCATTCATCTCACTTTCTAAGGTTGTTGCCCCATATGTAGCAAACACCTGCTTCCAATTCATTGCCTCTAAATAGAACTTAATGGGTTTTTGTTTCACTGTGGCTTCAATGTTTATATATCCTTTCCCAACAATTGCTTAATATGTAAAATGGAATGTCAACATTAGGAAAGAAAAGTCTAGAGTGAGAAATGCTGCTGGTGCACAAAATGATGGTACTGTAGATATGCAAGAAGGCAAAATGCCCCTGCTTTGAATTTGATACCATCTGTACAGGTGTCAGACACCCAAGATCCTTTGAATGTCAGGCAGACTTGTAGCTCAGAACATACAAAAAAGCCGGCCATATGTAAAGGGTACCTAGTCTGGACTGGGACTAACTAGATCTTCCTACTCAAGGAGCAGTGGTGGGATTCAAGTAATTTCACAACCGGTTCTGTGCCCTAATGATTTCTTCCAACAACCAGTTTGTCAAACTGCTCAGAAAGTTAACAACTGGTTCTCCTGAGTGGTGCGAACTGGCTGAATCCTACCACTGGCAAGGACCCAGTTTAGTAAAAACAGCAATGTTACTCCCAGTTAAGTAGAGACTGATATTATTTTACTTCTTATATAAGAATGACCTGTTTTAAGGAAGATGGAAGAAGATTAAATGGTAGCAATGGATTTAGAGTTGGAATTAGATGTGTTATTGCTGACTTTTACTGAATGACATGAGTAAGTCATGTCTAGATAGGAAAGATTTCACAAGAGAAAATTCCTGCCTGGATACAGGATCACATGACTGTTTAAAAATTAGCAAATATCCTGTCCCCAAGCCCTAGGGAATAATCAGATTCTTGGAGTTTTCTTGAAGGCTAATAAATTATAACAAGTTAAATCTCATAAAGATTAATCACATCTGATATTGAACCTGGGGATTTTTTAAAAAGAAAAATATTTTAGTCTTTCTTACATTTTTAAACATCTTCCTATAGTAACACTTGCATACACAAAGCACAGTTTTGCCCAATGACATCTATCAGAGTGAGACATACGTAAAGATGCTGGCTCATCTTGTAGAATTAGAAACATTTTAATTTCTAAAGATTCCCAGGAAATTTTAAAAGCTTTATTTTAGTAATATAAACAATAGTCACTGTCCCTCAAATCATACATTCTAAAAGCCTCTTCTTATCACCAACAAAGTAACAAAAGGGAATGAAGTCCTCAGAAAGTGATATCTGAAAGGAATATTGATGGAATGCAGATGAAACGAAAAACTTTTCTTCCCTTCAGTTGTTTATAAGCAATGCTGGATTGCCTCAGCTTGATGGCTGGATTATCCTAGCATCACAGATCATATAACCAAATATCATATCCATTTGATAAAAGTTCTTTTCCATGAGCGTAGAGATTACAAGGTACTTATCACATAATTTTTTTTATCCCCTTATTCAACTTTGATTCATCTTGAACCTTTATGTAGCCTTATACATGCATTCCTTATACCTATACTCCAGCACATCCTATTAATTTTCCATTATCTGTTTATTAAATCATTCAACACATGTTTCTTCTATTCCCACAAGCACTTCAATAAAAGAAATATTGTGGCCAAGACTATAACTCCAAACTTTACTATTTTATTTAAAAGGTAGACAAAATAAAGATTTGGGTTTTGCTTCTCCAACTATCCAGGGATGATCACAAAGTTTAGAGCTTTCCTTTGCTTTAATTTTCACAAAAATGCTGGACAATGGTTGTGATGAAATAACAATTTATCTGCCTTTCAATACCAAGTGAATTAAATTCTTCTTAATTGTTGATCTGATACTCAGGGAGCCAGATAAAATATAAGAACGGATTCAACCGCAAGCATCATGGCGAGACAGTTGCGGATTAGCCCTGCAAGCCCTCCGATGAGCTCTGTGAAATCCTGGGTTGATGAACTGTTGCAGGGGGTCTTTGGACCGGATCCGTCTTGTAGGGACAGGGAAGAAGGAGAGGCACCTCAGAAGACCAAGAGGAAAAGGCAAGTTACTTGGAGGTCAGAGGAAACTCTCCCTCACTCTGCAGCAGGGAGCGGCAGCCATTATGACCTCCAGTAATCTGGGGCAACTGGACCAAGCATTATGCAGGAGTGGAGAACTGAGTGGAACATTGATGCCAGGTGAGTGAATATAACTCATAGGCAGAAAGAAAAAAAAGGACTTTCAAAATAATTGTAAATGTCCTGGTAGTATAACAGCAGCTAATAGGCATGGGGAAAGGATGGAAGAAGAAGATTAAGGCAGAAGTTATAAAGTGACAAAACTCAATTAGAAATTGTTTTTTGGACTTAACTATTTGAAGAACTTTAAAAAATTAGAAGAATTAAGAACCCGAAAAGATCCTTCTTTAATTTGGGAATTTTAAAGGGAGGAAGATTAAAAAATGAAGAAAAACTCATAGCAGAAAGGACCAGTTAAAGATTCTAAATTGAAACTGAATTGGAATGTAACGTGGAATTTGGACTATGCAAATCTGGACTGAACTTTAAATTGATTTGGTGCATATAAAGAAGAAGAGGAAAAATTAAATAAGTAAAGACTGTTAAAGCGGATTGCAAACAAAATGGATGCTTCTTTAGGTTGTGGATTGCAATTGTGGATTGTAGAAAGCCATCTTCAGGAGAAAAAAAATACTACAACACTGAATCTTTGTTTTGGGGGGAAAAAAATCCTGGACTTTGAAAGGGATAACAGCATGTAAGAATTTTTAAGGAGGCTTTGTTTGTTCACAAAGCCTCCTTAAAAAAGGACGCTTTTGTTTTGATTTTGATGATTAAAAAAAGAGGATTACAGCGTAACTTCAATTGGAATAATATCAACCTAGAAAGAACAAAATGGGGCAGGAACTTAAGGAAATGATGAAAATGATGTACTTATCATTGAAAATGGAAATAAGGGAAATGACCACAATGTTACATGGAAAATTGAAACAAAAAATTCACTCAAGATATACTCAAGCTGATGAAGAAATGAGAAATAACTAATGAAAAGCAAGAAAAAGAGACTGCCAATAAAGAAGAAGACGAGATTGATCATGGAAAATTAAACGATTATGTGGGTAGTAATAATAAAAAGGAGAATTTTAAAAATTATATTGGGATTAACAATGGAAGAAATAGAAAAAAGGGGAAAAAATAAAGAAGGAAAAGAGGGTAGGATAGAAAGAATATAAAAAACTTAAATGATTGCACTGGGATTATCAATGGGAAGATAAGAAAAGGGGAAAAGGGATGGAAAATAATGGGAAAGACAGAGCAAAATAGAAGAGTTTATGATTTTAAAAAACAAAATGATTATACTGGGATTAACAGTGGAAGGATAAGAAAAAGGGAAAAAAGAGTTCAGAATTTTAAAGTACAAAAGAAAAAAGGGGAAAGAAAAATAAAAAAATAAAATAGAAAGGGAGAAAGAAATGGAAGAGGAATATGGGGTAAATGAAATGAATACTAGAGAAAAGATGAAATTGTGTTATTAATGAAGTAATTTTAGACTATATGGATGTATGATGAATGTAACAATTGGAATACTTTTAATTAATGAAGGGGACTGTAATAACTAGAATATTTTTAATTACATACTTGGAATTTAACTAAAAAAGAAGAAAGCTGAAATGATATTGATTATGAATTAATTAGATATATTTAATTGGTTTTTATAAACATGTTGAAGTGTATTATTTGGAACGGTTGATAAAGAAAAAAATATTTGAGATTGGAACAAGAGAATTTAAGGAAATAATTGGGCATTGTATTATGTTAAATGAATTTAAATTTAGATGTATTGGATTAAGATTGATACTTGATTGATTTTTTATTGAATATTCTTAAATAATTAGTAAAATTATGATAAATGGATTATTTTTAAAATAAGAGATAAGAATATAAATAATGGATGAAGTAATAGAATAATGAATTATTTAAGTTAATATGAAAAAATGACAAAATGTAGGGATTTTTAAGAATTGAAATAAGACTTAGAAACAAGAAGTTTAATATATGAAATTGTAGTGGTTGGAACATTTGGGTTAAGGTAGATACTTAATTGGTTTCTACTAATATGTTGAATTGTATTATTTGGAATAGTTAATAAAAGAATCATTTGTGACTAGAATAAGAGAATTTAAAGAAATATTTGGGGATTGTATCATGTTGTGTGAATTTAAATTTACGGGTTCAAATTTTAGGAAGGGAAAAGAAAAATTGAATTATATCAGGATGAGAAGTTAAGATGAAGGGTAATATTGGTTTCTTAAAATTAGAGAGAATAAATGCTATTGATAAAAATTGAATATATAAAATTGTATTAAAGATGAACAAAAATCTGTATAAATTTAAGACTGGACCAATATTCTGTTCAGAAAAGATGTATTGTATGTTTGTTTGTTTTTATTTAAAAAATAAAAAAAACTTTTATATATATATCTCCTGCTGGAACATTATAATGTATTTTAGTTATATCTTTAATTAAATTAATGTTTTCTTTAAGGTTAAACATCAGATCAATCTATGCAAAGGGTGAGTAATGCTCAGTATTGTAGATTAGATATGGTGTAGCAATGATCGTTATTTGTGTATACATAGAATGAAAGAAACAAATTATATAGAAAGCAGTGGGGAAACAGGTAGATGTATTATTGTGGGTTAGTGGCATGAAAAATTCAGTTAGATTACAAAACAGCAGGAAGCAAGACAGCTTAAATATCTATATCATTCAAATCAATTGATTGGTCAATATGTGTTCCTAACCACTAGGGTTTTAAAGGCAGGGCTACCATGCTATTTGCCACAATTAACATACTGTGAACCTGAAATACTAAATAACTGTGAAATTGCTTTTCTACAGAGACAATACACATCCACAGTGACAGCGTGCAATTTGTGTGCTTGTAGAGATGCTAATTCTCTCACCAAACTTCAAACACAGTCTTCGTAGTTAAAATATAACTTGCCATTTTGTTATTTAAATGCCTGCCTAGGTTGCACTAGTAGCCCAGAATTTTTGGCATAATAAGAACATTTTGTCAAAACTCCCAAATTAGAGCTTTCAATTTCCTTAGCCTCAATCTTAAATCTTTTCATTTTTCAAGAAAATAAGGAATATCAGAAACTTATAAATAGTACCAGAAAGGATAAAATGAAAATTCAGTCTGATCATCCCAATGTTTGATCACTTATAATCTACTGAAGCCACTCTACATTGCTCCTATATCAAAAAGACTGAGTCAAGAAATAATCTTTTGTTCCACTTGATCAATTAGAGTTATGTCAGTATATAAGGGTTCATGAATTGGAATAGACATGGTAACAGGTCAGCCAAAGGGGACTGTTTGGTGACCCAGATGGCTCGGAGCCTGGGTGTGGCTTAGGTTCACTGATCTGTATAGATACAAGTGCTTCTGTGATTCTATAGTCTCTGTATTCTATAGCTTCTGCGATTATTGATTCTGTATTGGATTCTGAGTTCTGGTTCCGGCTTCTGCTGTATGATATTGTATATAAAGAAATTTCTTATATAAATGAATCCCTGAAGTGTTTACTTGTGTGCTGGTTGGATTGCTGCAAACTCTAATAAGTTAGGGGATAGTAAGATGAATACCTTCTGTGACTGTGTTTCATTATTTGTCTTGAATCATATTAAGTGAATGTCTCTGCCTTCAGGGAAGCTCTGAATTCTTAGAGAAGGCTTATATGATTTTATGATGATGATGAAACAACAAATGAAGGATTTTGCTGGGCGGCCTGGAACTTGTAACTTTAAATAGGAATGGAACACCTCAATTCAAGATGCAACACAGCTCTTACTGTTATGCATATAATAATTTACCAGGTAAGCTCCTATTCCACATTTGAATATGTGACTCATTTTTTTACCATTTTATTACCATTGAACCTTATTTGGAATCCAGGGGAATCCAGACCAAGAGATTCTAACATCCAAAACATGTTTCCTTCTGCTGCTTTTATACACTCTCTGCGCAGCCATAATAAACTTAAATAAATAACTTGCATTACAAATCACTGAACTGTAAAACAATTCAGCTAAACTTCATATTCTAATTGACTTTTAAAAGAGGCCTCAAAACTTGTTATGATCTGGAAATATATTGCCTTATAATCTCTGCAACCCTAATTAGCCAAAGAAGCTGAACATTTTTACTGCACAACCTTTTAATTTTTTCTTGACTTTCAAATCACCAAAGTTTTTCCAGTATTTGATTGTCTCAGTTTAGATAGTTTATGGAACAGCTCAATCAAAGAATCTGCTCAAATTTTAGGAATCGATTACTACTTGCCTTTACAATCATATGGGGAGCAGGAATTATTGCACTTCCAGTGATGATTAATTATGAAATAGATATCCCTGAATGAGTGAGTCATACTGCGGCAGAAATTGGCAGCCAGACAGAGAATTCTCTCCTGAAGTCTCTCCAGAAAAAGAAAAGATTGTGAGATCAGCCATTTGTACACTTCACAGCTAGCTGCTCTTCATGAGTAGACTGCAGGACCTGAGACTTTTGTGATTGACTTGTAAATTGACCCATTGGGAGTTGAAGAAATTCAATCAAGCTCATAGCTCTAAAATAGTTTAGATGAACATAAGGTTTGCCAAGCTTCATTTCTTAATCACTTTCACAAATTGCTTCTTAAATGCTTCTCAAATGTTAAAAGCCTTTGGAGCAAAATGTGTTATAGCCCTGGAGGAGTTTCCTACAATTCTTAGTCAAATAAATTTTAAACTAAAGTTTAAGGACTTCAAAAAAAAAAATAATCCCAACATTCTTTTTTGAATGAACAGCAAAAGGCTGATTAGAATTCTGAAATTAGAACATAGAATAAAAGAGTTGGAAGAGACCTTGGAGGTCTTCCAGTTCAACCACCCTGCTCAAGCAAGAGACCCTATACTAGTGATGGCTAACCCCTTTCTTGTGTGCTGAAAGCACACACACGTGACAGCATGTGCACATGCTGGCACCCATAATGCAATGTGTGTACCCCTCATGCTCCCCCATGCATGCACACATGACCCCCCACGCTCCCCCGTGCATGTGCGCATGACCACTCCACCACCACCCCCATTTTGGGCCTAGCAGGCCTCCCTGCAGCCTCCTGGGTCCAAAAAATGGGCCATGGGGGGTGGGCCACACCTCCCCATGTCCTGTTTTGGGCCTAGCAGGCCTCCACACAGCTTCCTGGGCCCAAAAATGGGCTGGGGGCACACAGCCCCCTGCACTCCACCCTCACCCCTGTGCATTCTGAAAATCAGCTGGTAGGAGGTGCATGTGCGCATGCATGGTAGAACTGAGATGGGCGATGGCTTGTGTGCCTGCAGAGAGGCTCTGCGTACCAGCTGTGGCACATGTGCCATAGGTTCACCATCACGGCCCTAGACCATTCCAGTCTAGTGACTCTCCAGTCTCTTTTTAAAAGCCTACTGTGATGGAGCACCCATAACTTCTGAAGACAAGCCATTCCACTGGTTAATTCGTTAATCTCTTTGCGTCTGCAGAAAATCGCCCAGCAGCCTTGTTTCGAGTGACCCACTCGCTTCTCAATCAGGAAGTGAGGGAGGACCTTTTGCAAGGCAGTGCTGATGATTTTGTACAATTTCTGTAAGACAGAGTCGCTCAGATCTGGATGGGGTTAGACTCTGGGCAGAATCCAACAATGAAGTGGGAGCAAGTCTTGAAGGTGACATCTGGGTTGAATTTGACCCTGTTTCCATAGATGAAGTGGACAGGATTGTGGGTAGATTGGGAGGCACCACATGTTTGTTGGACCCATGTCCCTCCTGGCTGGAGGGACCAGAGAACGGACCGGAGACTGGATCCGGGCAATTACCAATGCTTCTTTGAGGAATGGGGTCTTCCCCGCTGTACTTAAGGAAGTGGTGGTGGGTCCCTTCCTCAAGAAGCCAACTCTGGATCCGGCCTCCCTAAACAATTTTCGTCCGGTCTCCAACCTTCGCCTTGTAGCGAAGGTTATTGAGGCTGTGGTGGCTTACCAACTCCCACAATTCCTGGAGGAAACTGATTACCTTGACCCATACCAATCGGGTTTCAGGCACGACCACAGTATGGAAACAGCATTGGTCGCCCTGATGAATGATCTCTGGCGGGCCCAGGATGGAGGCTGTTCCTCCGTTCTGGTGCTACTTGACCTCTTAGCTGTGTCGGATAGCATCGACCATGGTATCCTACTGCGACGGCTCTGGGGGCTGGGAGTGGGGGGCATTGTTCTACAGTGGTTCGCCTTCTACCTCTTAGGCCAGACACAGTTTGTTTGGGCTGGGGGGGGGTCAGAGATCTTTCCCGAGGCCCCTCACTTGTGGGGTGCTCAAGGATCAGTTCTCTCCCCCCCTGCTTTTCAACATCTACATAAAGCCGCTGGGTGAGATCATTCACAGTTTTGGGGTAGGGTATCATCAATACTCTGATGATACCCAACGGTACATCTCCACCCTGAATTAACTCAGGATTGCCCTTTCCATCGAAGTGCCTAGAGGCGGTGCGGGTCTGGATGGGTAGAAACAGGCTCCAACTCAACCCCTCCAAGACTGAATGGCTGTGGATTCCGGCATCTCCTGATCTAGTTACCCCATCACTTAGGATGAGAGGGGAGTTGTTGATTCCCTCTGAAAGGGCTCGCAATCTTGGCATCCTCCTTGATTCACAGCTGTCTTTGGTAGATCATCTGATGGCTGTGACAAGGGGGGCTTTTGCACAGGTTTGCCTAGTGCGCCAGTTACAGCCTTTCATAGAAAGAGATGCCCTTTGCACAGTCACTCAAGCTCTCGTTGTCTCTCGGTTGGATTACTGCAATGCCCTCTACATGGGGCTGCCCTTGGGGTGCACCTGAAGGCTCCAGTTAATCCAGAATGCGGCTGCGCGGGTTGTTACGGGAGCTTCCCACTACTCCCGGGCAATACGTCTCCTGTGCGAGTTGCACTGGCTACTGGTGGCCTTCCGGATCTGCTTCAAGGTGCTGGTACTTACCTATAAAGCCCTTCATGGCAAGGGCCCGAGGACTACCTTCTACCGGCCTCCCACCGCCCAGTGTATTCTCATAGAGCTGCCCTTCCCTGGGTGCCATCGGCCAGACAATGTTGGCTGGTGACCCCCCAAAATGAGGGTGTTCTCTGTGGCCGCACCGACCCTCTGGAATGGCTTACCCACCGAACTCCTGATGGCTTCTGATCTCTGCACTTTCCATACTGGCTTGAAGACATGGCTTTTCTGTTAGCTTTTAGCTTTTTATCATTGTCTGTTTTATTATGTGAGCTGCCCCGAGTCCCATGGGAGAAGGGCGGCATACAAATTTTAATAATAAATAAATAATAAATAATAATGAATAAATTGTTCTCCCTGTTAAGAAATTACTTCTTAGTTCTAGGTTTCTCCTCTCCTTGATTAGTTTCCATCAATTGTTTTATTTTTAAAGTTCTGGGGTTTTTCCCCTCTGCATTAGTCCTTCTGTGCCAATTAGCCTCCAATCTTCTCCTACAATTTTTTCAAGTAGTCAAAGATTTTTTTCTTTTACCTGTGAGTTGGCCAATTAGTCACCCGATAACAATTCCGTTCCATTCAATTACTACTCCTACATTCCCTCTTTCTGATTGTGGCCATTCTGGCTTGTGACAGCGCCTTAATGGCTGCCTTCCTTCACCGATGGGTCGAAGACTAATGCTGGCATTTCAGGGAACTTGCTCATTCCCTATCCATGCCAGCCAGCATCTTCTTTCTTTGCTGTCTCCACAAGACAGGTATGATCCCTGGGGATCTCCAAAATCAGCTAGGATATTGGTGTTCTCCTTGAGCTCCGGAATCCACATCGTATCGCCCGATGCTGGCCACGCCCCCTCTGTCCCTTTTCTGAAATTATTGTCTCTAATAATGAGTATCTCCACCATGTATGAATTCAATTTATTGTTCCTCATGCCCCTGACTGACAGCACAACAAAATAATTTTTAATTATTTGAGAGGGAAGAAAATCGAGCAAGGGTATGGTGAGGTGGGGGGAGGACCATTGAAAATATTTGCCTTTAAATAAAATAAATTTTGGAACAGATTGTGAAAGGAAGAATTGGAGCAGGAAAGGAGTAGAAATTTGGACAAAATAACTGAAAATGGGAAAAAGTAAAGTGATGGGAAAAAAATAAAGTAACTCATTGTTTTCAAGAAGTACCACCACACCCACACTCTACAATAAATTTGTTGTCTTCTCCCCAGTTATTTCAAAAGAGATTGGAACACGCAATAGGATAATTTTGACATGAGGACAGGTCAGTTAGATAAATAATTACCCAACCAACCAGTATCTCATTCAACAGAAAGTATCATTTGATATTTTTCTTCTTTATGAGGAATAGTCAAAAAATAAAAATGATTATGCTGTATTTAACAGCCAAAAAACAAAAGGATTATGCTGTGTTTAATAGCCAAAAAACAAAAATGATTATGTTGGGTAGGACAACAAAACAAAGAGAATTGTTGGGTGTAACAGCAAAAATGAAATGATTATGTTGGGTTTAACAACAAAGGCAAAGACAAAGGTATTAGGTTTAATAGTAAAAATAAAATGACTATGCTGGGTAGGACAGCAAAAATAGGGAGGAGTCTGTTGAGATTAACAGTAAAAATGAAACGTATAAATTGGATTTAACAATAGAAATAAAGAATTTTACAGTCAAAAATAAAAAATGATTATGTTGGGAACAGTAAAAATGAAACGATTGTGTCGGGATTAATAATAATGAAGTTGATTATATTGAGAGTAATAGTTAAAATATTTTCTAAATGTTTACAATAACTGTAATGATTTATATTTTTGAAACATATCCATCTAAGCAAAAAGGAAGAGAAAAATGGAATGATATTTGGTTAGGATTTAAGATTTAAGTAACGGGTTTTTGAGATAAAGGCATAGTTAAATTGATAGAATTTAGAGAAATAACTGAGTAAAATATTAAGTTGTGTTAATTGGAAGTTAAGATTTGTTAGCGATTTGTACTAATTTGTGACCGGATCAATGCTTCGTTTTGGAAAACATACGTGTTTTATGTTGGTGTTTTAAATTTTTTTTAAAAAACATCTGGTTGAAGAGAATAGTTTAGGCTAGACATAGTCCAGTTCCACAAGGCTCAGAAAATAACACCATATTTGAACAGCTATAATCATCATTTTAAGGCATTTTTAAAATATTTTGTAAGTATAGCCTTTAAATTGTGCTATAGATAACTATATTTAAGATATAGAAGCCTCTTCTAGGAAAAAGAAGTACAAGCCTTTCATACATTTTTAACAAGGATCAAAAATTATTTACAATCAGTTCTTGAATATATATATGGATGTTTCAGCATCAATCAGAATTTGGGTGCTTGGCAATGTGCACATATTTATGACAACTGCAGTGTCCCCGAGTCCTGTGATTTATGACTTTCCCAGTTGACTTTCCACAACAAAGTCAATAGTCATTTAATGACCGTCTGATTCATTTAACAACTGCATTGATCTATTTAACAACCATGGCAAAAAAGATAGTAAAATTGGGTGTAACCAGTGGTGGGATTCAAGTAATTTAACAACCGGGTCTCTGCCCTAATGATTTCTTTCAACAACTAGTTTGCTAAACTGCTCAGAAAGTTAACAACCGGTTCTCCTGAAATGGTGTGAACTGGCTGAATCCCAGCACTGGGTGTAACTTGTGTAACAACTTTCTTCTTTAGCAATGGAAATTCTAGTCCCAATGAAGGATTACCTGTACATCAATCTGACAGTAATTACCCCATCCTAATTCCACATTTGCAAACTCTCCATATATTCATTAGATCTTTTTTCTTTTTTCAGTAGAGTTCTCCAACTTAGCAGCGGCTCCCAATCTTTTTGGATCAGTTCTGTAGAGAGAGGTTTTTCCATGGACTGGAGGGGGCATGGTTTTGTGTGCTTCCCGTGTTTGCCTGTATCCCACAGATGGGGTTTCGCTTGTTTGTGTGGCCCAGTTTCTGGCATGCCACAACCCAGTGCTGGGGACCTCTGTCCTACAGCATTATATGAACTGAACCAGTTCATTAGCACAATGTTTGAAATCAATCAATCTGCCATTTAAGCCAAAGGGGCTTATATGTTGAAGCTCTGGTCGTAATTTTGAGTAATTTCCACAGGTGCTGGGTGCAGTGGATGAACTGAAAACAGGAATAAATTTTTATTCTGCAATAGAGGCCAATCACACTATAAAGCTACGTCTTTATTTGCTACTGTTGCTTGATTGGTTTAATTGTTAATTGACAGTTTCTTACCAAAACATTAAAACGTTACTGTGTTCAAACATTGCCATCTAGTGTTTCTAAAGGGCATTTGCAATTTCAGGTTGGTGGATCTGACAGTGACCTAAAACAATGGCCTGCTCATCAGAATAACTCAAATTGAATCAATTGAATAAGAATCATCAAGAAACAAGCATTTCTGAACACTACATAAAGACTGAAAAATAAAAGTAAAAAAACTCAGCATACTTTATTTTTTTTTCTGTGAAGTAGAACAATGCCATTTAATTCTGTTCAAAATAGTTACAGGCTTTCTCCTTTTTAAAATTCACTTATAAAAACTAGAAGAAAATTTGTAACCCCCTCTGAATAGATTAAAAAAGAAAGCAACCAATTATTCCTTTATATTAGGTTTTCTGCCAAATGGAACAGAATTATTATTATTCTGAATAATATTTTCAGAAGTATTGTTTCCAAATAAAAAGACAAAGATGAAATTATATTCTCTCCTTGCTTCTCTAGCCACATGCTGAAATTTGTCATGGTTTATTTCTTCAGATGGGAGAACAATTTTTGTCACTATCAGTCTAATACATCCTGAGAGTACATGGAAGTACCTCTCAGTTAGTAGGATGGAGACATTGGCTTGCAATGTAGTCTGTAGTTTAGAGATCCTAACTTGTGCAGAATAATATGAGCACACTTGCTGTAAAATAAAGCCTTAATTGCTCTGATTTCCATATTACTGGGAAGGCTGCATGTGACATAAATAATAGTGAGGCTGATAAAAACATTCTTACTTAAGAATTAAGTAAAAGTTTAGATTGGATAAAGGCATTATGAGTGGCAGAAATCAATCTGTATATATAAAAGCGAAACACCACTCATGCATCATCACAAAATCTCCAGAACCATAAGCCTACAAACTTGAACTTTGGCACATATGTTCCTCTTGGCTTCTAGGTGTTCACTAAGAAAGGATTTTTTGAAATGACCATCCGATCATTAGTATTTCTTATATTATTATTATTATTAAAATACTCTGATGCTAAGGAGTTAGACATTCTACTCCCCCTCCCCACCTGAATAGAACTCTGTTCCAACTGCCACTTGGGTATGGGCATGGCCAGCATATGACTCATCCTACCTGCAGGCTGGGTGTTTAGACATTGTACTCCCCACCTGAAAGGGAGAGAAGGGGATAGGAGACGATCAATGGGGCCAGCCTGAGGGAGAAAAGGGGAGAGGAGAGGAGAGGCTTCTGTGGGGCAAGCCTGAAGAAGAGAAGGGGACGGGAAAGGCTGATCATAACTGCATTAATTTTCAAGCTGTAAGTGTCGATTTATCAAGCCCAATCACATAGTTTCATAGCAGAGCACAGGTATCCAGCTAGTATGGATTATTTATATATATAAAAAAATAAAGGTGGGCTGTAAATCTAATCCAGTCCTATTCTGTCCAATTTATCTACATGTGGTACATAAATTTGACAAGTGAGTAGTCAAAAAAATACCTGCATATATTGAATAGTTGTGCCAACCTTGATGAAATTCCATACCTTATTAAGATTTGTAACATTGTCCATAAAAATTGAATAAATGTACTTCCTAACTGTAGCACATTGTTTATGTGGGTTACATATTGCATACCAATATCTAATCTATTTTTGGTGTAGGGAGAATAACAAGTATTTTCATGACTGGAGGTAAATTATGTCTGTCTGTTCAATGACACACTGCTATAATAGGTTAATTAGGTTAAAGCAGTATCTTTTGAAGCATTGAACAAAAACATTGAAGCAGTATCTTCATGTTTCTATTTAGTCTTATCAAAATAGATGGAGTTAGTGCTAGAACT
The DNA here is from genome assembly GCA_038048745.1 of Coluber constrictor foxii. Lineage (NCBI taxonomy): Eukaryota > Metazoa > Chordata > Lepidosauria > Squamata > Colubridae > Coluber > Coluber constrictor. The sequence continues at coordinate 89,755,132 of CM075961.1, forward strand.
TCCTTAATGAATAGATTGAATTTATTTAACAGTGAAATACAAAATTGAATATGTACAAAGGAGGATACCATAATTAGAGTTTCTTGACAATGAAATACAATGTCAATGGGTGCAAACCTATTTTGTTACAATGCTTGACTTTTTCTTCAGATCACATGCATGATTTTCTAACTTTCATCAATGGCTGCCAATTTACTGAATCCGAGCCTCATTGCTTATATCCCAGAATATGTGGCTACTAAATCTGCATCGGTGGAGAAATGACTACATTCACAATATTCAAAAGGTAAACAGGGATTTAGGATTGTTGATTCAAGAAAGATAGTCTATAATCTAATCAAGAATATCCCACAATTAGGAGAAAAAGGTAAATATGTAATTTAATCCCTATCTAACAGCTTGCATTGAGTAAGAAAATTATCTACATAAGATCAAAAAAAGAGTCATGCAGGATCAGACCATAGGCTTAACTTGTCCAGCATGCTTTGCTACACATTGGCAAGTTAGCTAACAGTAACAGAGTTAGAAGGGACCTTGGAGGTCATCTAGTCCAACCCCCCCTCATGCAGGAGACTTGTACTAGGGATTTGATCTTTCTGATCGACATGCTCAGTGTCTTAGCCACTGAGCTCAATCATGTCACATGACGTATTGTGACATATTCCAATATTTTTTCATGGAACCAGGATGGGTGTGGCCTGCGTGTGATAGCTATGCTTACTTCTAGGTCTTCACTGACCCATTGCTTGATTATCTTTTCTAGGATCTTTGCAGGTATTGATGTCAGGCTGATTGGTTTGTAGTTTCCTGGAGCATTTCCTCCCCCCTCCCACATTTTTTCAAGATTGGAACCACATCAGCTCTTTTCCAATGTGCTGTTAGTTTCCTGGTGTTCCAGTATCTGAAATATTATGTTTATTGGTTCCAAGATCACATCTGCCAACTTCTTCAGAACTTTGGGATATAATCATCTGGTCACAATGATTTAACTCATCTATAATAGAGAGATGTTGTGAAATTACACTTTATTGATTTGTCAATCTTCCACTATAGATATTTCTGGAATGAATAGCTATGAACATTTCTTCTCTGAAAATATTCCAATCTACTAAATAGGAAAGCCAGGGTTACCCTGTCAGAATATAGAATGAAGCACCTGATTTGAGCAGTTGGTGAAATAGGTATCTGAGGCAAACATACAGTTCCCTGTAGGCATCACTTAGAGAGGCTTTTTAGAAAGACACTTCATGACGTGGCCTCTTCTTACTATTGCATGCCTACCCATTTGTAAAATTTATTGGCTGCCCATCTTACCGTAGATAGTAAGCTTACAGTTATATCTAAGCTAAAACACAAAAAGTTAAAATCAAACATTAAAACCAAGTACACATGGGGAGGGAGGGGGGGCTGAGTGAGAGGGAAGTGGGATCTGGTATTATTAATCAACCACCTCCATTATACTGTCCCCCACGGGGTTCCCAAGCCGACTGGCAAAGCTACATCTGTATGCTCTTATGAACAGATAGGAGAGTTGGGGGTCAACCTCCGACTGGGGGGGCAAGAGTTATCATATAAGCATACATTAAAGGTTTTGGAATGAGAAATGTATAGAAACCTACTGCCTGAGAGAGTGGAAATGCTGCCACATTGGGGAAAATTCAAGAAAAAATTCAGTGGGAGAAATCTTAATGAGAGGACTACCACTTACCCTATAGTCAGCTGGCTGAACATTTTTGGACTTACCAGTGTGGAAATATGACCATCCATTTTGATTGTTATATGTTTTTCTTTTTTCTTTCTAACTATTATCTTGATATTTTCAAAGCAAGATAGGAAAATTGTAAATGTAGATGCTTAGCAAAAGAAACAAACAAACAAGAATAGAATGGTTGTGATTTTTGGAATTTTAAATCAGGGAGCAAATACTCTAGACCTGGATTTATGACCTTGAAAGCCAATCAGGATCCACATAAAACTCATCAAGCCACTGGTGACTATTACAATACAATACAATGCACATGTAGGGCTGTTGCAATTTAATAGAAAAAAGATGGGATAGATTATTATAGTTAGTAGGTCAGAATAATCTAAAGTCAGCTAACAAATCACATGGCACAACAAAATATAATAGAGTTAAAGATAACCTAAAATGGGAACATGTATGGGATATCACAGAAAGACAATTTTGTCATAAAATGGCAATTAAAACAGTTTTGGTTTGACAGCATTCCATAAGCTTTTGGCAATCAAGTGTTGAGGTTTCAGAGCCTTTTCTCTTTGTGCTATTATCTGTTCAATCCCAATACTTGGCTTCTATTTCCTAAATGGAAAAGAAATAAATTAAGAAAAGTAAATCTATGTGTTTAAATCAAATTGAATAATTAAATAAGCAATTATATTATTATTTAGTATATCTAATTCACATTCATACCACATAGCTAAAGCATATACCAATTCCAATATGCCCACAGCTGTGTTATGGAAGTGTCATTCATTTTCATCCAAGATGTGTCTGTCATTCATTCACACTCTGTCTATAATTTTAAGAGTTATAATGCAACATATTTATGCAGAGTGTGTAGTTGTTAATCTCAAATATAGTGGGAAGGCATGTGTTCTTCTTTATATTTATATGCTCTTCTTTCCGAGTGTTATATTTGATCTTTTTATCAGTTTGTGGAACCATGCTTCTCTTCTCTGATGTTTTTTGTTTTTCTTTCTCTGGGATAATGTTTTTGCTTGGGCCTTCATTATCTCATTTTTCAATGTTTCGCAGGTGCCTTGAACTGTTTTTCATTCTAGGATATCCATCTGTGTGCTCCTTACTAGTCTCTTTCTTAGTTTGTTGAAGTCAGCTCTCTTAAAGTTTAAAATATTAGTCTGACTTGATTTAAGTTATGGTACCTTTCATTGCCCTTATGTAAATTCAGATGTGTCATGGTCACTCTCCCACAAAGTTCTTGTCACTTCTACTCCCTCATCCATTTCATCCCTCTTAGTAAAAATTAAGTCCAGTACAGCTGTCCCTCTTGTTCCCTCAGCTGGCAAGCAAAAAGCATTTATACTATTTATTGCACACATCCCATTTCATTGGAATAAAGATGTGTGGTTTCATTCTATGTGCCTCTTATAAAAGCTTAGACTACTTATTCTTAAGTAGAATAAGTAGTTGCTTAAGTTGCTTTGGTAAGAATTTCTTAAATGCCTTCTATAAGGCATGGTTAGCATAGTATTTATGCAATGCTAAGCCTGTGTATTTTAGAATAAAAATAGCTATGGACCCCCTTTCTAAGCAGAATGTAATTCAGCATGCTTTTTGGATTTAGAAAACAACATATTTTAATTAATCCAAGAACAATTAAGTAAATTGCTTGGATTAATTGCAGGAGAAATAAATTAAAAAGGAACTCAAATCGATGGGAGTTTAATAAAAATAAAATAAAATTAGTTTTGGAAATACTTCCAATTAAAACAACGAAGCCACAAAATAAGGTCTAAAAACAGAAACGGGTATATATAGAAAGTGGAAAGAAGAATTTGAGAATGATGGGAATTACAGACATGGAGTATCTGTTTATTTTGAATGAGTTTAAATCTTCAAAGTCAAATCAACAACATTGTAAGATCCTGATGTCATTAGTGGATGATTTGACTGAAAATTTATAGATTTATTTATAAAGAAATAACTTTATAGCAGCATTTCTTGTTTGTTTTCTATAGCTTCCTATCTTAAACAAGTGACTGGCTGGAGAACAGTCATAAAGGAGCCTGGATAGCTCAGTAGACTAAAATAAAGCATTGTGAATAACTCCAGCTATCTTCAATTACTGTAAGTTTGAATCTCACCAGGCTCAGGGTTGACTCAGCCTTCCATCCCTTCTAAGGTAGGTAAATTGAGGACCCAATAAGCTGACTTTGTGTGTGTGTGTGTGTGTGTGTGTATGTATGTATGTATGTATGTATATGTATATGTGTATGTATGTGTGTGTGTGTGTGTATATATATATATATATATATATATATATATATATATATATATATATATATATATATATATATATATATATATACACACACACACACATACATACATACATACATACATACATACACACACAAAAGTATGAAGGCTATTGCTTAATGCATTGTAAGCCGCCCTGAGTCTCCGGAGAAGGGCGGCATATAATCAATTTTTTAAAAAAAGTCAGTTAAAACCAAGTACAAGCTTAATATAAAAATAAATATATAAATATAGCAACCAAGAAACATTGCAACCATAAATATCAATATAAACAAGACACAGGGTTTTTAACCCACTTGAGACCCCAAGCACTCAATCTTTAAGATCTTTCAAAAAGCCATTCCAATCTCTGGAAGAATAATGTTCCAGAGGGAAGGGGCTGTGGCCAAGAAGGCATATATCCTAGCCTCATAAGCCAACATTGCTTGGCTGGTGGGACTGGTACCATACCGAACCTATTGAATCAAATTGAATGGATAGAAATAACTGGAAAGAGACCTCGGGTATCCTGGTCGCAAGCCATGAAGGGCTTTAAAGATAACAACCAGCATTTTGAATTTCACTTGGAAAAACAATGGCAACTAATGCAACTCACACATTAGGAGTGTTACAATACCCTACTGAAGGATCTGAAGTATACTATATCCACATCATTTCCTTGATCCACAAATTTACTCAATTTATCAATGAATGAAATAAGGTTTGCGTGGCATGATCTGTTTTAACAAACAATGTTGGCTTCTAGTATTACTTTATTTAAATCTGTGGCTTATCTTTTGCAGGATTTCTCAATGGTTCCAAGATCTCATCTGACAACTCCTTGGGATGTAAACCATCTAGTCCTGGCAATTTGAAGTCATCTGGAATGGCTAGGTGTTCTATTACCATTTCCCTGGCCATTTTAACCCGCATTCCTGCTCTGTCTCCCACAGTGCTGCTTTTGATAGATAAAATTGTTTTTTTTTTCTTTTGCATGAAGAGAGAAGCAAAGAAGGGTTTTATTTTATTTATTATTTATTTTATTAAATATATTTGATATATTGGCTACCCTTCTCATATAAAAATGACTCTGTGAGGTTTACAGCATTAAGCATTAACGTCCTAACATAAGTATTTCCAAAACTATAAAAATAGAAATCACAGTCAAAATAAAACTATAGTTAAAAATTGGGAGGAGTGAGGTAACAGGATGTGTGGAGGAAGGTGAGAATGCCTTGGTGAGAATGCCTCTTAATTCATAAACCACCTCCAGTGTGATGCTCGCCCATTGAAGCCCCAAACTATCTGCAAAAGGCAAGTCTTCAGATTCTTGTGGAAAGTCAAAAAGATTGGAGCCAATCTCGCCTCAGGAAGTAAGTTGTTTTAAGGAGTAGGAGCTATGCAGAAAAGGTTTTTCCGTTAGACCTCCACCAGTCAGAATTCCTTGACTACAATATCCCTCTTTGTCCAGCAATGGTGAGGCAGGCCAATCCAAGTGGAGAGAGATGATTCCTCAAGTAACTTGGACCCATGCCATGCAGTCTTTAAATTAATAACCAATATCAATAATCACCCATCCATCCCCTGGTTAAAGCTTCCAAATGCTTTTCAAAGGTAGCCTCATGTAGAGCACATTGCAGTAGTCCAGATATGAGATGATGAGGGCTTGAATGACTAAATGCAAAGACTTCTTATCCGGGAAAAGCCACAACTAGTGAACAATTTAAACTTGTGCAAAGGCTCTTCTAGCTGTGACTGCCACTTACTATCCAAGCAGGAGTTGCAAGTCCAGGAAAACATCCAAGTTGCAAACCAGGTCTGTCTAGGGTAGTGCACCCATCCAGAAGTAATTAGATTGAAGTCCAAGATCTAGAAACTCAAAGCCATTTGCACCCAAAGCCATTCAGTCTTGCCAGAGTTCAGCTGAAGCCTGTTGTGCCCCATCCAGGGCCCCATAGTCTCCAGGCACTACAAGAGGGCAGCAAAAGCATCACTTCGGATCACCAGGAGTTGAGATGTAAAACTGAGTATCATCAGAATAGAGATGATAGTTCAACCTCTGGTGGCAAGTGATTTCACCCAATAGCTTCATGTAGAAGTTAAAAAGGAATGGCAAGAGAACTGGGCCCTGTGGCATACCACAAAGGATTAGCTCTCATTCCCTATTAACACCAATTGGGACTGTCCTTAGATAAAAGGAGTCAAACCAGCACAAAACTGTGTTGCCCAACCCTAAACCCTACAGCTGGGCCAAAAGATAACATGATCAACGATATTGAAGGCCTCTAGGAGAGCAAGGAAGGTTGCATCTACATCCTACTCTTGCCAGAGATCATCAACAAGTGCAGCTAGTGCTATTTCTGTCCCATAACTGGGCCTGAATCCTCACTAGATTGAAGTAATTATAGATCTATCAGTCTCACATAAATCACTGATAAGATCCTGGAAAAGATAATTAAGCAACAAATCTGAGAACACCTAGATGCAAGCAAAGTTATAACCAAAAGCCAAAATGGGTTTGTCAAAAACAGAACATGCCAGAAAAATCGTTTTGCATTCTTTGACAAAATGATTAAATTAAAGGAGAACGAAATGCTGTGGAATATTTTATTTTGACTTCAGCAAGACATTTGACAACGTGGACTGCAACTGATGACTTGATAACATAGAAAAATGTGGGTTAGATAGCATCAGTACGAGATGGAAGGGAACGAATCAAGGAAAGAAGCAACCTAGAGCTAAGGAGAAATTTCCTGGCCATGAGAAAAATTAATCAGTGGAATGGCTAGTTCCAGAGATTGTCGGTGCTCCATCACTGGAGGTTTTTAAGAAGAGGTTGGATACCATTTTTCTGAAATGGTTTAGGGTCTCCTGCTTGAAAATGGGATTGAACTAGAAGACCCACAAGGTCTCTTCCAAGTCTATTATTCTGTTATTCTGTCTCCCAATTGATGTCAGGGTAGTTAAAGTCTCCCATTTCTACAGCAGTGTGTTTCCTGCATACCTTAGCTAACTGATTAGCAAAAAGGTTCATCAATTTCCTCTGTTTAGTTGTGTGGTTTGTAGTATACACTATAACAATGCTATTTCTAGTTTCTTCTAATTTTCACAAAATCTATTCAAGACGCCTTTCACTCTTGGTGTTGTGTATTTCTGTAGATAGTATTTCTCTATTCCTTAAGTATACCAGTATTTTCCCTTTGTTTCTCAAAAGCTCTTTTTTAGCACATTATCACTGATTGATGCATCCTTCTTTAGTTCATGTTTGGCATATTTCAGTATTCAGCATGTGGTTATGCTGTTGTGGCATCTCACTGTTCATCCTGTGTATTCATATTTGTATATATGTGTAATATTTTGTGAGGGGTTCAAAAGTCCTGTCCCTGATCTTTTGAAATTTATGTTAGCAATGACATTTGATGCCCTGGCTGAAAGATTTGGCCTCAATTGCTCTCTCCTTCCCATGAGATGATTGCATAGTGCTCCACTGAAATACTGACTCTTATTTAAGAAAGATGGAGAATGCAACATGACTCCCAGACTAGCAGTACTAAATACACCTTCCGTGCTATTTAGAGTACTTAAATGCCTGCTAACCTCCTGTATGCCAAATGGAGGGGAATGATAGAGAACTAGTGATTTTTAACATCTTTTACTGTAAATTTAACTTCAGAGGAAAACTTCAACATTTTGGATCCCAAGATTTCAAAGTTGCAATTATTTTTGTTTTGATTGATTCCCATTGACATCAATAAATGTATTATTTTGGGCAGTGACAATTTCTAGAGCAAGTACAATCAATAATTTTCAGTAGTAGACAGCAATGAAATAGTAAGAAGTATTTACATATAAACAAGGGATGCACCTTGATGATGCCAATATTGTCTAGTTTATAATCTAATACATAGATTATATACTGGACAGTAAATAACATTTTTTTTCCTTTAGAAACCTGCCTTTATTTGCACCATCATTCAAAATGTCTGGATATTATTTCATACTTCTAGAAAGTGTTGGGGGTTTGGGGTTTTTTGGGGGAGGGGGGTTGTTATGTTTTTCTTGGTGAACATTTTCACTACAGTTACAAGCCTCCTGATATAGTGCCCATGCTTTACAGAGTTCCTTCAATAAGATGTTAAGGCAGAAAAGTATAGGAAAATAAGCCGCCTTATTGGATGAAACCAAAAAGCAGATATAGTTCAATGGCTATTAGCCACCAGGAAGCTAACAAACATGGACTGGAAGGCATAGGAATTTTTCCACCAGTGCTAGCCAGCATGTGATACTCCATACTGCCTGTGATTCAGAAGACAGTATAGCTCCAAAAGATGAGCAAATATTGATGGTGAGTTTATCCATGAATTATTCTGTGCCTTCATTTGTAATGAGCACTACACTGATAATAGCAACTTCCATAGTTCAGTTAAGGTAAAGAAGGGCTTCTTTAGTTGATCCAGATACTCTCACATTTAATTTCAGTGACTGATAACTCATCGTGCATGTAGATACTTCTTTGTATAGGTAGCATGAAATAAACTTTTAGTGGTTTGAACTTTATACCTGTTCCTGGTTTCTTGTTGCCTTAAGAGTTGCAATATTTTTTGATCTCAGCAACTTTAAAATACACAGATTTCAAGTCCCAGATGACCCACGCAGAATGTTAGTTATATTGCTTACTAAGTCTTTTTTTGTGTGTGTGAGGGTGCAGTGTCTTTTTTAAATTATTGGGATTCTATTTGTCTTACCCTGAGATCAGCACATCTATGAAAATAAACATTTATTTTCGGGTATAGATGTGTCTCAAGATGCTTTATCTAAGAAGTGATGCCCATTTAAGCCTAGAAAGAACTTTACAGATTTATTTCCCAGCATGAAAAGTTTGCATTAATTGAGATTTCTCTTATCAAGGTACAGAAAGAAGCCACTTGCTTCGAAGGAGAAGCTTGGAATGTATGCAAGACATAGCGATGGGTGATTTCCCACTGACAGGAACAGTGAATGACAAAGATTTTTAGTTGTCAAAAGTGCTACTGATTAAAAGCAGAACACCATTTGTCCCAAAAAGGAAAAGAAAATAATCTATGGTATTAATCAGGAGGCAAGTGAAGATTCTGCTGATTTTTTAGCTACTAATGGCTATATTAAAAAAGGGATTACATATTCCAGTTATTTCAGATCAATTCATCCTAGAAGAAAATGAAAATCCCCTTTTAACACATTTCAGTTGAACCCAGCAGGACTAAAACATGATATGGATTTCTACGTTTTGATATTACTGCAGGAAGGCACGCAAAAAGAATGTTGAGCTCAAAAATGGGAAAAACTCACTTCTGAATATTATTGCCAAGATTGGTCATCCAATTTCCCTCTGTCACTCACATCTATCTCACTCATTTTGGAGAATAAATAATAAAAAGAACAGAATTGTTATCCTTCATAGGAAATTTTCAAATCATTCAATTGGGTCTATAGTTAATAAAGTATTGTATACACAGAATGAAATCTATTAAGATTTATATTATTTTATATATTATATATAATTTATATATTAAGATATACATAGTAAAAAAAACAAAGTATTTTAAGAAAGATATATGAGTCAATCAAACACATAGAGATTAGGGATATATCTTGAAGAATTTCCACATTTCAGGAATTACTGATTTTAAAACTGTAATTATATTTCTGTTGGTTTGATCAGTGGTGGGTTGTGGTGGGCTCCACCCACCCACCCAGATGCTTCTACGCATGCATAGAAACATTGCATACACATGCACACCAGGGGTGGGTTCTACTTACTTTACTACCATTTGCAATGGGGCCTCACGTGTGCAATACAGAAGCTTCTGTGCATGCGCAGAAGCATTTTCATGATGTCAGGGTCAGTGGGTGGAGCCTCCTGCCGGTTTTACTACCGGTTATATAGAACCGGTGTGAACCAGAGACAACCCACCACTGACGCGCACCCATCGAAGAGTGAACCAGTAGCAACGAGTTTTGAAACCCGCCCCTGGGTTTGATGTGAATGTGCTGACTGCAGAATAACAAAATGCAGTGTTGGAAGAAGTATCCATCTAGTTCAGTTCAAAGTTGGGAGAAAGAAACTGGAAACATGGAGGTTGATTGGAAAGATAGTTTAATGAAGCAGAGCCATCAAGCACATGGTTCTGGTGCAGTTGACCACATGGAGTGAAAAGTGAGGATTATTTATACCCTCTCTTGGGCCTTGCCCTTGATCTTCCTGTTCCTGTGCAAGAAATGTATTCTATTGGCTGTAGTCAGACTTCCATGGGGCCATGCTTGTCTTGAAGTCAAGTTTGGTTGAAGTGTGCTGATGCAAAAAAGGGGCTGAGGGTTAATCCTACCTTTGTTCAGACCTTGCTGCTGGGAGTAATGGTTTACCAAATCTGCATTTCTAAATGCAGATTTGGTAATCAGTTTAGTATCTGCTTGGGGGCAGGAAGCTGAGGCTCTGAGTTTCTGTCTTTAGAAACATGCTTCTCCTTTAGGGAAATACAATATTCTGCCTTTTTAAATATTTCTCAGAATACTTCATTCTTGTAGGAGGGATTTCTACAGCAGAACCTATGCAAATTGGGTTTTAGAATCTTATGAAAGGCCAATTTTAAATACAATTCAAGTAGAATATGCAACATTTTAGTAGTATACACAAAAGAGAAAACATGTCTCCTTTTGATCAAATTATCAAAATATTTTAGATGGACATGGTTTAGCAGAAACAAAACCTAGACGGATCCCCTAGAAGGATCTCAGAGTGATTTTACAGGTCAAAGTTTATCAAACTTTGATAAACAGATCAAAGTTTATGAGCATGTCCCCTTTTTTTCTTTCTTCCGTCCTCTGTTCTCTATGAAGTCACAATTGCCTGCTTCATATTCTCTGGCCAGCAGTTTCTTTCTTAGCTTCCAGAATGATGTAAGGTACCGGCCCACATGCTCCCAGTCTTAATAGTTCTTTGTCTTCTCTGCATCCTCACTGCTGAAATCTACATCATAAAATGGGGATATGGTGGCTTTGCACTTGCAGAGAATAGGCAGGCCTTCCCTTCTGTTTTAATCTTTCACTGTTTTCTCAATTACCATGAGAGCTATGAGTCTACAACATCCCCAAGGAAGCCCTTCAGCCTTGGCTTTTTCCTCAGACTTACCTTCTCCACTTCTGCCTGGAACAATAATAAGTTATTGAAATATCAAAAAAAACAAACAGTTCTGATTGATGCATAATCAAGACCATGCATGCTTCTGTTTGGATAGGGATCATTTATGCAGTACACCTACTGCTTAAATTTACTGTAAGTACATCATTCTAAGTATTATGGATTCAATGCAGAATATTAATATCTATCCCAGTCAAGTACAAATTCTTCTGTTAAGTGTTGTAAACTTATATCTTCAATATGAACATGCTATTATGGAACCATAATTTATTTAGAATATAATATGTTCCTGATATTCTTATATGGCACATGTGAAGAAATGCATTCTACTCTGAAAACTGTATTCATTCCAGCTTTGATGCCAACAAATGGAAGCGCTGCTTCTACATTTTTTATGCTGGGTCATCCCAGGCCAGAGATGCAACAGTGAAGTTTGTATTGAAGTTTGAATAGACTTTCTGTATAAAGTGTGTGTGTACTTTGACTCCTACAATATGGAGGGATGGGGGGTTTTTTTTGCTTTTAGATCAGATGACAATATGATGCAATTGAACGGAAAGTCATCTACCTACACAAGCATATTTTTAGCTTCATGGATTACTTGACAATATGTGGCAGACATTTGACAGTATTTAACTATTTGACTGGCATTACAATCTTAGTATAGACATGGTCTGTATTAAGAAACAACTCCCATGTGGATGACATTTGACTTGCATTTTTAAAACTAGACTGATTTATATTCCCAGCTTCTATATATAATAACGTATTCCATTGCATATCAGTTCTGATTCCTTTATAGCTCTTGGACTTTTTTTAAAAAAAGGGATAGGATTGTAATAATTAGGAAGCAAGATAAGAAACTGAGCAGGGTGTGTTGTTTCAAACACTGTGTTTAAAATAAAAACAGTAGTACAGAATATCACAATAGCCAGCTAAATATAGTAATGGATTAGAAAGCTATTGTTTCCAATCCTGCCATATAAACTTAGACTCTTTAAATGGAATGCCACTTGACCTTTCATCAGCCAGTGTTTGTATTTAAGTAATGCAGGGACAACAGATCACCCATTGTAGGTGTCCAGTGTTGACATGACAGGCCCTTGTATTTCATGCAGTCATGTTCAGGAGACATAAGCCCAGCACTCTTGAGCACAAGAAAGATCCTGCCATCCAGGGATCAGTATTGCCTGCACCTCATAATGACATGAAAAGTTTTTTCAACTTATCCCAGCTCGTACTTACTGCTGGCCACCTAAGACCACTGCCAGTTCTTAGACATTCAAAAATCACTTATGTTGAAGTGGAGATTCTTGATGCCCACAGCAAAAAGCAGATCTGTGTAGTGGATAAGGTAAGCTTTTAGATGTACTTTTAGTAGCGCACTGCAGAATACATGTCTTTTTTAAAAAAAATACAATATTTTGCTATCTTAAAGATTTTATTTTATTTTAATCTTTGCACTGGCTTACTGATTTTTCTCCTCAGAAATTGTAAATATTTCTAATTTTTCTGCTGATTCATCAACAGAATCAAATAATACCAATAGGTGATATTTACACTGCAATGGATTTTTAAAAACATTTTATGTTAACTAAGGCAGACCATAATATAACTTTCATGAAAATTTACTTTAATGATACACTCTTATTTTTAGATAGGATTATGAATCAAATATGAACGTATAACCTTGCTTTTGAAATTGACAAAAAATGTTGCTGAATAATTCCTATTGTGCCTAGCCCTCCAAATTAAATGTCTACAGATAGAGTTTTTATTATTTGATTTCCATTATTTAAATGTTACAAGATATCATCTGCAGCAGTTCACTGAGAGATGGAGCAAAAGATCATTCCCTTAGATTTTGTCATATACTACTTACAATGTTTAAGCAATACTTTTAAATAAGTAATATTTGCTTAATATTACTTCAATATTTTGAAGCAATATGCTGCAATATTTCTGACACAGAAAAGCAAATTTGCACTGTATTGTAGAATATTCAGAAGTGTTATAAATCGTTACAGCAACAAACGTGTAAGGCACTTAGAATTATTATCTCCAGTTTGCAGAAATTAACAGGATAGAGAATTTCTATGGGAAAATTAATTTATTATCTCAAGTTAATCTCCTTGTGACTTGTAGTATTTTTTAAACACTGCTTATTTTCTTCTTATGAAACTTAGAGACATGAGAGAGAGTAGTATCTAATAATAAAATTTATATACTGTTGATAGGTAGGGAGGGAGGGAGGGAGGGAGAGAGAGAGAGAGAGAGAGAGAGAGATACCATGTTTCCCCAAAAATAAGACCCTGTCTTATAATTTTTTTGAACCCTGAAATAAGTATTTGTCCTTTTTGCCATATGCTCAAAAGTCCGATTGGGCTTATTATCACAGGATGTCTTATTTTAGGGAAAATAGGATAGATAGATAGATAGATAGATAGATGATAGATAGATAGATAGATAGATAGATAGATAGATAGATAGATAGATAGATAGATAGATAGATAGATATGGAAGCTACATGCTTAGATATAGTTGTAACAAGGAATGAAACTACTGACCAGTAGTCCAAATGTTTTCAAGAAAACATCCTAATATATTTTGCAGCAGAAGGCCAAGCATTAAGGTTCCCATTTCTCTATGTTAATGTTTGGATGTTGTAAATCTACTTTGGCCCTCTATTATAACACCTATTTGTACACAAAACATTTATATACCATAGCAAATACTGTATGAATATTGTGTATATGCATTTGCTCTAATAAGGGGCTACTGTAATATCTTAAATGTCAATTCTTAATTTATTTGTCCATTTTTCCTTTATCTCAAGACCTTCTGAAAGCAAGGATGATTAAAATACTATTTGAGTTTAATTACTGAGTCAACATAAGATCAAGTCAGAGTTTTTCCTGTGTTGAGGACATTTAGATTTCACCAGGTCTTAGGCATTCGTCTGTATTCATTGTGATTGGAACCTAAGTGACATTTTAAAAAAAACATATTTAAACATAGCTTATGATATTAGTGAAATTATGATATTGGTGAAATTATGGTATTAGTGAGCAGATCAAAACATTATGAAAAAAAATTCCATTCTGAAATAATAAAATTGGTACAGTCTAATCAATTTACCCATTTTAACAGAATATCTAACAAATATTTAAATATTTATAACTGAAAGAAAAAGGCCTTAGAAGTGTTATAAATTGGCTGGTTTTGTCTGCTGCGTATGAAACTGTTCAAACCGAACTAAATGTACTTTTGAATTGATCTTGTGCAGCTTCTGTCTGGATGCTGAATCCTTAAATATTCAATATTTTTATTAGGTATATATATATGTAAATACATATGAGTGTATGCATATGTAAACAAACAAACAAGCATAATTTTTTTATCTTTGCCCCATTTTTTTCAGATGCCACCATCCTCAACACTGCTTGATGTAAAACATAAGTTTCACAAAATATGTAAGCATCTAATTTTTTATTTAGTCATCAAATTTAGAGACCTTACTTTAAATTAAATTATTATCTTACTATGTGTTTGGACCAAATTCATCAGAGTTCAGAGCAAGCTATATAGGTAGAATATTTGCAGATTGAGCATGCTTCAGAAAGTGCTGGTGTAAAGATATCGGGGTATATTATTTACTTTCGGTGGTGCACACTTTTAATTATGTTGGTAAAGATGAGTTAATCAGTAGTGTTGAAAGTAAATTATGTGAAACTGCTCTTCTAATACTATGGCTAATATAACATTTGAATTCTAAATGAACTTACCTCTCCAAATATGGTTTCTAGTTGGATATATTTCTTCCTGTTAATAAAATAATGTTGCAGTATGGAGAACTCTTTGTTTGGCCCTTACCTTTAATTCTTTCATACTTATCTACTTCTATTTCTTCTTCCCTCCTTTTCTATCTGGTTCCTGATTAAATTGTTCACATTCCACGTCCATGATCATTCCCTTTCTGCTTAGACTACTGAGGCTACAACATTGGAAATAATGATTATCAGCAAAGACTGAAGAATCCAATGATATAAGATTGCAGAGTTAAAGTGTTAGTTCCTCCCTTCACTAACACTTCATGCATGTTATTAGTGCAGCATGTCCCTGTTACCTGAAATGAAGCTCTTGTCAGAGGTAAAAAAAGCAAGAGTCAAATTATTTTTTTTTCATAAAACATGAATTTTATTTTTAATATTTCCTGAACTGATATATGGACACTTCGCTTGATCTATATCATATGTGGTATACCATATGCTTTTCACCATATTGTGGTATGCTGATAATCTTACTTTTTAAGAAAGGATATTGTAGAAGGTATAACTCAGTGTATAGGTACAGGAGATTTGCTCCTAGATTGACCATAAACTGACACTTACAGTTTTACTCAGTCTTAGTTTTATTAATCCTTTCTTATATGGGCCCAGTTATTTTTTTTTAATTTATTAATCCTTTCTGGTATGGGTCCAATTATTTTTTTTAATAAGATTTAGGACAGGTATGACATCTCTGTCAACTAATTACAAGTTAGTTGATTAACAGTCTTCCCTTAGACCAGTGTTTTCAAACTTGGCAATGGCTGCCTAGGAAATTCTGAAAATTGAAGGCCACACATCTTAAGTTTGTCAAATTTTAGAAACGCTGCCTTAGACAAATGAACTGAATAATTTTCTGGTTTGCTTTAAATGCAGTTGTGTAATTTGTTTGTGAGATCTTACAGAGAAGGCAATTTTGGATAGCAAGAAGTTCAGAGTGCAGGCCATTCAACTCCCAAAGCTCTATCTTTGACCATGCCAGAGGAAGATCTAGGCTTGGAAAGGGCCTCTTCCTAAAAATTATTGCCACCAAGAAGAATTACAACTAGGCTAGGTAGGCTGATCGCATGATCTATCATAGCATGTCAAATTACCATATTGCAGCTGCTTTGAATTAATGATAAAAATTAAAGTGTATTCATTGTTCATAGGAAATATATTCCTTAATTTGTTTTCTTATTCCATGTTATAACAATGGATTCAAATTCAGGATAGCTTCAACATAAAGAAGCTATCCTTTAATTCTTAGTCATGGTGATCCAAATAAGCACCAGCTTTAATTAATTAACCTACCAATTAGGATTAAAAGCATTAATGTATTCAAGCTTAATAAAAAGAATCCCAATGGTAGGGATTCATATTCAATGTTGATGCAAAGTGTAAAGCTGCCAATAAATCCATTTGTTAATGATAAATCATCAAATTATTTTTCTAAGCTTTGATATATAAATCTAGTGATATCTTTGTATTAATATTTATTGATCTCTTATGAATATAAGTCAATTTCACTGTGGCAAATGAAGAAAGACAATTCAGTCAGTGAACTACATCTCACCAATGTCACTGACTTCATTCCAAGGTTCATTTTGAAGCCTAGCCTTCCCGTATTAAAATCAATGAATTTAAAGCTTGTTTCATTTTCTTAAGTTGTTAGGTTTGTGCTTAAGAAATTAGAAAGAAAAAGTCCTCCAGATGGTTTAGCTCATTTCCAGGAACATTTCCCAATTTGGGTAACAAAGAAACAGAGAGTTGCCAAGTGATATCATTATCTGTTTTGCCGTAATTCAGAAGTGTTCTTGAGACTTCTCAGACACTAGATCCTCATCTGTCTTAAAGGACATTTATTATGCCTTTGCTATTTCCAGACAGTCCAACCAGGGTCTGACATTTCTAGATCTCTTTTCCTTGCAGGGAATGTGTCTGTTTTGGCTGACAATGAAGTCTTATAGCTTCTGTTCTGGAGATTGAGCTGACATCCTTTCATCTCATTTAAATTTCAGTTGATATGTTTTGAGCTAGTATGAAATACAAGGTCTAAATTAATTTTGAATTAATATGACATCTAGCAATATTTAATTTCCATCCACCCAAAAATAATCTCTGATGGATGTGGTCATTATTTCTCCCTAGCTCTCATTAAGAACTGTAGAAAAATACAGAAAAAGAACATACATACCCTAGCATTTATTAATTCTGAATCAAGTTTAATTAAAAACTATTGGATTTCCAATATGTTGGATGTAAATATTTTCCAAATCCACCCTTGTTACTGTCAGCCCAGACACTGACCTTCTCTTCCTCCTCTCCTGTCTTTAAACCAGGGGTGGGTTCTAAAATTTTTTACTACCGATTCTGTGGGCGTAGCTTGTGGGGGCGGGGGTAATGTGATGGTGGACGTGGCCAACTTTTTTTTTTTACTTTTAAAAGCATTTTTTCTACAACCTTAAGAGGTGGCAGAAAAAAATAATTTTAGAAGCCTCTGATGATCAGGCAAGTCAGATAGGATCGCCAGAGACTTTTAAAGACAGTTTTTCCCTACAACCTCTTCGGCTGAAGAGATTGCAGAAAAAAATGCTTTTAGAAGCTTCTGAGGATCAGGCAAGTCAGCTGGGATCGCCAGAGGCTTTTAAAGGCATTTTTTTTTTATAAATCATCCACTAGCAATTGACCATTCCAGTAATGTTTCAGAGCTAGCGGGGAACTGTATTCTTTCTATGGAATAGCAAGGAGTTGAAAAATGTGTAATAAATATATATATTGTACTCCATGTCTTTTGGAATAACTTTCAAAATGTGAGATTTGGAATACTTTTGATAAGAGATGGAATCTGGAATTTTGGTAAGAAATTCAAAATTCTGAAGAAGTTTAGATGCAGCATATTTTAACATTATGTTTGGATACTGACATGCATTTTTATTTTAATTTTTCATGACCAAAAAGATATAATTTCTTAATAAACTGGTTAAATATTGGGATGATTTTTCTTTTTAATTCATTATGATAAAACAAATAACTTTATAGGTCTGATATTAATTCAGATTAATAGTTTTAAATATATTGACATGGTTCAAATTATCCACAACACAAAGTTTTATCACGCAATTTCTGCATTGCTTCCATCTCAATTTTCTGTACAGTATTGGCAACAATTTGTAAGAACATCAAAATAGCAAAATTCAGTTAGCAGCTGGTCCCCATACAAATTAAATTTCTGGATTCCTCATAATAAGAAGTGCCAATTTGTTGATTACCCAGGTATCCCATCATACTATAAAGCAATAGTACTGAAGCAGTACATTTTTCACTTATTTGAGAACAGGTCCACAATGGTACCCATCTCGGATAGGCTTGCGACTAGAACGCAGTAAGTATTCATTTTTCTGTCAAAATATTTTAAAGTCTCTTTTCCCTGAGGAAAATAATTCACCCCCACATTAGTATATATTATATAGATTTAGGTACACATATTTTCTGTTGGAAACTCTAAGTACGTAAGTATCTGTTTTGTCAGTACAGAAAATGCAATTCCAAAAAAGTGAATCATTGAAATGTTTGTACATAGAATATAGAATAACAGGAGTGGAAGGAACCTTGGAAGTCTTTTAGTTTCCAGAATATGGGAACGCTTTCTTAAGCATTTGTTCCTATATATTTATATTTTTCTTCACCATAACAAAAAGTCCCTCACACTCATTTCTCTAACTATAAAAAAAAAGAAAAAAAGTTTAGCAACGTACTCTGTTAGTAAGCTTTTCACTAATATTGGCAAGAGTTCATAAACAATTGTCTATCTCTTTTAACTGAGGGATGGTGAACTGGAATGTTGAAAAAGAGTTGAGATTCCCCCTTGAACTTTCCATAGGAACCTTAAATACTTTTGATTACGGGGGAGGTATGACGGAACATATAAAGGATACTAATTCACTTCTTTATTCTTCATCAAAGTGTTCCATAAATGCAAACCAGGCTGAACAAAGAGAATTCATATTCTTCCTACTGATCTATATAAGTATATTCCATGTTTATTATGATCATTCCCTGCTACTCTGTATATACAAATGTGAAACATGTCGCTCTGTCAAATTTCCTTGCTGAAATTAGAAATAGCAAATTGGGAATTATGTGAAAAGACTTCCTGAGAGAACATGTATTTATAACTAACTCTAGTCAAACTAAGAAAATAAAGCATCAGGCAGAAAGTATTAGAAAGCATAAAATAAGCAAGAGTTGAGAAACCTAAAGTCACTATGGGAAATTCACAGTTCAGCAGACTCTTTGCCATACATGTAACACAGAAAGGCATGTCCACAGAGGAGAAGTACCTCAAAGTTATTACCCAGGTAGAAACTGTTGCCAAGGTAACTTTAGTTGTATTGACTCTATAGAACTCCTGAGCCTACTGATAACAAAGGCCAGTTATAATATAGACAACAAGTTAGACATTTCCTCTGTATTTCTTTGTCTCTCACTTTTCCTTGTTGCTTTTGTCTTCCTAGCACACTTTTTGCTTGGCCAACTTTCCCTTACAATTCCACCATCTCTTTCCTTTAATAATCCTTCCTTCTGTTAAATTTAAAAAGAACTGCTGCACTAAGTTATTGTTCAGACTACAGTTTTACTCTGGAGAAAATACTGTGGCTTATTAAAAGACACACGAGTAAATACTCTATCCCTGATGCAGAATTACTATAGCCTCATGCTTGCATTCAGTAGTGGTTTAGGGATTGCTGGTACATATATTATCTGACAATTTCATTTGGTACCATAGAAAAGCAATTTCATTTGTTAGCCTTTTTTTAGTAGAATTTATTTCTGTTCATATATGTTAACAGGGAAATGTTCAAAATGTAATTAAGTGTTTCCTTTTTTTTTTACAGGTGGGCCTTATTTAAAAGATTCTGTTAATGTAAAGAGTCTTGCAGCATCTTCTATTATTACACTGTATTTCACAGACATGGGACAGCAAGTTAGCTGGATAACAGTAAGTATAACTTTTGTAGAAGTTCAAATATATACATGTAGTTATATAATTCAATGCTAAACAGCTCATAGCTGTTTTATTCTTCTATTGTTGTTGCTGTTTTCCTTTTGTTCAATAATGTCTAATTCTCAGAGGCAGCCTGAACATGGTGCTATTACTTTCTTGGCAAGGTTCTCTCCCCCACCCCCAAGAAATGGCTTGCCATTGCCTCCTTCCAAGAGCTAAAGTCACCCAGCTGGCTTTGAGCCTAAAGTTGGATTAGAACAGTCAAGTCAAATAGAATAGAATAGAATAGAATAGAATAGAATAGAATAGAATAGAATAGAATAGAATAGAATAGAATAGAATAGAATAGAATAGAATAGAATAGAATAGAATAGAATAGAATAGAATTTTTATTGGCCAAGTGTGATTGGACATACAAGGAGTAGACTAGAACAGAACAGAACAGAATTTAACTGACTCTTTAAATTTTTTTAAACAAGCAATTTATTTACTTGTTAGTTTGGTTATATGCCTTTTCAATCCAGATCTTAGTTTAGAACCTAAAGTCAAGGAATATGGAAAAAACAATGTCCTTAGAAAACTGAGGGGCAGGTTCTCCTTAGGTAGTATCATTATTTAAACTAAAATAGTCTCACTTCCCTATCACACTGGCTGTTCACCTCCCTGAGTCCGCAAGAAGAAGGGCGGTATATAAATCTAATAAAACTTAAACTTAAACTTAAACTTAAAACTAGGGAATTCTGGGAGTTGAAGTTCATCCATGTTAAAGTTGCCAAGGTTAATAACTTACCTGATTGTGAGAGAATTTTTTAATAAAAGGAGCAGGCTTATCAAAAGATCTTTCAAGAAGCAGATTTCAGCAATTAACTTCTAGTAGCTAAAAAAATCAGATGTACAAATCAGAAATCCCAATTCAAACATATCCTTCACAATGACTACTTAGGCAAGATATCTTTTCTTCAATGCCTGTGGAAATTCTCAGTCATCCAGGTCATAGTTGTCTTAAAGGTGCTGTTTCAAAAGGCAACTGGATTGTTTTTTCTTTGAGGAAGACATTTCACTTCTTATCCAAGGAGCTTCTCTTTTGAAAAAGCACTTTTCTTCAACCTCTCCATTTGCAATGTCCTGGCCTTTCTTGTAGTTACTGAATAGTTTATAACAAAATAACATTTGATAGGCAAATGGTTATATATATTACATACATATTAAGCAAAATAAAAGGCAAAATACCAAACATGTCAAAGAGTCTTCAGAATAATAATTTCTATAATTTCCAAACTGAAAGGTGAACAGACTTGCTTGATGATTCTCAAAAAATCCAGAGGTGAGATTAGGCATCGATTTTGATTTCATAAATTAAGAATACAGCATTGTGGTAAATGACACACAGTAAAAGGCTACTGACATGTTAGGTGATACCATGTGAAAATGCAGTTCATTGGAGCATTGAATTAATCTTTTTAATGTCCATGAAAATTATTAATTTGTGAAAAGTTTTATTGGCTTGCAAACATGTACCGTATTTTCTGGCGTATAAGATGACTGGGCGTATAAGACGAACCCCCTCAGAGCCATTTAAGGCTCGTCAGAGCCTTATGGGCTGGTCTGCCTGGTTACAGGAGAATGAGACCCGGCGTATAAGACGACATCCGACTTTTGAGAAGATTTTTGTGTGTTAGAAAGTAGTCTTATACGCAGGAAAATATTAAAAAATCCTTTCTCATCCTCACAAAAGCATGCCACGATGGCCCCAGTTAGCACTTTGAAGTCCTCCCCTTATTTTGAACTTGAACTTATTTTGAACTTGACTCTGATATAATATTTATATATAGAT
Source organism: Coluber constrictor foxii (assembly GCA_038048745.1). Taxonomy (NCBI): domain Eukaryota; kingdom Metazoa; phylum Chordata; class Lepidosauria; order Squamata; family Colubridae; genus Coluber; species Coluber constrictor. Next base: position 89,776,957 of record CM075961.1, read on the forward strand.
TTTATGTTTCATGTTTTATTTGTAGACTGATCAAAGTCCCTTTGTAAGGATGATGGTGGTTTTCTAAGTTTGAGATATAAATAATATCTATATGTATATGTATAAATATGCACATAACTATGTGCACATGCATATAATATCATATGACAAGATGAGGAAGACATTAAAAAATAATCCTCTTTCTTTACAGAAGCATTCCAGCTAGGTCACCAACAAGTGGCTTATATTTTTTTATAGGTTATCAAGTTTAAAACCAAATTATCATTAATAGTAACCTCTGATGAACTAGAGAATATGGAGAATAGACCCTTCTAGATGAAATATCTTTTTTTTTACTAAGATCAATTAAAATGACACAAAAGTGGGAATCAAACTTTAGATTTTACAGAATTTTCTTAGGAAGAATGTTTTGAAAAGTTTTGACAAATTTTGAATTTTGAAAGTTTTGAATGTTTTGACAAAAAAGAAGACAGTGTAAACATTAACCCAGATGTCACAGCCAAAAGATCTTTTGCTAAGTTTTCAGTAGTTCGATATATTTGTTAAAGAAAGATGCACTAGGTGTCTAGTTTCACTCAACATACAAAGCTTTCCCCAATTCTGAAAATACAAAAGCCATTGATCTCCAATTTGGTTTTTTTTACTGATAACTAAAATGCTGAGTAATTACCATCACTGTATGATGAATTTGAATGAATTAGCCATATGAACTTTGTGAACTGAATATTAACTCTGGTATTCATGGAATCAAGCATTGCATTCCTGTCCCTCTTCTATCTTTCAGCCATGTATAAATAGATGATATATAGAAGCATACTTAACATTCAGTACATTTTGTATCAGCTGGATATGACTTCTTTTGTGAAAATTCAACCTGCTTCAATACTTTCAATTTAGGAAACTTAGTCAAGAATATTAAATAATACAGGATGCAGATATTTTTCTTTTTGAAAACATAAGAGCAATAAGTAACTATGAAAAGGATCTAGGTGTTCAAGTAAACCACCATTTAAGTATAAGCCAATAGTGTTCTGCCAAAAAGGCCAATAGAGTCTTAAACTGAGTCAACAGATGATTAGCATTAAGATCATGACTGATAATGATAGTACTGATTTTTACTCAACAGTGAAGTTGCACTTGGAATGCTGTTTTTCAGTTCTGGTCACAATGATACAGAAGAAGATGCTCAGAGCATAAAAAGTATGCAGAGAAGCTAAATATGTCTAGCATATCAAATAGAAGGATTAGACTTTATACGAAAACTGTCTTCCATTACATGAGAGTCTGCCCCAGAGAAGAGTGGGTATACTTATTCTCCATAGCACCTGAGGGCAGGACAAGAAGCAATGGATTACTTCTCATTGATTGATCTCTCTTTGATTGCTCTCTCATTAAAAAGAAATCCAACCTAGAAGTAATGAGAAATTTCCTGACAGTGAGAAGAATTAATCAATGGAATATCTTGCCTCCCGGAGTTGTGGTTTCTGTAGGTTTTCAAGAATAGATTAGACAACATTTTGTCCAGTCTATTAGACATAGGCCTCCTTTCTTGCGCCGCAGGTTAAACTAGAAGGCCTCCAAGCTAATTTCCAGACATCTGATTATATTATTCTTTCCTATTTTCATCTTTGTTATCTTTACTTTAAAGGGGGTATGAGGGAAAATATTTTCAAATTTGACTATGGCAAAGGCTTCAAAGTATTCAATTGAAAATGGAGAATTAAGATTTGTAAACAGTCCAGCATCTTTATTAATTTCACTGTGTTATATAAAAATAATTATATAATTCTATTTTATACAGTTCTTTTTATATTAATTATTTTTTAAAAAACCTTTGCAGTCATTTTTATGCTTCATAAATGATTACTGAAACTTGATGTAGTCTTTACTTACAAATTGTTTCAAATCAATTTTGGTGCTCCAAAAATTCAAATCACATTTTGAATTGAATCTTGTCTGCATCATAGTTCAAATCTGAACCAGATATTAGGTATTTTTCATTCTTATTAATTTATCAACATAAGAACATTAAGCAAAGATTTCTTCCTCCTCTCTGTCCCTCATTTCTTTCTCCCTTTCTTCTGTCCTTCCCTGCTATCCTATATCGCTACCTTCCTTTTCTTTCCCCCTTCCTTCCTTGCTCTTTCTCTCCCTTCTTCCTTTCTTTCTTTCTTTCTCCAGATTTCTACAACCCTTATGGAAGACATGTTTGAATTGATTGAATATATTCTGCCATACTCTCAGTGTTACTCTGATTCTTGGTTCAATTCAAAATTTAATAAGAAATTTTCTACATCATTCAGATACATTTTACATTTAATTCCTTTTTAGTGATTACAATGGTAATCACGCTTTTTCATCTCAAGACACACAGCTGTTTTCCTGGAATTTTGTGACATCAAATGTTGCTGGCAAAATGGAGGCAGTCTGTCCCTGGTGATGATGGCTGCATAGGTGGACATCTGGCTACATAGCTATACAACACTTTCTGACATTCGCTTGTGGCTCTCTGATATGGCAGAACTTTTGTGTAACATAATTGTTCTGTGGAAGAGCAGTTGAAATCCTTTACTTTAAAGCCATATTTCTCTCTCTCTCTCTCTCTCTCTCTCTCTCTCTCTCTATATATATATATATATATATATATGTATGTATATATGTATGTATGTATGTATGTATGTATGTATGTATGTATGTTTTTGTGTTAAGTCATCCTGGATTACCACGAATGGAGGAGGAGATATCACAGATCTCCAATTTTTTGCCTTTCAGCCCAATCTCATGGGCCATCCAGACAGTATAATATAGCCGACAAGCTATTTTCTATGTTTTTTTTTAATATTTTTGCTGATAATTTGAGCTGGTGAACACCTAAACAGAACACATATATATGTGTACACATATATACATATACATATACATATTCTATGCTTGTTTTCTGAGGTTTTCGCGGGTGTTTATATGTAGGTCTTTGGTTATTCGGGTTTTCTTCCGCGTAAAATTGGAAGTGTCTTGGCACTTCGTCGAAACATTACCAAGACACTTCCAATTTTACATGGGAGAAAACCCGAATAACCAAAGAGCTACATATAAACACCCACGAAAATCTCAGAAAACAAACTTAGAATATGTATATGTATATGTATATGTATATGTATATGTATATGTATATGTATATGTATATGTATATGTATATGTATATGTATATGTATATGTATATGTATATGTATATGTATATGTATATGTATGTATATATGTGTACATATATATACTCCGATTAGAGAGTCTATATTGTATAAAGGCTTTGTGACAAATTTGTCATCAAATTTGATGATAAATTTATCATCAAAGTCAACAGCTGACTTTGAGGAGGGCAATAGATGGATTGCTCCATCAATCCTTGCACTTTAATTTGTCCCATAGTGAGCTTTTAATACATTTGCTGGCCTAATGCTTAGGGCAAAGCAGAGTCTGGCTATAGTGAAAGACCAAGTTTAGATTAGCCTACTTTGTGATGTTTCAAGGACTAAAACAAGGAGGTGTGATAAGTCAGGAGCTATTGGCTACTGAAAGAGCTATAAAACATTTCTCAGTAATATAGCCTTATCTTACTGTTCTCATTGTATTAAGAAATATTTCTCTGTTCCTTTTTGTTTTGTTTTTTTCAGGTTTTTCTAACTGAATATACAGGTCCTCTTCTAATCTATCTGCTGTTTTATTTTCGTTTCTCAACTGTTTACGATGCAAAAGAAAGTGCACGATGTTTACGGCATCCTGTGGTTCAGTAAGTAAGAGTACCTGCATTTAAGATTTATTTATATAGACACATAAATGTGTGCTTGACACACAGAGAGAAAGAGAGAGACAGAGAATAACAATTGGATATCAGGTTTTGTTACATTTTGGACTCTATTTTCAGTCCTCCTTGAAAACAGTTAAAATTCATTTTGTGTAGTTAACTATGAATGAAAACCCAATACCCTTACTAATATTGGCAGTTATTGGCTATCTATGGGGTCACCATCTTTTCACCATTTTATTTCTCAGTCCTCAAAGTAGCTTTCTATTCATATTCTCCTCTTACATTTGAACGTAGCCTAATGTTATTTGATCTTCCATGTATATGCAAAAAATCCTATTTATTCAGAAAATATTTGTACATTACAGAAATTCTATCTATCATCTCCCTCTCCCCTCTCCCTCCCTGCCTCTCATCTACCTATTTTAAATCTTAAATCTTAAAGGGGAAAACAATACAAGAAATTTGGGAAACTCTAAAGAATATGCTTATAAATGCCCAGTTCACCACAATGCCACTGGAAAAGAAAAATAAGAAATTCAAGAAGAAACCGACATGGTTACATAAAAAACTCTCTGACAAACTGAAAGCCAAAAAAAGATAAATACAATAAATGGAAAGAGGGACATATAACTGAGGAAGAATACCAACAAATAGCCCAAACTTATACAGATGAAGTCAGGAAAGCTAAGGCTTAGGATGAAGTAAGATTTCCAACAAATATCAAAAACAATTTTTAAAAAGTTTATTTCAATATATATAAGAAAAACAAAAAAATCAAGCAAAGAGTCGGTCTACTAATGGGAGATGATGGCAAAGAAGTAATAGGCAGTAGAGAAAAAAACAGAGCTGTTTAGCTCATTTTTTGCATCAGTCTTCATGCAAAAAGAAAACAGGCCAATCTACCAAAAACATAATTATAAAAGATAGACTAGAAATAAAAATTAAAATAAAGAAGAAAATGGTAATAGAACATCTGTCTGATTTAGATGAGTTCAGATCATTGGGACCTGATGGATTACATCCCAGACTTCTGAAGGAGCTGGCAAATATTAACTCAGAATCATTATACCATACAGTATATTTCAAAGATCTTGAAGAACCGGAGAACCATTTGAGGACTAGAAAAGAGCTGATGTGGTCCCCATTTTCAAAAAAAAAGGGGGGGGGAACCAGTCCAGGAAACTATAGACCAGTAATGGCTAACCTTTTCCAGACCGAGTGCCCAAAGCGTGTGCATGCATGCAAATGCGCGTGCACCTTAACCCCCAAAATGTAATGCATAAGCGGCCCCTGGGTATGCACCTAGAGCCACACGTATATGTCCCACCTCCGCACAAGCCGCACCCCCACATGTGCCCCGCCCCCTGCACCTGCATGAGCGGCCCCCACATGTGCCTTGCCCCCCGCGTATGTGTGGCAGAGACCCGAAGATCTGCTGACTGGCGGAAGGCATGCACACATGCACAGTGGAGCTAAACTGGGGTGACAGCTCGCGTGCCATCAGAGAGGGACCTCTGGCATGCATGCCGTAAGTTTGCCATCATGGCTATAGACCAATCAGACTGACATCAATACTTGAGAAGATATTGGAAAAAATAGGCAAGAAAACCCAAATGTATAGGCACGGATTAGGTGAAAGCTGGCTCCACAGCAGTAACTGCAGGAGGGATCTTGGAGTGCTAGTGGACAATCACTTAAATATGAGCCAGCAATGTACTACATCTGTCAAAAAAACCAACACAATCCTAGGCTTTTGTTTTAAGAGAATGATAGAATCAAAATCACAAGAAGTGATACTACCACTTTATAATGCTTTGGTAAGACCATATTTGGAATATTGGATCAAATTGTGGTCAGTATAAAAAAGATGTTGAGACTCTTGAAAGAGTTCATAAAAGAGCAACAAAGATGATTAGGGAGCTGAAGGCTAAACATGAAGAATGTTTGCAAGAATTGGGTATGTCTAGTTTAGTGAAAAGAAGAACTAGGGGCAACATTATAGCAGTGTTCCAATATTTGAGGGGCTGCCACAAAGAAGAGGGAGCCAAAGCTATTTTCGAAAGCACTAGAAGGCAAGACAAGAAGCAACCTTTAACTAAGGAGAAGCTTCCTGACAATGAAAACTATCAACCCGTGGAACAACTTGCCTTCTTGTTGTGGACGTTCCAACACTTTTGAGAAACCAGTCATTTGTCAAAAATGGTATTGGGTCTCCTGCTTGAACAGGAGGTTGAACTAGAATACTTCCACGATCCTTTCCAACTCTGTTATTTTGTTATTCTCTTATTTTGTTATTTCATTGAAAAAGTATATCCCAAAATTGGAGTATAAACTGGGTATCAGATGCATAGTGTTATTGTGAGATTTTGAGTGCAAACCTCCTTCCATCAGCAAGGGCAGTGAAGATGAAACGTGGCTGGGTCTTTCAGCATGACAATGATCCCAAACACACTGCCCAGGCAACGAAGTATTGGCTTCATAAGAAGCATTTCAAGATCCTGGAATGGCCTAGCCAGTCACCAGATCTCAACCCCATAGAAAACCTTTGGAGGGAGTTGAAATTCCGTGTTGCCCAGCGACAGCCCCAAAACATCACTGCTGTAGAGGAGATCTGCATGGACGAATGGGCCAACATACCAGCAACAGTGTGTGCCAACCTTGTGAAGACTTACAGAAAACATTTGACCTCTGTCATTGCCAACAAAGGATATATAGCCAAGTATTCAGATGAACTTTTGATATTGACCAAATACTTATTTTCCACTATAATTTGCAAATAAATTCTGTCCAAATCAGACAATGTGATTGTCTCGATTTGTTTCCTCATTTTCTCTCTCATAGTTGAGGTCTGCCTATGATGTCAATTACAGGCCTCTCTCATCTTTTTAAGTGGGAGAACTTGCACAATTGGTGGCTGACTAAATACTTTTTCACCCCACTGTAAATGAGTAGACCAATGCCTGCAAAAATAAATGGGTAGACCGGTACAGCTCTGCAAGCAGTTAAAAGCCTGGTAGACCAATACCTCTGCTAAATCCTAAAGGATTGTCACATGACCATCAAGCCATGCCCACAAAATAAGCCATGCCCACAGAACCAGTAGTAAAAAAATTTAGAACCTACCCCTGGTCTTAACCAAAGAGGTATCTAAACATAAATTAATAAAAATAAATTCTGAATAGTTATCTATATGAATTTTGAAACAACATACTTGGGAAATGTGCTTGTATGTGCACATTGTGAATATGATGAAAGATAAGATTAATATGGTTGTCTTTTTTCCATATTCTACTCTCTTAAAAAGCTGTTCTGTTGCCCTGTATTTTTAAAGTCTCATAATTATAACAAACTAGGCAACAATTAACTGAAATATATTGGGTTTTTAAATGATAAAACTGCAGGTCTTACTGTTAATTCAAATCATGCATGGCAGGGGTTGTTCTAAAATTTTTTACTACTGGTTCTGTGGGCGTGGCTTATTTTGTGGGTGTAGCTTGGAGGTGATGTGACTGGGTGGGCGTGGCTATCTGGTCATGTGACCGGGTGGCCATGGCTATCTGTACAGGGACTACTCAGAGGGTTGAAAAAAGTCATTTCTGACAGGTCCTCGCACTTATGCCTGGTCCTCACACTTATGACCATCCTCACATTTATGCCCCTGCAGCATTCTTAACAACCATGTCACTCATTTCACAACTGCTTCTCTTCACCATGGTGATAAGATAGGGCAAAAAAATGTAAAATGTGAGGACAGTCGTAAGTTTGAGGACTGGTCAAAGGGCAAGGACCAGTCATCTATATTATACCCCTTCCCATTGTCATCTATTTTTATATCCATCCTCACATTGGTTATTTGTGTAATATTACAGTTGTTTAATACAAATTCAACATTTTAATATAAATCAGTTATATAACTATCTTTTTTGTATATTAATCAATATGAACATGAGTATTCCAATTATTTCCATGCAAACCAATTTCTTACAAATAAATTAATTATATTTACCAATAATAATAAACCAAATAATTTCCCTCATATATTCCTCCAAACCACAACAACCATTTCTGCTTTCAACACAATATACAATTAATATAGCCTAAACAGTTTTTTAATGGGAATTATTAAATTTTAGAAACTCAGGGTTTTAAATTGGGTGGACACCGATTTAATTTATTTTTAGCTTTATTAACTTTTGCATTATATGTATTTTAAATTTTGGCTGTTCACCGCCTTGAGTCCCGTTGGGAGAAGGGCGGTATACAAATCTAATAAATAAATAAATAAATAAATAAATAAATAAATAAATAAATAAATAAATAAATAAATAAATAAATAAAGTATCTCAATTATTACAATTCCCTATTAAATAGAGCTTTTTTTCTTTTGTGTTTTAAAATCTTGAACTCTCCTCTTTTGCCCTAAATTTCCCATTGTTTGCAGTTTTGCACCTACCTTTTTTGGTGAGGAAAAAGAAAAAGCCATCTCTCTCTGCCTCATTTTGTCACGTTGCAGCAAAGACCCTGCTGCTACTTTCAGTTTTGCTTTTTCAGCATAGCTAGGGGGGGGGGGGAAACTACTCCAGCTCTCTTTGCAGCTACAGAGCTCTGAGCAAAATAGCTGAGAGCAAATCAGCTGAGAGTCAGGACGCCGAGCTAATTAACTTGTGGTAATTAACCTATCCTGAAGCTGAAAGGGGATTTTTTTTTCTATTTTTGCAGGCACCGGTCTACTCATTTGTTTTCTTTTAACACTGATCAGCTGTAGGGCGGCCCTTTGAAGCCCCACGGCAAGAGTTTAGACAGTTTTTTTCCCTCTAGCCATCAGCTGGGACTCAGGAGGCAGCAATAGATTGGGAGTGGATGGGGTAAGCGAACGGCGACCGGGCTGGGAACCGGTTCGGGGGCATGGCCAGCCAATCTTATTACCGATTCTCCGAACTATTAAATTTTTTTACTACCGGTTCTTGCGATCCGGTGCGAACCGGGAACAACCCACCTCTGATGCATGTGTATTTTAACTGTTGTAGAACACATAGGTGAAATAGTTCCAATGCATGTCTTCTCTGCAACTTCTGTCTCAATACAAATGAACATAACAAAAATCAAATGAAATAAAATACTTTCAGCAGATTTTGATAGTTATAATCAAATTAAATAAATTGGCTAAGTTGAATTTAATTGATAAATTGGATAAGTTGAATTTTTAACTTGGCTAAAGTTTCTCCATTTAATAACAGCCTTTCAAAATTATGTATGTTTTAGTATATTCAAAGTATTTCATCCGCATGATCTTTTTAATGAAAAAAAATGTCAGCATTATAATAATCTACATTTTTCAAAACGAGAGTGATTTGCTATAGGCTACTAAGCAAATGGATCATAGACAGAGCAAGTTGTTTAGATTCTTTGCTATGATAGATTAGATTTGAGCTACAATAAATTAGATTTGAGCCTACAATAGCATCAGATTTTTTTAAAAAATATGTTTATTTCTTATTCTTGATTATTTCTGCAGTTTGGCCTGCATCTGTCACTGTTTACACTATATCAGGCTTCTTCTGGAAACTCTCTTTGTGCACAAGATTTCAGAAGGCCATACACCACTGAAAAATATGATCAAGGTGATTAACATTCACAAAATATACTATAGAAATGAATAAGCATTAAAAGGTATGATTAGTCTGCTGTTGTATTTCTGTCCTGCTTTTGAAGTTATTCATATGGTGCATTATATTCTCATCACAACAACCCCTCCAACTTAGGTTAGACCAGGGGTGGGCAAATGTGGCTTTTTTACAACCTGTGGACTTCAACTCCCAGAATTCCTGAGATAGCCAAGCTGGCTCAGGAATTCTGGGAGTTGAAGTCCACAGGTTGTAAAAGAGCCACATTTGCCCACCCCTGGGTTAGACTAAGAGAGAATGATAGATGGAAGTCAGCAAATTATCCTTAGAACTTAATTGCAAGCAGTGTACGGGTAGTCCTTGAGTCATTTAGTGACTGTTCAAAGTTACCAAGGCACTGAAAAAAAATGATATGATCATTTTTCGCAGTTATAATCTTTCCAGCATCTTCATGATCATGTAAACAAAATTTGGATGTTTGGTAACTGGTTCATATTTATGACCTTTGCTATGTCCCATGATCATGAGATCCCCTTTTACATCCTTTTAACAAGCAGTGGGGAAGCCAGATTCACTTAACAACTGGGTTACTAACTTATCAACTGCAGTGATTCACTTAACAACTGAGACAAGAAAGGCATAAAATGCCCCAAAATTCACTTAACAAATATCTCATTTAATAACAGAAAACTTGTCCTCAATTGTAGTCATAAGTTGAAGAGTACCTGTATTTGTGTTTTATATATATATAAAATCATGGAAATCTGGACGGATAGACAGGCAGGCAGAAAGACAGACAGATGTGTGTGTGTGTGTTTGTGTGTGTGTGTAATGTGTGTTTTCTGAGGTTTTCGCGGGTGTTTGTAGGTCTTTGGTTATTTGGGTCTTCTCCCGCGTAGAATTGGAAGTGTCTTGGCGACGTTTCGACGAAGTCTCATTCGTCATCTTCAGGCTGGTGTTTTGCTCCTGGAAGCACGAAGCTGAGAACACCAGCCTGAAGATGATGAATGAGACTTCATCGAAATGTCACCAAGACACTTCCAATTTTACGCGGGAGAAGACCCGAATAACCAAAGACCTACATACAAACACCCGCGAAAATCTCAGAAAATATATATATATATATATATATATATATATATATATATATATATATATATATATATATATATATATATATATATATGCACATACACACACAAACATAAAAACATAGGTATTCAGATTTTCTTTACCATAGTTCAGCATTCAAAAACAGCTTTGTTTTTAATAATTCTGATCTGAACAATCCATGGAGATTACTGAAGAGCAATAATACTACAGGTTCAGGCGTTAAGAAAAATGCTTAACAAAACTTAATTGGCAGTAGGACACTCAGTTTCTATTTCTCTGCAATCATTAGTATTCTATTCTGTCCTATCCTATCCTATCCTATCCCACCCCATCCCACCCCACCCCACCCTATCCTAAAATTTCCTTTTAGAATGCAAACAATAAAGACTGCAACATTTTTAAAGAAAAGAATCTTTCTTATCTATCTATCTATCTATCTATCTATCTATCTATCTATCTATCTATCTATCTATCTATCTATCTATTATTACAAACTACTAGTTTTTTAAATAAACTTTAACACAAATTACTGGTTCATATTTCATTTTTTCTTTTCATCTGAGATTTTATTTTTTTCTTTCAATCTTTTATTCGACTGTTATTCTTTTGTACATGCATTGCAAACTATATTTAGAGGGCAACCTCATTTGCATTTGAAGTTAGCAACAAGAGGATTCAAAAGGCTAGCATTTAAGAATTATAATTTTTGAAATTATTAAAAAAAATTATTTTTGGAAGCTGAAAATGCTTGAAATGTTTAACTTTTAGATAAACTTTTAGAATTTTTAACATTTAAAAAAATATTTTAAAATTTTGAAAATGTTTGAAGGCTAACATCTTCATGGTGCACAGTGACTGGTTTCCGTGATGCTAGTGGGCTGTTTGATTTTTGAATCTCAGCCATTGACTGATTGGACATTTTGGCTGCCTGTGCCCTTTTGAGCGCCATCTTCAGGCTGAGGTTTGTTTTTGCAAGGAGGTGCTGCTGTTGTTTGGTGTCCCTTACACTGCAGACCACTCTGTCCAAAAGAGCATCATCTAGGTCCCTAAACTCACAATAGAGGGCTGCCTTCCGAAGGGCAGCAATGTATTTGTTGATAGATTCACCTTCAGCCTGATTCCGATTACGAAAAGCATGCCAACGTGCAATTTGGGCACATAATGACTCCGTAGCTTACTCTGCAGCATATCCCATGGTGCAGATTGAATGTCAATGGAGCGAGCAGAGCCCTGGCCATCTCAAAGATCTCTGGGCCACAGAAGTTTAGGAAAAATATCTTCTTCCTGTTGTCAGTGATCTTAGCAAAGTCATTTGCTTCAAGGAAGCAGTTGAAATGACCAAGGTAGGAATCCCATGTCTCAGAGGCTGTTGAATGGAGCAAAGGATAGTAATGCAACCATTATCCAAGGGACTAGTATGAGCCCCAGACAATTTGGATTTAGGCATCTGTGGCAGCAATTATAAATCAGTTCCGGTAATTCAGTTCTGAATGAGTCAGCTCGCAGTAATCAGCTTTTTACTGGCTCCGTTCCATTCATCCCACCTTCGTCACCAGTGTTAAGTTCTGGGCGAAGAATGGAGGTGAGGCCAGAGTTATCGCTAACAGCTTAGCTCAGTTTCTCAGTAATAGCTATATGTTGGTAACTGATGAAAAATCATAGTTCTTCCCATTTGCTAAATATCATCAATATTATTAATTTAAAAAACCCTTTCTAAAAGCATTTTGCTATCAGTAATTCCTTGCAGGTTATATATAATTTCTACTTCCCCATGGAAAGTGTTGGAGACAGTTTTGGTAAAGATAAAATATTCTGTTTCTTTATCATCACCTCAATGTGAGCACTTTTGTCCTACTTGAGTAGAGTAGGTGATGAAGTGATAAGAGCCTGATGATATAAGATACAAGAATGTAGGCCAAACGAACTGGATGGCTAAAACACTGATCCAGGAGAAGTCCAGAAACTTATCTCCTTAATGTTCTCTAAAATATTTTAATTCTACTCCTATGCGTTGTTTTTATTCCCCAACTCTTCTTCCTGATATCCACTGTATTTCACTTCTGTGATGTCACTATATTACAGTGACATTTATCTCAGATTCGGATACAATATCAAGACAGAAAAGAAAGAAAAGCAATCTTCCTGATATTTTTCTGACTTGTGCATAGTAAACTGACTCAGCCAATTGCAATTGCATCTGTGCAATTCTAATGCGGGACGGGGAGCAACTTGTTTGCCGCAATAATATCATATCAATATATTAGAGCAGGCATACTCAAACTATGCCCGCGGGCCACATACGGCCCACCAATACAAAGTATCCAGCCCGCGGAGTGGTGTGATTAAGCCCCGCCCCTCACCATGGATCTTATCTTCCAGTGAATCAGCTGGAAGGCCAGCTGAGGGCCAGCGGAGTGGTGATCTCACCAATGCAGCGTTGAAAGGTGGGCCTGAGCTTGTAAAGTACTGCTTTAAATTAAAAGTCTTTTTCACAGCCATGTGAACCAGGGCCGGTGTTTGAATAGGGGAGGGGGGTAATGCAATCTTGAAAAGCAGCTCTGGGCTTGTAAAGTACTGCTTTAAATTAAAAGTCTTTAAGGACAATTTAAACAAGAACTTAGGAAGGAGAAAGGCAAAAAATGGTGTATTAACTTGGCCATGCCCACCCAATCACATGACCATCTAGACATGCCCACCCAATCACATGACCACTTAGCCATGCCCACCCAGCGAGTCCGCCCCCCCCAACAATCTGAGGGATTGTGAATTGGCTCCCTGTTTAAAAAGTTTGAGGACTCTGTATTAGAGCCTTTTCAACCATACTTCTATTATTGTGTTAAATATTTTGTCACAGCAATAGATTCTTATAGTCAAATTTCAAACATGTCAAACATCAAACTCATTCTATTATATCATCATCATTTTAGCTATTGTCTATCTACTGCAGGATGAAGGCTTCTTCTGCATGTTTCCATCTTATACCATAGTATACCATACCATACTATACCATACTATACCATACCATTCCATACCACACCATAATATAAAATCCTATAATATCTTAAAAATAGAATACTACTCTCACATGAAAAATAATGATCTGTAAGCTTTGATCCTTAGGAATTTTGGTAGAAATGATCATCTATTTCCTTTGAAAGATAAGGAAGAAAAATCTAGATTAACATGAAATTTGGGAAATAAATATTTTTGTTGCACAAGACCTAGGAATGAAGCCAGTGAAGACAGGGACCGTCTATTAAAAGTTTTCAGTGGCTCTATGGGGATATGCATCAATTGTTATTCCAGTTAGCAAATAAAAGCATAATTTTACTACTACTACTACTACCAGTACTACAACTAATAATAATAATAATAATGTGCAAAGCAAACGAGTGAGAGATTTACTAACTGCCGTGAAAAACATTTTGACTTCCATCCCATCCAGCATACTATATGAAACCAACCAACTAATGTATAGCACAGCCACTATTATAACTGCACAATTGGTTATAAAATGCCAGAAAAGAAACCCACTGGAACACCAAAGTGGAAAATTCAACTTCAAAATAAAATAAAAAAACCACGAGGAGATGTCAACAGTTTGAAATACTTGAAAGATGGAAAACTGAAAACTAAAAAGCTGAAAAATAGTTTACACAAAAAATACAACCTGGAGGAAAAAACAATAACAGAAGTTATGGAAGAACTAAAACAATGTGTAATAGCAACAACAAAGAAAATTGAAAGATATGAAGGACGAATAAAACACTATCATGAAAATGTTTAGAAGAAACCAACACCTCTTCTACTGATCACTTGTTGAAAGTCAAGTCCATACTGATGTTCACCCATGTAAAGAAAAAACTTTGAACTTTTTGAAACAACTGTGGGGAAACCCAGTGAAACACGATAAAACTGCCTCCTGGATCAAAGATACTCAAAAACAAACAACATAAAACAAAATGGAAAATATTATAATAATTTATATGGTTGCACAACAAGTAAATTAGGTCAAGAACTGGAGTGCACCTGGCCTGGACGAACTGCATGGATACTAGTTAAAACACCTCCAGCCTCCATCACAGCATGGCCACTCAATTTGATGAAATGCTTCAAAATGCAACAAGTGAAGAATGGTTAACAGCTGGCTGAGCATACTTGATAATGAAAGATCCAGAAAAGGGCACAGAACTAAGCAACTATCACCCAATCGCTTGTCTGTCAACAGCATTCAAACTTTTTACAAGAGTATGGGGAAATTCAGTATTCAATTATGAATTGAGGAACAAAAGATCAGTTGCTCATTGACAAAATGGTACTTAAAAAATGGAAAATGAACAAGAACAAATTTAAATATGGCATGGATAGATTACAAGAAGGCATTTGACCCACCGCCTCACAGATGGATTAATGCCTGTCTGAAAAAATTTGGAATCAGCAAAGATATTTGTACATTTTTGAAAGCAAATATGCAAAAATGGAAAATAGTTCTAACAGCAAATGGGGAGAACATTGATGAAGTCAACATCAGTTGAGGAATCTTCCAAGGGGACTCACTTTCGGCAATATCGCATTAATTTCACTGACAATAATCCTACGAAACACAAAACTGGGCTACCAGATCTCAAGCCAACATGGCAAGATAAACCATCTACTATACATGGATGATTTAAAACTGTATGCAAAAAGCCACACTGAACTTGAATCAATACATCCACAAAGTGACGTCAATAGGTTGTACCTGCCAAGAAGAATATCCATCAGACTATAGAAGAAGAAACATGAAGTTTGAATGATTATGTGAACCAAAGTACAGAAAAATTGGTGCAGGCTGTGAAAATGGAGAACATTATAAAAACAACAGAAACAAAAGCAGAATATAAGGAAAAACAGCAGGATGGCAGATTAAATGGATGGAAAACCAAAGGTTTGCATGGTCAGTACTTGAAAACATTGAAAGAAAATGTGATAACAACTTGACAGGGGCATTGCTTAAGAGAGGAACTATCAAGAAAGAAACAGAAGATTTAATACTTGCTACTCAAGAACAAGCACTACAAACTAATGCCATGAAAGCAAGGATACAAAAATCTACTGACAGTCCAAACTGCCGACTTTGCATTGACAAAGTTGCAACTGTTTCACACTTAATATGTTAGTGCAGCAAAATTGTGCAAATGATTAAAAAGTTAGACATGATCGAGTTGCTAAATTAATCCCCTGGTCATTATGTAAAAAATACGCCCTACCTGTATCTGAAAAGTCATGTGAACATAACATGCCGTGGAAAAAGTAGTTGAAACTTAGATGGTGAAGATCTTGTGGGATTTTCGAATACTGACAAATCATCATCTGGAACACAACATGTCAGATATTATGGTTGTCGAGGGCCAAAACATACAATATATTGATATCGCTGTACCAGGAAATGACAGACTTGAAGAAAAGGAACTGGAAAATAATCATGAAATATCATGATCTGGCCATCGAAACTACATGGTTATGGATGAAACATGTAACAGTGATACCCATTGTCACTTGGCACTTGGTACCATGTCCAAGAATTTTACAAAATCTATCAAGAAATTGCAGCTTCCCGCAATAACACCAGTGGAACTGCAAAAAACGGTCCTACTCAGAACATCGTATATTTTGATACCTAGGACTCTGCCAGCAACCTACTGTATTTTCCTGCATATAAGACTACTTTCTAACACACAAAAATCTTCTCAAAAGTCGGGGGTCGTCTTATACGCCGGGTCTCATTCTCCTGTAACCAGGCAGACCAGCCCATAAGGCTCTGACAAGCCTTAAATGGCTCTGAGGAGGGTCGTCTTATACGCTCAGTCGTCTTATACGCTGGAAAATACGGGTATATCAACCATTAGCCAGTCAGTGGTATTTATGATATATTTTTAAATGTTCAGTTGACTGAGTCAATAAAATAACAACAACAACAATAGTAAAAAAAAAAGTCAGAATAATATACTATGATTGGTGGAGGATTAACAGTGTGCAGTTAAAGTTTGCCTAATTTTATGCACAGCATAGCAGAATTTGGCTATACTCAAAAAAATTACTTCACACTGATCTAATAACAGTAGTTGCACATGAAAAAGGTCAATTTTCCCAGATATTTTATTAGATAAAATTGAGACTATGACTCCTTATAGAAGATACATTATAGTAGAATACGAGCTATAGTTTCAGTTACCCTTTGTCCAGAGGGCACAGTTTCAGGTCATATGTATTTTTTTGTATCGGTCCTGCTGTGGGAAGTACGTTGCAAAGTGCTAAGGTTAATGCCTTTGGATTTTGGGGATACATGTTTGATATAAATATCTTGCTGCTTTTAAATGGGTAGTTTGATTGCTCAAATTGCATTTTTGGGAAAAGCAGCCCAATCTTATTAGATTTCCAGATCTTTAATACATGGTTTAAGTGCACTAAGCACATACTCATACCCCATCATTAAAAGCACTTCCCTGGAGAGACCAAGATACTGGAGTTTTTGTGAGATGGTCCTCAACTATATTGATTTGAAATTGTCTTTTATAAGGAGAGAACCCGGTAAAGAAAAGGAGTAGTTTTAACCAATGTACAAAGGTGTAAATCCATGCACCTGTTTCTCCATCCTTAGTACTGTATTTGAGATGCAGTGCATTACCTGAAATATGGGTTCTAGGAATTTGGATTGCAACCTTTGCAGAGGAATAAAAGAGGATTAAGGTCCCAACTGAGCACCAAAGAGTAATTGTGCACTAACCTTAGCTCGATATATCTTCAATGCTGCTAGAATATATGCCTCTCTGGAAAAATAAAAAGATTCAATTGCTACTGCTGGTGGGGGTGGGGGTGGGGGGGCATAGTATGATGTGCACTGCATTTAGTGCACGAAGCAATAACCGTGTATTAAATGTACTGCCTCCTTTGGAGGAATATGAGATATAATATCCACATTGTTTGATTGTCTCAGAGAGATTACATCTCTCTGAGATCTTTACTTAATAGCAATCTTGCCAAATAAGACTACCAACTCCCACGAAGTTTAATTTGGGATATATATACTTTTGAACAGAAAATGGAGCTCTTCAGTAGTTTTTAGTGTTCACTCATAAAGATGCAACAGTCCTTTGGGTAAAAAAAATGTAAAAGATCAGAAACTATCTGTTCTGTATATTCTGTTTATTCTGTTCCTGTGATGTTCTTTCTGATGTGATAGTTAAAAGAAAGAGTGTTATTCATCATACAAGAAAACTCTCTGTAGAGCAACTTCAACCTAGTATTTCTTTTAGAGTCATGAAAGGTATTTGTGTTTTTTTGAAAAAAAATATAAAAAATAGCATCAAAATAGTTGTATATTCTATATCAAAATCTATATTATAATTACCTGTATTTTCCATTAAAGGGCTGTGCTTTTTACTGGGGATTTACTTCTTGGTTTGCTTACTACATCAACCACCCCCAGTATACTCCTCCATGTAAGTAGAACAGAGGGATGTGCTTAAGTAATAGATCTAGATAGCATTTTTTTGTCATTTTCTCATGACTGGAAGTGATTCACTTTTGCATTGGCATTTTTTAAAAAAATAACTTTTACAGTTAAAAAATACATATTTTTATAAACATTTGCTAGCAGAGGAACTCCGTCCCATGCTTTGTCTCTGTCTGATATTCCTAATGTGGGAAAGCAATATAATTGGGCGATGCTACTGCATAATGTTTTGATGTAGAGGCCATAAATATTGTAACATAATTACAGATGGAGAAACATAGTTGATCTCTCTGAACTGATCCAGTCTGTGGTCCATCATGGGGTGGGGTCTGGGCTTCCCATCAGATATTTAACAGCTTAATTGGTTTATTCCAAAATAGTATGACTGAAATGGACTAATCCAATAAACTGTAGGAAATCTGTAGCAGAATAATAATTATTTATGTAATATAGATCAGTATTTTTGTTTCCTTTTGTTGGGTTAAATATGTAGAAATATATTGAGTTAAATATTGTAAATTAAGCATTTGTTTTTGAATACATATCGATGCACAAATCACAGTAATATCAAAGAATTAAGTTTCCAAACAGACAAAATCCTGTGAATTATATATTTATTATATATTATTGAAGATACTAAAATGTTTCTCTAGTATCTGCAATCATCTAAGACTAATGTATGGTTTTATATATTTTCTAGCATTTGGAAACAAGCAAGTTTCTTTTGCTACCTTTGGATTTCTGGTAAGTAGAGGCAAGAATAAATATGAGTGTGGAAAATATCTAATATATATATAAATGTCTTTAGGGGAATGACACATGTGGACGATTTTTTTAAAGGTTCCTTTGAAGGCCCTATGTTTTATATTATCTAAATTTGTTTCTGAATTGAAACTTAAAAGCTGCCATTCTAATGTTGGTATCAAAACTATAGTAGTTGGTCATGTAAGTTTTTTAAACCAAGAAAAATGATATACTATATACAAAGAGTTTATTCATAAACTGCAACGTCTTAAGGTTAGAAAGTTTAAATTTGCTAAGTCAGGAAAAATCAGGGTGATTGCAAGCCATGCAGCAGACAGCAAACAATGCTTAGCTAATTACATGCATTTATCTTTATAAGTCACAACATAAGAACCAACTGCATAAATCAGGGATGGTTCCAAATGAGACTCTTGTTTTGAAATCACTGTGCGGCCATCCTTAATAGAATTTTATCAAAGGCCAAGATGACACTGTCTTCCATTTGGAACATTAGCTTATTTTCTCATGTTTAATCCATTTTACCTTCTCCTTACCCCACTTTTTAAACAGGAAAATGTACAGCCTTACAAGTGTTGTAATTCATAGTCTAACATATTTTTGGTTGGAATTTTTATTCATTTAAGATGGGAACCCTCAACGTATTTAATGCTAAATGCTACTTAATTCTGGGGCCAGGCACACTAGCTATTGACAGCTATATATTAGAAAGCATAATATTTAATAATAACAGCAGTGAGTACTCCATAAATCACTAGTAAAGAAAGCCTAGAGGACACAGATCATGTTGTTACTGTAGGAAAATTGTTATATTTTGTAAAGAACATATTTATTTTTCTTTATATTCTTGACAGCCATATTCTTGAACAGTATGAGAATATAAATAGGGCTTGCCTGCTTTTTGTTAACCCAAATTTACTAGGCTCTCCAGATAATATACCAACAGGTTCAGTGGTGGTTTCAAAAATGTTTACTAACGGTTCTGTGGGTGTGGCTTTGTGGGCGTGACTATAAGGATAAATCTCCATTCTCACCCCACTTGAGGGAAAGGTTACTGCAAAATTCCCATTTCTTCCCGATCAGCTGGAACTTGGGAGGCAGAGAATAGTTGGGGACGGGGCCAGTCAGAATTTTTACTACCGGTTCTCCGAACTACTCAAAATTTCCACTACCGGTTCTCCAGAACTGGTCAGAACCTGCTGCAACCCACCTCTGAACAGGTTACAAAATTATACTGTCCAACTGTACAAAAAATTGAATACATTTGAAATATTTTGCAGGTATGTGAAGCTGGAAGTCATTTTATCAATGTGGCTTTGGTTCATCAAAACCAGTCAGGTTTGTAGTTATTTTTCAGTTCCTAACTTTTAATATTTTTCATAGCATTATTCTTGATGTTTGGGAAATAGTTTGAGTATTGTAAATTACCTTATGCAAACAGAGAAGTGGCCAAAGACAGTGTTTCTTTCTGGTTCTCTAGCATCTTCTCTTAATGTTGGCAGGAGGCCTACTAATTGAAAATGTTCTCTTGTAGTTCTCTTGTACTTCCTGATCTTGAAAATGTTCTCTTAATTAATAATCATAGTTAATACTGTTGAGCAAGGTGCCACTTATTCTATACCTGTATTTGATTTTTCCAGTCTATGTGCAGGAGATTTTTTTTTCTCATCATCTTATGGTAATATTGTTACTTTAAACAAGTACACATTCATAATGCACATTCTACTCTGACAGCGTTAAACTTAAATACTTTGAATGAATATAGTTTCTTTCCCGGAATCCTGTATAAACTTATAAAATGGAGGAGAATCTTTTGAATGTCCATCCAAGCTATGGGAAATCACAATAGTTAAAGAACAGTTGGAATTGAATTAATTTTATAACATAAATACCTGAATATAAAATAAATTTATAATGGAAATACTTTTTCTGTAAATGAAAGTAGATATGCATACAATGAAATAAATCTCTTCTAATTCATGAACTCAATATTTTCCCTTTTTTTTCCAACAGGAAATAAAGTATCTTTTCCAAGTCCAACACTCAATCCTTTCACATGGATTTTTATACTTGTTTCCTGTCCAAATTACACATATGAGGTATCCTTCCTTCTTTCTTTCCTTCCTTTCTTCCTCCTCCCTCCCTCCCTCCCTCCCTCAAAACAATTGATTGTTAAAATGGTCAATATTTTATCAAAAAGTGCTTACAGTAGTTTAATAATGGAAGAGAATATTGCTAATGATGATGTTATCTATTTTGGTAAAGAAAATAATTAAGTTTGGAGAGCACCAATGATTCCATAGTAATAATATTCAAGTCTTGATTATGCAGTCAATTTACATTCCCATCAATATGCCAGTCATGTTTTTCAAATGACTGATAATTCTTTTCATTTTCCCTCCTCCTTTAACTTTCTGGAATGGCTCCATTAACAATGAGCCTTATAGTGATCCTAGTTCTTCTGCTTTTGGTCTTTTTGCCTTCTACTCATTAGATTATTCCCACATGTCAAAGACCACACACCATGACATTTGGGTGGCCTGCCAGCATTCACCAACACCTGACAATACTTGTTCTCAAAAACATGCCCCACTCTTACTTGATTTTTAGAGGCTGTTGAGGTTTCACAAGAATGTGGTGTGATCTTGCACTATCTCTGGAAATCACACTAGAGGGCTAACTTCTTGCATACTCTGCAGCTTCTGAGAATTGGGCAAGAATTCACACAATTTTTGGAGGCTGCAAAGGTCACAGAAGAGCATTTTCTGAAGTTGTTTCAAAAACAAATGCCTTGAGTTACCCAGGGCAGCTTCAGCTATGCTACAGGGATCTGTCAATACAAAAAGAATACAAAAAGAACATTGCCTTAATGTAAACATGAAAAATGTGACAGATCTTAAGGGTGCTGGGTCATGAAGGCAATTGCACTATTCTCCAAGACATGTCAGTCTTGGAGAATGATGTGAGATGGCCTTTTGGTTGGAAATGGGGGTGCTAGGAATGGCGTCAGAATAACAATAGACCACCCTTATAGATAAATTGCTGTCCTGTATCTTCTTAATAGTTCCAGTGACACAGAGCACCCACAACCTCTGGTTAATTGTTCTCATTGTTAGAAAATTTCTCCTTAGTTCTAAGTTGCTTCTCTCCTTCCATCCATCGTTTCTTTCTTGCCTTCTGGTGCTTTGGAAAATATGTTGACCCTCTCTTCTTTGTGACAGTTCCAATATTTGTGGAACTGCTATGATGTTACCTCTAGTCTTTCTTTTCACTAGACCAAACATATCCAATTCCTGCAACTGTTCTTCATGCTTTAGACTCCAGCCCCCTAATAAACTGAGTTGCTCTTTTTGCACTCTTTCTCAACATATTTTTTATAATGTGGTGACCAAACATGGATTTAGTATTCTAAGTAAGATCTTACTAAGGGTTTATAAAGAGGTACTAATAATTCATGTGATCTTGATTCTATCCCTCTTTTTTGGCTGCTGCTGCATGCTGCCAGTTCATTTTTAAGTGATTGTCCACTAGCACTCCACAATCCTCCTTGCAGTTCTTATTATTGAGCCAGACACCCCTACTCTATATCTGTGCATTTGTTTTATGATTTTTTTTGCCAAAGTATAAAACTTTACTTTTCTCTTCATTGAATTTCATTAAGGACTACTTGTTGACCGTGGTTTGTCATCCAATTACAATTACTGTATTTTTCAGAGTATAAGACGCACCAGAGTATAAAATGCACCTACATTTTAGGGTTGTTTTTTTTAAGATTTTTTTTTTATTTTTTAGACAAGCACACATACAAACATACAATGTATTTTCTTTGAACAGAGTATTTGGCTGGTTCCCAAATTTAAACAGTGTTCAGTCATTTCAATTAAATTTACAATTTTGCATATTTCCTTTTTGCCATATTTATTCCTCATCAATTTTTAAAAAAAAACCAATATTACCCTTCATTCTCATCTCTAATCTTAATCAAATTCAATTTTTTCCCTTCTATTCTATAGTATACCCCTTCCCATTGTCATCTATTTTTATATCCATCCTCACATTGGTTAATTATTTAATATTACAATTGTTTAATACAAATTCAACATTTTTATATAAATCAATTAGTTATAACTATCTTTTTTGTATATTAATCAATATGAACACGAATATTCCAGTTATTTTCATGCAATGCAATTTCTTACAAATCAATTAATTATATTTACCAATAATAATAAATCAAATAATTTTCCCTATATAACCTCCAAACCATAACTTAACCATTTCTGCTTTCAGCACAATATACAATTAATAGCATCTCAATTATTACAATTCCCCAGTTAAATAGACCTTTTTTCCTTTTGTGTTTTAAAATCTTGAACTCTCCTCTTTGCTCTAAATTTCCCATTGTTTGCACCTACCTTTTCTGGTGAGCAAAAAGAAAAAGAAATCTCTGTCCCTGCCTCATTTTGTCACATTGCAGCAGAGCCTGCTTTACTTTCAGTTTCGTTTCAGCTAGGGGGAAAAAAAACTTCTTCAGCACTCTTTGCAGCAAGCAAAGAATTTGCAAAACAAGAGCTTGCAAAAGAGCCTATGCAAAACAGCTGAGAACAAATCAGCTGACAGTCGGAGGTCCATCTAATCAACTTGTGCTAATTAGCCTATAATGAAACTGAATGGGGCTGTTTTTTCTTGCTGTTTGCTTGCAAAGAGGTAACTGCTGGGAGGCAAAGGCCAAAGGGTGGGACCAGTGGGTGGGCAGGGCTACATTCGGTGTATAAGACGCACCTAAATTTTCACGCCCTTTTGGGGAATAAAAAGATGGGTCTTATACTCCGAAAAATACGGTACAAATCTCTATGGTGGTGATATTAACCAAGAAGCAGGTTGTTATGTACTTTGTCAAATGCTTTACTGAAATCGAAGTAAACTACTATGTCCGCTGCATTTCACTCAGTAGTGAGATTCAGCCAGTTCACACCTATTTGGGAGAACCAGTTGTTAACTTTCTAAGCAGTTTGGAGAACCAGTTGTTGGAAGAAATCTCCTTTTGTTTTATTTTTCCACTTTACACAGCTAATCCTGTAAGGAAGGCAGGAAGTAAACATTCTGGTGTTGTTTCTAGCCTAATCTTTATTGCCCTGCTTACAGAAACTGCTCTCTCGTTAACCCTTATTACATTGTAATAGCTAAGACAAAGCGCCCATCAAAGTGAGTGATGTTGAGTTGGTCACGCCCACACAGTCACATGACCACCGAGCAATGCCTACCCAGCTGGTCATTAGGGCAGAGAACCAATTGTTAAATTATTTGAATCCCACCATTGATTTCACTGATCCACTAATTTAGGCACTTTGTCAAAGAAGGGAAGTAAGATTTGTTTGGCATGATTTGTTTTTGGCAAACCTGTGTTGGCTTCTGATTACAACTTTGCTTGCTTCTATGTTTTATCAAATCTGTTGCTTGATTATGTTTTTCAAGATCTTCCCAGACTGATTGGTCTGTAGTTTCTTGGATAGGTTTTTTTCCTTTTTTTTTCCAAATATTTTTTTATTTCTAAACAAAGCAAAACATAAAAACATCATCATTCCATACAATTACAAACAGTGTATTGGTCGGTTTGTATTCTTTTGTGCTCCCTCCTCTCTTCAACACATCACTATTTTAAGGTTATTTTCATATATATATAAAAGAAATTCACTTAATTTATCTCAACATCCACTTATTTCATGTTTATGTCCATTTTTTATTGTCCATCCATTGATAAAATAAATCCTATATCAAATAATATTGTTTATCTTCCTGCTCTCTTATTTCAAATGTCAATTTACTCATTTCAGCACAGTCCATCATTTTCTTAATAATTTCTTCATCAGTAGGTGTCCTTTCTCCTTTCCAATTTTTTTGCAAATACAATTCTAGCTGCTGTTAAAAGGTTCACAATTAAATATTGCAAGTCTTTATAATATGCCTCTGGTAAGATCCCTAATAAAAATATCTCTGGTTTAAGATCAATATGTGTCTTAGTCATTTTTTCCAACCACGTGTGTGTGTTGGTCCAATATTTCCTTGTATCTCCGCATGTCTCCCACATGTGGTAATAGATCCTGGAGTCTGATGACACTTCCAACACATCTCCGATTTATTCTGGAACATTCTGGCTATCCTCGTCGGGGGTAAATGCCACCTGTCAAACATCTTATACAAATTCTCCTTATAAACTGTAGACATTGTCATTTTATAATTATGTGACCACAATTTTTGCCATTTCTCTAAATCAATCCCATAACCAAAATTTTCCCCCACACTATCATTGTTTCTTTAACTTGTTCTTCTTCCAGTTGTACTTCTAACAAATATCCGTACAACTTTTTAATTATATGGTCATCAGAGCCCATCAAAATCTTATCTAAATTAGTCAAGACATTATAAAAACCTTCTTGTTTGAGATCTTCTCGATATCTGGAAATATTTGCATATATGAAAACCAATCCATCTCATATCCCTGGTCTTCTAATTCCTGCTTTAATCTGAGTTTGCCCTTTTCATCCAAAATTCACTATATCTAATAATTTGTTCCCTTTTAAGTATTACTGGATATGAAAAAGCTTCAATTGTAGATATCCAGGTTGGAATTTTCAAATAATGATATTTTTTGACCTTCTCCCAAGTCAATCATAAAGCTTCATGTATCTGATGTCTTCTAAAATACTCTTGTATTTTTGTACCTTTGTACCATAAAAAGGCGTGTCACCCCATCAACAAATCAGATCCCTCCAAATTCAATAATCTAGAATTTCTCAAAGTTATCCATTCTTTAGTCCACGTTAAACTTGCTGCTTGATAATACAATTCAAAATTAGGCAAACCAAAACCACCCCTGGCTTTAGCATCTTGTAACAGTTTTAATTTTATTCTCACCTTTTTCCCTTGCCAAATATATTTCAATATCATTTTGTTTAAATCTACAAAAAATTCCTTACCCAACTTGATTGGAATTGTCTGAAATAGGTACAAAATTCTAGGCAGAATATTCATCTTAACAGTTGAGATCCTACCAATCAAAGATAACTGCAAATTGCTCCATTTTGCCAAGTCTTGCCCTATCTGTTGTTTAAGCTTATTATTGTTATTTTCTTTGAGTGCGCTACACCTTGGTGTTAAGTCTATCCCCAAATATTTTAGTTTGTTTGTAACCTGCATTTTTGAAACCTCCATCAATTCTTTTTTCTTTTTCAACATATTTTTAGTCGTTATCTTCGTTTTATCTTTATTAATTTTCAAGCCAGCTACTTTACCAAATTCTTCAACAGTTTCTATCAATTTATTTATTGTTTTAATGGTTCTTCAATGATAAAGACCAAATCATCTGCAAAGGCTTGAAATTTATATTCTTCTTTTCTAATTTTCATGCCTTTTATCTCCTTTTCTTCTCTGATGCATCTATTTAAAACTTCTAAAGTCAATATAAGCAACAACAGCGACAGCGGACATCCTTGTCTAGTGCCTTTTTCTATTTCAATGGGATTGGTCAGTTCTCTATTTATCATCACTTTTGCCGTCTGTTTAAAATAAATAGCTTCAATTGCCAGTATAAATTTCCTACCAAAACCGATATTTTCCATTTGAAGTATCATAAATCGCCAATTAACATTGTCAAAAGCTTCTTGTGTGTCTAAAAATACCAAAGCCATCTGTTTTTCAGGATGTGCTTCATAATACTCTAAGGTATCCAAAATTATTCTTATATTATCTCTAATTTGTCTTTTTGGTAGGAATCCATTTTGATCCACATGTATAAAATTGTTCAGATATCTCTTAAGTCTCCCTGCCAATATTGAAGCAAAAATTTTATAGTCTGAATTTAGCAAGGATATAGGCCTGTAATTTTTGATTTGTTGTGGGTCTGTGTCTTCTTTGTGAATCAATGTAATATATGCCTCAGTCCATGATTTAGGTATTTCCTTCTTTGTCATCACTTCATTCATCACCTCCAATAATGGAAGGGTCAAGGATTCTTGTAATGTCCTGTAGTATTCAACTGGTAGACCGTCAGGCCCTGGTGCCTTCCCATTCTTTTGTTTCTTGATTGCTTCTGTTAACTCCATCATCGTTATATTTCTTTCCAGCATCTCCTCCACATCTTTACAAATCCAAGGTAGTTTTGCCTCTTATAGATACTTTAGCAATTTTTCCTCCTCTATTGCCTCTCTTTTATATAGTTGTCTATAAAACTCTTGTATTATCTTCCCCATCTCTTTATTTCCAAATTTACTTTGCCCTTGTGGATCGACTAGATGTGTTATTTTCCTCTATTCTCTTTCCTTTTTCAATTTATAAGCTAACCATCTGCCTGGTTTATTTGCATTTTCAAAGTAGTTTTGTTTGGCGCTTCTTATTTTTTGGGCTAATTCTTCTTTCTCCAGTAGATCCATTCTATGCTTTATTGTATACATTTTGATTTTAATATCCTTCTTGTGTGGATCTTTCTGGAGTGCCTTTTAATGCCTTTTGTAATCCTCAGTTAATAATTTTGACTTTAGTCTCTTTTTTTGCATTCCTTTTCCTTGTGAAACCTATAATTATTCCTCCAGCATATGCCTTCATTGTATCCCATCGGTTTTGTATCGATGTCTCTTCTTTCTTATTTTCTTTAAAAAAGAAAGCCAAGTCGCTTTCCATTTTCTGCGCAAAATATTGCTCTTTTAATATTGTATTATTTAAAGTCCATCTAGATCTTCTTGTTCGTCCTTTCCAAGATATTATCACTGGATTATGATCCGCCCATAAATTGGCTTCTATTTCCACATAGTCTATATTCAGCAACAAATCCATTGTTGTCCATATCATATCAGTTTTTTTCCTCTTTTTTGAAGATGGGAACCACATCAGCTCTTTTCCAGCCCTCTGGTAGTTCCTCGGTGCTCCAGGATCTTTGAAAGATATGGTTCAATGGTTCTAAGATCACATCTGCCAGCTACTTCAGATCTCTGGCATGTAATCCATCAGGTCCTGGTGATTTGAACTTATCTAGAGTGGTTAGGTGTTCTCTTACCATTTTCTTACTTATTTTCATTTGTATTCTTAGTCTGTATTTTATTGTTATGTTCTTGGTAGGTTGGGCTTATTATCTTTTTGCGCAAAGACAGATGCCAAGAATGAATTAAACAGCTCTGCTTTCTCTCTACTGCCTATTTCTTTCTTGTCATCTTCTCTCATTAGTGGACCGATTGTTTCCTTGACCTTTGTTTCTTGTTTTTTAATATGTTAAAAAAAAATTATTATTTGCGAGTCTTAGCTTTCCTGACTTCATCTTTCCAAGTGCAGGCTATTTTTTGGTATTTTGCTTTAGTAATATGTCCCTCTTTCCATATTTTGTACCTGTACTTTTTGTCTTTCAGTTTATGAGAGAATTCTTTGTATAGTCATGCTTGTTTTTCAGTGGTTTTGAGCTCAAATGGGCTTTTGTAATTCTATATTTCAGAGTTTTCCAAGCTTCTTGAATTGTTTTCCCCTTTAAGATTTTAATCCATTGAATCCTTCACAAACTCTCTGTAATTTTTTTAAAATCAACTCTTTTAAAGGCTGAGGCACTGATTATGTTCTATTGTTTGTATTTGCATTATATTGAATTTCAATATGACAGGGTCACTCTTACCCAAAGTTCCAGCAACTTTAATCCTCTCTATCATTTCTTCTCTGTTAGTATAAGATTCAGTAAAACTGTTCCTCCAATTCCTTCCTCTACCTTTCAGATGACAAAGTTGTCATCTAGATTATTCAGGAACCTGTTTAATCTCCCACTTTTTGCAGAATTTGTTTCCCAGTTGATATCAGGGTAGTTAAATTTTCCCATTATTACTGTGATAGTGATACTTTGTTAACTGGTTAGCAAAAAGTTCATCTATTACATCTGCTTGGTTGGTTGGCCTGTAGTATACACCCATGGAAATGTTATTTCTTTTTCTTTATATATTGACCCATATGCATTCTAGGAGGCTTTCATTCTGGGTTTTGTGCATCTCTGTAAAGATGTAGTGATCTCTTGAATATAATGCAACTCCACCTCCTCTTTTGATGGGTCTATTTCTTTTGAATAGTTTGTATCCTTCCATCAGTATATTTCACTCATCCATTTCATTCCACTAAATTTTGATAATGGTAACTATATCATACTTGCCATTGTGTACTAGTATTTCAAGTTCATTTTGTTTCTCAAACTTCGAGCATTTGAATATATAAATCCTTTAAATCCTTTATGGCTGATTGTGGGTAGGCTTCCTATATCTGAGTTTTTCTTCCTTCCCATCTGTCAAGACTAACTTGAACTTTCAGCTATATTCCACTTTGTTTGCAGCTTCACAAAGGGGTGGTGGTGGTGGTGGAGTGGAATGCAAGGGTGGGGGAAATGGCATCCAAGCATCATCAATTCCTGTGAGACATTGCTCCCACTCTCAAGGACACCCAGAGCAGATATCACAGTGCAATCATCTGGTTTCCAAAACAAAATGAACAAAAGTGATTGTTGGATGTAATGACTGTGGGTGGCTCATGGGAAGAGGGGAAATGAACTATGTGTGCATTTGCACAGAAAGCTCAGAGCTGGTTTCATTTCTTCTGTGTCAATGTGGATTTATTCAGTAAAGTTTATACTCTTGGTAAAATAATGTCCCAGGAGTTTCTTTTTCTGGATTTGCCAACTGGACAGTTGACTTTAAACCAACTCTCTTGGAAGAAGCCTACCTGGACCTGACTGTCGGCAACTGACAAAGGAACAGAAGGGGATGTGAAGCCAGGGAAGCCAGAGCAACAACCCATGCTAAAAGGGAAAAAGCAATGGAAGGACTGTATTTCGGCCCCAGGGGCCGGTGGGTGAGCTATGTGGGAAAGGTAGCTGAAGCAGAGAATCAGCCTATCCTCCCCTGAAGTCATGATGATCCAGAGAGGAACTGGAAGGCTAGGTGAAGAGCTGAGCAGAATGATCCAACCAAGTGGAAGTTCCTAGCCGCAGCTGCAGTCCATTGATTGATCAGCTGAGGCAGAAGGTCTGGGGAGCCATCTCACTAAAAGTATGGTCACAGGAGTTTGAGCCATTAAACCATTGCCTCTCCTCCTCTCCTGCAGCTGATGGTGCCAATCTCACCTGAGTCAGTGGGAGCCCTCACAAGGGACAATGGCTCCATCCCAGCTGCAGCCACATTGAGGGGGCAGGCATTGGCACACGCAGCCCCAGCGGCAACTAGTATATCCATTCAGGTTCCCCTGGCTGTAGTGGGGTTGCCCCACCTGGATATGTCCTAATGCAAGAGTACCAACTGCCTATCTCCCTTACCAGTCCAATTCAATGGGCAACCCAACAACTTGGCTTACTTCATGACTCAAGTCTGGAACTACATGGAGCACCATGAAACGATGAATCCAGATGAGCATACCTAGGTCAATGCCATTATGTCAAACCTGGAGGGGGATCCAGCAGGATAGCTTGTGTCTCTCCATGTCAAGGGAGCTCCAGAGCTGTAAGACAAGGATGTAGATGTTGTGAGACAGATCTGAAGACCCCACAGCAGCCCAGTGTGCAGAAATCTACATCCTTTCCCTGCAGTAAAGCAAGTGGCCGGAGGCAGAATACATCCAAGATTTTCATAGCCTGGCAGCTCACCTAAGAGACTGACCCAAATATATGCTGTTCTACCTTTCTGGGAGGGGCTGAACAAGGAGCTGTATCACAACTGCCTGCCTGGGTTGTGTATGCCCCATGACCTTCCAGCATGGTACCAATTAGCCACAAATGTGGAGCTTGAACTGATGGAGTACCAGGAGCACGTTTCACATGAGAACCAGCCCCACTGAATGCTCAAGAGACGTCCAATGCTCCTTGGAGGCAGAGAGGGTGGATCCCCTACCAAGAGGGACAAACCCTGCTGGATCCTGGGACCATATTTCTGATGTGGGAAGGACATTTGGTATCCTCCTCAGGAGTAAAGGGGGCCCTTATGGCCTTTTGGGACTCGGGGTTTACTCGGTGCCTAATTAGCCTTCAGACAGTGGAGAAACTAAGATTGAGGCTAAGGAAATTAAAGCAACCCATATGATTCTCCTATTAGATGTCTCATTTATGGGAGGGGCACCAGCAACGTGTCTAATGGAGCCAGTGATCGTCAGGGCTGGGACTCACATAGAGACTATTCATTTTATTTGGCTTCTGGAATGATAAGACCATGGTCCTAGGACTAGCTTGCTTGAAGAAATGGAATCCATCAGTAGATTGGGACAGCAACAAGTGGCAAATAAGGAAGAAAATGGCTAGCCAGCAGGGGCCAGCAAAAACGCTGAACGCCAATTAGGAGTCAACGAATACCTTTAAAGGAAGCAAGAAGTTAGAGCTGCTCATTCTTTGAGAACTGTGACCTAACAGAGGTGAAAGGGAATCAGACATACTCTCACCGTTCCACAGACAGTGCTATTGAAATCTTCCCAGGTACTAATTTACTTAAGCCAAAGATATATTCCATTATGCCAAGGAAGATGAAGGAACTTCGGGGGATCATAGACAAGAAGTTAGCCGGGGGATTTATCCAGCCAGTAAAGTCAAGGATAGCTGCCCCTTAATTTTAAAGACAAGAAAGATGGGTCTTTCAGATTATGCATAGATTACAGAGGTTTAAATTCATATGCATGACCAATATGTATCCCCTCCCCCTCATGAATGACATGCTAGGCTACCGAGCCAAAAGGAAGATCTTTATTAAGCTGGACTTAAGGGAAGCCTATTACTTAGTGAGGATTAAAGAGATGGATGAGTGGAAAACTGCATTCAACTGCCTTCTGTGTTGCTATCAATTTCGGATGATGCCATTTGGACTCCAAGGGGCACCAGCAGTATTCATACAATTAATAAATGAATTCCTGCATGAACACCTGTACAAAAGGGTGCTGGTATAATTGGATAACATTCAATTTATATTGAAGACCATGTAAGGCTAATGAGAGTAGTACTTGCGAAGCTGCGCAAAGCCCAGCTATATGCAAAGCAATCTAAATGTGACTTCCACAAGACCAGTTTAGACTACCTGAGGTACCACAACTCCAAAGGTAGGGTGGAGATGGACCTGAGAGCAATCCTGGATTGGAAGGGCTCTCGAACCAGGAAGCAGTTGCACAGCTTCCTGGGATTCATGAACTTTTATTTTTCCCAGTGGTGAAATCTAAAAATTGTTGCTACTGATTCTGTGGGCGTGGCTTAGTGGGCATGGCTTGGTGGTCATGTGACCAGGTGAGTGTGGCTAACTTGATATCATATACGTTACTCACTATTAGAGCCAGGAGCTGCACATTCTGAAGCACATTCCGCCCTTCTGAAGCCCCCATGCTTTGAGTTTCCCTCTGCCATCTGGCTTGACTGCCCAAGCAAATCTTGGAGCCTTCTCTTGCCCTGCTCTCCATCCCGGAGGGCCGTGCATCCCCAGTGGCCAATCCTCCATACAAACCACCCACCCCATTTCTGCAAAGGCAGAGCCTCCCCCCCCCCGCAGGGCGATCCAAAGAGGGGAGGGGGATACTGCAGAAAAGGCCGCCTTCCATGCCTCCTGTGTCAGCTCCATGGGGCTTGGGTCTCCAAAGCAGCCCACTGGATTCCCACCCAGCCACCTGCCTGTTCTCTTTTACCGCTGCTGCCCCTCCAGGAACTCAGCCTGTGGAGTCCAGTGCTCTGGGGGAAGTAGGCTTAGCCACGCTGCTGCTTCCCAGTGGTGAAGAAACAGAGTGAGGGGAGAGGGCCAGGCCTCGCTGTGCCACCGCAGAGCCTGGAGCACTTTCTCTTTGGCCTGGGCAGCGACACTTACCCAGGCAGACCAGTACGGGTAGCCCTTCATTTT
This sequence comes from Coluber constrictor foxii, assembly GCA_038048745.1. NCBI lineage: Eukaryota > Metazoa > Chordata > Lepidosauria > Squamata > Colubridae > Coluber > Coluber constrictor. The sequence goes on from CM075961.1 coordinate 89,809,621, forward strand.
GGCACTCCCTTGCCTGCCGCCATCGTTCTCATCGCCCTACTTTCCCATCTGGCTGCAGACATCTGCCTTCCCAAAGCAACCTCCCGAAGCAACCCCACTACCGTTCACTTTCGTTTCGCAGTGGGAGGAGGAAGAAAGCAAACTGCAGCAGTGCGATGGTGCCCTGGGATGGCAGGCATGACCCGAGGCAGAGGGGAAGGCAAGCAGGCAGCCGGTGGACAAAGGCCCCACAGAGGCCAAGCGCACAAGGCCCCAAAGGCAAGCAAGCCTCTCTATATCCTTCCAAGGAGCCAAGCGCAGCAGGTCTCCCACCTCCCTCGCCACCAGTGTCATCCTTACCTTCTAGATCCTCTGCCAGCGTATTCAAGATGCCCAAGAAAGGCAGCGTGTTGGTAAGGCTGACAGCAGGTGGCCCTTGGTGGAGATGCAGCCGCTGCTCTGGGGCTGAGAGGAGTGAGAGCACTGCAGTGGTGCTCTGGGAGGGCAGGCAGATGACCTGGTCCTGGGGCTGCTGCAGATGTCCTGGGGCAGCCCAGCAGCGGTGTCTCCACCAAGGGCCTCCCACCCACCCACTCACTAGCCAGCCCGGACTGGACACCAATGCTGGAAGTCAAGCAGGCATAGGAGACTGCCGGAAAGGCAGCGTGGAAGGCAGGTAAGCATGGCAGGGCTGCGGGGAAGGGAGTTGGCTGCTAGCTCCCTTCCTCACAGCCCTGCTATGCTTGCCTGCCTTCCACATGGCCTTCTGCTTGTCTGCCTTTGCAAGCTGGCCACCAGGATGCTGGGAAGGCAGCATGGAAGACAGGCAAGCATGGCAAGGCTGTGGGCCATGAACTGGTTCAGGGGCATGGGCAGCCAGTAATTGCTACTGGTTCAGTGAACCAGCCCCAATATCTGCTACCGGTTTGCCCGAACCAGTCCAAACTGGTACATTTTACCCCTGGTTCATTTTCCCATATTTGTCCAGATAGCCCCATCAATCATCAACTTGCTAAAGACGGAAGTGAAACCCAAACTTAGGCAGCCACTAAATTGCTCTATCAAAAGCCAGGCAGCCTCTGAAAAGCTGAAGTGACTCTTTGCTGCTGAGCTGGTCTTGAAGCATCCAAACCCAGATGAGCCTTTTGTGATCCAGGCAGATGCCAGTGATGTGGCAGAAAGGGCAGTTTTACTCCAGAGGAATGAAAAGGGAAAGTTGCAATTATGTGCCTACACATCTCACAAATTGTCTGATACTGAGAGGCAGTGGACCATCTGGGAGAAGGAGGCTTACATGATCTGATGGGCTCTTCTCACCTGGAGGCAGTAAGTTTCCATTCAAATTGTCAATGGACCAATGAACTTGGAGGCATTAAAGGCACCAAGGAAGCTATCCCCTAAGAAGGTCGAGGGGCTTAGTATTTTAACTGCTTCAATTTTACCCTTCTCTATTTGCTGGGTGTGAAGAATTTCTTAGCCGATGTCCTATCTCACATGTCCCAATACAGAAGTACCTGAGAGGAGGTAGTTAACTCCATTATCCCATCCAGGCAGTTTGCAGCCCAGCGCTTGCAAGGCAGTAGAGGAAGCTGGCTCGGGACTCGATGATACAACTGCTAAAAGATGCTTTGGGGATGGATGAATAGTTCCAAAGACATAAAGATGACCTTGATGAAGAAGGGCTTGGCCTGGAAGAAGAGTAAAGTGTACATTGCAGCCAGCCAGAGAACTTTGGTCCTGCAGAGGAGCCATGATAGAAAATCCACAGGGCATTTTGGATTTGTGAAGACCCTTCACCTGGTGAAGAGACAGTTCTGGTAGCTGAAGATGAAAAAGGATACAGAAGCCTAATTTGCCAGCTGTCCTGTGTTTGCCTCCATGAGAAACCTCCAGGCTTGCTACAGTCAGTAGCCAACCCAGTTAGCCCATGGGAGGAGATATCTATGGACTTTATCATGGAGCTGACTGAGAGTGCTGGAAACACAGTAATTTGGATTGTCATTGGCCTGTTTTCAAAGCCAGAACACTTTATGGTTTGTCTGAGATTATATAAATTATCAGCAGACTAATTGGGCTGAGCTTCTGCCTTTCACGGAAGTGGCATATAGCAACTCGGTGCACAGCAGCATAGGTTTTATCTAGGGGTGAAATGCTCCCGGTTTGGACCGGATCACCTGATCCGGTAGCGATGGTGGCAGGTGGTTCGGAGAAGCGGTAGCAAAAATCCTTGGCCCCCCATGCCCAGCTGAGCTGCATGATCATCAGAGGCTTTTTTTTTAACTTTTCAAAGTATTTTTTCTACAACCTCTTCTGACAAAAAATGCTTTTAAAAGTAAAAAAAAAAGCCTCTGATGATCGTGCGGTTCAGCTGGGATTGTCAGAGGCTTTTCAAAGCATTTTTTTCTTCAACCTCTTGATCGAAGAGGTGGTTTAAAAAAATGCTTTGAAAAGTCTGACGATCCCAGCTGAGTTGCCTGATCGGCAGAGAGGCATTTTTTAAAAAGCCTCTCTGATGATCCCATCTGAATTGCCTGATCGGCAGAGGCTTTCCAAAGGATTAGAAAAAATGCTTTGAAAAGTTAAAAAAAAAAGTTGGTCTTTCCCACCCACTCACATTACCCCCCCCCAAACCACGTCCACAGAACCAGTAGTAACAAATTTTACATTTCATCCCTGCTTTTATCCCTTTCAAAGTGGCCACAGAGATTGAGTTCGTACTCATGCCAGAGCTCCCACAGAAAGCTCTGGCCTCAGTGTCATTAGCCAACTGGATAAATACTCTAAAAGCCATATAGTCTGCCAATCATGAAGCACTAAATGGAGCTAGGGAAAGTCAAAAAAGGCAAGTAGATCGGAAAAGGACCCCCCCCCCAAAGGGAATTTAGAGTGGGGGATAAAGTGTATTTGTCCACCAAGTATCTAAACCTCAGACAGCCTTGTAAAAAGTTAGGTCTCAAATACATAGGACCTTTCCAAATTGTCTAGATCGTGAATCCAAAGTTAAAGTTGCCAAGAAGGCGAGTTCAACTGGTATTTCATTGTGGTCTTTTAAAACCCTTTCAGGGATCTGAGTTTAGGCCAGTCAAAGAACATCTCCTTCTCTCATCCTGGTTAAGGGTGAGGAGCACTATGATATCAAAATGATTCTCGATTCCAGATATCATAAGGGAAAATTACAGTACTTAGTACAAAGGCTAACCATCAGCAGACGCTGAGTAGATGGCTGCATCGGACTTAACGACAAGGTTAGTTAAGAGGTTTCAAAACTAGGTACCCTCAATGGCCCCAGTAAGGAATGTGTTATGTCCTTATAAGGACATCCGCCTGGGATTGGCTGAAGATCCTTTCGGCGGGAGTTTTGAATCCCTGTCAGTGGGCGGTGCGTCTGCCGGAGCAAATATAAGGAGAGCTCCGGCAGCGCACAGCCAGTTCAGTTCTCGTTATTAAACGTTGTTTCTTGAACTCAGCTGGTCACTCTTCTTTCCTGCGCCGATCTAACACTGGCGATGAAGGACTAGAGAAGAATCCCCGAGTGGCACGATCGCCTTAACGAGCTGAAGTCACTCGACGCGGCCTGAGGAATGGCAACGCCGCAAGCGCCGTTCGCCTCGTTGGCTCCTTTCAACCCCAGCCGGGAGAAATGGAGCTCCTATATGATTCGGTTCCGCCAATTCCTCCGGGGAAACGGCTACACCAACATCGACGACGAGAGGAAGAGGGCTCTTTTCCTCGCTCACTGCGGCACCGACGTCCTAGAGCTTGCCGTCAACCTCGTCGCACCCAGAGACATTGAAGTCATGTCCTGGGTGGATCTGCAGGCTGCCCTGCAAGACCACTATGCACCAACGGGCACCCCCATCTCCAACCGTTTCACTTTCCGCCAAAGGAACCAGATGGAAGGCGAATCCCTCAAAGACTTTGTTGCGGCATTGCGACAAATCGCAGCAAACTGCGAATTTGAAAATGTTGACAATGCCCTACGAGACGGGATCGTCTTCGGAATGAGAGATGCCAACCTCCAGAAAAAGTTTCTGAGTAGGAAAAGACTGTCCCTGAAGGACGTTCTCGAGGAGGCCACGGCTGCTGAAACTTCTGAGACCGCCGCCGCTGCTATGCGCCAGTCCCGTGGGATCCATAAGATCCACAAGCCGTCATCTGAATCGTCCGATGACTCCGCCACACAAACTGACTCGGAGGGTGAGTCGTCCGTTTTAAAAGTTTCCCGCCCATCTAGGCGGGAATTTCAAAAAGATGGCCGCCGCGCCGCTCAATGCGGCAGTTGCAAGGGACTCCATCCGCGCCAATCCTGCCGCTGGCGTGATGCAACCTGCAGACGCTGCCTTAAGAAGGGGCACATCGCTGAGGCATGCAGAGCCTCTGATCCGGTTCCGGAATCGATTAAGCCCCGCACTCAAGAAAATCGCCGCGATTCCCAGAGGTCATCCAAACGGTCCTCAAACCAGCAGAACCGCGATGACCGCAATGACTCCCAGGGCGGCGCTGTCCACCAAACAACAATCGGACTCACCAGCAACAACAGTGCCACAAAATTCCATGTGACACTGTTGGCAGAAGGCTTGCCGTGCACGATGGAAGTCGATTCCGGCTCCGTCTACTCAATTATTGACTGGCACCAGATAAAACAACTGAAGCCGGCACTTCGCAAGCGCCACCTTCAACCCCTTCACTCCAAGTTGGTGGATTTTGGCGGGAATCCCATCGGCGTCCTCGGGAGAACCAACCTTCAGATCGCCTTCAAGACGTTCCAAGGCCAGCTTCCAATTACTGTGGTGGAGCACAGCCGTCCGACCCTGCTTGGCGTGGAGTGGTTTCAGCCGTTGGGGCTTTCTATTGGAGGCATCCACCAGATTAGCTCAGGCGAACTCGACGCACTCATCGGAGAGTTCCAAGAAGTCTTCGATGGTAAGTTAGGGACCTTTACAGGGAAACCCATTTCCTTCAATCTGGACAAGGGGGTTACCCCTATTCGGCTCAAGCCCCGCCGGGTTCCATTTGCCTTGAGGGCTAAGGTAGACGCTCAGCTAGATAAGCTGATAGCCCAAGGCATCCTGGAACCCATCGATCATGCTTCATGGGAAACCCCTATTGTGACCCCCATGAAGCAGGATGGATCTGTGCGCATCTGCGCTGACTACAAAGTGACCATCAATAAGGCGTTACCGCAGAGCGCATACCCTGTGCCGGTGGTGCAACACTTGCTGCACTCACTAGGCAAGGGCCAAATTTTTGCCAAACTGGACCTGGCCCAGGCTTACCAGCAACTGCCAGTTGATCGGGAAACGGCGGAGGCTCAGACAATTGTCACCCATAGAGGCGCGTTTAAGTGTAAACGCGCCTCTATGTTTGTTTCTTGAACTCAGCTGGTCACTCTTCTTTCCTGCGCCGATCTAACAGAATGTAGCAGTAATTGGGTTGTAAATAATAATGTATTTGTATGTTTATTGTTATTTCAGGTTTGCCCTTCTTCTGGGGGGGTCGGCATGTCAAGACAGACTCGAACTTTCACCTATATTCTGCTTTGCTCGCAACTTGACAAAGAATAGGGTGGTGGTGGAGTGGACTGCAAGGGTGGGGGGAATGGCATCAAGCATCATTGATTCCCGTGAGACATTGCTCCCCTCTCAAGGACACCCAGAGCAGATGTCACAACATGATCGGCTGGTTTCCAAAACAAAATGAACAGAAGTGATTGGTGGACATAATGGACTGGGGTGGACCGTGGGGAAAGAGGAAATGAACTCTATTTGCATTTGCACAGGAAGCCCAGAGCTGGTTTCTCTGCTTCTGTGCCAATGTGGATTTATTCAGTAAAGTTTATACTCTTGATAAAATAATGTCCCAGGAGTTTCTTTTTCTGGATTCGCCAACTCAGCAGTTGACACCATTATTCCCTACCTCATTGTTTGATTGGTTGTCTTGGGGTTTATACTTGGGATTAGATCCTAAAGATCCTAAGGATTGGTCACCCTCCCAGATTTAGTTTAAAGTCCTTTCGATAAGTCAAGGCCTTTATGTTAAATTCAGCCTTGGTGCAGCTACCAAGTGCCTCTGTTCAGGGTGGTATAGATGTGGGAGGGAGATGGAGAATTGTTTCACTTTCTTTTGTGGGTGACTGAGTGTGATATGCCTGCAGAGTCATGTTAGGTTTTTTCCAAACTTTTGAGCTGAAAAAGTTTGCTAGCACTGCCCTAGATGGTGCCTGGGGAAATGGAACAGCTTCCACTGAAGCCTAATCTGAGCCCAACAATTCAGCCAAAATTTTAAAAAGAAGGTACTTTTATTGCCATCTGGTGAAGGTTTTTTCTTTTATTCCTATAATAGATTGGCTCTTGGTTGTGTTTTACAGTGATGACACAAACTCTTCCAGGTAAGAATACATGTGATTTGTATTAATTAAGAACTATGTAACAGCTGACTCCTTTCATCTTCCACAGAACCAAGCAGAATAAGAATCAGTTTAGGATTTATTTCTATTATTGTGTTAATTTAACAACATTCATTTTTTAGAGTTAGCCTTTTTAGACAAAGGCATACTTGCTATTTTGGGAACACGTGATGGAAATGAAAATGTCTGCAAAAACAAAACAAAACAGGTTGCCATGATTGTTAATACAAATGTCCACTTACCAGAAAATAAAGTAGCCTCCAAAAATGAACTTCGACTTAAGAACATACCTTATAAAATATGATATTAAAGGCTAGTTGCTTGCAGTATGTGCAGTATTTAACTTAATTTCTCTCCATTAATAATTTTTTTGATCCAGCAGCGAGGAACATTTCAATAATAAGTATTTTCCTTTCAAATCAGGGAATTTGAGGAAGCATTATTTTTAAATAGACAATGTTCAGTAAACATGGAAGCTACTAAAAATAAAATCTCATCAGACTACTTCCAAAAATGCATGAATTCCATCTAGGATCTTGCCTCTTCACTTAAGCTGTAATGCAGTAAAGATCTTCCCCAATTCTAAAACAACCTTGTATGAATGGAGAGGGTGGGCGAGAGAAAATATATTTTCTGATAATGCCCCAGTTGACCAGCAATTTCCTTCTTTTTCTTTAGTTGGTGTTTTTGCATTACTAATGTCAATCCAGATGGTACAATGGGCTCGAAAGAAGCACCAACTGTATCTGAAGAAATCTATTACACACAGGTGGAGAAAAGCTATGATTCCCCTTATATTATGAATGCACATGAAAGTGGTTTGTACAATCCTGGTCAGTTGAAAGTAGTGTAAATACAATTCATTCTGTTCTTCAAGGAAAACATAGTAAAGCATTGATTCATTTATTCAAATGTATAAAAAAAAATAACCAGTCAAGGCGAAGACAATTTAGATATATGAAAGAATTTTTAAATATATAAATTTAGATGTCTGAAAGACTAACCAAGAGATAACCTTGATCTTTGATGGTTTGGGCAGCAAAGGTGACACACTCAATTTCACAAAGCCATAAATGAAGGACAGAACGTATGCTTCAACCAGCTGTATCTTCTCAAAATGGCTTCTTTGCATGTACAAATTAGGTGAGCAAGCTGGTCCATGGCTTAAAAGTGAAAAGTTGTTTTGCTTCACAATTAACCTTCAAGGACTGGTTTCTTCCATGATTCATAAAAGCAAAGGACCCATTTGGAGTTCCACTTACTGATATTTGGTCCGACATCTTATAAAGCTATTTGTCTGGCTGTGTAAGCCTTACAGGTAGACATTTGGGGGGGGGGGCGGGGTACAGTTATTTCCATAACTACTTTTGAAACTTAGTTAAGAAAATCAACAACAACAATTGTGCAAACATGGGACAATTGTGCAAGCTCCCTGAACTTGCTCTAACTTACTTCCAATAATAGTAGATTTAATACATAACCATTGATATGGTAGGTTTAAAGATAATGAGATTAAGATCAGAAAATGCTATTTTTCATGTCTTAAAAATTATGTTTTGCTTAATGAGCATCAGAAATATGGTGAAATTGTTTGCAATAATGAGGAATGATTAGATAATGGAATATAAATTGCTTGGATTTTGAATTTGATGAAGTTATAATGCTTCGTTCAATCAATTTGCATGTAAATTATATATAACACAGTATTTTTTCTTATTAAATTGATTAAGAGTAAATTTGATGCAGAAACTATTAAGTTTCTTATAAATAAATTAAACCATATTCTTTTCCTACCTTTTCTGTAAATTGTATCAATTTTGTTTTAAATTAAAAAGTTACTTTTGAAACACCTTGCATTAACATTTCTAAATATACAGCATTTTTCTTTTGAAAGTTTATTGGATATCATTAATACATACAGTAGTCCAATTCAGAAAGTGGAGATAGGTTCATCTTTTTTAATATGATTATATAGTAATCTGTAACTGGGCCACATCCTTATCCAAAAGTCCTGGTGGTTCAGTAGTTAGAATTTATTGTTGTATTTATTGGTTCGATTTATATGCCGCCCTTCTCCAGAGACTCAGGGCGGCTTACAATGCGTTAAGCAATAGCCTTAGAATGCAGTACGGTAGGCAAATTCTGCCCACAGCCTGGAGATCAACCCTGATGGGGCACAAGGTTGACTTAGCCTTCCATCCTCCCATAGTCAATAAAACAAGGATCTAGACTGTTGGGAGAAGCATGCTGATATTGTAAACCACCCAGAGAGTGCTCTAAAGCACCATGAAGCTGTATACTCCAGGAACATGATGATTAGGAAAGTGTTTCTGTCTAATTGAGGAGGAGCATGAGCTGTCAGCCCAGCAACACACATTTATAGCGGCTCTACTCAGTTTTATTATTTTATTATATAATTAGCTTTTTAGTACTTTTACTGGACTTATTTTTACTTAACTAACTTTGTTTGGATGAAATAATGATGAAGACAAATATACAGATAACAGATTTTGATTGGAATTGATAGTTATGGGGAAAAGAAAGAAACACATGGTGTTAGCCTGGAACATTTCCCTTGTTTGAACTCTGCAAAACAGCCAAGAATTGAGGAGAACTTCATGTGAAAGAGAACTGTAAGTAAAGCAAATTTAAGAAGCAGATACTCCTATCTTTTAAGCAATCTATCATACCTATTCATATAATATAATGGTTCTCTGCCCTAATGGGTAGGCGTGGCTGGGTGATCATGTGACTGGGTGGGCATGGCTAACTCGACATCGCTCACCATGTCCAGCCCCACCTCCAGGACATTTGCCTCAAAGGCCTCAACAAGATATAATCTCTATTTATTTACTACTACTAAACATCACTTAACAGTGGCAAGGAAAATCACAAAACAGAGCAAAACTCACTTAAATATTAGCAATGGAAATTTTGGCTCAGTTGTGGCCATAAGTTGAGGACCACCCCTAATGAGGATATAACATAAGGAGCCTATTTTGCTCACCCCTTTGGGGTGACTTTCAAGAAACATTTCAAGACTTGAAAAATTTTGGGTGGAGATGGTGGTGCTGTAGCTGAAGCAGGTCCTCTTCTCTCTTTGGTTGCTGGGGCAGCCCTGCTCAGCTGAGGGTTGCCAGAGAGAGATAGGGAATCTGAACGAGGGTGGTGCTTCCATTGAAAAAGTCCTTTGGTTGCTTCTCATGCAAGGAGATGGGATGCTATAAAGCCTCTGTGGCCTCATGTGTTGCTACCCGGCTGCCTTGGGTGCGAGAGGGAATAAAGAGGCCAGCCAGCAGGCCGAAGCATTGCTTGCAGGTTTTGCTGCCTTTTCTCTTCCCGGATCCTCTCATCCCAGAAGCACTCCCCTCTCTGCTAGTGGCTGTCCCCTTCTCCCTCTCCTTTCTCACTGCTAGGCAATCCCATGTGAAGAAGGGGGCAGCCACACTTTTAAAAAAAGGCTTTTAATGAAACCTCCAATGCGGTGACCAAGATCCAACCCCAAACCAAAAAAAAAAACAGCTCTCCCTTCCCCACCTGGTGTGTCTGCTTTGCCTCACTAAATCGGGTCTAAAGCCTAGGAAGGATGAGAAATTTAATGGGGCTCCGGGTGGGGAGGATGGAAAGGCAGCAGAGTGAGGTTCATGAAGTAAAGTCAAGTTTCTTAAGCTTGAGCCAGCAAAAGGCAGCAGGCAGCAGGGAATATAAAGGACAGCTGGAGAGATGGAGCAGCACTCACCTATCCAGGCTTCAAAGAAAAGTTCGCTTTAGGGCAGCTGTCACCAACCCGTGGTCTGCGGACCACTGGTGGTCTGTGAGAAAATTTTGGTGGTCTGCAGAGAAATCATTGCATTTCTCTTGCGGAGCTCAGCCACGGTTCCCTGTGCCGCTCGCGCTTCAGTGCTTTGTCTCCCAGAGACAGGATGGGTCCTTCAGGCAGTTAGCTTGGTTGCCTGTTAGCAGAGATTAGCAGTCGGAGTCAACCCTGGCTTTGCTGTCCATTGCAGATGCTAGATCAGCCCCCTGCAAACTCTTGTCTCTCAAGGAGCAGTCACTGAAAAGGCACGGGAAACTGCAGATGGGCTCCTCGAGAGACAAGAGTTTGAAGGGGGTCGATCTAGCATCTGCAATGGACAGCACAGCTGGGGTTGACTCCGGCTGCTTCCCTCTGCTGTAGTGCTTCCTGGACGTGGTTTATCGCTCTGAGCCCCAAGCGCCCCCTCATCAGTCCCCTGCAGCAGCTCCTCTCCAACCGGTAGGTCCAGCCCAGCGCCGGCTCTTGTATGCCCTTCGTCTACTTCAAGCTCTTCAATAAGAGCCTTGGTGATGCAGCAGCTTAAAGTGGTGTTAAAGTGACACCAGCTGCCTGCAATTACTGCAAGTTTGAATCTCACTAGGCTCAAGGTTCCATCCATTCAAGGTAGGTAAAATGAGGATCCAGATTGTGGGGGCAATAAGCTGACTTTGTATAAAAAAGAACACCACTTATGGGGGGGGGGTGAAAGACCTACTAAGCAGGTATATACAAAAGTATGAAGGCTATTATTTAACGCATTGTAAGCCGCCTTCTCTCCGGAGAAGGGCGGAATATAAATTACATTTTTTAAAAAGCCATTCCCCCATCAGGGGGACCCCACAAAGCCCTCACCACCCCTTCCATCCTTCTGCCCCCAGCCTTTTGAATGAGATGGAAATATTGGATCTTCAGAGATTGGGTGGCTACGGCCAGGAAGAAAAGGAAGAAGAGCATCAGTGGTTCCAGGAAGAGGAGGAAACGTCCCCCTTCTCCTCTCCTGAAGATATCTTTGAGTTATCTTTGCCTGACTTTTCTGTACAAAGCCGACTGGCTCTTTCCCCTTCTTTCCCTGTGGCTCTTTCTGGGGGGGGGGGAAGACCCCTTCCTCTTTTGTATCCAGCTGGCGCTTTCCAAAGCTGGCTTTTCCAGTGTTAGCTGCCCAAATCCCCTTTGACTGTGATTTTTTAAAATTATTATTTATATCGGCCGTCCCTTTCCAGACATCACCGGGCTTTAAAGACTTCTCTTTGTATTAGATTGGGGGATAAATCCCAGGCATGAATATGCCTATGTATTTAAAATGGGAATGAGCAGAAATTCTTAAAAGAAATTTAGCATGAAGGGGGGGAACTGAGATTTGCTTTCTTTGCTGTATTGCCTTGATTATGTTGTGCAAAAAATAATAATGGTGCACCAATTAAGATTCTAAGTTGATGCTGATTAAATTTAAAATAGGACAGGTATATACAGTATATTGTAATGTAGGGAAGAAATGATAAAATGGAAAAAAGCTGTAGTTCTTCCTGGATGTGGTTTACCACTCTGAGCTCCAAACGGTAGGAGACAAGAGCTGCCTTGGTACCACCAGCAGGCACAAATATACCACAGTGGAGGCGGAATGCTAATGCCATGCAAATGTAAGTAATACTTCACTCCTGCACCTTCCAGCCATCTCCACCACCACTTCAGCCCGCTTGGGCCACCTCATCCCCACCCTAGTCACAGGCCTGGCCCTTTGGTCATCCCGGAGCAGCTCCTCTACCAAGATACACTGGCCTGCCAGGAAGCAGGCAGCTCCCCTCTAGGCCGGTGCACCTGGGTGGAGGAGCTGCTCTGGGATGACCAAAGGACCAGTCCTGTGACTACCACAGTTCTGGAATATGGGACTGACTTTCCCACCAATGTCAGCAAGCCACTGTCAGTCTGCCTGTCTTTGTTTTCCTTCACTCAGATTAACCAAGCTTCTTGAGAGAAGGAACGCAAAAGAGGTTTCTAGGTTTCTTCATTTTCCTTCACTCAGATTGACCAAGCTTCTTGAGAGAAGGAACGCAAAAGAGATTTCCAGGCTGTGTGCCTGGACCAGGCACTTCCTCTTGGGCCTCCCACCTGAAGGCCTCACAGAAACAGACAGGTAGGGCCAAAAGGACCCACAGTGGTCCATGGGATTTAAAATTATGAGTTTGGTGGTCCCTGAAGTCCAAAAGATTGGAGACCCCAGCTTTAGAGCAAGGAGTGCAACCAACACCACTTCCTAAAACAGAAGATCCTGCTAAGCTCCAGATTCTACAAAACAAGCCGCGGTGTTCAATCTGTGCGCTCACCTCCTGCTTTTCTAAAGGGATACCTTCCCCATTCCCACTGCCCCACTTGCATGTTTCCACTGTGGTTTCAACCTTTGCCATGTCGACTCGGCTCACTTACCTACACCCTATTTCCCCATTTTCCCTCCTTCAGAGGCCCCTTACTCACTCTCCCTGCTGCTTCCCCGACAACTGCCTCTTTCTTCGTCCCCCCCTCCCCAACCACTGGAGTGACCGGGATTGGGAGAGTTGAGTATGTTTCCTTCAGCGGCGGTTGCCCTGCTTGACTGCCTTTGCACAGGGCCGGACGGCGGGCAATGTCAAACTACCTTAAAGGAAAGGCAGTGGCAGCTGCCTTCTGAATAGCTTCGGCTGCAAAGGGAGGCGGGAAAAGTTCAGCCAAGTCATCTCCTCCTTCTCTGCCTTAAAAATACACACAAAGCAAACACGCATATACTTATTGGGGTGCAGGAAGAAAATCTATAGTTGATTACTGAACAGTATCATGTGATCTTTTGAATTTTGCATGGAAGATGGAGATAGATTCATGACTCGAAAGTAAATACTATCCAGTAATTCTAACTCTGTCATCCCATTGGAAATTCCTAAGAGCTAATTCAATCTATCCACCAAGGGTTGATAATTATAATACCCAGGTGAGAATTAAATGGACTGAGAAAAATGCGACTGAAGTCACCAAAAGAATGCAAGCCTCAGAAACGACAGAAGTGTATGCACATCTCCTAGAAAGTAAATTTCAAGGATCATATTTAGATGCGTTTGAAATATTAATTGCCAATCTAAAATCATATCTCACCATTGGAACGCTATCTCATTCCAGAAAGGTTATAAAGAATATAAAACAGTTTGATCAGAATTGTTTACAATTAGAGGACACAAGGAGTACAGAAAAAAGTAAAAACTCTCCTTCTGAGGATCAAACTCCCTATCTAAGATGTTTGTAGGCTCAGTATAAGGCCTCTTAAAAGAAAAGAAAACTGCGGCATTGAAAAAGCCCTGGTGTAAATAAATTCAGTCTGTTAGGATGAAAGATACATCCCATTTTTTGGCATATCTCTAGACTGGGAAAATCACTCCCTCCACCAATTAACCAAATATCTACCTGGAAGAACTATTTCAGGGAATTGTATATGGAACCCACGTATGAAATGAATGAGAGGTCAGATTAATTTGGACCCAGCCCATTACTGGCCTCCAGTTACACCACAAGAGGTATCCTAGCTGATGGGATCCCTTAAAGTTAATGAAGCTCACGGTGCTGATTGTTTTCTCCCAGAAATAATTAAAAAGCACCTTAGCTGATGAACATCTCTAACACGTCTCTTTACATTTGTAAATGACTGGATGTATGCTAAGAGACTGGGGAATGGCAATTATTGTATCAATCTATAAAAAAAGAAATAAAAATGATCCACATAACTATGGGCCCATTAGTCTACTCTGCTTTATTAGCAAGTTGTATACTAAGCAGACTTGCACCAGAAAGAACCCTAATTGCTCAGGGTCTCCCCCATACTTTACACCCAAAGCTGGGACCTTTGGGGCCTGGTGCCTTCGAGGTACAGTCCCTGTAGGCAGAGTGCTTATGCAGCTTGGTCTGGAGTGACCCAGGGACCTTGATAAGATGCCTGTGCAAGATGCTCTTGAGCTCTTCAACTCCCCCTAACTTGTATCAGGAATAGGGCCTGGTTCAGCATGGCTTCCTCTGGGCTTCCCTCCACGGGGATCTTCCCTTTGCCCCACTCCCCTCACCCACCTGACCCTGATGGGTTTCTCGCTGAAGTCCAGCTCCTCCTGCCATTCTGCCTCACCTCGAGTCCAGTGTGATTTAGTGGGGGAGCCAGCTGTAGCTCCAATTTCCTCCAGCTCACTCCTGTAATTAGACATTGGATGCTTGATCCCCACGGTAGACTGCTGTCTTCTGGTTGACCATTAAAGCAGACCTTGCTTAATGTTAGGGCTGCCTCTGTTCAATTCCTAGGAAAGAAAAACCCTTGGTCCATAGATTTAGAGAAAAGTAATTTTATTAGGAACAGACTGAATGCAAATAGTTTCAAGAAAGCTCTGAGGCACAGAGCGGGATCAGCACAGATGCAGATACAGTATACAGCCCGCATTATGTATACAGGTCCATTACAGCTAGTTAGGGAAAATGTGAGACACATGTGATCCAAACCCTAGATATAAGAAAGAACAGGGGTGAAATACTACCGGCTCCAGGAGGTTCGCCTGAACTGATAGTAAAAAAATGCTTTAAAAAGTTTTTTTTTAAAGTTCCCACAATCGCGCGGCAGTTGATCGTCTGAACTTTTTAAAAACTTTTTTAAAGCATTTTTTTTACTACCAGTTTAGACAATAGGTAGTAAAAAAATGCTTTAAGTGTTTTTTTTAAAAAAGTGTTCCACTGTGACAATCAGCTGTGCCACGCGATGGTCAGAACTTTTTTTCTTTTACTTTTTAAAGCATTTTTTTTTACTACCTATTGCCCAAACCAGTATTTTTGTGTAAAGTGTGATAGTATGTTTTTGAGCTCTCTGTAACTCTGAGAGGTTCCTGCTTGTTGCAGGGGCCATTTTGTGTGAAGTCCAGCTGCGTTTGCATTGTGTGTGAGTCAGTTGTGTAGCTTTTGTGTTATTTTTGTGTAAAGTATGATAGTTGGTTTTCCTGGTCACATGACCACCAAGCCATGACCACCCAGACACATGCCCACCAAGCCACGCCCATCCAGTGACATGGCCACCAAGCCACGCCCACCAAGCCATGCCCACAGAACCGATAGGGAAAATTTTTGAATTTCACTCCTGGAGAGAATGTATATGGAACTCTGTTTACATACTGTATTCCCTATTGGTTTCAATTTTTCCTCAGGTGCCAGTCTCTCTCATTTGGCCTGAGGGCTGTGGAAATAGTAGAAAGAACTGGTATTGGCCCAAATGTGAAACACTTTCCTAAAAAGGTTTCTTTAACATGAACCAAATATTTTCACTTTCTACTGAAATTATTTTCCTTTGGTTTTTTTTAATAAAATTAGTTACTTTGAAAAATAGAGATATACTTGTAGTGTGTTGTAAATTTTAAAATATTTAACATTTTAAAAAGTGATGACACATACACATTCACACACATATATAATTGACTTATATAGTTGAAATTTATGTTTTTATTGTTATTTAATGCTTTTAAAATTATTTTAGTTATTTTATTATATTGTTTTGTGTATTTAATTTGGTACTCTCCTTGTTATATATGTGAAATTGACAGACAGACAGACAGACAGATAGATATAGATAGATAGATAGATAAAATAAATAAATCTTATTCAGAGTACAGAGTCCCAGAACTACATTGTAATTGATAACATGAAATTAATCCCTGACCAATCTAAAGTAAACTTGTATATATTTAAGTTTTGAATAATATTAATGATCTTTTTTCAGATAGAAAAAACAAAAAAAGCAGAATATGATTCCAATTAAACATAGTATTACACCACTGGGTGTCACTATATGAACACAAATGACTGTAGTACATATTAGAAAATAGTCTCCCAACATTTAATGGCGGTGATTTATTCCTTGGAAATGTTTTCTCCTTGAAATGTTGAATTGTGGTTCAATTAAAATATTTGTCATTAACGTAATAACTCTCCATACAAACACAATCTGATTATTTTAAGAAATTCTGACAATCACCCATTTATGATAATAAAGATAAGAGCGACCTCACTTATTGGATAGACTATGTTTTAGCCACTGCTACTTTCAGATGTCTCTCCCCTCAAAGTTGCTATTGTGAGGGTGGGGGAATAGAGGGGTGAGAACTAGAGTCCTCAACAGATCTGGCCTGGGCAATAGACTCTGTAGCTGAAAATATCATGCATTGTAATTCCAGCAGAGTGATTAGACTAATAGACTATAAGAAATCATATTATATACCTAGAATACACATAAATGTATTGACAGTATTGTTGAAAATTTTAAAATAATTGTAGCACATCCACTTTTTTAAAGGATTGCTGTGTGCTGTCTGCCAATGGCTGGGTCTTGACTTGTCATGGCATTTCCTCTGTTCAATCTTCCTCTCATGTCTGCAGCTTATCTTTAGATACCGTTTTAATGTACTTTTGGATGCTCTGGGTTTTGTCCAGGGCAGTGACTGTGACATAAATCATTGCAAACTATTTAAAGCAAAAGCACTGGCATAAATGCTCAGTAGTGCACAGCAGATCCTTTCCCCCATTTTGTTGCACTGGATCAAGTCCAACTTTGATAATTAAGATGGTATTCTAGACCATTCACTGCATTAAAAATTCCTAGCTTGACTCTAGAAGATCACGTAAGGATCATGGATACCTAAATGGCGAAATGTTGGCTAATTTTTTTTTCTTGGTCCCAGCCCCTTTCTCTTTTAAAGATTGATTCCTCTCTAATAGTGAAATTATGTACAGAGTTCAGGGTTGGTGTATTGTGTTGTCAGAGGTAGCTTTTGGGGTTGTAAATGTTTTATTACCACACTGGTTTCTTATAAAAAATTAGAAAGCCTTCAAGAATTTGCCAGATTTTGTTTTCTTCCCTATACAGCTGAGAATCAATGGACCAAATTTTTGTCTTGTATATTCTAAATGTTATTTCCCAAAGAGAATTTAGCTCTTGGAAGAAAGAAAATATCAGAGATAGGGATGCTAATAAAGATTCTATTGCTGTACGGTCATTTAAATTTTCATCCTGATATATACCATTTGTCAGGTCTGCCATCTTTGGCTTGGCAGCTTGCTGGCATCCTACATCAAAGTCTAGAAGAAGGAGGGGACATGGGGGAGGAAACAAATGAGCAATCAACCTGCTTATGTACTTGTTGGGAAATTGGCAGGGGGTGACAGATTGATGAAGAGCAGGAGTGCTTGGGACCGATTTGTGCCAACAGCCAAGGCCATGCACTGTGAGAAAGAATGTGAACAACCCTAAACATCTCAGCATTCTCAAAACACCTAGGTGGTCTCATACATCTTTTAGTAAAAGAATTATCACTTCACCCAAATGGAGTCAAGGGTCTTTCTTTTCTAAGAGATCGGACTGGGGCAGTTCTGATACCATTATTATAAAAATACAGATTCCCACTCCCAATAGCTAGTTAATAAAGAAATTTGTTTACATAATCTGCAGTCCGTGAAGGGTTGCAGGCATAAAGGAGGTTTTGTAAGTGCTCTGATTGAAAAACATTTCTGTCAATGTTGATTGACATTATCCACCATGTCCTCTATGCCCTATTTGTAATGACATCATAACCAAACTATTCATGGAAGGTAAATTCAAGAGCTCAGAAATTAACAACCAAATCATCCTGTTACTGTGTTTTTTGGCATTAATAATCTGGTACTACCCTTGTTTTCCTGTTATTTAAACTTAAAAAGCATTTTAATTTCCCAGATATAGCCCTGATTTTAATCTGACCCAATATTCTTATATTTAGCACAATATTTATAATTTTCTTTTATTTTCCTATTATTTTCCTTTGTTGTATTTTTGATTTCATTGGAGAGCCATACTTATTAAATTTGCTGGCATTTAACAATCTATTTCTTCCAATATTTTTGCTATTTACCAGCTCCAACTGAAGTTATATTGCCTATGTGAAGTTATATTGTCTCCATGAAGATAAAGTTATATTGTCTATGTGAAGATAGTTGTCTTTTGTTGTTAATAATGAAGTCGTTTGTGACACATGTAAAAACTTTCCTCCAGCCTTCCTGTTCTCCACCATTCTCCAGAAACTGTTTTAGTGACTCCATCCAGCCGCCTCATTCTCTGCCGTCCCCTTTTTCTCTTGCCCTCAGATAGTTGTCCATGTGAAGATAAATGATTGATGCAATACTATGTCTTTGAATGCTAGTTGGCCAACATAGATACATTCTCATTTTTCTGCCTGCTTGTGATGGTACTGATGATTTTTACATATTTTTATAGGTTTTTATTAATAACATTCAATTTTAGTTATTTACTATATCTTATATTTTGGTGAACTTTTGATTAGAAGAGGTAAGTGGTAATTTTAAATTGAGGATCATTTTTTCAGGAAAAACAGTAGCTTTAAATTCATTAGTTGAATAAGCTTATAAAATAATATAATAAATATACAAGACAAGATTGTTCTTATTCTAAGGACATCTAAAATTGTTTTCCTAATGAAAGTTGTAATTAATGTAAGTATGGTTGTTACTTACATTAATTACAACTTTCATTAATGTTATAGAAATACTAATTTTTCCTTACTGGAAAATCAACATAAAAGAAAAATGTTTTCGTTTATGGGTAACAAAGTTAATTTTCTATTTTTTAAATAATGAACTTTGTGACTAATATAGTCAGGAAGATAAATGCTAAATATGGATTTGATAAATTGTACTTAAATGATATACAATAGTTGTATATCATTGTCACCAACAATGTAATTACTAAATCTCAATACATTTTTAAAAAATAAAGTTGTTTTCTGCATCAAATATGTACAGCCAGAATCCCAAGCACTGCCTGTTTTTAACACTGTATTTGAACAAGAGATATATCTCTAAAGAATACTTAAATACTGTACACATTGCAATGCGACTTACCTTAAAATTTATAGGGAGACTTATTTAGAGTCTAGAGCTGTGATGGCGAATCTGTGCCACAGGTGGCACATAGAGCCATATTGGTGGGCATGCGAGCTCAGCTCTGGCACACATACGTGCGCTGGCCAGATGATTTTTGGGCCTTCCGGTCCCACCGGAAGTCGGCAAATGGGCTGTTTTCAGCCTCCAGAGGGCCTCTGGGGGTGTGGGGAAGGCCGTTTTTGCCCTCCACAGGCTCCCGGAAAGCCTCTGGAGCCTGAGGAGGGCAAAAAATGGGCCTACTGGGCTAACTGTGCCATCCTTGCCAAAACATGCATTCTGGATTCTAATGACCAAAGAACTAAGCCTGACTTATTTCTTGACTTACAACCTTAAGGTACAAACTGTTCAAAGTTACAACAGCAATGTAAAAAGTGATTTATGACCCATTTTCATCCTTATGACCATCATAGCATATCCATAGCCATATGATCAAAATTTGGATACTTGACAACTGGCAATTACAGTTGCGCTATCCTGAATCATGGGATCACCATTTGTAACCTTCCTAACTGGCTTTTGACAAGAAAAATAACAAAAGGGAAACCAGAATCATTTAATAATTGCATGATTCATTTAAGAAATGTAATAATTTGCTTAATAACTGTGACCAAAAAAAGGTTGTAAAATGGAGCACCAGTCATTTAAAAACTTTCGTGATTAGCAATGAAAATTTGGGGCTCCGTTCTGGTCGTAAGTTGAGGACTACCTGTATATACAAATAAATGATGCAGAAAATATTGATAGCAGTCTTGACTTATGTGAGTAAATGTAAATGAGTAGATTGAATGTAAAAGAAATATGAATAATGTCATGATTGAAAGTTTAGGGATGCATATTTGTAAGTGTGATTATAAATGAGTGTTAAATAGATATATGCACGTGTTAAGTAAGTAATGTCATCTATATTTTGCAATCACATTGATATAACTGGAAGTCAGGAAGAGATTAAAAATATCCTTGTTATTAATTATTCCTTAATTTGTTCTATTCTGTGTTTTTCTTCTTATTTTTTCCAGGAAAATCAAACTAAAATAAATTTCAGAATTTAAAAATCAAACTTTTGACTAATTTGCATTATCCTGCTCTATGTTATCATTCTACATGTGCAATGACCAAAGTAAACAAACATAAATAAATAAATAAAATTAAACTGTTCCCATATTTAATTATGTTATGCTCTATGTAATACTTTATAGCAGTGATGGCTAACCTTTTTGCCATTGTGTTCCAAAAGTGGGGGCAGTTTGGGGGGTGCACATGTATGTGCCCTCACCCATAATTCAATGCGCCCCACCCAACCCCCCCGCATATGTGCGTGTGACCCCCCCTTTCTCCTAATTTTGGCACAAGACGGCACAGCGGGCCCAATAGGCCTATTTGTTGCCCTCTTCAGTCTCCAGAGGCTTTCTAGGAGCCTGGGAAAGGCAAAAACGATTTTCCCCACCTCCCCGGAGGCCCTCCGGAGGCCAGAAATGGCCCATTTCCCGACTTCCGGTGGGCCCGGAAGGTCTGAAAATCAGGTGACTAGCAGATGCAGGCACGCTGAAACTGAGCTAGGACAACGCTCGCATGCCCAGATATGGCTCCATGTGCCACATGTGGCACGCGTGCCATACGTTCGCCATCACGGCTTTATAGTATAAACATGTGCTGTTGTATTTTGTGTAACAATATGCTTAACACAGCATCCAGTGTTCCATTCTTGCTTCTTTCTAATTCTGAACCATGATTCTGAAAGAATAGAGCTTTATTCCCAATCTGTCGCATAGAAAAAGGTAACAATGTAGTTCCTACCAGGTTTTTGATTTTGTATCAGAATGAGATAATTTTTGGAGTCTAAAAAGAAGGTTAAACCTAGGAAAGGGGTGACAAGGTCGTCTATTTAGATTAATTAGATATTAATTAGGCTATATGATTTCTTAAAATTTCGACAAAAACAGGCTAACTGTTTTGTAGATAGTTGGTAGAAATTGACTCTATTGAAATGTTTGGTTTGGATGACACTAGTTATTATTAATTGGAGAGTGAGCTTAACTCCCGGTTAGTCATGTTTGTCATTTCATTTTAGTCTTGTGTTTATGTGTTTCTACATTTCACCATTTATATTGTTTTTCAATGTTTATTTTGTGTTAATCTTAATGTAAATATTTAATAAAGATTTAATTTTAAAAAAAAGAATGAGATAATTTTTTAAGATGTTAGACCATTATGATTCAAAGGCACAAAATTTTGCAGTAATTGATACATTTAAAGGTATATGGTTTGTTCATATGTCAATTCTATGCCAAGGTCTTAGTAGATACATCAAGTTGACTCAATTTATTATTTACTGTTTATAAAATATATTTATATGTATATGAAATCTTAATCTGTTCACCGCCCTGAGTCCTTTGGGAGAAGGGCGGTATAGAAATTCAATAAATAAATAAATAAAATAAATTGCTTCTTTCAATCTACACATACAATTCCAATCTTTTGTAATCCAGTTTAACTGAGCCTCAGCTCTACTTCACATTCCCTTCATCCTCATACTTTCTATGAACAGCCTGTCTTTAATCCATCAAATAAAGTCAATGAGGATGCTAGCAGAAGGTTATAAATTGCTCCCTGCTGTATATCTCATGACTTTCCTACATGAAAAGGTCTTCTTCAGTGACTCTGAAGTAAACCTGGAAGAAAATTAGCATTCTTTTTAAAGTAATTATATTTTACATTACAAAAGTAATTAATAAGTACAAAAAATCATTAACATTTATTTTGTTTAAGCAAAGTTATATATTAGAACCAGCTGGAATAGTCTTTAATGGCAACCTGGTCTTCAATTAAATTGATGCATAAAAAGCTTCACCTTGAGAAATTCTAATAGGTCAGCTAAGGAAATAGAGATAATTTGACCATAGTGTTCATTCTGGGATAGTTTGTTAATGTAACAAGCAACATTGCAGCAGTAATTTGCTTACAAATGAGCAGAAAGAATGAGAGCCAATTTGATGTGGTGAATAAGGCATCAGGCTAGAAACTGGAAGATTATGAGATGCAGTCTCAACTTAGATATAAAGCCAGCTAGGTGACCTTGGTCTGTCTCTCAGCTCAGGAAACAGGCAATGGCAAACTATTTCTGAAAAACATTGCCAAGAAAACTTCAGGGATTAGTTCATATATAATTTTGTTACAAAATTAGTGATAGATTAGCAGTGAGTAATGAATAGTTTGAGAAATTTATAAAGTGGGGAACAGGCATAATGTTCAAGAAAGTAATCATAGCCTAAACCTGTTCATAACGGAGTTTCACTCTTAAAATGATACTAAAAATATACAAATTTATAAAAAATATATACTTTAACTTGCTAAACTTTTCTATTTGTATTGAAAATAAGATTCTTTGGCAGTCTAATTAAAGTCTAAAGAGACTAATGAATGAGCAACTTATGGGTGGTTGGAATTTCTGCACATTTCAATGTTTTTAAAAAAATAAATTTAACATAGCATTGTCAAGAGGGTGCAGCGCTTCAGGAAAATGAACAACGGGTCTTGCAGTCATGCGCCTACACTTCTAAAAAGCTAAATGAGGCAGAGCAGAGATGGACTGACTGAGAGAAGAAAGCCTATGCAGTACATAGGATGCTCCTAACTTGAAGACATTTTCTAGAAGAAGGGAAACCTCCATTTAAAGTATAGACTGACCTGAAACACTGAGCCTGTTTCAAGATTTCTAAATTTTTATGGTCAATAAAAATTTAGAAATCTTGAAACAGGCTCAATGGGCCCAGTACTTTAACTGATTTAACTACCTCCGGGGGAGAAACTTTCTAGATGCTTTATCCAGGCTGTTGCAATACAATAGTTCAAAGCCAGAGGCGATAAAACTTATCCCCATCAGGCAATTGGTGGCCCTAATCACCACCCAGGCACAAGTCAAGATGAAAACCCAACTAGTTGTTGATTTAAAGGGTACCCTAAAGGCAGCCATGGAGGGAGACAAGTTTATCATTTTGTCCCCAGCCATGGACGGGGACTATTTTATCATTTCTTCCCTACCTTACAGTACACTTTTCATAGCTGTCCTATTTTAAATTTAATCAGCATCAACCTGGAACCTTAATCGATGCACTATTATTATTTTTTGCACAACATAATCAAGGCAATGCAGCATAGAAAGCAAAGCTAACAAATCTCAGTTCCCTTGCTTCATGCTAAATTTCTTTTAAGAATTTATACTCATTCCCATTTTAAATACATAGGCATATTCCACCAATCCAATACAAAGAGAAGTCTTTAAAGCCCGGTGTTTCTAAATCTTTGTTTTTAAATCACACAGGCAAAAAAAGCAGGTTGGAAGCAAATGGAGGACTTGGAAAAGTAATGGTTGCGGGGGGGGGGGGCGTGGAAATCAATGAGAAGAATGGAGATGTCTGGAAAGGGACGGCCGATGTAAATAATAATAATTTTTAAAAATCACAATCAAAGGGAATTTGGGCAGGTAATGCTGGAAAAGTGAGCTTTGGAAAGTTCCATGTAGGTACAAAAAGAGAAAGGAGTCTTTTTTTTTCCAGAAAGAGCCTCAGGGAAAGAAGGGGAAAGAGCCAGGCGGGAGACAAGCCTTTGTGTTGAAAAGTCGGGCAAAGAGTACCGTACTACCAGGTTTGCTACTCCTCCTCCTGAAACCGCTGTTGCTTTTCTCCTTTTCTTCCCATCTGTAGCCACCCAGCCTCCTAAGATCCAGTATTTACACCTCATCCAAAAGGCTGTCTGGGGGCAGAAGGATGGAAGGGGTGGCAAGGACTTCGTGGAGACCCCTGATGGGGAGTGGCTTGAAGTAGATGAAGGACTCGGCTTGGCATACAAGAGCCAGCGCTGGGCTCAACCTGCCAGCTGGAGGGGAGCTGCTGTGGGGGACTGATGAGGCGGCACTTGGGGCTTGGAGCGGTAAATGGCGCCCAGGAAGCACTACAGTAGAGAGAAACAATCAGAATCAACCCCAGCTTTGCATTGCAGACGCTAGACTGCCCCCCCTGCAAACTCTCATCTCTCGAGGAGCCCATCCGAAGTTTCCCGCGCCATTTCAGCGAGCACTTCTCGAAAGACGAGAGTTTGCAGGGGGGCAATCTAGCGTCTGCAAAGGAAAGCTGGGGTTGACTCTGGCTGCTTCTCTCCGCTAACAGGTGTCCACGCTAACTGCCTGAAGGACCCCATCCTATCCCTGGGAGTCAAAGCGCTGAAGCCCGAGCGGCGTGGGGAACTTTGGCTGGGCTCCTCGAGGGAAATGCAAAGATTTCTCTGCAGACCACCAAACTTTTCTTGCGGACCACCGGTTGGTGACCACTTCTCTAGATCACTGATCCATCTTCCTGAAGAAGATCTCTGCACACAGATACCCAAAGCAAGTCATGTCACACAGTGTTATTGACTGAAATAATCTGACTACAAGGAATTTGCAGAGTCCAATTCATGGTCAATATGAGAGATATTGAATTTGTCTCAGACAAAACCATTCCAAAATTCTACAGTACCTTTATTACTTTAGATGGAAAGACTACTGGGCAATATGATAAGTAGCTTCCCAACAGATTCCAAAAACCTCTCTCTAGAATCCAACATATGATTCATCTCTGGAGACTAGGATTTACTTTGCTTTCTGATCCGTTAGCGTAAACTAAACAACCATTACACGCGGGGACATTGTTTCAGAAATATTTTCTTATCTATTACTCCTAGACCTCCTAGGCCCTCTGTTTTTTGCTGCAACTTCCCTGCACATTCTGCCTGATCCACACTTGCCTTTCACATACTTCTGCATATCTCCTCAACTCACAATGTCTCTCACATCCATCTTCCCTGCACCCCTGCTCAATGGCATGGTACCACTTATGCTCCCTCCCCAAACTACATAATATCTCTTGCACACACATGCACAATATGCCTGTTTCACTCACACACATACTCCCCAGTCTGCATAGCATCTCAAGCATCATCATTGGCCAATGTGGCATCTCTTGGGGATCTTTCCCAATGTGCATCCCTGCATACTCTCCCCAATTTGCACTACCTCTCTTTATGCTCCCTCACACCCTTTACAAATTCTATGACATCACTTGAATACCCTCACTGACACACACTTTGCATCTTGTACACTCCCACAAACCTCTGAGATATGCGCACTTCTTATGTCCCCTCTCTGATCCATGCAGTGCATCTCATGTAGCTATACACAGCCATCCTGATCTGCATAGCTCTTTTAAAATCATCCCTCAGACTTTTGTGCACCAAGCACTGTACTTCTTCCACACCTCCATGCACCACTTCACTCCCTCCTTCACACAGGAGCAATCACTTACCTGCCTACTTCCAATTTTTTTTTTTTTGACTTCCTTGTCTTTCCTTGTGGGAAGCTGGAAAAAAGTATTGGAAGTAACAATCCTCCGACCATAGCAGAACCCATTTTTGCAGTAGTGCAGATGCACTGAGGCAGGCATAACTTTGCCTAATTTCAATCCTACAGGAGTCATAGGTCCTGGATTTTGACCCCATTCTATAAATTAGCACATTTAAGATACATTGACTCAAAAACTGTTGCCCTCAATTGAAGTTTCAAGCAAACAAATCTGTGGATTTTAATAGTATATACATAAGTCTCCTTGCCAAAATGACTGAACTTCCTACATTACTTCTTCCTACACTAAGAAATTAACACTTTTTTCCTAGTCAGTGCATACAAAGGAAACTAAACATAATGGAAAATGGGGGGGGGATTTTGGTTATGGTATTGATTTAAAGAAATGGTGGTCACATAATTATAAAATGACAATGTCTACAGCATATAAGGAGAATTTGTATAACATGTTTTACAGGTGGCATTTACCCCCGACAAGGATAGCCAGAATGTTCAAGAATAAATCGAAGAAATGTTGGAAGTGTCATCAGACTCCAGGATCATATTACCATATGTGATGGACATATGTAGAAGCAAGGAGATATTGGACTAAGATACACATGTGGTTGGAAAAAATGATAAAGAGACATATTGATTTTAAACCAGAGACATTTTTATTAGGGATCTTACCAGAGACATTTAATAAAGAATTGCAATATTTAATTGTGAATATTTTAACAGCAGCTAGAATTGTATTTGCTAAAAACTGGAAAGGAGGGAAGTACCTACTGATGAAGAAATCATTAAGAAAATGTTGGACTGTGCTGAAATGAGTAAATTGACATTTGAAATAAGAGAACAGGAAGATAAACAATATTATTTGATATGTGATTTATTTTATCAATGGATAGATAATAAAACATGGAAATGAAATATGATATATGAAATGAAATTAAAATAAAAAGTGTTTTTATTGTTTTTGTTTTTTGGGGGAAAAGAACATGTGTCATATATTGATATTTTGAAGATTTTGAGAGCATGAGGAGATTTTAACCTACTGAAACACTGTCTGTAATTGTTTGAAAGGATTATGCTTTTATGTTGTTTCGTTGTTTGAAAATGAAAAAAAAATACCAACCCCCCCCCCCCCAATAATGGAAATTAAGAAAAGTTAGGATTAGGGTTTTCCCCTGTGAACAGAAACAGCAGTGTCAGCAGCTTTTGAGTTCAAATTTTCAAGTCTCACCCCTTTTCTATATGTCACAGTGTTATATGAAAGTAGATGAAGCTGGTGGTGTGGTTTGGCTACTATCTGTTCCTTTTTTTGCACAGATAAATAGATGCCCTTTTAAAGGGCAGAGAGAAATTCTTTGTGCTAATTTCCAAGCAAATATGCAGTGCAATTTCTATTCCCCCATTGCCTCACCAAATGCTTAGGATTTTTTGAAGTGGAAATTCCGACACTCTTTTTTAAGTAAGCAGGGCATTTCTCACTGGGAAGCTAGAGGTGCAGGATGGGGAGACCTGGGAGAATGGATAAGATGCTGTGTTAATTCCTTTGGTAAATTCAAGGGATGGACAGCCCCAGCATAGAATCTATTCTTTGTGAGTCTTTTCTTAGTCTGCCAATTCAAGAACCCATTGTGGTTAATGTTCTAATAATTGTGAATTTTTAATCCCACCTATTTCTCCAGAAAGCATTTGCTAGTTGTTTTAAAAGAAAACAGGAATCAGCAGATGCTTAAGGTTATTTTCCTTACTTTACATTACCTTCTTCTTAACTTGGTTCCTTGAAAACATATAAAAACCAACTTTGGAGGAAGTTAAGAAATAGCTTCCTCAAGGTAACTGAATTAAGTCCACTGTTGATTTATTTTATATTCTCAACAGAATATTGAATTGCTTATAATATATATTCATTAAAGTGGTTTCCTAAACCTAACTGATATATTCTCTGGATATTGCACTTTAAAGTAAGCGTGTTCAACTGAATGCCACAATAAACAAAGTTTCTATATTGAAGTAATGTAATGTTCAATTCTAATTAGCTAATTAGAAAATTAATGAATATTTAAATGTTTTAGTTGAATAACATGAGTAGAGAAAGTGTCTCAAATGGTAGAAGACAAGCAGTACTCCACTAACAAAACTGTCATGGATAGGACATAATTATGGAAGATGTAGCCTAATTAGTCTGTGATTTTTAAAAGCATGACTCCAGGTTGATTATTTTGGTATAATTAAGAACTGAATTTTACGAACGAGTGAGCCCTTCTATTTTTGACAACATCTGAGTTTTCCTTCCCTTCCTTGTCTCTGTGCTAATTAAAATTGCAGCAGACTGAACATAAATTATTCCCAAACTCTCTTTGCATACACCGAAGAGCTGTCTTTCTTCGTAACTCCATTGGATGTCCTTACAGATATCTAACACACAATATGCTGATAAACCATGAGAGAAGTGTTACACATTTCAATTAAACAATGCACGTTGACAATCTGTCCTTCTGTGTGCATGAAATATTAGAAATATTTTATCCCCCAACCCCTGAGTAATGCATGTTTTAATCCCATGAAATATTCAGAAGCTTCCCAGTATTTACAGTTAACTTAAAATGGTTTGGCTTTCCTTGAGATATTCCCATGAAGAATAAAGTACTAGTTTAGGTAGGGACAACCAATTCTTAATTAAATATGTCAGCTGTCATTTCCAATTCTGTTGTAGCTGAGATGGCTCAGCAATATTGAAAGACTTCCATTTGCTCTGATATATTCCTAGCATGTCCAGGATGACATGGTTGGGAGCTGTAAGACATATTTAAAAAATAATAATAAAGCAAGAACCAATTCAAAAGACTCACTCAATTTTGATCTTACTGATGACCTGAGCCCAGGAATAACAGCAAGTTACACTTTAATACTTAATGCTTTCTACTACTTAACAGAATAACAGAGCTGTAGGGGATCTTGGAAGTCTTCTAGTTCCGGGGTCTCCAACCTTGGCAACTTTAAGACTTGTGGACTTCAACTCCCAATATTTTAAAGTTGCCGAGGTTGCAGACTGCAGTTCTAGTTCAACTCCCTGTTTAAGGAGGAGACCCTGTAGCTGTTTCTTTTTGGAACAAAATAGGATTTAAGCAGGTGGAATGGTAAACCTTTTAGAGACAACAAACATGTAAAAGTTTAGGTGGATATATTGCTGTGTTTTCAAAAATCAAAGACAGCTTTAATGAGAAAATGACATCATAGCAGCCTTCAAATTTTTCCAGCAAAGAATCTGTAGAAAAGTTGTGCTGGAACACAACAGAAAGCATCAAATGTTTTAAATTTTAATCATTTTTAAAAATACATATATATTCCTCTTGGTTTTTTGAGAAGAGAGAAAATTACGTTGCAGAGCTTAGGCTCTCCTGGAAGTTGTGTGTGTGTGTGTGTGTGTGTGTTTGTGTGTGTGTGTGTGTAATCCAAGTGTCTTCAGCAATATATATACTGTAAGTGTTCCAAAAACCAAGACCTGAAAGATTGGTTTTAAATCTTAAAGATTTAAGATTTATCTTTCATGCTCTAATCAACTGCTTTCTTAGCTGCCACATTTTCCTTTTTTTTTTTTAATTGTCAGATGTATTTCCTTGGGAGTTATAAAAGGTGTCCCATGAACATGAATGACCATAGCATAACATGCAGCTTCTGGCAATACTGTATGTTAGAGATCAGAAGGACTGCTCTAACCCTAAACCCTAAACCCTAAACCCTAAACCCCCTAAACTCTAACCCTAACCCTAAACAATTAACCAGCAGAATAGCTTCCCTATAGAAGTTGCGGGTGCTCCATTACTGGAGGAAGAGTGACAGAGAAGAGATTAGACAGCCATTTGTCCAAAATGATATAGGGTCTCCTGCTCAAGCAGGAGGTTAGTCTTTAAAGCCCCCTAAATTCCCTTTAAACTCTGTTTTCCTAAGTTTTAAACTCTTGATAGGAGCCAAACCAAATAAAGTCACACTAAATGGTTCTTATTTTAGAACCTTATCCTAATCTCTGTAACTGGAGTGTATGTAGTATTACATTCAACAGTGGCTCTCCACAGACAAGACTCATTGTGTTTTTAAAAAGAAATCATTTATTAATTGCCCCATCACACGAAGTACCTGAAATGTTGCAACATTTCTTTAATCTGCATTAAGAATGTATACAAAACATTCTTTACTTAACAGGATGCAACAGTATATTGTATGTCAGTCCACTAGGTAGACCAGACCAGAAAAACAATTGTGCAGGAAGTCTAGAATTACACTTTATTCAAATTAGCAATAATAACAGAATCTTGCAAGTCTGATTGTTCTTTGCCCCCCACCGCCACCCAGCCCCTTATATGCCAGTGAGTACAGAGAGGTATATGAATGGCTTCCAAATATTATGTGGTATCCCAAGATTTAAATAATGTTTCAGTCCTCTTTGCCTAGGTACAAAACAACCTCCCTTACTCTCTACAACATGTTGTTCATTAAATTTTGAGAATCTGAGATATGTTGCCCAGCAACTGTTATTTACCAATTTAAAGACCTCAGGTTTTCAGTTTATTTTTTTATTTATTTCATTTCATTCCATTTCATTTCATTTCATTTCATTTCATTTCATTTCATTTCATTTGTCTTTCACAGGTCCATAGCCTATTATTCTGATTCAGTTTAATTCAAAGAATATTCAGTAGAAATAGTTTAGTCCAAGTAACAAATCTATTTCTCAGATTTCCGGCCACATAGCTTTTCTTTTAACACCTAGAGGTCAACATAGCCTGGAAATCAGAAACGTAAAACTACATTTAAACAACTAAAAACTACTTTGGAATTAGGAGCAAATCAGGGAGTATCCATTTGGTATTTGGTCTATCTTTGAGAAATGTTTTGCTTGGACCAAGAAGACAGATAATCCATCTGCTTTATAAGACCAGATGAATACTTGTTTTCTTCTGTATCCTGCTGAGCTGGTAGCTCCAGTTCTCCACTCTGAGCATCCTCAGTGATAATGTTATATCCAGAGAAAAGACAATTAGCTTCTCCTCCAACTCCAACATATCGTCTGGGATTCTATTGCTATCACTCCTTGAGAAATTCCTGTAATTTTACAGAAAGTAGATGCTGTGAATGGACTGTTCATGGGATAGTTTATTTGAAATGTGATTTAAAGGCACCTTGTTATCTGATCTAAATTATAGCTATATTTCTGCAAGGGATGAAAATACACATTGAAAATATGAAAAAGTCTGGGAAAACATATGGAGTAAATGAAGGGTCAGGCAATCTCCTTCACAGGGCAACCTTAGGAAGAAGCTCACTGTTATGACTGTGATATTCGTATAAAGCCAGAAAATATGGGAAGTATATTTTTTTGGACATTTGGCAAGGAAGAAAAACAACTCTACTTGACTGTGTTCTGTTGCCTCAAGCAAGAATAAAACAAATACACTTTTTAAAATGACAACTAGCATCCTACAGATTTGATATTAGTACCTCTGGGTGGTATTAATTGCAGAATACTCACATACTTTCAATGGGATGTGGAAAGTGCCCACTGTTACTAGTTTTTAAAATTATCTTTTTTTACAAACTAAAGTAAACATTTCTTTTTAATTCATTTTAAAGAAAATCCTGTCCCTGGAAATTAATTGGCGTTTTTAACATTTAGTCTATTGAATGTATGCCAAACTACACTTTATTAGATCAATTAATTTTATTCTGATTGCCCAGTTGTGGTATTTATTAGACTAAATTTATTGCTCTTTAGGATCTTTGGATATATTTTTTTTGTAAAACTTTATGAAAGAAGAGTAGAAAGAATTAATTTAGGAGTTTATTTATCACAAATTATTGTTTATTAAAACTATCTCTCAATTATTCTGTTCAACTTTGAACTGAAACTGGCCATAGCCATCTTTCTGTTCTTCAGTTGCCACACAAGAGGGGAAGGGGTGGGAAGGAGGTAGGAATGTATTATTAGACACAACAAAGAGCAAAGTCATCAAGCTGCTGAGTGTTTGGCACTAACACCCCAGCCGAAAGCAACCCTGGCTGCATTATCTAAGCCAAAAAAGCCACTGCAGAAGGATCGGGAGAAGTCAAGCCACAAAGAAGAGGGAGTCAAACTATTTTCCAAAGCACTTGAAGGTAGGATAAGAAGCAATGGATGGAAACTAACCAAGGAGAGAAGCAACCTAGAACTAAGAAGAAATTTCCTGACAGAATAATTAATCAGTAGAACAACTTGCCTCCAGAAGTTGTGAATGCTCCAATACTGGAAGCTTTTAAGAAGAGATTGGACAACTCTGCTATTCTATTCTGTTCTGTTCTGTTCTATTCTCATTGATTTATGACCTCAGAATGATCACATGGCATCTAAAAAAAGGGCACTACTTAAAAGCAACTTGAACAACTAACATTAAAGTGATTCCTTTTAGACAATTAAATAACATGAAGCAGGTTTAGTACAATGCAATCAGCAAGCATTTTCATTTAAGGAGTCATTAGAAATTAAAATTGTTCAAGCAATATTGCTGAAAGGTAAATGCCAGAGAATTTATTTGATAAAATTCATTTTTTTCAGCTTTTCTCCATATAATTTGCAAAGTATTGATAGAAAACAGAGAAAACTATAATATGCTGTTACCCCAGATATACCTAATGACAACTTTATTTTTAATGACTTATTTGTAACGAAGTGAAGAACATCAATTAAAGAGATGTGATTTTAGGCTGAATCATTATTTTAAGCTCAAACTTTCTTGGGTTTTCTGACACTAAAATAATGGTGATGCTGACATTGATGATGATGATAGTAGAAGACAAGGTAAAAAGTTCCATGGCTCTTTTAGTTTGCTCATATTCATGGAAAGAGCTCAAGGAATGTTAATAAAAGCCTATTCTTAGGCTCTTTGTGTAGTACCACAGTTGCATTATGCTTTACAAATGCTATTCTGGAACATTTAACATCAACATTCCTTTTGAACTCTGTGAAATAGTATAGATTGTGTCTACCTGGTATTATATTAGGGACACGGTGCCTCAGTGGCTAAGATGCTGAGCTTGTTGATCGCAATGTCGGCAGTTCAGCAGTTTAAATCCCTAGTGCAAGTAATGGGATGAGCTCCCGTTACTTCTCCCAGCTTCTGCCAACCTAGCAGTTCGAAAGCACATAAAAATGCAAGTAGAAAAATAGGGACCACCTTTGGTGGGAAGGTAACAGTGTCCCATGCGCCTTTGGCATTTAGTTATGCTGGCCACATGACCACAGAGACGTCTTTGGACAGTGCTGGCTTTTCAGCTTTAAAATGGAGATGATCACTGTCCCCTAGAGTCAGGAACAACTAGCACATATGTGCAAGGGGAACCTTTACCTTTACTTTTACCTGATATTATGTAGGACAGTATTTAAATAATAACATTGGAGAACTCTATTATATGAGACAGACAAACAGAGCTGTCCCTCCATATAGATATAGTTTCATTAAGGACTACATGTTGAGAGTGCTTTGTCAGCCAGTTACAACTCTATCTGGTAATGAATAGAATAGAATAGAATAGAATAGAATAGAATAGAATAGAATAGAATAGAATAGAATAGAATAGAATAGAATAGAATAGAATAGAATAGACTAGACTAGACTAGAATAGAATAGAATAGAATAGAATAGAATAGAATAGAATTCTTTATTAGCCACGTGTGATTGGACACACAAGGAATTTGTCTTTGGTGCATATGCTTTCAGTGTACATAAAAAGACAAGATACACTTTTCAGTGTACATAAAAGGACAAGATACACTTATCAAGAATCACAAGGCACAACACCCAGGGACAGTCAAACAGTACAATAAGCAATTGAATCATACTAGGAAATAATCAATATAAATATAAATTGCAAGGATATAAGCAACAAAGTTACAATCATGCAGTCACAAGTGGAAGGAGATGGGAACGATGAGAAGACTAATAGCAATAGTAATGCAGTCTTAATGAATAGTTTGACAGTTTGAGGGAATTATTTGTTTATCAGACTGACGTTCAGGAAAAAACTGTTCTTGTATCTAGCTGTCTTGGTATACAGTGCTCTATAGCATTGTTTTGAGAGTAGGAGTTGAAATAATTTATGTTCAGGATGCGAGGGGTCTGTAAATATTTTCAAAGCCCTATTTTTGACTCATCCAGTATACATGTCCCCAATGGAAAGTTGGTAGCAATTGTTTTTTCTGCAGTTCTAATTATCCTCTGAAGGCTGTGTCTGTCTTGTTGGGTTGCAGAACCAAACCAGACAGTTATAGAGGTGCAGATGATAAGATTCAATAGTTTCTCTGTAGAACTGTATCAGCAGCTCCTTGGGCAGTTTGAGCTTCCTGAGTTGGCACAGAAAGAACATTCTTTGTTGTGCTTTCTTGATGATGATTTGATGTTATGGGTCCATTTTAGGTCTTGAGATATGATAGAACCTAGAAATTTGAAGGTCTCTACTGTTGATACTGTGTTGTCTAGTATTGTAAGAGGTGGTAGTATGAGAGGGTTTCTCCTAAAGCCTACCAACATTTTGGTAGACTTTATAGTTTTGAGTGTGTTCAGTTCCAGATTGTTCCGGTTGCACCATGATTGTTCAACCTCCCATCTGTATGCGAATGAGACCAATCACTGTTGTATCATCTGCAAACTTCAGTAGTTTAACAGATGGATCGTTTGAGATGCAGTCACTGGTATATAGAGAGAAGTGGAGAAAGCACATACCCTTGGGGGGTGGGGGCTGTGCTAATTGTACTAGTATCTGATGTGATTTTGCTTAGTTTCACCTGCTGCTTCCTGTCTGCTAGAAAGCTTGTGATCCACTTTTTTTTTTTTACACAAACACACATATAAACATACAATGTATTTTTTCTGAACAGAGTATTTGGCTGATTTAAACAGTTTTTAGTCATTTCAAATAAATTTACAATTTCTGTACTTCCTTTTTGCTATACTATTTATTCTCATCTATTTTTTAAAAAAAAAACCAATATTACACTTCATTCTCATCTCTGATCTTAACCAAATTCAATTTTTCCTTTCTATTCTATGTTGTACCCCTTCTCATTGTCATCTATTTTTATATCCATCATCAAATTAATTAATTATTTTGTGTTATAATTGTTCAATTCTTATAGGAATAGTAAACCCACTTATTTTATAACATACCTTTCCTTAAGTAATAAAATCCAACATTTTAGTATGAATTAATTAGTTATATAACTATCTTTTTTCTTTGTATATTCAAAAATATAAACATGGATATTCCCATTATTTCCATTTTCCATTTTTGCCTTTTTCTTTCCCCCCCCCTTTTTTTTTGAGCTTTAAAATCCTGATATCTTGTATTTTGCCCTATATTTCCCATTGTTTCCCATCTCTTTTCTCTCTTTTTTAATTTCCTGCCTGTTTATCACACTGTTTATCCTAGTATAATCATTCTGTATTTCAAAGTTCTGGACTCTTCTATTTTGCCCTGCATTTCCTGTTGTTTTCCACTCTTTTTCTCTCTTTTTTATCTTTTCACTGTTAAACCTAGTGTAATCATTTAAGTTTTTTATATTCTTTCTAATCCACCCTTATTTCCTTCTTTGTCTCTTTCCACCCTATCTTTTTTTACCATTGTTAATTCCAATGTAATCTCTAAAAGCCTCCTTTTTATTGTTACTATCCACATAATATTTTAATTTTCCACAGTCACTCTCGTTGTCTTTATCTTCTTTATTTTCAGCCTCTGTGTCTTCTTTCTCATGCTCTCTCAGTTTTTGGGTCCTTAGGTTTCAATTCTCCATGTAACATTGTAATTATTTCTCTTATTTCCGTTTTCCATGACAAGTACATCATTTTCATCATTTCTCTAATTTCCTGCGTCATTTTATTCTTTCTGGATTGGTATTATTCCAATTTTAAAAGTTTCGTTGTATTCCTTTTTCCCCCCCCAAAGACAAGCCGGTTGCAGACAAAGAAATCCTCCCCAAAAGTTCTCACGGCTGTTATCACTAATAAAGTTCAAAATTTTCCAAAACAAAGGTTCCGAATTGCGATGCTCTTTTTTCTCCCGAAGGTGTCTCTCTACAATCGACAATTTCTATCAGTTGCCTATCAAAGTATCCATTTTGTTTCAATCCATGTTAACAATCTTTACTAACTTCTCTTTTCTTCTTTTTAACTTTGAAAATGCCATATCAGTTTTATAGTCCAATAAGTCTGAATTAAAAAACACTTTTCCCCTCTTTTTTTCTTTTTTCTTTGTTTATACAACACTTCTGTTACAGCGCTTATTGTCCACTTTTTCTTTTGTTTTTCTTAAAATTCAAAAAAAAGATCTATTTATTTTCTTTCCAATCCTTTAGCCAGTTTTGGGGTTGTTTCTTCTAGTTTTTAAAGTTTTCCAAATAATTTTATTCAAAAGTCAATTTTCTATTTGGGTTTTTGTCCCTTTAAATTGCGCTTCAGACATCCTCTTTCCCATTAGCCGCTATTTTTATGCAAGGGGTTTTTCAGGTTTAAAAGTTTTTTTATTGTTGTTTTGCCTATGGGTTGGCTGTCACTCACCCAACTTCAAAACTCCGTTCTAGTTACCTCTCCTGCTCAATACTTAGCCCGGTTGCCCCAGCTTCTTGACAGCCGCAATGGCTGCCGCCCCCACTGCCAAATCAGAGAGACTTTTCTCTGACCTTCTAGGAACTTGCCTGTTCCTCTTGGCCTTCCGAGGTGCCTCTCCTTCTTTCCTGTCCCTACAGGACCGTTCCTGTCTGAAGACCCCTCGGTAGCAGTTCGTCAGTCCGGGGTTTTGTGGAGCTCATCAGAGCCTGCTAATTCCCTGACTGTCTAGCCATGACACTTCCGGTCGAAATCAGGAAGCTTGTGATCCACTTACAAGTGTGTTCAGGTACAGCTAGCTGATTTAGTTTAGTTAGAAGAATGTCCAGTATGATGGTATCACTTTATCAAAGAATGAAATACAATTTCTTTGACATGATCTGTTTTTGACAAACCCATTTTGGCTACTTGTTATAATTTTGCTTACAGTTGTTCGCAGATTTGTTGCTTCATTGTTTTTTCTAGTATCTTCCTAGGTATTGATGTCCTGCATCTATTTTTTTCCTTTTCTTGAAGATGGGAACCATATTAACTTTTTTCCAGTCTTCTGGTAGTTATCCAATTCTCCAGGATCTTTGAAAAATATGCTTTAATGGTTTTGATATCTCTTCTGCTAGCTCCTAACTCTAGAATATAATTCATCACAACCTGGTGATTTGAACTTATCTGAAGCAGCCATGTGTGCTTTTACTATTTTAGTTTGCATTCCTAGTCTGTTCTTTGCAGTTTTGTTATTAACATGTTGGGCTGTATATTCTTTTTGCATAAAGACAGATGCACAGAATGAATTGAGAAGTTCTGCTTTCTCTCTATTACCTGTTGCTTTCTTACCATTTTCTCCTATTAGTGAGCCAATTGTTTTCATGACTTTTTTTATTAATATATTGAAATAAAGTTTTTTAAAAAAAATATTTTTGACATTTATTACATGTCATATTTTACTTTTGAGCCTTAGATTTTCTGAGCCTTCATCTTGGCAAGTTCTGGCTATTTGTTTGGCATGATCTGCTTTTAACAAACCCAGCTTCTGATTATAATGTTGCTTTATTTTTGTTGCAAGTCTAATTCAGAACCTTTGCTTTCCTGACTTCATCTTTGCAGATTCGGGCTCTCTGCTGATATTCTGCCTTAGTTGTGTGCCCTTCTTTCCATTCGCTGCATTTATCTTTTTTGGCTTTTAGTTTTTTGGAGAGATCTTTGTGCAACTATGCTGGTTTCCCTTTGGATTTCATGTTTTCTTTTTCAGTGATATTGTGCTGTACTGTGTTTGTTTGATAATATTTTTCATAATTTCCCAAACATCCTAGATTGTTTTCCCCTTTAAGATTTTTGTCCATGGAATCCTTCCCACCCTTTCTGAGTTTGTTAAAATCAGCTCTTTTAAAGTCTGTTTCTTAAAATCAGCTTTTTAAAAAATCAGCTTGTTTGATTATGCTCTGTTGCTTTAAGTATGCATTATGTTGAATTCCAATATGGCATGGTTATTCTCACCCAGAAACTTCAATCCCATCCATCACTTTTTCTCTTGTTAGTAAGAATTAGGTCCAATATCACTTTTCCTCTAATTTCCTTCTCTACCTTTTAGATGGCAAAATTGTCAGCTAGGTTGGTTAGGAACCTTTCAATCTCCCACTTGATACAGTTTATTTCCCAGTTGATGTCAGGGTAGTTAATGTCTCCCATTACTATTGTGGCATGTTTCCTGCATACATATATTAACTGTTTGCTGTTAGCTAAAAGGTTCATATTGTATAGTGGGCACAGACAGAGGATGCAGGACACGCTCGGCAGTTTAAACAGCTTTATTCGGCTCCAGTACAGCAATGGTAATGCAAGCTGCAGCAGCTCCATGAGGCTTTGGAACAACCCCAGGGCCACACTTACCCCAAACTGCAATCATCTGCATTTGAATGCTCCCCTATGTGTGACTATTGTTTGTGCCTCTGCGGTGGCATCATCAACTGGCAGCTGTTGGTATGCCTGAGCCAGATCGAGTTTTGCGAATATTTTCCCTCTGCCCAGGGTATGCAACAGATGTTGCATAATGGGAACTGGGTATGTGCTCGGTTGTAATGCCTTATTTAGGGTACTTTTGTAGTCACCACACAGCTGCAGTGACCCATCTGGCTTCGTGGGGGTTACTATTGGTGTTTCCTACTTGGCATGGTCTGTCGGCTCTAAAACCCCTTGGGCAATGCGTTCATCCAGTTGCTCATCAATTTTGGGCTGTAGAGCAAAAGGAATCCTTCTGGGGTAACTTGATATAAGGGTCCCCATGTACTTGCCCAGCTTCCCATTGAAGACATCCGCAAAATCCCTCAGGATTTCTTCTTCCCAGATTCTGTCTCTGACCTGGTTGATTCCCGTCACTGCCAGCCCCAGAGGTTTGAACCATTCTAGCCCCAATAGGCTAGGTCTGTCCTGGTCTACTATGCTGAGGGCAACTGTCCTCTGAAGTCCTTGAATTTTATATTGAATTGACCAATGCCCATCACTGGAATTTGATTTCCTTGATAGTCTTTAAGAATGAGTCTTTGCAGCTTGAGTGCACTGGTTGTGATATTAAATATTAATTGTTTAATGGTCTTCCAGAAGACTATGGATAGATAGGATCCTTAGTCGACCTTCATCTTGCATGGTTTCCCCTTGATGTAAACAGTCGCCACCATCTTCTTTGCTCTCCCCATGCTTGAGTGGCCAATTATTATTGTCTGGTGAGTTTCACCTCTCTCTGATCCATGGTTTTCATTCCTGCAGTTTCTTCCAAACGGTTGTTTCCTGTTGCTTGTTTGGAAGTGTCTGGCTCTTGGTGGAAGACTGGAGATAGCGGTGGCTATATCGCGTAAAGTTGCTACAAATTCGCTTACTGATTCTCCCTCCTTTTGGTCTCTCCAATAGAACTCATGCTGTCTCACAAGGGATGAGGCTTGGGGTGCATAGTGTGCTCTCAGGATGCTCTGTAGTGTCGCTCAGGTCATAGTCTCAGTTCTGCCGGAGAGGCTAAAGTTTTCACCATTTTAAAAACAGCAGCTCCGCAGTGTGTGAGGAACAGTGCCCTTTTCCTCTGTTCTGACAGGCTCAACAGATTGTTTGCTTCCAGGAACATGTGGAATCACTCCATGTAGGATTCCCAGTCTTCTCCTGCTGCATTGAACAGTATGGGTGGCATTATTGAAGACATCTTGTGCTGGCCGTTGTAGTTTCAATGGCCGTTGATTGCCATGTGGAGGTTTCAGCAGTTTAGTGTCCTATTGTCCTTCTAAGATCCCACCTTCATCACCAATGTTGAGGAGTGGGTGCAGACAGATGATGCAGAACACATTCGGCAGTTTAAACAGCTTTATTCAGCTCCAGTACAGCAATGGCAATGCAAGCTGCGGCAGCTCCTTTTAAATGGAATTGTCCGTGGCTTTAGCCACTGACGCACATTTAATTCTCCCGCTCTAGCTACTGGCTCCTGATTGGTCCTTGTGCCAATCTATTCAATACTTAATAGTTCATCTATTCCTTCTCCTCAGTTGGATGGTCTGTAATGTCCACCTATGGCAATGCCACTCTTTTTTCCTTTTATATTGACCTATATAGATAGGTCAATATAAGGTGTATACATAGGGTGTGTATGTGTGTGTGTGTGTGTGTGTGTGTATATATATGTTTTCTGAGGTTTTTGCGGCTGTTTGTATGTAGATCTTTGGTTATTCGGGTTTTCTCCCATGTAAAATTGGAAGTGTCTTGGAAATTGGAAGTGTCTTGGAAATTGGTAAAATTGGAAGTAAAATTGGAAGCCCCAACCCAAACAGAACACTCTCCCATCCAATCAGAGCACAGCCAAGCCCCCAACCAATCAGAACACACCTCCACCCAATCAGAACACAGCCAAGCTCCCACCCAATCAGCTCCCACCCCCACTAGCAGTTAAAAGTAAGAAACAGCTGCGATCTCACATTACTCCTAGAAGCACGAAGCCGAAAACACCAGCCTTAAGATGACGAATAAGACTTCGTCGAAACGTTGCCAATACACTTCCAATTTTATGCAGGAGAAAACCCGAATAACCAAAGACCTACATGTATATGTGAAAACTCATTCACCATATATATATATATATATATATCTATATCTATATCTATATATATATATAGGTCTTTGGTTATTCGGGTCTTCTCCCGCGTAGAATTGGAAGCATCTTGGCGACGTTTCGACGAAGTCTTATTAAACATATATATATATTTGTATATATATATATTTGTATGTTTTTTGTGTTAAGTCATCCTGGATTGCCACAAATGGAAGAGATATCACAAATCTCCAATTTTTGCCTTTCAGCCCAATCTCATGGGCCATCCAGACAGTATAATATAGCCGTCAAGCTATTTTCTATGTTTTTAATATTTATTTATAGAATTAATTTATTTCATTTATTCATTTCTTCATTTATTTATAGAATTATCAGCAAAAATATTAAATATATATATATATATATATATATATATATATATATATATGTATGTATGTATGTATGTATGTATGTATGTATGTATGTATGTATGTATGTTTTTGTAAGTCATCCTGGATCTCCACTAATGGAGGAGATATCACAAATCTCCAATTTTTTGCCTTTCAGCCCAATCTCATGGGCCATCCAGACAGTGTAATATAGCCGACAAGCTATTTTTTCTATATTTTTAATATTTTTGCTGATAATTATAAATACAGCCTCCCTTATTTATAATTATCAGCAAAAATATTATATATATATATATATATATATATATATATATATATATATATATATATATATATATATATATATATATATATATATATATATATATATATACACACACACACACACACACACACACACACACACACACACATACATACATACATACATATAGTGAAATCTCATTCACTAGTTTCTAGGCTTTCTCAGACATCAAAGCAGCATTTTGCTGTCTGTTTGGAGACTTAGGAGAGACTAAGATAGATCTATTTCTGGCTCCAACCTTTCAGCCTTTCTTATGGTCCAACTTTCACAGCCATACATTGCAACTGAGAAAACCATAGCTTTGACTATACACACTTTTGTTGGCAGGGTGATGTCTCTGCTTTTAGTATGCTGTCTGGGTTTGCCATAGCTTTCCTCCCCAGGAGCAAGCATCTTTTAATCTCTTGGCTATGGTCCCCATGTGCGGTGATCTTGGAGCCCAGGAAAATAAAATTTGTCACTATCTCTATTTCTTCCCCATCTATTTGCCAGGAATTGAGAGGGCTGGGAGTTATGATCTTAGTTTTCAATGTTGAGTTTCAAGCCAACTTTTCAACTTTTCTCCTTCATCCACATCAGAAGGCTCTTATAGTTAAAAAGATTATGGCTCTTTCTTTTTATCCTCTCATTTGTCCAAAAAAGTTTCCATTGTTTCTAGTCTCAGTTTTATTTTAAAAGGATCTGTTCCAATCTAGCATTTACATTCGCCTTTTATATCATGCATATAAATTAACTACAACAGAAAATATTATTATTCCCAAAGTAATTATGTACTGTAATACAGCTATAACAAGCATAAAATATAAGCACAATTCTTCCTTGGACACCACCTTCCAGTTACGCGGATCCCATAAGGAATTAGTATGAAAGTCATTGCCTTAATTGAGTACACTGTTCTTCTAGCAAATTAATATCTGC
Organism: Coluber constrictor foxii; assembly: GCA_038048745.1. Lineage (NCBI taxonomy): Eukaryota > Metazoa > Chordata > Lepidosauria > Squamata > Colubridae > Coluber > Coluber constrictor. The sequence continues at coordinate 89,851,471 of CM075961.1, forward strand.
ACATGTGATAATGAATTTACAATCCTCTTGAGTGATTTAGCATTTATTAAAAAAGACTGTTAGTCACTTTTCCTTAGGACCAAATACATATTTCTCCAAGCTGTTCTAGTTCCTTATGCAGAACATTTGAAGAACTTATTTTGTTTTTGTTTTTTTTAATTAAAAACAAAAAATGGAAAAAAGACTATAATAAAACAAAATCACATACATACAACTGAGGTTGATTCAACCCCCATATATATACAGTTTCTAAATAGTATTACATATCATCATACTACAGATTCAATTAGGTTTATCATATTGCATCTTGCACTTGTTAATCTTTTTATATTTTCTTATATCCAATATTACCTTATTTATATTTAGTTTGCTATTTACATAGCAATGCCATAAGCTTTCCTAATATCTATAGCATGACATTTTTACTTCTATCCATTGGTACCATTTATCCCAGCTTTGATTGAAAGTTGATTCTTGTCTATCTTTAAGAACATATGTTAATCTATCACATTCTGCACACCACAAAATTTTGCTAATAATCATCTGATCCGATGGTACTTCTTTCCCTTTCCAAAGTTGCGCATATGCAATTCTAGCCGCAGTGGTAATATTTATAAAAAAGATATCAGTCTATTTTCCTTATGCCCCCAGGGTTTATTCCTAATAAGTAGACCTTTGGTCTCAATTGAAAGCTGACTCCTGTAATCTCCATGAGCCAATCTTTTATCTTGCTCCAATAGTTTTGGGCTTGTAGACATGTCCACCATTGGTGGTAATAAATACCCCTGGCTGACCTACATTTCCAACATTCTGCTGAAGTTCCAAGGAACATCTCTGCAATTCTTGCTGGTGGTATATGTCATCTATATAACATTTTAAATATATTTTCTTTGAAGGACACTGCCATCGTCATTTTTGCATTTCTGTTCCATATTTGTTGCCATTTTTCCAATTCTAATGAATATCTGATATTCCTTCCCCAGGCTATCATCGAGTCTTTAACTATTTCATCAGGTACAGATCGTGACAGGAGGAGGTTATATATCTTGGTGATACATTTTTTATCACCTTTCAGGAGGGCCTTATTGAACTCTTGTGGTGAAGTAAAAATCCCTCCATTGGCTTTATCTTTTTGATATCTTGCTTGGATTTGTGTGTATGCCCACCAGTCCAAATTGATTCCCCATATTTGTAGGTCCACTTTAGATCTAAGGTTACCTCCACCATCCAACAATTCCTTGTACATCACAAGTTTGTTCAAGTTGTATAGAGGTGGATATGTAGTCACTTCAAGGGTCACAAACCAATATGGAACCTTATTATACATCATTCCTTTGATCTTATTCCATACCTTAATCAGACATCCCCTTACATAGTGATTCATAAAGTATTTATGCTGTCCTGCTTTGGTTGGCCAAAGAAAATAATGCCACCCGAAGACCAGAAGTTGGCGCTGTAGCGAAACAGACAGGGATTTCTGAGCTCCAGAAATCTCTGCCGATAGCCCTGACATGGGACAGTCCCAATTCGGACCGCACAGTCTAGTTTTGACTGTGGTAGTGAGGAGAACATCCTGAACAGTCTCAGGGGCATCGCAAAGCCCCTGGTTGATCCAGAAAAGCTCCTTTTCTCATGTGTGGGGTAGCAGTTAACAAGTTGCTAAGGCTGTGGCAGTTTCAAGGAGGGACAAGGAAGAGACAGAGGATCGGATCGGTGAGAGATTCATTTTTTAAATAATACAGAAGACACCCTGTGGATAATGGACTTGGAAATTGAGAATAAGATATAATAAACAGCGAACTTAAAGTGAGAAAGTTTTTTTTTCCCCCACTATATTTTACTTGACTCTTTAATGAGAAGGACTTAATTAATTGACTTTTACTTTTACTTTCATTGCTGACTCAGACTGGAGCTGACTTGAGAGAGAGGAAATTCTTTGTTGTGTAGACTATGCCTTTTTAAAAAGAAGAAAATAATTGGTGGACCTTGGTTGCTATATACGAATTGAAGCCCTTTCATTTTCTTTTTTTCTTTTTTCTTTTTCTTGGGAACTTTTTATTAATTTTAGAAGAAAGACAAGGGGGTGTACAACATTGCCACCTGCTGGAAAAGAAACTTTGTTGGGATGTTTATTCAAGTAGCAGTCCAGTGTTACATTGTAGACAAAATAGAGGCTTTCATGATAGACTGATAAAAATGATGAATAGCAGAGAAAATGGCTTATCTGTATCATTTATACAGATGCTTGTGTTATATTATTTGAAGCCGAAACAGAAGTCTTGGAACACTATAAAAAGATCTTGATTTTTATTTTTTGTAACTGCTACTTAATATCTTTAACCTTTCCTTTTATCATTGTGGCTAGACCAAAAATCACTCTCTGTACACTTTCTGAATATTAAAGATTTTCCTTTTCTTTTTTCCTTTTTGACTTCTTCCTTTTGTCTTTTATTTTTAATTTTACATATATATTTTTCCTTCCTCATTTTTGTCTTTAAAATATTGGCACAATAATATTGAATTAAGGCAAGCAAAAGCCTGAAGACATATTGTTTTTGGATTTTTGTTTTTTTTATTGTCACCTTTTTTTTCCTTTTCTTTATCTTTTCTCCCTTTTGGTATTAAGGATTAAAATTGTGAAGAAATTGAAGAATTTAAATTGATTGTGTTTTTTTCTTGTTTCTTTTTGTTCTTCTTCTTCTTCTTCTTCTTCTTCTTCTTCTTCTTCTTCTTCTTCTTCTTCTTCTTCTTCTTCTTCTTCTTCTTCCTATTATTATTATTATTATTTCTTTTTACTTGCCTTTTTGGAATATTTTTTTCCCTTTTTCTTTTTTCTTCGCCATTTGGCTCTTACTTTTCTGGATTTTAATTGCAACCTGATTGGATTACAAAATGAGTAAAAAAGTGGCAACAGTGGGAGCAGCAGCATCTACACCATCCTCATCACCATCCGGAAGTCAACATACTATTCAAGCAATGTTGCAACAGGAGAAAGAGAAAGAATCATCAACTCAAACGATTTTATAAACCCTTCAAAGGATGGAACAACAACAAGAAAGGATGAAACAACAATTATTGAAGACAGATGAAAAAGTTCAGCGGATGGAACAACAACTGCTTAAAACACATGGAAAGGTGGTCAATATCCAACAAACAATGTCAAAGTATGAAGAAAGACTGGTAAAATTGGAAGAAAAAGATGATCAAAAAGAAGAAAAAATTAAGGAAATAGAGAACAGGCTGGGAGAGGTTGAACAAGAAATAATTGCTTTAATTGGATAGGAGATGGATCGAGCAGAATTTTTTTTAAGATTTCAAAACGTTGAAGAAGAAAAAGGGGAGAATCTTGCAGATGATGGATGGGATTGATGAGATCTATATCATACCAGATATGCAATGCGTAATAAACTGCCAAGAGAAGTACATATAAGAGTCACAAAGAAATCAATCAAAACACAAGTTCTCCAGGCAGCCAGAGATAAGACTTTGAAATACAAGGGGAAAGAAATGACAGTTCTGAAACAAATACCAAGAAAAGTGAGAGACTTGCAAAGAGGCTACCAATTTTTGACAAAAATTCTATTGCAAAAAGGAATTAATTACAGGTGGTTAATTCCAGAAGGATTAGTTTTGACATGGCAACTTCAAAGATACAGGCTGAACACAGTTGATAAAGCTAGAGCTTTTTATGAAGAATTCTTTAAAGAGAAAGAAACTGAACTACAAGCTGAAACTCAATATGCCGTGGTCCCTCTAAAGAGAAGAAGAGTTGGCAGTACTTGAGTCAACAGAAGGAGTGGTTGGTGGAGCTGTGGAATACAAGGAGCAACGGGAAGTTAGATCAACTAGAGCAACAAAACTCACATATAAAATATGAATATGGAAGAAAGAAAACTAATTTCAATAAATGCCAATGGACTTAACTCGGCAAATAAAAGAAGAAAAATATTTAATAAATTAGAGAAATTAAAATTTGATATAATTTGTTTACAAGAAGTACATATTAAAAAACAACATGAACAATTATTGATCCAGCCAAAACTTGGGAAAACCTTCTTATCTTTGTCACAAAGTAAAAAGAGAGGAATTGCTTTATATATTAAAAATACAATAACAGCAGAACAGAAATATGCAGATCCAGAAGGTAGAATATTGGTTGTAGAAATAATTGATAATAATACAAAACTTCTTCTGGTAGCAATATATGCCCCGAATAATAATCAAAGCAACTTTTACAGGAAACTTCATAATAAAATAATTGAAATGGACTATGATAATGTATGTATGATGGGTGACTTTAACGGAATTGTGGACGAAAAACTGGACTATAAAACACACAAAATAATAAGACACAATAGAAAGATACTACTGAGATCGTCTTTTAAAATGGTAGAGGAAATAAATCTGAAAGATATATGGACGGAGAGAAATGGGCAAAATAGACAATACACTTTTTATTCGGATAGACACTCATCATGGTCTATGATATGGACAACAATGGACTTGACCTTAAACATTGAACAAGTGAAGATAGAATCAAATCTGTGGGCAGATCATAATCCTGTGATTGCTATTTGGAAAGGGCGGAAAGGAAGAGCTAGATGGACCTTAAACAATACAATACTAAAAGAGAAGGACTTTGTACAGAAAATGGAGAGAGAATTGGATTTCCTTTTTAAAGAAAATAAGAAAAAAGAAACATGAATACAAAATTGTTGGGACACAATGAAGGCCTATAGCAGAGGATTAATTATAGATTTTACTAGGGAAAGAAATGGAAAGAAAAGACAAGCTTTCAAAGGATTAACCGACGATTACAAAAGATGTGAAAAGTAACTCCAGAGAGATCCACACAAGAAAGATGTTAAAATTAAAATGGACATAATAAAACATAAAATAGATTTGCTGGAAAAGGAAGATCTAACTCAAAAAATAAGAATCACCGAACGGAACTATTTTGAAAATGCGAATAAGCCTGGAAGATGGCTAGTTTATAAACTGAAAAAGGATAGAGAATCAAGGAAAATAACACAATTACTTGATGACCAAGGACAATGTAAATTTGGCAATAATTAGATGGGAAAATCATACAATAATATTATAGACAGTTTTATAAAAAAAGAAATAATAGAGGAAGAAAAAGTGATAAGGTATATACAAAAAGCAAACCTACCACAGATTCCCAAGGATATAGAAGAGATGATGGAAGGAAACATTACGATGATGGAATTAACAGAGGCAATTAAGAAGCAGAAGAATGGGAAAGCACCAGGACCAGATGGCCTGCTGGTTGAGTATTATAGGGTGTTACAAGAGTCTCTAAGTCTTCCATTACTTGAAGTTATGAATGAAGTAATGACAAACAAGGAAATATCCAAATCATGGATAGAGGCTTATATTACATTGATCCACAAAGGAGATTCAGACCCACAACTAATTAAAAACTATAGGCCAATATCCCTGCTAAATTCAAACTATAAAATTTTTGCTTCAATACTGGCAGAAAGACTTAAGAGATACCTGAATAATTTTATACGCTCAGATCAAAATGGATTCCTACCTAAAAGACAAATTAGAGATAATATAAGAATAATACTGAATACTCTAAAATATTACAAAGTGCACCCTGAAAAGCAGATGGCTCTGATATTCTTAGATGCTCAAAAAACATTTGACAATGTTTTTGGTGATTTATGACAATGAACTGGTGATTTATGACATTACAAATGGAAGAGATGGGTTTGGTAGGAAATTTATTCAGGCAATTGAAGTATATACTCTAAACAGATGGCGAAGGTTATGATTAATGGAGAGTTGACAGATTTTATTGAGATACAAAATGGGTACCCGTCAAGAATGCCCATTGTCCCCATTGTTGTTTATTTTGATAGTGGAAATTTTAAACAGAAATATTAGAGAAGAAAAAGAGATAAAAGTTATGAAAATTCAAAAAGAAGAATATAAATTACAAGCTTTTGCTGATGACCTGGTCTTTATTATTGAAGAACCACTAGCATCAATTAGAAAACTGATAGAAACTATTGGAGGGTTTGGGGAAGTTGCTGATTTGAAAATTAATAAAGACAAGACAAAAATAATGACTAAAAATATGTTAAGAAAACAAAAAGAGTTGATGGAGATTTCCAAGATGCAGGTCACAAACAAGGTAAAATATTTGGGGATACATTTGACACTGAGGTATAGTTCACTTAAAGAAAATAACTATAATAAGCTAAAGCAACAGATAGGGTTAGACCTGATGAAATGGGGAAATTTACAGCTATTTATGATTGGTAGGATTGCAACTATCAAGATGAATGTTTTACCTAGAATTCTGTACCTTTTTCAGACATTCATATAAAATTGGGTAAAGAATTTTTCATACACTTGAATAAAAGGGTGTTGAAATATATTTGGCAGGAAAAAAAGCAAGAATAAAACTTAAGTTGTTGCAGGATGCAAAAATGAGGAGTGGTTTTGGACTACAAAATTTTGAATTATATTATCAAGCAGCCAATTTAATGTGGATTAAAGAATGGATAACATTGAAAAATACTAGACTTTTGAATTTGGAGGAACATGATCTGTTGATGGTTGGCATGCCTTTTTATGGTATAAAGGAACTAAAATACAGGAGTATTTTAGAAGACACCAGATACGTGAAGCTTTGTATTTGAACTGGCAGAGGACAATTGAAGCCTTCTCATATCCAATGATATTTAGAGGAGAACAAATTGTTAGATACAGTGAAATATTGGATGAAAAAGGTGGTCTTAAGTTAAAACAAGACTTAGAAAACCAGGGATTTAAGATGGATTGGTTTTCATAAATGCAAATATTTTCTAGATATCAAGAAGATCTCAAACAAGAAAACATTTATAATGTTTTGACTATTTTAGATAAGATATTAATGGGTTCTGATGATCATGTAATTAAAAAGTTATATGGATATTTGTTAGAGGTAAAATTGGAAGAACAAGTTAAAGAATCAATGATAGCATGGGGAAAAATTTTTGGTTATGGTATTGATTTGGAGAAATGGCAAAAATTGTGATCATATAAGTATAAAATGACAATGTTTACAGCATATAAGGAAAATTTGTATAAGATGTTTTACAGGTGGCATCTCCCCCCAACGAGGATAGCCAGAATGTTCAAGAATAAATTGGAGAAGTGCTGGAAGTGCCATCAGACCCCAGTTTCTTATTTACCATATGTGGTGGACATGCATAGAAGCAAGAAGATTTTGGACTAAGATACACCGTGGTTGGAAAAAATGACAAAGAGACAAATTGACTTAAAACCAGATATATTTTTATTAGGGATCTTACCAGAGACATTCAATAAAGAATTGCAATATTAATTGTGAACATCTTAACAGCAGCTAGAATTGTATTTGCAAAAAATTGGAAAGGAGAGAAGAAAATTGCTGATGAAGAAATTATTAAAAAAATATTGGACTGTGCTGAAATGAGTAGATTTGATATTTGAAATAAGAGAACAGGAAGATAAGCAATATTATTTGATATGGGGGCTATTTTAACAATGGGTAGATAATAAAGAATGGAGATGAAGTATTATATGTGAAATGAAATTTGGACAAAATGTGTAAACATTTGTTTTTAGTTAGATGAAAGAATATTTATCACAACTGAAAATTTGGAAATGTTGAGTGCACAAAATGATTTTACTGTCTCATTTTACAAAATGAATCACTGTCTGTAAGTATATGGAAAGATGATGGTTTTTATGTTGTGTTTGTTTAAAAATAAAAAATCTTTAAAAAAAATAAAGAAAATAATGCCACCTCTGCTATAAGTTATATCGTTCAATTTTTAATATATGCTTCCTCTTCAATATTATCCAATCTTTTACCCAAACCAGGCGAGAGGCTTTATAATACCACTCCCAACTGGGGAGCCCCAAGCCTCCCTTTGTTTTATGCTCCTGCATCATTTTCCTTTTAATGCGTGGCTTTTTCCCTTGCCATATAAATTTTCTGATTATCTGATCCATTCTTCTAAAAAAGCTTTTCTCTAATCTTGCCGGAGCCATTTGGAAAAGCTATATCCATTTTGGTAGCACATGTGCCTTTATCACTGCCACTCTTCCTAGCAGGGATAACTGTATTTTCCTCCACCAATCTAAATTCTGTTCCATTTCATGATGAGTTTGTCATAATTGTTCTTTTTTATCGAAGAGGATTTTGGGGTCAGCCATATGCCTAAATATTTTACCTTTTTAACTATTTGTATTCCCATCATATTCTCTATCTTCAATTTCCATGTCCCCTTAAGATTTTTAACAAGTAATTTGGTTTTGTTCCTGTTAATTTGTAGACCCGCTACTGCACCGAATTCCTCAATACTTTTCAACAAATTGAAACTGCTATTAAGAAGCAGAAATGTGGTAAATCACCGGGACCGGATGGACTATCAGCTGAATTATATAAAGAGATATATATTATTGCCAAACATGAAAGATTTATTTAATGAGGTATTAACTAAAGATATAGTCCTCAGGTCATGGATGGAAGCTTATATTATGTTGCTTCCCAAACCTGATTCTGATTGAATGCAGATTAAAAATTATAGACCTATCTCCCTGCTTAATTCGGACTACAAAATATTCACATCAATATTAGTGAAAAGGTTGAAGATTTTTTTAAATGAATACATCCATCAAGATCAAAATGGCTTTTTGTCATATAGATACTTACAAGACAATGTTAGAACCATCATGGATATATTGAAATATTATGAAACACATACAGACAAAGAAATGGCTCTAATGTTCCTTGACGCTTGATAGGGTTAATTGGGACTTCATTTTATTACAAATTGAGGAATTGGATTTCGTATTTAGTTTTACGCAAGCGATCCGGGCACTTTATATGGTGCAATATGCAAAAGTATTAATTGAAGGTGAAACAACAGAGGAGATATAAATACGTAGGGAAACTTGGCAGGAATGCCACTATCCCCACTGTTATTTATTTTGACTCTGGAACCTTTACTAAATCAAATCAGACAAAACAAAGAAATAAAAGGACTTACTGTCAAGAAGGAGGAGTTTAAAGTACAAGCGTTTGCAGACAATCTCATTTTTATATTGGAGAAGCCAATGACTTTGGGGTCAAATTTGTTAAGAACTTATTTTGTGATGGCAGATGGCACATATTGCTCAAGCTGTTACAGTGCAAATATACAATTGCTTTTTATTTCAAAATTGCTTTATCTTATTATTGGTAGCTCACCCTTACACTTGAAATTATTTTTGTTTAACATAATCATGTTTTTATTTCTAAAAAAAAATCACCATCAGCAGAATGAGCCATTCAATACTATAGACATCCCAAATATTATAAACACATTACATTTTGGTAAATAGTTTGTCCCCTTCATCTTTGGACAGCCTCTCAGATACTGGAATACTGCTATTATATCATCCCTAGTCCTTTTCATGAGACTAGTGTCAGTATATAAGAAATTATAAACTGAAATAGCCATAACAACAAGTCAGCCAATGGGAACAGTTTGGTGAGTGAGACACAGGATGTGTTGTGAGCCATATCAGATGGCTCGGAGCCTGGGTGTGGCTTAGCTTATGTGTTCTGTGTATATGAGAGTTCATTTGTCCTTACTTCTTGCTTCTAGTTCTGGCCCTTACTTCTACTTCTTGTCCTTGTCCTTGCTACTTCTTCTCTCCACCACATTGCAAGAGCTGCATGGGTATTATGTACATGCATCATGTTTTATATAATTTTATATAATTGTATATAAAGAAGTTTCTTCTATAAATGAATCCTGCTGAATTATTTACTTGTGTGCTGGCTGGATTGCTACAGACTCTGACAGGTTATGGGTCCAGAGCACACCCAGCCACAGTAAGATTGAATTGTAATCAAGCTGAGAGACAGCCAGTGTTATAAGGAAAAGAGAACAAGGCTGAGAAGGCTTGCAGGATGGCTGTTGATTTCAAGAAGAGCTCTCTGCCTCGATTGAGACAGAAGCATTATATTATTTGGGCTGCAAAAATGGACTGCTTCCTGAAGACTAAAGAGCTCTGGGATATTGTTATTAATACACCCCAGGGACCATTAGCAGCTGTAGATCAAAGGCAGCATGATAAGGCATTGGCCTACATCATCTTAAATTTGGAAGGTGAACAATTCTTGAATGTAGCTGATTTAAAAATTGCAGAGGAGGTTTGGCTGAAATAGAGAAGTGTGCATGTGAATGTGTCAGCATGCAGTATTGTGCAATTATTGAGACAATTGTAGAGACTGGCTCTTACCACAAGAGAGTGTAGAAAAACATTTGCTGCACATGCAGACTCTGTTTATTGAGTTGGAACAGCGTGAATTTCTGATTCCTGAATCTCAGCAGGTGTTGCTGGTGTTAAATAGTCAATAGGGACATTGTTTCAGCCATTTTTGAATGCAAACCAGAACAAGAATTATGGATGGAAGCCCTTAAAGCCCATTTGATTTTTAAAGAACAAAAATGCCATTTTAGAAGAAGCCACAAGGAGAAATTCCTGAGGTGGGGGCCCAAGGAGCAGAGAGAGAAGAGCAACGGAAGAGATTGGATTACATTCCAGGGCAACAGACAGACAGGTCTGCAGAGACCAAAGTAAAGAAGAGATCAGATTATAGCCCAGCAAAGATTTTCTAAGAAAGAAACAGAATGGTGGTGTTTCATCTGTGATGATAAGACTCATTTAAAAAAAAGACTGTTTACAAGGAAGAAAAACATTTGCAACAGATAGACAAGCTGCTGTTGCAAATGTTAGCTTGTGTTAATAATTCCAAATCAGAATGGATCCATCTGGAGGAGATGTAGTAGCCTTGGCATATGGCCAGTGACAGGAAAAGGCAGTGTGCTGATTCCATGTCTGGAGGAAAAGTTTAATAATATATTATGAGTGTTTCCAGTCTAGACAAACAAGGGCTTGAGACTACATTTGTAAATAGGAGATGTCTTATAAAAAGAAATGGGAGTATATGTGCATAGGGCATAAAACAGGATAATCTTTATGTGTTTCAGGAGCAAAAGGTTCAATGTGCCCAAACATTTGGAAATGTGACACAACATGATTCATGTGTTCATCTCTTTCATAGAAAGCTTGGCCATGCCAGCTTCAGAGTTTTGCAAAAGATGCAACAGTTTGGAGAAGGATTAAATTGAAAGGATGTATTGTAAGACATACTTGGACTGTGTAGTATGTAAATCATCAAAGTCCAAGGCATTCCCAGTAAAGAGTAGCACAAGACAGACAACAAAAGCTCTAGAGCTGGTGCATGCAGATTTGGTGGGGCCAATGCAAGCCAGTTTGGGAAGAGCAAAGTATGCACTGGTCATTGTAGATGACTACAGCAGATTTGGGTTCTGCTATTTACTAGAGTAAAATATAAGTGCTACAGAAATTTAATCAATGGGTACACTTTGTAGAAAGAAGATATAAACAACAGGTGTGTCAGCTGCAAACTGACAGAGATTCAGAATTCATGTCAGCAAGTTTTCAATAGTGGTTGGGACAGTTAGGAATAACTGTCCCAACCACTATTGTTAGAGCCTGTGTAGCGTAGAGGGCTAATGCCTCCTACTAAAGGCAGCAATTAACACCAGCTGCCTGTAATTTCTCTGAGTTCAATCCTCGCCAGGCTCAAGGTCGACTCAGCCTTCCATCCTTTCTAAGGTAGGTCAATTGAGGACCCAGTTTGTTGGGGGCAATAAGCTGACTTTGTATAAATATACAAAAGTATGAAGGCTATTGCTTAACGCATTGTAAGCCGCCCTGAGTCTCCGGAGAAGGGCGGCATATAAATCAAATTAAAAATAAAAAAATAAAAAAAAAAAATAAAACATAAACACACAAATCCATACACAGCTACACAGAATGGTGTAGTTGAAAGGTGGAATGGTGTCTTACAAACAATGAAGGACTCACTGCTGGAGGATTCTGGTCTGAGCAAGTCATATTGGGGTGAAGCCATGTTGTCTGCTAATTATTTAATCAATAGGCTGTGGAGTTCCTATTAATGATACTCCATATGCAGTGTTATATGGGATAAAGCCATCTCTGGCACATTTAAGGGTGTTTGGAAGCAATGAATGGGTGCATATTCCAAAAGCAATCAGGAGAAAAAGTCAACCAAAGGCTAGAAAGCTCAGGTTTATGGGCTATGAGCCTGGGTCAAAGAGCTATTGCTTTAGTGATGGGAGCAAGAGAATAGTGATTTCCAGATCTGCTAGCTTTGCAGAGCAAATTTGGAACAGAATAGATGCCAATTTTTGGAATGATCCATTTAGTGATGATAACACATATAGTGACAGTAACTCACTTAGTGATGGTGTCAGTGTTCAGGGAGGAGAAGCTGAAAAGGAACAAGAAAAGGAGTCATGAGAAGATTATGACTCGGATATGAAGCAAAAGAGGGTTGAAGCACAATGCCACACAGGTCAGAGCAATGGAACAAGGGGATTTCACCTGAAGGAAAGGTATGTGATATGTGGAATGAGCCAAGAAACTATAAGGAAGTATTGGCATTACCCAAAATTGAACAAATGAAGTGGAAAGAAGCCATGGATAAAGAAATTAAATCAATGGGTGAACAGGTGGATTCTCGGGTACTTGAAGGGAACTGTGAATTTGGGTCTTCAAATACATGCCTCTGAAGAATTAAAGTTGAAATGTTATGTTGACAGTAATTATGCCAATGATGTAAAAACCAGAAAGTCCAATTCTGGTATTGTGGTATTATTTGGAGGGGCTTTAATTGGTTGGAAGTCCAGAAAACAAACAACTGTAACCATTTCTACTGCAGAATTTATTGCTTTAAATTGTAACTTGGTACGTACAGCTGTTAAAAGATTTAAATATAAAAGTAAAATGGCAATAGGTGACAGAGTAAAAAATAGAAGCAAGCATGTGGATATTAAATATTGTAATGTAAGAGAAGCCATCAAATATACATTAATTAGCGAGCAAACCGGTAGCAAAGGTAAGTGAAACCCACCACTGAATGATAACCTTTTTTCCTTTTAGATTGAACCATACTCATTCTTTTATCATTATTTTTGCATCTATGGGGAGAGGAGAAGTAACATCTAGCATATAATGAAATTCCCCCTCCTCTTTTGTTAAATCTGTTTTTTTTGTACAGTTTGTATACTTCTATAAGTACATTCCAGTCATGAGAATCATCTGATCAAGTTTCTGTAATGGCAACTATGTCATACCTATCCTCATGTAGTAGTACTTCAAATTCATGCTGTTTATATCCTAAACTTTAAGCATTAGTGTATAGGCAATTAAGTTACCTATGGCTAATGCTGGGCATGCTTTGTATGTCTCTTACTTTGTTTTCGAATTTTTCTTCTTTTCCTTCACTACCTACCTCCTTGTTTGTTTGGTTGTCTAATGGTTTTTGCTTGGAATTAGGTCCTAAAGGTTGTAAAGATTGATCATCCCCCCCCCCTCAATTTTAGTTTAAAGCCCTTATGATAAGATGAGTCAGTTGCTTTCCAATTACATTCTTCCCTGTATTTGTGAAATCCAATTGGATCTAGTCAGGTCTACAACTTTTATTGCCAGTAAATTCAACAGGTATTCTGCCTCCCCTATAGCACACCTAACCAATATCAAAGTATCTAATCACCAGAGGGCCTTGTACTACTCTGGTAAGTTGTCCTTGAAGGCAGGTCCCTATCTAGAGACACAATGCCTCTGTTACTCTGGGCACAGGGAAACAACAGAATATGTACTCTATTTTTCAGAGTATAAGACGCATCGGAGCATAAGACACATCTATCTTTTTGGGGTTTTTTTATAAAAAGTTTCTTTAATTTTTTAGACAAACACACATACAAATATACAATGTATTTTCTTTGAACAGCGTATTTGGCTGGTTCACAAATTTAAACAGTGTTTAGTCATTTCAATTAAATTTACAATGTCTATATTACTTTTTTGCCATATTTATTCCTCATCTATTTTTTTAAAAAACCAATATTACCCTTCATCCTCATCTGTAATCTTAATCAAATTCAATTTTTCCCTTCTATTCTATATTATACCCCTTCCCATTGTTATCTATTTTAATATCCATCCTCACATTGGTTAATTATGTAATATTACAATTGTTTAATAAAAATTCAACATTTTAATATAAATCAGTTATATAACTATCTTTTTGTATATTAATCAATATGAACATGAATATTCCAATTATTTCCATGCAATCCAATTTCTTACAAATCAATTAATTATATTTACCAATAATAATAAAACAAATAATTTTCCTCATATATTTTTCCAAGCCACAAGTTAACCATTTCTGCTTTCAACACAATATTCAATTAATAGTATCTCAATTATTATAATTTCCTAGTTAAATAGAGCTTTCCCCTTATGTTACTCATTTTCACATCTTAAACTCTCCCAATAACTCAAATAGTTTTGTCCATATAATCCTCCAAATCACAACTTAATCATTTCTACTTTCATTACAATACATAATTAAAAATATTTCAATCATTACAATTTTCATAATTAAATTATAAAATGTTCTAGCTGTTATCCAAGCTACAATTTAATCATTTTTACTTTCACCAACATATACTATTAAAGGTATTTCAATTGTTAGTTTATACTTATTCATATTTATAAAAAAATAAAAACTTATCATTGTCTAGATTTCAAAAATACAAAGACAAATATTCCAATTACTATTCATTTCATTTTTACAATCATGATTTCCCATTTATTTCTTACTACTATTCATATTTCAATTCTAAATATGTCTAACATCTTTCTCTTTTGTTTCTTTTTCTTTTTCTCTCTTCCCATTTTTATTTTTGCCTTTTCCTTTCTCCTTTTTTTCTTTTATATATTAAAATCTTGATCTCTCCTCTTTTGCCCTAAATTTCCCATTGTTTGCACCTACCTTTTTTGGTGAGGAAAAAGAAAAGAAGAAATCTCCCTCTGCCTCTGCCTAATTTTGCTACCTTGCAGCAAACAGCAAACAGCCTAATTTACTTTCGTTTTCATTTTCAGCATAGCTTAATTAGCACAAAGTATTTGCTCCAGCAATTTATCTCTTTAGGGCAAGCGGCAGAGCCCTACACAAAACAGCTGAGAGCAAATTAGCTGAGATTCAGGAGGCCGATCCAATCAACTTGTGCTAATTAGGCTGTGCTGAACCTGAAAGGAGCTGGGTTTTTTTACTGTTTGTTTGCAAGGAGGTAACTGCTGCGAGGCAAAAGGCCAAAGGGTGGGGGCCAGTGGGTAGGTGGGGCTACATTTGGTGTATAAGACACACCTAAATTTTCACCCCCTTTTGAGGGGGGGAAGGTGCATCTTATACTCCGAAAAATATGGTATTTCTCCAATGCCTCTAATTCAATGCCTTATACATTTGTAATAGCTCATCTCATCATTATTGAATAAATTCATAGGGCATACATGACAATTTTACAACTCCCTACTGCTCTCAGGTACCAATCCTGCTACAAGGTACAGTGCTGCCAGTTTCTGCACAGTTGCACTTTAAATCTGTCATAAAATTACTTGTGCCATAAACCAGTTTTAATGAGTTTGCATTATAGAGCAAGCCTTCCTTATGTTTGCTCTTTGACCATAATAAAGATTTGATTTCATTACCACTTTTGTATTACCTACAGAATTTCATTACATCTCCTTAACAATCTATTTTTTCCACCAATACAGCAAGCAATTTAATATTAAATGCACTGAATGAAACATACTGTATATAATAACCATGCTTTGTGGTGGATATTGATCCATCTTGTAACAGCTGAAATCTGAACCAGACAATGTAATTTTGATTGTTGATGTTCCAAAGATCAAATACAAATTACATTTTAGTAATGAGAAGCTAAATAACCTGAAAAATCAACCAACTTCAAAAAATATTTAGCAGACTGAATAGAATGTCTAGTGTCTGGAACACTTGTAAATTCAAAAATTTTATTCAGCTGGACAATTTGTTAACATTCGAAATGACTCTCTTTATAAAGTCTGTGCTTTATTCTACAGCAGATAATATTTAATATAAGGCAATAATTTATCAAATGTTCAAATCCATTTGAATAAACAATGCTTGTAGGAGGTAATAAAATGTTTACTTAACATAATGTAGTATTGTAATTTGGAGTAATTTATAATGTAATTTGGAGTTTTCCCAGTTCCAAATCCCATGGCAAGTCAGCTTGATGTGAATAGACCAAATTATTGGGGTTACCAAACTGGATTATAAAAATCTAAATCTAAATAGCAACAACTATTTTTTTTCATGTATATCTGCCTGGATATATGCAACATGATGTAACAGCTCTACCAAGTGTCATTTTCCAAAAAGCCCAGATGCAAATCTCAGATCTCCCACACTGTTGTAGAATTCAGAGCATCATAGAATATAAACATAAATTAACTTATCTATGAAAATTGAAACATGTCATGTCCTAAGTTTGCTCCGGAGTCCACCCCCTAGTGGAGAATGGGAAGTTCACGCCTCAGATAGTGATTGGCTGAACCGTTTGACAGTGAGTATAAAAGAGCTGTCAAACAGGCGCGGCTACTCCTGTTGTGACTGTTGCTGAATTCTTAGCATGATTAGAAATGAGTCTTGCCTCAGTCATTGTGCTGCCCTCCCGAACCTGAATTTAGCACTGGCGACGAAGGTGGGATCATGGCAATCAGAGATGGACAGAAAAGAGCGAAGTTGCTAAGAGCAGTCACTAGCGAGCCTTCTGGCGAAGTGATGAGACATCGCCTGGCTGCAGTCATACAGGGCAGTGATTCTAGGCTGATTTTGGTAGGAATGGCTTCCTCACAGAATTTTGTTCCTTTTAACCCAACAACGGAGTCATGGAAGGCTTATGTAGTAAGGTTCAAATGTTTCATCATCACAAATGACTACACAAATTTGTCAAGCGAGCGTAAACGAACATATTTCCTGAGTTTCTGTGGGACAGAAATGTTAGAAACTGCCATGACATTAATGGCTCCTCAGTCCATCCACTCCAGAACCTGTAATGAATTCATGATTAAGCTGAAAAAACACTATGCCTGGCTCCATCTAGAATTGCTCGTCAGCAGCATTTCTACCACAGGGACCAGGCTGAGAGGTAATCAATTAATCAGTATGTGGCAGTCCTGAGGAGAGTATACAACAAACACTGTGAGTTTGTTAATCTTGATGACTATCCCCTTGACAGATTAGTTAGTGGTGTGCGAGACAATCGCCTCAAGAGGCAACTGATAGCCAAGCCTGAACTATCATTCCTGGAGGCTTTAGCCAAAGTGTGTGCCACAGAGCTAGCCATGCTCTTGATAGCCGATATGCCCTGGGGACATAGCTCCTTAAAACCTAAACGGGAGGCTGTACATTTTAGTGAAACCGAATTTGACGGGGAGGAAAAGGCAGATGAGGATTGGGATGTAAATTGTCTTAAGGAGATGAGGATGCTGCCTGATGTTGGCTGCCACACAGAAAATAGGCAGGCGGCCTGCTCCACCTCCCACTCTACACCTGATCCTGCATGCCATACCCCAAAAAGGAAGATGACCTGCTGCTCCTCCCACCCCACAACTGATCCTGCCTGCCATAGCCCAAATGCATGCTCCCCACTCCGCAACTGATCCTCTTTTCCACACACTACAGGCAGTTGGGTTTTCACTCCCCCCCCCTCACAGCTGTTCCTGCCTGCCACACTCCAAACAGGCATTTTGCATGCTGATCCTCCCCCACCCCCCACCTGACCCTGCCTGCCAGACACCAAATAGGCAGTTAGGCTCATTCCCTCATGCCACAGCTGATCCTGCCTTCCACACATCAAACAGGAAGTTGGGTTTATACTTCCCCACCCTGCACCTGATCCTGCAGCCAAACACCAAACACGCAGTGGACCTGCCGCTCCTCTCCCACCACACAACTGATCCTGCAGCCTCTATGGCAGAAAATACGACTTCAGCAACAGAGTTGTCAATGCCTGGAATGCACTACCTGACTCTGGTTTCATCCACAAACCCCCCAAATTTTAACCTAAAACTGTCTACTGTCGACCTCACCCCGTTCTTAAGAGGTCTGTAAGGGGCGTGCATAAGCTCACCAGCGTGCCTACTGTCCTTGTCCCAATGTTTCTTCTATTTGTATCTATTTTATGTATCCAACCATGCTTATACTTATTACCAAATACATTCTTGACAAAAACAAAGAAACAAACAAACAGGCAGTTGGGCTTCAATTCCTTCCACTTCATACCTGATCCTACCAATCATATCAAGTGGGAAATTGGGCTGTTCTGTCCCCACCCCACACCCGATCTTGCCTACCACACACCAACTGGGCAGTTGGACTGCTGCTCCTCGCCCCACCCCCCCACCTGATTCTGGCTGCCTAACACCAAAGGGTAGTTGGGCTGCTGCCCCATCACCACCCTAGAAGCTGCCTTATTGCTATTCTCCTGCTGTATCTCCCACCATAGCCCCACAGCCACTGTGATTGGCACGCTGCCT
This sequence comes from Coluber constrictor foxii, assembly GCA_038048745.1. Lineage (NCBI taxonomy): Eukaryota > Metazoa > Chordata > Lepidosauria > Squamata > Colubridae > Coluber > Coluber constrictor. The sequence goes on from CM075961.1 coordinate 89,870,014, forward strand.
CTGCAACATTATGACTTCTGCTTGCCACTGGATTGTCTGGTGGCTAACTATTCTGTGTGGCCAAAGGGCCAGGACAAAAGGTGTCTTGGCAAAGGGGCTGGGCCGAAGGGCCTGGGGCAGATGTGCAGAGCCTATTTGCCAAGGGGAATGGCTGGGGGAGGGTCAGCAGAGGAGGGAAGCTAAATTGGCTGAGGCAGGAGGCTGGAAGTGAAGGAGGTGCAGCCAAGGGTGAGAACCTAAGGGTCCGATTCAAATGATGCTGTGATTCAATGGTTAAATGGCCTAGACATTGATATATGAACATAGATTTTTTTGACATATATATTTTATTTGGTTCTACTAATCTACATGAAATATTAATTTTATGTTGCTAGTCTATGTATGAGATGCCATGTGCTAAGTAAATAAATGAATAAATAAGTAAACAAACAAACCAACTCTGGATAAGAATAAAAGCAAGACAAAAAATAAGGAAAAGGAAAAGTTGTTACATTTTGCGAAGTATTACTTTGCAACCACATCATATACATTTTTATTTTTTATCATATCCTAAAAAACAATTCTTAAAAAAAAACCTTTTGGTTGACATGTTATAATAATAAATGATAAGCAGTTTTCTCAGATATATTATTGAGGTAAACATCATGTTTTACCAGTAACCTAAATTATTCTAGAAAGGGAGATAAATGCCACTGTTCAGACATTTGTACAAAACAGAAAATGTTGGACCGGTTTCCTTGGCAACTAAAAATACCCATGTGAAATGTTCATTTGCTTTAGAGAGCTCCTGAATATCTATCTATCTATCTATCTATCTATCTATCTATCTATCTATCTATCTATCTATCTATCATCTATCTATCTATCTATCTATCTATCATCTATCTATCTTTATTTATTTAACTTATATTGCCGCCTATTTACCCATAGCAACTCAAGGCGGCTTAAAGAATATAAAACCACTTTTAAAACAATAAAAACTAACAAAAAGAATCAAATAAATTAATATAGTATAATATAACAAAATCACCCCCCCCCACCTCCCACCCTCTGTCCCGGTGACAACAGATCGCATGAGCCATTTAATGGGCTCCATCCTGCTGTGGATTCCCCAGGCCCAGTGGCAGAACACGGTTTTCAGCACCTTCCTGAAAAGTATTAGAGTGGGGGCCATTCTAATCTCTGAGGGAATGATGTTCCAGAGAGAGGGAGTCACTACAGAGAAGGCCCTTCTTCTGGATCCCATCAGGTGTATCTCCCTCAGGAATGGGACCCGCAACATTCCCTCCCTCCCCGCTCTGATAGGTCGGGTAGATGGAACCTTTTATCATGTAACAATTTTAGATAAAGCACTCTAACTATTACAATTTTGTTTCCTTCCTCACGCCTCTCCCAGTTCCTTTCTCATCCTGTCTGCTGCAGTCTGCTAGTACTTGTAATTCCTCCTGTTCTTTTTTAAATTAGTTTTTATTAAAGGAAATGTTTAAAGAATAAAACCAATACTTTTGAGGGGGGGAGGAAATTAAAAGTACTGCAAAAATGATAACAAGAAAGAAATAAAGAACAAAAGACAAGAGATAGAAAGAGAGGGAAAAGAGACATAAAGGAATGGTTTCCAGTCTTCCTTGCAACACTTACAAATGCATTTATATTTTAATCTCTCTCCCTAAGATTATTTTTGGCTTCTTTTTTTCCATATTCCATCATTCTAATCTTTAAACCCATAAATTGCAAGCGGGTTTTTTTTTTCAATTCAGAAAAGGTTTCCAATCAATAACAAATATAGTTACTGACTTTTCCCTAATCAAAGAATTTATTCTGTCATCTTCCCTAACCATCCCTATTGATGACTTTTAATCCTTCCTCTTTCTTAAATAATATGAAGCAAGGATAAGTAAACTCTAATATTAGAAAACATCACTATTCCAAATATTTAAAAAAAACATACGCCTCTATAGTCTTAACTGTGAGAGGGAACTAGAAATCCTAGTGGGCAAACACTTAAGTATGTCAGAGCAATGGCAATGGGATCTGGTGACAGATCTAACATTATCTCATCTGTCGTAGCTAAATCGTATCATTTCAAGGGGGCCCTGGTTTGCCTGATGTTTTAAAAAACTAACACTTGATCTCACCTACCTGGACAACTTTTACCATTTCCCATTTTCCCTTCTTAGGAAAGGTGATAGAAAAGATGATTGCTTGATAGCTTCAGAGGGTCCTGAATGAAGCAAATTGTCTGAACTCCTTCCAGTCAGGATTCAGGTCTGGATATGGGACAGAAATGGCATTTCCTCTACGGCATGATCCAGGGATCAGTCTCTTTCCACTCCTTTTTAACAACAACATCAAGCTCCTCGATGAGATCATTTGCAGCAGAGATTGAGGTAGCATCATTATTCTGATGATATCCATTTTATATCTCCATCCCTAGTGATGCTGTTGCTGCCCTCTAATGGTGCCTGGAGGCTATGTGGACTTGGATGGAGGACAACAGACTTTGGTTGAAACGTTGCAGACCAAATGGCTTTTGGTGCATGAAGTTTCAAGATCTGGGTTTTTAAGTAAATTGGTTCTGGGTGGGTTGCCCTACTCCAAACAAACCTGATTTTCAACTTGGGGGTTCAACTTGGGGGTTCTCCTGGACTTACAACTCCTGCTTGGAAAAGAGGTGGCAGACACAATTAGCAGAGCCTTTGCACAATTTCAGTTGCAGTCTTTCCTGGATTAGGAATCACCTGAATTTAGTCATTCAAGCTTTGGTTATCTCACATCTGGATTACTGCAATGTACACTACGTGGGGTTATCCTTGAAGAGCATGTGGAAACTTCAACTGGGGCAGAGTGCAGCAGCACGGGCAGTTCTTGGGGCCCTAAGATGACTTATGTTACATCAATTGTCTGCGACCTGCATTGACTGTCAGTCTGCTTCTGGGTTGAATTCAAGATGTTGGTGATCACCTTTAAAATCCTACATGACATGCATCCAACTTACTTTTTTTTTTTTAAATTAGATTTATATGCCGCCCTTCTCCGGAGACTCAGGGCAGCTTACAATGCGTTAAGCAATAGCCTTCATACTTTTGTATATTTATACAAAGTCAGCTTATTGCCCCCACAAACTGGATCCTCATTTTACCTACCTTATTTTACCTACCTTAGAAAGGATGGAAGGCTGAGTCAACCTTATGGTAACCTTGATAGTTACCAACCTTTGGTAACTATCTCACTCCATTGGGACTGCAGAGAAGGCATGCTGCAGGCCCTGTCAATCAAGGAATTCCAGCTGGCAGGTCCTGGAGAAGGGCCTTTTCTGCTGTAGCTCCTGTCCTTTGAAACATCCCACGCTTCTGAACTTCTGCAGGAGCCTGAAGCGTAGTTGTATCAGATGGCTGTTTATAGTGGAGGTGGTTGATGAATTAAGATGCAATTGCACATACGCACACACACACGCGTGCGCGCACACACACACACACACACACACACACACACACACACCCCAGTACATCCTGTTCCATCTGTCCCTCCTCAACTTTTAACTATAATTTTATCTTGATTGGCACTCCCATTTTTAATGCTTCAAACAAAACAATTTATTTAAACAAATTTTAATAAACATTTATTTGTTAAGATTTTAATGTTTTAATGCCATAATCTGCCTCATTGCGTTATGAGATGAGTGGCAAATAAATTCAATAAATAAAAAAATAGTCCATACTGAGCAGGCTTGCCTGTTTTAAGCAGCTACTACTTGAAAACATACTGGCAAAACACAAATACAAGCCCAATTCTCTCTTGAGTTTGAATGCATATGCATTCTAAAGAGGGCAATAATCAACCAAAAGCTAAACAAATGATTAAAAGATTTGTTTTACATGATTAAAAAGGATTATAATGATTTAAAGGATTAAAAGATGCAAATGCACAGGTATAGAATAAGTGATACCTGGCTCAACAGCAGCAACTGTGAGAGAGATCTAGGTGTTTCAGTGAACAACCACTTAATTATGAACCAGCAGGATGCTGCAGCTGTCAAGCTGTTCAGGTGCTTTGGAGAAGAGGACCTATTCTCCAAAGCACTTGAAGGCAGAACAATAAATAATCGGTGAAATTATCAAAGAGAGATAATTTTCTCTCTAGAATAAATTATTCAACCTAGAATTAAGGAGAATTTTTCTATCATTGAGAACATTTAATCAGTGGAGCTGCTTGCCTGCAGAAGCTGTGGGTGCTCCATCACTGGAAATATCTAAGAAGAGATTGAACAGCTATTTGTCTAGAATGGTATAGAGCAGGGATGTCAAACTAGATTTCTTTGAGGGCCGGATCAGTATTGTAGTTCTCCTCCATGCACCAGCCAGAGGAAGGTAGAACAGACACCTCCTGCAGCATTTTGCTGGCCAAAACAGGGCATGGGTGGGGTGGGCATGCCTCCCCATGCCCTGTTTGGACTGCCAGAGGCACTATGGGCTGGTCCTTTGCTATTTCCAGGCCAGCCCCATGGGCCAGATTTAATCACCCCATAGGCCTTGAGTTTGAAACCCCTGGTATAGAGTTTCCTGCTTAAACAGAAGATTGAACTATAAAACCTTCAAGGTCCTTTCAACTCTGTTATTCTGCCTCCATTCATAACTTTAGGAGTTGAATGTTTATGATGTTCACATGACACTTAACTTTGCTAACTGATATTGTATCCTTATGCTTGTGGAACAAAGTTAAAATCCATTAGATTGATTCAAGATAATATTTAATTCATTAGTTATTTAGAGGAAGCAGATAGAAGAAATTAAAGGGAGCAGAGCTAAATTTAATGAATTGCTGACATTTTTAGCTATGTGCAATACGCTATTTTATTTCCATGGATGCCTTGTGATAAGGTTGAACATCTGACCTGTCCTGAATTATATAATTATTCAGGAATAGTGAACATAAATACTCAATTAGTAGCTGAAGTTGTACACAATAATAATATACCATTTTCTATTCAATAATACACTATAAATAACAGAATATGTTGCTTAAAGAGTGGAAATGATAACATATATATATGTAGGTCTTTGGTTATTTGGGTACTCTCCCGCGTAGAATTGGATGTGTCTTGATGACGTTTCGACGAAGTCTCATTCGTCATCTTCAGGCTGGTGCAATTGCTCCTGGAAGCACGAAGCCGAGAACACCAGCCTGAAGATGACAAATGAGACTTCGTCGAAACGTCACCAAGACAATCCAATTCTACGCGGGAGAACACCCAAATAACCAAAGACCTACACATAAAAACCTGCGAAAACCTCAGAAAACATATATATATATCACATTTGTTTTTAATTAATTATTTGCACATATCTTTCAATATTGACTTACTTTCAACATTAATTTAATTCCCCATCTGATTTTGAAAAGAACACAGGTTTTCATTCCTGCCCATTTTGTATTATAAGTAGTTTTTGGGATACAACGACAAATGGGATGTGAATTGATACCTAAAGTGTGGTGTTACATGATCTCATTGCTTGGCTATGGCAGTACTAGCGGTTCTGGTTGCTGTCATTAAACAAGGACTCCTCATTAACACAACCTTTGACATTCTAGTAGCTTCCCCATTGTTTGGCAGAAGCTGGTAGGGAATGTCATAAATTGTAATAATGTGATTATGGGGACAGCTGGAACTCAAGCCCCCTGATGTTAAGTTCAATGTGGTCACAAGATTGAGTAGCACTAAAAGAATGGAGATAAACAAGTACTCACTCTCTAGATAGCTAGTGCGTGTGTGCGCGCGTGTGCGTGTGTGTGTGTATGTGTGTGTGTGAGAGAGACAGAGACAGAGACAGACAGAGAGAGAGAGAGAGATCCAATATTTGAAGCACTACCACAAAGATGAGGGGGTCAACCAGTGGTGGGATTCAGCCAGTTCACACCACTTTGGGAGAACCGGTTGTTAACTTCCTGAGCAGTTTGGTGAACTGGTTGTTCGAAGAAATCATTAAGGTAGAGAACCGGTTTTAAATTATTTAAATCCCACTACTGAGGTCAACCTATTTTCCAAAGCACCAGAAGACAAGACAAGAAATATCTATATCTATAGGCAGATGCTCCTGTTCTTTGCCTGAGTCTCCAGGTTAATCTGCTGCTGCCCAGCTGGCCACTCTGGATGTGGCTGCTCCATCAACCTGGAGATCTCCACTGTTTGGTCCATGTCTCCATGCCTTCCTGTACTAATTTCCCCAGAAGTGCCAGGTCCCTGCTCCTCCTCCTCTGAGCTCACATCTGAAGAGGAGGCACATCCATGGCACCCAAAAAGATACCTTCAAAATATGGTACTATTATCAAAATGATGAAAGTAGCATTAGGCCATCATAATACAAGTGTGTATGTGACATCATGCTACATGTACCAAAGAGGTGGAGTTGCATTACAGTGATGCAACATTACATTTGTCATTTGATTACTTGTCCCTATTCCAGCCCCCTCTTGCTTCTGATCACCAAAAATATTTTCAAGAGAAATCATAAAGTCATTGAGCACCATAAAAGAAAAGTATATTTCAAAGTGAAAGAAATATTTTTGAAAACTGATTTAATCACAGCAATGCAAAACAAATGTGCATATCTAGCTGTCTTTTGCCTAAGTCATCTGCTATAAATGGCAACAACTTGTCAGGATTTCAGGTTTTCCTATCCACATCCCTGAAATATTTAAAATATGCTAGAGACATACCATTGGCCCTTCCCCAAGCAAAACATGTGCAGGTGTACTGAGATACTGACAGCAGTGAGATTAAAGTCCAACCATAGCAATTTGTATTCTAGATGGAAAAAACTGATTTTTCTCAAAGTGAAATAGGCAATCACTCTGATTGCTAATTAACACTTTGATCTTAAAATGCTAGCATGAGTGCTGTTAAGATGGAACTCTGCCTATGTGTTATAAGAGATACTTTGATGAAAGATGAATATACATTTTTTCCTATGCTGAGACGAGATTATGATCTTTTTAATTGTGAGAACTCTAACTGATTGGTGAGGAGTTATGCAAAAATGGAAAGTTGACAGCCTGGGTTTGAGACCCAAGAGCCATTGATGGGATGAATTCCCATTATTTGCCCCAACTCTTGCCCACCTAGCAGTTCGAAGCATGCAAATGCAAGTAGATAAATAGATACCATTTCGATGGGAAGATGGGAAGGCCCCTCCTCAAGAAGCCTTCCCTGGACCCAGCAATGTTGGTAAATTATCGTCCCGTCTCCAACCTTCGCTTTGTGGCGAAGGTTGTTGAGAGTGTGGTTGCGTGACAGCTGCCTTGGTACCTGGATGAATTGACCTATCTAGATCCGTTCCAGTCGGGCTTCAGGTCCGGGTACAGCACAGAGACGGCATTGGTCGCGTTGGTGGATGATCTCTGGAGGGCTCGGGACAGGGGTTGTTCCTCTGTCCTGGTCCTATTAGACCTCTCAGCGGCTTTTGATACCATCGACCATGGTATCATGCTGCGCCGGTTGGAGGGGCTGGGAGTGGGGGGCACTGTGTTACGGTGGATCTCTTCCTTTCTCTCCAACCGGTCGCAGTCTGTGTTGTCAAGGGGGCAGAGGTCGACCCCGAGGCCCCTTGTATGTGGGGTGCCGCAAGGATCGGTCCTCTCACCCCTTCTGTTCAACATTTATGTGAAGCCACTGGGTAAGATCATCCGTGGTTTTGGGGTGAAGTACCATCAGTACGCTGATGACACTCAGCTGTACTTCTCCATCCCAGACCACCCCAACGATGCCCACGAAGTGATGTCCCGGTGCCTGGAGGCCATACGGATCTGGATGGGGAGGAACAAACTCAAGCTCAACCCTTCCAAGACCAAGTGGCTGTGGTTTCTGACATCCTGATATAGTCATCTGGCATCATCTCTGACTATTGGGGAGCAAGTCATTAGCCCCCACAGATGGGGTTCGCAACTTGGGCGTCCTCCTGGATTCATGGCTGTCTTTAGAAGGGCTTATGATGGCCATGGCCGGGAGGAGTTTCTATCAGGTTCGCCTGATCCACCAGTTGCGTCCCTTTCTAGATCGGGATTTGTTACACACAGTCACTCATGCCCTCGTCACCTCATGCCTGGACAACCGTAATGCTCTCTATATGGGGCTGCCCTTGAGGAGCACCCGGAGGCTCCAACTGGTCCAGAATGCAGCCGCGTGGGTGGTGATGGGAGCGACGTGGCGCTCCCATGTGACCCCCCCTCCTGCACAAGCTGCACTGGCTCCTGGTAGTCTTCTGGGTGCGCTTCAAGGTTTTGGTTACCATCTTCAAAGCGCTCCATGGCTTAGGACCAGGTATCTTCGGGACCGCCTTCTGCCACAAACAGCTTCTCACCGACCAGTCCGCTCCCATAGAGAGGGGCTCCTCAGGGTGCCGTCGGCGGCCCCCAGGGGGAGAGCCTTCTCTGTGGGGGCACCTACCATCTGGAACGAGCTCCCCCCTGAGATAAGGAGGTTACAGAACCTATGTACTTTTCCCTGCACCTTAAAAATGTTTTTATTTGAACAAGCTGGTCTTGCTTAATCTCCTTTTTTATATTGGGTCTTAAATATTTTATACAATTGGATTTTTAAATTGTTCGAGCAAACTATTTAATTTGTTTTAAACGATTTTTAACTTTTATATTATTGTATCTTATTTTGGCTGTTCACCGCCCTGAATCCCGTCTGGGAGTAGGCGGTATACAAATTTGAATAAATAATAAATAAATAAATAAATAAATAAAATAACAGTGTTCCATGCACCTCAGTATATAGTCACATTACCATGGCCATATAACCATGGTAACGTCTTCAGATAACATTTGCTCCAGTGAATTCCCCTGCATGACATGGCCAGAGTAAGTGAGACATAGTTTCATGATTTTGCCTTATAGTGACATGTCTAGTGATATGAACTCCAGTATTTGCTTGTTAGTCACCTTTGCTGTCCATAGTGTACCCAGGAGCCTTCTCCAGTACCACAACTCAAATGAATTGATTTTTTTCCCGTCTTCCTTTCTTAAGATCTAACTTTCACAACCATGGGTAGCTATGGGGAACACAATAGAGCAAACTAACCTACATGTATTTGCCTTTCCATATTCGACTGATGTTCATCATTGCTATGAAACTAGCAATCTGACACTTTATTTCTATGCTGAATTCACTACTTTGAGCTACCTTAGCTCCTGGGAAAATGAATTTTTCAACATATCATATCAATTTACCATCAATTTCTATTTTGATATTTCCCTTCAAAATAGTCATGAACTTGGTCTTTATGATGTTCAGGAAGAGACCAAGATTCTCATTTTCTTCTTTCATTTTCTTGATCAGATGTTCCAGGCCTTTTTTTTTGGCTTCTGAGATGAGAAATCAGCATATCAATGCTTATTGATATTTCTTCTACCAATCTTTATGCCAATTTTTGATTCTTCAAGATCTAGCTTTTTCATAATAATTTTGGCACATGGGTAATAAGAAAGAGGAGAGAATTTTTTCACACTTCTTTCTTTATCTTAAACCAATTGGTGCCTCCATATGGTCTTCGCCCAGTGGCTTCCTGATTTATATACATTGATTGCACCAATTTGACCAAGTATGCTGGTACCCCCAGGTTTTGTAAGGCTCTCCATAGCTTCTAATGATCATCCCAATTGAAGGCTTTCTTGTAGTTGATGAAGCACATGTAAATGATCTTTTGATACTCACAGCATTTTTCCATGAACCAGCTTAGATTTCCAAAGGGAAGCCAGCTTTGACATCTAGTAATTCCCTTTCTATAGTTGATGCTAAACGTTATTGTGTAATTTTAAGCAGAATCTTGTGGATATGAGGGATGAGAGGAATTGTGTGATAATCAGAAACAGACCTTTTCGGTAATGGACACTGAGTGTCCATTCCATACTTTCAATACTGTGACCACGTGTTGGTTTCCCAAATTTTTTGGCATAGGTTTTTAATGACTTGGATGGTAGAGGTCTTAATAATTCTGCAGGGATAACATCAATACCTGGAGCAATGGTGAAAGCCGGTTGCCACCAGTTCGCTGCCCGTGCATGCACAGTGCGTGCCAGATACGTGCTGCATACACGCATGCGCAGTGCATGCTGGATGCATGCTGCGCATGTAAGCATGCACAGTCCACACTAAATGTGTGTTTTTAGATTTCCTGCTCTGTTTTTAAACGTTTTAAAGCATTTTTAACTACCAGTTTCAGAGAACCGGTAGTAAAAAATGCTTTAAAAGTTTAAAAAAAAGTTACAAAGATCAGCTGAGTGACACATGATCGTCAGAACTTTTCTTTTTACTTTTTAAAGCATTTTTTACTACCGGTTTGGGCAAACCGGCCCAAACTGGTAGCATTTCGTCCCTGACCTGGAGCCTTGTTGTTTGGCAGTTGATTCATTGCCCATGTGATCTGTTTCTCAAGGTTGTCTGGTTCTATTTCTATTTCTCTTTCCTCATTATCTTTTGCTACCTGGATATAACTTTTCTGTATATTCTTGCCATCTGTTCTTGATGCCTTGTTGGTCAGGCAGTTCTTTTCCTTGCTTGTTTTTAACGATGCCTTTACGAGCAATAAATGGTGCAGCGATCTTTTTGATTTGCATAAGTGCATTCCTGGTGTGACCCTTCATATAATCCATTTCAAGTTGTTTACATCGCTTATCCCAATGAATGTCATTTTCCTCCCTTGCTGCCCTCTGAAAAGCTGTGTTCAGTCTTGCTTCTTCCCATTTGCCTGCTGCCTTGGTTGCTTATCTTTGCTCAGTTATTTTGGTGGTTTCATCTGAGACCCACTTGGGCTTTTTCTCTGGCTTCTTGTGTTGTGTTCTTCTGCAATTCCAATAATGGTCATTTGAATACCTTGCCTCAGTGCATCAGGCATCTTCTCAGCAATTCAAATCATTCAAATCTATTTTTCACCTGTATGGTATATGCCCGTGATGGCAACCTATGGCACGTGTGCCACAGGTGGCACGCGGAACCATATATGTGGGCATATGAGCATTGCCCTAGCTCAGCTCCAGTCCACATGTGTGCACTGGCCAGCTGACTTTTGGGCCTTTCTGGAAGTTGGGAAATGGGCCGTTTCTGGTCTCCAGAGGGCCTCCAGGGGAGTGGGGAAGGCTGCTTTCGCCCTCCCCAGGCTCCTAGAAAGCCTCTGGAGCCTGGGGAGGGCAAAAAATGAGACTACCGGGCCCACCGTGACATCATGTGCCCAAAGCACGGTGGGTTGCGTGTGTATGTATGGGGGGCAGGGTGCATTGAATTATGGGTGTGGGCACAAGCACGCTTGACCCTCCCCCCCACGCTCCCCCTTGCTTTTGGCATGTGATAGCAAAAAGGTTAGCCATCACTGGTGTGTGCAATAGGGATTTTGGTGACATCAAACTTCTTTGGAGGCACTGCTTTTTTGATGGTGCAGATTAAAGCATGGAATTAAAGATTTTACCAACAACAATTCATGATCTGCACCACAATATGCCCTTGGATATGACTTAATAGCAAGAACTTTGCTGATCCATCGATGACTGCATAAGTCATACTCAAACTAATTATGGTGAAGTCCATTTGTGAGTTCCAAGTGTATAAGTAGCATTTCTTCTATTTAAACCATGTATTCATGATCGTAAATCTGTTTTCTTGGTAAAATTATGCCAAATGATCACCTGCACGATTCCTATCACTTAGTCCAAAATGACCAAAGGGTATTTAGCATATCATATTAATGTCCTGTTTTTACAAAATTAAAGCTCTCCTTTTAAACAATATTTGACATAAAGTAATACCAATATACCATAGACATTTAGGTCGACATTTGTGAGAATCTTATTTGAAATGCTGAGATAGAGCAGAATATCATACAATACATACTGGAAGTTTTTAAGATGATATTGAACAACCATTTGTCTGAAATGGTATAGGGTTTCCTGCCTGAGTAGGGGGTTGGACTAGAAGATCTTTAAGGTCCCTTCCAACTCTGTTATTCTGTTTTACTATACCCAACATCATAGGGTTATTTGCCAATTAAAAATATGAGTTCTGTTCTTGTGTTTCTAAACATATATGATGCTCAAAGTAGGAAGAATTATTATTATTTATACTTCCAAAGCACCAAAAACAGAGAATTTGAAATATTTATAAAGAGTTATGATAAATGATATGGAACTGAAGGCATCATCTTAAATGTGCTACTATAGACTTTAAAGGAAAACTTCTAAATCTGTTCTTCATTGGAAGCATCCTTAGTATAAATATAGATTATTAATCTGCCAGTTATTTACATTTTCTATGAATACTCACTTTTACTCTGTTCAATCATCCCAATGGTCAATATGCCAATATATTTACCAATAAACTATTGAATATGATGAAAGCAGTATTTCTGAAGCCAACTTTTTAAATGCTTGATGTCTCATAAATTCACTAATGGTATGAACAAAATAATTAGCGTGTTAAATGAAAGGCAGTTTTTTTCCCTGAAGATGATCTTTGCAATATTTGTTCCTATTGATTTTTAAAAAAATAAAAATCGGCATATTTAATTAGAATTATTAAATCTATGATCCTGAAAAACTTAGAAAACCTCTGATACCCACTGGAGATAACAAACACAGACTTACTCCACTGAATATTCTCTTAGAAGAATTATAAAGAAGATCCTATTTTTTCCCTTCATATTATCAAAAATTTTAGGAGTTAGTGTGGAGATAGAGAAACTTTTTTCTACACTACGTCCTTTACTGATATGTGAAGAATATGTCAGGGTTGCATACAGGAACCAGAAAGGACATATCTACCTCTTCCCTAAGAACTCCATTCCACAGTTTATATAGTACTTATACACCATTTTTGCAAACATGCTCAGCATATTTTATTCATACAAATGTACACTGACACATCACTCATGTACACATGTGTTTGTACAGATTTATTTACTTGACCCAGACACAAATCAGATCATTTCTAAAGAACAAGCATGAACCCAAAGGGATCCAAAATCTCAAAAGTCTAATATGTTCATCTGTTTATTTTGTATATTGAAACAGAAAAGAGTTGTGGTAATCTATCTGTTAATAGATAGCTTAGTGAAGGAGAAAATATAAAAAATTGAACAACCTCCAAATGAAATTTAACCAGCAGTGCAGAACCTTGCCAACCTTGCCAGGAGGGCACTTTAAAAATTTAAAATCATTTGTTGAGGAAAGAAATCTAAGATCACTTGTCCACTATGCAAGATTTTAATGTCAAGGAATAATTATTGAACACTAAAATCATATTAAAACCATCCTTTGGTCATTATTTTCTTCCACTCTCTCATTTTCTACTCCAACATAGTCTTCTACACTTCACTGAAAACAGCCCTTTGCAAAATGATGATCTTTTCTTTCTGACAGAGCATGGGCACCAGTGGTGGGTTGCCCCCGGTTCACAACAGTTCTATAGAACAGGTAGTAAAACTTGCAGGAGGCTCCGCCCACTGACCCCAATGTCATCAGAATGCGCATGTGCAGAAGAGCGCGCCTGTGCGCAAGCAAAGCAAGTGCGTGGGTGTGGCCCTGTTGCGAACTGGTAGTAAAGGTAAGTAGAACCCAGCCCTGATGGGCATCTAAGGATAACTATTTGCTTGCCTCTCTAATATTATTTCATTTTAAACTATATTATACTCTTTACTGATAAATAAATCATTCATTTGAACAAAGTCATAGCAAAGTCAAGCTATGACATGACATCTATAGCTGAGCCTGTTTTAAAGCTATATCATTGTTAGGTTATTGATTGATTTACTGATGCCTATTTTGTTTGTCAGATTAAAATTTTGCCCAGATCTGTACTACTAGATATAATTCTGGCCAATAAAATATCAACAGATTATCATGACTCTTAATTGTCATATTTTTCCTTCTTCATATTATCACTTCTTGACAAAAGAAAAACCCAATATACAAATGTCTAATAATAATTGCATATGTTTAGACATGTACCAGCTTTTCTTCTTTGAGAATTGTGAAGTTGGATCTTTGGAATCAGAAATAAAATTTCAATTTGTAGCTAAATCTGCAGGTAGGAAAATTAATTATATGCTGTCTTAGTATCCTGCCACCTTCACAGAACTGAGAAAGTAAACTGTCTACTTAAAAATTACTCCTTAGAGCTCTTACCATAATATTTATCAAAATGTGCAAAATGTGAAATGGTTCTTCCTAGGAGATTTACAAATGGATTTGACATTGATACAATATTGCCTTAAACCAGGGATGTCAAACTCAAGGCCCAGGGGCAGATCCGGCCCTTGAGGTACTTAGATGTGGCCCACAGGGCCCCCCTGGAAACAGCGAAGGACTGGCTAGCAGTGCTTCTGCCAGTGAAAACGGGCTCCTGAGCTCTGTTTTTGGCTTTCACTGCCTCCTGCAACCCTCTGCCAGTGAAAACAAAGCCTGGAAGGGCCACATGTGGCCCTCCCAAGCTCTGCTTTCACTGGCAAAATGTTGGAGGAGGCTGTGACAGCTGAAAATGGAGTTTAGGAGCCCGTTTTCACTGGCAGATCGCACACGTGACCACAGATGCCCCCGACAGGAGTTACATTGAGCTGGCCACACCCACTCTGGTCACACCCATCTCGGGCCTATTCCTAGTCAGACACAACCCTGATGCAGCCCTCAACAAAATCAAGTTTGACACTCCTGCCTTAGGCAAATACTGCATTTAAGCATCAAGCATTTCTGGAATATCGCAACAAAATATTGTTGAAAAATCAGGAACACCTTGATTTACTTTAAAGCTTTCATGCCTATAGTTAGGGCATATATTTTATTGTATAGCCACATCAGGAGTCACAACTTCATACTCAACATCCTAGTCCCAATTTTTTATCTCTTCAATTAAATAGTTTATGAAGATGATGAAGAGTAATGGGTCTAAGACAAAACCTTGGGGTACCCCACTGCATGTTTCCCTCCATGTGGATGTAGTTCCATTAAGGAACACACATTGAGTGTAATTAGTCAGCCAGTTATGAATCCATCTGGTAGTGATATTGTCTAACCCAAAATTTTCTATTTTACCAAGATGTAGATTGCAGTCTCATTTGTCAAATACCTTATTGAATTCCAAGCACAGTAATAGCAATAGCACTTAGACTTATATAGCACATTACAGTGCTTTACAGCAGTCTCTGAGCAGTTTATAATATCAGCATATTGCCCCAACAATCTGAGTTCATTTTACCAAATTTGCAAGGATAGAAGGCTTTGTCAACCTTAAGGCTGTCAGGATTGGACACTAGACTGTTGGCATAGTTAGCCTGCAATACTGCATTCTAACCACTGCATCGCCAGGGCTCTATATTATGTATAAGGTACACTTTGTCCACAGGAATTTTGGTCAAAATGCAATGCAGTTTGTCTGGTTTAATATGTTCTTGAAAAAACTCATGCTGTTCTAGTAATAGCTTTATTTATTTCTAGATGTTGCTGGATTATCTTTTCCAGAATCTTCCCAGGTATTGATGTCAGGCTATATGTCTGTAGTTTCTTGGATCCATATTTTTTTGCTTTATTGAAGATGGGAACCATATCAGCTGTTTTCCAGTCCTCTGGTACTTTCCTAGTGCTCCACAATCTTTGAAAGATTTTGTTCAGTGGTTCTGAAATCATATCTGCCACCTTCTTAAGTAGTCTGGGATGTAATCCTTCTGGTCCTGTTGTTTTGAACTCACCTAGAGTGGATACAAGTTTTCTTATCATTTTCATGCATATTTTGACTTGTATTTCTAGTCTGTCTTTTATATTTCTCCTTTTGGTAGCTTGTTCAAATCAGTGTTCAAATCTGTCAAGACCCATCTGGACCTTGAACCTATCTTCTGGACTGTTGGCTATTCCTGTCAGCTTAGTGTCATCTGCAAATTTGATGACTTCCTCTCCTATTCCTTCATCTAGAACATTTTTTTAAAAAGTTTTTTTATTTATATTTTTAAACAAACAGTACACAGTACATTTCCCATACCATAAAAAAGCATGCCAACCCAGTTGTAAATCATGTCCCTCCAATGACAACAGTTTTATATTACTTAATACAATCCATTCTTTCATCCATGATAATGCTGCTGCCTGATAATATAATTCTCAGTTTGGTAGTCCAAACCAGGGGTGGGTTCTAAATTTTTTTTACTACCGATTCTGTGGGTGTGGCTTATTTTGTGGGTGTGGCTTGATGGTCATATGAGAGTGGGCATGGCTTGATGGTCATGTGACTGTGTAGGCATAGCCAGCTCAATGTCATTCACATCAAGGGGTGCCTTGCCTGGCCCCTCCCCTTCTAGCCATTCCTTGTCACACCCAGCCTCTACATATCTATAGTTCTGTAAAAATCTTCACCTTTTTTCACTTTATTATTTACAAACTATAGATGCACTTTCATGGACCACTGAAAGGAGGAAATGGCTCACATGCTTTGCCCAAGAATGTGATAGGCAACAGGCTTTTAAGGGGCTGCCAGAAAGAAGCGGTGGGGGGATGTATTTTCCAAAGCACTAGAAGGCAAAACAAGAAGCAATGGATGGAAACTGAACAAAGAGAGAAGCAACCTAAAACTAAGGAAAAACTTCCTGACAGTGTGAACCAATATATGTGCAGAAATATTTCAGTCATAATTTCACATATAAAATAGCCATTCATGTAATACAACCTGCATATTGTTCAAAACAGTCATTAGTATTATGGCTGATGTTTGATAGCAAGCCTAAAAGTCAAAGATTACAAGAGTGCTTCTTTCTCTGTATGTATACAAAACATCACATACCAGGAATAGCATATTAAGATGGACTTATGCAGTGGTGGGTTTCAAATTTTTTTACTACTGATTCTGTGGGTGTGGCTTGGTGGGTATGGCGTGGTGGGCGTGACAGGATAAGGTTACTTCAAAATCCCCATTCCCTCCCCACACCACTAACCTTCTCTGGGAACGAATCAAACTCCCCCCTCTTCATTTCCCCAAATAAAATATACTCATAAGAAAAGGAAGGAAAAATCAAGCTGCTAACAAGGAACCTGCCTGATACCCATTCACATTCCTGCCAGCTGCATAAAGGAAACTTTGCAAGAAGAAAACAAGAAGCTACTGGTGCTTAGAGATAATAGAAAGTGGAAGCCAGAAGTTTGGCTCCAATTACAAGCAGGCAGAAAACACATAAATAAATAAATAATAATTTTTTTCCCAATCATCCCTTTAACATCTTTTAGCTCTCCTTCTACATTTTCCATTCTCTCATCTAGTTTGCCTATTCTTTCTTTAAAATCTTCAAGGAACACTTGTTTCATATTTTTTAATTCCAGTTGCATGGCCATGGTATCCAATGATCTCTGGGCTGCACGACTTGAAGTTGTAGAAGAAGCTGTTGTAGGTAGATGTATTGTTGTTTTCTTCATCTCGTCACGTCTTGATACTGTAATCCACCAGGTTTATAATCCAGATATGGCTTTAATTTATAATCCCAGTATCTAATCCACCCTGTTGGATGGATTAGGAGACAAAGAGAAAAAAGAAAAAAAAATCAACCAATCCCAAACTGAAAATGAAAAAAAAAAACAAACAAGCAGGAAAATTGAATTTTAAAAAATATTTTTTTTTAAAAAAAAAGGAAAAATATCAAATCCCATTTTCTTGTTTACTTCTCACTCTTCTGGTTCTTCTTATCGTAATCCAAATTCTCTCTAATGAGGGATTAAAACATCCAAAAGCTGGGATATCAATGATTCTTTGGGAGCTCTCAAAGAATCCATGCTGGCCACACCCCTCCTTCATCTACAATATTTTTTGAAGATAATTGCAGAGTATTGCCCTGAAACAGAATCTCAGGATAGGCCATTTCTTACTTTTCTCCATGTCAATATAATTCCATTAAGGACTACATATTCAGTATGATTTGTCAGCCACTTGCAAATCCATCTGCTGGTGATGCTGACTATCCCACATTTTTCTAGCTTACCGTGAAGTCTATTTTGTGGACTTCCTAGGTTACAAGAATTCTCCTTTTTGATCTAATTAGTCAAATGCCTTAGTGAAATCCAAGTATACCAGGGGTGAAGTGCTACCAGTTCACTCCAGTTCTGGTGAACCAGTAGTGATAAAAAATGCTTTAAAAAGTGCTTTAAAAAGTAAAAAAAAAAATTCCGATGATCGCACGGCACAGCTGTGATCATCGGAATCTTTTTTTTACTTTTTTAAAGCATTTTTTTACTACTGGTTCAGGCGAATAGGTAGTAAAAATGCTTTAAAAAGTAAAAAAAAGTTGGCCATGTCCACCCAGTCACATGATCCCCCCCCCACCAAGCCACGCCCACAGAACCGGTAACAAAAAATTTTGCATTTCAATGCTGCTATGTAAACAGCATTTTGCTGGTTCACTAATTTAGTCACTTTGTCAAAGTATGAAATAAGATTTGTTTGGCATGTTCTTCTTTTGACAAACCCATGTTGGCTTCTAGTTATAACTTTGCTTGCTTTTAGGTGTTTGCAGATGTGTTGCT
Source organism: Coluber constrictor foxii (assembly GCA_038048745.1). Classification (NCBI taxonomy): domain Eukaryota; kingdom Metazoa; phylum Chordata; class Lepidosauria; order Squamata; family Colubridae; genus Coluber; species Coluber constrictor. The sequence continues at coordinate 89,888,548 of CM075961.1, forward strand.
TGTCTATCTTTTCCAGGACCTTCCCAGATATGAATGTCAGGCTGATTGGTCTGTAGTTTCCTGGATCTGTTTTTTTTTTCTCTCCTCCTTTTTTGAAGATGTGGACCACATCAGCCCTTTTCCAATCCTCTGGTAGTTCCCTGGTACTCCAAGAACTTTGAAAGATATAGTTCAAAAGTTCCCAGATCATCTGCCAGACTCTAGGATGTAATCTATCTGATCCTAGTGATTTGAACTTGTCTAGAATGGATATGCAACTCTTACCTTTTTCTTACTTATTTTAATTTGCATTCCTAATCTATCTGTTAGAGTTCTGATTTTAGTAGGTTTGGTAATATTTGCATAACTGCATGTTCAGGGCTGCATAATAATTAACCTATTAAATGGTCCTTAAATATATTAAAAATATAACTAAATCCATCATTCTTTGTAGGGTGCAAAATGAAAAATATTTCTCTGAAATGGATGGGGAGTGATTTTATTATGATTTTATTATTGTATTAATTTATTTGATTTTTAATTAGTTTTATTGTTTTTAAATGTGTTTTCTATATTCTGTAAGCTGCCTTGAGTTGCCATGGGTGAATAGGTGGCAATAGTAATTTAATAATAAATAAAATAAATAAATAAAAAATGTAGTTTTATTTTTAAAAAGTTTACTTTATAATTTGTTGACAATAAGAGGAAAGTGAATTAATGACATTTATTCCGAGCAGCAATTGTTTACCCAGCTAAATGACATTCATGGTATATTAATGAAGGACAACATGTCTTATAACTTTTATAGATGGATAGGCATCTTCCAGGAAACAATAAAAGAAGCAATTTGGAGCAATTTATTTAAACTTTGCTTAAATGTGAATAATACGAATTCATTGTTAAGTCATATTCCTTTCAAATAACTTAATAATATTCCGTATAAATGTTACCTCTCCCACAATCTCTGTAGAAGTTTCAAGAGATGTGTGTGCTTCAAAGCAGTCTGTGTGCTGCAATCAGTTCATTGTTGAAAAAGCAGATGTATTGGAATTTATTTTTCAAATGGACAGTAAATTTCATTTCTTAATCACTTTTAAGGACTATTAATCTTTATTAAGTTAAAAGAAGCTGTATTTAGCTAGAGCCTGTTATTTCTTTTTGAAGCACCATTGCATCTTCAAATGGTTACTGGATAAGTGGCCGAGAACCCCCTACACAAATGAAAAAGAGGAAAAAAAGGTTGAAGGTATGTGCATGTAGATAAGCTTTAGATTTTTTTTAAAAAAAATCTAAATGCATTCTATTAAAAATAGCAAAGCATATTTAAATGTCATTTCATATTTGTTTTAGTGAAAGAAAATATAAATTTCATTTATTGTCTGCGGTATTAGTAATAATAGTAGTCCTTTATTAATTGATTAATCTTGTGACAATCAATAAAATAAAATAACAATATATAGTATAATTTTGGAATAAAATAGAAAAGAGGAAATAGAGTAATAAAATACATGTGTGGTAATACTAGGAGTCAGCAATGAGATAAAGGAACTTTCCTTACAGTGTACCTCAGTTTGTACCAGATTCTTAGGATTACTGCCTTAGTTATAAATGGAGTAGTTATGTATATAATATGGACATTTGAGCCCATGAAGAAATATGACAGGCTTTGGTTTGGATCCCAGCAGGCTGTTCTTTCCAAATGGGATGGTAAATATTTAAGCATAATGGTAGCATATACTTGACAGTATATGAGAAATATTTTCAAATATTCAGATGTGAATATTCAGGTTATCTCACAATATGGTAAATGGTCCATAAACTCTGATTTGGGAACATGCTACTTTTAAGAATGGGAAATACTTCTGAATAAATAAGCACAGAGCACTGATGTAACCTATCTGGGTAAAAAATATCTGCAAGCAACAGCCGGGCTCGGAGAATATCAACAACTCAACAAATAAACACAGTAGATCATCATAATTTGTCTTAGGGAAGTACTTCACTTCAAAGACTGAAGCTACATCCCTCAAAAACAAAACTAATAAATTTCCACTATATGATCTTGAATACGTACTCACATTTTCAACATCAGAGATAACTTTGAAGTCCTGAATTCATTGACAGAAATATGGAATGGAACCAACAAAGTTTTTAAAGATTAATGTGAAAAGTATTGATCCAAAGGTAAACCAAACCAGAAAATCACTTGTAGGCTAAAATGCTTTTACTGTCTATAATAACAGAACGTTGCAAGTCTGATTGTGTTGGACTAGACAAGGTCCTTTCAGCTTTTGATTCTACATTTATATCTAAAGTTCTCAGTAAGGGATTTAATGAAAAATTTCAGAAAGCTGTTAAAATAGATATGAATTAGTATTACAACATCTATAAAGACATCAAAAATGGAATCAGATATGGGAAAATAAAGCAAAAGTCTTCTAAGAGATTTTTCTTGGGGGAGGGAAACTTGTAGAAATCTGGAGTTTCAAATTTCCTATTTTTCTGATTCAAAACGATGTCACATTGAATCTCCATTAACTTTGTATATTCACTTCAACATGATCACTTTTCACAACAAAATAGCAACAGCAAACACACTTATATACTGCTTCACAATGCTTTACAGCCCTCTCCAAGCAGTTTACAGAGTCAGCATATTGTCCCCAACAATCTGGGTCCTCATTTTACTGACCTGGGAAGAATGGAAGGGCTAAATCAGCCTTGAGTTAGTGAGAATCGAACTGCTAAACTGCTGGAATTGTACTTCAACTGCCTTAAAATATTTGAAAACCAAACACTTTCTGTAAATTAGAAATGATACCTGTAAACTCTTTCAAAGATTTTGGTTCAATTTTATTTAAGGGACTCAGAATTATGAGGTTACAGAGGAGTATGAAGATAACATTGAGAAGGAATGCAGGAATAGTTAAATAAATGATAACTCAGTCTTGGGAATGAATGGAGTGATTGAATAAAACTGGAATTCATTCTGCTTTTATTTTCTTTGATATAAAAAGGAACAGAAATGCACTTTGACAGGTTTTGAGGGCTCTATTATTATACTTACAACAATACAGTAGAATTGAAGAAGTCTGTTTAATTTTTATTAATTTATTGTCTGTTCCCTGCCCTGCCCTCCTTTAAGGGGATGACAGAGATGAACCATATTACCAACAGCCAACATCAGAAAAACTTTACTTTGTCAGGATTCCAAGTAACATCCCAGATGAAAGAAAACTCCAAGGCTTGAAGTTCCTTAAAGTTTCACTTTATTAGAGATGTCATACTGGCACATCTGGGAAAACCTGAACGCTTCCAGGTTTTCTCCACCCAAAGGAAAGTCCAAGTCCCTGCCCAGCACCCACATGTCCATCACATGGCCCAATCAAAGCACTGTCCCAACTGGAGATACCTCCCAGTCACACCCCTCCAGGTGCAGGGCAAGATGTCCTTGACTCTCTGAGAAAGGAATATTATTATGACTATATATCATCCCTGCTCCATGCAACCCCCCCTCCCAGTTTCCCACAGCAGTAAATGTGGCAGGCCTGAAGGCCCAATGTAAAAGATAGCTTCTAGGTCTGACACACATTAAATTACTTTATAGTATTATACATTTCTGTTGTCATCCGTTTTCTCCCCGAATTCAATGCATTCAATGCATTCAAATGATCAGTTATATCATTTAGAAAAAGAAGACTGCAGATAAAAGCATAATCAGTGGCAACGGAATTTTCTTATTTTTCATTTATTAGGGAATAAATCTCTTCCCCAAGAGCAAAATGATATTTCAGGATATTTTTCTGATTCAGCCAGGTAATTACAATCTGGTATAGAAATTTGCCATACTCATTATCCATACTTCCTATAAAAGAACAAAACAATCTATGATTCAACCATCGTAAATATGTTAAATTATTACGTTCATAACTTTCTTCATTTTTTTTTCTTCTATATAAGTGTTCTTGATGTAAAGTGTGTCATTCATACTGAAGCTAATTGGTAGCATGTTACGGAATTGTGCATTTTTCTTAAATGATCTATTACATTAAAATTTTCAGAATATGTGAATGGTGAACCTGCTATAGTCAAAAGAGCTTCTTCTAATATAGTTCTTTTCAATGCTTTTTCAATCTTAGAATATGTCAAAAGCCATTATGGTACTTTTCACTGAAATTAAGCCATTTCTCAGTTACTTTTCAGTTACCATCTACACCTTTAATGAATATCATTGTATAATATCTAAAGCATCTGTGCTTTTGTAAATAGCAGCTGAATATAGCTCAAAAAAAATTCTATCTGAATTAATTATTCCTTCACATTTCTGCTAAAGACATAATCAAGTTTACTGGAGACGAGTACCTGCTTTCAGAAATTTTCTTATCAGTACATAAAAGTTTGCAAGACCTTCTTTTATGAATAGATCCTTTGTAAAAAGTCACAGTGATTTAGTTGTGTTGGCTTTTTGGCAGTTGCCTAATATCAAAAGATTCTTTTGCAAGCATAAGTCTCATAGTTCTTTTAGCAAGATTAGCACAAAAAAATATTTAATTCCCCAAGGAATTTATAGCAATTTTGTATCATATGAGAGGGTGCAGCTGGGGAAACCAAAGGGAGAGGGTGATGCAGATTCTCATCCAGGTAGAGTGGCCTGGGAGTTGAGTCAAGGCAATCTTTTGTTGGATTTAAATGTTTCACTGTTTAGCCAAGTAGTTTCTTCAGTCTGAGTAAGTTGGTTAGGGGGACTCCATATATGTCCTGCAGGGAGGTTTCATTTCTCCCCTAATCTGGATAGATTTGTTAGATGAGTACAGCATTGGTAGGTTCCTCCTGGTTCGGCCCGATTCTCCCAAGCCGGTAGTGGTGACAATAATTCATGATATGAATTGATTCTATATTGGCTACTTAGTGGAACTGAAATTTATAATAGAAATTAACAAAATCCAAGCCTTGCACAGCATATTCTACCTCATATTCTAGAGGTCTACCAAATGTCTGAAGGAACTGTCTTCAATGAAACTGCCAAAATGACCAGAACCTTTTTATAGAGATGTTCATGCAATACTTTGTATATCAGCTGCATAAATACACCAGGGGTACCCTCTAGTCAGAAGGGGAGAGTTCAGAATTGGAAACACCCCAGGAGGGAATTGACAGCAACCTTCCACTTATCTCCTTCCTTCATTCTAACCCAGTTATATGCTTTCTGCAAGTCCAGCCATCCATGGTCTAAAAAACTCATTTTAGGTTTTTGTCCATGAATGTCCGCAGTTCCTCAAGTTCTCTAGAAGTCATGGAATACAGTTTGAACTTGGGCAACTTGGCCCCCAGTAGTTTGAGTCTAGCAGTCAGTTAGGCGGTGGGGTGGGAGTACATCTGAGCCTTTTTCACTAAAAACATCCCATGAGTCCCAATACTCTTTAGGAATCTGGGGATTGCTTTTGGGGACTGCGATGAAAAAGCACCCCATCTCCCTTCTTGGCTTCACTCTCAGTGGCTTTTTTTTTTTTAAATTGATTTATATGCCTCCCTTCTCCGGAGACTCAGGGCGGCTTACAAAGCGTTAAGCAATAGCCTTCATACTTTTGTATATTTATACAAAGTCAACTTATTGCCCCCACAAACTGGATTCTCAATTTACCTACCTTAGAAAGGATGGAAGGCTGAGTCAACCTTGAGCCGGGTGAGATTCGAACTTACAGTAATTGCAGACAACTGGTGTTTAATTACAATGCTTTAGTCTGCTGAGCTATCCAGGCTTAAGGGTAGGAACATCAAGTCTCTCTTTCATTTATCCTTTGGGACTGGCTCACCAGATCTTTAATACCTTCCTTCTCCCTTTTACATTAATTCTATTTCAGTAGCAATGCCAAACCCAAAATGAGGAATCACTCCATGTTTGGCATTACAATAAAGCTCAATAAATGCCAACTGAAGCAATTTGTAGGGAACAACTTTAGTTCACTCTACTTCATGTCTGGATTCTCGGGCAAATTGCTTCTGGGCTTTCTGCCAACCTTAGTAAGATTGTGATTACTTTATCTTTGGTTTCTTGTAGGCTGTTAAGAAAGTTTATTAACAGCCTTTGTTTTGAAAAAGACTTGAGTTATTTTAGTAAATTAAGTTTTGTACAAACTTTGTGTGTGCTGTATTCTTTGGGGTCCATAGCTGGGGCAGAACAGCTCAGGGTGTCCATGTGTGTTCCCATTCTCATCTTTATTGGTTCAGTGATGAACATTGTGCCCCCACTACTGAGCTCTCCAGCTGGCAAAAAGCTATAGGGGCTCTAAGCTGTCTGAGATTTAGACCTAGTTTCTCATGTAGGGCAGGGCTGATCAGGTGCAGCCCAAGTCCAGGAGGGGTACCAGTCTCCCTTTACACCCCACGGATGGCACCACCTGTTCTATGGGAATGGTTACTGGGATCACTGGGTGATTTACCAAGAGGTCATCATCTGAGTCATTGTTGCTCTCTCCCAATCCTCTTACTGGGATAGCCGGAGTTCTCTTGCCATCCTTGGATGATGGGATGAACTCAGTGACTTCCATTCCCTCCGGGCTTATCTTCCAGGTTCTTAGCATCAGCTTCATCATTTTCTTGGCAGGTCCTAAGGGTACCTTTTGGGCTGAACACAGCTTGGTGTCCCTCCTTCCCGCACTTGAAGCAGCCAGTGGAACATCAAAGTGGGCTCTCCTCATGGGCCAGTGGTTTGGGGGTTCTTTCTTTTCTGAGAGGGATCTCCATCACCCACAGCTGAGCCAGTTCCATGAGCAAGGCACATCAATTTCAACTTCTTTGGCCAGGATATACCAGCAATGGAGGATGAGGGAGCGCCCCTAGAGATGCAGGTATTGCAGACATCATTGTTCATTCTTCATGGAAACACCCACTCAACATGTCTTGCAGCAGTCCAGATTGTGGAACTCTTGGCTATATGTGGCCACAAGTCAGCACACATCATTTATGGTCTTGATCCTGGTCCTAGCTTGTGATCAACCAAGGACTCTTTGAAGTGTTTTTGGAGTGTGTCATGAAATGACCGAAACTCCTGGAGCATCATCATTATGGAGGGTGACCATCCACTCTGCTGCAGTCCCTTCTAGTGCCATGATCATGCACCTTACCTTGGCCCATTTGGTTGTTATGTCCAGACCATACTCCTGCATGAATATCCAAACCTGTGCCAGGAAGAACCCCAGTTGCTTGGAGTCTCAGTTAAACTTCACTCTAAGGGCTGGTGGTCTGCAACCATTCTTCCTTGCTAGTGCAGCCTAAGCTGGCAGCACTGGTTGGATCATTGGGCCCACCACTGGTTGTGGTGATGGTTGTGCCACAGGAGTGGTTTCTGGTGCAACTGTAACAGCGGGTGCAGCACACCATCACTGCCTGGGACCTGCGCTTGTTGAGTGGTCAACTGCATCATTCAAGCCAGAGCTTTGCGTGCCTTGAGTTCGCTGAAAATTCCCTTCAGGAATTCTATGGTTTGCTCCAGCATCTGGTCTTCAAGATCCAATTTCTCCAAGGTTGCCTCTTCTTCCATTTCCACATGCGACTCCCTTTGATTGCTCCCCGGCTCCTATGGGTGAAAGTCACCCCAGAGGGATTTTCTTCCCACTTTTCCTTCTTCCACTTTCCCCAGTCATTCAGGGAGGTCCATTCCAGCATAGAATCTCGCTGATGCTTCTCTTGATGTCCTCCTGGTTGCTCTTGTGAGCCAGTATCATGGGCATAGTCCCCACAGTAGAGATGTCTATTGCAGTTCAAGCCTAATGGCAGATCTGCCCCAGTCAGATCCCTTAGGGAAGACATTTTCTTGACTTCATTTGGTTGAAGTGATAGGTTCTTTTACTAACTTGCTGACTGCAGTAAAGTAAGGCTAGAACTAAAGTTCCTGTGGAAAAGGTTACACTCATCTCAGCTCTCCCCACTTGACTAGTTAATTTTCAGCCAATGAAGAGCTGCATGGGTGTTTTGAGAATAGCTTGGATGTTTGGCACAATCCATATTCGATTCTCAGGTTTTGTGGCCTTCAAGATTGGAACAACCTCTTTCCGTGCATCTTTCGTCTCTGTCAAGATGTCATCCCCCCTTCCTACTTCTCATGTCTGTGTTTATTGACCATTGTTCTTTTGCGCTCTCCCCCATTGCATTTAATGGCAAGGTGCTGGCAAGCTGAAGATGGCAGAACTGACAGGTACATTCTGTATTGATTTGAAAACAAGGCATTGGGATAACTAGTAGTATCACTCTGTGGTGAAAAAACAATGGCAGTTGCTATTACAAAAGGATGAATGAACATATATGATCTGGCCAAAAATATATTTTTAATTGACCAGTCACTCTTTATAGTTTCATATAATGATCAGATGGCATATGCCATAGGTTGTTGATGAAATGAGTCAGCTGCTAAACCTGTCTCTAATGTCTCCCTCTGTAACACAAGTTGTTCCCAGATGTATAGTACTTAATACATTTTATGATACTTAATTTTTTTATGAAGTTTTATTTTGTGCATTTTCATTTTTTGAAAGAGGTATATACATGACACACATACGTATTCATTAAATTAATAAGAATATAATAAGAGACAGGATTTTTTTTCACACTTCAGCTGTTAATCCTTATTAAACACTGTGCCTCTTGATTTATGCACAGGATCTGATTTGGAGATAGAGATTATACATTTAACATTTAACTGAATTATTTTTATCTTAAAACTTGTAAATAGAATAACATCCCGACTAACTAACTAACATCCATAGCTAACTAACTAACTAAACAAACAAACAAATAAATATCTGTATATAAATATATATATTTTTCAAATGCTTTAAAATGCCTTTCTGTTATTAAATTTTCTATAACATCGGTGTATATGCCCATCATCTATGTTACCACTGTTTACATTTGATAGCATGGCTTTCTTTTACGATGATTTGTGGAATTAAGAAAACATTATCAACATTCTCTCTCCTTCCACTTCTTGCCTCCCCTTTTTAAATATTTTGTTTAAACTCCAGAGCATTTGAGAAAACAGGATTAACTTCACTATTAAAACCTACAAGAAATTTATCATGCATGCTTCCTAAGGGAAGGCAAGTAAGGTATTTAATTATGTGTTCAGTTCCTGCAAAACAGCTTTTAAAGTTCTGATAAGGGAACTAGGAAACAGAACTGTTGTAGACTCTTTTGGCATTATTCCAAAAATAATTTACAAGCCATAGATATTCTTGTTTCATTTACATGTTCTACTTCAGAGTAAATTCGCACTGAAATGATATATTTTTTATCTATTTGTATGAAATACAGCTCATAGTTTCAGCGTTAATGGATCCAACAGAATACTTAGCAGCTAAACAACTTTAGGAATCTTGATTCTAGTGCTGAAATTTTACCCATTTAGTTATGTCTAACCTCTCTTGTGCAGAGACCTTTAGTTGCACTGAGCTGATTGCATATCTGAGAGTGAGAGTGAGATTCATATAGTTAACAGAATAACAACATTGGAAAGGACCTTGGAAGTCTTCTAGTAGAACCTCCTGCTCAGGCTGGAAAAACCTTACACCAGTAGTGGGATTCAAAAAATTTACTACCGGTTCTGTGGGTGTGGCTTGGTGGGTATGCCGTGGCCTGGTGGATGTGGCAGGGGAAGGATACTGTAAAATCTCCATTCCCTCCCCACTCCAGGGGAAGGTTACTGCAAAATCCCCATTTCCACCCAATCAGCTGGGACTCGGGAGGCAGACAACAGATTGGGGCGGGCCAGTCAGAGGTGGTATTTACCAGTTCTCTGAACTACACAAAATTTCCACTACCGGTTCTCCAGAACTGTTCAGAATCTGCTGAAAACCACCTCTGAAAACCACTAAATGGTGGTCCAATCTCTTCTTAAAAACTTCCAAACTTTAAAAATTTAAAAACCCACAACTTCTCCAGGCAAGTCATTCCACTGATTAAGTGTTCTAATTCTCCAAACAAATCTCCTTAGTTCTAGATTGATTCTCTCCTTGATTAGCTTTGAAGAATAAGTCGACCCCCTTTCTTTGTGTCAGTTCCTTAGATATTAGATATTGGAACACTGCTATTATGTCACCCCTAGTCCTTCTTTTCATATTTAAGTGGTTGTCCACTAGGACTTCAAGATCCCGCTCGCAGTTACTACTATTGAGCCAGTTGCTACCAATTCTATACCTGTTCTTTTGGATTTTTTTGCGTAAATGTAGAACCTTACGTCTTTTCACCATTGAATTTCATTTTATTAGATAGCACCAAATGCAGGGGTGAAATCCAGCAAGTTTTGACAGGTTCTGGAGAACCAGTAGTGGAAATTTTTAGCAGTTCGTAGAACTGGCAAATACCACCTCTGGCTGGTCCTAGAGTGGGGTAGGAATGGAGATTTTGCAGTATCCTTGCCCTGCCACGCCCACCAAGCCACAACATGTCTACCAAGTCACACCCACAGAACCAGTAGTAAAAAAATTTGGATTTCACCACTGACCCAATGTTCAAGTCTGTCAAGATCCTTTTGTACTTTAAGCCTATCTTCTGAAGTGTTGGCTATTCCTGCCAGCTTGCATTTTGATGAGTTCCCCGTGATTACCTTATAGACTTGAACATCTTACCTGTCTACTGGGTAGCAGACTAGAGAAAATTTATTTTGGTAAAGAGTGGAATTGATATCTGAATCTGAATGAATTTGCTCAAAGATGCTCCAACCTTACATTGTTGATTTGGACATCTTTATATAAATAAGCATAAATCACAACAATCTAATGGATTTTTATGGAGTTAGCAGCATACTCACATTTAGTTTCTTTAACAACTAAAAGTTAATTGTGAGTGAAGACAAAAATAGGAGTCCCATCCCAACCATAAAATGAACCATTATTTATCAAATGAATTGATTAAATTAAAATTCAAGTTTTCATGTTTGCTTCTTATGTACCCATCAGGAAGTCCATGTAGTAATAGTTTTATTTAGTATGCACTTAGATATAAGTGTAAGTCACAGCTATGATGCTGTGAGTGAGGGTGGGCTGAGGTAGAATGATTTGCAAAGTCACACAGTAAATATCTGTGGCAAAGGATGGACAAGAAACTAGCTCTCTCCAGTCCTGGTTCAACACTTTAATCTCTATACCATACTGGGTCCTACAAGACTCATTGAGAGATAGGTAGCATACAAATTTAATTAATTAATATTACTATTACCATGCCTATGATTCTTTTTATTCTTGGCAATTGCATGCCAAATCCCTGCAGTTTTCTTGACAAGTTTTTCTTGGAGGTGGTTTGCCATTCTTTCTTTGTAAGGCTGAGAGAGAGTGACTGATGCAAAATTATCCAGATGGCTTTGTGACTAAAGCAGAACTAGAAACAGGTGTCCCAGTTTCTAGCCTGATGCCTCACCGACTTCACTCTGTTGATCCTGCTGTTTCTTCTCTCTCTCTTTTTATTTTTCTATGTTGCTGGTCATAGACTGAATAAATAAATAAATTTCAATTATCCTGATGCCTTAACCACTTTTTCTTTTTAAAGAAAAGAGGTTTCTGGACAGAGGTTTCATCCAGGGCCCCTCACAGCTTGTATTTCTCTAAGTGCAGACAGCTGTGGCAACCTGCCAAGACCCAGGTTGGGCATCGGGAGGAAAGAAGACTTGGAAAAGGGGTGACTTTTAGATGCAGAAGCCACAGCAGTCACCGACAAAAACAGGAGCTGGAAGAGGAAGAGGAAAGTTTGTGTGGGACACTTTCAAAAATCTTACCATGCACAAAGCCCTCACCTGACCCTCCCAGCCAGATGATCAGGCACATCAAGCCTCAGCGACTGATGGGACGACTGCATCAACCTCATCAGGGAAGCAGGGGCAGCTGGATCCACAGCAGAAGCAGCCTCCATAACCTCAGTACCTGGAGGAGCAGCCTAGCGTGGAGCCCCTAGGGCAGTGATAGCTAATCTTTTTACCATCGCATGCCAGAAGTGGGGGGAGTGGGGGGGGTTGCACAGCCGCATGCTCACAACCATAATTCTATGTGCCCCAGCCCCCCCCCCCCACATGCTTTTGGCACGTGATGGCAAAGTGGGCCCGGTAGGCCTGTTTTTTGCCCTCCCCAGGCTCCAGAGGCTTCTAGGAGTCTGGGGAGAGCAAAAACAGCCTTCCCCCCCCCACCACCAGAGGCCAGAAACGGCCTGTTTGCTGACTTCCAGTGGGACCAGAAGGCCCGAAAATCAGCTGGCCACCATGTGTATGCACACTGGAGCCGAGTTTGCGTGCCCACTGATATGGCTCCGTGTGCCACCTGTGGCATGCATGCCATAGGTTCGCCATCATGGCCCTAGGGACTGGCACCAGCAAGAAGGAGTATCAGCTGGGCATGAAATTTGACAGGGATCCTCAGCAATTGGGGTTCTTCCAGGCCCAAGTCTGGACCCAAATCTATAGATGTTGTTAATTAATTTTATTTCACAACATATAGACAGATTTAAGCATAGTTTTAATTGGGAAAGTGTGACCACCCTAGACCAAGCCAAGTCCAAAACACCAGGGAATTCCTAGAAGCCTGGCACTCTGACAAATCAGCCATCAAGAGACACCATAGATTATGCAAAAGAGACTATTGCCCAGCCCAAAAAGAAACAAAAAGAGCCAAGCATCTCTCCACCAGCAATCAGCCAAGAGCAGCATAAATTAACTCCAGTGTTAACATCAGACCAACAATCAATACGCCAATCAAGTAACTTCCAAAGAAGCCAATAGCAAACAACCCAATTCAAGACTCTCTAAGACTACCCTCACCAACAGGCAAGCCACTAGAATATAAACTGACAGCACACAGAACTCTTTACTAGCACTGAAATTTGAGTAAAGAAATGCAAGAATGTTTGCAGGAAAACAAAGCAGATCAGAGAGCACCAAGGACCTCTCATGCCAACCCTGAGCTACAAATATTCTCCTTTATCCTTTGCCAGTAGGCTTTACTCAGAGTTGGATCTTACACAATCTTTCTTTAAGCTTTCTGATTTCATCTTCCAAGTTCAATTACAATATATATGCTCATAAATTTCAGATGAATTCATATGTCTCTACTCTGGAGGGCATCTTGTTCCAACTGCCTAGTTATTGGATTTTTCCAGTGATAATGAGCCTAATGGTCCAAATTGATGATAGCATTTTAAAAAACTCTTTTACTGAGATTTCACGCAAAAAAAACTGAAAATCTTCTATTTAGATTTAATAAATGCTTGCAGAATCCACCAGTTCCTCACTACTAAGTCTCTTACTATATGTCCTGGTTGATAAATGTTTGTGTTTGTTTAAGTAGTCAGTTGTCGGGATTAGCCAAATCCTCACTCTACCATTTGATTCATGTTCAGAACGCTGCTATTTTGGCTCTTCTGAACTTCCTTATTTTGCATCTACTGCCAGATTCACATGTTGGCTAGGAATACAAGAAAGGCAGCAGTACAAATTAATAATGTTGATACAACATACCTGCATATGGTATAATTAATTGAAATACTTCATTTGACCCAATCATTGGAGCAGGATTATTGCATTTTGCTGCACATTGGAATCTCCATGATGTGGTTAACACTTTCTTTCAACTAAATCCAGTTCTTTGGACTGTGTTATGTTTGAAACTGGATTTTTTTTAAAAAAAACCTTTTTACCCATGAGCCACTGTTGAATTGCTTTAAAACAAATTAATTCATTCATGCTATTTGGAATATATAGATGTTAATATTATTATTATAGATAGTGGATTAGAAACTAATTTTAGATTGTCGTGTTACAACTGATTGTAATATTTTATTCAATCAATTGTTATTTTATTCTCTGTCTGAACTGTGATGTTATAAGTGCATAAGGGCATGAGAAATACAATTATTATTACTAGCATAATGTTTTATTATTAGCTTTATTCTGGAGTCTGCCTGACAGCCAACTAACAGTTTAGATAAAATATTAGAGTTTTTCTACAAATTTTGCATTTTGCAAATTTTGTAATAAGAATAGACAGCCAAATAATGAATGTGTAATTTCATAAGAATAGTAAACTTTTACATTAAATTATAATCTAAAAGAGAATTTTTATAAGATGACGTATCATTGGTATTTAACACCTGATAAGCTATCTAAGATGTATAAAGGTATGTCACATGAATGTTGGAAATGTAAGAATAAAGAAGGGACTTTTTATTATCTATGGTGGACATGCAATAAAGCAAAAAAAAAAAATTGAAATCTGATTCACACTCTAATACAGAAAATCCTGAAAATGCAGATAGAAATTAAACCGGAATGCTCCCACCTTGAGTTACTTTGGGACAATGAGATGACCTTGGCTCAAAGAAGCTTTGAGCATTTAAACATCGGAGGCATAACTGCCTGGTAATTAAGAGCAGCTATGCTCACTGACAAAGCAGGAGGGACCAAAGCTGGAGAGACTGCCCAATCTCAGACATAGGTACTGAAAGCAACATCATTCATCATGTCTTCTTGCATGTCAAGACTATACCTACCTTTGATTCATTTCAGCAGCATGGGCTCTGTTTAAGAGTTACTTAGAATCTCAAAGCTTGAATTTCATGCTCTTGAAACTCTGTCTCCTTAACTGTGTGATGACCTACTCACAATACTTACACCTTTGGATTATGACTTTGTTTTTGCCACTGCTTTGAATTCTGACCATTGGAATTTTCTTAGACAAGATCTCTATATTTTTGGGACTTCTGTAAATGGTGGGTACATTTGCACATGTGCACTGACTATTTCTGGCCATAATAGCTCAATCTCAATTAAAAACTTGCAACTGAACACACAGAACAGCAGTCTGTGTACTATTGGCCAAATGTTCTGCAAGGTTTCCATCCACTCAGCTAGGGAGGCTTGTGGGGGGAACTCAGGAATAGGGTTCAACTCCTGGCCAGTGGCAATTTGAAAGGAGAGGTGAACTCTTGCTAACACATGAAAAATAGAGGTGGAGTTTATATTGTGCCTCAAATTTTGTTATTTGAGTTCTTTGGTTCCCATTCTTATAGTTTAGTAGCATCAGTGCTTTTGTAGGTATTTTATAGTTTTAAAGTTAGCATTCATTTTTGTTGGCATTTCTTTATTAGAGGAACACAGGTCTATTGTCACATTCTAAATGGACCAGATTCATCCATTTATTTTACAAACAATCTATTCTTCATATAATTTAAATCAGATATGTGACTTCCATATATCTATTCAGCATCAAGAGTATATGTAATACAGATTTTTTTTTCCTATGGCTGAGCAGGCATGTAAAAAAAAATCTAACAAGAATTACTATAATGAGAGGTATCTTTAATGAATAGTATAGATGTACTGAGATGCACTTGAATAGGCTCTGAAATACAAGATTGGTGAAAAGATGGGCCACTTCTAAAGATACTTACATAAGAAATAATCTGCTAAAAGGAATACATGGTTTGCTATCCATTAACAAGCTCTATTATTGTATTTTAAATTTCTCCTCAGGTGCATCTATAAATTGGCATAGATGGCATAGATGTAATTCTATGTATATAATAAAGTTGAGCTGCCATTCACAAAAACAATTATTCCTTATATTACTTATTAGTCCCATTTTGGATCTTAATTCTGTAGGAAGAAAAATCAGGTCTGGTTCCAATCCAAGAGAAAGATGCAGAAATGAAGTGGAGGTAGGCTGCAGGAAAAAATATCTCTGTTTATTTGGTAGCCAGAAACGTCAGTGACAGCAGCATGTTTCCTGGGTGGCTGACAAAATGAGGTTGAGTGTAGGTGGGCTTTTATACATTATTTGGAGCTTTGTGGTTGAGATACCTGTTCCTTTGCAAGAATATGTCCTTTAATATTTTAATGGCTATTGCCAGATTCCTATGGGGTCATGTAGAAGTCATGGTCGGCTCTATAGGCAAAAGGGGAAATGCAAATCTTAGATGTTTTGTTTCTATGAGCTGATCTTGTTAGCTTTGGTTCCTTATCTATTGTATTGCTTATTTGGAGTTTCTGGCTGCTCTTTGCTTATTGAATAGAGTGGCCCAATCTTTCTGAATAGATACCAAAACTCTATTCCTAAAGACTAGCCTCTCCATGCTGCTGCTTGAGGCTGATTTCCTATAGCAGAAAGACTGGGACTGCTTTCTGCTTTTCTGTCCTCTTCTCCTTTGGGGAAATATTAATATTAAGAACAAATAATATTTTACTCTGGGGAAGGAGGACTTTCCTAAAATTTCCCTCTTTTGGGCTATATATATTTATATATATTCTCCAACCTATGCCCTGTCAGAATAATCTCTGTACTCCTTATCTATGTGGCACACCACTGAGAGATATTTGGCTGGCATCTTTAATTGTTGAGATGGGAGGTGATTTTGCAGGCTACCTGGACAAGCGAAAATACACCAGTGGAGGCTGCAGAGTAGTATTCCCATGATGGTTATGGCAGTAGCTCCCAATAGCAGAGCTTTCAGACAGCGAAGGTAGAAAGGAAATTTATAGTAGATCCATACAGAATTATGGTACAGCAAGACATACAAACTGTTTTGAGAGTCCTTGAAATAGTTTCCCATTGATGGTCCTAGTAAATGATCTTCCCAAGATCATAGGACATCAGTAAATTGGCCTTCCAGCATAACCAATAGAAGCACCATAAATCAAGCTTGAGAGCGGCTACTACAATGATTTCCTGTGACAAGATATTAAATAGTTGCTTACTAGGACTCTTCAACCTGGATCTTATGTTAAAAGTGAAGACTATTTGGTCATTCACTATCAAAGACTTGCTATTTAAGAAGCACCCTGGCTTAACCATGGTACAAGGAAAGCAAAAGTTTTAGGAAGAGGCCATTTATCAAATATGTTATTCTTCCATGGTGAATTAAATGTATCAATAATTATTAAAGTAGATAGATCTGAGATTTTGCTAGCCAAGTAAGTGTTTCTACTTCCAGGCAGCATTAGTACTTAGAAATTTGAAATACCGCACTCAGGAATTTATAGGTAGTCCTTGGCACAGTTTAGTCATAGTTTGAAGTTACAATAGCACTGAAAAACATGATTTATAATTTATGATATTGTAGCATTCCGATGATCATGGGATAAAAATTCAGGCACTTGGCAACCATAATATATTTACTACAGTTGCAACATCCCAAGGTCATGTGATTGCCATTTGCACCCTTCCCAGTTGGCTTCTGACAAGCAAAGTCAATGTGGGAGTCTGGATTTGCTTACTGGCCACATAATTCATTTAACCAAATTGCAGTTTTCCACTTAACAATGACAAAAATGTGTTGTAAAATTGAGCACAATTGATTTAATAACTGTCTTGCTTAACAATGGAAATTCTGGTCAAACTTGTGGCTGTAAGTTGAGAACTAGTACATGAGGACAAGTATAACATTGTTGTCCTTACTGAAACTTGATGGGATAAACCTCATGCCTAAAACTTACAGCTAGAGGGATTTAAATTACCGTATTTTCTGGCGTATAAGACGACTTTTTAACACAGCAAAATCTTTTCAAAAGTCGGGAGTCGTCTTATACACCGGGTATAAGCCTACGATATCTACCTTGACAGACTGATGGAAGCGGTAAGAGCAGCTATTACTATTGCTAGTCGTTGCTTGAGATTTCTAACCCGAATCTGAGTTGCCGGTGCTGACTGATGACACTACAGGAGCACCGACAACATTAAGGGGAAGCTGTGCCTATCTCATCAAGGCTGCAAGCCGCTGAATGCTGGACCCAGTTGGTTGCTGCACAGAGCTTTCCCCACCATCCCAGGCATCCAGGTGGATATTACCGACGCTCCGACTTCCCCAGACAGCTGGGGCTCACCAGAGCTTGTATGGCCAAGCGCCATGTTAAAGGGAAAAGCTTTCCTTTTACACAATGCTAGCAATCACAGTTGAGTTGCCTGCTAATCAGGCAACTCAGCTGGGATCGCCAGAGCTTGGATAGCCAAGCGCCATGTAAAAGGGAAAAACTTTCCTTTTACACAACACTGGCAATCTCAGCTGAGTTGCCTGCTAGTCAGGCAACTCAGCTGGGATCGCCAGAGCTTGGATGGCCAGCAGCATGTAAAAGAGAAAAACTTCCCTTTTACACAATGCTGGCGATCCCAGCTGCTAATTTTTGTCTGCTAATTGGTAGCAAAAATCCCCCCCCCCCCTCCAGCTTGCTTACCTTAGCTGTAATGCTTGCCTTGCTTCACTTGCCTGCAATCCATTCCATCAGCAAGCAACTGAATCTCCCTGCCTGCAATCAAGCAGGCAGGGAGTTGTGGATTTCAACTCCCAGAATTTCTCAGCCAGCAAAGCAAAGCTGGCTGAGGAATTCTGGGAGTTGAGATCTACAAGTCTTAAAGTTGCCAAGGTTGGAGACCCTTGTTCTATTGGGTAAGTTTTTTTCCCCCTTGGGAGCTTTAAAAAAAATAGTTAATTGGGGTTTTTTTAGTTGTTCTTTTTTAGATCTAGCCATTTAAAGGCTAGGTCTAAGTTTTAGGTTAGGAAGTTTTAAATTTAGCTTTCATATAAAAATAAAAATAAAATAAAATAATATTTGTGCAGCTTTCTGAGATTTAGTGTGTTTCTGTAGTGTTTCACTCTAACTACACAAACGCACAAAATCTCACAAAGCTGTATGTGGAATTTTGTGTGTATAAAGTGTGAAAGTTGGGTTTTGGGGCTTTTTTGTGGCTGTGTGAGGTTCCTGCTTGTTGCAGGGGCCATTTTGGGTCTAGCACATCCACTTTTACATTGTGGGTGAGCCAGTTGATGTTTTTTAATTTTTATTTGGTGTGCGTTGGAAGAGGGGTTGTTTTATATGGCGAGTATAGCCCAAACCCTATATTTTTACAGGAAAAGTAGGGGGTCGTCTTATACGCCCAGTTGTCTTATACGCCGGAAAATAGGGTATCTCCAAAAGATACTGTGACTCTAAGTAAACATCTTTTCATTAGAGGTTATAGTTGTTTCTTTTCCTTTTTTGATCTTTTCACTAGAATTCTACTATCCCACCCTAATAGCAATTGAACTGAATAGAAATAGACATTAACTGATAAAAGATAAACATCAGCAGAGCTACAATGCCTATATTAGAAGCAAAAACAATTAAGCCCATTAGAATTAAGATGGCTTCTAACTTTAACTCATAAGGTAATATAGGTGAACTCTACTATGTCGATCTTTGTGGTTATAAGAATGCATAAAGTATTCATTAAGCCCACTTCATTAAATTAAATCAATTATTTGCTTGTAATACATACAAAAATGCATGAATTTATACCTTTGAATGATCTTATGTCTATTCCATTCCATGCCAATACAGTTAAATAATTTGAAGAATGTCTAATTCCAAATTTAAATCCTTAATATCAGGCTTTCTCAGAAGTTATATTTTAGTAAGTAATCAAAAATAATTATAATTACTAACTGTCTGCCATGATTAATGATGGGTATATGAACTGAAAAAAAAGGATTAAATAAAAAAGGAACACTTTTACTAAGCTATATTATGTTCATATTATGTTGATAAGAAGAAATAAATTAACTGAGTTATATTTTAGTAAGTATATTTTAGTAAGTATATTTTAGTAAGTAATCAAAAATAATTATAATTACTAACTGTCTGCCACGATTAATGATGGGTATATGAACTGAAAAAAAAGGATTAAATAAAAAAGGAACATTTTTTACTAAGCTATATTATGTTCATATTATGTTGATAAGAAGAAATAAATTAACTGAAAATACTGCTCCTATAAACACATTTTAGTTTTCAAACTTACCCTCATTGATGCATAGGATTCAGCAAATTTACAGGAAATTATGTTCTAGGAATTGATAGAATGCTCTAGTTCAGGAGTGTCAAACTCAAGGCCCGGGGGCCAGATCCAGCCCATGGGTGCTTAGATCTGGCCCGCGAGCCTGCCCTGGAAACAGGAAAGGACCAGCCTGCGGTGCCTCTACCAGTGAAAATAGAGCTCAGGAGGGCCATGCACAGCCCACTCAGATTCCATTTTTGGCTGTGAGAGCCTCCGCACATGGCCTCCCTGAGCTCCATTTTCACTGGCAGAAGGCTGCAGTAGGCCATCACAGCCAAAAACGGAGACTTGATGAGTGCTGTCGAGCTTGGCCACACCCACTCTGGCCATACCCCCAAGGTCATACCCCAGCCTACCCAGGTCAAACACAACTTTGATGTGGCTCTCAATGAAATCGAGTTTGACACCCTGCTCTAATTAGAAATGAGGTGTAATATTAATTAGGAGCTATTCTATTTCTACCAAAGAACATTATGCCACTATTTTAAAAATCCTCAGAAATTCTCAGAAATCCCCTTTTAAAATATAATATACACACTCATGTTTAATAGATTATTGAATTTACAGTGAAAGCAGATGAGGGTAGGTGAGTAACACAAATTCAGAAAATGTATATTTAGATATGTAGATTCCTTTTCTTGAAGTTCCTTTGCTAATCTGTGGAGCCCCTTTGCTTATTCCTTTATCTTTCAAAGTACTGCTAAAAACATACACTAGAGAAGTGCAAGAGGAGCCTTTTCCAGCAAGTACCCTGAGAGAAGTCTGAAAGGACCATGCAAGCTAATTTACCCCATCCAGATTCCCCATAAATGAAGATGTTGTAAATGTCTGGTTGTTCTTTGAATCCAAAAGACCTAATAAATCAGGTCTTTTGGATAATAATAAGAGAATAATAAGAGAGTAGGCCAATAATTTTTACCACAGCTAGTAATTTAGCAATCTGTAGAACAGATTTATAGCCCTGACTTTGAGAAATTGGTTTATTAGGTACTTCCTTTCTTATTCAGAAGAGAAACATAGGATATTCAGTACAGTATCTTTCTAGTAGTGTGCGAAATCTACAAATGTGGAAAAGTCAGGAAAGTTATTCAAGACTTAAAACAGGAAAATTAGTTGTAGGCTGGAGGTCAAAATACAAATCAATACTTACTACAGTTTACACTGAGGTAACTCTGGCCAGCGGGCAAATCCTTATTGGTCATTTTGGCAGTATTGATTCCTCATAGGTACTTTGTTAATGACAACTTCGGGTCAATCATTTTTGACATGATGATTCCTAATTGATTCTTGGTTGCTTAGTCTGAGCTGAGTCCTAAAGGCATTCTTGTCCAGGCAAATTTCTGATTCACCCATTCTTGGGATCTGGTTTCTGGTAGGTCCTGCTTTGAGGAAGGCTCTGGGTGTGGTGCAGGACAGGTAATGGGGCTTTGTTAATATCAGCACTTTGCCTCTGAAGATGCCAGGTACAGCTGCAGTCAAACAGTGCAGCCCTTTTTAAGTACAGAACTACATTGCCCTCCTTCAGACTGGAGAACTAGGGAATATGCAACATTTGTTCTCCATCCATTCTTGGTTACTACAAATGTATTCCAAACCTGTTTTTCAGACTTCCATTGTTTTCCAACCTGACCCCTTCCAAGTCGTTTGGCAATTCATTTCAATCTCAGCTACATCTCAGCTACAACTGGCAACAACACCTACCACGAATGGGTTCTACTTACCTTTACTACCAGTTCACAATGGGATCTATCAAACAATCACATTCAGAAGTGAATTTGGAGTATGTTGTCTCTCCCAGAAGAAGATTAGTCTTTTATATAGTTAAAGCAGTTTAGTTATCTAATTTGATTATCATCAAATTATCACCGAAAAATAATTTCTTTATGCAAAGATGCTTAGTCTTGCACTAGAACACTAAAAGGTGGACTTCTTATGGTCACTAATATCAGGGAGATAATGCCTATATTGTTTTCATCAGCAGTGAAATCCTCTGAAGTCTGCTATCAGTTCTGTGAGTCTGCTACTGAGGTGCACTTTCCGCACACATGCGCACCTGAGGCACACGTACAGAGCACTAAAAACAGAATATTTTGAAGCCTTCTGAGTCTGCAAAGGTAAGTAGAACAGCGAGGGGGGGAATCTGCTGTGCCGTGCAATTTAGATTAGCTAAATTAGCCCTGAGTCCTTCAGGAGAAGGGCGGTATATAAATGTAATAAACTAAACTAAACTAAACTAAAAAGCAAGAAATCTGACAATTCTAGCCAATATAAATTGCGTGTCACCACTGATCGTCACCCAGCTGATTGTCGGAAATATCGTTTTGCCCAAACTGGTAGCATTTTTTACTACCGGTTCAGGAGAACCAGTCTGAACTGGTAGCATTTCACCCATGGTTTGCATCCAGTAAGTTTTAATAACCAAGATGGGACTAGAGGTAAAAGTTCTGTATCACTAAGATATTAAAAATACCAAGAGTAATTTGGAGTCAAGCAGCAATAAATCAAGTAATAAATGAAAATAAAAAGTAGAAAGTATGGGTGTAAAACTGAATCCTGTTTCACCCCTTCCTATGAATAGACACTGGGAGTTACATTTAACTCTTAAGCAAGTACAGAGATACTAACGAGTATCAGCAGAAGTGTTAATAAAAGACAGTTCAAGTTACTTTCATAAACTGTCTTTTTCAATCATATGGAAAACTGCAACAAATGTCCATCATGGGAGTGGAATGGAATTTTTCAGCAAGGTAATATAGAATTAACTAAGCAAGGTTAATGATTGTTTGATAAGCCTGAAATCCTGATTGCTATCTTCCTAAAAGTTTTTTATTATTTACCCTGTTTCCCCCAAAATAAGACATCCCCTGATAATAAGCCCAAACAGGCTTTTGAGTGCATAGCAATAAGGCCAAGCATTTATTGACAGGGTCTTATTTTGGGGAAAATATGGTACCTGGTCAAGTAGAGTCTAATAAAGATACAGGCATAAAGTTTGTACTTATCAGGCAAAAAGCTTGTACTTAGCAAACTGATTGATGTGTAATTTGTTAGATTATTTTTTAATGGAATAATTATTGCATGGCTCCATTCTTTGGGAATACTTTCAGTATGATCTATATTGGTACAAAAGGTCATTAAGAATGGGTACTCACAAAATGATATTAGTTATTAATAATTCATGGGGGCAAAAGTTTCCCCCAGGAATTTTCTATGATTTATTACCTTCTTTATTTTGGAAGCTATAACTGGAGGCAAATCAACTCACTTAAATTTAGCACGCTCGTAAATGTGCAATTAAAATTTAATATAAAATCAAAGTGGGAATGTATCTCATACATCTGCTGAAATTGGATACCCCAGTTTGGGCCTAGTGCTATCTAACTAATCATCGATTATGCAGTGGAAAATTGCTGAGTTCTTCAACCTAGCTGCCAATCCTCCCTTCGACAATTGCTTAACTGCTGCCAATCCTCCCTTTGGATGATCTCCCCCCCCCCAAAAAAAACCTTTATGTTGTTGTTTAATGCAAGACTTTTGGCAAAGTGGTTTAATAGCTTTCTCTGTATACCATAAAATCAGTCATTCAGGCATGTTTTTCCTAATTCAATCTTCACACCTTGATTTAAAATAAAACTTCTGGTGGCTCTTAATATACTCATGGATAGAAAATCATCCAAGAGTTGCATTCAAGCCTGGTATTTGTTAAACGATATAGCTAAAAAGCCTTCAGTCTTTTTAGGTTTTTTCCAGTAATTCTGAAATTTCATTTTCGGTCCTTTCAGCTCTTTAATACAGTTCATCTCAGCTTGATTGACAGAGAAATAATTCACATCTAAAGATATATGTTGTTCTCAAAGGGAATTTCAATGTTAGAAATAAGTGATCTATCTGATTCTGTACAACAGAATTATAAATTAAATGTGTCAAGCCCCAAAATAGCAAGACTCCAGCAAGTCCCTTCCACTGTCATCTGCAGGTGATCTCAGGGTCATCCGAGACAGGAGCTGGCCCTGTTCAGGTGGAAGGGGAGCTTCACTGTGAGGTTGAGCAAGTCCTAGACTCCCATATACATAGGGGGGCTCTGCAGTACCTGATTAAATGGGAAGGACCCTGTCAGAGGCCTCCTGGGTGAAATGCCAGGATGTCAGGGCTGCATGGTTGGTGAGACGGTTCCACCGAGAGCACCCTTGTAAGCCGGGTAAGGATGACAGCATGGCACCCTACTCTACAGACAAATAACAGTGTCCTTTGCTTACCTTCCAGATGCCATCTCCAAAGGAGAGGAAGCCACTCAGGGGTGAAATGTAAAATTTGTTACTACCGGTTCTGTGGGTGTGGCTTGGTGGAGGTGGGAGTAATGTGACTTGGTGGGTGTGGCCAACTTTTTTTTTTTTACTTTTCAAAGCATTTTTTCTAATTTCAGCATATTTCAGCATATTCTTCTCCATATTATTTGGCTGATTTCCAGCATTTTAGCTGATTTCCAGCATTTTGGCTGATTTCCAGCATATTTTATTTAGGCTGATTTCCAGTATATTTCCTCTACATCTCCACCTCTTGTTTGGCTGATAACTAACCTGTCTTATTTTAAATATTTACTTTTCAAAATATTTGTTTATTAATCAACAATTTGCAAATATACTCTTCCAGGGTGTTTCCCACATATTCCTTAATATTAATAATTCAACATATGTTAAATTCAGTCCCAAATTGTTACTTCCATCTGTGTGTTATTATATCATCCAATAATTATTTAATCATTAACAATTAGTCATATTTATCCTTCTCAACTTTTTACAGTTGAAAATTAAAACATGTTACATCAAATTATGCTTTTACAAAAATAACATTTTTGGCCACCTTAATTTCATATTTCTATTTTAATTACCTTTGATTTTTTCCTATCTTTATTACACCATAGACACCTCCTGCTTTTATTTAAAACTCATTTAAACATTTAAACATTGCCTTTTAATTTTATCAATTTTATTTCTTCATTTCTTTTTCTGTCCATAATTATTCCAGTTCTTAATCAGTACTTCCATGCTTAAAACTCTGTATATCACTGTAATTCTATTGTAGAATCTGTTCTCTGTAAAATCCACAAGTTTCCACACTTTTGTTCCTGTGCCACATCTTTTGTTGCCATGCCAGTTAATTTAAGTTTTTAAAAAAAATTCCATTATATTTCTTCTGTTCTTGTTATCCTTTAGACAGAATAGGAGTCCCCAAAATCCAAAAATCCAAAGTTATTTTCAAAGTAATCCAAAATAGCTGGTCAAAATGGTTCCTTTTCAAGCAGAAGACAAGTCTTTGCAATCAACACTTTCGCTTAGTCACAGTTTCAGTCTCCATTTTAAAGCAATTATGTAACCATCCATTAGTCTTGCTTCATCTGGCTTTTAAAGGTGTCAATCGCTTTTCTCTTTTCCGAAAAAATCAATCTGTTTCAATTTAAAGAAGATCTTAATTTTCTAATTATATTTCATTAATAGTGAATTCATTCCAATCAATCTTTACTGAAGTAAATCCCTTAATGGGTGTTTAGCCCTTGTTATTTCGTTGTAAAATTTTCAAGCCCCACAGATCTTCAGCCACTGTTTAAGGCTGGGGGTCTTATTGGTAAAAGTTTATGCTCAAAGTGCTGTTTCTTGCCTGGGTCGGTGTCACTCACCTAGCTTCAAAGCACATCATTCTTCCTTCCTTCCTCCTGAGCATTTCTTTTCCCAGTTTATCCCGGCTTCGAGGCAATCGCCATGGCTGCCATCCCCCCATCGCCAACTCAGAGGGTTTCCTCCGGCCTCTGAGGAACTTGCCTGTTTCTCTCAGCTGCCCAAGGTGTCCCTCTCTTTCCCCTATCCCTACAGGACAGGTTCGGTCTGCAGACCTGCCGGCGGTTCGTGAGTTGGGGTTTTCGCGGGGCTCATTAGAGCCCGCTATTTCCCTGACTGTATCGCTGCAATGCCAAACTGGAAGTCAAGTGGCCTGTATTTTCTTGATTTGATATTGGTTTCAATAATACAATTTAGACCGATAACTCTTGGGCCCTAGAACTAAGAAGTCATGTAGAAACATAGGATAAGATTATTTCCTATTATTTTTTAAAAATTATTAAAAGTTTGAGTAAAACAATAGAAGATAACGTATAACATATGACTGTAGGGACCATGGAGTCTTCTCATTAATTCACTCTTCTCTGTAATAGCCCTTCCCCTCAAATACTGGGAGAGAATTACCATGTCACCCTTAATCCTTCTCTTTGATAGGCTAGACATACCTCAACAATTCATTGTATTATTTAGCCTCCAGATCCTTTATTTCTTTGTTATTCTTCTCTGCATTTTTTGTATGATGGTGACTAGAACTGGATGCACTATTCCAAGTTTGTTCTCACTAGTGCAGTACAGAGCAATACTAACACTTCACATGATCTTGATATTATCCCTCAGTTGATGCAACCTAGAACTTCATTAACAGTTTTGGCAGCTGCAGCAGACTTCTGCTCAAGGACACCTAAATCCCATTCACAATTACTACTGTTGAGTGAGATGCCATCTATTTTATATTGTTACTTAACTGCTCACAACTGCTGAAAAATAGCAATAACTGTTTGCTGTTAGAAGGCACTGTCTGACAATAAAATCTATTGAGAAGCTTTGTGAAAATAAAAATACTGGCTTTCAATATACTTTCTAGAAATGTGTTCTTAAGTTACAAGAATGTGGTACTACCCACAGTCAGAAATTACATCCTGAAAAGAGAATGAATGTGAGTGGAAACATCCTCTAATTTAAGATTAAATCCAACATTACAAATGTATTGGGGAGGAGAAGGTAGAGATAGGTAGGTAGGTAGGTGGATATATGATAGATAGATAGATAGATAGATAGATAGATAGATAGATAGATAGATAGATAGATAGATAGATAGATAGATAGATAGATAGATAGATTCACTGCAATTTTAAACTGTACTAGGTTACCAGTTTAATGAGTTTGATAGCACTTTTTAAGAATACAAGAGATCTGTATAATATTTTCCGTTTATTTTCCATTTTATTCAGAAAAGGTGGCACTTCAGCCATCTACAAGTAATTTGGCATGGTTTAGATAAAACATTAGAGATAAACTTCCACTGACTAAGAAAAGAAAGAATTATAGAATCACAAAATACTATTGTATGTCAGTCCTGGATCCATCTTTGGTCAGACTTTACGGGGCTGTGACAGTGGGAATGGGAGAGTAGAGAAGGGAATAAATCATAACATTCTTTCACATGAGATCAAGGTCGGTGGCACCTGGAGGGGAGTGAATGAAGTGTGGCGGCAGCTGAGACAGGGGATTGATTGGGTCATGTGATGTGAATGTCACTGGACAGAGCTGGGTGTGAGTTTTAGTGTGGGTGGGGGGAAACCCGGGATTTCAGATTTGAGTTTTCCCCAGATATATCAATATGACTTCTCTAATGAAATCTTACTTTGATGGATTCTGTCTCAGGGTTCTGAATTGCAATGAGGAGTTAGTTGGAATGCTGACATACCAAACTGTCAAACTTGGCTTCATAGTTTAATTTAAAGACTACCTAACATTTCTGAATTGGCATATGAATGTTCGTCATAGTTTTCCATTCACCGATTTTAGCTTATTGTGGCAATATGTACTGATTATGTTCACATTGATCAAATCACAGATAAAAAATGGAATCCACAGACATTTGTGTATGATCTATAAATCACTTAATCAGTACATACTGTATATACAGTATGTAACAGAAATTAATAGCTCATCAGATCATTGCTCTTTCAGACCTTATGCCTGGGCAGGTGTATCAGTAACTAAACATCGTATAAGCA
Source organism: Coluber constrictor foxii (assembly GCA_038048745.1). Taxonomy (NCBI): domain Eukaryota; kingdom Metazoa; phylum Chordata; class Lepidosauria; order Squamata; family Colubridae; genus Coluber; species Coluber constrictor. The sequence goes on from CM075961.1 coordinate 89,916,217, forward strand.
AAACTACAGTGTTAGTCAACTGTTAAATTTTAAGTTTATAGGAAAAAAAAAAAAAGAACTGAAGCAATGTAGTCTGCAAGAAAGGAAATGCTTTTTAGTGCTGCTTCACTTTCCCCAAGGCAAAATTTCTCAAATTCTAAGACTGCCTTAAAAATACTAACCAGCTATAATAATTGTTATGTATCTAATTTTGGAGGGAAAATTAGAGCGGGAAAAAGCTCAATAACAATTGGCTAATACACTTGGCAAGTAGCTATATAAGGAGAGCTGTTCTACTGTAAAATTGCTGGATTTTCACTGTGTATTAAAGAGTTATTGCTTACTTCGACCTGTCTCCTGTCTCCTCACTCGCCCAATTCAACAACAACAATAATAATTTCCATTAACGAGTTGAAATACAGGGGGCTGTTTCTTTTTTTTTAAATTGCAAAATAAAATAGAATTAACCAGACTTTCTAATTGCAGCCTTTATAGTTTTTGACCATGAGGGATGCAGTATCCATATCTGTCATCATTTGTGTAGATTTTTAGTTTCTCTGTTAGAATAAAACTTTGGATAGAGGAGAAAAACATCCCAATGCCTCCTTGTTGCAATTGTCCACCATCTGCTGAATATTTGTTTAGTGGGCTTGTATTGTGCACAGGTTTAGCAGACTTTTTTTAAAAAAAATCACACATGATTTGTAGGGATGTGATATTTTCAAAAAGCACTAAACCATACTCAAAATCCGACAGTTCCCTAAACAGCTCTTCAACTGGTGTACCAGAGGACATTATGCATGACTCTGTCTGTCTGTCTGCGTGTGTGTTTATCTGCATGCACAGGCAGGAATCCTGAGGTTGTCAACTGAACTGAGCTATTCCCACCACATCCTGCCAACAGATTTTGCATATCTTGGAAGTGCCATAGTTTTCACAAGAGAAAAACCAAATATCAATATAGAAACAGGTAAGGATAAATTAAGCCTCTTCCTTTTAACAGCAGCATGGAGATAAGCCAAAAAAGAAAAAGGTTTCCAGAACATGTTTGTGCTCTGTTTATGTGCAGCTATAGAAAAGGCACTTCCTTGGAATACTTTGCATTATTATTTTTCCCTCTCTTTATTTTTCCCTGCTGTGCAAGTGTTTTCCCCCTACCCATTTCTGGAAGCAATAAGAAAAGAATGCTCTTCACGTTCCACTGCAGAGTTTTCCAGTATGTTCATAGTATGTGTCTTGCAATAGAGAATAGAAAGAGGTTTGAAATGCGGCAGAGATTAAGCAGTCTGGAAAAAGCAAACTCTGTTCCTGTTCTTTGCTTACTTGCTACAAACCTGATTGTGGTTGCAAGAAAACTAGGAATCTGATACCAAATCTGATAGATGCTCTCCATTTTGCACTAGGTTTTCTTCCCAATTAGAACCAATCCTTTCTTTCACTTTCCACTGTCTTTTTGCTTTTTTGGAAGACATGGGATAAAAAGGTAGCAGGCTCACTAGAAATTGTTCCGTTATCTTTCCATGGTTGTGCATTATTCCTGCTCTGGGGCTGGAGTAGCATGCTGTGTGCGCAGAACCTTACTCAGTTTGTCAGAGCTTTCCCAATGCCCTATTATGCCATGCTCTCATTCCACTTTGCCAGCCATCTGCTTCTTGATGTCCTTAATTTATTGATACTGTTTATTTATTGCAATGTATTTATGTTACAATTTATTGATACCTGGAATTTCTATTGCTGTTCATACACTCATTCCATGCTTCTTCTTGCACATGGAATTTCATGAATTCTGAGGCCTCATTCTCTCTCCACAGTTTGGCTATTTCCACATAAAGAGGATAGCAAACAACTACAGCCTACAACTATTGCAAGATGTGAAATATTAAACAAGGATTGATTTACAGAATGCTAGTTTGACATCCACCGTAGAAAATCAGAGAACCACATGTGGGAATTTGCTGGCAAGAAGGAAAGTCTTTTTAATCAGGAATGCAGGAGAGTGGACTAGAAGATCTCTAAGGTCTCCTCCAACTCTGTTGTTCTTAGAGGATGACAAGAGGATATGTTTATATTGTATAGGTAAAGATGTGTATGTGTAGGTAAATGTATAATGATGTGTTTGCATAAGAAATATGTGAGTCTATCTGTCTGTCTGTCTGTCTCTCTCTCTCTCTCTCTCTTTCTCTCATCTATTGATTTATCTGTTTCTATAGTTTCCAAAAAGGTTGTGTAGTGTAGTTGGGTAGTGTACAAACATCAGAAGCAATAATAGTAATACTAGCAGCATGGTTCATAAACAATCTAGTAAAACCTGCAGCAAAACAATTAAGGCCACAATTATGGCCAATGCAGAGAAGGTTAGGTTAGGTTAGGTTTATTAGATTTGTATACCGCCCTACTCCCGAAGAACTCAGGGCGGTGAACAGCCAACAATAAAAATACATGTATACAAAATTTAAAAACCCAGATAAAATCAAATTAAATAGATTTGGCCCAGACAGAATTAAAACACCCCAAATTAAAATCCAATTTTAAAAACATTTAAAACCCAATATAAAACCCATTTATAAAGGGAGGTTTAAGCCAGGCCAGCCTGATAAAATAGGAACGTTTTCAGGGCCCGGTGGAAGGTATGTAGGTCCTGTATCCTCCTTATCTCAGGGGGGAGCTCGTTCCAGATGGCCGGTGCCCCCATAGAGAAGGCTCTCCCCCTGGGGGCCGCCAGTCGACACTGTTTGACTGACGGCACTCTCAGGAGCCCCTCTCTGTGGGAACGGACTGTTCGGTGAGAGGCTATTGGTGGCAGAAGGCGGTCCCGAAGATACCCTGGTCCCAAGCCACTGTCCTAAGAAGTTGCCTTAGGACAGTGATGGCTAACCTTTTTGCCATTGCATGCCAAAAGCGGGGGTAGTGGGGGCAGGATTGCTTGAGCGTGTGCCCACACCCATAATTTAATGCGCGCATCCCTCCACACATGCACACATGACCTCCTGCTCTCCCCCTGCTTGTGGCACATAATGGCACATTGGGCCCAGGAGCCCATTTTTTTGCCCTCCCCAGGCTCCAGAGCCTTTCTAGGAGCCTGGGGAAGGTGAAAACAGCCTCCTCCCTCCGGAGGCCTGGAAACAGCCCATTTCCCAACTTGCGCTGGGCCCGGAAGGCCTGAAAATCACACGCACATGTGTGCTGGACTGAGGTAGGGCAACGCTTGCGTGCCCATAGATATGGCTCCGTGTGCCACCTGTGGCACCCGTGCCATAGGTTCGCCATCATGGCCTTAGGAAAACAATTTCCTAAGGCAATTTCATTTCCAGCTGGTTGCTACATGAAAAAGTAGCTCTAAAGGCTTTTAACACAGCAAATCCTAGGCCCTGCAACCCAAAACTGATCTGCACCCATTTGCCTGCTGGGTGACCACTAAGTGGCAGTGCAGAGCACAAAAAAAAATCTTTATTTGGGGGTACAGAACAAGATATCTGGATTTTTGCAGGTTAGTTTCTAGTAGTGGGAGGAGGGCAGAGGGAGGGGATTGCGCTAAAAGTTTTGTTATCATATAAATGTATGTAATGTATGTAAATCCTCTAAATAAATATCAAAACTGCTGGTTTGAATCAAGGGTATATTAAGGAACATATTCATTTTAAAGTATTACAGAATTACAGTAATTTTTGATCAACATATATTTATTTATTTAATTGATTGATTTTTATCCCACCTTTATTATTTTTTATAGATAACTTGACAAATGTTTCCTCAGCCATCATTCTACTCCAAACTATTTTAACTTGTTGTATAACCTTTGTAGAAGGGCTGTACAGTATCTCCAATAATAGGGTTTCCTAACCTGAATAACCCCTAGATTTCTGGATCTACTTCCAGAATTCTTCAGCCAGCAAGAACACCATTGAAAATTCAATGAGTTAAAACCTACACATTTCAAGGGTGCCAAGTATGGGAAAGGCTTTCCAAGGAAAGCCTCACCCCTGGGCTTTGGGATAGACAATAACTTAGTTTTATGATTAGAATAATTATAGAAAGAGAAAAGATCCTAATCAGTTAAACAAGATTAGAATATCTGGATAGCAGAACATCTGGATGAAGAAAAATCAGGAAAGGATGTCAATCACTTTTATATTTCTGGATGGGTAACATATCCTGCAAGTTTTTTCTGTTGGAAACAGAAACAAGACCTAGACTGAAACAATAGAATCTCATTAATTTGTAATGTTCTTCAAGAGCTCACTACAATAGCCCAACCATGAGATGACTAGGGACAGAATGCCTGAATTCAGGGAGTCCTGATCCAGGAAAGGATGCAATTAGCACATACATGAAATTGTGCAAACACTCTCCTGCCCTCCTCCAGAAGGAGTTGTGAGCCCAGGAGAACCCCCAAGTTGAAGACCAAAGCTGTCTGGAGCAGTACCACCCATCCAAAGTCAAAGATAACAATTGAGAGTTGGACCTCTCACATCCTATCAATATTGATTGCAACCAGCCACGGAGAAAGGAGCTGAATCAGTGCAGAATTTGTTGCCCAGTCCCAATCCCTGCAGACAAAGGATACCAAAGGATACTTTTGATGATATCAAAAGCCACTGAGAAGTCAAGGAGAGTCAGGATGGTTGCACTATCTCCATCCTGCTCTTTGACAAGCAGGATGGAGATAGTGAAAGATCATTAACAAGCACAACCAATGATACTTCTGCCCCATAACCGTGCCTGAATCCTGACTGAAAAGGGTCCAGGTAATCTGTTTCATCCAGGACTCACTGCAACTGTCATGTTTGACAGGATATACATAGAAGAGGGGGTCAACCTATTACCCAAAGCACCTAAAGGCAGAACAAGAAGCAATAGATTGAAACTAATCAAAGAGAGAACCAACCTAGAAATCAGGAGAAATTTCCTGACAGTGAGAACAATTAACATGAAATCGTAAGTGTTTTATCACTGGAGATTTTAAAAAGAGATTGGACAGCCATTTGTCCAAAATGGTATAGGCTCTCCTACTTGAACTTGAAGACCTCCAAGTTACCTTCCAACTCTGGATTAAATGCTTGAGGGAGTGAAAGTTGTGGGAACTTTGGAGGAGAATGACCATGTCATATTAGAATTTGCCATAATGAAGGCATAGGTAACTGAACAAAGTCAAACTAATGCTTTAGAGTGTAGACTTTAAGAGAGCTAAATTCAACAAACTAAGAGAGAGATTAGGAAGGATTCCATGGATAGAAATCCTCTGGAGAGGAATAGTTCAGGATGCATGGGACACTCTGAATAATGAAATACTAAAACCCCAAACAAAAGCAATACTACGGAGGAAGGGGAAAAAAAGATATCAGATGAAACCAGCATGGTTGCATGAAAAACTCTCTGACAAACTGAGGGAGAAAAAGGAGAAATATTTAAAAAATGGGGAAAAAGGACACATAACTAAAACAGTGTACTAGAAGATAGCCTGAATCTGCAAGATTGGAGTCAGGAAGGCTAAAGCTCAGAATGAATAAATGCAAAAAATAACAACAACAACAAAGTTTGCTTTCAACAATTAAGAAAACAAGAAATGATAGGCCCATCAATGGGAAAAGATAGTAAGAACTTGATGGGCAGCAGGGAGAAAGCATACTGAACTTGTGGCTTCAGAGTTCTCTCATCTTCATTTTCCCTGCTTCTTCTCCTTCTATATGCAGCAGGTTGATAAATCAGCAACTGCTTGAATAAGTAGTGATTATACTCCTTTTTCTCAGCAGTTCAATTTGACAGCACCGAAGATGATTCTGGGTTATTGATTGATGATTAAACCCTTATTGACTTTAATAGCATGGGTCCATATTATTGCAATAACTTATCTCCTCTCATCAGGGGTGAAATCTAAAATTTCTTACTACTGGTTCTGTGGGCGTGGCTTGGTGGGAGGTAATGTGACTGGATGGGCGTGGCCTTTTTTTTTTTACTTTTAAAACCATTTTTTTCTACAACCTCTTTGGCTAAGAGTAAAAAAAATTTTTCAAAAGGCTCTGATGATCCCAGCTGAGTTCCCTGATCAGCAGAGGCTTTTTTTAAAAGCCTCTGCCAATCAGAAACTCAGCTGGAATCGTCATAGCATTTAAAAGAAAAAAAGAGGTTTTTTTCTTTTAAATGCCTTTGACGAGCTGCACAATCATCAGAGGCTTTTTTTAAAAACTTTTAAAAGCATTGTTTTGGCTGTAGTTGTAGAAAAAATGCTTTTAAAAGTAAAAAAAAGCCTCTGATGATTGTGCGGCTCAGCTGGGTGGGAGGGGGCATTTTTGCTACCGGTTCTCCGAACCACCCACCTCCATCGCTACTGGATCAGGCGATCCGATCCGAACTGGGAGCATTTCACCCCTGCCTCTCATACCAGTCTCTCAATTTACAGCAAGGGTATCAAATTCGTGTAGTCACAGCGGGCTCATATGATGTATTGCAACTTTTTTCCCCTTTGCTAAACCGGGCACGGGTGTGGGCAGTGCCTGATGTATCTGGGTCACAGGCCACGTGTTTGACAACCCTGATTTACAGCATCTCCTTGGACCTTTCTATGTCATGTATCTATCTCTTTTTTCTAGGGGTCTTATACTAACGTTGCATAGATCAAAGCTCTTATTTATATTCCTCTTCATTTGGTTATTTTTCAAATCAGCTCATCTAAGTCTATAGCAGCCGATACTCAGTCTGCAGCCCCCTAATTTTAGCATTTAGGTTCAAAATTTATTCACCATTCACCTTATAGTTATTGAATCATTCCAAACGCACCAGGTTCTATTTCTGTAGACAAATATGTGTAGACATGAATGATCAGTGCAGACATTTTGATGGAGAAATGACTTCCTGTCCAAGAACTAACATGTATAATTAACCTTACAGGAAATAAATGATTTCACTTCTGCTGAATACCATATTTGAGCAATTATGTTGCTCATTAGTATTTGTGACTCTACAAGCCTTGAATGGAATACTATTCGGAGTCCTGTCATTTATATTTTTTGTCATTTGTAATTAATATTAAACACTTAAGATATTTAAAATTAGGAATATGCTTTTCAAGACATCAAGGCATTTTATTGACATTTATATTTAAATGTCTAGTTATGTGCAGTATAAAATAAAAATGAATTCCAATGCATGTCAGACCGTTTGCTGTTTGAGCTTTCTTAACATAAAATTTGGCAACTGTTTCCACAGCTGTTGCAAACAAGCTCTTCTAATCATCAAGACTTGTTTGTTTGTTTGTTTGATTCATTCCTTAGAGAAGATAAAGGCAGTAGATAGGAGCTATTCGAAAACTCAATTTTAGCAAAGCATATGATTTCATTTGCAAATTCAAAACTTCTTCAATTGCACTGTTCAATTAAAACTGCTGTCTTACAGCATTACCGAGACTAGATTATTATAAATTTATAGAAATGTCATTTTTTCAGGTATATGCACTCATATCAGTTATTTTCTCCTTTTATTTGATATTTTAAAAGCATTTATGAAGAAAAATAAAACGTATACTTTCCTACATAGAATACATACCCAATAGGAAGAGGAGAGGGAGGGAGAGAAATGGAAGAAAGGGAAAAGGAGAGGAAGGAAAGGTAGGGGACAGGAGTAGGAGAGAAGGTGAGAAGGGGGAATTGAGGAGTGGGGGAAAGGAAGGGGAAGTAGGATGAGGTAGGAGAGGAGGAAGGAAAAAGTAGGAGAGGAGAGGAGGGAGGGGAGGGAAAGAGGAGAAGAGGAAGATTTGTTGCGAAATGGGGGAAGAAAGGGTAAAAGAGCAACTCCGAATGTAATTAAAATGCCTTATTCTAATGCTTTCTTTAAGGAAAACATGTATATGTGTGATTAATTATGTATAAGAAAATGTACATTTTATATTATATGTATAAGAAATAAAACGGAAAAACTTTAACAAAAAAAGAATACATACCCAAGATATTAAGAATTAAACATACATTAAATATTTGAAATAGCAGATATTCAAAAACTTGTAATGTAGCCTAATATAATCGAAAATAGGATATAATTAAGACTCTTCCTCTTTTTCAGAATGAAACCAAATGCTGCCATCCTTTAACATCATTCTAGTGATTCATGGGAGAAAAAAGATAGGGCTTGGTTGTAGCCACATCAAGCAAAAGTAAACATATCTCTTTCTCTTTTTTCGTTCCTTCAGGATTTAAGAAAGCTTTATTTGCAAATAAGCCTTAATCTTTCTTTGCCATGTACCTAAAGGTCCCTATTTTGTAACCTCTGCCCAGCTGTTGCAGAGGGAGGGCTGCCAAAAAGTCAAGATAGTGGCTTTGATCATACATTTGTGGCCACCATCTTGACTCTCCCTGCTAGTTTATCTAAACACCCATTCCCAGCTGTTTTATTTTTCAGTAAGAAAGGAGACAGAACTCTTCATGTGATTTCAAATTGAACAAATATACATAAATGGCCAAATCCTAGAAACCTACCTCTGAAATCTCATGCTTGTTCCGTAAGCAGTAAATCTCATTAACAGAATTCAGTAGAGGCTGAATAGGCCGTATAGACTGCACCCAAAAACTGGTACTTGCAAATGTGGATCAATATTTCTGAAAGATAATGTAACAGAAAAAAAAATAATTACCTTCAGAAAGGATTTTTTAAAATCTTTATTCATGTTCTTTGGTAGTCATTAAATTCAGGGGTGAAATGCTCCCAATTAGGACCGGATCGCCCAATCCGGTAGTGATGGCGGCGATTGGTTCGGAGAACCAATAGCAAAAATCTCTGTATCTCCCCACCCCACCATGCCCAGCTGAGCTGCAAGATCATCAGAGGCTCTTTTTTTTTTACTTTTAAAAGCATTTTTTCTACAACCTCTACCGATGAAAAAATGCTTTTAAAAGTTAAAAAAAAAGCCTCTGATGATCGCACGGCTCAGCTGGGATAGTCAGAGGCTTTTCAAAGCACTTTTTTTCTGCAACCTCTTGGCCAAAGAGGTGGTTAAAAAAAAATGCTTTAAAAAGCCTCTGACGATCCCAGCTGAGTTGCCTGATCGGCAGAGGTTTTTCAAAGCATTAGAAAAAATGCTTTGAAAAGTTAGAGAAAAAAAAAGTTGGCTACGCCCACCGTCACATTAAATCCCCCCATCAAGCCACACCCACAGAACCGGTAATAACGAATTTTACATTTCGCCCCTGATTAAATTGATTGATTTTGGGGGACAGATATCATTTTCATCATTTACTCCTAACTGAAAATTAACTAAATAAACAATCCTAATTTGAATCCTAATTAAATGCAAAGGTTAAACCCTTTTCAAAATTCCCCTAAAGTTAATTTATCTGATCAATCCAATCATATTTACTAAACTATACTTATTAAGGGAACTGTATTAACTACAGGCTTTTTCTAAAACACCCAGTCTGTTAAAGAAATTTTCACTACAATTTTTGATAAATATTTGAACTCATGTTGCCAAGGTAACAGATGGGACCATTTGCTAGTTTCCATTTGCTGGCCAATAACTGATTAAAATCACCATAATAGAAGAGGTACTTTGGAGAAGGAAAAAAAAGTAAGTGTGATCACCTGCTGAAGCTAATCAAGAAGTGGGCTAGGAAAGTTGACTATGAACAGGAACATGTTGAGAGGACAAGCCATTCAATATATTATAGGGTTAATGTTTGATGGAATAGAATGGCTGTGGTGGCCTAGAGGTGAAGGTGCTTTCCTCCTTCACAGAAGGTTGAGAGTTCAATCCTAGGCAGTAACAGATGTTTCTCTGTCAGGGTTCTAAGAGAAAAATATATGCTATGAACTCTGTTAGGCATCAGGAACCCAGCCAGTAAACACCCAGCTCCATTCAGTTGTCCTGACTCCACCCTGATATAAGAGATCACAGGGTTGTAAAAAGAAAAAAAAAAGTAGAACAGAACAGAATAGAATACTTTATTTGGCCACATGCAGCGGTGGGTTCTACTTACCTTTACTACCAGTTTGTAGCGGGGCTGTGCGTGCGCATTCGAAGCACATATGCTCTTCTGCACATGCGCAGAAGCATTTTGTGACATTGGGGTCGGTGGGTGGAGCCTCCCGTCAGTTTTACTACCGGTTTTATAGAACCGATGCAAACCAGGGGCAACCCACCACTGACCATGTGTGATTAGACACACAAGGAATTTTTCTCTGGTGCAGAAGTTCTCAATGTAAATGAAAAGCAACAGAGAATAATCATCATAATATGATACCAATAATAGGGGGTAATAGAGAAGATGAAGGAGTGGTGTGATGGCTTATAAGTGGAGCTCTCACCGCACAATCAGGAAGCTGTGAGTTGGATCCTAGGAAGAGGCAGCTATTTCTCTCTCTGGGCAGTTCAGATTATATCTGCTGAATATAACTGCATTGGCAACAGGAAGGGCATCTGGCCAGTAAACACTCAGCTCCATTCAGTTGCTCAGACTCCATCCCGCAAAGGATTATGGGGTCATTAAAAGATGATGATGATGAAGATGAAGGATAATAACAATACTACAGCCATACAATATGGGTATATTTTGTTTAGCAAAGTGATGGCAAGAGAAAAAAAATGTTCTTGTATCTAGATGTTTTGCATGCAATGGCATACAATGTCCTGCAGCAGAGTCCTGAGTGGAACTGAAACAACCGAAATTATGTCCAGCATGTGAAGGATCTAAGGATATTTTCTCAGCCCTCATTCTGACCTATGCAATATACATATCTTCTATGGAAGGAGGTTGCAATTGGTTTTTCTGCAATCCTAAGTACCCTGTTTTGCCCAAAATAAGACATCCCCTGATAATAAGCCCAATCGGGTTTTTGAGCGCATGTTAGGTATCCATTTCAAATCCTGGGAAATAAAACCTAAAATTTAAAGGATTCTACTGTTGATACTGTGCTGTCAAATATAGTAAGAGGCAGTAGAGTAGGAGGTCTCTAAAATCTACTCTCATCTCTACAGTTTTAAGCATCTTCAGCACCAGATTGTTCCAGCCTCAACACAGGGCCAGTTGTTTAACCTCCCATCAATATACAGACTCCTCACCTTCTTCAATGAGACAATGACTGTGTTTCAGCTGCAAACTTCAATACTTTAACAGAGATCCTTAGAGATCTGGCCATTGATATACAGGAAAAAGCATACAACCCTGGGTTGTGGGGGGGGGGGCGCCTGTGCTAATCAACTGGGTGCTTGATGTGATTTTCTCATTTCACGTGTTGCTTCCTATCTGTCAGAAAGTTAACAATCCACCTACAAGTATGGACAGATTTGCCTGTTCTTTCTTTTTCTTTCCTTATTTGTTTTTTAAAAATCAGTTCGACTTAATTTTTTTGTTTGTTTGTTTATATCTCTAGCAAGTTTAATTTTCTACCTCAGAAGATGCAATTATGGTATGGATTGTGCTAAGCTTACTCTTGCCCTGAATAGTTAAGTATCCATGTTTTAGTTTATTAAATAATTAATAATTAATAATGTTAATAATGTCTACTTATATTCCTTGCTTTCTTTATCCTGGAGACGACAGCATGTAAAGAAGATAATAAGCAGATTTTAAATTATTAGGAAAATATTTTCTTTTCTTGCAGATGAACAAATATTTTTTCCTATTTTGAGTTTTTTTTAAAACCAAAAAAATTCCAATACCTTCAGTAATCATGATGATGATGAAATGGAAGTGAAGAAGAAGGTGAGGGAGAATTCTAATTTGCATGCACTGGTAGCAGTCAATAAGTTTTTCTCAATATAGGAATGTTGTTTTCTGATTGGCTTCAATAAATGGAAGCAAATAGAAATCCTAATTCAGCATTGTAAACATGATTAAATAGACACATATTTAGATAAACATGCTTTTCGTCTATGGTAAAAATTACCAAGATTTTGGCACAGTAATTAATCAACATGGAGTCAGTTCATATTTTACATATGTAGTAAAATTAATTTTAAAAATAACAAAGATATTTTGGAATGTAAGCAGAATTACATAAGTATATTTCATTTTAGTACAGAAAACATGTTTGATGGGAAACAGTTGAATTTACATAGCGGCTCCTTGAAGTTTTTATTGGTGTGTCTCTTGCATTTTCCTGAAGCAGAGAAGTTTTATTTTCTTAACTTCTTCCAAGAATCTTTTCTAGTTGACTATTCATAAGTGTGATAGAATGTAGCAAGGAGGTGGATTCCCCTGAGGAAGAGAATGCAATTCAGAGGAGTAAGAGGTAACTCAGTCCAGATATTATGTGTGAGATGAAGAAGCTGAAGACACCCTCTTCCCAGTATGTCACATATTGTAGAGTCCTCAGTCTGGCAAAATTTCATCTATAGTTGTCAAATAATAAAGAACACAGCTTGGAAGAATTGGTATGTATACTGCTATGGGATGGTATATAAATCCAAATGCTATTGCTATTTCCAAATGGGGTGGACTATTGGGTCATCCATCTCCTCCACCAAGGTACATTTACCAAACTGCCTTAAAAATTATAATTTTAAAACACCAATTTGTTTTGTTGCATTTTAGGCAATCAATTTTGATGAAACCTATAATTCAATTATTTTGTTTTTAACAGGATGCTAATGTTTGTTTCATTTCCCCACAAAGAACTTTTATCCTTATAAAGAGCAATGGCATTAAACAGAAGAATTCATTCCATTTGAAGTCAAAGGTTTAGGCAAGATGGATGACATACAATTCAAAGAAAGGAAGGAAGGAAGGAAGGAAGGTTTTCTTCATAAGCATTGGCCAACAGTAACTGTGTGTTTTGTGTAATGCTGTCATGTTGTAAAGGATTTTCTTCCTGTATCAGCCTCAAATAGTTTAGTATTAGGATGTCAAAGTTCAGGACAAACCTAATTATGGTTGCAAGTGTAACTTTCTTTGTTGCATACTAGAATGAAGCCATTTGAAGAGCTCATTTAAATATTATATATTTTTGTATTAATGAAATTAAACTTAGTGAAATAAAATCATTTAAGAAATACTTTCAAGAGTTGGTGGTATTATCAGTCCGCCCTTTTGTTTTAAAAATGAATATATTATAAAATCACAAAAACTCATAAATTTTCAGTTACCTAATTCAAAATCATAGATAATTTTATTTTGTGCATATTATTGGATACTAGAAGTTTTAGAAATAGATAGAAAGCAATGGCCTCACTCTTTGATCCATTTTGTCATCTGACTGAAAGACTAATATTATAAATCAATCAAAATAGAGCTGGAAGGGACCTTGGTGGTCTTCTAGTCCAACATCTGAAACGTGCATATTTGAAAGAGACAGTTTGGCCTAGTGGTTTAGGTACTAGGCTAGAAAGCAGGAGACCATGAGTTCAGGTCCCATCTTAGCCGTGAAAGCCACTTGGCTGATCTTGGTCCAGTCATCCTCTCTCAATTTAACACTAACTCACAGGGTTGTTATTCTGGGGAAGAAATAGGAGGAGGAAGGTGTGTTGGGTATCTGTCATCTTATTTATATAATAAATGTGTTTTTAAAATGGAACATTAAAAACAGCAGTTTCCGGCTTGAGACAGATTGCAGATGGGCCCTTTTGTACGTTCTTATTTAACTATTAATGGAATAATACTGATATGAATCGCATAAAGCCGTAATATTATTGATCTATCTATGGTTTAGCATATTATGGTTTATAAACCAAAGTTTATCACTTTGTCGATTACAAAGCCACTGTTGTTTATTACAAAGTTAAGCAAACGTGTTTAATATAATTAAGTTAAAGAATAGTCATGGCATCTGACCTCAAAACAAATAAATTTAGTGAATTTTCAAAGCATGCTCTGGAACAGCAAATAAAGAAAGGCTCTAACTTTTAGCTCCATTTCATTTGCACATGGAATTGTATGCTTTATGTATATTATTTCTTTTTATTAGGAAACCTGGGAAAGCAAATAGAATGTTCACTAGTTCCAGTATTCTGTACTAAGTGATTAATTTTCTCTTCCCAGCTGCTCTGGGAGCCTTATGTTTAAATGAGAAAACAAAATGATCTGATTAGCTTAAAAGATCATGGCTGCCAAGCTGATTTTTTTTAAATTTAAAAAATGAAGATGAATCAGATTTCTCTTCTCTGATTGTCTGTTTTCCAAAGGAAATTGTGGTAGGTTTTCGCTTTAATTTTACATATCAAGTTTCTCATGTATTCAGAACTCATTGAATGATTCTTTGGACTCCAGCCAAAGGTAAATTCAAAAGTTTTTTTCTGGTCTTCTAAAAGTTTCTTCTTTATGCTGATAAATTTCAAAAATGATGATCTTTGGCATTGTTCTCAGCAAGGTGATAAAGCTATCTCTGGACAGTTGTCAGGTCCACCATCTTCAGCTTGATGCCTTGCTGGTGTCCTGCCAGCAAAACACAGGGGAAGGGAGGGGGAACAAATGGGCAACAAATTGTAGGGAGGGGCAGAACAATTGAAGAGCATTTTGGGATTCGGTTTGTGCTAGGTATCTTCAAGGCCGTTTTCCCTGAGAATAGAATTTCACCAGCTTCAACTCCTCAGCATTTCCCAAAATATCTTGGTAATGTCAGATTAGCTAAAGATGGACTAGTCTTGGGGGGCAGGGATGGAGAACCAAGGAGCATAGTTCTGTATTGTTGCATGGGAATCTTAGATTCCACCTGGCTTTACTGCAACCAGCTGTCAACATCCAGCTTGAATATCTAATGAAATGAAAGAAGGATCCTTTCATTTCTGAAAAGCTTATTGTTTATTGAATACATAGCATGGTAATGGTGAGGTAAAAATAACTCTAAAATTCTTAGGCACCAGTTCACAATATTAAATGATGAAGTTCCCAGCCCAACCCCCAGGCTTCCACTTAGACCATGTAAACAGGTTCTCTTTCTTATGGGAATCATCTGCCTCATGATGATTCCTTCTTATGGGAATCATCATCACACCTATTAATACATCCTTGAAATGTTTCTAGACTCTTATCAGCTTCAGTGGAACTGTAGAAGTTTCGTTTCTCCAACTAACCCATTTGTAATCAACACACACACCCCTTACTCTAATGACAAATTGAAACAAAGAGACACGTTGCTGCCATTGTTTCACTCTTGACATCAGCACAGTGGTGGGTTGCCCCCGGTTCACACCAGTTCTATAAAACCGGTAGTAAAACCAGTGCGAGGCTCCATCCACCGACTCTGATGTCATCAAAACACTTCTGCGCATGTGCAGAAGAGCGTGAGTGCAAGCGAAGCAAGCATGCATGGCCCCATGGCGAACAGGTAGTAATGGTAAGTAGAACCCACCACTGCATCAGCATCTCTTAGTAAATGTACATTCGCTTCCACCAACTGGAATCAAGAGTTTTCCTTCCCAAAAAGATCAAACTGGGGCAGGTCTGACCATAGTACAGTTTCAGCTGCAGTTTCAGTGGGGTCTTCGGCTTTTGTATTTTTCAAAAGAACTTACAGGGAAAGAAATTTACAGATTATACAATATATATTATTTATTTTTAAAAGGTTGTTTACAAATCATGGATTTGGATACAATTGTAGGAGCAGCAGTTCCATGGTTATCTTTTGATCTTAAGGAGCCAAAATAATAAAACAACCAAAGCAGCCGGCTTTGTTTAACCAGTGGTAGGATTCAGCCAGTTAGCACCACTTCGGGAGAACCGGTTGTTAACTTTCTGAGCAGTTTGGCAAACTAGTTATTGGGAGAAATTATTAGGGCAGAGAACCGGTTGTTAAATTACTTGAATCCCACCACTGGGTTTAACCATCTATCAAACCTGACTCCAAAATGGCAGATCCATTTTTTTCCTTTCCAGGTTCTCTGCTCTTGCTCTCTTGGTTAGAGATCTTATAAAATCTGTTTCCCAATCCTGTTGCAGGTCAGAGGCACATAAGATTCAAAAAAAGAAAGAATATTGAGGAAGGCAACAAGCTATTCTAACCATTTCTTCAGTTTCATGCTGGGAACCTACTGCTGCCTGTTTACTCAAGAGGGCTGGGCTGATGATACATTGTTTTGATATACCGTACTTTGTTTTTCCTGAGATTATTGCAAAAAATATTTTTCAGACTCAGGACATGTTCCCAACAGGTTCTGCCTATTGAGAAACTCAGACCACCCACATGAAGATAATGGAATTCTTAAAAGACCAGGCATGCAACTGTGGGCTTTTCAGCCCTCTGCAATATGGCTGCACCTTGGCATTTGGTATTTTTACATTTTCCATTCCTTTCCAATAAGGAGTATTGTGAGAAGTTAAAAGAAAAACAAGAAAACAACAGAGGGAGAGGAGACAAAAATATTTTGCTCTGTGCCTCAGTGGCGGCAGTGAATAGCATATCCAATTCTTTTAAGGAAAATGACCTTTTTTGGAAGGGAAGGGTGGGGCTTTTGTAGAATTCAGAGATTTAAAAAAACGCAGCTTGGGAAAAGATTGCTTTTTAGAAGGGTGCCTAGTCTCATTTCTGGCAGGAGTAGACTTGATACTTTGAAGACTCACTATCCTGTTTTGTTTCCCACTTCAGCATTCTATGTCTCAGCACCTGTCAGTTGTATTGGGATTCAATTACAGACCTTGGCAGGGGAATCAATAGATTATCTGGCAGATCTGAGATCCCAAGGAAATTATCTCCATGGCTGAAAAGTTGGTGGATCCATGAAATCAGAAATATTCATTATTTTCAGGAGGCAATTTTTTGTTTCCATATCATCCAGAGTATCTCATTTCCCAACATGTAAAATAAATGAATAATTAAACAGCAAACATTTTGTCTTGCAGCACTTTCACACCAACATATTATCTCTGGTAACTCTCTCAGACATACCATTGCCAGACAGATCTGGGACCTAGATAATTAAACCAGTGTTTAATTATCATCATGGTTTGTCATACAGTTAGCCAGTTGTTTAGACTGGATTTGGGATCTTATTCAATCCTTTCCAAGGGAGGACTATATCTATCTGGGATTAGATATAAATGGTTGTTTGGTGGTGTTAAAGTATCATCATAGGATGTAAGCTGCTCTAAGTAAAACTGCCTTTTGCAGTTGACTGGTGCTGATTTTATCAATGCCGATGGTATTCAAGTGGGGCTCCAGTTGTTTTGGAACTGTACCCAAGGTGCATATTACTTATTGGTACTACCTTTTTCCACAGTCATTTGACCTCTATTCAGAGGTCTTTGTATTTTCTCCAGTGCTTTCTCTTCATTCTGTTGTCTCCAGTTACTGCCATGTCCACTTTTCAGACATTTCGTCTTTAACAATTATCAAGTCTGGGATACCATTTTCTTTTTAAATTCTAACTGTAAGCCCTTTCGCTTCTTCATTTTCTTTTACTTTGTCTATTTTGTAACAGAATCATTTCTTACTTGCAGGCAAATGGTATTTTTTGCAGATATTTCTTATAGGAGAGACTGTTTGATCCAGTGGTTAAGATACCAGGCTAGAAAGTGGAAAAGCATGAGTTTAACTCCTACCTTAGCCATGAAAGCCAGTTGAGTGACTTTGGATCAGTCATTCTTTTCCAATCCAACCACCTCACAGGATTGTTGTGGAGAAAATAGAAGGACAAAGTGTGTTGGATAAGTTTGCTGCCTTGAGTTATTTGTAAAAATAAAGATGGGACACAAATTAATAAATATTTCAATGTACCATTATTGCTACTTTGTCATGCCTTTGATTTTAGCCAGGCTGTGTGATCTTCTTGCAGCTAACCAGATGATCCGCTGTTTCTTCACCATCTTTGCAGAGGCAGTACTTGCTATCTGTTGCTGTCTTCTCAATTTTGGATTAGTATATATTTGTTCTTAAGGCTTGGTCCAATTCATTTTTCACAAAATCAAACCCATAACTCCTTTTCTCTGCTTTAAACATTTTCACTTGTAAATATGTAAACCAATGGCAGAATGTCCTTCTGATTCTAAATCCTCCTTAGAAATAAGGATAGGCTCACCAAAATTAAAAGATAATATTTGAGCCTAAATCCACTGGTCTGGTTTCTCCGCCATTTCTTTTCTTTCAAAAAGCTTCCTGGGGTGACACCCAGTGAGGCATCTTTACATAAAACCTTGTTTTATATTTATTCCAAACTCTTAGGATGGCACATATAACAAAATGATTATTAAAAACAACATTTATTTTAATCTTTTCATATCATAAATAACCATGCTATTCAAATCTTAATTCATGACCCTCTAGATCAAGTAATTTCTTATTCTGGAGGTTCACTCACTCTTTTAGCCAGACCAAACAGCAAGCATCAAAATACATTTTCAAGACCCCCCTCTTTCCTAAGCATCTTGCCAAAGTTTATATCAAATTCTTATTTTTCCCTCCTTGCTTATAAACTTAGAAATATCCATCTGCCATTATTTAAATGGAATATCACTTGCAAATATTGGTAACATCTAGAACAAAAAAAGCATCTTTGGTAAAACATTTGTCTTCATTACAGAAATTCTACCCAATAATGATAAATGCAGATTATCCCATCTTAGTAAATCCTTTTTCATATCATTCCAAAGGGACACATAGTTATTTTGAAACAGTTTTGCCTTTGTATTTGTCAATGTGATCCCTAAGTATTTCACCTTTAAATCAGACTTTTTTAGAATTCTTTATTGGCCAAGTGTGATTGGACACACCACAAATTTGTCTTTGGTGCTTATGCTCTTAATGTACATAAAAAGACAAGATACACTTGTCAAGAATCACAGGGCATAACATCCAGTGACAGTCAAACAGCTCAATAAGCAATCAAATCATACTAGGAAACAATTAATATCAATATAAATTGCAAGGATACAGTCATGCAGTCACAAGTGGGAGGAGATGGGTGACAGGAATGATGACCAATAGCAAAAGTAATGGAAATGTGAATAGTTTGACAGTGTTGAGATGGCATTCGGGTATGACATAGCTGCTTAAGTTTAGCTGTGAACCAAGGTTTATTGTTACTGTGTATTCGCAAGTTCCTGGTCGGTACACATAGGTCTTCACAGAAGCTGATATATGATGTTACAATATCTGTAAATTCATCTAAGTCTGCAGAGGTATTTTTGAAAACATTCCAATCAGTGCAATCAAGGCAGGCCTGTAGCTTTAACTTTGCCTCCTCAGTCTAGGTCCTCACTGATTTAATTGTTGGCTTTGTGGTTTTAAGTCTTTGTCTGTAAGCAGGTGCAAGGTGAATCATGCAATGATCAGAGTGTCCCCCAGCTGTTCGTATTAAGGACCGATAAGCTGCTCATGGTAAGGACCAATTTTTAATCAATATATCACAGTCTTGAGAGGTCATATTCTTAATATGCATTATTGTTGTCCGATTGTTTATGTTAAAACCTGCTAAAACCCCTAATTCATTTAATTTCCTCATCAAATATTCTATATTATTTTTGGATCCTGCAAAAATATAACCAAGTCATCAGAAAATGCCCTCAATTTATAAACTTCTTTTTTGATATTTATACTTATTATTTTCCTATCTTGCCTAATATCTCTATTCAAGACTTCCAACACCAATATAAACAAGGGAGATAAGGAGCCTCCTTGTCTTGTACCCTTTTGAATTTCACATGAATTAATTAAATCTCCATTAATAATAATCTTTGCTTTCTGTGAGCAATAAACTGCTTTTAATAAACATTCATTCTCTTTGAATAAAATTCTCCTCAAAGTCCATATTTTCCAAAACTCTAAATATAAAAGCCCAATTAAAATTGTCAAAGGCCTTCTCTGCATACAAGAATATGAAAGTTGCCTGTTTCTCATTATGATATTGTAAATATTCAATAATGTTCAAAACAGTCCTAACATTATTCCTTAACTGTCTTTTTGGCAGAAAGCCAGATTGCTCTTCATGAATATATGCCTATAAAACCCTCTTTAATCTTTCTGCCAAAATTACAGCAAAAAGTATATAGTCATTGTTTAGGAATGAAGTTGGTCTATAATTCTTTATCCTCGTAACGTTTTGGCCTTCCTTTGGTAATAACACAATATTAGTTTCTTTCCCCCCTGTAATATATCATTCATTATATCCTTTATTGACTAAAGAAGTTCATCTTCAAAACATTTATAATATTGACTTGTAAGACTTGCTGGACCCAGAGTTTTGACTTTTTCATTTTTTTTATGGCTTCAGATATTTCAAAGGTAATTATTGAATCATTCATAAGTTGTCTGAGTTTGTGAGAGTTTAGGTAACCATTGTCTTAACAAATATTCATCTATTTTAGACACATCTAGCTTCTGCTTTTTGTAAAAGTTTAGAATAAAAATTATGGAAAGATTCTTTGATAATATCATTATCAATTATTACATTATTACCTTCACAAATTTTCTCGGTCATTTTCTTTTTCCTTTTTCTTTCTTTATTTATATGCCAAGCATCTTCCTGGTTTATTTGCAAATTAAAAAATATCTTTGCTTTACATCAGAGGTGAAATGCTCCAGGTTAGGCCCGGATCGCCTGATCCAGTAGCAATGGTGGCGGGTGGTTCAGAGAACTGATAGTAAAAATCCCTGCCCCTGCCCCCACCCATTCCCAGCTGAGCCGCGTGATCATTTTTGACTGAAAAAGTAGTTTAAAAAATGCTTTTAAAAGGTAAAAAAAAGCCTCTGACAATCACACTGAACCGCGCAATCATCAGGCTTTTTTTTTACTTTTAAAAGCAATGCTTTTAAAAGTAAAAAAAAAGATTGCACACCACAGCTGAACACCCCCCCCCCACTTGTGCCCTGTTTTACTTACCGCATGCCTCCTTTTGGCATGCACTGTGTGTGTGCACCTTGCATTTGGTGCGTGGTGCACACTACGCATGCATAGCCAGCGAACCGGTAGTAAACCGGTTCAGATTTCAACACTGCTTTACATAATTCAATTTTATTTCTATTTCTTGAACTGTTAACATAGACTGTTGTTGACATAGTGATTTAATTTGATGTAAGATTTGTAGATGTCTTTTGCAATTCATTTTTTTTCTTTTTAATTTCATCCAATATCTTTTGCATCCTTTCTTGTGATTTTTTTTTCTTCTCTATTAGTGTTAAATTATCCATCATCTGAAAAAAAAGACTTAGGTAGTTTACCCTGGGAGGATTTAATCCCTTTAATAGATATTCTATCCAAAATTGGGGAAGTCATTCCATTTCAATCCCCCAAAATAAGTACTTCATGTGATTTTTGACTCTAAGCCTCTATTTATACAACCCAGGATTGTGTTAGCTTTTTTGGTTGCTGCTTCACACTGCTGGCTCATATTTAAGTGATCATCCACTAGCACTCCAAGGTTCCTCCCATAGTTACTGTTTTTGAGCCAGGTTTCATCTGTTATGACCAGGGCCAGATTTTCCTATAGGCTAACTAGGCTTCAGCCTAGGGCCTTAAGATCAAGAGGGGCCTACATTCAAATTGTTAGCAAAATTAAAATTACACTATTCTAAAAACAGTGAACACTAAAACACTGAACTGAAAAAAATGGGAGGTGAAAGGGCCTCATAAGTGTAATAGCCTAGGGCCTCTTTTCATCTAAATCCGGCCCTGGTTATGACCCAGGTGGTCAAGGCCAAGCAGATCTCCAGAGAGTCCTTTGTTACTCTCAGGAAATGTTCCAACAAACAGTCCTACAATGACCACCACATGCTATCCTGAAGGCAGCTACCCTCAATCTCTGAAACAACAGCCTGTATATTATAAAGAAAGTCCACAGAATAAGAGCATACTCACAGGGCAAGATCCAGGATTCCAAGGCCAGTTCACCTAGCTAAGTGAGTCCACAAGGCAAAATCAAGACACAAGACAAAAAGCAGTTCTCAAGGCAAAGCAAAGCAAAGGGCAAAAAGCAGTCCTCAAGCAAGGGCAAGGTACAAGACAGAAGGCAGAAGGCATTCCTCATGGCTAGGCAAAGCAAAGGGTGAAAAGCAGTCCTCAAGGCAAAGGCAAAGGCAAAGGCAAAGGCATGAGTCAAAGCCGGGGGAATGTAAGCCAAAACAAATAATTGTTCCTGGCAAAGACTAATTCTCTGCGGCTTCTCTTTAAATCACTCCACTCCAGGTGTTCCTTGTGAGGAGGGGAGGGGGCGACCTTCTCCTGAATAGCCTTTCAGACCTTCTCTGTTCTTGCCTACGCTCCACTCTCCATACCCTTGGATCGAGTGGGGGTGGGGGTGGCAGCTGTTCCTCATCAGAGGGAATCTGCTGCCTATCAGCACCACTGCCTGTCAGCAGCCAATCCCCTCCTGTGTCCGTGAGGGCAGCTCTCTGTCCAGTCAACCACCTCCCCAATTCATGAGCCACCTGGGACAGCATTGTCCTCAGCCTCTGGCTTCTCCAAACAGGCCAAGGGAGACATGCCATCCCTGTCACATGGTCCCGGTTCCAACTCCTCTTCCTCTAAACCAGGCTCTGATGAGGCCATGACACTGCCTAATCTGTACTTGTACCTTTAGTTTTTCCTGCCTAAGTATAAAATTTTGCTTTTCTACACTTTAAATTGGTTTTGTTGGATAGGGACCACTGTTCAATATCTTTTTGGATCCTGAGCTTGTCTTCTGGGCTTTGCTTATTCCTGCTAGCTTAGTACCATCTACAACTCTTAGTATGGCCAATAGACAGATCGGATGGAAGGTGTATTCAAAATGAAAATAATTGTGGAGGGGACTAGTTCAGAGAAGAGAGAACTAGACGTATTCTTTTTGATCCACTCTCATGAATTCTCATAGATAAAATAATTAAACTTCTCATTCATTGATGAAACTTGCTATTCCCTTTGTGAGACAGGGTTTTACGCATTTCTAATTTAAATAGATTTAATAGCAAATAGCCAATGAAATTCTAGCTACTGTAGCTCTTTGAATAAGAATCTCAGTTGGAAATTCTCATCAATCTAACAAAATATCTAGAACATGTGAAGGAAACCATATTCTTAGTTTGGATTTTGGGGCCAAACAATCTGATGAAATGGGCAGCAACTAAATTCCAGCAACTAAAAATGAATCTCCTTTGCTTTGTGACCTAACTGATTTTGTACTACCTCTTGCTGACTTGGGGAGGGGGGGGGAGGCTTAATTCTGAATAAAGTCTTTCAAGTTATACAAAAAAGTAAAAGTTACAGATGTTACAGATCTGTAACAGATGCCAATGTTTTATTATTTAAAGATAAATCACATAGCAGGAAAAAGATTAGAACACCATCCCCCAAAACTAGCTAATAAACATATTTCATCCCTGTTGTATGTAGATGATATAGCTCTATTATCGCAAACACAAATTGGAATTAAGGGAGCCTTGCTCTGGCTAGTTATTGCTCTGAAGGGCACTTTGAAATCAACTATAGCAAAACTAAGATCATGATCTTCACAAAAAGACCTAAATTACATGGCTGGGTAACAAATAGCCAGAACATATAGCAAGTCAAATTCTTTTAATATCTGGCCATGGTTTCCATAGCTCTGCTAAACACAGTACACATTTAAACTATATCTTCCAAAGTGCCCCAAAAATAGCAGTAGCAATTCAGTCTTTTTATTTTTCCAACACACTATATTCCAGCAGCACTGAAGTTATATTCAGCTAAAGTTTGTGCACAATTACTCTTTGATGCTCAGCTGGGACCTTACTCCTCTTTTATTCCTCTGGACAGAATGCAATCCAAAGTCTTAAGAGCCATATATCAGGTAGTGCACTGTTTCCCAAATGCAGTACTAAGGAGGGAGAAAGGACTAGCTAAAATCAAAAGAGGTGCATGGATTTACATTTTTGCACATTGGTTAAAACTACTCCTTTTCTTTACAAGTTTGAGTTCTCTCCTTGTAGAAGACAATTTCAAATCAGTATGTTTTAAGACTATCTCAGAAAAACTCCAACATCTTGGTTTCCCCAGGGAAGTGCTTTTAATGATGGGGTATGAGTATGCCCTCAGTGCACTTAAACAATGTATTAAAGATCTGGAAATCCAACAAGATTGGGCTGCTCTTTGCAAGAATGTTTATTTGAGATATCAAGCTACCTCTTTTAAAACAGCAAGATATTTATATCAATCATCCCAAAAATCCAAAGGGCATTAACCTTAGCACACTGCAACATACTTCCAATAGCAGGACCAATACAAAAAAATACCATATAAGATTGTGCCCCTATGGCAAAGGGTCACTGAAACTGTAGCTCATGTCCTATTATACTGTATCTTCTATAACCGTGATGGTGAACCTATGGCACACATGCCGGAAGTTGTATGCAAAGCCATCTCTCCAGGCATGCCAGCCATCGCCCGTTCCTCATCTTGGTTCCGGTGAGCTGGCCAGTTGGTCTTTGCGCATATGGGAGTGCTGGAAACCCAAAGAACAGTTCCCTGGTGCACATGTGTGCGCCAGGAAGCTGAACTTCTGATTTCCAGTACGTGCATGAATGGGGGGCAGCAAGCCGGTCTGATGGGATAGTAATTTTAATGGTTTTAAAGTTTATATTTCTGTGTTTTAAGTTGGCTGTACACCGCCCTGAGTCTGTCAGGAGAAGGGCAGTATATAAATTAAATTAAATTAAATTAAATTAAATTAAATTAAATTAAATTAAATTAAATTAAATTAAATTAAATTAAATTAAATTAAATTAAATTAAATTAAATTAAATTAAATTAAATTAAATTAAATTAAATTAAATTAAATTAAATTAAATTAAATTAAATTAAATTAAATTAAATTAAATTAAATTAAATTAAATTAAATTAAATTAAAATAAATAAATTGGGTTATTAAATGGTTTTAAAATGGTTTTAGTTGGGAATTTTAAACTCTGCCAAAACTGATTGAATTATTTTAAAGGATTTTTAAATTTTGTCTTGCTATTGTTTTAACATGGCTGTACACGGCCCTGAGTCCTTCGGGAGAAGAGCAGTATAAAAATATAATCAAATCAAATCAAATCCTAGGTTGGAAAAAGCTGAGAAAAGTAATGGGAGCTCACCCCCTTACGTAGCACTAGGGATTTGAACCACTGAACTGCCGAACTTTTGATTGACAAGCTCAGATTCTTAGCCACTGAGCCACTGCGTCTCTATACTTACATTTCCCCATTGCCATAGTTCCTCTTTTAAAAAGTTTACATCACCTTTACCTTCTGATTTATTATATCCTTTATTATATTTGGTAAACAAGTCTCTGTCCTTGTTTGAAATACTGAGTTTTTAATCCTATTTGTAGGGCCAAACTGTAATTTGTGCTTAATAACATTACTAAGCACAGTGATATAAATGTATCAGAGGTATGCATATCAGTAGCATTGCTCAACCTTGTTGCTGAAATGCATTAAACCTCTGCCATGATGGCAATGTAATTTATGTTGACACACTTTTTTGCAAAAGTAAGGGTGGGAAAAAGTTCTGTTAAAACTGAATGCACTCTCTGTTTCATCAAAATAACCAGTATTCAGAGAGTGGAGTAAAGCAGTGATCTGGGAAGCCTCAAAATATGAACAGTAAATATGAATATATTTATATACCACATGCAAAACTAAATAAGATATTATATAGTAACAAATAACCACCATTTGTATATAATGTGAGAAAAGCCCCATCCCTACCCCACTCCACTGGCGATTCAAATTTGACTGACTTTGCCATGGCAATCCACTAAGAGCCTAAGAAAAAGTTTCAAAATCAGGACTTGGCCTGAGCATAGCAAACTAGCCCTATTTTGCAGAATATTGTGGGTTTTTTTAAAAAGACATAATGGAAAATTTCCAGCTGCTTGTACCTTGCTTCCAATGTTTGCTTAAAACTCTCAAGATGTTGAGATATCCCAGAATTATCTTTTCAGAAAGCCACCCACTAATTACATATCCAGATTTATGCTATATTTCAGCTGTTGTCAGGAGGCTGCCTTGATGCTTCTCAGCTGGCTTTGTTTTTATTATCCTTTATTCTTTACAATCACACACTTTGCCACATAGACAGTGCATCTCTTTAAGTGTCAAATTCCTAGCAATTATGTTTCCATGGCATACATTCTCTTGAGATTGAAAAAGGAGTTTTTTTAAAGCAATCCAAAATTGTTCATTTTTTATGACTGATAGGTTAAGTGTTGCACTAAAATAAAATAAGTTTTTCCTTTATTGAGCTACCTTGCAAATCATGTTGAATTATATGCAACTTTTGGAGAAAAAAATAAAAGCTGCTGCCTGAACCATCTGAGTAGAACCACATCATTTATATTGTCCTTTGTAGGAGTGCATAGAAAAGAGCCCTTGTGCTGCAGGGGTTAAATAGTCTTCTCTGGAGCTGATCTTTGTTTTTGCAGCTTCCAGAAAGATAGTCTTAGGCTGCAGATAGATAGCCTTAAGATTATGAGAAATGGTAATACCACTTTATACCACACTAGTAAAGCCACACTTGAAATACTACGTTTAATTTGTATCACCATGATAAAAAAAAAGATGCTGAGAACCTAGAAAATATATATTTTAAAAAAAGAAGAACATCAAAAGTGATAAAGGGTCTGGTGGCTCAATTGTATGATGAACACTTAAGAGAGCTAGCCTTCAAAAAGATGGATTGGGGAGACATAGTAACTGTCTTCTCTCAATTATTCTCCAAAGGGCTTGTTCTTATTTGGACTTATTCTCCAAAGCACCAGAATACAGGACAAGAAATAATATGTGAGAGTTTGCTAAAGAGAGAGCCAGCTTGTAAAAAAGGATAAATTATCTGGCAGTGAAAACAATCAGTGGAATAGTTTGCCGCTTTGAGTTCTGGATGCTCCATCTCTGTGGTATTCCCATCTGAGAGGTCTAAGTTGCTAAACCTATCCCATCTAACTAAACCAGTTAATCAGCCTCTCTCACTAACCAGCCAGCCAACCTACTCCTCTTCATTTCCTGACTCTCACTCAAGAAACAAAAACCCACCAATCACTCATTCCATCAACACATCACAAACACATACACAAGAAATACACATGGCATTCCAATAACTTTGTGAAGAGGCTTCTGCCATTTAGCTAGGAGCCCTTGTCTGGGCCTATCCAGACCTCTATTTTCCTCTACTGTCCACTGTTACCACTAGCTTGTTTGCTCACATGCATGCTGCTTGGCTGTCTACTACTACCACTTGT
The DNA here is from genome assembly GCA_038048745.1 of Coluber constrictor foxii. Taxonomy (NCBI): domain Eukaryota; kingdom Metazoa; phylum Chordata; class Lepidosauria; order Squamata; family Colubridae; genus Coluber; species Coluber constrictor. The sequence goes on from CM075961.1 coordinate 89,943,279, forward strand.
TCAGTTGCTGGTTGACTGGTTTGTTATGCTGCTATCAGCCATTTGCTCACCTGCCACTAAGCTAAATTCATTCCCCCACCCCCCACATCACTGGATCACCTACCATTACCACTTAATTCCACACCCACACCCGTTGCCACTTGCTTGCATGCCTGCCCCTAACTCTGGGCCTGCTGTCCTGCCACCTACTCATTCATTCACTATTCAGTTGATACTGCTGCTGGTTGCTGACAAGCTTACTGCTCAATTGAGCTCAGCTCAGTTCACCTCACCTCACCTCATCTCACTCTTGCTCATTGTTCAGGAGCTTGTCACTACTGCTTGGTTATCAGACCACTGCATTGCTGGGCCTGTTGTTGCATGCAACTTATTCACAAGCAAACCACTCAGCTGGGCTCAGCTTGCTCAGTCATTGTTTTTTTCAGTATTTGCCCGCTGCCCACAATCTATATACTATGAGCAGTGACCTCACAAGTCCTAAAGGAATGGTTAAAGCTAGAAAAGCGTGTCCACAAACTCTGGGAAACTCTCCCCATTCAACTACAACAGCTGTCCTCTGGAGCCCCACATCAAGCACCAGTCCACCATCTTACTTCATAAGTGTTAGTGCCCAGTTACATTTAACTCCTTTAATTAAAATACAATGATATGTTTTATTTAATTCATATGCTTAAATGTAACCTATTATACTGCATAATTGGAACTAGTTCTAAGGTGTCATGTACAGCTGGAATGTCTAACTAATATAGTGGTTAAGATTTTATTCCTTCATGTCATAATTTCCAGATAGTTTTAAATGAATATTTATTAATTATTTATTTATTTATTTATTTATTTATTTATTTATTTATTTATTAGTTCAATTTATATGCCGCCATTCTCCGGAGACTCAGGGCGGCTTACAATGCGTTAAGTAGTAGCCTTCATACTTTTGTATATACCTGCTTAGTAGGGATTTTGCCCCCCCCCCACCAAAGCAGTGTTCTTTTTTATACAAAGTCAGCTTATTGCCCCCACAATCCGGATCCTCATTTTACCTACCTCGAAAAGATGGAAGGCTGAGTCAACCTTGAGCCTGGTGAGATTCGAACTTGCAGTAATTGCAGGCAGCTGGTGCTAGTTAACAGCACTTTAGTCTGCTGCGCCACCAAGGCTCTATATATTAGTCTAATATATTAGACTGAAATAGTGTTATTGCTGCTGTTCTAACAATTTAAGATGGTCTTGCCTACAACTTTGAATGGAAAATTAAAACTAAACAGAAAAAGAAAAGAAGAAACATCTTGATTAGTAATAAATCATATTCCCTTTGAAATGATAAGAATGTACTTAAATCTTATTTTGTATTTAGCAAGTAGAGAAAAAATGAGGGTGAAATATAATGAAAATGTCAATTAGAACTCGCAGAGCATCTGAAAGTACCTCAAATGTCTTCCATACTGTTTGAGTGTTTTACTGATTAATTATTTTCTTGTATAAATTATCATCTGACTCTACAGGAAATAATTAAGAAATGTAACCTGAAGTGGCAGATACACAGAACAGATAATGATAGTGTAAAACAAATGTTTTGAACAGTGCACCATGGTGATGTGGTCTGGCCTCTTATTCCCCTCACAGGCATCTATATCTCATAATTCTAAAAAAAATAATTTTGCAGGTAATGCTGTTATTAAACAGCAAACAAAACACATCTCCTCTTTAACAGACATGGAATGAAATAGGATGACAAATGGCATTTAAAATAAAATAAAGTAAAGATCACATATTATACCATTACTAGGAGGAATATAGTGTAGACATTTGCCTTGACAAAACATTAAATATTTTTCCAAAGATGGAAAAACCCATGGGGTCTTGGTAGCATTGTTTCCAACTAACAAATTTATTAAGTGGGATATGTTTTTGTAAGTTGCAGCTCACTTCATCAGAGGTAGAGAGAGGCTAAAATATATGATTTAAATTGTGGGAGAATGGAACATGGGGAAAAGGGAAACAAAAATTAGATATGCAGATATTACATGTGAGATATATTACAAAGATGCAGTGCAAACAGAAATGAAATGTCGGACTCAGCCCTCACAATGAAGATACATATGTTTTAAAAAGGTGTTGAATAACTGGAACCCTTCACTACAGTACCGTCTAACCTATCATAAAGCACTTCTGAACCTTTCTGACTCAGCATTGATAAAACTTAAATATATTCTCATACATCAGTAAATTCCAGGACAATCCAATGAACCATTTTTTATTGAACATTTTTAAATAGTTTTTAACAATTTTCCTCTTTGCAACATTTCCACATCGGTATACATCTGTTATATATCCATTTTTCTCTTTACAACTACATATCTATAAATCTGGTTCCATTCTCCTTTATACATACTAATATATTAATATAAACATGCATTTTATAAACATACATTTTATGTCATCTATATTTGTACAGATTTAATACTATTTTCTAACTCCAAAGCCTTCTTCCTTTAACATTTTCTTAACTTTTGCACCTATCCGATAACCATTTGTACTATACGTTCCATACCAAAAAGTACTCTGTTTCTCCTTTATCTTTTATTTCTTTTGTCAATCTGTCCATCTCAGTGCATTCCGGTACTTTCCTGATCACACTTTCCTCTGATGGTATAGTGTTATTTTTCCAGTTTTGTGCATTCACAATCCTGGCTGCAGTTATGACATCTAATATTTTTTTAATCATAATTTCTTGTAAGTATCTCTATTAGTACAAGTTCCGGTTTCAATTCTATTTGCTGTTTAATTATCTCCTCAAGCCACTTTCGTATTCTAATCCAATTTTTTTTTGCACACGTCCACCACATATGATAGTAAGTTCCTTGAGTTTGTTTGCATTTCCAACAACCAGGTGATCTATTCGGGAACATTTTGATCAATCTCGCTGGTGGTAGGTGCCATCTGTAAAACATTTTATAGAGGTTCTCTTTATAGGCTGCTGACCTGGTCTAATGAACCATTTTATATGCATAAGCCATAAAGCACATTGCCCATCTGTTTATTTATGCCCATCCATACATGATTATGGAAAGGGAATGGTAGAGCAACCTAGCCTACAGCCTGGAAATTGGCAAGGTCATTCATTCCTAACCAAACTTCACCAAGCGGAAAGGACATTACTCAAAAGTCAATGGATCTTTTTCCTGCCTGAGAAGTAAAGAATGAAGACATAGAACAAAATGGGCCAGCTGAGACCATGAAGATATTTCAAAGCCTTTTCGGAATTTCATTGGGAAGGAGTTAGTAAAGGTCAAAGTTTTCTAGTTCTAACCACAATGGCTCTTTTAAGCCAGAAAGTATAAAACTCTGTAAATTATACCAAGATTAACACTACACCAACAATTAAGAAATAAGTAATAACTCAATGAAGGAACTACTAACTAACTACTACTAACTACTAACAAAAAATAAACAGCATAATCAAGGAGTTATGAAGATCACTCCCACAAACATTGATAGGGCAAACCTCTAGTATATAAAATGACAGCAAAGCCCACTCCCTTTTAATCCTGATGATGTTACCCAGTTTGGTAATGAAACTTCCGTAAGAAAACAGTCAACTTCAGAGAGCACCAAGGACCCCTCAGAAAATGAAGAAGCTAATGTGCTCTGGAACTTTAGAACTCATACAGCCAAACATTTGCTACCTAACACTTGAGTTAACACTTAAAACATAACAATTGTTGATAAAAAAGATAAAAAAGACTGGATACTGGATGTAGCAATACAACAGAATAGAAAAGATTGGAGAAAATCATAAAACAAAAAGGCCCGAAAATAGAGATAGAATGACAGTGGCAAAGGAAAGCAAAGATAGCAATATATGTCAACATTGATGAGTCTCTTGGGCACAGACCAGGGATGAAATTCAGTCGGTTCTATCCGGCTCAAGTGAACCAGTAGCGGCGGCTGCGAGAGGCTCCGCCCACCTACGCAGATGTAATGACATCACTTTTTGCGACAATTTTAAACCTATGCTTTGCGCATGTGTGGAAAACGGCACATGCGAGTGAAGCAAGTGCACACACGGCACGCACACATTTGCAAACCAGTAGGGAAGGTAAGTGAATTTCACTCCTGGCACAGACCCAAAACATTTGGAGTACTACTATTAAACAACAACATTTGCCTAATCCAGAAGTTGGGAAGGACTTGATAGGTGGATAAAAATGCTATATCCAGTGTGAATATCAGGCTGATTGTGTGATGATCAATAATAATAATAATAATAATAATAGTAGTAGTAGTAGTAGTACTAGTAGTAGTAGTAGTAGTAGCAAAAGCAGAGCATTTGTGTTTAAAAAAAAGTCTGCCTTAAAATGTTATTAGGAATATAGCATTTTTTTGGAAAACTTCATTTTTTTAAAAAAAAATACAAAACATCAAGATATTTAGAAAAAAAAGAAAAGAAAAATAGAGCAAACAAGACATTTTTTAAAATGCATTTAAAAAAAGGAACTAACACATACAGTATAAACATATTGTCCTCCCTAGTTGAATGCTGATTAGTGTATTACAACAATATAAGTTTTCCATCCTTTGCGAAATAGACTGAAAGAATTTTAAATTACTAAATTACTAAATCTATTTACAAATTCTCATCTCTATACTATATTAATAACAAAATAGATTATGATGATGATCATAATCATCATAATCAGTAGTGGCTTAGCCACTATGAACCAACCCAGGCACCTACCCTCACCAATGATGAAAAGAAATCAACAAAACTCCAGACCAAATCAGTTGTCACTGGGATCAATAAGGGCCACATCAGATGCTATGGCTCCTGGACTTCTGTCAAAAAATGGGCTACAGCGCTCAGTTGCTACTGCTAGGAAATCATGCAGGGCATGCAACTGCAAAGCGACTGGAAGAAAAGCGCAAAACTTGGACAACCGAAGAAAATGGAGAAATCATCAAACCAACAACCAGAGGATTTCAAAAAAGAATGATGCAAGTGTGAAAGGAAAAACACCCAGAAAGTAACATAACTAAACAAAGATTAATGGATCAAAGATATTTCAGCATCCATAATAAAGTTTTCATAGATGTGGAAATGCAACATCTAGAAATATTGGCTAAAAAGAAAACAATAAGTAATGATGAACAAGCTGAAGAAACTGTTCCAACACCTGAAAAAACTGACCAGCCAACGGAAGAAACTAACATACAGGATGAAGATCTTCCTGAGGAACAACTTGAAAGAGTAGAGCTAAGTGATCTAGTGAAAATGCTGAAAGAAAAGATTGAAAACCACATCAAAGAAAACATAGTTGTTGTTTGAGTACAATAAATTCAATTTCCAAAGCAAGTCTATCTTCCCCTCAAAATCCAGATGAAATTGTTCCCCGATTAAATATAACAGATTCATTCCCCCATCTCATTCAATCCACTTTAAAAAGACTAATTTACCACTTATCCATCCAGATTGTTTTCTACTATTATATAGAAGCACAGACTTGGATTTGAGGAAGATATATGAAATTGACTATTATTTCTGAGTCCATTTTTCTTCTTTTCAACCAATCTACTGTTTTGAAATCACATTCCTTTTGCCTCTGAATGTTTTCCACAGACTGTTATTTCTGAGTCCATATTTCTTCTGAACGAACCTACTGCTTTGAAGTCACATTCGTTTTGTTGATTTGATTATTTTCAGTCAGTTTCCTCTACCATCCAAAGGCGCATGCCATGTTTTCATGTAGAAAAGCAGAAGTTAATGAGAACAGCCAAATGGGTCACAGAAAAAAAGCAAAAGAAACACATAAAATCCAGCAGGGGGTGAAAATAAATCAGCATTCAGTCAGCTAATTAACATTTAAAGATAAAGAACAAAACAAAACTTGAAAAAGTGAAGTTAAAGCTCAAGCTTGTTTATGAGAATGTTCTGCTGATAGGAAGAAGACAAAGTACTTTCTGGGTCTCTCACAGGGAGCTGCAATCTTCAAGATTCTCCCTCCTGGGTAGGTCCACAGCTATCCAAAAGCTGTCTTGGGTCATTCCCAAGCGCTCCCATTCAAATGCAGGAATAATTCTGCCAAAGAACCAGTCTGGACAATAAAAACAACAGATTGTTGGCAGGGAGAAAAAAATTCCTTACCAGGTAGCAGTCATTTTGGGGGAGGAGTCTCTCAGAACATAGTATTGACTCAAATGAAAGCTTACTTTTCTCTGCAAAGCTGTCAATGTACTCCCAGAGTTAGCCTGCAACAACTCAAGCACCCTATTCTAATCAAATAGGAGAATTGAAGCAACATAAAATGGAAAAGAATAATTTCAGAAGTGGAACAAAAAACACCCTCTGGATGTTTCATGGTGATTGGAGAATCAATAGAGAGCAAAATTTTCTATTTCTGACTTCGAGATATTGGTTGCTCTCCCATTTGGCAACAGGGAAAGTGGGTATACTATGTGCATCTGTGAACAGGCATAGCTACTTAGGAAAGTTTGCATTAATAAACTCAACCTGGAAAAGTGATTTACGTCAAAGGTTTGGGCCTTCCAGCATCTCCTCTCCTCCAATCCTATATTCTTGAAATTACAGTATAAATCTTGTTAGGAGTAATTAGGGGCACATATCTTCTGAATCAATTTTCCTTCTGAATCTTGTCTGTCTCCAACCCTGCTTGGTTGGACAGTTTGCTTTCAAAGTTCATTTTAGCTAGCATTTGTCAACATATTATTCTGAAAGATAGCAATAGCAGTTAGACTTATATACCACTTCATAGTGCTTTTACTCTAAGCGGTTTACAGAGTCAGCATAGTACCCTCAACAATCTGGGTCCTTATTTTACTGACCTTGGAAGGATGGAAGGCTGAATCAACCTTGAGCCAGTGAAATCTGAACAGCCAAACTGCAGCTAGCAGTCAGCTGAAGTAGCCTGCAGTGCTGCACTCTAGCCACTGCACAACCACGGCTCTTAATAATAAGATATTATTAGCAGGCTCAAAAACACAAGCTTGTGGGTTGGTTTCCAAATGTTTTGTTAACAGGCTAGATAACATCTTCAGTGGAATTTGGAGGATGGCAGTGTCAGAGTTTTTCTGTTTATAGGGACTTAAACTCCACTGAAGATGTTACCTAGCTTGGTAATGAAACATTGAGAAACCAACCCACAAGCTTGGAGAATGAACCTTCCTCCTCATCCTACACCTGAGCTATAGAGAGATTTACCACTATATCTAAAACTAAAAAAAAATTCAGCATGATATGACTGGGTGAAGGGAGGTGGGAAGTTGTTAAAACATCAGACTTGTGATAGAATGTCTAACAGATTCCAAAAAAGTGGAGGAGGAAATAGGGGCTGTGAGAGAAAGATACCTAAGCCCAAGGGAGAGGGGAAGTATATGAAAGACGCTCTCAAATCATCTCCACCTTAATTATGCTAAGTATAAGTTGAACAGGAGAATTGCTTTGACAGGCTTTCAAGATTAGGTGACATTATCTTTTCTAGCAACAAAGATCTTTCCAGCAATCCAAATGGTGCTTATTTCCTGAATTTACCAGCTTTACAGAGACCATAGCTAGTAACTTTTTCCTGTACTAATTTTCATGATGTTAGGTACTTCTCACTTCGAACTCACTTCGAAGACAATTTCAGTTCTATTAGCATTAAGATGAAAGTTAAGCCATTCTTCAAAATGAATTAGAGATGATGCTCAGAGAAGCTTGATTTTTCATACAAAGTCATTCCCACTAATGCAGAGAATCCTTGATTTAATAGACCATACTTTCACAGATTTTGGGTGCAATGGACATTTTTTCAGGGAGGCTTTACAGCAAAAAGTTGGCTCAGCAGACTAAAGCATTGTGATTAACATCAGCTGTTTGCAATTACTGTAAGTTCAAATCTCACTAGGCTCAAGGTTGACTCAGCCTTCCATCCTTTCTAAGGTAGGTAAAATGAGGGCCCAGTTTGTGGGGGCAATAAGCTGACTGTATAAATATACAAAAGAAGGCTATTGCTTAACATTGTAAGCCGCCCTGAGTCTCCGGAGAAGGGCGGCATATAAATCAAATTTTAAAAAAAATAGAAAAGTGTTTGCATCCAATGAGAGTAACTGATGCAATTAATGTCATTAATTCATTTTATGTGATGTGATGTTATTAGGTAATTAGCAATAGCAGTTGGACTTATATAGTACTTCATTGTGCTTTACAGCACTCTCTGAGTGGTTTACAGGGTCAGCATATTGCCTCCAACAATTTGGGTCTTCACTTTGCTGACTTGGAAAGATGGAAAGCTGAGTCAACCTCAAGCCCTCTCAAGATCAACCTCCTGGCTCTGTGGATAGAGTTAGCCTGAAATATTGCATTCTAAGCACTACATCACCACAGCTTATCATTACATAAATGACAAACAATTTAGTCTTTACTTCATCTAATTACCAGCATAGTTGAAGTCTATTAGAATTGAAGCAGCATGCATGCAATAAAAAAATACATTTTTCTGTGTTTTGTGACATGATTTGAAGTAGGGATAGTATAAATAAGTAAGAACCAGAATCAAGCCAACAATCATATCAACACTGGTCATAACATTTCAATAATTGGGAGCTGGTAGACTTGGGCAAGTTAGATTCAGAAATTTTATTCAATTAGATAATAGCTGAACTAATTACACATTAAAAAAACATCAAGATATGTGGGTCTTAAGGGTACTAATGTATAAATCTGTAGTCTAACATTAGATTGATTTGATTTAAAATGCATGTCAAACGCAATAGATGTTTCTGCAAACAAAATAAATATATTGGGCCACATGTACTACTTCTATTGGCCCTACATATATTTGTTTCATTGGTTATTGTTGAACATATAATCCTTAAGCATGCAAAGAATATAAGAAGGTTGCATTTCCTTTAGTTAGATTTTTTGCATTGGGGGAAATGGGTATGAGTCAGTGAAATATATATAAAAATTTAAATTCTAAGGTTTTTTTGCGCTACACTATGTATTTCTTTCCAATACTTTTGGGGTTTTTTATATCATTATTACCTGTGATAGCAAGTTCTTTCTGTTTTATGAGATTGATTCATCTATCTTAGATATTATTGATGAAGTTATATACTATCTTTAAACAAATGATCTAGACTTATGCAAATTATTTCATTTATGTAATGGCATTGCACAAATGAAACAGCTTCAGATTTAATGGATGGGGTGTACATTAGCTCATGTCTATAAACTGATATTTCACTGGATTAACTTATTTTCCAAGGCACCAGAGGGCAGGACAAGAAATAATGGGTGAATGCTTGTTAAAGAGACATCCAACCAAGAAAATAAGGAGAAATTTTCTGACAGTGAGAACAATTAATTTATGAAATAGCTTGCCTCCTGGACTTATGAGTACTCTATCACTGCAGGTTTTCAAAAATAGACGAATAACCATTTGACCGGAATCGTATAAAGTCTCTGGACATGAGCAGCAAGATTGAACTATAAGAATCTGAGTTTCCTTCCAGCCATACAGTCTACATTTTATGTTTTATGTGTCTGATCATCACATATTTCTTCTCTACACATACAATTAATTGTTGCTCTTCAGGACTTAGCTTTAAGAATCTCTTGTGGATTATGAAACCATTTCTTCCCCAGAAAGTCTTCTGGCAACAAAATACAACTCTCATATGCAATGTATGTTCTTCACTTGCATAATTGCCAGTTTCTACTCTGAAATGGAATAGAGACTAGATAGTCACATATCTAAAATTGTATAGGTTCTCCTGTTTGAGCAGGAGGCTGGACTAGAAGATCTCCAAAGTCCCTTCCAAGTCTAGTCTAGTCTAGTCTAGTCTAGTCTAGTCTAGTCTAGTCTATGATAATTTATTGCACAGCAAATATGATCTATTAATTTGAGTATCATGTTAAGGTATTCTATTCCAGAACCTAAAGCCAAGTGTGGATGATACATTTTGCAAAGTATTAAGATAGGGCTAATCCAGAATGGCAGTGGCTTTGCTTTGAAGGAGATAACTTTCGCAAAAGTTCAAGCAATAATTGGAGAAGCAACCAAAATGCAGCTACTTTAATCCAGTAAGTGAAAGTACTGTATCCTTAAATATACCTGCTTCAATGGGGTGATTTGTCTGAAACTTTGTGGAGGCCTAATATATTGTTTTATATTTCATGATTTCGCCTTTAAATTTATTGTAAACTATATTTGAATTTATTCCAAATTTAATCATACTGTATGCATTTGAAATATAATATCAAAACAGAAAACTGGCAGAAAGGGACGTTGTCCTACCTGAACATCCTTTTTATGCTCGCTGCTCCGTCAATCCTACAAAGGGTATAATCTCTTGTGATTGGCTTCACTGAGTGCTCGTAATCTTTTCTTCTGCCGTCTTAGACCTGCCCACTGCCTTCTTGGTCAGTCTTTTTCATGAAGCGAATGATCCCCACAAATTGGTAGCGGAATCCATATCTTCAACCAACGTCCTGCAGAGGAAACAAATAACACCCGTATGGCAGGGGATTGCTAGCAAAAGGGCAAGCCGGATTGTCAGAACAGTAAGCATAAAAAGATGTTCAGGTAGGACAACGTCCCTTTTGCTGTCTCGCTGCTCCGCCAATCCTACAATGGGACATGCCCAAGCTTATGATTTTTGGGAGGGAAAAGCAGCCATCCCCTGAATAGGGGTAGAGATTACTGATTGTAATACACGCCTGCTAAAAGAGGCATCAGCAGAAGCAAAGGTGTCCAGGCGATAATGACGCACAAAGAAGGATAGGGAAGACTAGGTGGCTGCCCGGCAAATTTCGTCTATAGAAGCCTGAGTAGCCCATGCCACAGAGGTAGCGGCACTTCTAGTTGAGTAAGGTAAGATGCCCCCCCAGGATAAGACCTCCCTGTAACTCATAGGCTTTAGAAATGCAGGCCTTAAGCCATCTACCCACAATGGCAGAAGCGACCTTCTGTCGCATCGAGGAAGGCAAAAAGGACACAAACAAGGCTTCTGTTTTTCGAAAGGATAAAGTACGTCGAATGTAACGTCGAAGAGCCCTGCACATGTCCAATGTATGCCAGGTCTTTTCCAGCGGATGACGAGGATCGGGACAAAAGTTCGGTAAGACAATGTCCTGTGACCTATGAAATTTAGAATTGATTTTTGGAATAAATGCAGGGTCTAGCCGAAGGACCACACAGTCGGGAAAAAAGATGCAAAGATCCTGACAAATAGACAGGGCCGCTATCTCCGATACTCTGCGAGCAGAAGTCACTGCCAGCAGAAAGGCGACTTTCAGGCACAGTTAATGCAGGGAAGCCGAAGCCAAAGGCTCAAAAGGCAGTGCCATGAGAGCTTGTAAGACTAGGTGAAGGTCCCAGGTGGGTTAACGGTGTATAACAGCTGGTCATATATTTGAAGGAAAGACTGATCGTGAGATAGTAGTTGACGATCTTCACCAGGTAGAACCATGGCTAAGGCTGCCACCTGCCGCCGTAGAGTAGATGGAGCTAAACCCTTATCAAATCCAGACTGTAGGAAATGGAGCACGTCTGAAACCGAAGCTGACGTGGGATCCACAAGATTAGATGCACACCATAACGCAAATATTCTCCAGGACACGTTGTAAATTCGTACAGTAGAAGACCATCTGGCTGCTTGAATAGTAGAAATGACTTCAGAAGGAATGTTGTCCCTGCTTAACACTATCCTTTCAAGCTCCAGACGGTCAACTGGAGCCAACCTGGATCCAGGTGCTGTACGACTCTTTGGCTCAGAGAAAGTCTGTCGAGGGGAATGCGCCACGGTGGTGTCACAGAAAGGTCCCTCAGGTCTGCAAACCACGCCCTCCTTGGCCAATGAGGAGCTACAAGGAGAAGGTCCGTGTGTTCCAGAAGCAGTTTTTGGATTACTGCTGGGATGATTGGAATCGGAGGAAATGCATATAAGAGTCCTTCAGGCCAGTTGGACTGGAGAGCGTCATAGCCTTCTGCACCTGCTGATGGAAATTGGGTGAAATATCGAGGAAGATGCGCATTTTGAGCCATCGCAAATGGGTTGACGGAAGGAGGGCCGAATTTTGGGGGCTTAGGCACCACTCTGATGGATCCAGACAGCCCCTGCTGAGGTAGTTCGCCTGAAGTTTGGACTTGCCGGAGATGTGCTCCGCCTTCAGTGAGAGAAGGTGTTGTTCTGCCCAAGCCATTAACCTCTCGGTCTCTGATATCAGGTCCTTGGACCTCATGCTCCCTTGCCGATTGAGATGGGCCTTCATGGCCATATTGTCTGTTAAGACGAGGACATGCTTGTTTCTGATCTGAGGCAGAAATTGGAGCAACGCCAGCCTCACCGCCCTTAACTCCAACCAGTTTATACTGTGTTGTCGTTCCAGAGGGGACCAAGTTCCCTGTGCAAGTGTCAAGTCTAGAGGTGCCCCCCAACCGTACAAGCTGGCATCCGTAGTAATTGTAATTTGATGAGGCTCGAAGAACAAAGTCCCGGATTGAATCGCTGGAGAGATCCACCAATGGAGAGACTCTCGTACCCGACGAGGAACTGTGACTCTGATTAAGGACTCTGACTGGCTGGATCGTTGAAAAGGCAGAAGGTACCACTGCAAGTGATGGGAGTGGCAGTGAGCCCACGGCACTATGTGAATACAAGAAATGAACTTTCCCAGAAGTTGGGACAACAAAAGAATCGGCACAGAGGTCGATGCTAGTACTTGGTTCACAATGTTCCTGATACTGGCTTGGTGGTCCAGTGAGAGAAATACATGGCCCTGAGAGGAATCTATAACAGCCCACAGGTGTAGAATGGTTATAGCTGGGGAGAGTTGACTCTTGTCCAAATTGAGGACGAAGCCATGATTCTGTAATGCCTGGATAACAGTCTGTCTGTCGCGATGTGCCTGAGGAATGGAGTCGACATGAGAAGAATATCATCCAGGTAAGATACTATGCGGACGGAACGTTCCCTCAACGAAGCTGCCAATGCCGCCATAATCTTTGTGAACGTCTGCGGTGCCGACAGTCCAAACAGCATGGCCTTGTATTGAAAATGCCTCTCGCCGTAAGCAAAGCGTAGGTAGCGTCGGTGACCTGGGTGTATCGGAACATGGAGGTAAACTTCCTTGATGTCGATGGACTGCATAAGATCCCCATGCCGGATGCATCCGAGAATGGACCGGAATAAATGCATTTTGAAATGCCGATACAACACATACAGGTTGAGCTGTTTTAGACTGAGAATTCCCCTCCAACCACCGGAACTTTGGGGAACCAGAAACAATATTGAATAAAATCCGATCCGTACCTGATCCTCTAGAACCAGCTCAATGGCCTCTATGTCCAACAGGTGTTGTATTTCGAGGACCATGAGATGCCTCATTTGAGGAGAAGCCGACAGCGGGCACTGAATGAAACAGTTCGGGGAATTAGAGATGAATTCCAGTGTGAGGCCTGTGGTGATGGTCTGAAGAAGCCAGGCATCCATAGAATTTGTGCCCCGTTGATGATAAAATAATTGTAGGCAACCGCCGATAGAGAGAAGGGATGGAGAGTCACTTGCTGCGCCTGGAAGACCAGAATCCGGAGCCCCGGAAGGGATGCTTGAACCCCAGCTAGTTCCTGCCTCTGCCTTGAAAAGAAGACTGGTCTGCAAGGAAATACTGTCCATGTCCAGAAGGACGTTGAAAGTAGGACCCGCTGGGTCCTGGGTTAGCATGAAAGGGCGGCCGAGCATAAGGTGTGTAATGACGATCAGGACGTCTGTATGATGTAGAAGCACCTTCCCTTTATCACGACCTTCCACAAGAACTGGCTCCAAGGCTTGACCAAAAAGTGCCGAGCCTTGTATGGGGCAGATGTAAGCCTCCATTTAGACTTCAAGTTAGCTCGCCAATGGCGGGGCCATAACAGGCGGCATGATACTACCGTTGAAGCCAGAGCCCTGGATGCAAATTTAGCTGCATACAAAGAGGAATCGGCAGAGTATTCAGCTGCCGCGATAAGCTTAGTTACATCCTGGTGCATACGTGCCTCCTCAGGGGGCAATCTGTCGCTCAGCTGGCGAAGCCAAATAAGGGAGGCTCTATTAAAAAAAGAGGCAGATATAGCGGCCCAGATGGCCCAAGCGGTTGCCTGGTGGGTCTTCCTAAAGGACATCTTTGCCCTTTTATCCTCCATCTTGAGTCCATCTCCTACATCACCAACCAGCACTGAGGGGGAAATGAGACTGGAAACAGGTTCATCCACCGCAGGTAGTTGAAGTAAGGCGTCTAGTTCTGGCGCGGCACAATACATTTTGTTGTCATGACCTGACAGCCCAGAAAGGGACCTTGGGCGTTCCCAAGACTGCTGAATCACTTGTGAAAACAGATCAGGACATGGCACAAAGTCAATGTCAGGCTGGGGTACCTTGAACAAAGACTCATTAGGATTAAGTTGATCCTGCGAAGAAGAAGCAGGATCGAGTACTTTGCCCATGTTGGTTGCCACCTTCGCCTTATGTAGAAGTGATTTAAAAAGGGCAGGTCTGAAAAGGCCAGGAAAGGCCAATTTATTCTGCAACTCCTCCTCATCTTCAGACAGTTCAAAATCTTCCAAGTAATCCTCATCCTGAACAGAAACCTCGGAATGGATCTGCGCTTGGCGGGAAGAAGGCTGAACCTTGGACACAGCGGGAATAGAAGTAGAAGGGCCTGCAGAAGTGCCCAATAAGGACTGTTGTTGCAGTCCAGCCTGAAAAATATTGGCAAATGCCTGGGAAAAAATAGATTGAAAATCCAGCTGTGGAACAGAGCTAGGGACCCCCACCCCTTGTACGTGGCTACCACCAAAGGCGGCACGGCCTGAGAAGCTGTATTAGCGGGAATCAGAGTTACAGGGCCCTGTAACATAGCTTCTTGCTGCACACCACCAAGCGACTAGGTTTGAGGGAGAAGGATAATATCCCACTGTGACCAAGTCTCAACATTATGTTCTTGAGGTGCATGGTTCCAACCTGTTGGTTAGTAGAGGTGGGACCAGATCTGGGGAGATGCCTGGACTTGGCCTTCCGTTTCCCAGCAGGTTTAGGGGAAGGGTCCCTGACTGGAGAAACCTCTAACTCAATATCCAACGACAGCGGAGACTCCGCCATAATAAAGTGTATATATTAATATCACTGAATTGTAAAAACCAGTAAATCTATAAGGTTTTTTTTTAATAAGTAGAAATTAAAATAATTAACAAACTTCCCTTTGGAAGATCAAGTTGGTCTATTGTGCAGGAACACTGGAGACTACAGTCAGAATGGTGCTTGGTGTTCCTGTAGTCTGTGGAAAAAGGACAATTGGCATTAAAATGGCCCCCATTAGCAGCCAAAGAACAGAAAATGGCGCCTTAATGAACTCCGCTTCAGCGGAGTCACCAATACCACAACCAAAGCCAAAGGACCCAAGAAAGGGCAGTGGCTCAGCAACAATAAAAGGCTCCTTAAATGAGAAATACCACTTAAGCGGCTGAAAAACCTTAGAAAAGGCCAGCAGCCAACAGCAGGTTAAAATATAATTCTTTTGCTGCCGCTGCCAAAATGGCAAGCTAAGCAAAAATGCCCAGAGCCTCAACCACCATAGATGTTTACTGCTAATCTTTACCACATCAGGGTATGCAGCTGCGAGGCGGGGACGCTGGAGCCGCTGAAAAAGCCTCCCGGAGAAGCTGCGAGGGTGGGGGCGATTATACCAGCGCACTGGGAAACCAGCTCCTCCACCCACAGCACCAGAAAGCAGTCAGAAAGGAATGACAGTAACGTGCCTCTCAGCTGGGCGAAAACTGCCGAATGCGCCTCACAGCTGACAAATGGCTCAAATAGCATCCCCTCGGCCCGCAGCCTAAGCCCGAAGCCGGCGCTTACAATTTCGCTGTCTCCCGTGCGCAGCTCTCCATTACAGAAGAACGCCAAATTGAGGCAGGAGACTAAAGCCTGTTCAGCTGAGGAAAAACGCAAATCACGCCCCTCAGCTAACAAATGAAACAGAAAAGCGGCGAGGCGGCTAAAAACTGAAGTTTAAGCCACCGCAGCCTCACCAAGCAGAAAACCTTCCAATTATACTAAATTCAAGCCTAAATTCTTCACAAACACTTTAAATGAACTAGCTAACAAGCACTCAGCTTGATCCAATGCACTGAGTGAAAAAGACTGACCAAGAAGGCAGTGGGCGGGTCTAAGACGGCAGAGGAAAAGATTATGAGCATTCAGTGAAGCCAATCACAAGAAATTATACCTATTGTAGGATTGGTGAAGCAGCGAGACAGGAAGAGGACTGTCACTGTACTAAAAAAAACCCTTGCTGCTGGCATAACATCTTATGAAGCTAAATTGTTCAAAAGACCTGTCAAATCTGCTTAAATTCACATTTGTACATGAAGATTTTTGAGTCCAAAATTTAATTTCATTAATGTTTTCATGCTATGCTACCTGCAAATGACTAAAATAAAATCTGTGTATTGTATATCCATGAATCAAGCCTGGCTTCACAAGGCTGACAAATAGAATTAATTGATTTATGTAAATAATTCCAACTTTATATTTGATTAATTAAATATTTCCAATTGTGACATTACCCAGCAAACAAACAGAAAAATGCATTTTCTTTTAGAATGTAAAAATAATTCATGCTGACATATTTTCTGTTTGGACTTACATTCATAATATTTAGTTTTTTCAAAGAAGGTTAAAATATAAAATACCAAAATATTTTTAAAAACAAAAGAAAAAACGCAACAAACAAAACAAAATAGGAAAGAAGACTAACACATATAAACATAGAATTCTCCCTAGTTGAATGCTGATTAATACAATGCAATAGTATTAATTTCCCACCCCTTGCAAACAGGCCAAAAGAGTTTTAAACTACTAAAACTCTTCACCAATTATTAGCCTGTCATCTATATACTATATTAATAATAAAATAGTAATAAAATTATTATTTATATAAATAAAAATGTAAATGTTCATTTGTTCAAAATTTTAAATCTCTGAAAGTTCTTCATCGATTGCTTTGAAATTTTGACACAACATTGCATTCAAATATGCGCGTGTTTTTATATACCTACTATATATAGATGTCACACCTGTGACAGGTAAAAACATGCTTTTTTGAAAAACAGCCATCTGTTGGACCTCACTGTACTACAATGGCAGGCGCGAGCCAGGTCTTTTCCCCTCAGTGCAGCCGCCAAACCCACAAGCAAAATGACAGGAAATGTCAACCACCGTGAAGCATCCTCCCGACTAACAGAGTATGCCGTATCTTTGGCAGGGACCCCAATGCCGCCTGTGTTGCGGAGAGCTGCGAAAGTGAAGGCGGTTATACCGGCAAGCCAGAAAACCAGCTCTTACATCCCCAGCAAAGTATCCTCAGAGGCGTCCGAGGACAAACCTCCGGATGGCTGCTGGATTCAAATTATTTATCACCAGCCAGCGTCCCGGAGCCCCAGGAACGCAAACTCACCAACGGCAGCTCGGGCAGAGGCCTCCGCCAATCCCACAATGCGCTGCTTTCCCAATACAAGCACCAAATAGGTAAAACTCCAAGAAAGCAATTGATTAAACAACATTAAAGTCCAAAATGAAACATAGAGAAAGGCAACTCAGATCTGAATTCAATCGACCAAGTGAAAAGTTTGGTGGGACGGAGGCAAAGTAGGCATGACCTGAGCTACCGAGGGAAATTATTGGCACTCGATCAAAAAATATTGTATACACACAAGACTGAGCCACAGCAATGTGTGGCCCGGTACAGCTAGTTCATAATAAAAGACAAACTTGAAATTCAAAAACCTTCTGTTATTGTAATCAACTCATAAAAAATTACCATGGCTTCAATCTAGATTCCAAAAATTATCTCTAATTGGTCCTGGATCAAATATCTACATTTTTTTCTTACTGTCATCTCTTATCAGTTGCTAATTGATTAAGTACAATAAGACCAGCGGTGGGATTTAAATAATTTAACAACCGGTTCTCTGCCCTAATGATTTCTTCCAACAACCAGTTCACCAAACTGTTCAGAAAGTTAACAACCGGTTCTCCCAAAGTGGTGCAAACTGACTGAATCCCACCACTGAATAAGATCAATCCAAAACCAATCTATCTGCCTAAAAAAAGCCAAATAAGATTGTTCTCCATTTAAATCTAATGTTATTCCCCACTCTCCTTCAAACCCCACGCAGAAAATTCTCTACTATTATATAAAAACATCAATTCAAGTCAATAACAATTTCTGGATCCAGGTTTCTTTCTGGTCAATTTACTGCCAGAGAATCACAGTCTTGGCTCTGAGTATCTTCTGCAGTCTGTGTTATTTGTACTGGTTCTGAATCTATATTTCTTGCCAATAAATCTGCTGCTTTAAAAACAAATGCCTTTTGTGGATCTAAAGTATTTAGGTTCAGTTTCATCAGAATATTTTCCATGGCCTTTATGAGTTCATCACACCGTTTGGTAAAAATTCAACTACATTCAGCATGTTGTTGAGCAGTCTCTTTTTCCCCACCAAGTGTTAGCCTCCTTTTTCTCTCTGTAATCCATTATGTTGTTGCTCAGTGGAATAGATAAGCAGAAGTTAAGCCAAACAGGAAACAAACAAAAGGAATTATTTTGATCCAAAACCATTTTTCAAATTAATAAAATACAGATTCCCTATAGTGAATACTCAGCAAAATATAGTCCAAAATAAACACTTCCACTATCCAAAGACATGTCCTGTATTTCTATACAAGAAAGCAGGAGCTGCTATAAACAACCAAATAAAGAGAAAACAGAAAAAGCAGATAAGAGTCCGGCTCGGCCCTGAAATAAATAATTATTCAGCCAGTCAATTAACATGTAAAGATAAAAAAACAAAAAGTTCAAAAAAATGAAGTTAAAAGTCCCGGTTTATGAAAATGTTTTGCCATTAAGGATGAGATGTAAAAAAAAAAAGGACAATTGACTTTCCAACTCTCCTATAAGGAGCTGAAATCTCCAACATTCACCCTTCCAGGTGGGTCCACAGCCATCCGAAAGTCAACTTGGGTCATTCCTAAGTAATCCCATTCAAATCCAGAGGGCAGGGCCATCAAAGAATGAGCTCTGGCAGCAAACACAGCAGCTTGTGGGTAAGAGAAAAAAAAAGTTCTCACCCTTCAGCAAGCCATTTTAGGACAGAGTCAGGTTTACATTCAGATTAGTTGATGAGAATCAAAAGTGGTTTACCTGTGAATTCAAAGTGACATCTTAGTTTATTAGAAACTGATTTTATATGATTCCTCATAAACTTACCCTAATTTTATTAAAGTATTCTTGAAAAAGATGACCTTTATTCCTTTACAATTTCTGTTGTTAGTACAAAAGATCCAGGGTTAATTTAGCTTCATTCAAACCTTTCTTCTTGTTAAGAGCATACCATTTAAGATGTTCTGGTTTAATGCTCATGCCTGCATGATTCTAAATTGGTTTCAGAAATTTATATTTGGACTGACACATTCCGGCAGTTTATAACATAATGCAATAAGTTGCTGGTTGAGCGTTCTTGTTGTTATTTTGGGAGAAGGGGAGTTGCAAGGTTTTTAAGGCTACCTTTGTTGAGGATTTTAGTCTGTTTAACTGATTCCATCTCTTTCTAAATGCATTAGCTCAGCAGAAACATTACTATTTCAGATAAAAGTGATGCTTACATTTCTACTTCTTCAGTGTTTTTCAGTGTTTTTTGTGGTTTTCAAGTAGAAGGGTGGGTCTTTTTAGAAACTTTAAAAAAGTTTTCTCCTTTACTCTGGGCTTTAGCTTTTATTTTTGGCAGAGCACATGTGCGAAGTGAACCAGTGGTAACACCAGTTGAAATTCACCACTGGTCCTGAAGGAACTGCTGCTAGATCTTTTTGTGGATTTGATAAAGGCCTAATTAGGATAGCAACAAGTTGTGAGGATTTCCTCAGATAGCAACAAGTTGTGAGGATTTCCTGGTTCTTTCTCTTTTCTCTCTTTGCTGGGAGGCAAAACTTCAGCCCAATCGTTTAGGGTTCTGATCACTCCCAGTTTGCTAGGACCAGTTGCCTTTTGGAAAAAAGCATCTTTGGGATAACCATGACCTGGATGATTGAGAATCTCCATAGATGCTATACACCCAACCTTTTTTTTAGTATATGTCTTCTGAGTACAGCATGTAACCTGCAGGCCACAAATACTCCCACCCAAAATTCATAGTTTAGTCTTCCACCAAGCTCCCTCCATCTCTGCCCTACCAATGGCCCTTAGAAAGAGAAATGAAATAAAAAAATTCAGCATAGCTCCCAAGTAGAATAAGATGCCTATTTCTAACATAGACCTATTTTTTATTAGCATAGCTAATTAATATTAATTTTTAAAGCCTTTAACAATCCAGATAAATAAGCAACAAGCCAAAAGTTATTCAGTTTTCTTCAGGAAAATGATTTCAAATTTGTTTTTCAAATTTAATTTTTTTAATTACAGAAAAATTATGCTGCAGATATGAACTACTCTTTAGGCAATTTTCTTGTCTCTTAAAATGTTTTTCTGTGTCTAAATGACAGATGAATATCATCAACATTATTTTATTTTATCAAGAACATTCCCAATAAATAAATGCATTTTCCTGTATTTTATGAAACTATTTGAAGGAGAGGTCATATAAATAGAACATAGAATAATAAGGTTGGAAGGGAGTTTGGCAGTGGTGGGATTCAATCTTTTTACTATTGGTTCTGTGGGCATGGCTTGGTGGATGTGGCTTGGTGAGGGTCATGTGTTTTAGTACATTTTCTTCTCTAATACATAGGGATGTAAGTTTATTCCTTGCTTCCTTTGATTGAAATTTACTCAGAAATCTAGGAGAAGCCAAGGCCAAACTGTTTTGCCTCCCTTCGCAGCAGAACTGCTCTTGAAACCATCCCTAATTTGATGTAATATAGGACTGTATTGGCTTTTCTGGCAGCTGCAGCACACTGCTGGCTCATACTTAAGTACCTGGGTTTAAGATGTCCCTCCCAAGCAAATAAGTAAGAAGCTAACCAGAATTAAGGCAACAGTTTCTTCAACTATCTTCATTATATATCATTAATTGGCAACTGGTAGACTTAATATGGAATAATATAGAATAATATGAAGCACCATTGTGAGCAGGATGTCACACATAGCCAAGCAGAAGTAACCGCAGATGTAACGGCAGGAAACTTAGATAGGTTTGCACGACACCTGTGACCTACTTAAGTTATTTAGCTTCTATAGCTGTGATGGTGAACCTATGGCACGTGTGGGGGCAGGTGGAGCCATATCTGTGGGCACACGAGCTTTGCCCTAGCTCAGCTCCAGAATGTATGTGTGCACCAGCCACCTGATTTTCAGCCCTTCTGGGTCCATTAAAGTTGGGAAATGGGCCATTTCCAGCCTCTGGAGGGCTTCAGGGGTGTGGGGAAGGCTGTTTTCACCCACCCCAGGCTCCAAGAAAGCCTCTGGAGCCTGGGGAGGCGAAAAGCAGGCCTAACGGGCCCACTGTGCGATCATGTGCCAAAAGTGGGGGGAGCATGGGAGGTCACATGTGCATGCATTGGGGGGCAGAGCACATTGAATTATGGGTGTGGGCATGTACGCGCACAAACCCTTTGCGCTCCCCCCGCTTTTGGAACGCGATGGCAAAAAGGTTAGCCATCACTGTTCTATAGTATAGCAACAAAGGGGAAGAGGGGGAAAATGAGATGAAGGGGGGGGCTGTCAGAACTGTAAACAATCATAAGATGTCAAAAGTATGTGTAAGAGTAACTGCATCAGAACCCTTCGGAGTTCAGCCATTGCTTCTTGTGTTGCTACTGTACCTTGTGCAATAAACCTTTTTTGTTTGATCCCGGAATTCTGTGGCAGTTCCTAGAATTCCTTAACAAATTATGGCAACCACGAATGGACTGACGGGAAGAGGCCATTGACCTTCCAGACAGACTGCCCTGGTCGGCAAAACCCTGTCTCGGTGCTCGAATCTCCAAGCCAGCTCCATAGCTGTCGAAGGGATAGGGGACACGCTTGCCAGCAAAGCATTCCAGTCAAGGATCCTTAAGGGACAAACAGAATTGGCCCTTTGGTCCGTGGACAGTGGAAGATGCCTGCATGCAAGTATAAGTAAAGGAGTTGTTACCTACTTCTGTTTGGAGTGGAAGAGGGGACTAATCACCCCCTAGGAGACAAGGCGTTGCCCTAAAGTCTCCAGTCAGGACTGTGTGGGTGGTTAAGCCATTGCAGTTCCTATTGATGACCGTGAGTGTCCAGCATCTTGGGTCAGTGGCAGTGGCAGTGTTTAGAACATGGGTGGTAGCAGTAGCAAAAGAAGTGCTTCACGGACACCCCTACAACGTATGTTAGATAATTTTAAAGCAGGGTCTTTGAACCCAGAACTCGTGTCAGGAGTTTATCAAATCATGACAGGTGACAGACACTGGGACCAATAACCCTATATTAATCAGTGGCAAAGTAACTTAAAATGGACGTTGTCCTACCTGAACGTCCTTTTTATGCTCACTGCGAAGACAATCCCACTCATGGGGTATGTTCTCTCGTGATTGGCTTTACTGAGTGCTTGTAATTGTTTCCTCTGCCGTCTTAGTCCCTCCCACTGCCTTCTCAGATGGTCAAGCGAAGAACCATCAACAGACTCTTAGTGGGATCCACAACTCCAAAGTAAGTCCAAATACGATGGAGTCCTGCAGAGGAAACAAAAAAAACCCACGCCCCCTACAGCAGGGGATGGCTAGCGAATGGGAGGGCCAGATTGTTTTCGCAGTGAGCATATAAAGGACATTCAGGTAGGACAATGTCCATTTTCCTGACTCGCTGCTCAGACAATCCTACTCATGGGATATGCCCAAGCTTATGGATTCTGGGAGGGACCAGCAGCCATCCCCTGAGAAGGGGGAGAAATTACAGCTTGTAAAACATGCCTCCCGCAAAGTTGTCTAAATGGTAATGACGGGCAAAGGAGGACAGTGATGACCAAGTGGCTGCACGGCAAATTTCATCTATAGAAGCTTGAGTAGCCCATGCCGTGGAAGCAGCGGCACTCCTAGTTGAATGAGGTAAAATGCCCCCTGGAACAGGACTTCCCTGCAACTCATAGGCTTTTGCTATACAGGCCTTAAGCCAGCGACCCACAGTAGCCGAAGAGACCTTTTGTCCCATGGAGGAAGGCAAAAAGGAGACAAGTAAGGCTTCCATTTTCCTGAAGGATAAAGTACGTTGAATGTAATGCCGGAGGGCCCTGCATACATCCAATATATGCCATGTCTTTTCAAGTGGGTGACGAGGATCGGGACAAAAATTCGGTAGGACAATGTCCTGAGACCTATGAAATTTAGAATTGATTTTTGGAATAAATGCAGGGTCTAGTCTAAGGACCACACGATTGAGGAAGAATATACACAGATCTGGTCAAATAGAGAGTGCTGCTATCTTGGATACTCTACGCGCTGATATTATTGCTAGTAGAAATGCGACCTTCAATGATAAGTAACGTAAAGAGACAGAACCCAATGGCTCAAAAGGTGTTTTCGTAAGAGCTTGTAAAACCAGGTGAAGGTCCCAGGTAGGGTACCGGTGTATGACAGCTGGTCGTAAATTCGCCGCCCCTTGCAGGAAAGATCTTATCTAATGATCGTGAGAGAGTAACTGATGACCTTCACCAGGCAACACTGTGGCCAATGCCACCTGCCGCCGGAGCATAGACGGAGCTAAACCTTTATCAAATCCGGACTATAAAAAACTGAGGACATCAGACACTGAAGCCAACGTAGGATCCCCCAGGTTCGTGGCACACCACAGAGCAAATATCTTCCAGGACACGTTGTAGATGCATAGGGTAGAAGACCGCCTGGCCGCTTGAATAGTCGAGATGACTTCAGGAGGAATGTTGTCCTTACTTAGAACTATCCTTTCAAGCGCCAGACGGTCAACTGGAGCCAACCTGGATCTGGGTGGTGGACAACCCCTTGGCTCAGAGATAATCTTTCGACTGGAATCCCCCATGGTGTCACTACCAAAAGGTCCCTCAGATCTGCGGATCAAGCTCTCCTTGGCCAATGAGGAGTGACAAGGAGAAGGTCCGCGTGTTCCAGAAGCAGTTTCCGGATTACTGCTGGAATAATTGGAATTGGGGGAAAGGCATATAAGAGGCCTTTTGGCCATTCGGACTGGAGGGCATCGTATCCTTCCACGCCTGCCAATGGGAATCGAGTGAAGTATTGAGGAAGATGAGCATTTTGAGCGGTTACAAATAAATCGACAGAAGGAGTGTCAAATTTTTCTATGATCTCTTGGAACAATTGAGGGCTCAGGTGCCATTCCGATGGATCCAGACAGCCCCTGCTTAGTTAGTCCACCTGGAGGTTGGACTTGCCAGAAATGTACTCTGGCTTTAGTGAGAGGAGATGTTGTTCTGCCCAAGACATTAGTCTCTCTGTCTCCATCATTAATTCCTTGGACTTTGTGCCCCCTTGCTGATTGAGATGGGCCTTCATGGCCATATTATCTGTTAAGATAAGGACATGTTTGTTCCTTACCTGAGACAGAAATTGGAGCAACACCAGCCTCACCACCCTTAGCTCCAACCAGTTGATACTGTGTTGTCGTTCCAGAGGGGACCACATGCCTTGTGCAAACATGGACTGCAGGTGTGCACCCCGCCGTATAAGCTGGCATCCATGGTAAGTGTAATCTGCTGGGGCTCGAAAAACAGAGTCCTGGATTGAAGAGCTGGAGAGAGCCATCAACAAAGAGACTCCCTCACCAGATAGGGCAATATGACTTTGGTGAAAGACTCTGACCGACCCGTTCGTTGATAGGGCAGCAAGTACCACTGCAATTGATGGGAGTGGCGGCGGGCCCATGGCACGATGTGAATGCAGGAAATGAACTTCCCCAGGAGTTGGGACAGAAAAAGCAGTGGCACAGAGGTCGACGTTAGGACTTGGTTTACAATGTTCCTGATGCTGAACTGGTGGTCCGGGGAGAGGAAGACATGGCCTTGTAAGGAATCTATAATCACCCCCAGGTGCAGGATGGTCGTAGTTGGCAAAAGTTGGCTTTTGTCCAGATTGAGGATGAAACCATGACTCTGTAGCGCCTGGATAACAGTCTGTCTGTTGCAATGCGCCTGAGGGAGAGAAGTGGACAGAAGGAGAATATCATCCAAGTAGCATACTATGTGGACGGAGCGTTCCCTCAACAAAGCTGCCAAAGCCGCCAGAATCTTTGTAAACATCCGCAGCACCGATGACAGTCCAAACGGCATGGCCTTGTACTGAAAATGCCGCTCATCGTAAGTGAAGCATCGGTGGAGGAAGCATCGGTGTCTTGGGTGTATAGGCACATGGAGATAAGCTTCCTTGCCAAAGATTTTCTTTTTCCCCATAGGCTTAGGAGAAGGATCCCTGACTGAGAAACCTCCAACTCGATCGTAGGAATGCAAGGTCACATAAAATGGAAGCTCTTTGGACTTCGAGTTTTTCATAAGTCCTGGTGAGATGGTGGATTTCCTCTCCGTAGAGGTACGATATCTGTTTTCTGAGCTCCTAACCAAGCCGGAAAGACCAAGAAGGCCTTCGGCGTACCAAATAGGCAAATAATCTTTGAAAAGAGAAATGCCACTTAAATAAGGCTGAGAGACCTGAAAGAAGGCAAACAGCCAGCCAGCATTTTCAAATGTAATTTTTTTCTTGCCACCTCAGCCAAAATGGTGGGCTAAGCAAAATGGCGGGAATGCCAACCGCCGTAGAACTGGCTACCACATCAGAGTATGCCATTGACAGGCAGGGACTCTGGAGCCACTGAAAAATTGCCCAGAGAAACTGCGAGGGTGGGGGCGGTTATACCAGCGCACCAGGAAACCAGCTCCACCACTCGTGGCCCCAGAAAGCATTAAAGAGACATCGAAGAGGAACACGCCTCACAACTGACAAATATATACAAATATCATCCCTGCGGCCCGCAGCCTAAGCCCAAAGCTGATTCTTTCGATTTCGTTGTCTCCCTCGCACAGCTCTCCAAACCAGGCAATAAACACTTAATTCCGGCTCCGTTGAAGAAGGAACACAATTTGCGCCCCATAGTTGTTAGTTAGAGCGGAGCCGCGGTGCGGCAGCTAAAACCCGAAGGCTAAGCCACCACAGCCTTCACAAGCAAAAAAACCAGCAATTAAAACAAAATTCAACTTCAAGAAGTAAAAGAAACAAATCCAATTAAGTAGTGAACAAGCACTCAGTCTGATCCAATGCACTGAGTGAAAAAGACTGACCAGAGAAGGCAGTGGGAGGGACTAAGACAGCAGAGGAAACAATTACAAGCATTCAGTGAAGCCAATCACGAAAGAACATACCCCATGAGTAGGATTGTCTGAGCAGCGAGTCAGGAAAAGAGAGACCCCCTTGGTTAATCAAGGGTCAGGCAGAGTTTGCTAGAGTCTGTTTGATGAAGTCTAAAAGAGAGGGGAGAAAGAAAACCTTAGTGCCAAAGACTTTAAGCCAGGCTGATAGGGAGGAATTTCAATGACCCCCTCCATATTCTACCTGAGTAAAAGCAGTAGCTCTCCCTGCAATAAAAACTGAACCGGTTCCTGTACCACCAGAAACAGAGAATCTGACTTAACCAAGTTAAAGAAAAAAAAAGTGAGAAGTTCACTAAAACAATTAGAAAGAATCCCAAACTGCAAATAGATCTGACTAGTCCTTAAAGGAAAAACAATTGAAAGCCCCACCATACAGTAAGATGATTCAGATATTGGGGCTGACCAAAAAAAAAAAAAGATTTATGCTGTTATGTGTGGTAGGAGAAAACTACTACTATTATTACTACTATTAACTACTACAGTGTTATAAAGATTCTGATAAATTACCATTCTTAAAAAGAACCAGAGAACTCTGAAAGAACAAGAATAGAGAAGAAAATTGTTATTGTTCTTCCCACCCGGTAGGAAGTAGGTAATAAAAAGAAAAGCCTATCTAAATGGGAAGACTCAGATAACTGAATTGATTAAAATTGATATGATTTCTGTAAAATAACAACAACAACAACAACAACAACAACAATAATAACTGTTAAGATCTGTGCATTCCCTAATTCAGCTAAAATTTAAGGCGGGAATGACTAGTGTTTATGTTTAAAGTCTTTGTGTACCTTCAAGGTAACTGCAACTGCCTGATCTCTAGAGATATGAATTTTATATTGTTAGAAAAGAATTGAAAGTATTGAGAGGAAGGAAAATATCTCACCAGTTTGGTTTGGCCAACCAGACAGGGTGAAGAACCGAATTTAACTTTTCTTCCCTCTCTATGCTTCAAGATAAACTCGAGTTTATAAGTAAAAGTTTTAAGTTCACTAAATACAATATTGATGTGTGGTTGTTTTTCTTTCTAACTTGGCCACAAACTATCTACCCCCTCCCTTTTTCTACTTTGCAATGCCTTCCTCACCCACAAAGGGGGGGGGGACTGCGTTCTCATGTCTTTAGCCCTGCACGGATGACTCTGATCTGTGAAAACAGAACTAAAGAGATTGAGGAATCAACTTTTATTCAGTTATGAAGAATTATTAAAAGTGAAAGGTGATTTACAAATAGGACACAAAATAAATATTGAAAAATCTTAAAGATAATATGACTATGTAAGCTAAACAGCAATTAGATGATTTGCAAAATGAAATGAACAAGAAAAATTAGAAGCTATGCAATTCAAAAATGACAGTTTAATTAATAATAATAATAATAATAAATCAGAATCAACTTGCATTAGAAATAGCAAGACTAAAAGATTTACCTACAGCAATTACTATCTCCAAAGAAATGATGCTTCTGGTAAATAACTTCAAGGAATTTACTCAATGCATGTGCAAGATGGCGACGCCACCCTGAATCTGCAACTGACCATGGGGTGGATTCGGGTGTTTTGGGGTCTGCTGGGGCTGCTTTTACATTTCTAGCCCAAATCCCCAGTGATGGGAACTCTCCCCCAGCCTAGGGAGGGCATATTTGCCGTCCGGAACAACATGGCTGGGGAGAATTTACAGAGACTGAGTGCCATGGGATCAAAGGCACCAACGGTGGGTCGCTCCGGCGGTTTCATGTCTGAGGGCGGCAATGGCAATGTCGACAGCCGAGCACAGCAGCTGGCCGAATTGACAGTGGGACGAGGCCAGCCTGAAGACCCTCATCTGGCCCAGGGTTACCTCGGGGAGCTGTGGAGGTTCCATGGATACAGGGGCACACTGGAGACCTGGGTGTCTGCCGGCGGTGGTGGAGGTTACCTCCAGCGAAATGGCGACCGCAGTAGAAGGCTGGTTGGAGCAGAAGAGCACTGTTGGTGGAGGGGACAAAAAAAGGCGATGTCTAACATGCCCTGCAGCCAAAGAGAGGTAACAAACCATCAATGTGATTGGGGACTTGGAGGCTGCAGCCATGGCTGATGGGGTTGCTAACCATCTGGGTATGGGAGTTACCAGAGGCGGGCCTGTGGATTGGCTGCCTTGGGCGGCATCTCTCTCCCCCCCCCTCTTTTTCAGCTTGGTTTGGACTTTTTAGACACTGCCCATGGATTGTATTATTGTGGACTTACTCCCGGTTTGCAGAAAATCCCCCGCCCGTGGATTATCATCGACCTGTCTCTATAAATTGTTATTCTATTCTGCTATTCTATTCTTATTGAGCCCATGCACCGAGATGGTCTGGACAGTCATGTGGGTGCTGAGGGAGACAGCTTTTGGGCACTGGTTACTCCTGTAAGACTGGAGGCGGACCAACAAATCCTCCAAAGTTATGACCATCTGACCATTGCCGTGAGAGGGTGATTGGGACACTTGTTAAGAATATTGTTGTTGTGATACCAAGCAGCAAAGTATAGAACACAGAGAAACATTGCTGAGAGCAATGAATAAGAGATACGTGCAAACTGGTTTATCAAAAGTTTACTTTATAGTGAAAAAAAACAATCTCATAGTCTTTTAAACAAACCAAGTCTTTGCCAGTTAAATCAATCCAGTTATACAAAAATCTTCTTACCATACAAACAGTAGTTGGTTAGAATAACAAGTTCACTCTGGTAACAAACCACGATGGTAGCAGATCTATCCACGATGATAGCACAATGGTAGCAACTCCTCACACAGGTAGCATATCATCAACTGACTACATTACAGATCCCTTCTTAAATATGTTTACAACTAATGATTATCTAATTACAGCATGACTCAGCATTACAATGATTTAGCAGTAAAACTTAAAGTCATATAATACATATCCATGTTAAAGTCACAGAACACATATATTGCCTGGACAACCTGTTAGGCTCACACCATATCCTAACATTCTCCCCTTTGGACAGGCCAATATATACCTGTTTAGATTGTCAAGCCATAGCTTTCGCAACACATCTATGTTTGTTTGTACCTTGCGCTTTGGTGAAATTATCAGCAATATTGTTTTCAGACATACAATATTCCAACATAACCATATTGCTTTGAATACTTTGACGAACATTTAGATAACGAATATCAGTATATTTAGATCTTGTTTTAACTGCTATATTTGTTGCCATTTTTATAGCAGCTTGGTTGTCCTCATATATTACAATTAGATAATCTATCTTTAAACCAACATCCATCTTTAGTTGTTTGTAATAAATCAAATCAGTACAAACTAGTGACAAACATACGAATTCTGCCTCCATAGTGGATAGACTGATATGTTTCTGTCGTATTGATTTCCATCCAATCAAACAATTATAGCTATACCCAATGTCTACTCGATGTAGACATTTTGAATCCCTGCTTCAAAAAAGCAGGAATTTAATAACACAAACTCCTGGCCACTGTCCATTCTTCTTTACTCCATAGTTAAGTAGAAGAGGACACTGAAATGGAATCAAGACAGTGCCTTGTTTTGTCCTTTCCTAAGATCCATCTTTAACACTGCTTTGTGGCAATGACACCAAGTGACTGCAGCACGTGAAAACCTGATTCTACAAACTTTCCTATTTTAATGCAATATAGCAGCATTAAATGGGTGCTCAGTTTTTAAAAATTCTAGCCCATTTCTGTCCTGATAGAGAAACATAATTCATAATCTTATTAATATTATGTAGAAATCATGTTTGCTGCAGTATTTAAAGGCACTGGGCTACAAACTGGGAGAACATGAGCTCTAGTCTCATTTTAGGCATGAGGCCAATTTGCGGCAGTTATTCTCTCCCAGCCTAGAAAGAAATCAAGGTAAACTATTTCAAAAAAAAATTGCAAGGATTTGTCCAGGAGTTGCCAGAAGCAAAAACTGATGAAGGAACACATACAGCAAAAATAATACTTGACTGATATATCTGTCCTTGTTCTTATCTGAAATTAGAAATATGGTTTTTTTTATCACACATTTTTTCTGTTACACAAGGTTTTATGAACTATCAGTGACTTTCATAATAGAATATTTTGAATGTCATGCAGATTTTTTCTTCTTTTATATTTTTATTTCCACAGTTAATATGAGCCAAACTCTGACTAACCTGGGACTATGTTCTTAGGCAATTGTTTCCATTGCTATAACTATAAAATAAAACTTTGATCTGCCCTTATGTAAGAGATATGAGCAAAGAATTTGTGGCATTCTGACTTTATTGACAATCTGATCTTGTCTTTTTGGAAGTATATCAATCAAAAAGGGCTATATATTAATATAACAGAAATATTAAAGAAAATTTAACAAACAAACAGGAAGATGAACTGTTTTTGTATAAAAATGCTAATGAATGAGAACATTCTGTTTTGATTACATGTGTGAAATTTAACATATAGAGTGCATATCATCCAGAAAAAGATATTTATTCCATGCAACCTGTTATATTTTTGCAGCCAAGACAAATGTTGCAAGAATTCAAAGTAGGTTTTGAGCAAAGCAAATATTTTCCCTTTATCCACTTAAGAGTTGAACAAAATAATCTTGGTTCCTAATTTTCATAGAAATACGCAGTCAAGGCTTACACTGTGAATAATTACCAGCATACAGAATATAAATTCTTAAATGACACTTCTTTCCCCATAGCAAAAATTCCATGCAAAATCTGAACTGAATATCTATCAGTCTTCTGGTATGATAAACTGTAGCATTCCATTTAATTTTTCATCTGGAATTTCTACAAATGCTACAAAAATGGTAAATTTCATCTGAGTTATATCATTATATCAAAGTATATCAAAGAAAATATCAAGGAAGACAATAGATAATTAAAATTCACTTTAAATATATTTAAGGAAATTGAAGTTTACATGGCATGATATTTGACCAACTCATAGCACAATGTCTTGCGGTATCATTTTCTTTCTATCATGTCTGACTTTAACCTTATTGCCAACCTTAGAAAATTAGGTACTGAAGTTATATTTTTATTCTGACACTGTCCATGAGCAGGCTGAAATTGCATAATATTTTTAAGCTTTCTCATCATTTTTTGGGGGTAAGGAAGGAAGGTGACTGTTAACAATTAAAAATAGAGATCAGTATAGTTCTCCGCTGAATTAAAGACTAGTAGATATTGGTATAATATCAGTAAAGAAGTATCAAATTCCTTTAGGTTTATGTTGCTGAAATATTAATTCTATAAAATGGAAAGAAAAACTGGATTAACATTTATATTTCTATCACATGTATTTTTGTTTCTTTCTTTTCTAGTCTCAGTTCTGCTGGCCATAAGTATAAGAATGTTCAGGTAGATTCTAATTCCCAATTGGAGCAGAATGAGCAATTTATGCCTAAATCCAGTGTTACTCAAGGGAGGTAGAAGTAGGGATGGTGGAGAAAATGGAGAATTTATTTTTGTTCTTTTTCTAAGTTTCTGTAGCCTTCTTTCTCCAACTTTCAACCTAGATGCCACTTCTGCTATTACTATATCCAGATCTTCTTCCAATAATTAATAGTTCTAAAAGGAGGATATCGTATGAAGAACACACAAAAAAACTTTTTGCTGAACATTCTGACTTAGTTTCATTCTCACTGACTCAAGGTTGACTCAATCTTCCATCACTCTGAGGCTGGTAAAATTAGGACCCAGATTGTTGGGTACAATATGCTGACTCTGTAAACTGCTTAACGAGGCCTGTAAACCACTGTGAAGCAGTATATACAGTAAGGCAAGAAATGGGTTTAAATTGCAAGTGCATTTCAATTGGACATCAGAAGAAATTTTCTAATGGCAAAAGCTGTTCAAGAATGGAATAGACTGCTTCAGGAAATGATGGACTCACCATCACAGGAGATATTTAAGCTGAAGCTGTCGGCTGGGATAATGTAGTAGTGGAATCCTGAACTGGGGTGTGTGTGTGTATGTGTGTGTGTGTGTGTGAATTAAATGTTTATTAGCCTTTTCATTTCATGAAGCATCTGTCAAAATGCCTCAGAACATATGATATTTAATCTTATATTGAAACTATTGACATACTGAAACCATATACATTTACAAGCAAAGACATTCCAAAGATAATAGTGGCTAGAATTTAAATAATAATTGATATATGTCGATGATATATTTTATTAATAATTATCAATATTCTATTCCAAATGGCTGCTGTACAACAATCTACATACTCAGGTAGTTGGAGTAACTTCATATGTTTCCTAGACATTTTAACGTATCTATAGAAATCTGTAAGCATTGAGACATCATTTGATATCTGGACTTTTATAGATAATTTTGAATAATTATCTCCTCCTCTGTGTTTATGATAAATATAAATATTTCAAACACAATCCTAAATTAAGGTTGAGGTGGCATGCAAATAAAATATAAAATAATATAATAAATTGATAATATTGTTTTAAAGGGATTGATAAAAATCCTAATGAGTTTTTAAGAAAAGATTATTTGTGAAAATGAATATTACTTCAAGACTGATGTATTTCTTATAGGAATATCCATGATAATACTGTGACTGTTTTTCAAATAGATTAATAAGTGGTCTAAAACGTTCTGTGGGAAAAACTGATTTCCTTTATTTAAATTACAATGGTCATATGATTATAGAGATTTTAAGTTTTCTTATTTTCTTTTTAATCATTGGCCACATATCTTTACTTTTGTTTCCCCATGGAATCCAAATGGTACAGTCCAAAATATTATGGACATAATAAGAATGTTATTATGTGAAACCTCTGAAATCACTGTATATTCAGTCAAGATTCTACTATACTTCCAACATAAATGGTCGCAAGGCCCTTGAGGAGCACCCGGAGGCTCCAACTGGTCCAGAATGCGGCCGCGCGGGAGGTGATGGGCACTCCCATGTGACTCCTCTCCTGCGCGAGCTGCACTGGCTCCCAGTGTTTTTCTGGGTGTGTTTCAAGGTTTTGGTTACTATCTTCAAAGTGTTCCATGGCTTAGGACCAGGGTATCTTTGGGACCGCCTTCTGCCACCAATAGCCTCTCACCGTCCAGTCCGTTCCCACAGAGAGGGTGCCTCCTCAGGGTGCCGTCAGCCAAACAGTGTTGACTGGCGGCCCCCAGGGAGAGAGCCTTCTCTGTTGGGGCACCTGCCATCTGGAATGAGCTCCCCCCTGAGATAAGGAGGATACAGGACCTACGTACCTTCCACCGTGCCCTAAAAACATTCCTATTTCATCAGGCTGGTCTGGCTTAAACCTCCCTTTATAAATGGGTTTTAAGATGGGTTTTTTAATTGTTTTATATAATTGGATTTTAAATTGTTTCAGCCTAATTATTTAATTTATTTTAAATATTTTTAACTTTTGTATGTCATTGTATTTTATTTGGCTGTTCACCGCCCTGAGTCCCTTCTGGGAGTAGGGTGGTATACAAATTCGATTAAATAAATAAAATAAATAAATAAAATATTTGGAAAATCTTGAAATGGAAGTATAATTTTTGATTTTTAGTCATATGATAAATGTTGGGATAATCTCCTTCAGAAAACTGCATACAGATCTTTTACAACTCTTTTTAAAAATCTATTTAAGTTTATTGGCTAATGGATATTAGTAATTTAGATCAGCTAATTTTAATTGCTCAAATTACTACAAAAGGAATTGTTGTTTTCTAAAATTGCAAAATAGCCAAAAATTCAATTAAATATCTGTGGGTTTCACAATTAATCCAATTACTGAGTTTGTGTTGGCTCGATTCTAAATCTGTAGCGTTTTTTTAATAGACTTTTTTTAATAGTCCATAAAAAAGAATGGTGATGGTGCATATTAATTATTTGCAAGAACTTGAACTGAAAACTT
The DNA here is from genome assembly GCA_038048745.1 of Coluber constrictor foxii. NCBI lineage: Eukaryota > Metazoa > Chordata > Lepidosauria > Squamata > Colubridae > Coluber > Coluber constrictor. The sequence continues at coordinate 89,977,561 of CM075961.1, forward strand.
AGAAAGCTGCATATTAACGATTCAATGAAAATTAAAAATATTAAATACATTTCTTACAATATTAAATTGAGATATATTCAACTAAAAAAGCTCATGCTTAGTGGATATACAGTATAATGTTTAAAAAGTTAACTTCGTTATGTTGAGAGTCTAAAATGATAAAATCGGATCAGATTTTCTTTTTCCACGGTCCTTCTTTCAAAAGCATAGTGGAAAGCATAGTGAAGCATATGAAAAGATAATTATTTATGCATACTTTGGTGATGCATACATTTTCTAAGTCTTTTCATTTCTTTATAATTAAACAGGACTAGAGTTGCTGGGGGTAGGGAATACAGCTAGATTATGATAAAATATAAATTCTAATTTCACCACTTGCTATGTATCATGCACTGAAATTAAAACCGATTATTTCATTGTCAAATAGATGCAGAGTTAAATATAACAGTGCTGCTTTTTAGACAAAATTAGTTCTCATGGCAGCTTTCTAGAAGAATCCATAATCTGTTTACAAATGTTGATCGTATACATGGACACTCCTGATAAATAACCAACTTCATCCTGGATTTGTAAGACTACAATAAAAGAACAAGAAAGAAATTAACGTTCCTGAAAGATGCCTTCGGAAGAGACATGATTCAAGGTACAGTTTAATAGGCAAATGCTATGTAGTACATTTCAACCAAATGAAGCAACATATTGGAAACATTCTTTTTTTAAACAGGCTTTGAAATGATTATTACAAAATATATAAAGCTAGTAGGTATTATTATCCACAAAAGACTAAATTTAAATTGAATTTTCTGTCAGATAATTTATAATAATCACTTAAATGCTTCTAAATTTCAGCTAATAGTAAATATTTGCTCACCCACTTTTCTTACTATATGTCTAGATTGTTTGATTAATCTTATATGAAAACATTTTAGTTTTATTCTAGATTCCAGATAGAGTAGTTTATTAAATATAAGCAACAATCACTCAACAGTTTGTAACTAAAAAAGAAATCTGGCTATTGCAGAAGGAATCAAATTAGTTCATTTTTTTCAGCCCTTTATATAAGCCTTGGTGGCGCAGCAGCTTAAAGTGGTGTTAAAGTGACACCAGCTTCCTGCAATTACTGCAAATTCGAATCTCACCAGGCTCAAGGATGACTCAGTCTTCCATCCTTTCAAGGTAGGTAAAATGAGAACCCAGATTGTGGGGACAATAAGCTGACTTTGTATAAAAAAGAACACCGCTGGGGGGGGGGGGCAAAAGCCCTACTAATCAGGTATATACAAAAGTATGAAGGCTATTGCTTAACACATTGTAAGCCACCCTGAGTGTCCGGAGAAGGGCGGCATATAAATTCATTTTTAAAAAAAAACCAATGTAGGTTTAATATTTGGGGGAAAGACCAAAGCACAATCATCCTGACCATTCCCTTTTCAATAGAAATTGTAGGGATATTTTCTGCTAGCTTTAAATATATGTGTGTTGTGAAGTTATTTTCATTAGTGGATATTGAAATGGTATTTACCAATTCATGTTTAATGAATGTCACCTGGGATTTTGTTCTCAAGATATTTCCCTTTTCTAATATTGCTATAAAGGTAAAAATAAAGCTTTCTCCTTCCAGTCATTTCTGACTCTAGGGGGCGGTACTCATCTCCTTTTCTTGGCCGAGGGAGCCAGTGTTGTCTGAAGATATTTCTGTGGGCATGATTATAAACTGAGGCACATGGAATGATGTAACCTTCCCACTGAAATTGTGCCTATTTTTCTACTCACATTTGCATGCTTAGCAAATGTGAGTAGCAAAATTGCTAGGTTGGCAGGAACTGGGGTGAGTAACCAGAGCTCATCATCCCATCGTGCAGCACTCAGGTCTTGAACCCAGGCTATCAGTTTTCCAGCTGACAAGCTCAGCATCTTTACCACTAAACCACCCTTAGTATTGATATATGAAAATACAATTCAGAAAATCACAATCAGAATTCAAATTATTTTTCACTCACAAAATATGTTTGAAAAATATAAAATTGTAAAATGTCATGAAAGAAGTCAGTCACTTCTATAATTTTAACTAACTTTTTATAACCTAGGAATATTCAAAAAGGGATACTGAAAATAATTCTTAGAAGGGAATCTGTTTTGGATCAGGATTCTGAATTCATAAACAAGGTTGTAAAATTATTTTCTGTCACCATTGTGATATATCAGAGCTTACAATATGAAACATATAATGCAAAAGCAGCAGAAGAAAATACAGTTGGCTCTTTAATTATATCCCCTCTGGAGTGCGTGCTGAAGAGAGGGAGAGGGAGGGAGAGAGAAAAAGAATTGAAACAGATTCATCAATGAAACCGCCGCATTGAACCTTCAGTCTAGGATGGGAGGGGTGCAGAAAATTCCCCCGTCAATGCAATCAATGCTTCTGCCCTCTGCAATGATCCCCCATTATATGCTTCATCCTCAGCACCATAGACAGCGAGGAGGGGGAAGACCGAGAAAGACAGAGACAGAAACAGACAGACAGAGACAGCGCTAGCGAGAAGCCAGTGTTAAAAGCGTCAGCACAGCTGTTCCAACACAGAGAGGCAAAGAAGGGGAAAAGTTGAAGTGTGAGGAGCAACACCAGGCTCTCATCTCCCTCCCTATTTTCCAAGCTGGCACAGTGTTTAGAGAGGGCGCTCATCATGCAGTGTTTAGCAGCAGGGGCTTATTGAACTGCCAAATCGCAGCAACGAAAGGTACTCTGAAGAATCTGTTTCCAAATCCAAGGAAGGCTGGATCTGGACATCTGGCATCTGAGCAATTAGTCTCTCTCTATTTGTTTGTTTGTCTGTCTCTCTTTTCCTCTCCCTCTTTTTACCAAATCCCTCTGAAGCTGGTCTTCTCCTTTCCAGTTTTTCCAGGAGAACACTGGCAGTGTTACAGTTGGGGCTCTGGTGTCCAATCCCATTTTAAAATTTTCTTTGCCCTTCCTTTTCTTGCGAGATTGTGTGGCTCTCTGGCATTACCCTGATGTGACTTCCTGACCCCCTCTCGCTTTGGAATCATGGGCATCTTTTGGCCTTCTGTTGGATTCCATGTCTTCACAGTATTGTACATCCAGCAAGGACTTTCTTCTCAAGGTAAGAGCTACCATTTGTCAAGACTGAAATAGAGGGGATCTGGCAGAGAGAAAAAGAATGGGGGGGGGGCTATTGATGTAAGCGCTCCTTGTATTTCCTTGTTTATATCTTATTTTAAAAACCCATTATAAAGGGGGGGGATATGTTCACCAGAAGTGAGTACAATATAAATATGTGCATTCAGTTTCCAGACACAAGTGTAGCACAGAAACCTTATATATGTATTGTAAATGAAAATGTCTTTTTCATTTAAAAAGAGATGGTTGGTTTGTTTTCTAAACAAAGAGGTTATACACTATATGTAATTTTCCAAACCTTCTGTTCAGAATTCAGGATCCTGGAGCATCTGGAAAAGTGAATTTGTTTTTCTGCTTATAGTATAAAACATCAATCTCTCCTCCCTCCCCTCCCTCTCTTCTGTTTTCCCCTATAATCCTATGTTCATATTCTCAAACCTTGGTTTCTGTCTGTATTTCTACAAAGATAACTCCGTTTTCTGGCCCAAACCACTCTGACAAAGGCACCATCTGCATTCCAAGTAGCCCCTGCTCTGCAGAGCCCACCCAGTTGTTTGAGACTTAAAGGCTGCAGCGTAGATTTCAGCACCATGGAGAGAATTCCTATCAGGGTACTCCTCCAAATACTGTACAGACAATCGGAAATGCCGTTAGCAATTTTTGGCTTGTTTATTTGTTACACTTTAGACAAAGATGGGGCAGGAGTGAGGCAATAGTACCCAGCAGGAATATGATTAATTTTTTTTTACAACCAACGAGTTTCTATGCTAGTGAATGATTGGGAAGGAGACTTTCTTTTCAAGGGGGAGAGGAAGAGGGAGAAGAAGGGAGGGAGGGAGATGGAGGGAGAGAGAGATATCCCTGAGAAAGATACCTGTGGCTGTTTGCAATTTAACTATTTTAAAAAGTGAAGAGCAATCAAGAATTTTCTCCAATGACACAGCAATGAGCAATGAATATAATCTAGCACATATGTGTAAATTATTATGGAAGACTGTTCAACATGTCCACTGTGAATCTGTAATATCACAGAACTGAAGTGGTCAAACTGGTGCTTACTGTCTGAAAACTGAAAGCAAGATGTGTGGTGGCTTAATTGAACAGATTACTTTCCCAATATTCCTGTGGGAATATAAAGGGCCTATGCCGATTTTTCTCTGAAATATGTATTAAGAAACATATTCTTTATTTTCTGTTTTTCAAAGAGATAGCCATACTGGAGTACTGAACTAATGAACTAATGAAGCAAAGTATTTCGAGTGTTTGGATCTTCTGAACTAAATTATTATCTACTTTTTATTTAGTGTGGTATTTCAAACAAAATTGAGAATGACGTTAAGTAGAATCTAACCCCAGGAATTTTTATAACAAATAAATGCCTTAACACACTTTTTAAATCTTGTTTTTAAAAATAGAAAATAAAGAATCATACTATTCCAATAATTACTTAATACCTAATAGGTAAATATATGAAAAAGAAACATTTGGATTGTTTGATACATTTCACTAATCCCTAAGGAAAAATATTGAAATACAGCCTTCCATACAATATTTGTGCTTCATTATATATGATTATGCAAATATTTCTATAGTTAGTTTTTCTATTCGCCCATGGATAGCAGTGGTTCTTAGACAAATATAGAAGAAGAAAAATAAGAATGATCATTAATACTTCAAAGGAGGGCATGGAATAAAAAAAAACATTAACATTAGTACAAGAAGAAGAAAGAAAATTAGGAAAGACAGTCCTGCAATCCTAAATGTACTTAGCTGGGTTTAAGTCCTATTTAATCAACTAATCAGATACATGCACAATCTTCTGCATGATCACTTATAAATATGATCTGGTGAATGCAGTGCAATTTATTCCCATGTGCATCTGTAAAAGACCATATTCCAAAACAGGGAAATCATGGAAATGACTAGAAAGGGGAAGTAAAGACAGAAAAAGAGAGAAAGAATCCTAATGAGACCTGCTTTTCTTTTCCAGCCAAATTTACTGAATTCCCTCAGAATGTCACAGCCACTGAGGGGCAGAATGTGGAGATGTCTTGTGCATTCCAGAGTGGCTCAGCCTCAGTGTACCTGGAAATCCAATGGTGGTTTCTGAGGGCAACTGAGGACCAAGAAGCTGGAGCTGAGGTGATGGATGCTCAGGTACCAGCTCACAACCTAAGCATTCCCTAAGCAGCTAATAAGTAGAGATTCAGGGAACGGACTTGGTTTTTTCCAGAAATGTAATATACTCACTTACTAGGAGAAGTTAAAAAAAATCTCTGAGCAAGAGATAACCCCAAGGAATAGAACCCTGACTTTTTATTTCATTGCTAACAGGATTTGAAAAGCCTGTTATTTCTAAACATGAGTAAAAGATGTAGACTCTTAAAGGAGTTAAATTTGACCAATGCAAAGCATATAATTTTAGAAAGAACTTAATAGATTCCATGTCAGTTTTATTCCTTATGTTGAGACAGAGTGGAAAATACATGTTTGCATCTTTCAGATTCTGTATGCTCATCTCTGCAATGTCTTTGTTATGTCCAGGCAGTTTCAGAATTCATTAATATCATCAAAGTAAGAGGTATCTAATCAAATTATCTCGCCAACCAGAGGTAGTGGGCTCAGTCACAACTGAGCCCAAAATTTCAGTTGCTAAGTGAGACATTTTTAAAGTGAATTTTGCCCCCATTTTATAACCTTTATTGCCACAGTTGTAATGTGAATCACTGATAAATTAGTAACTTGGTTATTAAGTGAATCCGACTTGCCCATTGACTCTGCTTGTCATAAGGTTGCAAAACGAAATCCCATGACCTTGGGACACAGCAATGCTGTGAACCAGTTGCCAAGCATCTGAATTTTCATCAGGTGATCATGGAGATGTTACAAATGTAACTGAAAAATGGTCATAAGTCAACTTTTTTTCAGTGTCATTGTAACTTTGAACGGTCACTAAATGGACTGTTATAAGTTGAGGACTACCTGTATAGCAATGAGGCATGGCTTTCGCTATCAGTAGTGAGTTGAACATGGTTGTCTTCCTCAAAAAAAAAACCTCTTGATTTTTAGATAAATTATATTAATACTTCAAAAGAGGACATACTTGTAGAACAAATCAAATCAAATCAAATCAAACAGAAGCTTCTTGGATAAGAAGCGAAACATCTTAAAGGAAAAACTAAGAAAGTCCAGTTGCCTTTTGATAAAGCACCTTTGGGACAACCACGATCTGGATGACTGAGAATCTCCATAGACATTTAACTATTCATTACAATCCTCTTAAATTAAAATTTTAGTCTAGAATTAATGATGGTCAATGGCATTTAAGCATGTTCTAAATGATTCCATAAAATTCATTTTATATACAGGATATTATCTGGACTTTTAAAATATTCCTGTGGATTCCAGATTAGATCCAGAGTATATTGGATCCTGTCAAGCTATTTCCAGACAAATCTGTTCAGCCTCAGGATTCAAGATTTTTTAAAAAAATCGTAATGGTGGGGAATGGATTAAGGTTAGAGATCTGTTTCATATTATGGTAAACTAAAATATACTCTACATTGAATACTTATTATTACTTATTATCGATCAGCAACGTGCAGAATCAGTTCTGTATCTCACATGCTCACTGATAAATTCACAACAATACAATAAACTTATTTTCTCCTTCTCTTTGAATTGTTCATTAAAGTAATTCCAGTGGAGTAAATATGTCAACTCACAGCATATGCCTGTTAATTATAGGCAATACTTAGCTCCAGCTAGATCATTCTTTGGATCTATCTCCCCAGGGACAAATTTTTGCCATGTATTTCAGAGTTTTTGTTTTGCTTTGTTTTGTTTATTGCCTAATCTGCAGGTCTAGTTTAAAAATATTGATAAACTAGATTGGTCACAATAATAGCCCTGGAAAGAAAAAATGTAAGAACCTTCATGAGGATATTAATTAAGCTACTGCAGGATGAAGGCCTCTTCACTGAAGTTTATGGACCATGATCTCTTATGGTGGACCAGTGTGGCTTAATTAACCAGTGTAGTTATTTAAGAGAATATGGACATGAATGAGTTCTGCTAGTCCCTGGGATGAGGTAAGGACATTCTTTGAAGCAACATTCTTTTATTCAAGTGAGTTGATACTTTAATGTCCATAGTAGTCAACCAGATGGCTCTGGGATGCTCACAAGCAGTAGGTGTGGTGTGAAAGACACTTTCCTGTTATTGCCAATTACCATCAGATATTTAATAGTAGATTACCTCTACTTTGCTGTAACTACTAGAGTTACAGCAAAGTAACCCCCTAACTATAAAATGGCAAACAGATTCATAACAATGCTTAGAATAAGGGACATTATCACATTTTGCAACAAGTAGGCAAAGCAGGTGTAGGAAATAAGTGAAACATATATATGTTATATTGAACCAAAGCAGATTCTCACTATGATTTCATATGGATACAGTGCAGTCACTTTGTGTACCATATGTCTAGTTATATAAGCAATGACTCAATGTCAAATAAGGTACAGATTAGCAGCATTTTAGCATACTTGAAAGCCTGTAATTGTTAGATGTTCTTGCTTTACAGTCCTATATATTGCAATTTGGAGTGATTTGAAATGAGAAGTGATGGAATTTATTTTTTACATAAGAAACTTTTTATCTTCTATATGTAAAACAGTTATTCATTCCCCAACAGGTGGAGCTATCACCAGAGAGAGACTTGGATAATGATGGAACAAAGATAAGTGTAAGTCTATGACAAAATATAGAGTATTATTTCCTTTTAAAGGACTTTCTACTTGCTTTATTCTCTTTAATTAATAACCATACCAAAATCCCATCAGTCTTGGACTAATTAATGCCTTTCCATGTCTTTGGAATAAAAATCACAGAAGCCATAGATAAATTGCATTTTCCTGAAAGAGACAACATGTCTCATAACTATTTTCTTCAGGAATTAATTTACTGCCAATATATCTGTGTTGATATATTGGCAGTAAAGTTGTCACAGATATCCTCCTAAAGGGAAATTTTGAAGGTGCCTTCATAGCTGAAGCATCTTCTAAAGAAATGCCAAGGAATACACCAGCGCAGTTTCCATAAGAAAGTGATCCCAATATCTCAAGGAATTCTGTGTATTTCTCAATCTGCAGGTAATACTGATACAGTTTCTTAGTCAATCTATCTTGAGCATGCTTTTTATCAGCACTGAAGATTTTCCTTCCTAGGTTTTGTGGCAGGTGCACATAATTGAAATAAATTATTTCTGCTGTATGTCATGCCAGTAACAGAGCTATCTTCAGACCCTGTTTTTGAGGTCTTCTCCATTTTAATTTAATTCTTTTTGATAAGAAGGAATTCATTCTGTGAGCATTCATATGAAATGTATTTGGGAGACTACGTAAATGCTACAAAACTACCCAAGTGATAACAAAATAATGTTTTAGAGTCATTTCAGAGTTGGGCAGTCTCTAAATCTCGTAAGTAAAGGAAGTAAAGGAAGTAAATAAGTCAATAAGTAAAGGAAGTATATAAATGTTTATTAATATCATGGACAAGATTCTTAGAATAGGGTTTTTAAGTCAAGCCAAAACAATTTTAGTAATGTGTTAATATTTCTCAAGAAGTTCATATATTTTTGTTGGGAAACATAGCCTGCAAAAAATTGCAATAAACAGATAAGATTGCTATAGTAGAGGAAATGTTCATTTCGGGGGACATAGAGAAGGATCAGGTATCACTGTGGTGAAGGGCAGGGGATGCTGCGGGGGCCAGAGTGCAGGCTGTTACAGAGGAAGATGCTTAATATTATAGTATTTTCCTGAACTCATCCCCAGTCACCTGGACAGCATATCTTGAGGTCCAGCTGCTGCTGCTGAATGTCAGGTTGGTCAATACTAAAGCTCCTCTTGTTCAATATCTTACTGAAGAGGAGCAAGCCAATCTTGCATGTATTACTGAGACCTGGCTAACTCCAGAAGGGGGTTGCCCTCTCAGAGATGTGTTTAGCCAGGTTTCAGCTTTGCTTCAAGGCAAGGGAGATGGAGTGGCAATAGTTATCAGAAAGTCTTTTCAGGGGCATTATTCCACAAATCTCTGGTTGTGAGACTCTGCTCCTGAAGATGGGCTCACGGGATCAGATGGGATTGTTGCCAGTATACCTCCCTACTGTGTCACAAATTCCTTGCCTGAGATGCTGGAGGCTGTCTTTGGCCTGTTGGTGGAGTTCCCCTGACTTATGGTTCTGGGAGACTTCAATTTGCATTGAAACAGTCCAGGACTTCATGGAGGCCATGAGCCTATCTCAGATTAAAACTGGCCAGACTTAAACTTTTTGTTGAAACAATGGCAATATGGCCTGGTGGGGAGTGTAAGATTATCCTCTTTGTTATGATCAGATCACACCCTGCTCTCCTTGAGGTTCTAGTATCCTGCTCCCCCACCCCCTTTGCAGGGAGTCTGGGCCTATTCAGATGGACCATCCCTGGTGACTGACAGACCCTGACTGGTTCCAGAGGGAACTAGGGGATACCCTGGAGCTGTTGCTGCACGTTCCTGTTGAAGCTGTGTTGGCAGACTGGAATTTAAGGGTAGCCACAGCTTTCTAAAGGATTGTGCCAATGCAGTCTCTCTTGACTCATTGCTTCTGACCTTCCCCATGGTTTACATATTCTGAAAAGAGCAGAGAGATATCTAGAGTGCTGCTGGAGGAGGACAAGGGATGATACTGACTGGACATAACTTAGAGCAACTATTAAGGGCTACTTCATGGTAGTAAGAGCAGTATTTTTCTGTTCTTGTTGCATCCTCAGAGTGCTGCCCTGTTTCTGGTCACCTGTTCCCTCCTAGGTCAGGGGGAATTGGGTGATCTTTTGCAGGGCTGGACCGAGGAGTTTGTACAGCACCTAATGAACAAAGTTGCTCAGATCCATTCCCATTGGACCCATGCATGGAGATAGTCCATGTCTTGCCTGTTATCTGGGAACAGTTTCATCCAATTGGCCCCGATGAAGTGGACAGGGCTCTTGATGCTGTCACTGCCACCATCTGTTAGTTAGATCCAGAGGTGGTATTCAGCAGTTCTGACCAGTTCTGGAGAACCAATAGCGGAAATTTAGAGTAGTTTGGAGAACCTTTAAATACCACCTCTGACTGGCCCCGTCCCCATCTATTCTCTGCCTCCCGAGTCCCAGCTGATGAGGAGAAAATGGGGATTTTTCAGTAACCTTCCCCTGGAGTGGGGTGGGAATGAAGATTATACAGTATCTTTCCCCTGCCATGCCCACCAAGGCACGCCCACCAAGCCACGTCATGCCACACCATGCCCACAGAACTGGTAGTAAAACATTTTGAATCCCACCACTGGTTAGATATCTAACTAACTGTCCTAGATAGTGAAAGGCTCCAGAATGGTGACTAGCAGGTGGGTCCAGGCCAGTGGTGGGTTTCTACCGGTTCACCCCAATTTGGGCGAACTGGTAGTAGCAGCGGTGGGAGGCTCCAGCCACCCACTTGGATGTCAACACGGATGCTCTGTGCCTGCGCAGGAGCACCATACGCACTCTCACAGTTCCAAACTGGTAATGAAGGTAAGTGGAACGCATTACTGGTCCAGGCAGTAATTAATATATCACTAGAAGAGGGGACATTTCTGCATGCTTTTAAGCAAGACTTGGTTTGCTTTCTCCATAAAAAAACAGCACTGGATCCCACCTGACTGGACAATTTTCATCGAGTTTCCAACCTCCAATTCTTAGGGAAGGGTGTGGAAAGGATGGTGGCTTGACAGCTGCAAAAGATTCTAGATAAAACAGATTATCTAGACCCTTTTCAGACAGGAGTCAGGCCTGATTATGGGATGGAAATGGCACTGGTCGTGCTTGTCAATGATCTCTGGAGAGAGCGAGATGGGGGTAAGGCAACCATCCTTCCTCTCCTTGATTCTTAGTGGCTTAGTGGCTTTCAATACCATCAACCACAATCAACCATTCTTTTGGGCTGGCTACAGGGGATGGGGATGGGGGCACAGTTTGTGCTTGTTTGGGTTCTTTCTCTGTGGCATAGGAGGGGAATGAGAGGTTACCAGCCCTTGGCTGCTATTTTGTTGTGTTCCACAGGGCTCGATACTATCTCCACTCCATTTCAATATCTATATGAAACTACAGGGTGAGATCCTCCATCACCATGGGTTAAAGTATATTTTGTATGATGATGACACCCAATTCTATATTTCTACTGTAGGTGACCCAAGTGATGCTGTGAACATCCTTTTGCAGTGCCTGGATGCTATGGGGGCCTGGATGGGGGACAACAGGCTGAATTTGTTAATAATGTTGCATAGAATTTTGTATAAACATCTTCTCTACTCACATCATACGAATTGATAGGAAAATTGAATTATATATATATACATAATTAAAGACATTAGATATAGGCATATTTTTTGAGAAATGTTTCATGAAACTTAATCTACGAAATCTAAACCTTAGACATTCAGACATATAATCAATGTCATAACATTCCTGTATCTTAGGCACTTTAAATTACTCAGTTAATGTAAATGTAAGGCTGAGATAGTTGGAAAGTTACTAAGAGACAATTGCTTCCAAGCATGTTGTGCCTACACTGGCGTGAGCTCATCACTCCTTTTTGACATGAAAAGCCTATGAAAAGCACATATTTAAAACTGAATAATAAATAGGTGATTGAAAAGTCAGCCAGTTGTTGAAGAGCTGACTTCAACAAACAAAAACATAGTACTCAATGAAACTACATCTGCATGAAGGAAAGCATATAATGGGATACTTCAAGATTGTGTCTTGGGCCCAGTGTTTTTCAACATCTTCATAAATACTATAATTAGATGAAGGGATAGAAGGAGAGCTCATCAAATTTTCAGAGATACCAAACTGAGGTGAAGTGCAAGCACCTTGAAATATTCTCTCAGGTTTCAGAAGGATCTTGACAGACTTGAATATTGGATCCTATCAAACAAAATACAGTTCAGCGATGAGAAAAGTAAGGTCCTACACTTAGGCAGGAAAAACAAATGCACAAGTATAGAATATAGAGTATAGAATCTAGCTCATTAGTAGTAACTGTGAGAGGGATCTAGGTATCCTAGTGGACCACCACTTAAATAGAAGCCAGCAATGTGCAGCAACTGCCAAAAAACCCAATACTGTCCTAGATGCATCAACAGAGGCATAGCATCAAAATCATGAGAAATGGTAGTATGCTTTATACTTTAATGAACTTCTACCCATTGCTTTTCATCCTGCCCTCAGGTACTTTGGCAAATAAGTCTATCCCATCTTCTCTGTCAAATACCAGCTATCATGTCACCCCAACACTTCTTTTTGTTAGGCTAAACATACCTAGCTGTTCATCATATAGTTTAGCCTCGGCAGGGTGGGTGTTCTACTTACCTTTACTACAGGTTCGCATCGTGCCTGCATGCGCAGATCTCCTATGATGATGTCCAGGTCAGTGGGCGGAGCCTCCTGCCAAGAGGCCCAAGAGAAAGTGTCTGGTCCAGGCCCAAAGCCTGGAAACTTCTTTTGTGTTCATTCTCCCAAGAAGCTTGGTCAATCTAAGTGAAGGAAAACGAAGATGGGCAGACTGACAGTGGCTTGCTGATGTTGGTGGGAAAGTCAGTCCCATATTCTAGAGCTGTAGTAGTCACAGGACTGGCCCTTTGGTCATCCCAGAGCAGCTCCTCTACCAGGGTGAACCGGCCTGCAGGTTGGAGTTGAGGTTGGAGACCGGACGATAATTTGCTAATATAGCTGGGTCCAGGGAAGGCTTCTTGAGGAGGGGCCTCACCACTGCCTCCTTCAAGGTGGTAGGGAAGACATCCTCACTCAGAGAAGCATTTATAATCCCCTGAAGCCTGCCTCGTGTAACCTCCTGGGAGGCCAGCACCAATCAGGAGGGACACGGGTCCAATAAACATGTGGCAGCGTTAAGCCTACCCAAAATCCTGTCCATGTCCTCGGGAGCCACAGGGTCAAACTCCTCCTAGATAACACTCTCAAGACTCACCTCTGTCATCCCACCTGAACCTACCCAATCGGAGCCCAGGCCTTCCCGAATCTGAGCGATTTTATCATGCAGGTGTTATACAAAGTCCTCAGCCCTACCTTGCAAGGGATCCTCCCGCACTTCCACATGAAGTAGGAAGCAGGTCACTCTAAACAGGGTGGCTGGGCAATTCTCTGCAGATGCAATAAGAGCAGAAAAATAATTAGATTTTGCCACTCTTATCGCCACTAGTTAGGTCTTGATATAAAACCTCACCTGTGTTCAGTCAGAGTCGGAGTTGCTGGCCCTCTCTCATCTCTTCATCTCTCTCAGCTCCTAAGAGAACCAGGGAACTAATTGAGATCAACACCGGGTCAGAGGCCGCAAAGGCACGATGCAGTCCAAAGCCCCAGCAGCCGCCCTCTCCCAGACAGCCATTAGCTCTTCGGCCAAGCCATGAGCCAGAGCCTTTGGGAATGGCCAAATTCCGTCAGGAACCTTTCCGGGTCCATCAGGTGCCTGGGACAGAACCACCTGGTCGGTTCGGTCTCCCTGCAGCGAAGTAAAGCGGCTCAAAAGTCTTAACTGAAGGAGTGAATGATCTGTCCATGACAAGGGCTTGATGACTAAGTCCCCTAATTCTAGGAGTCAGTGATTCATTCAACCATTGACCAGAGACAAAAATTAAGTCCAGAGTATGTCCCCCTTGTGAGTGGGGCATTGAACTAATTGGGTCAAGTCCATGGCCGTCATCGAAGCCATGAACTCCCGGTCTGCCTCTGATGATTCACCGATAGATGGCAGGTTGAAATCCCCCATGACCATAAGTCTGGGGGCATCTACCGCCACCCCAGCTATTATGTCGAGCAGCTCAGGCAGGGCTGCCGCTCCGTGGCAGGGAGCCAGGTACGCAGTCAGCAAATCCATCTGCACCCCATGGCCCCACTTCACAAGGAGGAACAGTGGCCTCCCTCGGACCAAGACTTTCTTTAATAATCACCACTACCCCACCCCCACCTCTCCCCTGTGCCCTCGACTGATGAAATGCACAGAAGCCAGGTAGGCACATCTTAATGAGGTGAAACCCCCCTCCTGGCCCAACCAGGTCTCCATAATACCTGCCAGGACCACACACCCCTCCTGAACAAGATCATAAATGAGGGGGACTTTATTTATCGCAGACTTGGCATTGCGCAACATCAGCCGAAGGCTCGGGCCCTGAGGCTCTGTACAACCCGGGAAACAAGAAGCGTATTGGGGGCCGGAGCACACCACTGCTCGCAAACAGCGGATGCACACCCCAAAACACAATGCGGCCCCGTAGGCCGGTATATCTGCCCCTCCCTCTCTGCTGGCACAAGCACCATTGCCCCAGATCAGATCTCCATGGTATTTCTTTCATGAGCTTCTGTTTCCCTGCAAAAAGACGAAACAGAAGCTCACAAAAGAAAGAGACCTTACCTCTTCGCACTGCCAGTGTTGGGATGCTCTACCTCTCACCGGCCAGCTGGTCTTCAGATCTCTGCTGCGCATGCATGCAAGCATACATTTGCACATGTCTGTGCATGTGCATGTCTGCCTGCACATGTGCATGTCTGTGCATGTCCGTGCATGTGCATGTCTGCATGCACGTGTTCACACACACACCTTTCAGTTTGGGCATGCGCATGTGCACAGTTTGGGCACTCGGTGTCTAAAAGGTTCGCCATTACTGACTTAGGTCATGATAGTTCTATATTTCTTTCAAGGTCACCCTCTTTACTTCTTTAGGGATCAACAGGATCCCCCCCTCCCCTGTTCTGAGTAAAGCTGCCTTTTGCAATTAATTGATTGATGGCTGATTTATCAATGGCAATGATAGCAATAGCAATAGCACTTATATACCATTTCACAGTACTTTACAGCCCTCTCTAAGCAGTTTACAGAATCAGCATATTTCCCCTAACAATCTGGGTCCTCATTTTACTGACTTCAGAAGGATGGAATGCTGAATCAACCCTGAGATGGCGAGATTTGAACTGCCGATAATCAGCAATCAGCAGAATTAGCCTACAACACTGTATTCTAACCAGTGCACCAATATGGCCCTCTGATCGCTACCATGATGATCAAGTAGTCCTCCCATTGTTTTAAAATTGCACCCAAAGTGCCTATTAATATTGGTAGCAATTTTCCTTTCTTTTGCCACAGTCACTCTATTTCTATTTGCAGGTCTTTATATACCATTATTTTCTCCAGTTCTTTATCTTCTATTCTGCTACTTCCAAGTACTGCCATGTCTGTTACCCAGATGTTTGTTTTTCTTACCAATAATTGTTAAATCTGAGGTGTTAAGTGGCAGATGCCTGAATCCCAGAATATTTTAGCTCCTTCATTTTCTATTACTTGCTCTATTTTATGGTCCCACTAGTTCTTTCTTGCAGGCAAGTTAAGTTTCTTGCAGCTCTTCCAATGCACAGATGTTGCTACTTTGTCATGTTGTTTATAGTCTTCTTGCAACAGTTAACTAGCTTATCCACTGTTTTTTCAGCTTCTTTGAAGAGGTGGCACTTGCTGTCTGTTGCTGTCTTCTCAATTCTTTGGATGCATTTGTTCTTAAGGCTTTGGATGCATTTGTTCTTAAGGCTTTGGATGCATTTGTTCTTAAGGCTTGGTCTTGTGAAGTCATAATAAAACTCCTCAATCTCTTTCCTCAACTTTTCTGCTCTTAGCCATTGCTAGGTCTTATTATTATCTTGCCTCCTATTTTCTTCAATGTAATGCTTTGTCTTCTCCATACCTCTTTTTTTGTTTTTCATTCGGTCTTTTTTGTAGACCAGTTTGTTCTATCTGATACTCAGTAGGTCTGGTACATTAACTTCAGTGCATCTTCTTTACTATTCTTCAGACATTGTTCCAATATTCTTTTCTTCTTCTTCAACTGTTTGATGTACTTGCAATATTCCATGCTCACCCATTTTCCTTGGTAAGTAGGGTGAGTCAACATTGTTTCAAGGATGAAGGGCATGATTCATTGTCTTCATTTTTCTAGTCTTCCTATCCACAGCTTTTAATATAATTTAATTCCAGTCCACTATTCCAGCTGCTTATCTGATTAATGGAGTCCTCAATTCAATTTCTTCAATTTAAAGAACAATGACACAATTAAAGGTGTTTTTAGTATATCACTATTCTGTATTTTTGAAATCTAAATTCAGGGATTAATGTTGTGAGAAGTAAAGCTTTTCATAAACAGGTTGAGAAAGCAGATTGCAATGGGGAGTCTGGACAAGTATAATAAACCCCAAATACATTCCAGCAAGGCTAGATCAATAACATTTTATTTATTACCTCAGAGTTTTTGGTAATAAAGTAGAAGTGAGTGGCATAGACTCTATATTCAGCAAATTGCAAAAACTAAAAGCCAGAAAAGAAATGGCATAATGTAAAAAAAGAGATTTATATCTCACAATTTATTAGGATTTAGTTTTCAATAAAAAGGCAGTGTGTTGGACACTAGCTTCCCTTGCAATCATTGTAAATTGATAATTGAGTAATCTCAGTAATAAAGACCCTCAGATAGCTCAACAGGCTACGTAGCCTGTTATTAATATTCAGCTGTCTGCAATTATTGCAAGTTCGAGGCTCAAGGTTGACTCAGCCTTCCATCCTTTCTAAGGTAGGTAAATTGAGGACCCAGTTTGTGGGGGCAATAAGCTGACTTTGTATAAAAAATATACAAAAGTATGAAGGCTATTGCTTAACGCATTGTAAGCCGCCCTGAGTCTCCGGAGAAGGGCGGCATATAAATCTAATTTTAAAAAAGAAAATTAAGTAAATTTAAAGTTTATTGGATTAGATTGGTATTAAAAACCCATTAATTGTAACAAATATTGTGTGTAGTTAATAAAAGTCAGAATTTAAAACAAAGAAACAGCTAGCTGGATTCAGATCAGCTCTGTTTGAACTGTAGTAGATCGTGTTACATTTCTATCTTAAAATAGAAGGTTTTAAGGGTGAATTAAGAGAAATAAAATATTCCTTCAAAGGAATGTAGACATTAGAATGATCTTGACCCACTGATTCTCCCTCCCTCCCCTCCCCTCCCTCCCCCCTGGGCTGCTGTGAGAATGTAAAGGAAAGAGAAAAAATATTTAAGCTGCTTGGGAAAAGGAAGCTTAAGCAGCTTATTTAATTTAAAATCTTTAAATGTCAGAGGTTTGTATGGTCCATTTTCCAATCTGCAGTAGCCTATAAAATTATATATATTAAATTATAAATATATATTATAAATATATAATATATAATATAGATAGATAGATAGATAGATAGATAGATAGATAGATAGATAGATAGATAGATAGATAGATAGATAGATAGATAGATAGATAGAATTTTATTTTCGTAGGTCTTTATGTGTATATTTCTTTATGCCAGGGATTTTCCTACCTATATCAACATGTTTCATGGCCTAATTTTTAGTAAAATCTCAATTCACCAGCTTTTAGGCCTTCCTAAACATTCCAGCAGCTATTATGCTACCTCATAAATTCAGACATTTAGCATAATAGCTGCTGGAATGTTTAGGAAGGCCTAAAAGCTGGTGAATTGAGATTTCACTGAAAATTAGGCCAGGAAACATCTTGATATACGTAGGAAAATCCCTGGCATAAAGAAATATACATATATATATATATAATTTATAATTTATATAATATAATTTATATAATATGTATATAAATAAATTGATTTCTGCAATAATATATTCACCAGCACCTTTTATCAATTGGGTGTGGTTGGTCTAAATCTGTAGCCATGGTTAGCTATTGAGGAATTTCTATGGTGGTGCTGTGCCACTCTGCATTCTATTTAAAACCTTAGCTCCTATTCTGATAACATGCAATCCTTACAAAGTGCTTCGTATGCAATTTACTTGCCTTTCGTGAACACCATTTTCTTCTTAGCTAAGTCACCCTCTTTTAGAACCTCTGCTCTGTCCTAACAATGCAGGGATAGCATTACTGTAATTGCTGTGTAGCAAAACATATATGAAACATCTAAAAGATTGGGAAAGTCATATATCATATTTAAATATTATGATACTATTAGAATGGTTCATTTATTTGATCTAAAATTATTTTTAATATAAATCCAGGTGTTGGATAGAATCATCCTCAACACTTTACAAAAGGTGGCGAACAGTAGGGTATCATAAACACATATGCCAACACAACAAGCCAGATATTCAATTACCCGGCAACCATTACTAGGTAAAAGTAATGGAGGCTTTTTTTCCCTCTCTTGGTTCTAGTTGACCTGGGACACTGGTAACTGGGCACAGGTGCATGAAAGGAAGACATGGAGGGGGTATCTACTAATAGCAATAACATTTAGACATGTTTCTGGCATTTTTTACAGACAGTGAAAGTACAGGGGAATGATATTTCCCACAAGCTGCAGATCTCCAAAGTCAGGAGGAAGGATGAAGGGTTGTATGAGTGCAGAGTGATGGATGCCAATTTCGGAGAACTTCAAGAATACAAAGCCCAAGCTTATCTCAAAGTGAATGCAAACAGCCACTCCCGAAGAATGCAGGCTTTTGAAGCTTCTCCAATGTGGCTGCAGGATAAACCTCGCAAAAATATCACAGCTGCCATCTCTAACAGCATCCATAATTCTGCCAGTCGAAGTCCCACTTCTAATCCTCCAGTAGATGCCAAAATCCCTAAGCAAAGTCCACAATCAGGTACGAGCAACCATTTTGAACATTTTAAGCATGTGATTAGCATGTAATTGAAACTCAAAGCAATGCTATTATTAGAGAAAAATGATGCTGTTATTTTATATCCTGCATAGAATTAGAAAACATTTTATACAAAAATCTTGATATGCTTAATCCTTATGACCATGCAAAACAAAAATAAAAGCCTCATTTGGCATGATAAAATTACATAACACAGGTCCAATGACCTGTTATCCTGCATGTCAGTTGTAGCCCATGGTAGGACACTAGAAGTTTGATACATTTTGTTTTTCATATAATGGCATCTTTCTGGGGCTTTGTGGGGGACAGGGGACAGAATAACATAAACACCATTGTGATGTTTCAATACAAGCGCCAACCCATTATATAAGGATCAAGAAACTGTCATCACACTGCAATGCTACTTTTGTTCAGTCTAACTAACATAATAAACTTCTGCAAATACCCATGTTTGTATACCTTTTTAGGATTACAGAAACAGAGCAAAGAGTAACTGGGGTGCATCAAACAAATTAGTACACTTGAATGGCTTAAACAAAAGAAATCAAAATTATGGTAAAAATATAAAAGCCCAAACTGAAACAAGAGGGATTACATCCAAAGGTCCCTTAGAATATTCCTGTAATTTTATTAGTATTTTTAATGTGGGAAGTACTGTTTGGTCTCTGTCATTCTACTATTTTTATATAGGAAACTTTTCATTTTGAGCTTTGTCAGGATGAGTCCTTCTAGTGTACATGATTATCTTGCTTTAAAAGACTCAAGCAGGAAATAAATGAAGGTTTGGCAGCTGTATTTGGATTGGTGGGTCACAAGTCCTGAGTTCTTCTTAAATATTTCTTTATATCACTATGTTATCTAGAATTAAAATTGCTCAAGCTTTATAATAAACAAATACAATAGAGAGGAAATAGAAAATAGTCTATAAAATGTTTACATTTTGATATGGGGGGTGAGGGTGTGTGTCAGGGGTGGGTTCTACTTACCTTTACTATGGTTCGCAATAGGGCCACACGCGTGCACTCGCTTTGCTCGTGTGCGCATGCGCTCTTCTGCGCAGAAGCATTTTGATGACGTCGGGGTCGGTGGGTGGAGCCTCCCACCAGTTTTACTACTGGTTCTATAGAACCAGTGCGAATTGGGGGCAACCCACCACTGGTGTGTGTCTGTATCTGTGTATGCTTTTGCTGGCTATGGACAATGAAGGGTTATTACACTAGCTGAGCTATGATTTAATAAACTCATTAAATCTTACCAAAATCCTCAGTCTCCATCCTATCCCAGTATAATATTGAACAATAGTACTGATCCTGATCATACAGAATTGTTGGAAAAATCCATAATAAAATAGGTGTTTGAAATATTTAAAAGTGCTATAAACTTAGTATTGTTTATCACCATCATTAAAATTATTTCCATTGGTTGGAAAGACAATCAATGTAATATAATTAGGCATAAACATATTGTGATAAGTTTCCAGGGTGGAATAAATTGCCTAGATAGCATCTGGATTTCCCTCATGGGTATATTCTAATGAAGATTAGACAACCTTGTGTTCAGAATATTTTAACACAGACTAAGCAGACTAAATGGCCTAAATAGCACCTTCCAATTCTATTATTATGATTGAATAATATGATTTCATGACTGATGAATGATCCTCATTCTAAGAATGGGCTCATCATTTGATGTTCTGTTCAGCAGAATATTAGAAGTACTAGACATGGCTAGTTTGGGAAAGCTTCTCAGTCATTATTATTTTTCCAATAGCCCCCCTCCCCCCCACACACACACCATTGTTATAAGCTTCCAAAATTCAAGGCTTCCTTAGAAGATAATATGTATATTTCATATACTCTTAGTCTGAAAGATTAAGTGCATTCATAAATAAGTAGTGGCATATGAAATTAAATAACCTGAAATTTGCCATGATCAAAGTTATGAAATTGTGAAAATTCTAAGCAGATTTTCAAATTTTCATCTTTGTAGGGAGAAAAACATAATCAAACATTGTACTGGAATGTGATCCTAGAAAATAGAAGGCTGGAGGATCCCACACAGAAACTCTCTCCATTACCTGTCCACCCCCACTCCTGCTTAGAGTTCCTATGTTTATAATTCCTGCCAGTACCATCCCCAAACAGATAGTCCTGTTTCTATTATTCTGGGACTTTGGGATTGCAATGAGTTAATATTCAAGTTGTTGGAGAAATGGATGAAACCCAGTCCTTTCTCTAGTCTTCTGCTCAGAATCTTCCTCTGACAACTCCTTGAGTTCTACCTTCAAATGTTTTCTTTAAAAAAAAGAATAATTTACATTTTCTTCTTCCGAGAGAATGACAGATATTTCTCATGTGACCAACAATCTCTCTTTCTTGTATGAAATACTAATTCTATATCTATACCTATTTAGTGAGTAAATTAGCACTTGTGAATGTCAGATGTCATCCTGTCAGTTAGACCATATTCAAAATCAAATTGAATTTTGTTGCTCAGGATTTGTTTGATAATTTTTTTCTAAATATGTGCATAGTATTTATTATTAATAATTTATAATAAAATACGGGCACAAGCCTTTATTTTTAAAACAATTCTAATATTTTTAACTGAAAGTATTAGTTGTACAGCTAATCCCAGGTATCCATTTTTCAAAATACATTTCAGATGAGATTTTTTAATAAGCCAATAGTTCATTCTGATAACAATGTTCCACATTTTGTTCAAAAATTCAAATTAGTTTTTCTTTAGTAACTTTTATTGTTCTTCATTTGGTTATTTGACTTCAACAGAGAAATAAAGCTGAGTAAACCTTACTAAGATTTTGCTCTGGGATACGAGAGTGGAGGCTGGCCTGCAGAATAGCTGACAGTTACTAACAAATACTAGATAAAGTAGTTTTTGGATGAAACTTCAGTTTTATTACAACTATATTAATGCAAGTTTCTACTACATTAGATACATAATGGTGATGCTTCTGTTAAAAGCAAACTCAAAAGAAAAAGAAAAATTTTAAGTACAGCAGAATTCTATTAATGTGAATTATTTTCAGTAGCAGTATGGAAAAAGTGAAGCTGAAGATTTCACCAAAAATAGCACTGGAGAAATCCATCAAATGGGGGAGAAAAGAGTGCTTAAGCCATGAGACAATATAAATGCTAAGTATGATTGGCAACTAATCAGGCTCTTTAAATTGTCATGCTGATAAGGGCATTCTGCTCCTGCAATTAGAAAAGGAAGCAGTCAGGAAAGTGGGAAAAGAGTGGATATAATTAAACTATTAAAAGAAACTCACATTTCTGCAAATAATATGAAGATTACATAAAACCTGTATTTTAATATGTCTGTTTCTCATAAAATGGTACATTCTTGATCTCTCAGACACAGAATTAATGCAAAGATCACTTTTTGGATTGCCAGCACAGCACAGTTCCTTTCTAAAACAAGTAATTCTTACATAGATTAATATGTCACTGGTTATAGGGATTTCTTAGGGCAAATATAGTCATCTTTCTCTTAAATGTCTATTTCCTTTGGCCATGCTACTGCTAAAACCCATTTATAGGTTATCCTTGATTTACAACAGTTCATTTAGTGACCATTCAAAGTTACAATGGCACTAAAAAAAAGTGAATTATGACTGTTTTTTACACTTACAATTATTGCAGCATTCCCATGGTCACATGATCAAAATTCAGATGTTTGGCAATGGACTCATATCTTTAATATTTGCAATACCCTAGGGCAAGTATCTGCAACCTTATACACTCAAAGAGCCATTTGGACCAGTTTCCCACAGAAAAGA
This sequence comes from Coluber constrictor foxii, assembly GCA_038048745.1. Taxonomy (NCBI): domain Eukaryota; kingdom Metazoa; phylum Chordata; class Lepidosauria; order Squamata; family Colubridae; genus Coluber; species Coluber constrictor. The sequence continues at coordinate 90,000,265 of CM075961.1, forward strand.
AAACACCGGGAGCCACAAAATCTTCCCATGCCTGACTATTTCTTGAGCAGCCACAAAACTAGCATACTGCATGTAGTTGAATTAAACGTTCTGTTTTTTTCTGAAAGTTTTCTTTTCTTGGATTTATTCATGGTTGGCCTATCGGGGTTGAAAAGCTCAATAAATTGCACGCCGGCGGGTATCACATATTGGCGGCATATTTTGAGTGACAGGGAGCCACAGCAGAGGGGTGAAAGAGCCACATGTGGCTCCAGAGCTGCAGATTGCTGACCCCTGCCCTAGGGTCATGTAATTCTCTTTTATGATCTTCTGACGAAGTCACTCATCAGTCACATAGACCCTCCTCCTTTTCCCCTTTTGTGGTCTCTCTCAGTCCCTCCTATAATTAATTCAGACTTCATTTCAATTGAAGTTTCTTAAAAACCATTACAACATTCCATAGAACATAGAATAATAAGACTGAAAGGAATCTTGGAGGTCTGTTAGTCCAATTGTGCCCCCAATTCAATAGGCTAGATACACCTAGCTCCCTCAAAGATTAATCATACAATTTAGTCTCCACACTCTTTGTCATCTTTGTTGCTCTTCTCTGCACACTTTCTAAGATCTCAACATCTTTTTTGAAACATGGGGACTGGAATAAACTAAAACCATGGGGTCATGTAGAGATTAATATAGCATCATTATAATGACAGTTTCTTTATAGAATCAGTGCAAATTCACGATAGCATTTCAAGCAATATTCATATTAATTTTCAACTTTAGTTTTGGAAACAGATCTAAATAATCTATCTTTAAAAGTTTTCACATTTTCCTAACTATGTATATATGTATATATACCTCTACAAGCCTCCCCCTTGTGAATATCACAAACTTGTTCCAATACATAAAACTTCACAATAATTTATAAATATCTACAGCTTGCTGATTTTCTGATTATATATGCTGTATTCTGAAATACATTTTTGAAAACTAAGTGAGGAACTAATTTAATGAGCAGCTGTGGCTCATCACTTTTCCTTCTCATATCCTGCTTGTTTATAAAAGAGCCACAATTATTTTTATTGTCTTTAGTATTCCGCTTCAATTCTTTATTTATTTTGCATTTAGTAGGTGGGAAATTTTGTGATAACTTGTTGCTATTTTGTGTAAATTTAAAATACTGTATACAGGACAGTTGAAGTTATGCACTTAAAGTTGTATCTATGACGTTTAAACAATATTTTGCTGATAACAGAAAAATGTCAGAATAACAGAGTTGGAAAGGACCTTGGCAGTCTTGTAATCCAATCCCTGCTCAAGCAGGAAACTCTATACCATTTCAGAGAAATCCCTTCTTTATTATACCCAGTGTTGAAGCATCCACATTTCTGGAAGCAAGTTGAAAACCTCTGATTAATTGTTCTAACTGTCAAGAAGTTTGTCCTTAGTTGTAAATTAGTTTCTCTCCTTGATTAATTTCAATCCATTGCTTCTTGCCCTACCTTCTGGTGTTTTTGAAAATAGATTGAGCCCCCTTCTTTGGGGCAGCTCCTCAAATATTCGAACATGCTGTTATGTCATCCCAAATCCTTCTTTTTAATAAACTAGACATGCCAAATTCCTGCATCTATTCTTCGTATATTTTAGTCTCCAGCACCCTAATCAGTTAATTATTTAAAAATGGAACCTAAAAGTGCAATAGGATATGGAATTATACTAAGTACTTACACTATTTATTCTATATGAACACGTCAAGGAAACAATAGATCCACTAATGGGAGCAAATGGCAAGAAAATGACAGGTGGCAGGGAAAAAGCAACTTAATTCCTTCTTTGCATCTGTTTTTATACAAAAGGAAGAAATAGCCCAACCTATCAAAAGCACCACAGAGAGAGGCAGAACAGGTACACAAGTCAAAAACAGGCAAGCAGTAGTAAGATAATATCTATCTACTCTTAATGAGTACAAATGAACTGGATCAGATGATCTGCATCCCAGGATTCTGAAGGAGCTAACAAATGCTATTTTTGAACCACTGAATGTAATATTTCAAAGCTCCTAAAGCACAGGAGATGTACCAGAGGACTAGAAAAGAGCTGATGTGATACCAATGTACAAAAAGGGAGATAATGGATCCAGAAAATTATAGGCCAATCAGCTTGACATCAAAACCAGAGAAAATCCTGGAAAAGATAATAAACTGAAAGATTAGTGAAAACCTAGAAATTAACAAGGTGATTACTAGAAGCCAGGATGGGTTTGTTACGAACAGATCATGCCAGACAAACTTTATATCCTTCTTTGACAAAGTGACCAAATTAGTGGACTATCAAAATGCTGCAGCCAACTTGCCATGGCCATCTCACCATGCCAACTTGCTTTTGTCATCTTTCCATGGCCAACTTGCTGCGATTATCTTGTTGCCACTAAGTAACCATTGAAACAACTTGCTGTAGCCTACACTCTACGGAAGAACTCACCGTGAACAATTCCACATAGGATAACTCAATGCAATAAATAATATCCGCCACTGTTTCATCAACATTATTTCCACTGAGAAAGATGGAAACAATGTAGAAGAAACAGTGGCATATAACATTTATAACATTGAGTTATCTCACATGGATTGTCTCACAACAAGATGTCCTACAGTGAGATGACCATTGGAAGATGGCCATGGTGAATTGGCGGTGGGGGTTTTTCCTAGATTCGTTGTGGGCACAGTATACTAGAACTTCAATAAAAATCACTATCAGTCAATTTCAAAAGGCAACTTTATTTGGAAGTATCATCACAGAGTTGTTTACATCCTATGACAATATCTATGATATCTATGATACCATCAAACATTCACATCTGCCTATCTCAGGTCCTTGGAAAGGACTAAATAGTTAGGTAAAGATGCTAAATCCAATATGAACATCTGAATGACAAGCCATATTGATAATCTGGACCCCGAGTGAAACACTACCTTAACATGGTGGTGGATCTTATGCACTCAGAAGAAGATGAGAGCTGTGCCAGAGGTTCATCTGTTCATACTGAACAGATCTAATCAGAGCAGTAAAAACAAAGATTTGTCTTTCCCATTAAAAAAATATGGTAAGATGTAAATTACAGAAATCCATACTGGCTCAGTCATTGCCCAGTTAACAAGGACCTCATTAGATGCTGGCATTCCTGGACATCTGCTGAGCAACCAGGGCTAGCAACTGCAGAACTACTGGAAGAAAAGGGGTTTACTCATCACAAATATACAGTCAGTTTACATCTTGTTACGATATTTAACACTATCGAATATCCAAATCTGCCTATTCCAGGTCCTTGGAATGGATAAATCTAATTTATCTAATGGATAAATCCCTATGTCTAATTGTGTTGGCATGCAATACCCTATAGTGCAGGGCTGTCAAACTTGATTTCATTGAGGGCCGGGATTGTGTTTGACCATGGGGGCCAGGGTGGCCATGGCCAGGATGGGCATGGCCAGTTTGATGTCACTCGTTTGTTTGTGGTGGCCCAAGCTCTCTGTCAGTGAAAACAGGCTTCTGAGCTCTGTTTTCAGCCCTTACAGCCTTGTACTGCCCTCTGCCAGTGAGAATGGAGTTCTGGGGGCATACATTTTTGCTGACAGAGGCACTGCAAGCCGGTCCTTTGGTGTTTCTAGGGCAGCCTACAGGCCAGATCTAAAATTCCCCCAGGCTGGATCACCTTGAGTTTGACACTCTGCGTTGTTTATTATTATTTTAGGCAGTAAAACCTCATTATTCAGATTAAATTGCCACGTTGACACTTTGCGATTAATAAATGAGTTTTGCGTTGCAGTTTGAGTACTCGGCCTCTAAAAGATTTGCTATCACTGCCCTATAGCATCATCTTGAGGGAAGAAGTTGAACAGTTTATGTCCAGGATGTGAAAAATCTATAGATACTTTTACAGCCGTCTTTCTGGCTCGTGCATCATACAGGTCCTCAATGGAAGACAGGCTGGTTGCAATTATTTTTTCTGCAGTCCTAACTTCAGTCTGTTGAAATCTGTGTCTGTCCTGTTTGACTGCTGTATAATTGCCAAACCAGGCAATTATATAAGTGCAAATCAATAATCCTTTTGTATAACTGTATTATTGTGCTTCTTTAATGGTATATTGTGTTAGGAGTCCCTTTTAAGTTCTGAGATATTATTGGACATAGAAACTTGAAGGTCTCTACTGTTGATGCTGTGTTGTCCAGTATTGTAAGAGGTGGTAGAATAGGAGGGCTTCTCATAAAATCTACTATCATATCTATAGTTATGAGTGTGTTCAGTTCAAGATTGTTCTGGCTACACTACAGGGCCAGTTGTTCAACTTCCCATCTATATGCAGATTCATCGTCATCTTGAATGTAGACCAATCACTGTTGTATCATCTGCAAACTTCAGTACTTTAACAGAGGAATCTTTTGAGATGCAGTTGTTGGTATATAGAGAAAAGAGTAATGGAGAGAGCACACAGCCCTGGGGGCATCTGTGCTGATTGTACAGGTGTCTGATGTGATTTTGCCTAGCTTCACCTGCTGCTTCCTATCTGTTAGAAAGCTTATGATCGAGTTACAACTGTGGTCAGGCACAGCTAATTGAGTGAGTTTAGTTACAAGAATATCTGGGGCTTCCGGTTTGGCATCATGGTTAGACAGTCGGGGAATTAGTGGGCTCTGATGAGCGCCGTGAAAACCCCAGCTGCCGAACTGCTGCCAATGGGTTTTCGGACCAGAACCATCCTTCAGGGACAGAAAAGAAAGAGATGTGCCTCGGAGGACCGAGAGGAACAGGCAAGTTCCTCGGAGGTTAGAGGGAACTCACAGAGGGAACTCTCTGTGAGTCGGTGGCGGGGGGCGGCAGCCATGGTGGCTGCCACGAAGCTGGAACAACCGGACTAAGTGTAGAGCTGGAAAGAAGAAAGAAATGGAACTGAGTCTTTTTGAAGCCAGGTGAGTGACAGCCAACTCAGGCTTGAATAACAACAAGAGAAACATCTTACAATTATAAGCCCCCTAATGTGTAATAGCAGCTAAGGAGCATGGGGGCAAAGAAGATTTTGAAATGTAACTTTGAAGAGATAAAAACCCAATGGAAAATTGATTTTTGAAAAAACTATTTGGAAACTTTAAACAATTAGATATGGTCAAAGGATTGGAAAGAAATAAAGAGATCCCTTTTTTCCCCTTTCTTTTTTAAATTGCAAGAAAAACAAAAAGAATGGATAATAAGCTTTAAAAAGAGAAAATAAAGTAATGTACAAATAAAAGGGGAAAAAAGGAAAAAAGAAGTGAGAAGAGCTATTTTAATTTGGACTGAACTTTAAATATGATCTGATATTTTTAAACTGAAAAAGGAAAAGAGATGCTAAGTAAGATAGTGATAGTAACAAAATGGATACTTGTTAAACAATTGGAAATTGTGGATTGCAGAGAGATACCATCTGGAGTAAAAAGGAACACTGGAACTTAGTTCTTTGTTTTGGAAAATTGTGAACTTTACAGATAACAACCGTGAGAATTTGTGGAGGAGGATTTTATTGTCTACAAGAGGTTTGACTTTTGGAGGAATAAAAAAAGAAATAGAAGGGAACACAATAGAACTTGTATAACTAGAATAATTATTTGATTTAGAGAATGGAAATAAAAGAAATAACTATAATTAGGGTTCTAACAATGGATCCGTGATGGTTTTCAGGTGGGCCAGCACTATACTTTCAAGGGTTTTCATAACTACAGATGACAGAGCAACTGGACTGTGGTCATTCATCTCCTTAATGGAATATTTCTTAGGCATTGGGGTGATAGTAGAGCATTTGAAGCAAGAAAGAACATCACATCTCTAGTGATTTATTAAAAATACAAGTAAAGATGAGGCCAATTGATCAGAACAAACTTTCAAGTAAGAAGGAGTAATCTTATCTGGGCCTGATGCTTTTCCAGACTTTTGTCTGTGAAATAGACTTCACACAGGAGACCTTGCCTCCTAAGTCCAAGACTTCACTGATTTTATTGTTGGTTTTATTATTTTAAACTTTTGTTTATAAACAGGTACACGGTGACTCATACAGTGATCAGAGTGTCCCACAGCTGTTCATGTTAAAGACTGATAAGCGTCTTTTAATGTTGTGTAGCAGTGGTCTAAATATTCTAGTAAGACAGTTAACATGCTTATGTATCTTGGTAACTTCCTACCAATATGTTCCTATTCAAAAGTAGCAGTTCATCTATTGGAGCAAAGATTAGTTAAATGTAGAAGTGTGTGAGAGATTTGCTTACCCCATGTTCCGGAGCCTTTGTAATATGCCTCTTCTTTTGCCTCTCTTCCTCCTTCTTTTGTTCTTCTGCTTCTTTGTTTCTGCTGGGCTGAAAAAGATAATCGCTGTTCCCTCAGTAAGAATTTCCTCTGCATTTGAAAAGAAGGGAGGAATAGTCCCAGATAGATGTTTGTTATTTAAAGTCCATTGTTTGATATTAAAAAGTTGAATTTTTGAGTATGAAATTCTAAGAGTCACAGAAAATAATAGAAAACTTCAAAATTACAAAAGAGCATTTCACCAAGGCTGCCATCAGTGGGACCATCTTGAGTGAAGAGAAACTTCCTGACAGTGAAACATTTAATCAGTGGAATCACTTGCCTTCCAGAGTTGTAGCTCCTCCTTCACTGGTGGTTTTCAAAAATAGACTGGACAATCATTTAACTGGCATGATGTAATTTAACTGGCATGATGGTTCTCCTGCCTTGAGCAGGGCTTTGGACTAGATCTTAAAGGTTCCTTTCGGCCTATGATTCTATGTTCTGTGCAGTCCTTGCACTTGATTTTACAGATCTTGCAGTGCTTCTGAGTACTTGAAACATCTTCATATTTTCAGGTTAGCTGAACTTGAGAGAGCACTCTTGGCAGATTGTATTTCAGAGTATGAAGAGGATCTACTGTCAGGCGTACCTCTGTTCAAAACCCAAGAAAGATAACTGCCAACTCCATATTTGTAGAGAAGAGGTACTTTTACTGAGTTTGGAATGATAGCAATGAAGGAAAAGCAAGATCTGAGCCAAAAGGCGTGAAAGTTACATATTGAAAGTTTCCCCAAATCCCTCCCCCCAGGGACCCAGACTGAATGTCCAATCCTCATCCCATATGGTGTCATGTGGGGCACATCTTCAGGTGTTTTCATTCATCTGGTATTCCAGGATGGTTGACTTTGACTGGGTATAAACAACTCCATTCAGCTGCACAGTAAAACATTAGAGCAACCCTCCCTTTTTGTTCACACAGGCCCTTTTCACTCCACTTCCCCACCCAAATGCCAATCTTCCTCCCTTCCCCGGTACACTTTGACAGCCAATAGCAAGCAGGTATCAAAGAGGCTGACACCTACAGTGCTAGAAGTATGCACAGTATTAAGAATAAGATAAGGGACATATTATTATATTTTGTCTCCATCCATTTCGCTCATGTGATTAATTTCTATGATGATATATAAAATATAGATCATAGAACATCAGCCCCATTCCTTAGCAAAGCAAAACATGTCACTTCATACACTTCAGGTATATTATTCTATGTAATTTACCTTTTAGAATATCTTATATTCAAAGCACAAAAAATCTTCTGCAAATGTGCATGACTGAATAATACTGATCAACCCTTGGGTTGATCAGCCCAAGAGCTTGGGAATACTTTTGCAACAATTAGGTCTCAGACATTTTTTCAGAAAGAGAATGATCCTGGTCCTATTTGAGTTAGGAATGTATTCTCATTGTTTTTATTATGTCTGATGACATGTTTGTTTAGTCTGTGGTTGATCATATCTCACCAATCTGCCATAACTTCATATGCACATATGTGCAACATTACACAGGCCTATTTTTGTAGTCTAAGGCTAGTAGTGAGCTCAGAAAGTTCACTGAATCCCTATGTTCCACAAAGAATTTCTCCATCTCTGATTTATAGCTAACAGGCTAGACCATTTTGCCCAAGGTTATCCTCTCTAAATATCTTTAGAGATTTTTTGATCTTATTATGCAGATTTTAAAAAAAATGTATGTCAAGGCATGGACAGTTCTCTTCAGGATTTCAAAGATTAACAAGTTTCCCCTCTATAAAAAAAATAAGGTGTCAGCTAATCTGCAATAGGCTTATAAATATTTGCAAACAGAGATACCTTTAAACATACTCTTAAAAATCTCAATACACTACTCTTTTTAAAAAATAGACATTTTAATTTCGGGATTACAGAACTGGTCTCCCACCAAACTAAAGACAGCCTGCTGCCCATATATGTTGACCCATGATGGTTTGAATTATCCTCTGTTTATAGCTTGCTTTGAGGCATAAAGTTCACTTTGCAAAGTTATTATTGGGATTTGGGGATAAAGAACAATTTGAGAATGTGTTCATGATGCTCTTTTTCCATATGACTAGATTATATTGTTAGGGGAAAACATACAAAGCAAAAATTACAAAGCAAAGCACCTTGTGGGACTGAAATCCTTTGTATGTGTTGTTATTTGCAGTGCATGCCAAGAAAGTCATGGGCGCAAGAGCCAAGCTGACGAACTAATTAAATATATGAATGTATATGTTTAAACAGCCTTATAAAGGACCATTGGAAATCTGCAAGATGAGCGAATATCTTATAACTTCTTCCGCAGGTGCGAGGATAGCTACAAGCCATGGACTTTCTGTCCTGCTTCTTGTTTGTGGCTTTGTGAAGGGTGCTTTGCTTTGATCTAAAAAGTGCTGACTTTTTCCAATATCACTTTCTCTTCTTAAAGCAAAGAGAAAATCGCCTGTAAAATCTACGGACCGGACAGCAAAGCTGACCCTAACTTCCAACTACAACCCTACACCCAATGTACTCTAATTCGCTACACAATGGAGCACCTTCTTCAGGAAATGCATACAAAAATCAATAAATAAAACATTACACTTTTTTTAAAGAGAGAGGGGGGGGGAGAGAGAAGAGACTAATATCAAGTTTCTTCCCTTCTTTTGAATCTAGTTTTCCCCTTTTTTCTCTCTTTTTCTTTTTCATTTTTCCTTTTTAAGGGGAATCGGCACGCTGTAAAAATATTGTTCAATGTGGCTATGTACATTTTTCTGTACTTTTTCTTTTCTTGACTCAAACAAATGAAAGTACTGAATTCCCTTGATTCTTCAGCTGTTCTTTATATTTTATTTTTATTTATTTATTCATTTTTTGATATTATTAAGCTGGATATGATTCTTATCCCAGAAAGAGATAACTCTAAGCAGAAAGATAATGAATTCAACTTCCCTCCTACTTCATCTCAACATATAGCCTCTCTAGCTCTCCAGATGCCAACTCTACTCGGATGGCAGCGGAGGGAAACTTCTTTGTCCTTTGGAAGAACTTCTTTCCTGGATGGCAAATCTTGTCAAAATTTCAATGAAGCTAATAAGTACAAAAAATCTATAATGATGGAACATGTGCAAGAAAGTGTCAGAGCCTTTATTGGGCTTTCTTAGTTGATTTCTTCCTCTCATGACTATTGCTTTCTTCCCTGTTTGATGGTGGCAGTTACTAGCCAGGCCAACCCCTATGGGGTACTTAAAGGTTTCTATAAATACATATATGTGTGTGTGTTCTCTATTTTGGTGGGTTTTCTTTAATTTTGCAACTTCTGTATCTGCAAACTTTAACTTACATTCTGTAAACTGCTTTCGTATGTGATACAACCTCAAATAGATGTTCCTTGGAACATTTTACAAGCCAGTTTTTAATATTATCTCAATGTGGTGCCATCAACTTGACATCTTTTTTCTTTCACCAAAGCATTTGTTGTAAGTTATAATTCAGTGCTATGTGGCATTTTGTAATTCGTGCAATCACTTTCCACTGGCCTGAGTCCTTGCTGATGGCAATGCAACCATTTGCTAATTCTGTAAAAATGCACATTAAATTTGTTATGGTCTCTAACAGAAAATATTTGAGTTGCCCAGACATGGTGGAATTATTTCTGGAATTTTATGAATTACAAATACTCTGCAAAGAAAAAAAAATGAAAGGAAGGAGGAAAAGAAGAGAGATAGAAAAAAAATGCAACTTCTTTGGTTGGTTGGATTTAATTTTAATTTAATTTAATTTAATTTAATTTTGTTATTAATAAAAAGAAGAATTTGGGTATACTGACAACTGCATTTTCTCATAATATAGGAAGTTGTCTCATTTATGAGGCTACACAGAATTATTATATTCTAATTGACATGTACCGTATTTAATGTTGTAATGAGACAGCCTATATGAGAATGACATTTCGTTGTGAAATCACATTTTTTAAAAGATATCCAAGTCTTTATATTCTTAACTAAATGAGTGCCAACAGAATGTGTTAATGACTATATATTAAATGAACCTTTACTTCTGTTAAAGGGATATATCAACCAATAAGCCTCAAGGGAAAATAATTATTCATAATGAGCTGTTCTTCTCTTGCCATAAATACAGAGTGAAATTTTCTCTACTTTACTGACTAGCCTTTTTTGAGTCTGAATCTCTGATCCAATCCAAATTTTTTGATTTAATTTTCACCTTACACCAAAAATATTTGGTATGATAATTTATTGTAGTCCTGGGGATTATTTGGTAGCAATTCCTTTTTCTCCATGCAGAACTATGTTACCTTGGGACCTTTTGGAAGAAAAGTGGATTTGCCAACAGTAACTTCACTTTGTGGCAGCACATGACAGCTGGGCAGAGATCAAGGAGCCTTAATGTTCCAAAATTAGGGCTTAAGAAAAGTTTTGTGATTTCTTGGTTTTATCATTCTTTTGTGAGAGAAGCTATTCCTTAAGAATCAGATGAAAGCAAAGCATTAGATGTGAGTAATAGTAGAAAATCCTATACCCCTAATCTATATATATAACATAAAGAAAGAAATCCATAATGCCAAGTGTCTGGCAGCATAATTATCAGTCAAGAACTCAATTCAACCAGTCACTGAAATGTGGGGTAAACTTGGGAACAAAATTTCAGGCTCACAAGTAATGGCTATCTTTCTTTTTATATTTCTTGTTGCCAGTTGACTCCTTCATCTAATTTCTCCCATTTGACACAGAGTTCTATAAACTTAAACAAAGAGAATTGGGCTTGTCCTGAGCCTGGAGGGTTTAGAAGAAAGGGGCTTTCCTCCCTCCCACCCTCCCTCTCTCTCTCTCTCTCTCTGTCTTTCTTTCTTTCTTTCCTCTCCTACCTTAAAATTATCATTTCCTATATCTCAGAGAGCACTTATAAGATTGCCAGACAATAACAGCATTCTAGGACAATAGGTGTTTTTTTTTAAATTATCTCTTCTTCATCCTTCAGGGGTAGATATTAATTTTGTAATACACAGCTGCTTCTCCCTGTCTACAAAGTATTATAAACTATGATGCTCACTCAGATTAGGTGCATTCCTCCACCTCAAATTCTTTCTTTTAACAGACGTCTTCAGTAAGGTGTTTTTAAAAGGTTATATTGGGACCGCATATGGAGGGAACCCTATCCAAAACAAAGCTCATTGTTTTAAATGAAACAATACTTTTTATTCAAGGTAATAAAATTAATCTGTTTAATATCTCAGTATTTCATACTTTTCCATATGGTCCTGAGTATTGAACCATAGAGTTCAATAAAAAAATAAACACTGGATTTACCAAAAAACATTGATGTAGGATGCAGCAAAAAGAAATCAGGGAATTCTCAAATGAGCATTTTATTCATGAGCCATTTGGACTCTTAAAAGGGTTCTGTCTCAGTTTTCAGGTTTTGGATCTCACAATTATTGTGCAAAACCATTTAGCTTTAGTATTGTAAAATAATATAGTTAAGAACTGATATCCTTTCGCCTGATTTTCACCGAATATTTGGAAAATACTAGTTCCATTTTAGGGCTTGGTATTGGGTACAGTAATGGCATTGGATAATCAGTAAGTCAGACTTGCCCCTGTCAGGTCCCTAAGGAAAGAAAGATCCTTGATTCCATTTTGGTGAAGTGATGGGTTCTTTTACTAAAGATTGCTGGTTGTAGTATAGTCAGGCTGGAACTAAGATCCCGCACAAAAGGCTACAAAGTTTTTTCCTCAACTCAGCCCTGTCTCTTTGACCAGTTCATCTTCAGGTAATGGAGAACTGCATAGATGTTTTGAGACTCACTGAGATGTCTGGGGCAATCCACGTTCCATTCTCGGGATGAGTGGCCTTGAAGACTGGCACAAACTGGTTCCGTGCCACCCTGGTCTTTGTTAAGCTGTCATCCTCCCTCACTATTTCCCATCACATCCCCATTCATGTTTATTGCCCATTTTCCTCCCCTCTCCCCTCTAGCATTTGTTGGCAAGATGCCAGCTAGGCGCCAAACTGAAGATGGCAGAACTGACACAATATTTGTTAAAGAGCCTCACATGGGAACAGTTCTTTCTTACTTAATATTCTTGCCTACAACTAAAACAAATCCAAGCATTCAGCAGTAATGCAAATGTTTCATTTGATCATTTTATTTAGTTGATTCTAATGGTTAAGAGTAAATGATTAGAAGCTATCTAGTAAATCACACAAATAATAAAACTGACACTGAAAAAAGATCTTTTTAATTTGTTTTTTTTAAAATGACTGTTTCTAAGGGGTGAAATTTTGAACGATTTTTGAAGGTAATAAAAAGAATTTCAAATTAATTACTTCAATTTCTTTCTGTGAATGTGTGAACTTCCATGCAGAGAACATTTAACTGTAACTAGAGACTGACCCTAATGTGAATAATTCATCTGCAAACTTCTTTGAGCAGAAGTAGATGATTTTACAAATGTTTACATCTGTGTAATGATGCAAAGATTCAAAGTTGCTACAGGCTATGCCCAATGAAACAGTAAACTTTTGGTACATATCATACTCCATGGAAAACTATTCTCCGCACAGAGATTCTAAGCAGAAGCAGCAGGTAAAATTAATATAAAAGTAGTGGCATTATTTGTTTGAGTCAACAAATTGATAACATGCATTTTCTTCTGATGTGAATATTGGCAACATAAATGCCTGAACAGCTTAGAACTATAGAAGGGTAGGAAGATAATTTTGTCATTATCTAAGAAAAGTTACCTTGGAACTTTTGTTACAGAGATTGTACAAAATGTTACAGGTAAATATTAGGTAAAACTTTGCTCAACAGCAATAATTGCAAAAGGTTTAGTGGACAATCACTTAAATATGAGCCAGCAGTGTGCTGCAGCTGCCAAAATTCAATACAATCCTAGGCTGCATTAACAGAGAGACAGAATCAAGATCACAAGAAGTGATACTACCACTTTGTAATGTCTTCGTAAGACCAGGGGTGAAATGTAAAATTTGTTACTACTGGTTCTGTGGGCATGGCTTGGTGGGGGTGTATAATGTGACTGGGTGGGCATGGCCAACTTTTTTTTAACTTTTCAAAGCATTTTTTCTAATGCTTTGAAAAGCCTCTGCCAATCAGGCAACTCAGCTGGGATCGTCAGAGAGACTTTTTAAAAAATACTCTCTGACGATCCCAGCTGAGTTGCCTGATTGGCAGAGAAGTATTTTTTAAAAAGCCTCTCTGATGATCAGGCAACTCAACTGGGATCATCAGAGACTTTTCGAAGCATTTTTTTACCACCTCTTTGGCCAAGAGTTTGCAGAAAAAAATGCTTTGAAAAGCCTCTGATGATCCCAGCTGAGCTGCGTGATCATCAGAGGCTATTTTCTTTTACTTTTAAAAGCATTTTTGTGTCGGAAGAGATTGTAGAAAAAAATGCTTTTAAAAGTAAAAAAAAAGCCTCTGATGTTCATGCAGCTCAGCTGGGTATTGGGGGGGTGGGCGCAGGGATTTTTGGTATTGGTTCTCCAAACCACCCGCCGCCATTGCTACCAAATCGGGTGATCCGGTCCAAACCGGGAGCATTTCACCCCTGGGTAAAACCATACTTGGAATACTGCATCCAATTTTGGTCACCACAATCTAAAAAAGATGTTGAAAGTCTAAAAAGAGTGGAGAGAAATGCAATGAAGATGATTGGGGGGTTCAAGGCTAAAACTTACGAAAAACGTTAGCAGGAATTGTGTATGCCCAGTTTAGTCAAAGAAGAACTAGGGGGGGAAGTGTCGCAGTGAGACAGTTGGGGAAATAGCGGGTTCTGATGAACTCCACAAAAACCCGGGCTGATAAGCCACTGCCGAAGAGGAACAGGCAAGTTCCTCGAAGGTCAGAGGAAACTCTCTCCAAATCAGCAGCAGGGACAGCAGCCATTGCGGCCACCAAGAAGCTGGGGCAACCAGACTAAGCATTGAGCAGGAGCAGTGACCTGAACAGAGTTTTGAGCCAGGTGAGTGACAGCCAACTCATAGGCAAAGGAAAAGAAAAAAGAAAAATATTTTTAAATCTGAAAGCGCCCCAGCAGAATAACAGCAGCTAATGGGCATGGGGGAAAGGAAGAGGAAGCCTAAAATGGAAACTTAAATTGACAAAACCCGAAAAGAAAATTGACTCTTGGATAAAAATATTTGGAGAACTTTAAAAATTAGAAGAAATAAAACCCATAACTGTGTAAAGGATTGGAAAGAAAGTAAGCAGATTCTCTTTTGAATATTGGAGAAAAACTAAAGAGGAATTGGAAATTAAACCCTGTAATAGAAGTTTTGTACCAAAAAAAGGGGGTGGGAGAAACGGACTGTGTAATTTGGATTGGACTTTAAAACTGATTTCACATATATAAAGGTAAAAAGAAGAAAAAGAAAAAAAATTAACAAAGATTGTTGAAGTGGATTGCAAACAAAATGGATACTTTTTCAGGCTGCTGATTGGAATTGTGGATTGTAGAGAGACATCTACAGGAGAAATAAGATCATTACAACACTGAACTTCTGCTTCGGAAAAATCTTTGAGCTTTGATGGTGATAACAGCCATGAGAACTTCTAAGGAGGATTTGTTTGTCTGTAAGTGGCTCGACTACGATTATTAAAAAAAAGAGGAATACAATGAAACTTTTAACTTTTAATTGGAACAATATTAATCCGGAAAGAATAAAATGGTGCAGGAAATTAGAGAAATGATGAAAATGATGTATTTGTCATTGAAAACGGAAGTAAGGGAAATAATTACAATGTTGCACGGAGAATCAAAACCTGATGATCCAAAAATTGTGTTGGAGTATACTCAAGCTGATAAGGAAATAACGAATGAGAAGCAAGACACAGAGACTGAAAATAAAGAGGACAAAGACAACAAGATTGACTATGGAAAACTAAATGCTTATGTGGGCAGTAACAATAAAAAGGAGAATTTTAAAGATTGCATTGGGATTAACAATGGAAAAAACAGAAAGGGTGGAAATAGACAAAGGGGGAAAAAGGATGGAATAGAAAGAATATAAAAAACTTAAATGATTACACTGGGAAAGACAGAAAAGAAGAGAAGGGATGGAAAACAACAGGAAATACAGGGCAAAATATAAGAGTTCATGACTTTGAAGCACAAAATGATTACACTGGGATTAACAGTGGAAAAATTAGAAAAAAAGGAAAAAAAGATGGAAAATAATAGGAAATACAGGGCAAAACAGGAGAGTTCAGGATTTTAAAATACAAAAGAAAAGAAGGGGAAAGAAAAAGGAAAAATAGAAATAGAAAGGGAGAAAGAAATGAAAGAGGAATATGTTGCATATAATTAGAATTGAAATATGAATTGATGAATTGAAATGATTTTTAGAAATATGTACTAGCTGGAATATCTTTTAACTAAAATTATAGAAATTGTAGCAATTGGAATATTCTTAACTACATTGTTGGAATTTATATAATGATAAGTTTTAGAAATATGAATAATTTTAATAAATTAAAGGATAACAGCTAGAATATCTTCAAATTTAATCAGCAAAATTGTAACAATTGGAATATTTTTAATTGCATATTTTGAACCTAATCAAAAAAGGAAAAATTGAAATGATATTGTATTATAAATTAATTAGATTGTGGTAAAAGCAGAAATGATCAAGATGTTCTTTGAAGAGGTATAAATACATATGTTTGATAAAGTAATTGAAAATTAGAGATAAAATTCAGAATTAAGATGTTGGATTGTATTATTTGGAATAAGATTTAAGGAAATGTATGATATAAAATAATTTTTTTAAAAAAAATTGATTTATATGCTGCCCTTCTTGGGAGACTCAGGGCGGTTTACAATGCATTAAGCAATAGCATTCATACTTTTGTATATTTATACAAAGTCAGCTTATTGCCCCCACAAACTGGGTCCTCAATTTACCTACCTTAGAAAGGATGGAAGGCTGAGTCAACCTTGAGCCTGGCGAGATTCGAACACAGTAATTGCAGACAGCTGGTGTTTAATTACAATGCTTTTATTCTGCTGAGCCACCAGACCAATTCGGTTTATTATTCTTATAAGAAATGAATGATATTGGATATTGAAACAGCTGATAATGGAAAACATTAGTGATTGTATTAAAGGAATATAAGGGAATACTAGGAATTATATTTGTGACATTTTAAATTTAAGGGGTTTAATATAGAGGTGAAGGGAAAAATTTAATTTGGTTAAGATTAGAGGTTAGGATGAAGGGGAATATTGGTTTAAAAAAATAGAGAAAATAAATATTATGGTAATATATAAATTGTAAACTCAGTTGAAATGACTAAAAACTGTTTAAATTTGTGAACCGGCAAATACTCTGTTCAGAAAAAATACATTGTGTGTTTGTTTGTTTGCTGATGTAAGAAATAAAAAACTTTCAAAAAAAAAAGAACTTGGAGTGACATGATAGTAGTGTTCCAATATTTGAAGGGCTGCCAGAAAGAAGAGGGATTTTCTAAAGGCAAGACAAGAAGCAATGATTGGAAACTGAACAAAGAGAGAAGCAACTTGGAACTAAGGAGAAACTTTCTGACAGTAAAAACAAATCAACCATTGGAATAGCCAGAGGGATCAAATTTAATTTCATTGATGGCCACATCAGCATTTTGGTTGCCCTCAAAGTTGCATGTAAAACTATATCGTATTAGTTTAGGAGTATATTATGTCTTAGATGTAGGCCAAACAGGATTAACATTTCAAATATGAACAAATATTTCATATAAATCTGCAAAAACAAATTTAAAACAAAGAAAAAACAAACTATTTAGTTCTCTCTTTCATGCTGTTTTGTCCAAGCCAGATGTTGGACATCTTTTCTTGTCTACAAGTTCATTCATGTTCGAGGTTAGGTTTTGAGCTGCAGAAACTCTCAGGATAGAGTGGAGGTGTGCATCAGTGAGGAGACTTCAGTGTACACTTTTGTTCACCTTTATCACAGAGAAAAGTTGCTCACACAGGTATGTACTATCAAACATGCAGAGCATTCAAGCAGCTTGTTTGCAGAGTTGGGGCATCATTTCAGGGATGAATCTGGTGAACCGTGTGGGCCCCACAGCATCATAGTTGCCTTAAGTGCGCTGTTACATTTGAATTCTATCAACTCCATCTGGATTTTTACAGGTGCTTTCTGTCAACTGCAAATGAATTACTGAACAGTCCAAAATTGAATTTCTGTGTTTCAAAGTTAACAAAACGATATGTAAACTCCATGTGAAGTGTGCTCAGCTTATCAGCAAAATGAGCATCTGAAAACACAGTGGTCGAGACTTAGTTTATGATTGTTGGGCAACAGGAAAAGTGACTCAAGTTTCCTTGTTGCGTCTGAGTCTCCAACAGTTGCAGCTTAATTTGAAAGTCTTTCACTGCATCATACATGTCCGTGATCACATAGTCCCATCCCTGAAGCTGAAGGTTTAGTGCAGTGAGATGCTTAATTTTGTCGCACAGAAAAGTTAATTCACACAGCCACTTTTCATCCTGCAATACTATGGAGTCTTTTCCCTTACTTTCCATGAATTGCCAGATTTCCTTATGCAACTCAAAAAAATCTATTGAACACTTTTTCTCGATTTAGCCATCACACCTCTGTGTGATAGGGCAGATCATCAAGTTCAGAATGCATTTCCTCCAGAAAAGACTTAAATTGATTTAAACCTTTGGCTCTTATAAAGTTAACTGTCTATGTTACGGTGCTTACTACATGTTCCATCTTCAGGGCTTTGCCTGATGGGTATATGATGCAGTAATATGCTGTCAGCTCATCTGTGCAATTCTCGCTCTTCATCCTCTCTCACATCCTTCCCACTAAGGCACTCTTTTCCTAGATGCTCCATCTGTTGTCCATTCTGTAAGTTTGTCCCAGGGCAGTTTCATGTCATTTACATGTTTAAATACTGCTTCAAGTATGTCTTTTCCTGTGGTAGTGCCATGCATTGATTTCATATCCAAAAATTCCTATGTAATGCATAAACTTGAATCCACTCCACCAATGAAGATTGTCAGCTGTGCCATGTCACTGATGTCAATGCTCTCATTCACAGGCAAGGGAATATGCAATGAAATCTTTTCCATTTTCAATCAACTGTCCTTGTAAATCAGTGGCAAGCTCATATATCTGATCAGCAACAGTATTTCTGCTTAGGCTTACATTAAAAAATGTTTGCTTTTGGTCTGGACACACTTTATACTTCACACACTTTAATTATGCAGCACTTCACAAACTCTCGCCCCTGTAAATGGCCGGGATTATCTATCTCTCCTGCCACTATAAAACTAACTTTCACAGCACTTCACTTTATGATTTTGCTTTCCTGAACATATGCTGCCATAATTTCAGGCTCTTTTTCAACTCTTCCACCTTCTTTAGCTACTGCTATATGTCCAAGTTTTTGTACTTGTCCTGAAGTATCATCTCATAGTGCCATCTCATGTTATATTCTTTAAGTACAACCACATTACCTCCGCAAACAAGGCACAAGGCCTCAATTTCAATGTCAACAAACAGGTACTCTTTTTCCACTTCTTTTGAAAGCACCTGTTTTCAAAGTCTACTTTCTGTTTAGCCATATTTGGGGTTTAAATGCCAGTATAGGCACACAGGTCTTCAAGACAGATGCTGTATATATGGACTATGAGACTGTGCAGTCCCAGGTGCTAAGTGAGGTGGGCAGTTGTGAACGCTCTAGGTATCCATTCTGAAGCATCAGTAGGATGCTGTGAGTCCAGATGTTTTGAGCAGGTTTAGCAACATCAGAGCATCTATGGAGAGAAAGCAAGTTACTGCAGCCCCCATTGATAAATTGAAACTATATATTTTGTACAGGAGAGATCCTAGATGGGTGGAGGAAAAAAAATCAGCAATCCACCATCACTTTGAAGCTTGTCTAACAGCCACAAGGTCTACTCAACCTCTCTAGTTAAGCTACCTCTATTTCTGATCAGATTCTGATATTTTCAGGGCTGCCTTTCAGTCTTGGATTGTAAGGAAAAAAACCAAGACACATTCAGCTTTCCCAAATAGGAAACAAGGTCTCCATTTTTTCCCAACAACTCTCCTAAGTCCAAAAAGCCCAGAAATAGAGATCAGAATTCCTGAAATATCCATCCAAAATTTAGCTTTCACAGGCAATGCTGGTTAGATGGCAGAAGAGGGGGTGCAAGTTGTGGGAGCCACATCCGAAGAAAGACCAGCCATTCTTAGACGGAGGCATGAAGAGGCTGCAGGGGAGACACATCTGAAGGGCAAGGTGCAGCTTTCATATTGGTCACTTCTACCCAGTGTGGGATTCAGGTAATTTAACAGCCAGTTCTCTGCCCTAATGATTTCTTCCAACAACCAGTGTGCAAAACTACTCAGAAAGTTAACAACCGGTTCTCCCGAAGTGGTGCGAACTGGCTGAATCCCACCACTGCCCCTCCAAGGCCACCCAGGTGGTGGGAGGAAAAGAGCCAAAAAGGGCACCTATGGGATCAAGGCAAGGCTGGAAGGGTGATCTGGAGGTCTCCAGTGTAGGAAGGTGAGAGCAGGGTGAGTGCCAAAGCCCCATCCACCAGAGGAGCCTCACTGTCCCTCTCAGGCCATGTGGAAGACCCCTGGATGATTGTGTGGGCTACCTGGAGCTCTGGGCAGCTGAAGACAAGCACCCAGCCCAGCCCTCAAGCTTCCAGGGCACTGGGACCACTCAGCCCAGCCCATCCATGCTTCCCTAGGGGCTGCCCAGCCATGTTTACCTTCTCAAGGCGGCAGTTGCTGTACTTGCTCTCCTTGGCCAGGTTGTTCAAGGTGGATGTGGAAGGGCTGTGGGGGAGTTGAAGCTTGGAGGCACCACTCCAACGTGGCTGCAATGGCAGGGCTTCCCGGGCTGGAGGAGAGTGGGTGGGTGGGAGTGCTCCTGCTGGACGGGGCTGCTGCTGCTGCTGCTGGTGCCACTGGAATGAAGTGAGGGGTGAGGTGAGGTGAGGCAAATGGTGGCCTAGCTGCAGGACCCTGAGTGTGCAAGTGCAGTGTGGGTGGAGCGAGGCTGAAGGACCCAGGTTCACATCCACCTGGCCATCACTACTGGCCAATGAACTGAGCGGCCAATGAGCTGCAGTTGCTGCCGGGCATTGCCATCCCCATGCGCTTGCCACCTCCTGTACACGTATCAAGGGAGTGTGCCAGGACAGGCTGGGATGGGCCAAGATAGTGGAGAGTGGCCCCTCACCATCTCCAGGGCGACCTTGTGGACCAGATCTAAACACATCATGGGCCAGATGTGGCCCATGGGCCTTGAGTTTTACATGTCTGAGGTACAACTCTACTTTCGATTCCCCAAGCATCACTCTCCTCATCCCCCCTCCCCACAGTTAATGGCACTATCACCACATAACAGTGAACCCAGCAAGCATAAAATGACAGTTGACAGGTTTTGCCTAATTTGTACTTGTACATTTCATATAGGAACTGCAGTGGCACAGTGGTTACAGTGCAGTACTGTAGACTACTTCTGATGATTGCAGGCTGCCTGCAATTTGGCAGATCAAATCTCATCAGGCTCAAGGTTGACTCAGCCTTCCATCTTTCCAAGGTTGGTAAAATGAGGACCCAGATTGTTGAGGAGAATATGCTGACTCTGTAAACCATTTAGACAGGGCTGTAAAGCACTGTGAAATGGTAGATAAGTCTAAGTGCTATTGCTATTTTCAAGTGTAAAACATTACATTTTTCTACATTACATTTCATTTTGTTGGATAGGGTCCCAAATGCCAGGTCTAAGACTAGGGGCTGTTCCATTCCTGGATCCATTAAAGTGACTACTTGGGCCCCAATCTGCATTTCTATAGATTTGGTGACAAAGATGGTCAAGATGCTCCCTGCCACTGATTCATCTAGTTGGCAAAATGTGATGCCACCATAAGTGGATTCCTAATTTTTCCACCAGGGCTGGGTTAACTAAGCACCTGGTACAGCCTAAGTCTAGCAAGGCTCATAAGGTGGCTTCAGCCCTGAAGTCTGAAAACTTAGTTCTACGGAGAGCATCACCAGTATGACCAAGCCACTTACCAGGGGGTCATCATCAGTGTTGGTTAGTCCCTGTCCATCGGTTAGTGGGGTTGAAGTTCCCTTATCCTACTTCAGTGACGAGATGAACTCAACAACCTCCACTCTTTTCAATGCCATTTCTCTGGCCCATTGTGGCTTTCCTTAGGGAGCCAAGGAGGAGTCTTCTTGGCTGGGTTGCTGGCCTTCCACTCTGCCATGTGATGTCCCTCCTGGCCACACTGGAAACAGGCGGTAAAGCGTAGCTGCAGGTTTCATGGTTTTACTGCTCTCTTTTCCCGGGGCTGGTTTATTCCACAGTTGTGTTGAGCAGTGCTGGTGGAGTCCTTTGTCAATCTGTACCTCCTCAGCCAGCATGAAGGATGGCAGAGGCTTCCCTTGAGACACAGATGTTGTACAGGTCATTGTTCAGCCCATCTTTGAAGCAACTGAGAGGAAGTCTTCCAGACAGTCATTGAGTCATCATGCCAGGTTGTGAAATTTCTCGGTGTTCTCCACCACCACTCTGTGCCTTGATGCACAACTTTGATACTGTCCCTTGCTTTACAATTGGCGAAGACAACTTCAAATCACCAAAAGAGTGGTGTCAAAAAGCGATCAAAGTTTCTGAACTCTGGTGCATTTTGCATTGTGGAGGGTCACCATCCAGTGGGCTGTGGCCCTCTCCAAGGCCAGGGTGATGCTCCTCACCCTGGCACCTTCGGTAGGGATCTTCTGCCCATATTCTTTCATGTACTTGTATGTACTCCTGTCCATACTCTTGCATGTACTCTTCCATGTAAAACATGGGCCAGAAAATATGTCAGCTGCAGGGGTCTCCATCAAATGTCACACCAAGGGGTAGGGTCTGCTGATGCTTAGCTCTTGCCCGGCCAGTTCCTGCCAGGGCTGCTGCCCTGGCAGCTCCCCTACGTATTGCACCTGCCACAGTAGAGGCAGAGACTGGAGTTGGCAAAACCCCTGCTGTGGTGTCTAGCACTTACGTTCGCTTTCCAACCTTTTCTCTTGGGTTCACTGGGTCTCATGGCAGCAGCCTTGACATTTGCTTCACATGTCCTCAGGGTTTGGAAAGCATTTATCATGCACTGCTTGATAGGTTCTTGCCTTCCTCCTCTCCTCAAGCTCTTCCAGCTCTAATTGCCTCTCTCACTGCCAGCTGCCATGGATGATGGTCACCCCCTTGGTTCTTCCTTCCCCATCTTCCTTCTTTCTGACTCAAGTGGACCACTCCAGTCTTCTCCATCCACTGGGACAGGTCCAGCCTGGAGGGAGATCTGGATGAGGCTTTATCCCCCAGCACTCAGCTTCCTCCTGGTTGCTGCCTTGTGCTGACATCATGTCCCCACAGTAGCGCAGTGTGCCTCTCTGGTTTGACTAGGTTTGCAGATTTTGCCTAATCTAAGGAACTGCTTCGGCAAGTGCCTTAGGAAAGTGAGACTCTTAATCCATTAAGTTGAGTTAAAGAAATTTTACTGAGAGGGAAGTGATTGCAGGAGAACAAGAAAAATCTGAAAAAGCCCATGCAATGCAAACAGCATTCTTTCATTTCCACAAGCCAGCCCCCCAACCAGTCCACTGCAGCCAAAGTGATGCTGCAAGGTTGGTTTGAGAATGTCTGACATGCAAAGAGATAACAGTTCATCCTCAGGGCCTTCGAGACAGGATGAACGGCCTTGGAGACAGGATGAAATCAGCTGGGAAAGAGCTTGCTCTGTATCTGAAGTTGCTCTCCTTCCCTAATACCCAAGCAGCTACAGCAAAAGCAAAAAGCAAGTTAAAATGCCAGCAAGTCTCCTCCCCCACCCACTTCCAACTGAATGGCAGGACACGATAATGGATCTTACGCCTACTTTTTATCTGAATTTTTTTTCCTTCCTTCCCATCACCCTGTACCTCATTGTTATTTTGGCTGTCTTTGGGTTTGTGAATTAAATCCCAAAGATCCTAAAGATTGTCTAAAAATTGGTCACCCTCTCCCCTCATTTTTAGTTTAAAGTCTTCTGATAAGCTGAGCCAGTTATTTTCTGAATTCTTCCCAGTTCTTGTGAGGTGTAACCTGTCCCTTATTAACTGCTACAGAACATGGTTTGGGAACAAAGTCAAACTAGAGTTTTGGACTTTGAATCCTGATTTCAACAAATTTGGAGAGTGCATGAGAAGGATTTCATGGATGAAAGTCCTCAAGGGGGAAAAAAACGTCCAAGAAGCTTGGGAAACTTTGAAAAGTGAGATTATCAAAGCCCAGTCTATCATAATACCACTGAAGAAGAAAAATAAACGATTCCAGAAGAAATCAGCATGGCAGCACAAAAAACTTCTGATAAATGGAAAGACAAAAAGTACAAAAATAAAAAGTGAAAAGAGGTCTACATAATTAAGACAGAATATTAGCATAAAGCTCAAAGCTGCAAAGATGAACTCAGTAAAGCTAAGGCTCAGAATGAACTAAGGCTTCCAATAAATGTCAAAAACAATTTTAAAAGCTTATTTCAACACATAAAAAACAAGAAAACAGTCAAGGAAACAATTAGTTCAGTAATGGGCAAAAATGGCAAGAAGGTTGCAAGCAGGGGGGGGGGATGGAACTGCTTAATTCATTCTTTGCATCTGCCTTTACATAAAAGAAAAAAAATCAGTCCAATTTATCAAAAACAGTACCATAAAAGAGAGACTAGAAATGCAGCTCAAAATAAGCAATAAAATGGCAAGAGATCACCATCTTCAAAAAAGAAAAAAAATGGAGTCAGGAAATTACAGACCTTTCTCAATATCTGGGGAAATCCTGGAAAAGATAATCAAGCAACAAATCTGTGAACACCTGGTTGCAAGCAAAGTTATAACCAGAAACCAACATTTGTTTGTCAAAAACAAATCATGCCAGACAAATCTTATTACATTCTTTGACAAAGTCACTGAATTAGTGGATCAGAAAAATGCTGGGAACATAGTATATTTTCAGTAAGGCATCTGACCAGTGGTGAATTCTAAAATTTGTTACTACCGGTTCTCTGGGCATGGTTTGGTGGGGGGGGGGGTAATGTGACTGGGTAGGCATGGCCATTTTTAAAAAACTTTTAAAAGCACTTTTTCTACAACCTCTTCGGCAAAGAGGTTGTTAAAAAAATGCTTTCAAAAGGCTCTGATGATCCCAGCTGAATTGCCTGATTGGCAGAGACTTTTTTTCTTTTAAATGCCTCTGACAATCCAAGCAGAGGCTTTTTTAAAAAGCCTCTACCGATTAGGCAACTCAGCTGGGATCGTCAGAGGCTTTTAAAAATCTCTGAAGAGGTTGTAGAAAAAATGCTTCTAAAAGCCTTTAAGGATCCCAGCTGAGCCGCACAATCATCAGGTTTTTTTTTAAACTTTTAAAAGCATTTTTTCAGCCAAAGAGGTAGTAGGAAAAATGCTTTTAAAAGTAAAAAAAAAAAAGCCTCTGATGATTGTGCGGCTCAGCTGGGTATGGGGGGTGGGCAGGGATTTTTGCTACCAGTTCTCCAAACCACCTGTTTCCATTGTTACCGGATCGAGCGATCCGGTCCGAACCAGGAGCATTTCACCCCTGCATCTGACAAAGTACAGTGCAACCTACTTCTTAGTAAGTCATAAAATGTGGCGTAGATAGCATCATCACCAGATGAATTCATAACTGGCTAACAAACTACACTCAACATGTAGTCTGTAATGAAAGTACAGATAGTTCTCAACTTACAACCACAACTGAATCTAAAATTTATGTTGCTAAGTGAGAAATTTGTTAAATGTGTTTTGCCCCATTATGACATTTCTTGGCACAATTGCTAAGTGTATCACTGCGGTTGTTAAATTAGTAACATGGTTGTAAAGTGAATCTGGTTTCCCATTGATTTTACTAGTCAGCAGGTCATAAAAGGAGATCACATGATCCCAGGACACTGCAACCATCATAAATGTGAGTCATTGTCAAGCATGTAAATATAAATCATGTGACCATAGGGATGCTGAAACAGTCCTAAGTGTGATAATCTAGGATCTAGGAGTCCTATTAGAGAACCACTCCAGTAGTGAGCCAGCAGTGTGCTGCAGCTGCCAAGGTTGCAGGAATTTGGAATGTCTAGAGCAGGGCTGTCAAACTCCTGCCACATGGACCAGATACATCATGCACTAGCCACGCCCATGCCTGGTTTAGTAAAGGGGGAAAAAATCCCAATATATCATGTGATGCTGCCGTGACAATGTGAGTTTGATACCCCTGGTCTAGAGTAATGAAAATAAGGATTATGAGTAACACGATAGCAATGTTCTACTGTTTGAGGGGCTGCCACAAAGAAGAGGTGGTCAACCTATTTTCCAAAACCCCAGAAGGGAAGACAAGAAACAATGGATGGAAATTAATCAAGGAGAGAAGCAGCATAAAACTAAGGAGAAATTTATTGACAGTGAGAACAATGAATCAGTGGAACAGCTTGCTTTCAGAAATTGTGGATGCTCCATCACTGGGGGTTTTTAAGAAGAGACTGGCTACTGTTCAGCCACTTGCCTGAAATTCTATAAGGTCTTCTGCTTGAGAAGGGGGTTGGAATAGATAACCTCCAAGGTCCCTATCAACTCTCTTATTCGGTTACTAATATACTGCATATATGTACAATTTGCATACTGATATCATTGTTTATCACTTAAAGATTTATTTGTCCAGCTCTTAAAAACCTTCCCTGATTATTATTGTTTTTTTAGATGAAATTTGAATTTTTTTCTTATTGAATCACCAGGTCTTTTAAGTCTTTGATTTGACTTAAATATGCAAGCTAATCCAAAGCAGATCAAAAATGATGACTTTAAATATCTATTATTGAAACAAAAGTTAGTACAAGTCTGTTAAACTCAAATTGGTAACAGATGTGATCCTTTAGAAAGCAATGCTGCATTAGAATTTGAAGGCATGTTACAAAGAGTATATCCATGCTTACTATTTAAGCTGCTTTGTCCTGTGCTTGTGCAGGCTTAACTCTAAGCATGCTTAAGAAAATCCTGTTTTGATGTAGAGATGTCAGGTTCAGGAAATCAGTAGCCAGAATAAAGTTCAAAAGCATTATGAATTTATTTCATGCTACCTATTCACAGGTATAAAGGTCAAGGCATATTAATGACAGATAAAAGTCAGTGGACTTTAAGAGTGGGGTGGACTCAAGTTTTTTATAGGGTGTAGCAACTCCAAACTAATGATGAATTGGATCCCATCCTTGGACTTAGCTGGTAATCTCCTGCAAGAGTTTTTGGATTGACCTTGCAAAATATGGGTTAGTGAGGGGCCAAGGTGGAACCATTCTACCTTAAGTGACTATCAAAATGGTAAAATGACATACCTTTAGGCTTTTAAAAAAATGCTCAGGGAGAAAATGAGTTCTCTTTAGAAAATGAAAAATAAAAATAAAACAACTTGCAACCTAGATAAAGATCTATTGTGCTATTTTAACACTGCTGGCAAAAGTACTTAGAGAAAT
Source organism: Coluber constrictor foxii (assembly GCA_038048745.1). Classification (NCBI taxonomy): domain Eukaryota; kingdom Metazoa; phylum Chordata; class Lepidosauria; order Squamata; family Colubridae; genus Coluber; species Coluber constrictor. The sequence goes on from CM075961.1 coordinate 90,027,165, forward strand.
GATCAAGCAAAAATAAAATAAAAGCCCAATAATTTTTATCTACTTACACTTTTTGTGTAAATGTGACACTGATATGTCCAACAGACAATCGGATATCAATATATACTATCTAAATATTCTTATTATAACAGCAGTTCATTATAGATAAATTATATTAAGTCAATATTTATTTTCTGAGAAAAAGCTATTATGAATGATTTATAGATGACTTGTGATTATCAAATCACAGAACAGGATACAAGTTTCTTCCACTTGGCTTGTTATTTTACCTTTTGAGGTCCATGCATATGTTATGCTTCCTAAAATAATCTCCAGTTACTCCAGCTATTCTTCTGGATCTTTTTTACTAAAAGGAAATTGTATAGTCCTACCTTATACCCCCATACCTTAACTCAATCAACTGGATAGTTGGGGGATGGGACCTCTGAAGATAAAAAAAGTTGGTTGCAATTTAAACAGGATATAACCAGATATCCAGGCCAAACCAGTCATGGACAGTCATGTTTTGTGATGAGAAGTGATATCCACGCAGCAGTCTCAAGAGGTCAATAGGATCAGGGTAGATTCCCAGATCAGACTGTATTGTCAAAAATATTGTCAGTGAGATATTGTAAAGCATTTGTTTGGCAAAGCTTGATCAGGATGTAAAAAACTCTATCTTAAAACTGGAACAGCAGAAGAGTGCTTTAGAGTGCCTTCAAACTGGACTGAGAATAAATTGAAAGTAGCATCATGTGGATCTGTTCTTTAAAATTTGTCAGTTAAATATCATCATGATGGTGGATGAGCGTATATCATAGTAACTGCTTTCTGTTTCAAACTGCAGTTGTTATAAGCCAGTGATGGTAAATCTTTTGGGATCAGCATGTCAAAAATTCAGAAAATGCCTAACTTGATTTTGCTTGACACACACACACAGACCACGCCACATAAAATTTGTAATAAAGAATCACTTTGGAAGTGAGATGGGGAACCAATTGTGGGTTTCTACCAGTTTGCTCCTGTTCAGGCAAACCGGTAGCGGCGTCAGGAGGCTCCACCCACCTGCCCAGACATCATCACGGATGCTCTGCACATGCGGAGAAGGTTCTGCGTATGCACAGAAGCACCACACGCAAGAGCACGCTCACAGTTCCAAACCAGTAGTGAAGGTAAATGAAAACCACTACTGAGGGGAGCATATAAATGTAATAAATGAATATATAAATACATAAATGTAAATATTTTTGTCTTTGCTTCTAAAAAAACCCCCTGTCTATCTGAGGCAGCTCCATGTCCATCAGGCCTGGAAATTGCAGTCTCCAAAAAGAAGAGAAAATATATACCATTTGTGCTCACTTTTTGCAGACTCCAAAAGCCATGGAGGAACAAGGCCCTCTACACTTCCACAAGGGCCAGTGATGGGCTCTTGGCAATTGTACCTCACTCTTAAGATGGTGTTAAATTTCTGTATGAGTCGAATTTCTGTACCTGAAACTGGAGGCACTGTCAATAGCCATGTTTTCCCATCCCCAAGCGCATTTCTGAAAATTGAATCAAAGGCATACAAAGAGGGACAATTTCTTTTTATGGGTGTATTTTTTGGAATATCAGAATGTCTGCTGTTCACCACAACCTTTGAATTATGCCAGTATATCTTGGACTAGGTCATGCGTCTCTATCTACTTTTGGAGCTTGTGATTTAAATGTTTAATATATAATTTATTAACAACATGCAAAAGGCTGATAGTCTGTAATTGCATGGATCATTCTTTTTTACCTGGTTTTTAAATAAATTTAGATTATTATTGCCAGGCCTCAGTCTTCTGGAGCATAATCAGTCTGATCTCTGAATATAAATAGGCATGCTGCAACATAAATAGGCATGAGGCAACAACCAGCTGGAATGTTTAAATTATTTCAAGCACAACCCAATCAGCACCTGGAGCCTTGTTCATCTTAAGGGATTCAATAAATTAGGTTACTTCTTGGTCCAGATGGATGTCACTCTCATTTATGTTACTAGCAGGATCTGTGTGCAGCTCTCTAAAATACTTCTTCCATCCTTGAATACTTGATTGAGGGAGCAAGGTATTTAGTGGTTTTCCTGGTCCTTGGTGGTTTGCCAGAAAAGGGAAGAAATCCCTCCTTCTGGATGATTGAATTGTTTCTCCTTCGCTATCAATCTTTTTCTTTTTCTTTTCTCTTCTCTTCCCTTCTCTTCCCTTCCCTTCCCTTCAGGCCTTGAATCAAGCCCTTAAAATCTGTAGGGAAGTTGGTTCTCAGAACATAAATGTTTATTCAGCCTACATCTTGATAAGAGAAAAATAACAGCATGTTCAATGGTGTAGGAAGAAACATCCTTCTGGGTTCAGCTCCAAGTGGGGGAAAAAGACACTGGAAACATGGAGACTGCTTGGAAAGATGGCTTAATGATGGACAGCATCACATGGCTTGAGTTCTTGAACAGAAAAGGGCAGATACAGCGAGTCTCTGGGTTTTATGCTCTCTCTGGCTTTGAACTTCCTGGGGCCCAGAAAGAGTATCCTGATTGGTTGTCAGACTTCCAGGGGGTGGGGGTCTTAGCTAGCCTTGCTGGCTAATGTAATCTTCCCAGGTGCCATGTGGTGAGTTTCTGTCTAGATGGGTCCCATTGTGTTAGTTTTTGTTGCTATTGTGTGCAGATGAAGGTCCATTGACAAAGATTGAGTTTCTGCCTCTGGCCTATTAACAAAAGGGGTGGGGCAGGAAGGTGGGAGCGGCTTTGTCTTTAAAACATGCTTCTCCATTTCTCATCCAGGGAAACATAATATTCTGCCTTTTTAATATTTCCCAAAATATTTCATTCTTCTAGGAAAGGAGTGGGTGCTAACTTCCTACAATGGATAACTGACTGATTAATTGCACTCATTGTATATCCCTCATATACCTACACAGAGGGAAACATGCAAAGGGGTACCCCAAGGTTTTGTTTTAGGCCCAGTACTCTTCAGCATCTTCATTTTACTTTTATCAAAGTGAATGTCCAGAATATATGGCTTAGCTGGAGCTTCTGCTGAAGCCTTAATGGAAGTGGTGAGTCCAGATTTGTATTTTTGAATGAAAGCCTCAAAGTGCCTTTTTTCAACAATTCTAGGTCTCATTTTATATCTTCAAATAAGGAAGACATTGCTTTGCCATAAACTCTGCTGAATTTTCCCAAAGGAGCTGCCAGAGTTGTGGGTGCTACATTGCTAGAGGTTTGAAACGGATTGAGGAAAAGATTGAAAACCATTTGTCCAGGATCATATAAGATCTCCTGCCTTAGGCAGAGATTGGACTAGAAGATCTCCAAGATTGCCTCCAATTCTATGGTTCTATTATAATTATCCCTTATCAGCTATTTGTGATGGTACAATGACAACTAATTCAGAAAAATTGTGTCTTTTTTCATTCTGTTTAATTTATATATTAATGATATTGTTTTTTCAAGTTAAAAGTTGATGAAAAGAAAATGTTTTTCATCATGCTGATCTTATTTTAAAAACAGTTGGTCTGTTTAGATTACTATCAGGTGGGACAAATATTTCAGAAATTCTGTAACAGTTAACTATGAGAATGGTATAATTCTAGAATTTGGCTAAGAGTGCATATGTGAAGAGTGAAAATGTGTCCTTCAGCATGTATTTTCTTACTGCTACTTTATTATTTTTAGCTTCATGAAAATGTTGCATCCATTACAAAGCATAAAAAATGAAAACTACCTGCTGCTAAATATAGTTCTGACATTTCAGTACCCTACTGATATGCTCTAATTATTAAACTTGCTTGTTGTACATCTTTTATTGAATCTGAATTCTCTTTTCTTTATGGAGATGAGATATGGGGAATTTCTGAATTGAACAACACAAGTTCATTCATGACATTCTTACACAATTAGAATTTTAATTATCTTGAGTTGTGAGGTAGTACTAGTGAAGGTTGAGGATTTGCATCGACTGCAGCTAGATAATATGCTAGTATTTTAAAAAATATAGTTTATATATCATAAACCTTTCCGAAGATTGTGAAATTTAAACTTAATACTCCAGGGTACTACCAGGGTACTACCCCATTTTACCATTACCATCTTCATTTAATGTGAAGAAATGTTTGTTTTATTTGCATTTCATTTTCATTATTTTTACAAAAAACTCAAGGCAACAAACATATTCAACACTCCTTCTGCCTCCTATTTTCCCCACAACAACTCTGTGAGACGAGTTGGATGGAGTGGGAGTGACTGGCCCAAGATCACCCAGCTGGCTTTCATAGTTAAGGCAACGCTGGAACTCATGATTTCCCACTTTCTACCCTAGTGCCTTAACCACTTTTTAGATGAATTACATTGGTATTTCTTAACAGATGTCAACAAAGAAGTGTCAAAATATTGCTTCATGGGAGTCCCAAGATGGTTTTCTGACTCAGCAGGATTCCCTCTGACAGAAAACTGGTTTCACATCCAAATAGCAATAGCAGTAAGACTTATATACCACTTCATTGTGCTTTACAGCCATCTCTAAGTGGTTTACAGAGTCAGCATATTGCCCCCAACAAACTGGGCCTCGTTTTACCAACCTCAGAAGGATGGAAGGCTGAATCAACCTTGAGCCTGGTGAGAATCAAACTGCTGAACTGCTAGCAGTCAGCAGAATTAGTCTGCAATGCTGCATTCTAGCCACATGTTCCCTAATTGTGAACAGAAGCTACTAGGAATGACTCAATGTTATTGTTGGACAACCATGGACCTATATGAGAAAAAGACCTAGAATGTAATAATTCTAGTTGGGAGTGGTTGGAGAGTCGAGTCTCCATCTTTTCCTTTCCACTGTCTGCTTTTGAAGGGGTTTAGCTATCCTTTTCAATGCTTTTTCTTTCTTTCTTCTGATTTTTATTTTCAAATGTTAATCTACTGGTTGAATGCTGATTTAATTTAACCCCCAAACTGGATCTTAAAGTGGCTTCTTTTTTATATTCTTTTTATTGTTTTATTAGCTGCCATAAACCAATTCTGCCTTTTCCACACGGAAGCTGGGGCGTCTCTGCATAGTGAAAGACTTTTGATTTACATCAGTATCATACTTTCACTACAGGAATTTTGTATGTTATAAATTTATATTAAAAACTCTGATCTATAATGAAATAATTTTTTTCTATGATTGAGGGAGATTAGAGAATGGTTTTATTATTATTTATTATTGGTTCGATTTATACGCCGCCCTTTTCTGGAGATTCAGGGCGGCTTACAATGCGTTAAGCAATAGCCTTCATATTTTTGTATATACCTGCTTAGTAGGGCTTTTGCCCCCCCCCCCCCATAAGCAGTATTCTTTTTTATACAAAGTCAGTTTATTGCCCCCACAATCCGGGTCCTCATTTTACCTACCTCAGAAGGATGGAAGGTTGAGTCAACCTTGAGCCTGGTGAGATTTGAACTTGCAGTAATTGCAGGCAGCTGGCAGCTAAGTGCTACTTAGGTGCTACTTAACAGCGCTTTAATCCACTGCTCCACCAAGGCTCCTATTATAGCCATTGATTTTGCTTGTCAGAAGGTAGCAAAAGATGGGCACATGACTCCGGGACACTGCAACCATCATAAATATGACTCAGTTGCCAAGCATCTGAATTTCAATTACATGACCATGGTGTGAAAGCTATAAGTGTGAAAAATGGTCATAAGTCACTTTTTCAGAATGGTTACTAAACCAATGGATGTAAGTTAGTTGTAACCTGTAGTTCTGGTGTGCTCTCCTGAAGAGGATCTATAGCCTAGTTAAAGAATTTTCATCTGCGGATCATCCTTAGAACATGGTGATTATAGGAAAAATGGACACCTAATTCCTAAGGAGGAGGTTATATAATGTAGAATCTCACAAGGAATGCAAGAACTCTCTGAGATAACCAGAAGGATGGTTAGCTTTTTGGATAAACTGGGATAATATCCTGGGGTATTAAGTGGGTCCTGCATACAAACACTTCTGAGCTATGCATATCCATATAGCTATGCTATACTTTCCATAAAATATAAGAATATACAATATTTTGTTCTAGCAAGTTGTGAGAGACAGGCTGCTTGAAATTAGCTACCGGTAGCACTGGACCAATGGTGCCTGTCCTTTTAAGACCTTGTCCTAGCCAACCCACCTGCTTAGCAAATAGCAGCTATAAAAGCAAAGTAGCTGGGTTAGTATGATAGTGGTGATGGTTGTTGTGGGACATTTGGTATTGAAGGGTTCTCGAGTAAGAAGCGTTGTGGCTTTTCCTATTCTGCATAGGAAATTGGAATCAATGCGAAGTTAAGGAGAACTGTAATTTATTCCTTGTAGTAAAGAGCAGCAGTAAACTGGGGAGCGTGTGAAAAGAATCTGAGGTTCTGTTGGTATATGGTTTGACTAAAGGCCAGGGAGGCTGGACTGGGCCATCTTGGGTGTGGGAACCCACTGAATGGGGTATAATCAAAAAGACACTGTGGTATTGTGGGAAGCATTTATAAATTTATAAACCATAAGAATATCTCTTTGGTCTGGAATTGAATCAAAGTCCTTTTGTGAATCTTTAATCACAATTTCATACCCTGACATATTTTGCAATATCATTAATGTATCGTTAAGATTTTTAAAGAGATACACAGCTAAAAGCTGCATATTCCCCCACTCTCCTTTCTTAGGTTTCAGCCACTGTTCAGCCATTTTAATCTGTGAAACTTGATCTAGAAACAAAGAACAAAAAAAAGTCTGTTTTCCTCTACATTTCAATCCAAACGTATAAGAAACATCCAGTAGAAATAAACTCCAAATATTTTGCAAATTCAAAAAATGCAGGGATCCAATGGCGAGAGTCTAAGAACTCCCCCACCCCCAAATGCTACCAGGCTTCCTTATGGAGGAGACAGAAATATAATTAGAGCCCAGCAATGGGTTGAAATAAATCAGTATTCAACCCTAGTCAACATTTGAAGCAAAAAGCAAAATAAAACCATAAATTTAAAAAGTGAAAGTTACGGGTCAAACATGCTTAAAAATGAAACTGCTGATAGATGTATATGCCCAATAACTTTTCAACTATTCCAGAGAGAATTGGAATCTTCAAGAACACCCGCTCCACTTCCAACTGGGTCTATGATCATCCAAGAGTCATCTTGGGTAATTTCTAAAGGCTTCCATTCAAAACCAGGGAGCAGCAGTGCCAAAGAACCAGTTTTGGCAGTAAAATCAGCAGATCATCAGTAAGAGAAAAAAAGCTTTTACCATGCATCAGCCATGTTGAGTGGAAGACCAAAGAAAGAAATATTTTCAAATGAGCCATTCCCCTGGTTCCAAATGAAATGTAATATGGCAATTGTGTTTATTGTTTGAGAAAATAGTTGTGAAATATAGATTTTAAATATAAGTGTAATTAAAAATGATCGGAATTGGAGAATTAACTGTATGGTATACATTCTCCAAGATGAATCATGTATCAGAAGAAAAGATTTTCTGGTGCATTAGTATAAGGAGAAGAAATAATCATTCTATCCTTTGAATAATAATAATAATAATAATAATAATAATAATAATAATAATAATAATAATGCCAGATTGCTGCATATATTTGATTATTATATATCTTGAATGTGAGTTTCTTTTTTAAAAAAAGATGTTTTTTTAAAAAAACAAAACATAAAACATAAATCCATCATACATTACAATTACAAACAGTATGTTGGTCGGTTACCAACATACTATTTTTTGTGCTTCATCCCCATATTCAAAATTTACTAATTATCTAATTTCTCATATTATCAAACAAATGAGTATCCTCATTTATCATTTATTTAACTATGGCTTTATCGTTTCATAAAAATTATTTTCAAATATTATAACGTTCATTTCATGTTTCATATTTCATTTCCATGTTTTATTATCTAGTCATTGATAAAATAAATCCCATATCTTATAATATTGTTTATCTTCTTGTTCTCTAATTTCAAATGTCAATTTACTCATTTCAGCACATTCTATGATTTTCTTAATAACTTCTTCTTGCGCTGGTATTTTCTCATTTTTCCAGTATTTCCAGTTTAGCAAACACAATTCTAACTGCTATTAATACATTCACAATCAAATATCTCAGTTCTCTATTGTATGTTTCTGGCATGATCCCTAATTTAAAAAATCTCTGGTTTAAAGTCTGTCTTTTTTTTGTCATTTTTTCCAGCCATGTGTGGATTTTAGTCCAGTATCTTTTAGCTTCTACATGTGTCCACCACATATGGTAATATGAGCCCGGTGTCTGATGACATTTCCAACACTTTTCAGATTTGTTCTTGAACATTCTGGCTACTCTCGTCTGGGGTAGATGCCACCTGTAAAATATCTTATACAAATTTTCCTTATATGCTGTTGACATTGTCATTTTGTAATTTTGCAACCACAGTATTTGCCATTTCTCTAAATCAATTCCATAACCAAAAATTTTCCCCTATGCAATCATTGTTTCTTTAACTTGTTCTTCTTCCAATTTTACCTCTAATAAATAACCATACAATTTTTTAATTACATAGTCATCAGAACCTGTTAAAATTTTATCTAAGTTAGTCAAATTATTATAAAAACCTTCTGTCTTACAATCTTTGTCATATCTAGAATGTATTTGCATATAAGAAAACCAGTTCATCTTTAAACCTTGTTCCTCCAATTCTTGTTTCAATTTAAGTTCACCCCTTTCCTTCAATAATTCACTATATCTAACAATTTGCTTCCCTTCTAAATGTTATTGAGTATGAAAATGCTTCAATCGTTGATAACCAGACTGGAATTTTAAAATAGTGTTGTTTTTTGATCTTCTCCCAGTTTAGTAACAAAGCCTCTCATATATAATGTCTTCTAAAGTACCCCTGTGTTTTTGTTCCCTTGTACCATAAAAAAGTATGCCATCCCAACAACAAGTCATGTCCTTCTAGAGTCAATAATGTAGTATTTCTTAGCATTATCCATTCTTTAATCCACATCAAACTTGTTCCCAATTAGGCAAACCCAAAACCTCCTCTTATTCTGGCATCTTGCAACAATTTAAATTTTATCCTCGCCTTTTTCTTTTCCCTGTCTAATTGAAATTGTCTGGAACAAATATAGAACTCTATGTGGTATATTTATTTTTATTGTCGATATTCTTCCTATCAATGATAATTGTAAATTTTCCATTTTGCCAAGTCTGTCCCAATCTGTTGTTTGAGTTTATTATAGTTATCCTCTTTAAGTGTGCTATATCTTGCTGTCAAATATATCACCAAATATTTAACCTTATTTGTGACTTGCATCGTTGATATTTCCACCAAATCTTCTTTTTGATTTATTAACATAGTTTTTGTCAAGATCTTAATTTTATATTTATTAATTTTCAAACCTGCTACTTTTCCAAATTCTCCTATTTTGTCTATCAATGTAATTATTGACTCTAATGGATCTTCGTGAATAAAATCCAGGTCATCTGCGAACGCTTACAATTAATATTCTTCCTTTTGAATTTTCATTCCCTTTATATCTTTTTCTTCTCTAATATTTCTATTTAGCACTTCTAAGGTTAATACAAACAACAGAGGAGACAGTGTGCAGCCTTGTCTCCTTCCTTTTTTTATCTCAATAGACTCGGTCAATTCTCTATTTATCATAACTTTTACTGTTTGTTTATAACATATTGTAGATAATCTGTGCAGCAGTCCTTACAATTTGTCAAATGATTATTTCTGCCCTGAAATGGGCATCATACTGTAACAACCGGTTCGCCCAGGACCGAAAATCTGACTGCAATTATATAGGATGGGATAGCGCCCGGGTGGGTGGGCCCAGTCTCTAATTGCAACTATCGATTCTCCCAAACCAGTCCACAGAGGCCCACCTCTGCTTCTGCCTTAGATAAGTCTTTCTCTTTCCATTTTTTATATTGATCCTTTTCTTCTCTTACTGTTGCAGAAGATACAGAACAATTAAAACTCAGACCACATGTTTTCTGAATAGTTTTTATCCCAGAGCTATAATTGCACTCAACAATGAACTAAAGTGCCACCATCACTGAGCTGTTGGACAGTATTACTTGGTCTGTTGTGTTGATGTTTGGGTGGTTGAAGGGTAGAGAATTGTGGTGGGTGGGAATATGTTTGGGGATTGTTATGTGTGTTGGACCTGGTCTTTGGGTGTTAAGTGAATTTAATTATATGGGTATACTCTGTATACATGTACATTGACAATGAAGTTATTTTATTTATTATTATTTTTTATTTTATTGTCTTTCAATTTATCAGACAATTCATCGTGGAAATTTTCTGGTTTCTTCTTGGACATCTTATTTTTCTTTTTCAATGTTATTGTGCTGGACTGTGGTTCTATAATCATATTTTTCATATTTTCATAGAAGGTGTAAGATCTAAAGATTTGCTTTACTTAATGCATCTGTAGTAATTCTTCAGTATCTGCTAAGCTCCTTGGTAAAGTACCATTTTTCACCTCAATTCACATTATAGCATCTAAAATTTCAAATTAATTCTCTTTTTATAACAATCAACTCATTTGGAATATTTATTTTTATTATAAACCTGAAACAAAGAGAAACATGATTGAAGCCAAGTAAGATTGTTATATAACAAACAAAATGGATACTTGTTAAGCAATTGGAAATTGTGGATTGCAGAGAGACAACTTCTGGAGTAAAAAGGAACATTGCAACTTGGTTTTTTTGTTTTGGAAAATCGTGAACTTTACAGATAACAACCGTGATAATTTGTGGAGGATAATTTCTTTGTCTGCAGGCGGCTTGACTTTGGGAGAGGGGGGGAAGAAAAGGGGAACCACAACGGAACTCTTATAATTGGGATAACATCAATTTAAAAAGAATAAAATGGTGCAGGAATTAGAGAAGAAATAAATTGATGTATTTGACTTGGAATGGAAATAAGAAAAATAACTAAAATGATACATGGAGGATAAAATTTGAGGACATTGAAGCTGAAATGAAGTATATGCAAGCAGACAAGAAAATGAAGAAACAAGACACAACGGCTGGAAATAAAGAAGACAAAGACAATGTGATTAAATATGAATAAGTAATGTACAGGTGGATAGTAATAATAAAAAGGAGGTTTTTAGAGATGATATTATGAATAACAAAAATTATACAGATGATTACATTCGGATTAACAGTGAAAGAATTGGGGAATATGGAGTAAGATAGAAAAGTCCAGGACTTTGATTTACAAAATAAGTACATTAAGATTAATAGCTTAATAGAAATATGAGAAGAATATGTTATAGATACTTAAAATTGAAATATGGATGAAAGATATAATATATGAGAAATAGACTATGTTAAAAGAAAATATATCAATGGACATAATGAATCAGTGCTTATTAAGATGATACATGATATTATTTGGGAATAATTGATGACTAAAAACTGGGATATTGTTTAGATACCTATAACAATTGCAATAATTTGAATATTTTCAATAATTTGAATATTTTCAATGTTTTTGATAATATAGCTAAGTAAAAAAGAAAAAAGATTGAAATAATATAGGACTATGAATTACAAATAAGAATAAAGAGATAGAATTGAGGGAAATGATTGAAATTGTATTGTAGTTTTATTTGAATTAAGAACTATGTTTCAATGTTAATTTGCTATATTTTTGGGATTAGAGATAGGATCTAAATTTGGTGAATTAATAAGGAAATAAAGATTTAATGAGCATTTTATGAAGTAATAATAAATATGGGGAAGTTTTAGAAAGGGAAATAAGATTTTGAAATATAAATATGTGTGACCTGTATTGTTAATTATGAGGATTTAGGTTAAGAATTGTTAAATATCTAATGAGTTATTAATTGAATTGAGATTTAAAGTGGGTTAATAGAAGGGTAATTGTTTTGATTAAGTAAATTTGAGTAAATCTTTTTAAAATGGTATTAGTTGAGACAGGTGATTTAAGTTTAAGAAATAAGTATGATGGCAAAATAGAATATATAAAATCTTGTTAAAGATGATAAAAAATTGTATAAATTGATGACCGGATCAGGGCTCTGTTCAAAAAGATGTAATTTGTGTGTTGAGAAAAATAAAAATAAAAAACCTTTTGCAAAAAAAGAAGAAGATACATGATTAAATTATTTAGTGACAAATTATTTAGAAAGTAATTGCAGCAGAATTGCAGAAAGTGCAGTAGCCTGTTTTTCTCCCTTTCCTATATGTTAATTAATCACTTTTCATGCTCAATATGTCTTATTGATATATTATAGCTTTACTAACAGTTTGCCATTAATTTTGCCCTGTGCGAAATTTGAGACTTCTTTTGAGGCATCTGTAACATAAAACAACCAAGCAAATTTGCATATAGCAAAACTCATTTCATAAATTATCTCTCGGGAAGGCAATTAGTTGTTCAGAATTGCTATTTAGGAAGACAGCAAAAGTCAGACTTCTGTTTTTATATCATGTTTCATGTCTTCAAAATTTTGCTTTGGGGAATGGTAAGGTACAAAATGTAATCACATCATTACGTTTTAATACTGTAAAATGTAATGCACAGAAGTTTCTGCACATGCGCAGAGCATTATTTGATGACATCCGGGCGGGTGGACGGAGTCTCCCGCTGCTGCTGCTATCAGTTTGCACAAACCAGGGCGAACTGGTAGCAACCCACCACTGGTTCACTGGCAAGAAAAGCTACATCTAAGGTATCATAATATTGTATTTACTTGTTGGGAAAAGGGGCTGTCCTCCATTCCCCTGCCCCTTAAATAATTACCAGGAGATTGAGGATGTATTAGCCATTCAAGGCAACTAGGCTAGGAAGCTGGTGCTATGTAGGTCAGTAGTAGTTTTTATTATTATAAAGCTATAGTAACAGATTCTTGCAAGTCTGAAAGTGTTCCCCCTTCTCCCTCATTTTTATGAAGTAGGTTGAGACTTGTCTGAGTTGTTTACTCATGCCAGTTCTTTGACCCAGTCTCAAGGCCCAGCTGATAGGAGCTCTTCCTCCTTTCAAAACATTCCCTCTGCATTCTACTGGATGTCATCTTCAAAATGTGATACTTGGACAGAAGATAGGCAGAAGATAGGCAGAATAATAAGCGTGACTGTTGATTTAAAAACAAACAGAAACAATGTATCTGTTATATTAATTATTTCTTAGAATGTTAATGTTAAATAAAATTTCAGTATATTACTTTATAATCTACTGATCCTCTGATTAAATGAGAGTTGGAATACGATAACCTCTTACCCAAGCCAACTGAATTATATCACACACACACAACACACACACACACACACACACACACACACACACACACACACACATTTTTTTTTGTAAATCCAAAAAAGAGATTAGATATCTTTTGGAAAGGCATCTAAGGATTTTTAATCTTCCAGAATGCTTTAACAAGTACAGATGATATAAGAGTAAAACTCTATATTAAAAAAAAAAAAGCTCCAGTATTTCTGTAAATCAAGAAAACAAACAGATTTTCATTTTAGACAAAATATCTGGGGGAGGGAAGGGAAATCCTCATAAAGAAAAGCAAAAAAAGAAAGAAAAAGGTTCAGACTATAATAACATACAGAAAGAATGTACTGACAATATTCTACAAAAAACTTCAAGTCATGGTGGCCACTCTCCCTCAAAATATTAGCTACACCCCCCCCCAAAAAAGACTGCTTTTTTGCTTCAGCAAAAAAACCAAAATTATCACAACCTCAGATTTAAAAACTTCACCTCAGTATCAAAAGATGAATAGCAAATGTTTAAAATCTCCTTTTAAATTGCTGTCAAATGAGCTCCATTGGACACCTTTACAAATCTCCAGAGGCAAAAAGCACTTTTGAGTCTGGAGGCAAATCTGTAAAAATAATGATCTTGGCATTCTATTTTAGGTATCTCCTTGTTGAGCTAAATGCAGGATATGACCCTATATTGCGGATAAAAGTTAAATAAAATAACTGTAACCTGGATCTCAGAAATTCATATATTGTTCATCTCCCACTTAAATGTTAATGACAGTGAAAAAAATCGCCTAGATCATGTTCTCCTTATAAAGAGCTAGGGGGGTGATCTTGAAAGGAATGTTCAGTATAACAAATTTGGTTTTCTTTCATCTTGTATATCTTTATTTCCTTTTAATGTTGTTTCAGTATCTGTAGTACAATGTGTTATGTATATAAGTTTTGGTGGGAGATTCAAACCCAATGGGTCACTCATGATTGGTCAGTTACCTGGCCGGCAGAGCATTTAAGGAATGCTATTTGCCTATAATCTTTGCTGAAGTCTCACATTACATTAAAGAGCTGTTGTCACTACCTTGTTTCTGCATCTTCAATTGCCCAACATAACATTGGCGATGAAGGTGGGATCGAGGCACTGAGAAGCAAGCCGAAAAAGAACTGCCTTCAGCGGATTCAGCCAGGCTGATGAGCCATACACAGTAGAACGACTATGAGATCTGCATTCATACTGCCAAAGCCTTTTTGACCCAGCCAGAGAGAAGTGGGGGTCATACATGATCCAGTTCGAATGTACTTTGGAAGCCACTGACATGCAGGGCCTCCCTGGGAACAGAAAGAGGGCCCTGTTCCTGAGCCACTGCGGGCCAGAGGTCTTCAACATGGCTGAGTCACTCTCGGAACTGACACCGGTCCAGACCATCTTTGGGAAATGCTACAAGCCATGCTCAAGGCACACTACGCCCCAGTACCATCAAAGTTTGTGCAGCACTACAAGCTCCAGCAATGAGTACAATGTGAAGGAGAGCTGATCAGCGCATACATGGCTGCCCTGTGTAAGGCTGCAATCAGCGCATACATGGCTGCCCTGTGTAAGGCTGCAACTGCGAATACTGGGACCTCAACGACTCGCTCCTAGAGCAACTAATCTGTGGCGTAACAGATATATGTTTACAGAGAAGGTTGCTCGTGAGGCAGAATCTCACTCTACCCATCGCCCTTGAGTCGTCAACCAAGGCTGCGGAGACGCTGCAATGACCGGCTAACCCAAGGAAACCCTGAGGTCGGCACCAGTACACAGAGAAACCACCCAGACCAGCAGTGAGGAAGAGTTGGAGGAGGACGTCTTCCAAACGGAGAGACAGACATGGGAGCAGAAAGAGCGATGCGGAACTGCTTAAGCTAAAGAGGAACAAACCCAAGGCAAACCTGTAAGTTCAGGGATGCCATCTGCTGGCGTTGCGAAAAGAAGAGGCATTTGGCAAGAGTCTGCAGGGCAAACCTACCAGTCAGCCACAAGTCCCGGAAAACTTCAGCCAATCAGAGCCAGCGTGATAAAAGCGGACCAGTAAAGATGGCGACCAGAGAAAATGGTGCAAATTTCAAAGCCACGAGGCCTGCAGCACTAGGATCGGCCAGGTCAGCACAACCATCGAGAAAAAGATTCACACAACGGTCAAGATCAAAGGGCAACCCTTCGAGATGGAAATCGACACCAGGTCGTCCCTCTCCATTATATCCTGGGCGACCCTGAACACCATCCTTCCCAACCTCAAGAAAAACCGCTTCCAGATTCAACGTATCCAGCTTCGAAACTACCAGGGAAACAGTATTCGTGTCATAGGAGTCATCATGTCCCAGGTCACCTACGGCGAGTACTGGAAGAAGCTACCCCTCGCTGTAGTCAGCGAGACGCTGCCATATCTCCTAGGGTTGGACTGGTTCAAGGCCCTAGGAATGGGATTCACCGGAGTCCACAGCACCAGTGGCAGCATCCTGAAGGAGGACCTCATGCAGGAATTCCAGGACTTCTTCAATGACTTGCTGGGCAAATATGTGGGGACCCCTATGTCCTTTAACATAGGCCCTAATGTATCTCCGATCAGACTGAAGGCTAGGTGAGTGCCGTTTGTACTTAACCCCAAAATTGACTTGGAGCTGGATAGCTAATCAGGCAAGGGGTGTTAGTCCCAGTGGATCATGCCAAGTGGGAGACCCCAATAGTGATGCCGCTCAAAGCAGATGGGTCTGTGCGCATCTGTGCAGACTACACATGCACATTAAACAGGGCTCTTCAGCAGAGCGCATACCCTGTTCCAATTGTGCATCACTTGCTCCATTCGCTGGGCCCTGGCAAGATCTTCGCTAAACTTGACCTTGTGCAGGCATACCATCAACTACTGGTAGGTGGCGCTACCACGGAAGCACAAACTATAGTCACCCACAGAGGTGCATTCAAGTGCACCAGACTTCAATTCAGAGTCAGCATAGCCCCGGACTTTTTCAAAGTACCATAGAGCGTCTGTTACAGGGCCTGCCAGGGCTGGTGCTCTACTTTGATGATATGCTCATCAGCGCAACAGACAAGAAGCAGCTAGAGGACAGACTCCGGCAGGTTTTGACCAAATTCAGTAAGGCTGGACTTCGCGTAAAATGGAATAAGTGCATGATTGCAGTGGAATTTCTGGGGTACCAGGTGGACAGATCGGGAATACACCCCACCGAGAGTAATATAATGGCCATCCAGAACGTGCCCACACCAAAAAACAAATAGGAGCTACAGGCTTTCTTGGGTCTCCTCAATTTTTATGCCATACTTCTTCAAGACAAGGCAATGGTTGCTGAGCCATTACACTGGTTATTGGCCAAAAAGGCACCTTGGGTCTGGGGGAAGTCTGAAGCTGTGGCATTCAATGTGGTGAAAAAACTTTTATCAGTGGACAGTTTCCTAATTCAGTATAATGTGACGCTACCACTTGTGCTAGTCTGTGACATGTCCCACTTTGGTGTGGGAGCCGTCCTGAGCCATAGACTACTGAATGGGCTAGAGGCACCCATTGCCTACTACTCTCGAACCCTGTCCAGCACGGAACGGAATTATAGTCAGCTGGACAGGGAAGCCCTCGCAGCAGTGTTGGGGGTCAAGAAATTTCACGAATACCTTTTTGGCCGACATTTTGAATTGGTCATGGACCATCGTCCACTCTTGGGCCTCCTGCCTGGGGATCGGCCCACCCCCGCTGCCTTGTCTCCACGCATGACACAGTGGACCATCTTCCTGGCGGCTTACTCCTACCAACTTGTCCACCAACCGGGACTGAGTTTGGGACATGCTGACACCGTCAGCCGCTGCCCACTACCGGACCTTTTAGAAGGCCGAACCCTGGAAGCACCGGTTCTCCTAATTGATGTTTTAGACTCAGAGCCTCTCACTTCAGCGGAAGTCGCGAAGGGCTCCACCAAAGACCATGAGCTCAGAACTGTCATGAGTTGGGTCACGAGGGGTTGGCCACAAAGACTGAGGGCGGGGAATTCAAAGCATTTTTCATCAAAAGAAATGAACTGTCCATGCAGGGAGGTTGTTTGTTATGAGGCGATCGCGTCATTGTACCCTTATGCTTGAGGAAAAAAGTTTTGAAAATGTTGCATGAAGGGTACCCTGGGATTGTACGAATGAAGGGCCTAGCTAGGAGTTATGTGTGGTGGCCCCGAATGGATAATGACATCACCGAGTGGGTGGGGAAGTGTAATCCCTGTCAGGAATCCATGCCAGATCCCCCCACAGCACCAGTCAGGGAATGGGAGCATCCCCAGGGCCCCTGGTCAAGAATATACATAGATTTTGCAGGGCCATTTCATGGCCAAACCTTTATAGTGATCGTCGACACCTTTTCAAAATGGCTCGAGATCATCCTCATCTAATCCACGACTGTCAAAGCAGTCATAAAAGCACTACAGAAACTCTTTCCACCCACGGATTGCCTGACACCCTAGTGTCAGATAACGGGCCCCAATTCACCACCACCCAGTTCGAGGGGTACCTGGCAGAGTTAGGCATCCGGCATGCACTCTCTGCCCCATTTCATCCGTCCAGTAATGGACTGGCTGAAAGATTTGTGAGGATAGCCAAGGAGGCCCTGGCCCAGCTGGACACAGGAGACTGGCAGGCCTGAGTAGACAAATTCCTAACCATCCAACACACCACCTCCTGCACAGCCAGGGGTACAGTCCAGCCGAACTCCTTATGGGGAGGAACCTCAGTGTACCTTGGACCAATTACATCCCAACTATTCCACAAACTGATTTAAGGGAACCGACCAGAAGATACGGGAGTTTCGGATAGGGACACCAGTGTTTGCAAGGAACTATTCCAAGGGTTCCCTATGTGTGGCCAGGGTCATCTCTGACATCAAGGACCCAAAGTCCTACACAGTGGACATGGGGGATGGAAGAATCTGGTGCAGACACATTGGCCAACTTAGAAAAAGGTCAGCCAGACAGTCAGAAATGTCTTCAGAATTTCCAGGCCCTGACTACCAAGGTTTTCCCACAACAGCTAACTCAAGCCTGAGAAGGTCGGAAAACTTAGCTGCAAACTCTGGGATCCAACACTGCCCCAACGAGCCGAGGACATCCACACCCCTGAAGAAATCCAGGAGGTTCCTTTGGCGAAGATGGGAGAAACAAAAGGTCCCTCCGACCAGCTCGATGCTACGCTTCAGACTGAACTGTGCAGTTCAACTAGGGCCCGGACATGCCCTGGTCACCTGCGTGATTTTGTATGTAAATGTATTGACTAAGTGCCTTCTGGGAGGAGAGAGGTGTTATGTATATAAGTTTTGGCGGGAGATTCAAACCCAATGGGTCACTCATGATTGGTCAGTCACCTGGCCAGCAGAGTATTTAAGGAGAGCTGTTTGCCAGTAACCTTTGCTGAAGTCTCACACTACATTAAAGAACTGTTGCTTGCTTCTGCTCCTCTATCACCCAACAACACAATGTTTAACAGAATTTTCAGTTTCAACTTCAGTTTCAGTTTTCTTTTTGTGTGTTTTTGTGTGAGAGAAATTTGATAATAAGGCTTCTCTTTCTGATATGATCTTTTCCAGAGAACCCAGTTTCTGCATCATCTATAAATTATTCTGTTTCAACTCATTCACTGAATTAATCTGCCTAAAATCAGTTATCTAAAAGATAGATGATCATAAGCAAGATCTTTTAATATCAGGAGGATCCCCAGATATCATCCTTTCAAAATTGCCAATCTGTCATGTAAGCCAGGAATAAAATTAAGTTGTTCCTTTTAAATAGTTTCTTCATGAACTTCTTATATTCTTCATAAGTTTTAGCTTCCTGTCCCCTAATCATCTTTGCTGTTCTTCTCAGCACATAAGTTGTCTAGATTTATCAAAGAGTGACTTTTTTTCAGGATTTTTGTAACTTTGAATGGTCACTAAATGAACTGCTGTAGGCCAAGGACTACCTGTATTAACTCTGTTAATATAATAGAGGATATTTACCTTCTCTATGGCCGTATGATATGCAGATCAGTAGCTGATGCTTTCCCTTTCAATGCAGAGCTTCAGCAGAAACCATAGACGCTTGAGGCATTCAACTTTTTCTCGTCCATGGGAAATGCCCTCTCTACCACTCCATGTTCAGGAGTCTTCACCCACCCCTATCATGGTTATATCATGCAAAACAGGTCCTTGGAAAAGTGTGCTAAGGATTGCTTGTTTGGGGGTATGGATACTAACACCAAAACTGCATATATTGGACTAGCTACAAAAAGGATTATGAGTACAGGAATATTTTTATACAAAACTGATTATGCTGGAATAAAATTTCATTTGTTTGTGTTTTTCTACTCTAGAAAATGTCACCAAACAGAATAGTAATGCACAGTAATACATGCAACAATGATCACATTCAGACTGATTTACACACTTCTAGCTTTCATGCACTGTCATGTTATATTCAGATAAAAATACTAAGTATTGTCAACAGAAAAGTATATTTTGAAAAGCAAGTAGAGATTATTTCTCCTTGTCCAGAACATTTATTGAGAAAACTAATGACATTTTGAACATGGTGCCAAAATAATTGTTCTGCACCTTCTTTTTCCTTTTCTCATTAGCAAATATTTATATCATTTAGAAATATCATTATATTATTCTCAAAGAAGAGTCATTGCTTTTATGTATTTTTTACAGATGGAGGTTTCTTGTGCTTAACCTATCTGCAAGATAGATGATTATTTTAGTTTGCTATTTTTATGGTATAATTATCTCTTCATCATTTTGCAACTTCCCCTGTTGTTTCAGCTTTAATTAAAGCCTGGAACAGCTATATACAGAAATTCTTCTCAAATTTCTTTTTTTCACAATAGGAAGCAAGATCATTTGGTGGGATTGCAGAGTGAGATAATGTGTCCAATAAATGTATATTCTAGCCCTCTTCCCTAAACTATTGAAATTCTATCCCCAAATATATTTTTTTCTTTTCAGAACTCTATGATAAGCTGAAAGACAAAAAGAACAAGTATGAAAAATAGAAAGAGAGACCATAACTAAGACACAATACCACAATATAGCATAAATCTGTAAAGATGAAGTCAGGAAAACTAAGACTCAGAATGAACTAAGACTTGCAACAAATTTCAAAAATAATTTTAAAAGTTTCTTTCAACATATAAAAGTCAAGAAAAAAGTCAAGGAGACAATCAGTCCATTAATGGAAGAAGATAGCAAGGAGATGAAAGGCAGTAAGGAGACATGAAACTCTTTTAATTCATTCTTTGCATCTGTCTTTACACAAAAGGAAAAAACAGTCCAGCATATCGAAAGCAGTATCATAAAAGACAGAATAGAAATGCAAATCAAAATAGCCAAGAAAATGGTAACAGTTCCAATCACCAGGAACAGATGGATTATATCCTAGAGCTTTGAAGGAGCTGGCAGATGTGACCTTGCAATCATTGAACCATATATTTCAAAGATCTTGGAGCATCAGGTGCAAGTAAATCAAACTTAACAGAAACTAAAGAATATTCTGTATACAGATTAATTGAGGAGACAGGAACAACTATTTGATGAAAGGTGAGTAAATTAACCCAGACTGAGTAAATTAACCCAGAGAAAACCCACCTGTTTATTATATCCATTACTGCAACTAATTTCTTATAACCTCCTTAATTATTTTGGTACATTGATTTTACAATATCTATAATATCTAATTTGTAACCACCGATTGTGGTAATGTAAAACATACTAATAAGTGCTTTAATAAATTCAAGGTGTTAGATATGATTTAAGTGGAATGAAATAATACCTGTATCAAAGACACAACCTTGATTACTAAGTATCAAAAATGGAGGACATCAATAATATAGATTTCTTTTATATTTTGCTTTTTTAAAATTTTTGTTCATTACTGTATGTTAAATATATCAAATTTAACTAACATGAACACACTTGCATTTTGATATTACATCTGCAACAATATCAAGTCAATATGATATTGGTGGAAATTTCAGTTCCTATATCAGAATAATAGAAAGCCAACATCCAGAAGATAGCTCAAGATCCAGAAGGATCTTGATAGACTTGAACATTGGACCCTATCTAACATAATGAAATTCAGTGTAGAGAAAAGTAAGGTTGGGCAAGAAAAACCAAACATACAGGTACAGAATAGGAAGAACCTGGCTTAATAGCAGCAACTGTAGAGGGATCTAGGAGTTCTGCCTTTCCTATGCATTGTATAGTTCCATTTCTTTTTATTTGTTTGGTCTATGACTGTGCAGTATGTAAAATAAAATATTTGAAGCTCAGGGTTGAACTGAGGGATCATTGGTGCACTCTGATCTTAGTTTTCTTGCGGACATTTCACTACCCAATTAGATAACATCATCTAGAAGAGGGGAAGGTTTTCTCTCTTTTTATACACTACTGCACTGGTAGTGAACCTACGACACGAATGCCAGAGGTGGCACTCAGAGTCCTCTCTGTGGGCACACGTACCATTGCCCCAGCCCAGCTCCATCGTGTTTCTCCGTCGTTTGCAGAGAAAAAAAAGTTTGTGAGACTAAAAAAAATGCACAAAACAGCACTCCGCCTTCATCACATTACATTTGCTGTTGCTGCCTCCATGGCCTGCTTGCTGCTCTCGCAGAGCCTTATGCAGCACAGTGAAATTTAGCATGCTTCACAACGGGGGAGATGGGGTTTCCTCCTCCTGGAGCCCATTATGACGTGGAGCCATAATGCAACCCTGCATCATCATCAGCTTGCTCTTGCCTCTTGGATGTCAGTTCCTTTTCCTGCAGAGCTGCCGGTGTTGTGATGCCCCAGTTCCCTGCCGGCCAGCTGGTGTTCGGAATGCTACTGCTAGGCTAGTCCACCTCCGGACATCAGATTCCCACCACCCAGCACCAGTTCAGGGGTTCCTTCCCCCCCCCCCATGGGAGAGGGAGGGAAGAGAGAGAGGGAAAGAGAGAGAAGCTGAGAGAGAGGAAAAGAAAGTGAGGGATGAGAGAAAGAAAAAAGAGAGAGGGAGGGAAAGAGAGAGAAAGGGAGGGAAAGAGAGAGAGAGGTAGGAAAGAAAGAGAGAGGTGGAGAGGAAGAGAGAGAGAGGAGGGAAAGAGAGAGGGAGGGGGAAGAGAGGGAGAGAAGGAAAGAGAGAGAAGGAGGGAAAGAGAGAGGGAGGGAGGGAAAGGGAGAGGGAGAGAGGAAAAGAGAGGAGGGAAAGAGAGAGGGAGGGAAAAAAGAGAAGGAGAAAAAGAGAGGGAGGGAAGGAGAGAAAGAGAGGGGGAGGGGGAAAGAGAAAGAGGGAAAAAATAGAGGGAGGGAAATAGAAATATTACAAAAGTTTTTTATTGTTGCTAAACAATATTTCAAAAGCAGAAAAAAATGAAGGTACATAAAAGTGCATTTATCACATTTTTCTTAGAACAATTAGCCGAACTCTGTTTTGCTTATCATTATTTTAGCTAGTAAAACCTCATTATTCAGGTTAAATTGCCACGTTGGCACTCTGCGATAAATAAGTGGGTGTTGGCTTGCAGTTTGAGCACTTGGTCTCTAAAAAGTTTGCCATCACTGCACTAGTGACATGCTTTGTCAATATTGGTGGGAGTGATCTTGATAGTTCTTTGATTGGGCTGTTGTTTACTGTTACTTTGTCTGAATTAATAGTTCTTTGATTGATTCCTTGGTATTGTTTACTTCTTGTTTGTTGGTCTAGTATTAATCTTGGCATTAATCTCTGCTCAGTTAGGTATTGATAGCTAGGAAGCAGATGTTTTAGTCTTTTAGTTTCCTTTTTGGCTTTTTGATTGTCTCTCTTGAATGGCATAAAGATATTGTTTATCTTTATGTGCCTACTGATGGCTGATTTGTCTGAGTGCAAAGCTTCCAGTGATTATCTAAAATTTTTGGATTTGGCTTGATTTAGGATATTCTCAATTTTTCATTTGGAACTATGCTTAAGTCTATCCATGTGTTGTGAAATTTTCACGTCTTCTAATTGTTGATGTTCATGGGTCACTTTGCTACTCTTCTGTATGTTTGTCTTACATAGTGGCTGTCACATCACAGTCATTACTTTGTATGTTGTAGATTGCTCTTGTTTTTTCTTCGGGGCTGCTGAGTTTTTTTTTTTACTTAGGATTTTTTGGAGGGCTTCAGTTGGTTTGTTTGCAGGTAGCACTATGATGCAGAAGGCAAACCCATTGGACTTCAGTTGGTGATATTATTTTGTTGATGGTGCTAATGCAGCATGCAATGTAGTGATGTTGTATGGATGCGCTAAGGTGCAACATTAACTATTCATACCATTCTGGACCAACTGCTGCTTCTGGATGGTTACAATGGTAGCCACATAGTGGAAAGCAGGGGATAAGTGGTTGCTGAAAAGTGGATGAATGAGCAAGTATGTGTACAGGTATGAAGGTTAAGAATGGTATATGTGGGTAAGTAGGACATGCTGTATGGTTGGGGAAAGTGTATGCATGCGTGCCAGAATTGTTGCATAGGTCTGGGAGATGGGATATGATGGTCAGGAAGAGTTTCTTGGGAGGTGCAAGGGATATGGTATTGGTCAGATAGTGTATAAGAGGGTGGCATGGGTCATGAAAGGAAGATATATCCTCTCTCTTAGATACTTCTTTTTTCCCTTTCTGAAAAAATTATCTTATCCAATCCGAGGGTTATAGAGACAAGCTGTCTTATTAAGGGCTTTTGGACTTAAGCTGGGGCCAACTGATAGCTGATCCCTGATTCAGGGTAAGTAATAAATTGATATCTTTTAAGAAGTGCAAAAAGGGCAGAACTCTGCCCTTATTAGGCAAAAATTATACCATAAATCTAGAATCTATCTCCTTGGAGAAAGACAGTTAATTAAAGGTAAATTTTAATAACATTGTTTGATTATAAAGCATGTTGAGATGGCATATCTATGGAGAGAAAGCATTTTGAGAATAAAAGGAAGTACTAGTGATGGAAGCAAGTTTATAACACAGTTACTGTACAGATAATTGATAATTGAGATAGTTAAATTAACCCTATCACATTAAAAAGACATAAAGCACTGGTTTGTCTTACATTGTATTTTATTGACCCAAATATTATTATATCAAAATTAGGAAAATGTAGAATTAATTAATGTGCGTTGACCAGATCCAAATGAATGGTCAATCTTGACAAGAATTTCAAAACACACAATTATGTTCTCCTATATCTAGCATGGTTGCAATTCAAAAAAAAACAAACAAACAGAATGAACTGTAGTATAATTTGTAGGAAACTTCTAATACAACAAATTTCTTAGAAACTGTTAAATGTATTTTATGTGCCCATAATTATTTTACACTATTAGTTTTAGACAAAATTTTGTGAAAATTGAAATTAGAGCCTATGATGAGTTTCTGTAATAATATGACACAAATGTTAATTAATTCTTTAAATACCACTCTGCCTTCCTGGAGAAAAGAAAAAGTTGCTGGAGTAATCAATGGTAGTCTAATTGGAAGAACTTGAACTAAGAACAAGCTTCTTAGGTGCTGAATGCAATATCTCTTCTTCCCACCATTTATGAATTATGAATTATGATTTGCTACATAAACGCGTTTTCTCTTCCCTTCACCAACTTGGGTTCTGAGTAAAAGAGATCTAGAAGGAATATAAAGAAAGACTTTGAGAATATTACTATCAATAGATTCTAAAATATCACTTCACTCTTTCTGTATCCATTCACCCAAGACCAAAAAAAAAAAAAAATCTGTCAGGAATTTTAGGAAGGAAGAGCAATTGTGTGGAAATAATAGCAACATAACAATTTTTTTCTTTTATCTCTGAATGCCTTTTAATTCAACATACCAAACAGTTTCAGGGCCATTTGGGTCTTGAACATACCAAACAGTTTCAGGGCCACAGAACACAGTGATTTTTTTCCTCTTGAATCCTGCAAATCTTTCACCACCATCTCTTTTCCCTACCTTACTTTCAAAATATCACCTAGTGATACTTAGGGTTGCACTTTCCATTCATCAAAAATTTGTTATGAGGAGTAGCAAGCATACATATGGATGATACAATTGTAATACCATGTCAGGCATGAGCAATAATTGGAACTTAACATGTCGTCCCAATTCTCTGTATCTTACACATTGAGATATAATTTATAAAATTAGCTTCTTACTCATTTTGAAAAGTATACTCATCATCCATATCATTCTCATCATCCAACAGCACATGTAAAATAAAAACAATTAGCTCTTTTATGTTTTGACTGATATCACATTCAAAATTACTTCTATCCTAAGGAAAAGCTATTAAACTGGGAATACAGAACTCCAGGCATTACTATTACTTTAAAGAATGGGATCAGCATGCAAAATCACTACAGGTAATCCTAGTTGTTTAACAACTGATCAAAATTACCATGAAAGGGAGCGTTACAACTATTAAAGCAATTCCAGCCATCATAAAATGTCACTCTATCCCCCACATGGCAAGTTGTCACATGACCACACTTCAGGCACTTGGCAATCAGGTCACATGCCAAGTATCCTGCCATCATGTGATTGCCCTTTGCAATTTTCTCTATGGCTTCCCCAGAAAATCAATGGAGAAGCCAGTAGGGAAGGTTGCAAGCTAGGGGAACAAAGGATTTAAGATCTGTTCTACAGACCTCAAATCCTGAAGATTCGCTAGCTTTCTAGGACTAGAAAACTAGTGAACACAATCATTCTGAAGACTAGAATTATTTCTAGTCTTCAGAACATGAACATGATCCTTCCTGCAAGGTCCCTTCACCAAATTTGTTATTGTTGTTGCTTACATCTGTATATTCTATGGAATTTACAGATAAAAGAACACATTTATTTTCAGACATATTCTCTAAATCCTCAGACTGCATATTAAGTTTACTTTTATTGTATTTGTAGTCTATTAGAGACAGCACAAATGGTTACTTGCTATATACTGTTAGTTAACCGCTCCTTCATTTTTTAATCCAAGGTTTTAATAAAATTTAGTTATTTCCTCTTCTCTAATTTCATGAAGATCAAAGAATTAAAATGGTGCTTGTGATAGTGTGTGCTAAAAAGTAATCAATCTGCTTTAGTGCACTTTTTTCCAATCCAGGAATTTGGACAGTAGATGATAACGTTTGTTCAACAATAACTGTAATGTACTTACTTAAACAGAATGACAAGAGTTGGAAGGAACTTTGGTATCTTCTAGTCCAATCGCCTGCTCAAGGAGGAGAGCCTAGATTATTCTGGACAAATGGTTGTCCAATCTCTTCTTAAAATCCTCCACTGAGTAATTTTTCTAATTGTCAGGAGTTTCTCCTTAGTTTTAGGTTGGATTTCTCCTTGATAAATTTCCATTATTTCTTGTCCTGCCCTGAAGTGCTTTGACTCTCTCTTCTCTCAAACAGACCCTCAAATACTTGAAGTCTGCTGTTACCCTGTCACTACTAGTCCAGAGTAGATATACCAAGTTCTTGCAGAGTAGTTGTACCAAGTTCTTTATTATATTTTAGCCTCCAATCCCTTAATAATCTTTGTTGCTCTTCTCTTCACTCTTTCTAAAATCTTTTGCTATCTTTGTTAGCTGCCCAGAGTCAGAGTGAATTGGGGATCCATACAAATTTTCTTAAATAAAGGCTATGGCTGCCAGAGAACATAAGGATAAAAATTTAAATAACTGTCCTTTTTATCCTTATATCCTGTTATCTGGCAGCCATAGCCTTAAAATCAAATATTGTCTGGCTCTTAAGTAACTTTTTTTTGAGAAGGGGGGGGGCACGGGTTTCATAACCATACTCAAATATTTGTGTATTTACAATTTACATTGTAAATTGTCTTCTTCTTTCTTTCCATCATCTGTCAACAGATTCAACATCTTAGATTTATGTTATTTATTTCCTGATTCCAGCAATCAGTTTCAATCCAGCCATTCAGATCTGTAGATCACATGACTTTTGTGTTGAAATTTGAAAAGAGTGATATTAATTCTATATTCTAATCTAATTGGTACATTTTTGAAAATGAAGAACAATATTTCTTGGAAAATATTGCATTTGAATAATCAGTCTTCTTATGTTGGAAAAAGACATTTCATTTATAGGTTACCCTAATTATTGTTTTCTGCAGTCTTCTGCTGTAATTTTAGTAACTAAAGAAGTTAAACAGTATACCTTTTCCTTCAGCCCCCCTCTCCTCCCCCATTTATTCTCCTTTCCAATGGTCATGTCCTTCCTTTGCTTGGTATCTGCTAAAGGTAAACAAGGTCTTGTTTTGCCTTATTTTTCTTTACCATTGGCTGTTTTTCCTTAAATACATCTATCACATTATTCTTTTGGGGGTTAAGTACGGAAAAAGTGCAAAGTGTGGGAAAAGAGTATGGAACAGTAAGGAATAGTATATTCCATATAAGGCCGGAGTTGAGGGGAAAAAAGAAATATAACTCTTATGTATCCCAAAACTATTTATTGTATTGTTCAATCTTTGTAAAAGCAAAGATTTTTGCTTCCCCGTGAAATAACGCACCTATGAAATACATTGCTAACAGCAAACTGAGGGAGTTCTTTAAAATAAAATCTTGTTTTAAAAATACAGATTCAACCGCTATATGAACTTAGGCCCTTCCTGGGAAAGAAACAGCAGTGCCAAGCCGCCATTGTTGGATCCATTCATCTGCACCCACTTGGTGGCGCCAACAATTGTTTCTCGCAGGCAATAGCGAAGAGGGGAGGGGAGCAACTTTCCCAGCAGCAGCCGCTTCCCTCATTTGCCTTTGCTTCCCACTTCGGTAGGGTGAGCTGCCGGCTGAGAATGAGGGAGGCACTGCCACCGCCCCCACCACCATCGGTCGCCGCCGGGAACTTGTTCTAACTCCGGCAGCCACCTTTCCTTTCTGCAGTAACTTTGCCTGGAAGATGCGCCAGCTCTAATGTTGCTCTCCTTGATGCGTGGCTAAAGCTTTCGTGGGATCTTCCCGATTCTATCAGCCCCAGTTATGGTCGGGAGATGATTGCTTGCAAGACTCCTGGATTGCGTGCATATTGTTCTTTCTCTCTCTCTCCCTCGGCAGGGTTGGCGCCAGATCTTCTCAGCAGCGGGAAAAGACGCGCAAAGATTTCTGCCGTCCGCCCGATTACTGAGATATAACTTTGAATGTTTTGCAAGTAGAGCGGGTCATTTTCCTTTGCTTGGTGGCGAAGATAGAAATCGAAGTTCTTCTCGACCTTGCGTTTTGGTGCCGCTGTTTCCACGGCTGTATGTCTATGTTTTTTTGAATGGCTGCACCATGGCTACCGCAACGATGGTTTGCAGAGTGCAGTTTCTGGACGACACCGATCCTTTCAATAGTACTAATTTTCCTGAGCCCACCCGGCCGCCCCTCTACTCCTTCAGGGAAGACATCCCCCTGGTCACCCAACTGGCCGGGGTCCACCGCCTGCTAAAAGCTCCGCAAAAGGTATGAAACTTCCTGGGAACGTTTAATTGGCCAGAGTGGCCGTATTAGGTGAAGAAGGAGCCAGAAACTTCGCGAGGGGGGATGCTCTCTGTTTGTATATAGGCTGTTCAATTCTTGGATTCATATACCATTTGTGTTTTTCACGGGAACATTAAAAAAACTCGTAAGCAACTTAGGACATGTTTGTGCTAAAGAACAATGGTGGACTTAAAATATCAGTGACTGAATTTTCTAATATTGAATATCTGAATTGGCAGGAGTTTGATCTGCTTCACATCATGCGTAATAAAGTTGGAATATATTGTTCCAAGAATAGTTTGATAGATACAATCCTAGAAGTTGTAAAGAGAGATTCAGGAGTCAGACTATCTTAATTATGCTTTTCTGCCTTAAATAATTGAAAACCAGTGGAAATTAATAACCTAAATTGACTTGCCCCATTGATTTAGCGGGGCTAAAACGTGACTTAAGTGGATCAAATGATTTCTGGAGCTTAAGTCAACAGCTATTTTACTTGTATAAAATCTTCAAATGCAAGTATCCCTGTGAACGTTGCTTATGGGGAGGAGTTGGGATAATTGACACTGTGACTGGATTCCTTTTCCCCCCCAAAGGTATCTAGTTTATCACAGTTGAAAAGGAGAACTGCTTTCAGATTTTATCCATAACAGAATCTACCACATGCCTGATGTTATCTACCTTGATCAATTGTGGTGTGACTTGAGAAGCAGATCTTACTTTCTTGTATTTTGTTTTTGAAATAATAAAACATGCTGAAATTAAACTCATAGGAACAATCAAAATAATTGAAATTTTAATTCCTTGAATAAAAAGTGTAAGATGTATTGAAGATTGCATTTAATTTTCCAGAAAATTCCTGAACATACAGGGAAAATCACCATCCCATATTGTCCCATTTTGCCTCAGTACTTTTTATTAGGTAATTAATTCTGTGATGTTCAGCCAGTAAATAATAAATTAGTGAAATTGGAATAGATCTGGAAGATGCTAGGTTGGGGAACAGTGTCAATATGATTAATGCATAAAAGGATCTGGGCAAATTGGCTGTATTTGGATCAGGCCTTTGGAACTTTTAGTTGCATTTATAAGGCCTATGAAGGAAATAAGGTTTTACACAATGCTATTTCATTTATTTGTAGTTTGATTGTAATATATTGTTCGCTACATAAAATAATTATTTTTCTGTGTCAGATGATGGAAAAACATAAAAAATAATATCTTGACATAAAACACCAATGGCATGATAAAATAGATACTTTTTAGTGTTACTAATTGGAACACTGCTGGGAAATTAAGAGTATGACAGTCTTATTTGGTTCATATTTTACAAAAGTAACATATTTATCACAATTCAGTTCTGCTAAATTAAGTGATATGATTTCTTTCTTTTTTGCTTGTGGAAGAAGGAAGGTCTAATTTTAAATTTCTCTCCTACATATAATAGGCTGGGATAATTATAAAAATAGTTCTCCACTTAGATATTTGAGATGGAAAGATTGTATCTCAGGTTTCGATAGAGGTTTTTGCTAAGAACCTGGCATAAAAATAGTGCAACAGTATGCTGATACCAAATAAGGTGCAGAGTGATCAGTTAGTACTGTGAGGTAGTTTTTGATGGTGCCTGAATATGTTAATGGGTATTTTATAACCTTTCCATAAATGCTTCTTATAGCAAACAATCATACTATAGATTGACCCTGTATCTAAGAAACCTCTCAGTTTTTGTTTCCTTGAAAAGAAAGAATAAACCCTATATATATATATAATTTATATAAATATATAAATTTTTAAAATTTTATAAAACTAGATGCCTAGAACCCTGGGCTACTTGCTCTTTTCTAATACATTTTTAGTTCTTTCTTAATAAATTACCCTTGCATGGAATGAGTCATCTGAATATTATCAAATAGCTGTTTCTTGCAACTGGATTTGACATCCATGTAAATGAATGCATTTAAGTGTTTCTATTAATCATTAATTTGCCCTCTTTTCTTAGGTCTCTTTAGAAATTGCTTTTTACTTTCACAGCAGCTTTTCAGGACAAACAATTCTATTTAGCTAGGATTTCTGAAATGACTGAAGTCTTAAAAACAAAGTTAACCATAAAGTCATCCTTACACATAAATTTGTATTATCGACTATTCAGAAACGGAAGTAATGGTGGCAAGACAAACAGAGTTCACCACTGCTGGAGAAATTGGGAAGGAGGGAAATATATATAAACAAAAAAGGTATTAAGTGGTTGCGTTTATGTGTCTTAAGATCTCACACTTGTGCTGAGCTTTCAATAAAAATAGAAGTTGAGTCTCCTTGGAATAATTGATACCATCTACAGTGGGTATAAAAAGTCTACCACCTTCATTAAAATGCCAGGTTTTTGAGATAAAAGAAATCAGTTCAAAATAAATCAGAATTTTTCCATCTTTAATATAACAAGCTCTATAATTCAATTGAAAAACAAACTGAAGTATTTTAGAAGGAAAAATAATAAAAAGTACAATAACTAGATTGCATAAGTGCACACCCTTAAACTAGTACTTTTTTGAAGCATCTTTTGACTTTATGGCAGCATTTAGTTTTTTGGGATAAGAGCCCATCAACATGGCAACATCTTTGAGAATCTTTGCCCACTTTTCCTTGCAAAAGCACTTCAAATCTGTCAGATTGCGAGGGCATCTCCTGTGCGCATCCTTCTTCAGTTCATAATCAAACCACAGATTTTCAGTTGGATTCAGATTCAGGTTCTGAATCTGCAAAACTTTGATCTTCTGGGGAAATCATTCTTTTGTAGATTTGGAGGTTTGCTTTGGACTGTGGTCATATTGAAAGGTGAAATTCATCTTCACCTTCAGCATTTTAGAAGGCTTGAAGGTTTTTGCCCAAATTTACTGATATTTGGAATTGTTCTTTATTCTTTCACCTTGACTAAAGCCTCAGTTCCAGGTGAAGAAAAATAGCTCAAAATATGTGTACTTGGGTGATGTGCAGTATTATTTTTGAAGCAAACATAGTGTTTGGAATGATGGCCAAAAAGTTCAACCTTGGTCTCATCAGACCATAACACATTTTCTCACATGCTTTTGTCAGATTTAATGTAGATTTTTGCAAAATGCAGTTGGGCTTGGATGTTTTTCTTAGTAAGTAAAAGAATCCATCATGCCATCTCAAACATGTGAACAATGTAAGAGATTGTTGTCACATGTAGTACACAACCAGTGCTTTCCAGGAATTCTGTAGTTCCTTTAACATTGCTATAGATCTTTGGCAGTCCTTGGACCGGGTTTCTTCTTATTTTACCATCAATTTTGGAGGTACGTACAGTTCTTGATAATGTTATTGTTGTACCATATTTTCTCCACTTGTTCATGTCTGCCTAAACTGCTCTATGGTATATCCAGAGTCTTGGGGGGGGGGGGGGAATTTGTACCCTTCTCCTGACTAAAACCTTCCAACAATGAGATATCTTTGATGCTTTATAAACCCTTTGCAAACCATGGCTTTTGCTGTAAGAGGCAATTGAGTAAATGTCAGACAAAATCTTATCAGCAGAGCTAAATTTTATATGGCTTTGATCAGAATCCCTTTAATTGATGGCAGGTGGGTACTAATTAGCAGTTAACATCAGTTTGGATGTGATTGGTAATTCTGAACCCTACTTATCGCTACTTACAAAGATAGAATGCACACTTCTGCAACCATGTTATTATAAGTTTTTATGGCTATTTTGCTCTCTCAAAAAATTAATTTTTTTTCCAATTGGATTGTAAATCTTATATTAAAGGTGGAAAGAATTCTGAAGTGATTTTTCTTGGTTTGGTGTGTATATATATATATATATATATATATATATCTGTTTTCGGAAGTTTTCGCGGGTGTTTGTATGTAGGTCTTTGGTTATTCGGGTCTTCTCCCGCATAAAATTGGAAGTGTCTTGGCAACGTTTCGGTGAAGTCTCATTCGTCATCTTCAGGCTGGTGTTCTAGGATTGCTCCTGGAAGCACAAAGCCAAGAACACCAGCCTGAAGATGACGAATGAGACTTCGTCGAAACGCCGCCAAGATACTTCCAATTTTACGCAGGAGAAGACCCGAGTAACCAAAGACCCATATGCCTACCTACCTACCTACCTACCTGGCATTTTAACAGAGATGTGTCGATTTTTTTTATTTCCACTGTATAACCTTATTAGAAACGGCTTTTTTTTCTTATGTCCTACTCCATTCCTTCCCATTTTGTTATCTCTGTGCATTTCTGGCTTTTTTTTCCAGCTGCTAATAGTACTCAAGGATTCCTTTCTGGACCAGTGGTATCTTTCCTTTTGGGAAGGCTCCCTGGATTCTGTTTTTATTAAGGGGCCCTTCCTGTGTGTGTAAAACAAAATCTCTTGATGGTTCAGATTCTGGAATATATCAAACAATATCATTTTGGGGCCTTATCACCATCTGATAAGAGTGCTATCTAAAGTACCTTATTTTCTCTTATGAAGCTGTATTTTGAATTGTAATGTAGTTTGTGTTACATAAAATTGATTTTTAGGAGAGACAGGATTGCAAAATACGTTTACTTGCATTAACTTATAATAGAAGCTGTTGAAAAAAATCCAGCCAGATTCTTCCCTTTGTGTTATGGTCTATAAATATGTACTGTAAGTCTTAGATAGGTATGCGAAAATAAAATAAAGAAACTGAGGTGCTGCTAATTCTTAGTGTTTTGGGTGTTTGCCTATAAAATCATTGAGTAAATTGGGACATTTCTTTCAGATATGCTCTGCTAATTTGGCATTTTATATAGAAAACTATAATCTTGATTACTTTACAATTCTTTTTAGTAAATGATATAATTTCAATGCTAGGCTATTCAATCTCTGGGTAGATGATACGTTGTTGTTAAGGAGATGCTTGACAGAAAGGAATTTTTCTGTGAAACCAGATATGCCACTAGTTACATTGAAAAGGAAGTAAAAATATAATGAAGCATTTTAACATTTTTTATAAATTTAACATAAACTTATTTATTAGTCACTTCAATCACAATTTGCAACTCTAGGAGGCTTTCCAGAATTATAAAATGGTATGAAAACAATATCTTCAGTATTCTATTCCTAGAAAACATAAGATCAAGAAAAGAATAATAACTAGTATTTTTGGAAAACCTATTAATCTGAGTACATTTGATTTTTTGCAACAACCATTTAATTTAACCTATAGAAGGAAATTCATTGTGAAAACAGTGCTAATTATGGAAACATTTCTCTTTAAAAGACTTGAAAGGAAAGGAAATTATAATGTAAATAATCCTCGACTTACAACAGTTCATTTAATGACCTTTCAAAGTTACAATGGCATTGAAATAAGTGACTTATGTCCATTTTTCATACTTATGACCATTGCAACATCTCCACAGTCACATGATTTACATTCAGATGCTTGACAACTGACTCACATTTATGACAGTTGCAGTATCCTGGGGTCATGTGATCCGCTTTTGCGACTTTCTGACAAGCAAAGTTCATAGGGAGGCCAGATTGATTTAACTGTGTTACTAATTTAACAACTGCAGTGATTCATTTAACAAATGTGGCAAGGAAAGTCATAAAATGGGGCAAAACTTACTTGACAAATTTCTCATCTAGCAACATAAATTTTGAGCTCAATTGTGGTCATAAATTGAGGACTACCTGTAATGAATTATTCTGCCTTTGTTGGAAGCTTTCTACTTCTAAGAAGCTTTTGTTATCTACAGTGTAAATTCTACTAGATTAGAACTATTTCCACAAATTATCCAAAAGATGAATTTGTTTTTCAACTAAAACTTTATATATAAGTATGATACTGTGAGTATTAAGATTCTAGGAATCCTTCAGACAGAAATCAGTAATTTATACCATAGAAACAGAAACCATTCCTAGTGGAGCAAGGATTACAAGCTATGAGATACCTGATTATGAAGAAATTAAACATATGGAAATCTTCCAATTACTCCTTTTGGTTTCTCTTAAATATGGAAAAATTAGTTTAGGCTATACCACTGGTAGGATAGAACTCTGTTATGATACTAATAATAGTGAGGTACTGTTTTGGAAACATCTATAAACACTGGTGAATTTGAAAATATAATTCATGACTTTGAATTTTTATTGAAAATGATTTATAATCTATTATTGAAATACAATCCAGAACTTGAACAGGTCAAGATTGTATGTTCAAGTAGATGCAAATTTTTAATATAGCTATACAGATGGAACAAATATTGAGTTCACTTCAAACATATTTGGAAACCATTGATATAAGATGTTTTATCACTTGGTATATTACTTTAGTCATATTTTCTATAATGTTAGCTCCATTTCCCTGAAATTTTTTCATATGTAGTGACAATATTACAAAGGTCAACTAGAAATAATTCATCATGGAACAATTTTGAAAGTTATAATTTCATTTCAACCTGACATATGCTATTGAACTTCACACATTTCTTCAAAATATATTGAATTGGCATTTTATATAATATCAGCTATAAAAATACATTTAAATGGAAGTGATCATAGAATCCTTCTATGGAAGAATAATTAAATAAATTGTGGGAATATGCTTCAGTGCCTAAAATAATTTCATATCTAAAACATAAATTTGATGGAGGATTCTGTTGTATTTGGAAACCATTTTGGACTATATGGAATTATGCTATATCCCAATTTTGTCTTATATTAATCTGATATATCTGACATTTAGCCTATGTATTATTTATGGTATTCTTTTAATAAATACAATTTATAGGGCTACCTATCTCACAGCAGCGACACAGAATACCATACAAACTTTAAATAATTATTTATCTGTAGCAGTGGTTTTCAACCTGGGGATCGTGACCCCTTTGGAGGTCTAATGGCCATTTCACAGGGGTCGCCAAAGCCCTCTCTTGCCCCTCCCGCCCTCACTCACCTTCTGCCTTTGTTGGATCGCGGTTCACCGTTTGCTTACCCCGCCCACACCCAATCTATTGCTTCTATCCCAGCTGATGGCTAGAAGGAAAAAACCTGTTCAAACTCTTGCCAGGGGGCTTCAAAGGGCGGCCCTTCAGCTGATCAGTGTTAAAAGAAAACAAATGAGTAGACCCGTGCCTGCAAAAAATAGAAAAAAACAGCCTCTTTTACCATAAATTGATTTGGTCAGCCTCCCGACTCTCAGCTGATTTGCTCTCAACTGTTTTGTGCAGGGCTCTGTTGCTAGCTAGCTACAAAGAGGTAAATTGCTGCAGCAAATTTTTCCCCCCTAAGTATGCTGAAAAACGAAACTGAAAGTAAAGCAGGGTCTTTGCTGCAAGTGACAAAATGAGGCAGAGAGAGATTTTTTTTCCCCCTCACTAAAGAAGGTGGGTGCAAAACTACAAACAATGGGATATTTAGGGCAAAAGAGGAGGTTCAAGATTTTAAAACACAAAATAAAAACAGCTCTATTTAACTAGGAAATTGTAATAATTGAGAGACTATTATTTTATTTATTTTTTATTTTAATTTGATTTATATGCCGCCCTTCTCCGGAGACTCAGGGCGGCTTACAATGTGTTAAGCAATAGCCTTCATACTTTTGTATATTTATATTGATACAAAGTCAGCTTATTGCCCCCACAGACTGGGTCCTCAATTTACCCACCTTAGAAAGGATGGAAGGCTGAGTCGACCTTGAGCCTGCCTGGGATTGAACTCAGAGAAATTACAGGCAGCTGGTGTTAATTGCTGCCTTTAGTAGGAGGCATTAGCCCTCTACGCTACACAGGCTCCTTATTAATTGTAATTATTAATTAATTGTATATTGTGTTGAAAGCAGAAATGTTTAAGTTGTGGTTTGGAGGAATATATGGGGGAAATTATTTGGTTTACTTTTATTGGTAAATATAATTAAATGATTTGTAAAAAATTGGATTGCATGGAAATAATTAGAATATTCATGTTCATGTTGATTAATATACAAAAAAGATAGTTCTATAACTAATTGATTTATATTAAAATGTTAAATTTGTATTAAACAACTGTATTACATAATTACATAATTAACCAATGTGCTGATGAATATAAAAATAGATGACAATGTGAAGGGGTATAATATAGAATAGAAGGGAAAAATTGGATTTGATTAAGATTAGAGATGAGGATGAAGGGTAATATTGGTTTTTTTAAAAAATAGATGAGGAATAAATATGGCAAAAAGGAAATATAGAAATTGTAAATTTAATTGAAATGACTAAACACTGTTTAAATTTGTGAACTGGCCAAATACTCTGTTCAAAGAAAATACATTGTATGTTTGTATGTGTGTTACTAATTATTGCTATTTATTCATATTTGTTCTCTTTTATTCTTTAAAGTTTAACAATTCATTCTTTATCTGAATATTTTTATATTTGTTTGGGGTTGGTTTTCTTCCCTTTCATCTCTTTTATTGTACAGCAGTCTTTCTCCTCAAACCTACCACGTCCCTCTTTTCTTTCCTTCTTACATTCTCTTCCTCCCCTTTTCTCCTCCCTGCTTCCTCTTCCTTTCTCCTTCTCTTCCTCTCTTCCTCCCTCTCTTACCCTCACTCATACTCTAATTTCCCTTCCCTTCCTTCATCCCTCTCTATTGCTGTATCCTTTTATGCATATGGACTACTCAGAGGGCCGAAAAAGTTATTTTTGACTGGTCCTCGCACTTTTGACCAGTCCTCGAACTTATGACAGTCCTCACATTTTACATTTTTGCCCTATCTTATCACCATGGTGAAGAGAAGCAGTTGTGAAATAAGTGACACTGTTGTTAAGAATGCTGCACCGGCATAAATGTGAGGATGGTCATAAGTGTGAGGACCAGTCAAAACTACGAGGACCTGTCAGAAATGACTTTTTTTAGCCCTCTGAGTAGTCCCTATACACATTACCATGTCCACCCGGTCACATGATCAGCTAGCCATGTCCACCCAGTCACATGACCTCCAAGCCATGCCCACAAAATAAGTCACGCCCACAGAGCCGGTAGTAAAAAATTATAGTTATGAAGTAGCAAAGAAAATAATTTTATGGTTAGGGGTCACCACAACATGAGGAACTGTTTTAAAGGGTCGCAGCATTAGGAAGGTTGAGAACCACTGATCTATACCTTTCTCTTCCACACTTATTAATTTCAATAGTGTCCATATTTTGATATTTCAACAGGGTCATGTTTTTACTAGAAGTTGGTTATAAAATACCTTGTCTCTGAAATAATAATGATGTACTAAAATATATTAGCCATATGCTACTTTAGGTCTGATTGATTATTTGAGATTTGTTAGCTATCCTCCCAAAGCTTCATGTTTACACTATTTCCCCCTTTTTCAATTTCTCATTGTAACTCCTATAATCTTTTGTATCAGCATTATTTGTGTTTGTATTAGCATTATTTATACTTATTTTTCTTGAAATTATAATACTAAAGTAAACATTAAGGAATTTTGCAACAAGTCATCAGTCCCTGAGTTTGAACTTCTTAAATTGTAAGTAGAATATCTGCTTATATAGAATATGTTTATGTTTATTTTATTTTATTTTATTTTTTATATGCTGCCTGTCTCTCTATCAAGTGACTCTGGAGAGCTTACAACCTGATAAAAACTACAATATAAAGCATTACAGTGTTAACTATTAAAATTAACAAAAATTAGCTAAAATAGGATCCGTTTAAGAACAGTGGAATAGAGGTGGAGTCTTTTTAATTCACTAACCACCCCCAGTAAAGAACTTCTGCATTAGAGCCTCAGGCCAACTGGCAAAGCAAGGTTTTGAGGCTCTTTCAGAAGACCAAAAGGATTGGGGGTGTGCAGATCTCACCGCAAGAAACATGATGTTCCAGAAGGCACGAACCATGGCAGAAAAGGTTCTTCTCCTGGAAATAAATGAATATTAGTTTCTTAAGGAAGAAGGTGTTAATCCATGTCCCCCCAAAAATCCATTATTTATGTGACTACCTTCTTGAAATTTTGCTGCTGCAGTTTTATTTTGAAATAAAGTCTTTATCAAGGTCTAGATCAATATTTAGGGGTGATGCACTGGCCGTGGCAGTGAAAAGGGCAAGCAGGGACAGTGACATGGTGACTGAGCCCAAAATAATGATTCCCACTTAGTTTGCCTTTTGGGGGAGGGGGGGGTGCTCTGGAAAATGAGATGAGAAAGCCTTTGGAGAAGAAGTTCAGGCGTCATTGTTCTGGACTGGCTCCTTCAGCAGGAACAGTCTTTGTGGCAATGGCCATTGGAAGTGAGTCCTCTCAACCACCCCCCTTGCTTGATCCCTCCTTGCCCAGAAACAATGAGGGTCTAGAATAGCATGCCAAGGAAAGATCCTTCTCCCCAAGCCCGAGTATGATAGATAGCTTAAGAGCCTGATCCGGTAGCGATGGCAGCTGGTGGTTTGGAGAACCGGTAGCAAAAAGCCCTGCCACCCGCGCCCCTCCCCCCCCCGATGATCACGCAGTTCAGCTGGGATTGCCATAGGCTTTTAAAAGCATTTTTTTTACAATCTCTTTGGCTGTAGAGGTTGTAGAAAAAATGCTTTTAAAAGAAAAAAAAACAAAGGTTGGCCACACTCACCCAGTCACATTTCCCCCCAAGCCACGCCCACACAACCGGTAGTAACAAATTTTACATTTTACCACCATGTGTCTGTCTGTCTGTATGTATGCATGCATATGTGCACACGTGCACATGCAGGTGCACACACAGCACACCGAAAGAAAGATCCTTCCCTAAGCCAGAGCATGATTAGCAGCTTTGACAGCTTCAAACCCATGCTCAGAATGATGTGTGTGTGTTTTAGGGGTGAAGTACTACTGATTCTCTCCAGTTTGGGGTAACCGGTAGTGGATAAAAACTACCGGTTTAGGCAAACTGGTAGTTAGCTACTGGTTTGGTTGAACTGGCAGTTTAAAAAGCTACCAGTTCAGAGGAACTGGTATTTCTGACCATCAGCTGTGCAGCGGGGTTTAGCTTTGCTAGAAAACAGGAAATCCTGCTTTCTAGCAAAGCTAAATCACGTGCCACAGCTGATCCCTCCCTGTTGTTCTACTTACCTTCCCAAGCCTCCTTTTGCTGTGCATGTGCATGCAGTGTGCATTTGGCGACAGCATGCATCCGTGGCCAGGAAACCAGTAGCAAACAGGTTTGGATTTCACCACTGGTGTGTTTGTGTGTGTATGTGTGTGTATAACAGTGACTGCTCCTTTTCCCCCTGGAAAAAGAGGCGAGGAAGTCTTCAGAGAAGGAGTAGGGGCAGACAGGAACTTTCACTTCCCAGGGCTGGCTTTGAAGACTCAGACTTGCAGTGAGTTGTCCCTGCAGTGAGTTGAATGAGGCGAGGGGTCCCACAACAAGGTGGTGGAGATGAGTTGGTGACAAGATGGCAGCAGCGAGACTCTTTTGGATTCATCCCTGCCTTTTGTCTCATGTAAGACAAATACTTGAAATATTGTCCTTAATTTTCATTGTTTTTTTCTTTTATATATTTATGTGTCTTAGATTGAGATTAAAATTGTAAATAAACAATAAATAAATAAATACAATATTGTTTTATAAAAATACTGCTATCATCTTTGGATACATGAGGTACAGTGAGTTGTATATGTTCGTTGGTGTGTGCACAGAAAGAAACTTGTGTAGTACGTCTGGGAACTCCACAACTTTAAATGTTCCAACTGTTTTATAAATAAGCTCTTTTCTGCTTGCTCTTGTGGAAAGTGAGATTTGTTGATTTGTTCTTGGTGGAATGGGATGCTTTGCTGTTCCTACTCACTTAGTTTCTGTGGTGTTAGGAGAGCTGTCTTGGCAGATGCAGCTCTTCTGAGAAGGAAGTACAGGTAATCCTTGAGGTACGACACTCCATTCAATGAGCAGGCTGTTGTGGAAATTTACAACACACACCCCAAATGTGAATCTGTTTGAAAGATACAAATTTTGCAGCCCCCCCTCCCCACGGTCATTTGCCTTTAATGACTGACTGCAAAGACGCTATAGCACACCCACCCACCTATTTATTTTCCCATCTTGCCCAGCCAGGTCCTCAGAGGCCCCCAGAACCCAGTAAGTTGGCCTGCTTTGCCAATATACAAGTTCTATGCATTCTTCTCCTCATTCTCTCATCAGCATTCACTTACTTTTTGACGAGCTCAGGAAGTCAGCGTAGAGAAGGCTGTTCCCTCACTGGGCCACGTGGCATAATCAAGAAGAAGAAACGTGATCCCTTTTGTTTCCATGGTAATCTTTTCCCCACAGCCATGGTAAACTTCTACGGTAGCTTCTTAGCTCCTCTAGTACTTGTTTTATGTTAGTCTTGTTCTGTTAGGCTCAATTAATGTCCTAAATCAGGGACTACCTATACTCATATATGTTATGACTGCAGCTTTCAGGCAATATGGTCAATTAGCAATTACAGTGGAAGCAGCATTAAGAAATCTTACAGATTCATAGGGCTGGAAGGGAATTGGAGGGCTTCTGTCCAGCTCCCTGCCTAAGAGAGGAGTCTTTGCACCATACCCAACAAATGAATTTTCTCTCTTTTCTTGAAATATTTTTTTTTATAATGTATCTTGAAAACTTCCAGTGATGGGGCACCTACAAGCGTGGGAGGCAAGCTATTTTATTGATTTATTTTTTTCAACTGTCA
The DNA here is from genome assembly GCA_038048745.1 of Coluber constrictor foxii. Taxonomy (NCBI): domain Eukaryota; kingdom Metazoa; phylum Chordata; class Lepidosauria; order Squamata; family Colubridae; genus Coluber; species Coluber constrictor. Next base: position 90,068,586 of record CM075961.1, read on the forward strand.
GAAACTTCCAAAATTTAGTTCCAAATAGGATCTCTCTAACAAGCTTCTTGTCCTGCCCTCAGATGCTTTAGGAAACTCCAGACAGATACCCCAGTGGGAGGGGGTATATTTATTTTTTGACCACTCCTTTTTAAAAACATTTGAATGAATCTGGTATTAGTCCATTTTGGGAAAAATGTTCAAGGGCCACCATCTCTATTCAAGATATGAGGAAAGTGTAGGTAGTATTGCTCTTTTGCAGCATACTTGTTTTTTTAATAGTACCTCTCCCAATCAAAGAACTTTCATTTGACTGTTCAGTTAGTTGATCTCATTTTTAAAAACCATAAACATGATCTTGTTTTTCAGAATGTCTGCTACATTAATTGTTGCCATTAGGATTGTGCACTATTTTTTAACAAGTTATTTCATGGCTTTTATCAATGTTTTGATGAAATATTGATTGTGCTTTATTGTTATATACATGTGCACACGCATACACACACACACAAATACAGAAAGTTGTAAGTACGTATAAGTAGTCCTTGTCTTACAACTTCAATTGAGCCAGCAGTTTTGCTCTTGTCGTAATGGTTGTTAAATGATGATTGCACCCAGTTTTATAAATTTTGTTTGCAGCGGTCATTAAATGAACATGGAATTGTAAAGTGAACAGCATGTTTGTTAAGGGAACCATTATTCACAAGGAAGCATTTTTGACATACTCCAGAGTAAACAGTATCACTACCAGATGGATTCATGACTAGCTGACCAGCTGCACTCCTTAATGGAACTGCATCTACATGGAGGGAAGTATGCCGTGGGGCACCCCAAGACTGTCTTAGGCCCAGTACTCTTCAATATCTTCATTAACAATTTAGATGAAGGGATAGATGAGGAACATCAAATTTGCAGATGACACCAAGCTGGCACGAATAGCCAACACTCCAGAAGATAGGCTTAAGATACAGAAGGGTTCTGTCAGACTTCAAGTGGAGAAAAGCAAGATTAAGCAGGAAAAAACAAAGTTACAAGTACAGATTAGGCGAAAACTGGCCCCAAAACAGTAACTGTGATAGGGACCTTGGAGTCCTAGCGGATGATCATTTAAATATGAGCAGCAGTGTGTGGCGGCAGTCAGAAAGGCATGCCATCCCAATTGCAAATCATGACTCTCCAGCTTTAGTAACCTTGTATTCCTCAAATTAATCCACTCCTTCACCCACGTAAGTGCTGATGCTTGGTAGTATAGTTCCCAATCTGGAAGGCCAAAATCACCTCTACTCTTAACATCTTGTAGTATTTGTATTATGTACTTCTGGGCATTCCAGGTAGGTTGCAGTTCTGGAATATGACAGCACTGGAGGATAATGGGTTCCTGGTAGCTTTATGTTTGATTCTTCTCAAATCTTTGGCAGTTAAAGTTTGTCTTTTGTTTCTCAATATGTTTCTTGCAACTCTGTTGTAACAATATATTTGATGATTGTGTGATCACACCCCAATATCTTAGCAATTTCAAGAGTGCTGTATCCCTCCAAAAGACTTTACAATTTTTGACTTTTCAGAGACAGTTAAATCTCTTTTTTTGGCCCATTTTGTCTGAAGAAAAGAAGCAGCCTAATAATTATGCAGACCTTGATATAGGGTGTTGATCTCCTTAGGCCACATCCTCCCTCATTACACAAATACAAATCACCAAGAAGCTTATATCCACTAAGCATTCAAGTTTATACAGCTTGGAGGTGCAAAATATGCATACTAATGATGACATGGTCAAAATACTCACTTGCCTAATAACTGTGCATAGTGTATTAGCTTTTCTATGGTACGAGAAGGATGAGATACATAGCTACTTCCAGAAGCGCTATATTAGGAAGGCTTTACTGTTAGTATGGACTAAAATCAAAAAAGCAACATTATCGGAAAATACCAGTTTTGTTATCTACCATAGAGGCGGTGATACATTCAAACCTCATAAATATGGTAAATCATAAGATAAAAGGACATACTAAATGAAAGGGGAGAATTCAAAACTAAACAAGAACTAAACAGATCAGGGATTTACCTATCATGGTGGCTACAATTACAGATACAATCCAGATAGAGCATGCGTTTTATAAAGAACCAAACAAGCTAGACCAGATACTAATGGGAACAGATGAAAAATTAAGATGATATATAATTATTAAGTAACCATTAAATTGCAAGAAGAATGAAGAGAAAGAAAAAAAATAAAAACTTATAAAAAATTGCAGGAAGAACAAATAAAAGAAACTATGATAATTCAGGCTAAGATTTTTGGCTATACAATTGAATTAGACAAATGGCAGAAATTATGGAATAAAAACTATAACCTTACAATGTCAACAGTGTATAAAGAAAATCTCCTTATAGATGACACTTATCATCTGCAAGAATAGCGAATATGTTTACAGATAAATCTGTCAAATGTTGGAAGTGTAACCATACACCAGGTTCATATTATCACGTATGATGGACATGTCCCAAAGCAAAAAAATATTGGAAGAAAATTTGCTTAAGGATAAAAGCTATGATAAAACAACACATAGACTTGAAACCTGAGATATTCCTGCTGGGCATGCCTATCAGAAAAGTACAATAATAGTAATACATATTTAATTTTACATATTTTAACAGCAGCTAGGATTGTACTTGCACAATATTGGAAAAATCAACAAACCCCCCACAGATGAGAATATAATCAAAAAAATAATGGAATGTGCAGAAATGGATAGGTTAATGCTAAAAATTAAAGAAAAAGAAGATTCTGAATATTTTATAATATGGGAACTTTTTTTTACAAATGATTAGTCAATAGATACAGAGATCAGATGAATGGGTTTATATGAAATATGGATTATATGAGAGAAAAATTGATTAGTAAACATTTTGATGCTTATATAATTGATGTTAATATGGAAGATAGTATACTTTATAACAATGATTTTTTTTTAAATTTGATTTATATGCTGCCCTTCTCCGGAGACTCAGGGCGGCTTACAATGCGTATTGATAGTATCTACTATGTTTGTATTTTAATAGGATCATAATGACTATGAGAATGTTTAAATTTCAGCACTATTGTTACCTAGAAAACACACTGTTCAATTTAGAAATGGAATTTGTGATATAAAAACAATAAAAAAATAAAATATGGGAGGGGCAAAAGTACATGGTGTTCAATGCTCAGAGTTATGGTCAAGGTAAAGAAGGTGAAACCCAACTACCACTGAACAAGACACATAAGTTGAAACGGGCCAAGTAATATCTGAAGACAGATTTTTTCAAATGTTTTATAAACTGATAAGATGAGAATGACTCTTGACAGACGAGATAGATGGGCCCGTGGCTGGATCAGTAACAGGCACAGAACTCCACTTCGACTCGGATGCCAGCAAGGTGGAAGTGGAGTACTGGTATGGGCTGGTGTTATTAAAGATGAGATAGTTGGACCTTTTCAGGTTGAAGATAGACTCAAAATCAACTCCCAAATCTACTGCCAGTTATTAGAAGATACTTTCTTCAAACAGTGGTACGGAAAAAAGTTTGCATTTTTCAAGATCATGATTTTTATGTAGAATAATGCTCCATTGCATGCATCGAAGTACTCCACTGCATGGTTAGCCAGTAAAGGCCTTAAACATGAAAGAATAATGGCATGGCTCCCTTCCTCACCTGACCTAATCCCTATTGAGAACTTGTGGGCCCTTCTTAAACGGGAGATTTATGGTGAAGGAAACCTTTCTGAACAGTGTCTGGGAAGCTGTGGTTGCTGCTGCACAAAAACTTGATCGTCAGAAGATCAAGAAACTGACAGACTCCATGGAAGGCTTATGACAGAAAAGAAGGATGGTTATATTGGTCACTGATTTTTAAAAAAAATGTCAGAATTGTTTATTTGTACATTTTGAGTTGTTTGTTTATTGTTCTCACTTTAACAGATGTAAATAAACGAGTGAAATGTGCAAATTTTCATTTTTCATTTAGTTGCATAATCATTCTGCACACTAATAGTAGCCCGATAATTGTCACACATAGATATTCTCCTAAGAAAGCCAATACCTCACTTTTACTTTCTTAAATATTCAGGTTTGATGTTTATTAGTATTTTGGATTGACCTAGAGTACTGTAGTTGTTCACTAATAAAATTAATCCTCCAAAATACAACTTGCTTAATAATTGCATACAGAGTGTTCACTCCTTGGTTGTATAAACAGAGGCATAGAATCAAAATCACTTGAAGCATTAATACTGCTTTATAAAGCCTCAGTAAGGGCACACCTGGAATACTGTATCTAGTTTTAATCACCACATTACAAAAAAAGATATTGAGATGTTGGAAAGAGTACAAATAAGAGCAACTAAGTTGATTAAAGGCCTGGAGACTAAAACAAACATGAAGAATGGTTGCAGTATTTGGGTTTGGCTAGTCTAGAGAAAAGAAGGACCAGGAGGGACACGATAGCAGTATTGCAGTATTTGAGAGGCTGTCACAAAGAGGTGGAGGTCAACTTATTTTCCAAAGCACCAGAGACAGGATAAGAAACAATGGACGGAAACTAATGCAGAAGAGAAGCAACCTGAAATCAAGGAGAAACTTCCTAACAGTGATGACAATTAACTATTGTAACAGCTTGCCATCAGAAGTTGCCGCTGCTTCATCACTGGAGTTTTTAAGAAGAGACTGATAGCCACCTGTCTGAAATTTTTTTATTATTATTATTTATGTATTTGTTTGTTTATTTATTAAGTTTATATGCTGCCCTCTCTCCGGAAAAGACTCAGGGCGGCTCACAGCAATAAAAACAGATAAAATCAATATTAAGTGTTAAAAACCATTAAAACTCCCCTTAAAAACCCCTTCAGTCCAATCCGGCCTGGCGAAATAACCATGTCTTAAGGTCACGGCGGAAAGAGTGCAGGTCAGGGGCCACCCGGAGCTCCAGGGGGAGTTGATTTCATAAGGTAGGTGCACCCACAGAGAAAGCCCATTCCCTAGGAGTCGCCAGACGACACTGCCTAGCCGACGGCACTCCAAGGAGGCCCTTCCTGTGGGAACGCACCGGGCGATGGGGAGCTGTCACTGTCCGTCAGATAACCCAGGCCTAGGCCATGTAGGGCTTTATAGGTAATAACCAGCACCTTGAATCTCATGGTATAGGGCCTCCTGCTTGAGCAGGAGGTTTGACTAGAAGACCTCCAAGATTTCTTCCAGCTCATTCTGATTGATTGAAGAATTGAATACCCCTCTGTCAACAGAGGGGGAAGAATAAGACACCACTTATTTCAAATTTACAACATAGCCCTTTCAACAGTTCCAAGAAGATTCCACACCTGATCCTGAAAGCACAGATAGCAATAGCAATAGCACTTAGACTTATATACTGCTTCATAGTGCTTTACAGCCCTCTCTGAGCAGTTTACGGACTCAGTATATTGCCCCCAACAACCTTGGCGAAGGTTGTTGAGAGTGTAGTGGCGCGTCAGCTTCCTGGGTATCTGGATGAAGCTGTCTACCTGGATCCGCTCCAGTCCGGCTTCAGGCCCGGGTACAGCATAGAAATGGCATTGGTCACGTTGGTGGATGATCTTTGGAGGGCTCGGGATAGGGGTTGCTCCTCTATCCTGGTCCTGTTAGATCTCTCAGCGGCTTTTGATACCATCGACCATGGTATCATGCTGCACCGTCTGGAGGGGTTGGGAGTGGGGGCACTGTTCTGCGATGGTTCTCCTCCTATGTCTCTGACTGGTCGCAGACAGTGTTGGCAGGGGGACAGAGGTTGACCCTGAGGCGCCTCGCTTGCGGGGTGCCACAAGGGTTGGTCCTTTCGCCCCTTCTGTTCAACATCTATGTGAAGCCGCTGGGTGAGATCATCCGTGGCTTTGGGGTGAAGTTCCATCAGTACACTGATGATACTCAGTTGTACATCTCCACCCCAGGCCACCCCAACGATGCCGTGGAAGTGATGTCCCGGTGCCTGGAAGCCATGCGGATCTGGATGGGAAGCAACAGGCTCCAACTCAACCCCTCCAAGACCGAGTGGCTGTGGCTTCTGGCATCCCGATATGGCCAGTTGACTCCATCACTGACCATTGGGGGTGAGTCATTGGCCTCCACGGATAGGGCTTGCAACTTGGGCGTCCTCCTGGATGCACTGCTGTCTTTAGAGGAGCATGTGACAGCCGTGGCCAGGGGGGCTTTTTATCAGGCTCGCCTGATATGCCAGTTGCGTCCCTATCTAGATCGGGACTCCTTACGCACAGTCACTCAAGCACTCGTCATTTCCCGCCTGGACTACTGCAATGCTCTCTACATGGGGCTCCCCTTGAGGTGCACCCGGAGGCTCCAACTGGTGCAGAATGCGGCCGCGCAGGGGATTATGGGAGCAAGGGGGCGTTCCCATGTGACACCTCTCCTGCGTGAGCTGCATTGGTTTCCGGTGGTCTTCCAGGTGCGCTTTAAGGTGTTAAAGCGCTCCATGGCATAGGGCCTGGGTACTTGCGGGACCGCCTTCTGCCACCGATAGCCTCCCACTAGCCAGTACGCTCTCACAGAGAGGGACTCCTCAGGGTGCCGTCAGCCAGGCAATGTCGGCTGGCGACACCCAGGGGGAGAGCTTTCTCTGTGGCAGCACCAGCCCTCTGGAACGATTTGCCCCCTGAGATCTGTATGATACCTGATCTCCGGGCTTTTTGCCGTGCCCTAAAAACCTTTTATTTCATCAAGCTGGGCTGGCATAAACCCCCCCTCCCCTTTTAGTTTAAAGTGTTTATGGGTTTTAAATTTTAATTGTCTATTGGTTTTTTAAAAAAAATTTGGGCCAAAAATTGTTTAATTTTTTACAAATATTTTAAATTTTGTATTGGAGTGCTTTTTATTCTTGGCTGTGCACCGCCCTGAGTCCACTAGGAGAAGGGCGGTATATAAATTTAATTAATAATAATAATAATAATAATAATAATAACAACAACAATCTGAGTCCTCATTTTACTAATTTGCGAAAGATAGAAGGCTGAATCAACCTTGAGCTGGTGAGAATCAAACTGCTGAACTGGCCGCAATCAGCAGAAGTAGCCTGCGACAGTACCTTCTAACCAGTGCTGAAATCCAAAAATTTTCCCTACCTGTTCTGTGGGCGTGGCTCAGTGGTTATATGACCAGGCAGGTGAGGCTTGGTCATGTGACCAGGTTTTGTGGGCATGGCTTAGTGGTCATGTGATCGGGTAGGCATGGCCAACTTGATTTGTCTCTTAGGAAATTTCTCCGTAGTCCAACTCACGGTAAAATAGCACTCTTCCAATATTTAGAATAGAATAGAATAACAGAGTTAGAAAGGATCTTGGAGTCCACAACTGAAGCCTTACCCTTTTGTATAGTACATTCATAGCTGATGTATGTAGTCCTTACTTAGTAACCACAATTAGAATAGAATAACATAGTTGGAATGAACCTTGGAGTCTTCTAGTTCAACTCCCTGCTTAGGCAGGAAACCCTACACTACTTCAGACAAAATGATTATCCAATCTCTTCTTAAAAACTTCCAGTGTTGGAGCATTTACAACTTCTGAAGGCAAGTTGCTCTACTGATTAATTGTTCTGTCAGGAAATTTCAGGGACTCCTACAAAAATAAGGGGGTCAAATCTATTTTCCAAAGCACCAAAAGGTACAAGAAACAGTGGATGGAAACTAACCAAAGAGAGAAGGGACTCCTTACGGTTCGTGAGAATCGGCTGAATTTCACCTGTGCTTGTAACCATTGCATCACTATGGCTCATAAACCCCCAAGTGGCCTCAACAATTCTCAGACAGATGACTACAAAGGAGTATAATTCTGCCCCCCATCCTATCTGAACCTATCTTTCAATCCCCCCACCATCCAGTCTCAATTGTTGGAATCTATCCTTCTATCTCCCAATCCCTGTCATCAGAACTGATGACGCTTCTTGGATGAAAAGCAAAACATTTTCTTCTTCCTCAAGGAAAAAACAGTCCAGTTGCCTTTTGAAGAGTTAGTTAGTTTAGTTAGCAAAATGTGACTCTTGTTGCTCTGGTGAAAAACTTCACCAGACTGCTCTGGTTTGGTGAAAACTGCTGTGGTAAAAAGTGATTCTACTGCTGAATTCATCAGTAACATTAACAAAAATTAAAGATATAACTCCCAATACCCATTATTATTGCATTTGCAATTGCCAGGCTTGGCAAACCAGGAAAACTTGCATTTAAATATACTTCAAAATTTTAACAAGTCACAAAAGTATGTCTAAACTGTACACATCCCAACCAAAGTGCAGCAAAACAACCAATGCAATATAGATGTCTTTTAAGAAATTTCTGTCATTTGCTGAGGTTTTGTGTATGTGCATACAAATAATGTACATTCAGGCATTTTATGCTTCTTGATAAATCCTGATTTTTTATGGTACATTTTAAAATGCAAAGAACAATTTTTTAAAAATATGTGCCTTGAAACTCATCCCAGCAAGACAGAAGAGCATGCCTAGTCGCTTACCTACCAAATCTCAATAAATCAATCAAATCATTGAAAGATAACTAACATTAGTCTCTTTGCATTTACAGATTGCATCCCAATATACATATATACATACATTTATTGAAAATACGAGGCAAGCATTCTTATTTAACACATCCACTTCAATTTTAAGTGCCTGATAGGGAAGTTTTTTAAAAAGAAATAAATTACTTGTCAGGTATGCAAGAAGGTAGGTAAACAGCCATAAGCATTCTTTTGATTGGTCTACAGACTTCATAAGACTATTTTCATGCAAATTTGTCACAGGCTTAAGAACATTATGCTGGCCATAAATGAAGGAGATTGTCCATGGGAACAAGACTGAGGCTCATTTGGAGAAGTCACTTATATTTAATTATAGCCTTGACACAGAACCTGGTTATGTTGTTTGAAATCCTTGCCAGCTGGTCAGCATGCAAGAGACTAAGCTAATCATCATCTGTCCTGGCCAAGTAATAATTATACATGGAGAAATATATAATGTCCTTTTATAGTTATTTATTCTAGTTATGGCAGAGAGGGCTAAGAATCACCAGATTAAATCAGGCTGACTTTGGACTTTGGACATAGGAACAGTCAATATTTGAACAATGAAAATGGACGTTTGACTTGAAGAACTACTGATTGAACTCAACAATATGTAATGAGATATCATTGGCTTATATGAAACATGAAGAAAAAATGAAAATTTAGTTGAATTTGACAGGATTGGACACTTACTCTACACTAGAGGTATTGAAGATGGACAATGTGGCAGAGTTGGTTTTCTCATCAACCAAAAGCTGAAAGACCAGCAAAGTTTGAAAGTATATCAGACAGAGTAGCCCAATGCATCATTCAATTGAACAAACAATACAAGCTTCAAATCACCAAAGCTTATGCACCAACAATAAGCTACAGTGATGATGAGGTCAAAGAGTTTTACGATGATGTGGCCCACCTTCAAGGCAAAGAAAAATACTGATACAAAATACTAATGAGTGACTAATAGAAGAAGAACAATATCTGGAGAAAAAGTGACTGGCCCACATGGAAGAAGATAATATAGGCAATGGACTAGTAGATTTTGCTGAAGGACAGGAACTTAGTATTATGAACTCATTTTACAAGAAAAAAGCTAAGACAAATTCATCATGGAAGAGTCTATCTGGGTACACAAGTGAAATTGACTACATCATGTCAAGTGATAAAACCATAATCTGCTATTGCACTGTTATCAATTATTTTAATGTTGGAAGTGGGCATAGAATGGTATTAACTAAAGTGAAGATAGACTGTCAGAAAGAGCATATAAAAATAATAAATGTCACAAAAAACAAAAATAATGATAAACTGTTAGAGGAAAACAGCGATTTTGAGATTAATCAATCAAATCTCTTTGCTATATTGCAAAATTTGGAAGATATTGCTAAACTGAGGTAATAAATAAATAACCAGTTCATCTGTCAGCAATTTAAAATTGAATATCTTGAGAGCATAATTTCTTTCAATTCTGAGAATTTTTTTTTTTTGCTGCACCCACCCCATGGATAAAATGATAATTCTTCACATAGTTTGGGATATGTAATACAAACACACACTTCTCTCTCTTTTTACAACCCCGTAATCCCTTAATTCAGGGTAGAGTCGAAACGGCTGGATAAAGTTCAGCTGACACACACGGAGTTCACAGCAGATATTATTTCTATGCACCCAAGAAGAAAAGCATCTGCTGCTACCTAGTATTGAACTCTCAATCTCCAAGTGGGAGGTGAGCATCTTCATTACTAGGCCACCATACATACCCCTTATAGAACTATTGTAGTAGGATCTGAAACAATCCATTTATGTTAGAAAATCGTTAGAATGTCTGACAATTTGGAATGAAAAATGAACCAAATTTCCTATAAACATTGTAATGTATATCCGGTTCACCAGTCTAAAGGGGAAGCTGCCCATTAACACATTTTCAACCCTAACTATCTGTTGTAGCTTTTTTACCCTCACTCCCCCTTTGTGCCCCCCCCCCATTTTCTTGCTTCCAAAAGGTGAGAGAGGAATTAGTTCAGTTACATTCCTGTGAGATCCTAGTATGTTCCAGGGAAAGCAAAATATTCTTCCTTTTTATAGGTTGGAAAAGAAACACAAACTTTGCTACTTTCAAATTATTTATCAGTTAAGAATAATTATTTCAATTAATTATAGCTATTTTTGTGCATAATTGCTTTGGACATATGTGAGGATGGATACAGAATAGATGACAATGGGAAGAGGTATAATATAGAATAGAGGGAAAAATAGAATTTAATTAAGATTAGAGATGAGGATGAAGGGTAATATTGGTTTTTTTAAAAAAAATAGATGAGGAATAAATATGGCAAAAAGGAAATATAGAAATTGTAATTTTAATTGAAATGACTAAACACTGTTTAAATTTGTGAACCGGCCAAATACTCTGTTCAAAGAAATGGATGTTTGTATGTGTGTTTGTCTAAAAAATAAAAAAAAACTTTTTATAAAAACAAAACAAAACAAAAAAAGGTAGGTATGTCTTATACTCCTGTATGTCTTATACTCTGAAAAATACAGGAATCATTATTAACATCTACAAATATTAACTCTTCTGATCAGAATATTCATCTATCACTCCTTGTCCACAGCAACCACTGAATATTTTGGGTTGGTTAATTCTTGTCCCACAAAATCACTGAATCCTTAACACATTCTTTTATTGTCTTCCTTTACACTACTGTCGTTATTCATAGATGGTACCCAAATGTAGTGTTCTTGATGCTTCTTGGGGAATCATATTGCTGGGCTGGCCTTGTCAATAAAAAAAAAGCAAGAGAGACATTAATTGTAAGTAGGCCGAGGCATGAACAGCATTCCTCAGCAGCTAATCGTTCTGCAGCACAAAATGAAAAAATAATAGGAAGCAGGGGTGAAATCCAGAGGTTCTATCCAGCTCGGGCGAACCAGTAATGGCGACTGTGGGAGGTTTCACCCACCCATGCGGACATCATGACATCGCTTTTTTGCTACATTTTAAGCCTCTGCTTGCGCAGACAATGGCGTGCACACATTGGCGAACTGATAGGAAAGGTGAATTTCACCCCTGATAGGAAGTTAGCTTTATTTTACTGTGCTTATGTAAAGGCACTAGGTTTTGTTTTTTAAAAAGCTGTGAATAAAATATTCCTTGCTCCTTTACTACATTTGGGTTCACATTTATGTGACTCAAAAACGGATTGGCCAGAATCAAAGCATTTTCAGGATTTCTTCACTCATGCTAAGAAACCGCTTTTCTTCTATGAGCTTGGCAACTGATTTGTATTTATTTGCAAATATTCTGTTTCACTTGAATCATGAATACTTTCAGTGACTCCAAAAGTAACTTGGGGGTCATAGAGACCATTCTTTGAAAATCTTAAAGATTTCAATCTCCTCCACAAGAATTATTCACGCATCTACAGTACTAGAAAATAAAATAGTGATGTCAAAAGAAACTGAGACAAAAGTTAAGCCTATTAGCATATAAATACTAATTGGACACACAAGAATTAAAAAAAGAAAGAACGAAATGGATTGAAATGTATTTTAGCTCAGACCTGTTAGTAAAATGGTTCTCCCAGAAAAGCAATAATCTTGTATGTTTGTTCTGAACAAATTTATTAAATTCATGAAACATCCCAGTAAGAGTTTATTTAGAATTGCAGGGCAAAATAGTTTAAACCCGTTAAACAATATAATGCAATCTAATTTATTAGATTGCATTATAATTGTGAAATTATAATGCATATAATTATATGCGTTATATATATAATGCATATAATTATGAAAATACCAGTAGTTTGCTAAAGTTAATTAAAAACTACAGATTTGTGCTGCAAAATAGTATTATTTTATATTTTTATCCTCTCAAATACTATACCTTGAAAGTAGTGAATGTGTTTAAAATATTCAGCCAACGATTGTCCAAGTTGTCCTTTACTAAAGCTAATTATAACTCTTAGTACCACTTCATACTATTTTCATTCTGTGTTTCAACAGAGCCCTTGTGTTCTCCTGAGAGCTGGTCAGAGATTCTTTAATTAGAAAGTCCACAATGAGGCACAGGATTCTCAGGAAAGTACTTTGCTAGATGATTGGTGAGCTCATAGACTAGCTTAACTAAGGCTTCCAGGAAAATTGAAAGGGCTCTTTAGAAGATGATCTGGAATCCTCTGAATTGAATTGCTATGGCTGGGCTTGAATGACAATTTTCTCTGTGACTGAGAAAGAGTAGACAACACTAGCATAAAAGTTGTGTCTTCTGTTTAAAACTATCTAGGAAAGTCAGAGTAATTTATATAATTATAATATCTCAAACTTTTTCATTGGGGAACTAGCCCCAAAGTTTATAGAATAAAAGTTAAAACAGTGGTAGAAAACAACAATTTTGAGGAGCATAGATTTCGGTTGATTAAGGACAAGAATTAAATTTGTGAGAAAAATGGACATAGAATTTTATTTTCCTACTAACTGATTATTAAGTAATTCAAGTTACTTAATTACTTAAAGTTTGATGAATCCTGATTAAAAACGTCCAGCATAAAATAACAAAGTCTGGATTCATCAAAACTGATTGAAAGTAGTATTTAAATTCATATTTTTTTTCTTTAGTTTCTTTAACCTTGCTTTCATTCACCACAATTTCTAATTTTAAAATAAGGACAGGGTGTTTTTGCCAAAAAAATTAATCATGTGAAAAAGGTTATTTAATATTGGTATTTTGAATTTGAATGGAAATATAGAAGCAATTCCATAATAAGTAATTATTTAACTATAGGAGAATAGGGATGGGAGGTCAGATGGGGGTTAAAGCATCTTTCCATTATACTTTGGAAATCAGTCTATACCTTTGAGTTCCACCATTCTTAGAGCTTTTATACTATGTTCAAAGTTATTTGGACTTGTTAGACTTTGGAAAAATTAAGTCAAGAGAAATTTGACTTAATTAAAGGAAAGCAAAAGAATATCCATTTGTCAAGTCCTGCACTATCTGAATTTGATTTTTTTGCCAGGTAATATCAGTGCAAGTAAATGTGGGATTTGCTCTCTAATGATCATGATGCCTTGTAACTTCTAGACAAAATAAAGTAGAACAATGAAAATGGTACCACATGGAATTGTATACATTTATCTTCACTTTGAGAACAGAAAGCAGATGATTATGAAAAACACGTGGAAGATTTGCTTAGGTTCTATAAAGCACTTGGTGCAAACATGTCACTGAAAATTCATTTTTTACATTCGCATTTAGATTATTTCCCTTTGAACTGTGGATCAGTGAATGATGAGCATGAGGATAGATTCCATTTGGATATCACAGGCATGTCAAAAAGATACCAAGGCTATCTGGAGTCCGTCCTTGCTTGCCGATTACTGCTGGAATCTCCCCAGGGATGATCCAGTGCAGTTCACAAGAGAAAAGTCAAAAAGTGCAGTTTAGATACCAAATAAAGATGGAACCTTGTTGTTTAATCTGATGTTAGAGCTTGTCAGTTTTTCATGCAAAAAAACATGAAAATGTTACATGAAAAACAAATAAACAAATGGACTGGGTTATGTTATTGGTATCAATAAAAAGATAAATTTGTAATGATTGGTGTGGTACCATTTTCATTGCTATAATCATATTTTGCCGAAAAGTTATGGAGCATAATCACACACACACTCCGTAATTTTGAATTATCTTGATGCAATTTTGACCTGAAACTGCATCTTAGAAATGGGAGCCAATGAATAATCAGGACTTAATTTTCCTTTATTAGTGACCCAATTTGATAAAATTAAACTACTTTCATTTCAAGGTTTTCTCTTTGTAGCCCAGTAGCTTGCTCTGCCAGTTATGGTAGAGATATAGTTTCTTTTCTTGGTAAAAAAAAAAAGGAAAGAAACTCCAAACTTAACAATGATAATGTTTGCTTTTTGAGTAATGAAACATCTTCAAGCAAATAACTAAGCTCAGAGAGCACCATGGACTCCACAGTTTAATCTTGAGCTATATATATTCTCAGCTATTGAGATCCATCTATTCTTGACTTGTTATTAATCTTTGCAGAACACTTAGTTACAAAAATAGAAATGCTAACACTAAGAACATAGACGAAAGTAATTATGTAATAGTGATATTCTTGATTTTAAGTCAAGCTAAAGTATCATGTATTAGAGACATTTTGGCTTTAAAATTTTTAAAAGTAATTTGAAGAATTTGAAGTAAATTCAAGGCAACAATATTTAATGCCCATGGCAGAAGGAAGTAATAAGAAAATAAACTCAACATGCTTTTGAGTTCTTTAAAAATAAAAGAAAACCTAAAAGGACCTTTGCAAATAATTCCAGGGGGGTGAGATGACAGCAGGGAAGGATGACAGTAAAATAACTACAAAAAGCTTAGTGAGATTCTGAAAACAAAAAGAGGCATATAATAGAAAATAAAAAAGGACCAGAATATGAATTGAAATTAAAATCTAATGAATCTTCTGAATCAAAATCAAAATCAGATTAAGATAAATAGAAAAAGCCTCTTTATATGCAAAATTAAATTGGGGAATGAAGGTGCCATCTGGTCAAGGAGTACAGCACATGTTAACAATAGTAAAGAAAAGATAGAACTATTCAGCTCTTGTTTTGGTTCCTCTTCACCGGTATCAGTATACTGGTGAAGTATCATCATGCAATTTGTGAAAAGTAGGTAGAATGGTAGGACATATGCATTAGATTGATGCAAATGTGATCAGGGAATATTATATTGGGCCCCCTACTCAAAAAATTTTATTAATAATTCGGATGAGGAAGTAGAAGGAATGTTTATTAGAAGAAGAAAGCACATTCAAAATAGTATTGTTAGATTAAAGAAATGGGCTGAAATAATAGAAACAAATGTAAGTGCTTCATTCAGAAAAGCACAAGTATATGCTGTGAAATATCTGGCTTGTTAACGGTAGTTTTGATAGAATTTTGAAATGGTAGCAAACTGAATATAAGCTAGCAGTATATTAGTAAAAAGGAGGTAATTGAATTTATAGATTGCATTAGAAGTATTATAGTTTTAAATCACAGGGAAATAATCATTTTACTTTACCTGCATTAATTAGAATACTGTTCTGAGTATTGTGTTCAGTTATGGGCACTGGCCTTTTAAGAAGGAGCAAACAAATTGGACACCAAATAACCTGAGAAAGTAGACCTTAGATGGAACCTACGTCCCATCTAGAGAGACTAAAGGACTTCGAAATATTTAGCTTTAGGAAGATTGAGAGAAAATTGTAGAACTTATCGCATAGCAGAAGTTCAAAATGATTTCTCTATTGACAAATTTCACATGATGAGATCCTTACGTAAATAAGAGTCTTTCTTTGTCTGAATTATGACTTCTATTATCAGAAGAAGCTAACCATTAGCTAAAACGGTACTTTTTTTCAGAACAGAGGACATGTTTCATCTTTTGATTGCATAATAGATATCATAAATGAGATGGGGTTTGGATTCAAATCAGTACATGCAATTAAATGCAATGGACTCAGTAGTGGATGTCAGGTGGGTTTGAAAGCTAAATAGGATTAGGCTTGTTAGTATTTGGATAGGAGAGTCAATTGAATTCCAGGGCTACATGCTAGACTTTGAAATTAAAAAAAAACTTTTCAGAAGAAAGCACTGGCAAGTTACTTTCATACAGTGCTATTGTACAGAAACTGTGTATGCCATGACTGAAAAATCACCAGGAATCAAACCTGATTTGGAGGTATTATTTCACTAAATACAAGTACTGTATTTAAGAGTCTTTTCTTTGTAATGGGGACTACCTACAACAGTTTGGTAGCTATATGCAGCCAGCTGGCCTCATATTAACACCATCCTGGATTTACAACCATTCATTTAGTGACTGTTTGAAGTTAAAACAATACTGAAAAAAGTGACCTAGGACTAATTTTTACACAAATGTTGTGTAAAACACATGGTTATGTTCAAAATTGGGAGGCTTGGCAACTGGCACATATTTATAATGGTTGCAGTGTCCTAAGGTCATATATCACTTTTTGTGAACTTCTGACAAGCAAAGTCAACAGGAAAGCCAGATTCATTTAATTGTTACTAACTTAATAACTGTAGTGATTCACTTAACAATTGTGGCAGCAAAGATTGTAAAATGGGGAAAAATTTACTTAACAATTGTCTTGCTTAGTAATGGAAATGTTGGACTCAATTGTGGTTGTAAAACAAGAACTAACTATTCTTATTGTTCAGTCTCTACATCTGATTCTTTGTGACCCCACAGATGACAGCGCACCCAGGTTCCCCTGTGTTCTCCATTGTCTTTGGAGTTTGCCCAAATTCATCTTCGTTGCATCAGTGACACCATCTAATTATCTCATCTGCTATTCCTTTTCCTTTTGCCTTCAGTCAGGGTCTTTTCCAATGAGTCCTCTCTTATCATTAGATTGTCAAAGGATTTGAGCTTCAGCCTCAGAATCTGTCCTTCCAAAGAACAGTCAGGGTTGATTTCTTTTAGGGCTGACTGATTTGATCTTGCAGTAGTAAGATCGGATTCTCAAGAGATTCTCAACAGTCTTCTCCAGCATCACAATTGAAAAGCATCAAATGCGCAGCCTTCCTTATGGCCCAACTCAACAGCCATACATTACTACTAGGAAAGCCATCTCTTTGATTATACAGATCTTTGTCGTATAATGCTTTTTGATGTCTAGGGTTCCTGTAGCTTTCCTATCAAGGAGCAAATCTCTTTCATAGCTGCAGTCACCATCTGCAGTTATCGTAGAGCTCCCCTCAATAAAATAAAAACTCTCTCTGCTTCCATTCCACCATCACCCTATCTGTTTGCCAAGAAATGACGGGACTGGATGCCATGATCTTAATTTTCTTAATGTTGGATTTCAAAGCAGCTTTTGCACTCTCCACTTTCACCCTTATCAAGAGGCTTCTTAGCTCCTCTATACTTTTTACCTTGAGATTGGTATCATCTGCGTATCTGAAGTTTTTGATATTTCTCTTGGCAATCTTAATTTTGGTTGTGAGCCAGCTCAACATTTGCTGTTGGTAATATTTCCTAAGGCCCATTTGACTTTATACTCCAGGATGTGGGATTCGAAGTCAGCAATCACACCATTGTGGTTATCAGGGAAATTAAAATCTTTCTTCTTTGCTTCTTCTATGTATTCTTGCTACCTCTTCTTAATCTCTTCTGCTTCTGTTAGATTCCTATCATTTTTGTGCTTTGTCATGTCCATCTTTGTGTAAAACATTCTCGTGATACTGCCAATTTTCTTGAAAAGATCCCTATTCTTTCCTATTCTATTATTTTCCTCTATTTCTCTGCAGTTTTCACTTAAAAAAGCCTCATAAACTTTTGAGATCATTCTATGTTAACACACATGCTAGAATATTTTATTTGTATGAATAAGAGTTGCTTTTTAAAAAAATATTAAAAGCTATTTTAAATTGCAGTTAAACAAGTAGTCCTCCGGTAGGAATCATAATTACCCTAATCTTTCTAATTTAGCATTTTAAAAATTATTTGCTAAAAGGAGTAGGTAGTGTAGAGTGCAAAGTAAAAATGTAACCATTTCATTTTTCTTAGCTGTAGTGTTAATGTAAGTTGGTTTGCTGAATGGAAGTGTTATTGCAACAATGATTTCTAAATTGTTAAATTCTTTTTCAGCTTGATGATTGTGCACTGCAGTTGTCTCACAATGGTACCTACTTGGATTTAGAATCTACTCTAGCTGAGCAAAAGGATGAGTTGGAAGGTTTCCAGGGGGAATTTGGGTAAGGAAATAATTATGTTTATCCATTTATAATTAGAGTTGATAGAATGCTTTTATAACATCACATGCTTTAATACAAGCTTTAAGAACAGTTTTATTGTAATTTTACAGTGGATTGCACAAAACTGATGATATTTCAATGTGATGTAGTTCATACATTTTCCAGTGCACTGCGGCTACACTCCATAACTGGATTAAATCCTCTTCTCTGACAGCAACTGAGAGAACTTTAAAATTAATTCAATACCTCACTCTGTGCTCTAGCCACAGAGTAGCCCCCCCTTGCCCATAATTCCCCAGTCTTTCTTTCAGTTGCTGACAGACTGAGGTGAATTTTTTGGCTCTGTGCTCTAATTTAGATAGTGTGAATAGGGTTTTGGTTATTTTTGAGTAGTTTTTCTCATCGTGTGGAGAATGGAAGATTCTGTTATTTACTTGCCCACCAGTCAGTTGTATACGCCAGCAACGTGCCTGGGTGATCAATGCCGTTCCGAGCTTAGCACTTGGAATGTTCACAGCCACCGGACTCTGATCCCTCGGGGTGGATCTGGCCAACAAGTTTGCCACCAGTGGAGAGGGGGCTGGGCGGTTCGCTGTCGTAACCCCTACCACCTAGTACGAATTTCTCCAGGCTCTCCAGTTAGGAGGAGGCGGTGGAGCGAGTGTACGATCTTTGTGCTGTTCAGATTTATCTGATTCCCGATGGGGGGCAGTGGTCCCATCAGGCTTTTGCGGGCGGCAGCGTATTTCATTGTGCTGGGAAAGTGGCTTGCAGCAGAACATCTAAGGCGTGAGTCATCTTCTTCAGGAGAAGCTGTGCGGCCGTTCCTCTGGTCACCAGCCTCTGGCGCCACCATTTTGTCACGCTTGGGCCCTGCTCCTCGTGGTGGACAGGGTGATTTGACGGAGGGGCAATTACGACCGCCATTTTGGCTCGGTATTGTTGTGCCTGCCATTTTGTCCAGGTGGATAGCACTGTGTTGAGTGACAGTTTCCTGGCCTTCTGTAAGGTCTTGGGAGGGGCTTTTCCCGGCCCGCACACTGTATCACAGCAATTATAAGGTTTTGTCATCCCTGGCCTCCTATGGGTGCTCAGTTTGATTTCCAGACCATGCTTTCCATGGCCTTGGCTACCATTATGGCTTCTGGTGCCCAACAAGCTTCTCAAGGGCCGTCTCCCATGTCTACTCAAGCTGCATCTTATGCTCTGGCTTTTCACAGACCCCTCAACCCCATAAGTCTGATTCTTCTGATTCTGACCACAATGAGGACTATCCTGAAGATCTCGAATTCTCCAAGGACGAAGGATTGCTGCCTGACTCCCTGGCTTTTATGAGGTTATTTTGATAAGCTTTGTTTAAGTCCCTCCTCCACAAGGCGCGTTTGACAATTAATCTAGGTTTGGTGGGGGCGCAACCTTTTACTTTCCAGTCTGAAGTAGGTCCCATGATGCCTTATTCAAGCAGGCCAAGCAGGAGAAAGACTTTATTCCGTGTCCCCAACTGTTCATGGACATTCTTCAAGCACCTTGGGGTCAGACCGGGTCATTGACTACGCTCAGCAATCAGGACAAGAAACTTTACTGCCCTGCTCCTGGAGGCGTTATTGGAGTTACCTGCTGTTGATGCCCCGGTGGCAGGTCTCACCTCCCAGTCAGTGATTTCTCAGACCCTTTGGACAGCCTGAAATCAGAGGACAGACATGCGGATCTGGCCTTTTGTAAATCCCATCAAGCTGTGACCTGGGCCATCAGAACCGCAACGGCCACTTCATTTTTTAATTGTGCTTCCTTGATTTGGCTGCGACAGTTACAAGAGCGGCTTCCTCCCGAGGAAACCCGTTTGCACGAAGACATTAACAAGATTGTCGCAGCCACGGAATATTCAGCTGACGCTTCCCTAAATTCTGTTAAGTTTGTCTCACGTGCTCTGGCGTCTTCCATCACGTCGTGGTGCCTTTTCTGGCTATGCCCTTGGAAGGCTGATGTTAAAACAGAATGGAAGCTGGCAGCAGCCCCTTACAAGGTGCCCAACCTCTTCAATGCCGGCCTGGAACTGGTCCTCATTGAGGACAAAGATAAGCGGAAAGTCGTTCCATCGGCTTATCGCAAGCAGGACAGATGTTATACGACATACACACAGCAGCAGCCCTTTCGCCCTTACTCTGGGACTGGGGGGTCATCCACTTATCGACAGTCGTTCCACTCCTCCAACCGTTTCTCAGACAGACAACGGTTCCGGGACTGTGGCAGATCACAATCCACTTCGAAACAGCCATTTCGTGGCTCAGGCTCCAAGCCCTTTCATCGGGGCAAATGACTCTCCAGTGCCTGGTCCAGTTTATGATCAAGTTTGTGGGCAGGCATTGCCAGTATTGTGCCATGCCCTTCGGACTTTCCTCAGCACCCAGGACTTTCACCAAATTGGTGGCAGCTGTTGCCGCAACCCTCCAGTCTGTTCCGGTGAGGATTTTGTGTTATCTAGACGATATCCCAGTCCTCTCACCTTCCCGGATTCAAGAGGCATGCGACATGGAACTAGTGCTTTCTGCCTTTCGGGTTTACCATAAACCTGGACAAGAGTCATCTCGTGCCGTCCACTTCCATCCTGCACCTCAGATCTGTGACCAAGGGGCAGGTGTTTTTGTCTCCGGAGAGATGTAGAACATCAAAGTCTTACTCGACCAGGTCCTGGCCCAGAAGTCTGGGCCCCTATTGACTCTTTCACAACTGCTTGGGAAGCTTGTCTCATGCTTCCACATTGTCCCTTGGGCGTGCAGGCACTCTCGCCCGTTATGGCTACTCATCCCCTTTGAACGGAGGGGCTGTTCCAGCACGTCGAGGAAGGTGTTTGTGCCTCCACAGGTCCGTCTGTCCCTTCGTTGGTGGAAGTCGCCAGCCATCCTGCGGGGCTGTCACTTTCTGGATCTGGACTGGATCGTGATCACCACCGATGCCAGTCTCCAAGGTTGGGGGGCCCACCTTGCCAACCATGTAGCTCAAGGGCTGTGGTCTCAGTCGGAGTGTCTCCTCAGCATCAATCTCCTCGAATTTCGGGCGATTTGGCTTGCTCTTCTTCACTTCCACTCTGCGGTGTAGGGGTGTCACCTTCTGGTCCTCACGGACAACACATGCGCCAAGGCACATATGAACCGGGAGGGGGGCACCAGGTCTCGTGCTCTGATGCTCGAGTCAGAAAGACTCTTCGGCTGGGCGGAACGTCACCTTCTATCGATTCGTGCGGACCATATATCCGGGACTGCCAACATTCAAGCGGACTGACTCAGCAGGGAGCTGATCGACCCGGCCGAGTGGCAACTGCACCCGAGGTTGTTTCGGGAACTATCACTCCAGTTCGGAAAACCGGTGGTCGACCTGTTCGCCAGTCCCACCAACACCCAGCTTCCTCGGTTCATTTCCCGTTATCTGACTCCATTGGCAGAGGACTTGGATGCCCTGCAGTGTCGTTGGCCGACCAGACTGTTGGCCGACCAGCCTTTCCCCCGGTCACGCTGATTTAACAGGTGGTCTGGAAGATGGTTGCAGAAAGGACGGAGGTTTTGCTGGTGGTTCCCAACTGGCCATGCTGGCCCTGGTTCGCCAACCTAGTGGAGTTCTCAGTGAGCAGCCTGTGGGGGATCCCACCCTGTTCGATCTCCCTGTGCCAGGGGGCCATCTGTCATCCAGAGCCTCCGTGACTCCAGTTGGCTGTCTGGCATTTGAACGGGTCATCCTGAAGAAAGATCGGCTTTCTGACAAGGTAATCGGCACAATTCAAGCGGCCTGGCTGTCGGCCCTCCATGACACAGATCTATGAGGCTTCTTGGAAGGCCTTTTGTCGCTGGTGTTTGGCTCGTCATGTGGATCTGACTTCTGCAGCTATCCAGGACGTTCTTGACTTTCTCCAGTCAGGGTTGGACAGAGATTTGGCTCCGGCCACCTTGTGATGCCAGGTTGCTGCTCTCTCCACGGTCCTCTCTTTTCCCCCTTATCAGTCCTTGTCTCATCACCCGTGGGTGCGAGGGTTTCTTCATGGCGCTACTAACTTGTGCCCTCCCACGGTACATCGGTACCCATTTTGGGATTTACCTCTTGTATTGCAAGCTCTCACAGCCCCACCGTTTGAACCCCTCAGTTCTATTTCCCTCAAGTTTCTTTTGTTCAAAGTGGCTTTCCTCCTGGCTATCACGTCGGCTTGAAGGATCTCTGAACTTGCAGCATTATCTGTCAGGCATAATGCATCCATCCTGCCTCTACTTGACCTCTCAGTGGCACTTGATTTCATTGACCGTGGTATCCTTCTGGAATGGCTTTGGGGGTTGGGAGTATGTGGCTGTGGGTTGTTCTTGTTTCAGTTATTTCCTTGGTTGTCGCACTCAGTTGGTTTTGATAGGAAACAAGAGGTTCAGCTTTCATCCCCTGCTTTGCGAGGTTCCACAGTGCTCAATACTATGTCCATCGCGGTTTATCATCTAGAAGAAGTTGCTGGGTGAGATCATCCACCACCATGGGCTGTGATATTATCAATATGCTGATGGCACACAAGTATGCTGTATGTCTCAACCCATCATGAATTAAGTGATGTTGTAACTTCCCTCTTGCAATGTCCAGAAGCTGTTAAGGGTTGAATAGGGAGCAATGGGCTGAAAATGAACCCTGACATAATGGAAAGGCTTCGGGTTTGAAGTTCATCAGTCCAAGAAGAACTGCCATCTTAGTCTTGGATAGAATTGCCCTATCCAGTCAGACCTGATATGTATTCATAACTTCTACTTGAAATACAGATGGCAGTCCCAGCCAGGTGGGCCTTGGTTGTGTGTCAGTTACACCCAGGTTGTGGGTGTGTGCCAGGTTGTGTGTCAGTTACACTCTTCCCTAGTCCAACAATCTCTGCTCACAATTACCCATGACCTAATCACCTCCTGCCTTGACTATTGCAACACGCTCTACAAAGGACTGCCTTTGAAAAGTATCCAGAAGCATCAGTTGGTTCAAAATACAGCGGCCTGCATGGTTTTGTGCAAGCCTAGATTTGTACATGTGTTACCTTTTCTCTCAGGAGTTGCATTAGCTGCTGATTTGCTTCTGATGGCAAGGTGCTTGTTGTTTCCTTCAAAGTCCTACATGGTTTGGAACCAGGTTATTTGAAGGGCAGTCTTTTCCCAATTGTATTGTCCAACACAGTGGAGTGGTGGCAGCAAGGAATGTTGCTGATCCCCTCCTAAGGAGGTCCATTTATTGGCAGCAAGAAGGGCCTTCTCAGTAGTGTCTCCATTCATCATCTCTGTAGAGATAAGATTGTCCTCCACTTTGACTCTTTAACAAGTCTTTAAAAAGATGGTTCTGCCACAGACCTGGGGGACCCTGAGTGATATGGAGCCAATCTAATGGCTGGCTTGATTTTTCCCCAGGAAATTAGGGATTATTGGTTTTTATACTGCACTGATTTACAACAGAAATTCTGTTCCCAATTGTGATCATAAATCAAGGAGAACCTGTACCAGCAAAATTAGGTAAAATTCACCATCTAACAGGGAGATAGAATCTCAAACATTAGAATAGAAGGCAAACTTTTTGAATAGGTTGAAACATATAGAAACATATGGGAATCAGATAGTCTTTACCTCTGATTTTATAGTTATCCAACTAGAGTACCACTGATTTTGAATTCAATCCGAATTAGAGAAACATCTATGAAAATATTTCATAGATTGCATTTATCATCAGGGAAATTTAACATGATAAATTATGTTATCAGTTCCATATGTTTGAAGCAATATAAAGAACAAATACATATTAACATAGGTAGTGATTTGGTAAATTTGTTTAATTATTTTAGGTTAACTTTGTTAAAATATAAATTAAATAAATCACAACTCAGAATTATACAAATCAATCTGGCCTTATTAAGGATGTTTTTGTTGTTTGGTAGTTTGCTTTGATGACATAAAGCATACTATGAGCATAAATAATTTGTTGGGTTGGGGAGGTGCTGGTTTTTAGACAGAAACTGGTAGAAAACAGGAAACGATATCTATCTCTCAGTATTATTATAATGCAGATGCTGACTTTTATTCTACCTAGTTCAAACATCAATTAAACTATGTACAACAAAAGCATGATAGCAATAGCAATAGCACTTAGACTTATATATCACTTCACAGTGCTTTTTACAGCCCTCTCTGAGCGGTTTACAGAATCAGCATACTTCCCCCAATAATCTGAGTCCTCATTTTACCAACCTCAGAAGGATGGAAGGCTGAGTCAACCTTGAGCCAGTGAGGTTCAAATGGCCAAACTTCTAGCAGTCTGCAGTACTGCATTTTAACCATTGCGCCACCATGGCTCTTGATGACTGTTTACTATTCAGTTCTTGGTTCCTAAAAATTTAATTGAGGCTACATCATTTTGCTTTGATATTATCTTCATCATACTGTAAATAAAATTAAATAGTGTATAATTATACTTAAATACTTAAAATAAAAATTATAAAAATTATATAAAATTATATATATATCCCTCTTAAATTCAAACAGATAGCAAAATAGCTGCTGGAATGTTTAGGAAGGCCTAAAAGCTGGTGAATTGAGATTTCAGTGAAAATTAGGCTATGAAACATCTTGATATACGTAGGAAAATCCCTGGCATAAAGAAATATGCATATATATAAATTAATTTGATTTATATGCCGCTTTTCTCCGGAGATTCAGGGCGGCTTACAATGCGTTAAGCAATAGCCTTCATACTTTTGTATATTTATACAAAGTCAGCTTATTGCCCACAAACTGGGTCCTCAATTTACCTACCTTAGAAACGATGGAAGTCTGAGTCAACCTTGAGCCTGGTGAGATTCGAATTTACAGTAATTGCAGACAGCTGGTGTTAATCACAAAGTTTTTAGTCTGCTGAGCTATCCAAGCTATCCATTATTGATACTGTGCTTATTTCTGTCATTGATATTCATATATTAATTTAATTTTAACAGTTATCTTTAGTTTTAAAAGAACATACACTTAATTTTGTAGCTACAGATTTTAGCATAGGAAAGGGAAAAAAGCAAGAGAATAATATGAGTGAAAGTCTGTTTTATTAAAACAATAAAATTGCAAAAATTGTACAAAATATTATTTTGGTTAAATATTAGGTAAAATCTTTTAACACTATGGACTATAGAATCAGAAAGGTAGAGAAGGATGTCCAGTTACCTTCCCTTCCTCTTCATTTTGAGGATACAGGTTGGAGAGGAGGAACAAGGTTTGTTTACAAAGTCAACTCTTCCAGAAAATTGAAGTCCCAGATCTTGGCTTTTCCTTTCAGAATCCAAAGAGTCTGTAAATAACTTAGGCAAATAACAATCCCAAGCTTAGGTATGGGGGCTACAACAAATGCATTTGGTAAAGAAGACAGGATGCATAAATTTTATTTGCTGCTCCCCAGGGTATATACTATATCAGTGATATGCTTCTCAATGACACAAGTATTGCAATTTGACCCTCCTACATTTAGAACCCAAAATATATCAAACTTTTCCTATTTTCAGCTGAAACTGTAGGAGGAAGTATCTATGGAGATTCTCAGTCATCCAGATCATGGTTGTCTCAAAGATGCTTTTTCAAAAGGCAATTGGAGTATGGGTTTTTTTTTCCCTGAGGAGGAGATAGGTCAGTTGAAAATGCTAAAGGGTGTAACAGACATTAAATGACCAAAAGGCATTGGTGAAAAATAGGATGTCTATAGTGAGTGGAAACTGCAGGCAAAAGACCTCTGAACTGCTACCTAACTAGTAAATTTAAATTTTTGTTTGATCTGCTCGGCAGTAAGTCTCAGTTGCAAATTTGTAAGAAACTTTGAACTGGCTCAGATATTTTTTGAGATTTTAATGATGCCTACATTTTCGGAAGAAAATTTGAAGCATCCGGAATGGAGCAAAGAAAGGAAGGCTATAACCCTAACCCTAACTAAACTCCTGGGTGAGGCCTGAACAAGTGACACGCAAATTTTAGTATGAATACACAAACAAAATCATAGGCAGTTGGACCTGTTATTCGGATATTTATTTTTTTTGTACTCATTATTTGAAATCCAGATATATAAGTATAGGTTCAGTTATATATGAATATGTATGTACACCTGAATATTTCCAATTTTGGTTCAATATAGGATTTGGTAATAAAATAACACTTCTTCAGGGTTAATTCACAGTACAAATCAATCCAGACCAAATCTGTGATTTAAAAAGTGCTTAAAACTTTTAGTAGAATTAAAAGTTTAAATTCAAAATTCAGCTGCAGATATCATAATGTATACACGTATGATTTTTAATTGAAGAAATAGTATCCAATTGTCTTTAAATTCATTAGATATCATAAGACTAGATAAATTATTTTTTTCTGTAATTACTCTCTACTATGCTTATCACATTTATTTATTTCTACTCCCCAGTAGGGGCAAAAAACACAGCATAATTCTGAGAACCCAACTTTCAGTCCGAGTCCATGCCTGCATTGGTAAGTGTGCATAGTAAGTTTTAAATAGAAAAATGTATGAAGCAGAAATATTCCTAAAGTGGAAATATTCTTAAAGTAAGAATCTATGCGGTTGGAATAATATTATCTTACATTTGTCATTTTGAAACTACTGAAAATATCTTGCTATAGTATGCTGCAAACCACATTGCCTAGCAAAATATAATTTATCTGTTTAATGAGTAATAAAAGGAAAATAATTATTAACACATCATTTAGAATAAACAGTGTCAGAATTTTATTCAGTCCCTAGTTATTTATGGGGTTTCTGTCTCATTCCACAGTTGTTGAACTGTGAATTTTATGGCACATTGTTTTCAGAATGTATAAAAGTTTCATTTTTGTGAATAAGAATATCATTTAGTTTACAGGTAGTCCTTGACAACTAATTGTGTAGCAAAACAATAATTATGCACACCTTGATAAAGGGTGTTGATCTCCTTAGCCTACACACTCTCATTACACAAATACACATCACCTGATATGCTCAAAATACTCAGTTGCCTAATAATTGTGCACACAATGTAGAAAAATTAAGAGCTGAACCAGATTTTCCGTATTAAATGAAATGTTGTTAGCATCTGTTGTGCATTTACCAGTAGTGTGTAAAAACAATGCCTAAATATTTGAAAGACCAAACTTATTATTTCATCTTATTTTTAATTGTCTCATGTAGATCATGGGATGCTTTACATTGAAGTGTAAACTTAAGTTTTAGAATAATCTATTAATAACCATTGGCAGAACTTGGTAAGCTCAGCATCTGCTTCAAGCCAAACTTTGCTTCTGAATGAAATACTGTTTTATCAATATAGAAGAGGAATGAAACAGATCTAGTGATCAATTTTGGAGGATGAATGGCTAGATTACTCAATTTTTCTCAAAGCAAGTTAATGAACAAATTAACCAACAAAGTGCCTGACTTCTCTTCCAACTGGAATTTCTATTACACCACTGGCAAATGCATTACACATGCTAACGTTTATGATAAAAATCTGTTTCAACTCTTTAGTCTTTCCATATCATAAAATAAACTCAGCTTTTTCAGGGTCCATGTGCATTACACATAGACCCTGTTTAATCTTAGGGTTTTTTTAAAAAAATGGCCAAATTATCTTATTTGTTTTTTAAATTTTATGGTATATACTGGTTTTTATTATGGCTGTGCACCGCCCTGAGTTCTTCAGGAGAAGGGCAGTATTAAAATTTAATAAATAAATAAATTACATTACATTAAACTTTCAACCAAGAGTTTACTTAAAATTTGTCGATTATTAAAGTAGATGTATATCTATGGAGTGCAAAGAAATAGAAGAAAACAATAGAATAGGGAGGACCAGAGACCTCTTCAAGAAAAATTGACATGTAAAAGAAACTTTTCATGCAAAAATGGGCATGATAAAGGATCAAAATGGCAGGAACCTAACAGAGGCAGAAGAAATTAAGAAGAATGGCAAAATTACACAGAAGAGTTATACAAAAACGAGCTTATTGTCCCTGATAACCACAATGGGGTGACCATTGACCTCGAGCCAGACATCCTGGATGGCTCGAGGTCAAATGGGCCTTAGGTAGACTGAGCAACAACAAAGCTAGTGGAGGTGACAGTATTCCGGCTGAGCTATTCAAAATCCTATAATATGATGCAGTAAAAGTGCTACACTCAATTTGTCAGCAAATTTGGAAAACTCAACAGTGGCCACAGGATTGGAAAAGGTCAGTTTACATTACAATTCCAATGAAGGGCAATGCCAAAGAATGTTCAAACTACCGCACCATTGTATTCATTTCACTTGCTAGCAAAGTTATGCTCAAAATCTTACAAGCTAGACTCCAGCAATATGTGGAACTATCAGAAGTACAGGCAGGATTTTGAAGAGGCAGAGGAACTAGAGATCAAATTGCTATCATACACTGGATCATTGAGAATGCTAGGGAATTCCAGAAAAAACATCTACTTCTGCTTCATTGACTATACTAAAGCCTTTGATTGTGTGGATCACAACAAATAGTGGCAAGTTCTTAAAGAGATTGGAGTACCAGACCATTTTATTTGTCTCTTGAGAAACCTATATGTGGGTCAAGAAGCAACAGTGAGAACTGGACACAGAACCACTGATTGCTTCAAAATTGAGAAAGGAGTTTGGCAAGGCTGTATACTGTCGCCCTGCCTATTTAACTTACATGCAGAGCACATTATGAGACGGGCGGGGTTAGATGAATCACAAGTTGGAATTAAGATTGCTGGGAGAAATATCAACAACCTCAGATATGTAGATGATACCACTCTAATGGCAGAAAGTAAAGAGGAACTAAAGAGTTTCTTGATGCAGGTAAAGGACGAGAGTGCAAAAAGTTGGCTTGAAACTCAACATTAGGAAACTAAGATCATGGCATCCAGTCCTCTCAATTCCTGGCAAATAGATGGGGAAGAAATGGAGGTAGTGACAGATTTTATTTTCCTGGGCTCCATGATCAATGCAGATGGGGATTGCAGCCAAGAAATTAAAAGATGCCTTCTCCTGGGGAGGAAAGCTATGGCAAACCTAGACAGCATATTAAAAAGCAGAATAGAATACTGAGCTAGATAAACTAATGATCTGAATTGGTATGAATACAGTATGAGATTTTAAAAAGAATGCAAAGTTGATTATTTTCTTTTTTAAAAAATCTGCTGCCTGGAGCAAACTCTTTTTTCTCCATTTATTTTCTATAATTTAAGAATATTATTTTACATTTTTTTTCTTTTTTACTCAGATTAATAGACCAAGGAATATCCAAAGTGTATTCATATGGTGTGGTATATTATTTTAAAAGATAGGAATAGAACTATGAAAACTGTATGCATTTATTTTAGATGTGGAATACTTAAGTACATCAGTAAATGTATAGGATTAACATCACAGGAAATGACAGTTCTGCTCCACATTGAATTGTCGGACTGCAGCAGAAATAAGTACGTTCAGATTTATTTGCCACAATACAGGAAGGACACTGAAGATCTGCACTGAAGAGGGCAGAGAAGAACAATGAAGATGGTGATACTAAACTGGGATTGGTTAAGGGAAAGGGACATTTTTAGCCTAAAGAATAAAAGAGGTGGATAGCAATATTCCAATATTTGAAGAGCTGAGGCATAGAAAATTTTTTATATCTATAGTTCTTGACAGTAGAACAAAAACATAGGAAGATCCAGATTCAAAATGACAGTTTTTGTGATCATGAGAGCTCTTGCACTGTGGTACAGCCTGCTTCCTAGAGTTATGGGCGTTCCGTCACTGAAGCTTTCAAAGAAAGTTTGGACAGCTATGTCCAAACTAGATATGGGTTATCTCTGTATTTTTCTAAGAGCAATAGGTTCCCCAAGAGGGTTAACAGATTGGAGCAGGAAAAATATGTATCAGTAGATGTATCTCTTTATAAACTGTTGGCAATTGTAACTTAAATGGCTTATTTTAAGCTTTAATGATAAATTGTAACTTGATGAACAGCTATTCAAAATATAGTAAAAATAGAGGTTATTTCGAGTTTTAACAAGAATTAATTATATGACAAATATAATCAAACATCTACTTAGTAGAATACAAATGGCATACCATGATTAGGCGATATATTACAAATTTTTATAGCAAAAAATTGTTTCAAACATTTCTTAAGATTTATTTAATAAAATACAGCATGTATACAGAAGGTTTTATAGAACTATTAGGGGAAAATGCTGCATCATAATTTCTCATTTCCCTTTTTCTTTTCCTAATGCTTGCTTGCCTGATAATCTGTCATCCATCCATCTATCCACCCATCCATCACCTTCAGGATGTTTTGTATAATTGAGGTTCTCAGCATTCAAAAGAGATTACTCCTTCCCCCAACAGTTCCTTATCCTCAGTTATTTCTCTTCTTTGAGGTGGGATTGAAAGATTTTTGATGCCTTTTATATGTAAAACAATGAGTCAGTTCAGAAGCTGTAGTGTGAAAGTCATCCCTGTCAAATTACTTAGGTTGTCGGAAAATAGCAAAAGTTGGGGGTGGCTTTGTGTGGATGTCTCTCTTAAAAACATGATGGCAAAGGGAATTATTCTAAAAAGAAAAATATATCAAGTTAGATACAAATATATTGAAAGAAGCTTATAGGAGAATTCTTATAAAAATAATTTTATAGAAATCTTATGGGAAAAACCTAGTAGGATAAAACTCATGATTGGAATGTACTGCTAAAGGATATGAATTGTTCAAAAGAGACAGACTTTTGAAGAGCAGGTGGAGTTGCATTATATGTAAAAAAAATCACTACATTTCTACAGAAACGCATAAAACTAGACGATGAAAGCCTTTTTGAATGCATATGGGTTAATATAAAAGGCAAAAAAGAATGACATTGCTATAGTTGTTCTTTGCATGGGTATCAACCTTGATTGCGTCACGTGATGCATTGAGATTTATCGTGACATATTTTGCCTTTGTGGAGCTGGGGTGGGTGTGGCCTGCACATGATGCATCCAGTCCATGGGCCACCAGTTTGACAGGCCTTCTATAGGGCTTTATATTACAGGCCATCCAATCAAGCAGAAGAAATAGATGAACTTTTTGCTAGTCAGTTAACTAATCAGTTAACTAATGTACGTAGGAAATACATCACATTACATTAAATGTATTGTACATAAGTACAATACGGAGGACTTTAAATAGGAACATCAACAAACAAACAAACTTTTCATCTAGCATGAGATCGAACAGGTTCCTTAAGAAGCTGACAACTTTGTCAACCAAAAGGTAGAGGAGGGAATTAGAGGGTAAGCTATACTGGAATTAATTCTTACTACATTGGTGAAGTGATAGAGGGGGGTTGAAGTTGCAGGAACTTTGGGGGAGAGTGACGATGTCATATTGGAATTCATTATAATGCAGACACAAGAAATACAACAAAATCAAACTAGCTTCTTAGATTTTAAAAGAGCTGATTTCAACAAACTTAGAGTTTGGAAGGATTTCCTGGATGAAAATCTTAAAAGGGGAAAATAACTCAAGAAACTTTGAAAACTGAAAAATGGAATTATAAAAGTCCAGACCATTACAATACCACTGGAAAAAAAAAGAAATATAAGAAGAAACCAGCATGGTTTCATAAATAACTCTTTGATAAACTGAATGACAAAAGGGATAAGTATGGAAAATGGAAAGAGGACACATAACCAGGATATAGTCTGTATTTGCAAAGATGAAATCAGAATGAACTAAGATTTGCAACAGATGTCAAAAATAATAATAAAAAAGCATTTATTTTAACATGTAAAAAGCAACAAAAAGTCAAGGAAAAAGTCAGTACACTAATGGGAGAAGATGGCAAGAAGGTAACAGGCAGCAAGGGGAAAGCAGAGCTGCTTAATTCTTTTTTTGCATCTATCTTCATGCAAAAAGAAAAAAAACCCGAACCTACCAAAAACAGAACTTTAAAAAACAGATTAGGAACACAAATTAAATAAGCAAGAAAATAGTAAGAGAAAATAGGCAAGGGAATATTTATCTGGGAAGATCCAGGAAGAGATAATCAAGCAAAAATCTGCAAACAGCTAGAAGCAACCAAAGTTATAACCAGAAGCTAACATGGGTTTGTCAAAAAGAAATCATGCCAAAGAAATTCTTTTTCAATCTTTGACAAATGACTAAATTAGTAGACCAGCAAAATGTTGTGGACATAGTATACTTAGATTTCAGTAAAGCATTTGACAAAAATTGATGATAACCTACTTCTTAGTAAGTTAGAAAAAATGTGGCATAGACAGCATAATCACCAGATGGATTTCTAACTGGCTGACAAACTTAGTATGTAGCCCTTAATGGAACTACATCTACCAGTACATGGAAGCAATGAGGTATCCCAAGGTTCTGTCTTAGGGCCAGTACTCTTCAATATTTTCATGAAAGATTTAGATGAGGAAATAAAGGGGAACTCAACAAATCTGCAGACAACACCAAACTGGCAGGAATAGTCAACACCTCAGAAGATAGGCTCAAGATCTCAACAGACTTGGGCTCTATCTAGCAAAATGAGAAAATGAGAAAAGTAAGGTTTTATACTTAGTCAAGAAAAATAAGATTACAGAAATAGAATTGGTGGAACCTGGCTCAATAGCAGTAAATGTGAGACGGTATCTTGGAATCCTAGTGAACAGATATTTAAATATGAGCCACCAGTGTGCTGCAGCCACAAAAAAGCCAGTGCAGTCCTAGACTGCATTAGGAGAGGGATAGAATCAAGATCAGGTGAAGTGTTAGTACCACTTTATAATGCCTTGGTAAGACCACAGTTGGGATATTGAATCGAAGTTTGGTCGCCACAATATAAAAAAGATGTTGAGAGCTTGGAAAGGATGCAGAGAAGAGCAACATAGATGATAAGGGATGGAGGCTAAACCATTAAGAATGGTTGCAGGAATTGGGTATGTCTAGTTTAGTTTAAAAAAAAAGGGTAACATAATAGCAGTAGTTCAATATTGAAGAGGGGGTCAGCCTATTTCTCAAAGTACCAGAAGTCAGAAGAAGAAACTAATCAAAGACAGAAGCAACCTTAAACTTAAGGAGAAACTTCCTGACAGTGAGAACAATTACCCAGTGGAAAGGCCCTCATAAGTTGTAGGTGCTTCATCACTGAAGGTTTTTAAGAAGAGATTGGACAATCATTTGTCCAGAATGTGCAGAGGGCTGGATTAGAAGACTTCCTACCTCATGTTATTCTGTTATTTTTATTTTTATTCTTTTTATTTTTGGTTAAAAATTAAAGTTAATGTCATAGTCAGTAGAGAATTTAAATATTTATATACTAACTAATGCAGTGGTTCTTAACCTATAGTCCATGGATCCCTGAGGGGGATGTCATGATGCAAGGTTACAAAGTCTTTAAGAAATATTATGGTTTGATTGTGTATGGCCACAAAAGGTATTTAAAAGGGTTCAGTAGTGAAGCAAAGGTTGAGAACGGCTAAATTAACGTATTTATCAGATATTTATGATATCAGTTCTTTTTCTGTTAAAAATGAGGTAATAGTGAAGATAATAACATATAATACTTTTGTCTTTGATATCTAATTTAGCCAGCAGAATAAAAACTTACATCTTTTAATTTTCAGAATTTTCATGGCAACAGAATTGGATTTAGGTACTTGGATTTTGTTTGTTTTGTTTCTTAACAAGCAACAAGAAAGACGAAACGAAAACACTTCATAAGATTATCTGTAATTATCAGTAATTGGTCTTTAGGGTACCATTTCTGATGCAATTAACATGGTTATTCTCGCCAAGTAATGTGCTTGTGCTGCCTCATCAGAATAAGAAATGTGAAATAATACCATGGTTTCTAAGCTCTAGATTCAGTTTGATGAAGTAAAAACAGGGAGACGTAAATGTACAATCCAGTTAAAAGCTGGTAGAAATATAATAACAGTCCTACCTTAACCATAATTTAAAAATTTTAAGTCACATGTTTGTTACCTCTCCAAGTACACCAATGGTGTATTTTCCTCCTATTGTATCCATTGTTAAAGGAATTATTATTTGATCTCATACATGGTTATTAGTAATGAAAACTCATATTTAGTGAGGATCATAAATATAGGGTTTCACATGTAGTTTAACTTGCCTAACATTATAGGGACTTGACAATATTCAATATGGGATTGTCATACTAAATAGTAATGGAAATGATGCCTTCACATTTGGATCACTTGAGTCTTTAGAATATGTTCTTCAGGTGATGTTAACGTGTCATGCCTGACCTAATTTTTTCTAACAAGAGCCTAACTCATAGTTTACGTCTGAAAATCATTTGAAATTGTTAAGTCTGAATTCTAGATGGGGGTTTCATAGGAGCCCTGAATAATCAACCAGAAAGTTTGTTTTCTTTATTGACCAGACAGTTATCCATGAGAAGCATCGAAATAGCATGTGAGGGCAGTATAGGTTGTCCTCAACTTATGATCACAATTGTTTTACGTGAGCAAAGCAGTCAAGTGAGATGTATTGTGACTGTTTTGTTCAATTAATGTAATCTCGATACTCCCAGTTGTAGTCATTAAATGAGAATTGTGATTCACTAAGGGGACAGAATCCCAAGTAAGAAGTATGGAGGGACTACATTGGGGAGGGGGGGAGAGACTTGGTGCCCAGCCTGGCCCTAAAAAGAAGCAGACAACCAGAAAAAAGCTTTCCAAAGCCACACAGGAAAAGAAAATAATGTAGCAAACAGTCATAGGAGAAGCTAGAAGAAGTTTGACTCCTAAAAGGAGTCAAACAAGCAGCAAAAAGTACCAAAAAGGAGCTCAAGGGAGAATATGGCTTATTGGAGTTTGGAACCAACCTACTCTTTAGCCCCTTAAAACCAGAAGATGTAACTCCTGGAGATTGAGACATTGGTGGCTTTGACTCACCTGTGCATTTCTGATACTAGCACCAAAGAAAAGGAAAATGAAGCAAAATGCCTAGTAGTGAGGAAAAGTCTGGCTAGATTAGGGCCCTAGTGCCATATTCCAAAACCAAAGAGACAAAGCCCATCTGCTTGACTATGAGAAGCCCTGATGCTTTGAAACACAAGGAAGAAAGCTTAATCATCCATCCAGTGGTGACATTTTTCAGAAGGATGAACCCATGCATATGGCTAGGTCTCTGTCCTGATTAGATGGCAGTCAGGAGAATGTAGACCTTCCTTGCTCTTGCTAGGCTTCAGGAAAGCCCGCTGACTGCAAAGGCAGCAGATCTAGGACATGCTTCCCAGGACCTTTTCTTTCTTTACCTCCTGTCTCACCCACAAACCAACATGTTTTCAATAAAGAAAAAAGTTGTTGATCTTTTTCTCTCCTATCCCACCATTAGGTGGTGAAGCTACACTACCTTCCAGTCTTGCCCCTTGTAACATGCTGATGTTACACATACACTTTGAAAGAGAATGACAAAAATGACTTACTTTGATGAATGACCAGCAGACTTAAGAGTAGAGGAAAGGAATCTCCCAGATTCAACTTTTTAAAGGATGGCACAATGAAGGAAGCAAAGAAAATATTTCTAGAAGTTGTTTAACACTGAATAAAAAATTTCCACATTCAGTACTACAGAAGCTGAACACCCCCCATCCCCTACCCCCCAAAAAAGAGGCAGATAAGCAACAAAAAGGCAGCAAAGAGAATAAGGTGCTTCTGCTTTAGACATATTGGCTGATTGTAAAAGGTTAATGTGGAACTGAGACAGAAGGAAGCTGAGTAAGCTGTGTGGTTTGGGGTTTGCTTGCTGCTGTGCAAGGCAGTGTGGCAGGGGCCAAAAGGGCAGAGATGGGAAGGAGAATAGTAGAGAGGGACTTGTAGTCTCCCTGCCATCTTAAGTGTGGGCAAACTGCCAAATGTCCAGATTTCTGCAATGGCTATAACTTCAAGGCATGAGCCCCTTGTTCAGCACTTTGGAAACTTCATACAGTCACTGAACAAACAGATGTAAATCGAGAATTACCTATAGTTCTTTTCTTGCTGCTGTTCGTAATCAGTTGATATTTCTGGACATCATGACTTTCATAGCTTCATCCACATCTTTATGAATGTAAGAACAGCAGCAATTGTAAGATTGCTTTTAAAATCTCAACTATTTATTATTATAATTGACTTGGAAAACAGATAATAAAAGTATGTAGAAGAAAAGGAACTAGAACAGTTTATCTGAGACTTGACCTCAGTTATTAGTCTGTTTAAACTCAAGATTTTTTTGTCTCCAAAGTAGATTATATTAAATCCAAACACTTATTTAGGTTTCTGCAAAATTCAACTGTTGGCTTTCAGTTCATTGATATGCACCTATTCAGTTTAGACTGTCCGGTTTATCGATTTAAAAAATAATAAAACGTACAATGATTAATTATTTAAAATTTATTTATTATTTATTTAGGAGATGTATGTTGCCACCTATTCCCACATGGCCATTCAAGGCAATTTACAAGAATATAAAATCACCATATAAAAACAATAAAACTAATAAAAGAGAAAATCATATAATAAATTAATAAAATAATAAAATAAATAAAATAATAAAATAAAATAACCCCACCCCCACCCCAGCAGCAACACATCATACGAACCATTTAATAGGTTCCATCCCGCTCTGAGTTTGATCCAGTTGCCATGATTTAACTTTTTTTAGATACTTTTGGCCTGGATGATTGAATCTTCATTTACAAATTAATCTAATCCCTCTTCAAAATCACTTTGTCATTTTGTCAAGGCCCTGTCCAAAAATCTACTTACACAACATTATTCCCAGCTAAAAGTAGTCGGGAAACCTGATGCTTAAAGATATCTTAGTGTGAGACATTGAAGAAGCCAGGCAAGGGAGGAGAAAGTTCACCAGGCTTGAGAATAAATGGCATAGGTGGGAACTCTGTAAGGCACTCTCATATTACTTGGCTTACTGTAAGTCTGCATGGGAACTTCCTTTTGCAATTTCCAACATTATATATTTGTTCTTCCAATCCCTTTCTAAAATCCAGATTGTTTTTATTTTTAAAATTTGGTGTCTGCCTGAGGCTTGACATTTTAGAAAATACTGTTCTTTCTTGCC
Organism: Coluber constrictor foxii; assembly: GCA_038048745.1. Classification (NCBI taxonomy): domain Eukaryota; kingdom Metazoa; phylum Chordata; class Lepidosauria; order Squamata; family Colubridae; genus Coluber; species Coluber constrictor. Next base: position 90,106,038 of record CM075961.1, read on the forward strand.
TTATATTGTGTTCAAGCATACAATAAAACATTTATCTTTGATCCAAATATCTTTGCAGAGATATAAAACTCACTTAACAAGTGTCCATTTAGTAACATAAATTTTGGGCTCAGTGTGATCATAAGTCGAGGACTACCTATATATAAAAGATTTTTTTTTCCAATTTAAGTTCTTTTTCCAATTCAATTCATATATATGTGTGTGTGCACATGCGTGTGCGCGCATATATATGAGTGTGTGTGGGTGTATGAATATGTATATATGTTTCTAATTGATCGTGGGTCCGGTGGTCATGATGATGGGAGGTGCTCCACCGATGGTATGGATCGGGTCTAATAGCTGAAAGGCTCCTCCCCTTCCTGTTGCCTCCCAGCTTTAGACTCGATCCGATTTGGATCAGACACGGTTTGAGCTGCTCCGCTACAAATTAGGCTTAATTTGACTTTAAAACAATTGTTTCTTTAAATTTGACCTGCTAAATTGATTTTTAGTTTAATTTGGTGAAGTTCCAGCGAGACAGGCTTCGGCCCCAAACCGCTGAAGACCGCGTCGGGCGGTAAGGGGCTTGGCTTCTTAATCTCTTGCCTGCCCCTGCGACGGCTTTCCTTGCTGTTTGCAGCAGCCGTTTTGAATTTCCCTCTCTCTAATTACTGCTGAGGGAGATCGCACCGGCTGCGAGAGGCGCCAGCAGGGGGCGCTGCAGCGCGCGATTTCAGGCACTTCCCAAGGCTTTAAAAAGCCTCCGTTCGGCTTCAGAGAGCTCTGGCCACGAGGTTTGCCGTTTTTGCTGCCAGAGAGCTCTTTTTGTGATCAGCGCCTCTGGGCTTCCCACGCGCTGCCTTTGGATCCACTGGAAGGAGAGAGGAGGCAAAGGACTGGCAAGCCTTGGCAGAAGCCTTGCAGCAGCGTTGCCTGGGCTTGGCGCCCAAACGCAGAAGGACCTTGGCGCTGAGGCTGTGGGACCTTTAGAAGCAATCAGCAAGGAAGTGTGAGTTGCTCCCTGCTCCCAATCCTTAGGCCCTCTTCTTCTCCCTGGCGGGCGGCCATCTTGGGATCCATCTGAGTCATTAGGCCGCCATTTTGGGTCTGCCTTTCTGGGATTTTGCCTGAGGACTCTGCATAATGGCTGGCAAACATTCTGGTTCAAAATCAAAAGCCAAATCTAAGAGACAGGGTCCTTCCTCTGATGAGCAACCTGGGTCCTCTAACATTCCTGCTAAGAAAAGCAAACAGTCCTCTTCTCAGTCTGCTGAGGATAGGTCCAGGGAGGAGCTGAGGCTTCACCAAGCCATTGAAAGATCCATCCAAAAGGCCATTAAGGAATCTTCTATTATGGAAGTGAATCAGACTGTTTCTACTCCTGCTCAGGCCTCATCTCCAGCTGGGGCTGTCCCTTCCCATTCTGAACAGGCCTTGGCCTTATCCCCTGATGGGAATGAAACTGCATTGGCTAATCAGGGACAAGTTAATGAGACTCTTTTTGGGGCCCAGGATCCACCTCTCCCAAAGGATCTTCCCCCCCCCCACAAGGGGACAAGGCTGTCCCTACTGCTGTGAGTCAAACCCAGGGGCCTGTGATTACACCTGAACTTGCTGCCTTTATTCGCCAGGCCATTCAGCAAGGCATCCAGGCGGATAGGAATGCTAGAACTGCTTCTTGGATATCTGAATCTCCCTCTCAGGTTGATGTGGAGGGCTCTTGCTCCTCTGCTGAACGGGCTCTCCCTTCTGCCAGGGCTCATTCCTCAGCTTCCTCTGTTCAGGCTTCTCTGGGGGGGGGAGGATATTAGAGACCTGAAGGAGCTGGAACTTTTAGAAGATGAAGATTTGTCACCTGACCAACCATTGTTTGTAGGCCTGTTCAAGCCTCATATGTTCAGGTCTCTCCTCCATAAGGCTAAGCTTACTACAGGTCTGGGCATTCCTCAGGCACCCCCCCCCCCGGGGGAAGGGGCCTCTACTTCCACTTCAGTGCCCCTCTTTGAGGAACCTCCTGTGGAGACGGAGGAAATCCCAGCCCCTAAGTTGTTCAGAGATGTGCTTACTAAGCAGTGGCAAGCTCCTTCCTCTGGCCCCAAACCTAATACACTGGATAAACGCATTTATAACCTCGCCCCCGAGATTTCTACCCTTCTGCAGGTACCCAAGGTGGATGCTCCTATTGCTTCATTGTCAGCCTCTTCGCCCTATACCACTGGTCCTCCAGAAGAGAGTCTTCGGCCTGAAGAACGCCGTATGGAGCATGCCTTGGTCAAATCTCACCAGGCTTCCGCCTGGTCGGTAAAATCAACCATGGCGGCTTCCTTCTTCAACCGAGCCGCCATTTTATGGCTGAGACAGCTGCAGGACTGCCTTCCAGTTTCTGACACTCGCACCCACCACGATGTTAGTAAGGTACTGGCAGCCTTAGAGTTCTCTGCAGACGCCACTCTAAATGCCTCTCGCTTCACGGCCAAGGCCATGGGGGCAGCGGTGTCGGCCCGTAGGCTTCTGTGGCTCAGACAGTGGCAGGCGGATGTGAAGTCCAAATGGCGTCTCTCTTCTTCACCGTTTGAGGGTCCTCTCCTTTTCGGCTCCCCTTTAGAACCTCTGTTAGCTGAGACCAGGGATAAACGCAAGTTCCTTCCTCCCACGTCCCGCAGATCTGACCCGCGCCAGTCAGCCTCCTTTCGGTCCTTTCGAGGTCCGGAGAACCCCTACTCAGGGCGCAGAAACTACAGGCCTTTCCCTCCTAGACAGTCCCGACAGGCGGACAGGCAGGGAGCCCAGTTCCAGAGAGGGCAATTCCATAAGTCCTTCCGAAGTGACCGCGGGCGCCCTGCCCGCAGGTCTCGCTGACGGTGCGCCTGGTTCTCCCATTGGGGGCCGCCTGGCCTTGTTCGCCGGCCAATGGGAGGCCACGTCATTGGACGCATGGGTCAGGAAGACAGTCCGGGAGGGTCTTTCTCTCGAATTCCTCTCCCCCCCCCAGAGCGCTTCCTCAAGTGTCCTATCTCCCGAGACAGGGCTCGGCGGCTCCTCATGGTGTCGGCCATTCAACATCTCCTCGAAATCAGGGCCGTAGAACCTGTTCCTCGGGGGCAGCGAGGACTAGGGTTTTACTCCCGCTTATTTGTTATCCAAAAACCTTCGGGGGGATGGAGGGCCATTTTAGATCTCAAATCCCTGAACCGGCTGGTCATCTACCGCCGGTTCAAAATGCACAGCCTCTCATCCATCTTGGAGAGTGTGCGTCCCGGGGACTTCCTCTCCTCAATAGACCTAACAGAGGCGTACCTTCATGTCCTTATCCACCCAACATTCAGAAAGTTTCTCCGCTTCCACTATGCGGGGCAACACTTTCAGTATCGAGCCCTTCCATTCGGCCTATCCTCTGCCCCCCGGGTCTTCGCAAAAATTATGGCCGCGTTAGTGGGCTACCTCCAGACTCTTCCCATAAGGATCCAGGCATATTTGGACGATCTTCTCGTCCTCTCGACTCGCGCACCAGGACCTGGGGACCACTCTCCGGGTCCTGGAGAGCCACGGGTTTTCAGTCAACAGGTCCAAGAGTCAGCTGCTCCCCTCGACCCGCATCCATCACCTGGGGGCTCTCATCGATTCACGGGAGGGCAAGGTTTTCCTATCCCAAGACCGCCTGTCCAGTCTGCGGTCTCTGGTTCGATCGGTCTCGTCGGGGAGACCGGTGTCCCTGGCTTCTCTCTCCCAGCTCCTGGGGAAATTAGTCTCCTGCATAGGGATTGTCCCGTGGGCGCGACTCCACTGCAGGGACCTGCAGTGGTTCCTGCTCCCTTACCAGAAAAGGTCTCTAGGTGCCTCGAAACGCAAAGTCTCCCTTCCCCCCAGGGTCCTCCTCTCCCTCCGCTGGTGGTCCTCGGAGGCCCTCCTCAAGGGCAGGGACATTTGGGAACCTCAGTGTCTGGTCCTCACGACAGACGCCAGTCTCCAGGGCTGGGGGGCCCATCTGGGCTCCTCCCTCGCTCAGGGGAGATGGTCACCAGCCGACTTGGCCCACAATATCAATTGGCTGGAACTCCGGGCAATCCACCTTGCCTTGCGAGTATTCCAGGACAGAGTACAGGACAGGCACATTCTTATTCGGACAGACAATGTAGCCGCCAAGGCTCACGTAAACCGCCTAAGGGGGGACCCGTTCTCGCCTCCTCCTGGAGGAATCTTTGAGATTGGGAGCCTGGGCGGAGACACACCTGAGATCCCTCAGGGCCTCTCACATATCAGGAGTCACCAACACACAGGCAGATTGGCTCAGCCGGGAGTCAGTGGATCAGGGGGAATGGAGTCTGGATCCGGGCCTGTTCCAGATGATCAGGGTTCGGTTCGGGGATCCGGTGGTGGACCTGTTCGCCACCCGGGCAAATCGCCAGACGGAACGGTTCTTCTCTCGATTTCCGGAGCCCGGTGCCGAGGCAGTCGACGCCCTCGTCAGCGACTGGCCAGCAGGTCTCCTCTACGCCTTCCCTCCTCTCCCGCTGATTCCCAAAGTCATCAGACGGATGCTCGTGCTGCAAGTGGAACTCCTCCTAATCGCCCCGTTCTGGCCTCGCCGCCCTTGGTTTGCGGATCTCCAAGGTCTCTCCATCCGTCGTCCTTGGCGTCTTCCGGCCAGCAAAGTGGTCCTCCACCAAGGGCCATTACTTCACCCGGATCCGGCTTGGCTTCAGCTGACCGTATGGAGGTTGAGCGGCAAGTGCTGACTGCGGCCAGGGTCCCGGCGGAGGTGATTCCAATCATCCAGGCTGCCCGGCGGCCTTCAACGGCTAGAATTTACGACTCAACCTGGAGATCGTTTGCAGCGTGGTGTACACATCGATCTATCGTCGCTGCAAAGGCCACTACGGTACAGGTACTAGGTTTCCTTCACCATGGGTTCAAGGAGGGGCTGGCTACTAACACCTTACGCAGGCAAGTCTCAGCTCTTTCCTCCATCCTTTGCTGTGGCTCCAGACATTCCTTAGCCAACCGCTTGTTGATTCGCCTGTTTCTCAGGGGGGCATCTAATCTCCGTCCGGGTACCATCCACAGATACCCCTCGTGGGATCTGCCCCTAGTCTTAGAGGCTCTCACCAAGGCTCCGTTTGAGCCTATTAGAGAAGTAGGGCTCAGACATTTGACCTACAAGGTGTCCTTTCTCCTCGCCATTACCTCAGCTAGGAGGATTTCTGAATTGGCGGCTCTGTCTATCAGAGCTGACCTCTGTATCTTTCACCCGGACAGGGTGGTCCTTCGTCTGGACCCAGGTTTCATTCCCAAGCTCAATACTCCTTTCCACCGGGCTCAGGAATTAGTCCTTCCCAACCCTAGGCACGCCAGGGAAAGGGCTTGGCATACCTTAGATGTCAGACGGGCCCTTAAGGTTTACCTCCATAGAACGTCTGACTTTCGGCGGTCTGAGTCACTTCTAGTATCCTTCCATCCTTCTAGTATGGGTCAGAAGGCCTCTTCGGTCACAGTGGGCCGGTGGATTAGGGCAACCATTGCCACCGCCTATGGGGTCCAGGATCTCCCTATCCCTCCTCGTATCACGGCCCATTCTACTCGCAGCGCAGCCACTTCGGCTGCCTGGGCAACTCAGGCTCTCCTGGAGGAAATCTGCCGGGCTGCGGCCTGGGCTTCCCCTACTCCTTTCATACGTCATTATAGGCTAGATCGCTTTGCGTCCGCTGATGCGGCCTTCGGCCGGCGGGTGCTTCAGCAAGTACTGCACAGGTCCACTCCATCATCCTCGGCAACTCCCTCCCGGTAGTCCAGAGCTTTGGTATGTCCCATCATCATGACCACCGGACCCACGATCAATTAGAATGGGCTTTGTCTTACCTGAAAGCCATTTCTGATTGAGGTGGGTCCGGTGGTCAGCCCCGCCCGTAGGTTGCCGAGTCAGATGGGCGTGGCCCTGGGGTTTCCTTTCTCCTCTATTGCAGCTCACCGTGTGGGTCTATCACAAATCGAATCTCTTCAAAAGCTGGGAGGCAACAGGAAGGGGAGGAGCCTTTCAGCTATTAGACCCGATCCATACCATCGGTGGAGCACCTCCCATCATCATGACCACCGGACCCACCTCAATCAGAAATGGCTTTCAGGTAAGACAAAGCCCAGTCTATGTGTATAACCCTGCCCATGGCACCAGGCAACCTTGCAACCAAGGGTTCCTCTCTTTTCCAGCTCACCTTGTGGTTATGGAGTATGCGGTGAGCACAGTTTGCAGTCCACCAGGCCTGGAGCTCGGGTGTTGCTCAGGCTGCTGCTGCGTTGAGGCAGATATCCATGCGGCCTGTCAGAATCATCTCCTCCCCCCTCTCTATCCGGCTGCTGCTGCTTGAGAAAAAGACAAAAACGCAAATGCGAGAAATGGGCTCCCTTGCAGTGCCTCCTCTCCTGCATGAAGCCAGCTGGCCTCGACCCTCCCCCCTGAGCCCCAGTTTTTATGTGCACAATGGGAGCCCATTTCTCGTGTTGGCTGGGTGGGGTTTGCCCACACAGAGACTGGGCCTCTGTGTACATATATGTGTGTGAAAGAGAAAGAAAGAGAAATGGCAGAGAGGAAACCCTTTCAAACAGTGTTGCCTACAATTCTTGTTACTCCCCTCCGCCATTTCTCTTCCTCTTGCTCTCTCATTCTCTCTCACACAAACACAGACATTTGATTGCTTGAAAGGGACAGGCTGTGCTTCGCTTGTACCATAAGCACATGCTTTAAGTATGCACTTCCCATGATCTTTCCTGCCTTTTCATCCTTTTCTCAAGCAGCAGCAGCTGGATAGAAGAGGCCAGGCAATACCAACAGGCTGCATGGCTTTCTGCCTCATCGTAGTAGCGGCCTGAGCAACACCTGAGCTCCAGGCCTGGCAGAGTGCAAACCATGCTTACCCCCTGCTCATAGCCACAATGTGAGCTGCAGAAGACAGGAACCCTTGGCTGCAAGTTTGCCTGGTTCCATGGGCAGGGGTAGGGCTGGCAGGAGTGTGCCAGAAACATATCCAGATGCCCGGAGAGACAGAACCCCCGGCCCTTCTGAATCAGCTGATCTGTGGGCCACGGATCCGGGACTGAAAAGCCATGAGGTGACCAGGGAAGGGAAGGGAAGGGCTGCTGCCTGTGCTGGCGATGGCCAACCCCTTCACTAGGGCATATTTTTGGGATAGGGCGAATATTAGTCCCCCAAAAAATTGGGCTAGGCCTTATTTTTTGAATAGGACACCTTTTCTGGGAAACAAGATATTTTCTCCAAAACAACAACCCACCTTGAAAAGAAGCTCTATCACGTTTTTCAGCGTGTGCGATCAAATTAAGTCCCACCCACAAAATTAGCCCTAATTAAGACCCTGCCCACCCCAGGATGCATGGGATTGGCAAGGCACACAGGCAAAAAATAAGCTAGGGTGGGGATGTGGGGGCGGAGCTACCCTACTTAACTGGCCTGCACACCCTGACACCTAGCTTGCCTTCTTCTATGGCCACTTCTTTTGCAACCATTTACCGCCATTCGTACGTATCACCCTGGTCTCCGTTTCGCCTTTAGATGCCTGCTGGAAGGCATATGCTGGAAGGCTGCAGAGGGCTTTTCAGAAGGCATCTGCAACCAATAACAGAGCTCCAGATCGACCCGGAGCTCTGTTATCGGCTGCAGATGCCTTCTGGCAGGCATCTAAAAGCAAAACAGAGGCCGGGGTAATGCGAGTGGGAACCAAAATAAAGAATGAAAGGTATAGAGGACAATCTTAGCTTATCCCCTGGTTAAAAAAAATCACCATTAACTACAACCAGAATGTGTGTGTGTGTGTGTGTGTGTGTGTGTTGGAACACACACACACAGAAGTTTCAGGCAATTTAGCAATGAAATCTATGTCGATTTCCTTCCAGGATGCCAGAAGAATAAGTTGACACCCTCAATTTAAGTACAACAGCCTTTCAAATATTGGAAGACTCCTATCATATCTCCCTGAGTCATCTCTTCATTAGGCTAAATATAGCTAGTTCCTATAGACATACCTACTCATAATATGATTCCTCATATTAGACTCCTCATCATATTTGTTGCTCTTCTGTACACTCGTTCTAGTGTGTCAGCATCCTTTTTATACATTGAATACTACTTCCAAAACTGGATATAGTATTCAAAATGTGGCCTCACATTTGGCCAGTATAGAGTAGTAGTAGAATTCTTGATGCTATCCCTGTGTTGATGCAGCATGGGTCCATAGTTTTTGGCAGCTGCAGCATACTATTGACTCAAAATTTGGTGGTGAATCACACCAGAATACCTAAATCCTTCTCACTTTTATTATTAACCAAATATCTCCTATTCTATACCTATCATTTGGTTTTTCCTGCTTAAGCGCAGGATTTTATTTTTCTTAGCACTGAACTGCATCTTGTTAGATTGGGCCCATTGTTCAAGGATCAGGATCCTTCTGAAATTTAAATCTACAAAATGTTAGCAATTCTCAGCAGCTTGGTGTCATCTGCAAATTTGATAACTTCCCCTTCTACTCAATTGGATCATAAAGGAGAACATTGGGCCCAAGACAACAACTTTGAAGTACTTTGCTTCCTTCCACTTAGATGCAGTTCCAATAAGGACTATCTGCTGAGTGTGGTTAGTCAGCCAACTGCTGACCATCCATCTGGTGATGGTATTATCTAACCTACATTGTTCTAGTGCCTGCCTGAACAATCTTTTTTGTATATTTTTAGAAAGTTCCTCCAGAAGAGCTCTAATTCTCAGGAAGGTTAGCCAACATTGATACAAGGTCTCCTGCTTTGAGCTGGGGATTCAACTGGAATACCTCCCAGCCCTATGATTCTAAGTTTGGAATGCACGATTAAATAAATTTCCTTTTACTTTTTTAATTATAAAATTCTTTATTTTTTACACAAACAAACATTTAATAATCAGTTTTCTCTTCCCTGTGACATCTCGGTGTTATCTTCCAAAGTTCTTATTTGTTATTGTTTTTGTTTATTTGATAATACATGTAATAACAGCTGCAAGGATTGTTTACGCACAAAATTGGAAAGCGGAGAAAATACTGTTGGAAGAAGTAGTAATAAAAAAAATCTTAGATTGTACAGAAAGGAATAGATTAACTCTGATAATTAAAGATAGAGAAGACTCAGAATATTTTAAAATATGGGATTGTTTTTATTATTGGTTGGAGAAGAGATATAAATGATTAATAATATAAGTATGTATAAATATGTGATGAGTAGAATATTATGTTAGTGATGAATTGATATTGTGGACTGGACAAGGATCAAGATAGAAGAAATAACAATTACACAGAAGAAGAAAGAACTTTGAAAGATTTTTTTTTTTTACTTTTTGACTGTAGTTACTTTACCACAATTAGAAGAATATAACTTTATTACATAGACCAGCAATAGACATCATTGTTTACAATATATTAAAAAATAGTATTGACATTAATAGTGGATAATAACATCCCTGTTAAGAAAGTACATGTTCTCAAACAGTTAGGGTCACTCCCTAGTTTACGTGAGTGGAGAGCCAATAAATATGTGAGTAAATATAACTTTCCAAAAATTGTTAAAGATATCTCCAAAAAATTGACAGCTATAATTCTGTAACCAATTTTTTTCTTGTGGACATTGCAGCAACATAGAATATTGCCACTGCACGTGTGATAGTCGGGTTTGTGTCCTGGAGGAGAAAGCTTACATAAAAATTGTCTGCCCTCCTGGCAATCTCTCTAATAAGGGGAGAATATATACTGACCTATAAACTCTGTATAACTCACAGTACAATAAAACATGTGAGATATCTTCAACTTCTCTTTTACCACATATGCATATCCATTCTGCTGTTGGTGTTCTCTTATACCTGCCCGGGAGGAGTGCTGAGGAGAGAATGTTAAATCTAGTTCTAAAGAAAACTATGTTTTGGGAAGATCGGGTCATTTAGATATCTTGCCAATTCCCACACACCTTGTTTGATTCTGTCCCTACTGTGGAGAGGCATCCTATTTAGTTCTTGGAACCCTATGTCCTTCATTTTACCACAATTCAAGAGTTCTGAACTTAAAGATAAACTAAAGTGTATCAATGGATTCAAATTCAATATACCTTCTTTATCATACAATTTCATACCTGTATACATTTGAAAAATATATTTTCATTTTTAGCCACTTTTCCAGCAACTCTTTGAATTTCTGATGGTGATTATTTAGAATACATTATACTTTAGCTTTTGCTAAAGTTTTCCATGAACAAACTTCTACCTACTGACCTTGATTTGAAATGGTCCCAGAACCACTTGAAGAAGAAATGCATTCTGTATTACATTTTAGCATTATGATTCAGTTGTGCCAAATATCAGCTTAGAGATCTTACTGACTTTGGAAGCAATTGTCATAAAAGTTGTATTGGCTATTCTGCTATTAGAAGCTAGGAGCACTTTTCCCAAACAAAACAAAAACAAAACTCCTTTTCTTGCTTAAACAATTGCTCCATTGTTGAATTTAATTTTAAGTTCAAAATAATCTAGTTCTTCTCACTGTCTTTCTCACACATAATCATACACACACACACACACACACACACACACCTTCATACATCTGCAAGTAGTTCTTAGAATTGGATCAGATTTATGTTACTAAGCAACATGGTCATACAGCTAAATGTCCTATGATCATACCACACACACATAATTTGTATACATCGAGCAGGGACTTTTAGAGTCTGTTTGAAAAATCGGGGCTTGCAATGTTTTCTCTTTTATTAATAGTTTGAACAGCTATAAAGAAAAGGGGACAGGAATTCTCCCCCACCACTTTATACCAGTGACCTTTCCTTAATAATAGGAAGAAGGCAATGGCAAACCATATCCCAAAAAATTTGCCAAGAAAACTGCAAGGGTAGACCAGACAGTGTCCAGGAGTCAAGACTGACTCAAAGGCTCCAAAAAAGGTTTAAAATCACCACACATTTATAGAATTATTTATTTATTGGATTTCTATGCAGCCTTTATTATTTTGTTAATAATTCAAGGCAGAGAACATACATTCTTCCTGTTTTCTCCACGAGGACAAGGTGAGGTGGGTTGGCTAAAAGAGTGACTGATCCAAAATCAATTAGCCAGCTTTCATAGCTAATGTAGGAGTATTACAATCTTCCTTAATAACATTAATTTTAATAGCAGTTTTCACAGGAATTTTCCTGGTTTTCAAATATCATAACGTATTTCCCCAAAAATAACACCTACCTAAAAATAAACCCTAGCCTGATTTTAAGCATGTGCTTAATATAGACCCTACTCCAAAATAAGCCCTAGTGAAGGAGGTAGGCATGGCCAGCAGAGGAGGTGGCGATAGAACATGGGCCACAGCACACGCCGTGCAGGTGAGTTAATTACCTGTCCAAGGAACAGGTGGAGGCAGAGGCTGGGAGATGGCTGAGATCTGGATGCGCCATGCAAGCTCACAGGAAAGCCAAGAGTCAGTAAGGCTGGAATGGCAGCCAGCCAAGGGAGGCTCATCTTTGCGCAGCGGCATAGGCAACAGATGGAAGCAGAGTTGTGTGGGGAATGCAGGCGACCCAGAAGAGTCTCATGGGCCGCAGGAAAGCCTAGAATCAGTGGACTGGATCAGGCAGGAGGCCATGGTAGGCTTGTCTTCGTTCTCTCAGCCTGTTTGTGGCCTGTGCAGTATGCCAGATCACCTGCCTTTCCCCTGAGCCTCTGCCTCCACCTGCTCCTTGGATAGGGAATCAACTCACCTGTGTTGCATGACTTGTGCAGCCTCAGCCCTGCGCTCTTGCATCCACTTGTGCTAATCACCCTGACATCATGTTTCTCAAAAAATAAGGGAAATGGGGTACCCCAAGGCTCTGTTTTAGACCCAGCACCCTTCAACATCTTCATCAATTATTTGGATGAGATGGGGAAACAGGGCTGTGGAGTCGGGAGATGAATGTTCCGACTCTGACTCCTCAGTTTTTTTGTACTTCCGACTCCGACTCCAGGTACCCAAAATTTACTCCAACTCCTCGACTCCGATTCCACAGCACAGGCTGTGGAGTCAGGAGATAAATGTTCCGACTCCGACTCCTCAGTTTTTTGTGCTTCCGACTCCGACTCCAGGTACCCAAAATTTCCTCCGACTCCTCGACTCCGACTCTGACTCCACAGCACTGTGGGGAAATCACTAATTTTGCAGATGACACCAAGATGTCAGGAATAGTGAATACTCAGAAGATAGGTTTAAGATTCAAAAGGATCTTGACAGAATTGAACTCTGGCACTATCTAACAAAATGAAATTCAACTGTGAAAAAAGTAAGGTTCTACATTTAGGCAAGAAAAACCAAATGCACAGGTACAGTATAGGTCTGTGATGGCGAACCTATGGCACGTGTGCCACAGGTGGCACATGGAGCCATATCAGTGGGCACACGAGTGTTGCCCTAGCTCAGCTGATTTTTGGGTCTTCTGGGCCCACCAGAAGTTGGGAAACAGCTATTTCTGGCCTCAGAGGGCCTCTGTGGGGGGGAGCATTTATGACCTCCCCAGGCTCATAGAAAGGCTCTGGAGCCTAGGGAGAGCAAAGAATGGACCTTCCAGTCCCACTGGAAGTTTGCAAATCGGTTGCTCCCTCTGGAAGGCCTCCGGGGAGATGGGGAAGGCTGTTTTTGCCCTCTTGGAGCCATCGCCCAGGCTCCAAGAAAGCCTCTGGAGCCTGGGGATGGCGAAAAACGGGCATACTGGGCCCACCATGCTATCATGTGCCAAAAGCAGGGGAAGCGCAGGGGTGTTGCGCATGCATGCGTGGGGGGCGCACTGAATTATGGGTGTGGGCATGACCCCCCTGCTCCCCCCCCACACTTTTGGCACATGACAGCAAAAAGGTTAGTCATCACTGGTATAGGTGGTACCTCATTCATAGTAGTAACTGTGAGAGAGATCTTGGTGTCTTAGTGGTTAATCATTTAAATTGGCCAAGTGATTGGACACACAAAGAATTTGTCTCAGATGCATAACCTCTCAGTGTACATACAAGCACAGATCATAATATAAATGAGGTCTGTTTGCAGTTGCAAAATTTCTAGGATCTCTATTATTAGAAACCATGGTGTATGCCCATCAGGGAATTAACATTCAGTTGTGTACTTATTTTTAGAAGCCTGTCTGTTTTTCAGGCATGGAGTATCTAATTCTGCATTCGTGGCATTCCTCACGAAGGTGTTGCATTTGGCCTATTTATTGTTGTGACTGTTTCTTTATTATCTAGATTGGTCCAAACACTTACATATCATGTTTCTTATTTTTGATCATGAATTAATAAATAAAATAAGTAATGGGCAAAGACTTGCAATTCTTTTGAGCCCTGCAGCCAGACCTCTAAAAGGACTGACCTCTCTGAAGCTTTTGTTGGAACAATGTTTATCTTTGCTGATAGAAAGAACTATTGCTTCCACTTAGGCAATTCACTTTCAGTTCAATCTACTTCACAGGGGTGAGATGAGGAAAGTGAGGCGAGTAAGCACCAGGTACACCATCTCGAACTCCTGAATAAAAGATGGAATTTAATCCAATGTTTAAGGAATGCATAACTATTTTCTACATTCTGCTTAGCCAAACTGTCCATGCAGTTGTAACTCCTATATTCTCTCTCACACAATACAGATGCAATTATTACTTTTCAGTATCACATGACTTTCTCCTTGCCGGTTCTAAAAAGAGATAAAATAAATGGGCAGACGTGGAGTTCTATCTCTTCTTGGATACAGAGAGATGCCAAAAGTAGAGAAGGCCAGAGGTGGGCCTTTGCCAAATTGGAGGTTATGGGTCCTGGGCCTGGGCTCCTGTAATTATGTAACTTTATATTACTGAATTGCAATGTGGATCTGTGCATTCTTCCTGTTCCCATTTTATACAGTACTCATTGCACCTTAAGACAGCACAATTTTCTCCTCTCTTTCTTTTTCTTTTTCTTTTCTTTTTTTGTCCATTGAAATCAGCAAACCAGCAATTGAGAATGAAGAGGGAAACCTGACTATTTCTACCTTTGTTTTTCACACACACCCCACTCTGTCTCTATATTACCACCTCCCTATTCCTCTTCCACACTCATGCATGGAAAGACTGTGGTTTTATAGACTTAATTGAATGTCTCCCTGTTCTTTGTTTTGTATTCTGTGCAAATTAAGTCATTTTTCTAGTTTTTACTCTTAAAGTTAAAAATATAGTAGGACTTTAAAATGGAACCAAACATTGTAATGTGTACTATTTTTTCCATGATAAGAGAGGGGGAAGGAGGGGGAAGAGAGAGAGGGAGAGAATGATAATTCATAATGATGATACCCATTATTCTATGCTAACATGGTTGGTAATAGAATCATCTATCTCCTCTTTCTCCCTCTTTTCAAGACCATGTTGAATATATTACAGATAGAATATGGACTGTACATAAGATAAAGAGAGCTGTAATTCTGTAATTTGGTCCAACATAAACTATTTAAACTCTAAAAACTAAGAAAAAAACAAATTTGAAGATCCCATTCTTGCTTGGATCATTTTAGTTTTATCTGATTGCTAAATAGAAAGCTTCCTCCCCTTTTAAACTACATTTGAAAATTTAAATTAGAATCTTCTAAAAAGTTATTTCCATGCAACCTAGGAAGAATCACCACACTCCTATATATGCTGTAAAAGTGTGACCATGAAGTTTCTGCTTTACCTTATAAGGAATTATTTTAACTAAATTGTCTAATTGAGTTAACTTTCATAAAATTCAGTACCTAAGAAAAAATATTTTTGATAATTAACCACTTACAAATTTTATGTCATTTGCACCTTTCCTCTAATACATTCAGAAATTTAATCATGAGAGATAGGAAGAAATTCATCCTTTAAGCAATGATTATGGTTCAGTTCAGTTGTGACAAATCAATTAATTTCAATGTTGTTTCATAAAGCTTAAGATACACTTTTTGTCTCTTCAGTTGATGTTGAAGGAGGAGCATTTTTATCACACAATGTCATTTTTGATAGTGCTTTTATTGGTAAAAAGAGTGTTTTATTATTCCAGTTAGAAGATATTATGAATATCTTATATTTTGGGGTTGGGGTTTTTTTATGGCTTTTATGCAAATCCAACCTCGATAAGGCAAATATATCCAACATTAACTTGCTCCTTCTATTTTCCTCACAGCAACCACCATGTGATATGGGTTAGACTGAGAGAGTGACTGGTCCAAAGTCACCTAGCTAGCTTTCATGGCTAAGGCAGATCTTGAACTCACTTTTTCTTGCTTTCTAGCCTGATGCCTTAACCACTAGACCAAACTGGTTCTCTTTACAAACCACAATCTCTTTCTGCAACTGAACTTTATCTTATTTTCCATAGTGAGTCTTTTTCTCCCTTGTTTGTTCTGCAGTAATAATAATGTTGGATATGTAGGAAAGCTATGTATTCCTAAGGAAACATGTTTTGCAATGCAGTAATTACAAGTTGCAAAGGAGCCTCCTGGAATTACAGGCTTTCTGAATATCTTGGTTGCTGTGATTCTCAATTTAAAAAAGAAAGATGTCCCCGATTTCTCTATTTTTACCTATATTGTTTTAACCTGATCTATAATTTTCAGTTAAGTGGACTACAGCCTAGCAGAATTGGCCCTGAGAGGTTTTCTTTTAATTCTGTTCTCTTTCACAAAGTGTCTGTTATACCTTACTTCTATATATTCTTTTGTAAGTTTTTCTTCATCTGTTGTTTTGTAAAGAACTGCTATATTCAGATACACAGTATTGGCATATTTTCAATACATTTTGCATAGTTTTTACTTAAATATTCTGTCTATAATAAAATTATAAATATTTTAATTTTGAAATTGGAAATTACTTTGAAGAAAAATATATATTTAAAAGGTTTAGATGGGTAAATTTTGTACCTTTAATTTATCCCCTATTATTTAATGCATTTTATATATTTCAGGCTCAGTCAGATTGCCCTAGCCTTTATGGTCTCTATTTAGTGACTTTTGTTATCCTTTGGATCTTACCACTAATGTATACAGCCCCTGATTTTAAGAGCTACTTCAGATTAAAATATTTATTGTTTATTGTCTCTTAGAACACGATTGCTTAGGATCTGATAGTTTTTCTTCAAAGGAAAGAATGGATGGGTTTTTTTCAAAAGTTGTAAATAAATTGATGGTAGAAGTTTAGAGTATTTTATTAGTTAATCAAAAAAGGCTTATTTGCACATGGTTGTCATTATTTGTTCAGACAGCCACTGTGTTTTGAATCTTGTGACAGGGCAGATATAATTATAGCATTTGTAGAATCACTATAATTTAATGGCTAGATTAATTCATTTCAAATAAAATGGTCAACAACTCATGGTTAATACATGACAGGGCATAATGTATGAATTTGATTAATAAATCTCTGATATCACTGGTACATGGTAAGATTTAGTAGGAAGAAAGAAACCTCTTAAATGTTGTGCAGTTCTTGGTTATGGGAATCATCAACCAGCTGCAAATCACTGCCTCTTCCTCATCTGCCTCAGAGAAAAAAAAATAACTAATATTACTTTTTTTTTTAAACTGAGGCCTCCTGCAGCCCTCTGCTAGCGAAAATGGAGCTCCTGTTTAATTGTCACCATCAAAGACACCCAGACCATATGTATTACTGCCAAGCCAGATCTTCATTTTATACATGCTGTACATTTTTTTACACAGATGCAGAACTTTCAATTTGTTAAATTGCTGTCTGTTAAATTCTGTTTATTTCAGCCCAATGCACATGCAAGTTTAGATTTTTTCTTAAAATCTAAACTAATCTGTAATCTCTGATTACTAGGTCTCCCCTCCCTCTTCCAAGGACCATAGATAGATAGATAGATGCAGGGATTATAAGAAAGTAAACATCACACAATGGGGAATATATTGAGCTGCTTGTGTAGTGACCTTGTGGCATATTGCTTTCTGTGTGTGTGTGTGTGTGTGTGTGTGTGTTGTGTGTGTTATTTATTTGCCGTCCATCTCATTTCAACTGACACTGGGTGATTTACAGCTTAATAAACATTACAAACATTAAAATAATCAGATATGAATGATAACCCAGATAAAATAAAATCAATTTGGAGAAGATGGGAACCAGATACATGGTGGAAGGGATGTGGGATTAGCTTTTAATTAGTCAATAAACTCCAGTATAAAGTTCCCCCATTAGTACCCAAAGTCATCTCGAAGAACCAGGTTTAAGTCTTTTATGAAAAGTCAATCTCACTTCGGGAGGTAAGATATTCCAAAGGGCAAGAGCCAGAGTAGGGAAGGTTCTTCTGAACCACACCAACTGAAATTCTTTCACCAATGGGCTCCACAGTATGCCCGTTCTGCCAGCGCGATGGGGCAGCCCAGTCCCACCAGAGTGAGATGGTGGGTATCACCATCAACGGTTGTGCTCAACAGTTGTATTCACCAACTGCAGCTCAGTTCTGATAGCATATTAAATCATGGTCACCATTATCAATTTTTATGTACTTAGAAAGTGAAGTTGTCAGAAGGATTTGGGCCCCAATTTAAAATGTTAGAAAATAATTTTGGCCTTGATCAGACTCGTTTAAAGAGTACAGAATAACAGAGATGGAACCTTCTAGTCCAATGCTTCTTGTTCAAGTAGACCCTATACCAGTGATGGCGAGCCTTTTAGTCACCAAGTGCCGAACCTACAAACCCAAACCCACTTATTTATCACAAAGTGCCAACATGGCAATATAACCCGAATAATGAGGTTTTACTATGAGTGGTGGGATTCAAAAAATTTAATAACCAGCTCTTCCTAATGACTGGGTGGATATGGCTGGGGTGGATATGGCTGGGGGCCACTGCCAGCCGTGATATAATTCTTCAAGATGGGATTGAATCTCTCTCAAACACACACACACACACACACACACACACACACACACACACACACACACATGCAGAGAGGTTAGATTGGATTTCTCTCTCTCTCTCTCTCTCTCTCTCTCTCTCTCTCTCTCTCTCTCTCTCTCTCTCTCTCTCTCTCTCTCTCTCCCCCTCCCTCCCTCCCTCCCTGCTTTAGGCAGGCTTAGAAAGCCTGCCAGGCCCGGCATACTGCAGACGCCTCTCGTTTGCACCTTTGCCTGGCTTTACTACTGTGTAGTCTCCTTGGTGCTCACGCATGTTCTCCCTATCATCTAGCTTGATGCAGGTGACAGCGCAACTCACATTGCCCTTTCCAAGCCCGCTGTTGGTGAAACTGGGTGCCAGTGAGGGGATGGTTTTTTTCCCTAGCTTTTTCCAGCTGTCGGGAAAAACAGATGGGGGCCGGAAGAGGAAGCCTGCATCAAACTAGACTGGGAAAGCTGGCTGCGAGAGGAAGGGAAGTTGGGTGAGCCAGACACCTGCTTCCCAGGTCCCTCAGCCCAGAAGTAGCAACCTCGCACTTTCCCCTCTCTGCTAGTCCTCTTCACATGGGATCACCTAGCAGTGGGCATGGAGAGAAAGAAGGGGGCAGCATTCCTGCATGCTGCCGTTTCTGTGTGGCGCTCTCCCCTCAATACTAGCAGCCGCCTCTGCCCCTTCCTCCCTTTCTATCCCCACTGCTGGGCGATCCTGTGCTGTTCTGCCCCAGCTACAGACCCCAAAGAACGCAGCACACACAAACTCTATACCAAGCTTATTTTACTCAAAGAACATAGTCTTTATCATTCAAAGGCTGTTAATGAACTGTATTAACAGCCTACCAGAATTCTAAGATAAGGTAATCACAGTCTTACTAGAGTTGGCAGAAAGCCCAGAAGCAATTTTGCAGACACAAAGGACAGTGAACTGAAGTTATTCTCTACAGCTTGTTGCAAGCGGCGTTCCTTCTTAAATAGGCTAAGGGAGTGGCCAATTAGCCCCAAGCCTTACTCTCGAGGAGACCTCCTCCTGAGGAGCCACTCCTGCCTTTTGGCAGCTCTGCGCACCCGTGCATTGAGAAGAGGCTCTTCCTCTTTGTCCTCTTCACTTAAAGGAGCTTCTGGAGATTCTGAAGGCCCTGGCTGAATCCTTGCCTCTGGCACCACATCTTCTCTAACCTCCTCACTGTCTGACACGAGCGCCAGCTGCACAGGCTGCTGGCGCAGCATCACACTCGCCTCCTTGTCGGAATCAACTACAATCTGTACAGGCCGCTGACAGGACACAACATGTGCAAAGAAGGCGGCTAGCAGAGAGGGGATAGTGCAAGGTTGCTGCTTTTGGGATGAGGAACCTGGGAAGCATTTGGTTCCGGTTCACCCAGCTTTTCATCTTCTCACAGCCAACTCTCCCAGTCTAGTTTGATGCAGGCTTCCTCCTCCGGCCCCCATCTGTTTTTCTCCTGACAGCTGGAAAAAGCTAGACAAAGAGCCATCCCTCACCGGCACCCAGTTTCAGCAACAGCGGGCTTGGAAAGGGCAATGTGAGCTGCGCTGTTGCCTGCATCAAGCTAGAGCAGGGAGGGAGAGAGCGTGAGTGAACCAGCAATGCTCCCCTCCAGCTTTCGTCCAAAGCCCCTCACCTTACCAGGAGGCTGAAGTCAGATTTTCTTTCCCCCTCCAACCTGCACATACCTTGGCAATGGGACTGTGTCTCTCTGCCCGCTTTTCCTGTTTTGTCTGCTGGATCGGCACGGGGATGAACTTAGCTTTGCTGCCCATTGCAGCTAGGAATCTCAAAGCCGAGAATGAATGTGTTGTAGCTAACCCAGGTGCTATATCAGCTCCCTGCAAACTCCATCTCTCATACAGAGGACTCTGCATGCCACGTCAGGCACTCGTGCCATAGGTTCTTCATCACAGCCCTAAAACATTCCATGGGAGCAGAGAAATATGAGAAAGGAGTAAATAACCTGTGGACTTAATGCACTTGCTGGTTCTACCGCTTGCAAAGTATGCCTCCTGATTGTGTTGCCTGGTTGGATATGTTGCCATTGGTTACACTCACCACTGTTGCCGCTGCTGCTGCCATTTCCTCCATCATCATCTTCCTTCCTTCTCTCCTTTTCCTTGACCTTCTTCTCCCTCTTCCCCTCTCTCTTTCCTTCTTCAAGTTGTACTTCTTTAATGCCCACTTAACTTTGCTCAAAGTTCATCTCTTTCTCCCCACAATGGAGCACTTCCTCTGCCAGCACCATCATCTTTGTCTCTAGAATATTAATAATGGTTCTGATTAATTAACTTAATTTATCAAGCTTATATCTTGACAAAGCATGCAAAAATGTCCTGTTATAGCCATATATATAGAATTCTACCTTGTTTTCCCCAAAATAAGACATCCCCTGATAATAAGCCCAATCGGACTTTTGAGTGTATGGCAGTAAGGTCAAGAGCTTATTTCAGGGTTCAAAAAAATATAAGACAGGGTCTCATTTTCGGGGAAACATGGTAAGTGTTTATTGTGGTAATGTGCTTATATAACTATATTTTTATTATATTCACTTATTTTTAAGCACTACTTATATAATTTTTGATAACACATGTATTTTTTCCTTTTAATAACTCCTTCCGTTATTATTTTAAAAGCATTAAAATTAAAAAAATGTACTGTTATTATCACTTGTAAGAACTTTGATTTTTTTTTACAGTTTTATTGTTTTACAGTTCTAAATAATGTTAATCTTAGACTTAATATCTATTTCAAATTATAAAATTTGAAGAAATATCAGCTTAAAATTAAAGAAAATACTGAATAAGTTAAAATTGTATTATTATATAAGCTTCTGTGGAAAGAATATTGGGGGACTAAAATTTATTATATCTAAACAGCTATCCTATCAAGACTGCAGATGCAGTTTCATTAGAGCAGAAAATGTAACATTTTATCAAATTCATCATATGTCAACTCTGGGTCATAATTTGGAGTTTTCCTTTTTTTATAAACTTACAAAACTGCTGAGTCAGTTACTAAGCTGCCTTTAAAAATAGCATTTGAACACTAGTTAAGTTCAAGTTGTTAATTCGAAGCAGAACAGAAAAGAAATCATTTTGTCAATATTTGAATTTTGTTTCTAGAGTGTAATAAAATGTGGTTGTCCTGGATTCACTAATCCGTAACCCGATGGCTGTGGAAAGCTATCCAAGCAGTTAACCTTTTTTACCATTTAACTGTATTTCACCATCTAAACTTTATTAAATGCTGCAAGTTCCATAAAACTGTGATACTTCCAGATGGGTTGAGATTGCAGCACAAAAACTGTGACTGACTTCTGTGGATGGAAGGAGGCTGGAATGGCCTCACTTCCCTTCTCTTTCCCATCAATGCTTAGCATTGCTTTGGTTAATGGAAGTGATGAGATAGGAAAGAGGAAGTAAAATCCTGTTCAGGAACATGCTGCACCTATTTTGGCCACTAAGGTCAGGGTTGCTAAATTTGACCTATAAACTAGCTAAATGCAAAACACATTACTGTTTTAAAGGCACAGTATTGTATATTTGAATAAGCAGTTACAACAGAAAGAAGTTAACCCTGCCCTGCCAGGGCAGCAGGGCAGAAGAGTGATCTTTTTAAAAATAGTGTATTAATAGCTTCATTTCTTTTTTAACAGTGATGAAAAATAAAGATTATTTTCTATTAAAGAAGAAATGCTACAAATGTTAAACTGTTGGGATAGCAATTTAAATTGTTGTTTATAGGCTATGAAAGAATTACACATGTAATTATTTGCAGCTAAAACCAGAAGCTAAATAGTGGAGGAATCACATCACCAGAGATTGCCAGACTTCCTTTTATGGATTGTTGATGAACATGTGTGCGATGCTTTGTTCTGTAAGCTGTGGACAGGACAAAAATAGCATGTAATTGAGAACTTTTAAAAAAATCAGACTGGAATTAGTTTCCATCCACTGTTATTTATAACTAAAAACTCTGATAGCTTTCTAATTATCCATTAATTATACACTTTATGGGGCTTTCCTGTATCTATCCTATCCAATCTGGTAAAATGGGCAGATGCACTTTTGAAGAGGTGTTCCTGCAGAGAACCTAGTACTATGCCTTGTAGGGGTTTTAAGGTGATAACCAGTGTCTTGAATTGCAACTAAAACAAAATTGGGGCCAGTGCATCTTTACAATAGGAATGTAATGTGGGCAAATCTAGAAGTTCCCAGTACTGTGCATATTGCTACATTCTAGATCAATTCTAGCTTCCAGATGTTCTTCAAAGTTGGTTCCATAGAGAGCATATTCCAATTTAAACAATAAAAACCAGAGAGCATATTCCAGTAATCTAAAATAGAGAGTAATCATAAACAATGCTTCCTGTCTATGAAGTCATGAATGACAATAACCAAGGGCTTCCTTTTTAAGTTTTGTTGTTAACTGGATATGTTTATTTTTTCTTTTTATTTTCTGTCTTTGTTTTATGAAGGGTAATTTTTGAAAAAAAAATCCAAGTCTATTATATTTGAATGACTTGAGATTCTTTATTCCTCCATCAATGCTAATATACCACTCATTAATTTTGGAAGGAAATCCTGATAGTTCAAATACATATTATCTGAGGTATTTATTTATCTCCCTCTCTCCCTTCTTTTAACTATTTGAGGGTGTCTTTTTATATCGGTATCCTACATTCATATCTTACTTTAAAGAATAATTGTGTTCAAATGTCACAGTATACTGTTGATAGGGCAACATTTTCTATGAGTGCTTTATCTGCTGGCATTCATATGCTATGTAACATGATCATGTTATTTCTGTTTCAGGCTGTGTAAAGTGCAAAGTTATTTTTATTCCATTAACAGCTGCTTATTAGGACTAAATATGAGCGACTGCCTTTGTAGATCAATCCTATAATATTGATTTTCCCTTTTCCAGTTCTGTATCATAGGCTGGCTCCTTTTGTCATATTGTGTGATTATTGGCCATATGAATAAAGGGTCATTTAAATAATGATTTTCTGTTATAACTTAGTGGGTTTTTTAGAATTAAGCATACAGGACTGTCAAGCTAATTGATACTTTAAAATAGCGTAAATATTGTACAAATTAGTCATTTAATCAGGGCTAAAACTGCAGGAACAAGTTGTTCCGTCCTGCACTTTCTTTTTTCCTCTTTGGAGTAGAGTTGTATAAAATATAGTAGTTGAATGTAATTACCAGTTTCTTTTCATGTCATTTTAATAACCAATTGACTGTCAAATCCAGATAGGATTACTAGTAAGAAAAGAAATTATCCTAAGTATTTCTTAATACATATATTTGCTGATAAAATCCCTGCAGTTACTATTCTCTGATTGAAATATATTTTTCACATTTTCACATCCAAAAATATTATTTCAATATTTTCTGTATGGAAATATACAGAATATACAGTATGTAATACAAATAAATAGTGCTTCCTTCTCCCATTTTCTCCCATGGGCTAAATTGGGGCCAAGTTACCCATTGAACATTTATGGTTATGGGTGGTCTAGAAATTCACTCTCCATCATTATTTCAACATTTTTAGACAAATTACATTGTGTTAGCGTTCCTTGAGATAGTGTAATACACCTATTTTTAGTGGTCCTAACATTATATTATTACCTAGCCTAAAGACAGCTACTGTTTCTGTGTTATAGATGGGAATGAGAAAATACTTAGGGTGCTAGCTTCATTCTATACAGAATAAACCATATCGATATACTATCTGAAAACCAAGTATTTACCCAACTTTATTCCATTAAAATTCACAAATGATAAATAAATGGGACTGAGACTGAGTAGATGTGCATCTATAAATACCTTTGGTACATTTCCTTGCTTCTCTATCCTGAAATGTTCATCTTTTTTACAATCAAATATTACATGGAATACCCCAACAGCTATTGTAAGATTTTAAAGGAGCCCATAATATCCATATAACATTAAACCCTAGCCGAATTAAGGTCATCCCTCGCCTTTTTTATGTCTCCTAAATTTGCTCTTTTGCTAAGCTTAATATTCTTGAAACAATTCAAAATAAGTTGATTCAAGATAACACTGATGGATTCACTTTATGTGTAGAGGCATGTATAGTCTTGTTGGATGCTAGAGCATGGTTCATTTTTATTATCTTTTGGCTAAAGTTAATTCTGCTACCTTACACATTTGACCCTATTTAAAAGCCATCATAACTTTTTAAAAAAACTCTAGATAAAATCTACTGGGCTTCTGTATGGAAAGTCTGTTCATTAGGTTTTGATAATGCTAGAACTGCCCTCAGCTGGTATATAGACAATTAATTTGGGATACAAATCTCTAAATAAATTTAAACAAGGTGTCACATCCCAATATTTATCACAGTGTTTCAGAAGAGTTCATTCAAGCCTTCTATTTATTATCCATTATTATTCTGACACTTCATAAGGCCTTCGCGTTAGCCAGGCTGGATGCATTAGGCTTAGCATTCCTTTTGGACATATTAAAGGTATAGGTAGTCCTTGACTTATGACTACCCATCAGTGACTGTTCCAAGTTATGACAGAACTGAATGAATGATGGTTACAGCCTATCCTCAGAGTTCCAGCTATCCCAACAACCCCAGTCACTTGGTGGTGGCCTGGGTACTTGGCAATTTGTTCACACTTATAGCCAGTTGCAAGCACCCTGCAATCACAATTTCAAGAGCTGCAATCTTCCCGCCTGAATTCATCAAGAAGTTAAAGCAAAGTTGGGCATATCTTTGATGATCACAAACAATACCCAGTGGTTGGATTACCAGTAGAGCAAAGTCCTGTGTATCTGTATGCATATCTAGATCACTTGAAACTTCAACACTGAATCTTTCAGAGGATATTTTAGTACTATGAAGACACTGTTTCACTTGCACCAAATTGCTTTACTTAACAAATACTTTTGCAAGGCCCTAATGGTCACCATTGAAAGATGGGGAAGATGAGAGCAGAACACTTCTAACATAGCATTATTATTTTTTTAAAAAAACCTGAAGACTTCTTTAAAGCAGAATTTCAGTTGCAGTTCATCTTGTTTCTTACAGCAAGCAAGCAGTGACCTGAAAATACATTTAGTGGATTGGAGAGAGACTGAGAATATGATCTAGAGGTTAAAATTGGAACCCTATCATTTTCTATGATTTTAAAAGCTGAACACACAATGGAAATTCAGTTGATACATTTAAGCTTTTCTTCTAGGAAAAAAAAGCCTGATTGATGTTTCCATAAACTATTGTACAAAGAGGAGTATTTATCCTATATGATAAGTAACAGTTTTTTCTAATAAGTGATTGATATGTTTCCATAAATGTTTACCCTGAAGAAGTTCATTAGACTTAAAAATGGTTGTTGAAAAATGGTTCTTTCAATATTCTTTAGTTGAAATTGTACATCTTATCACGGTTTTTTACCTGAACCTTTATGAAAAATTAACTATTATATACTAAAGATGATTAATTTTAGTAAGGGATTTATTTGTAATCAACATTTTAATCAAACACTCTTTTCAAATGAGGAGTCTGGTAGTTGTATTTTTTTTGTTGACAATCTATGCAACCCATTTGGAGAGAAAATTTATTTTGTTGCTGGTCCTGCCAGAAATGTGTTTTATGTATTCACATATAGGTGTAGAAGATCTCAGAAGTACAGCTCTCTGTTCGGTGCAAGAATCCAGTACTGTCACATCTCACATTGTTTTCTAGAACTAGACTTTCCCATTTTCTATCGTCAGTCTTCATAGGATTATTTCTAATTGCTTGATCGTTCTCAAACCCATTGTCTCTGCTTTGATACAACCAATGACAGGTAGCTATTGCCTCTGGTTCATTGTTGAACTGCCCTTAGCATTACAATGATTTTTCTAATTTTTATAATATTCAAACCTCTAGGGAACAAAAGTTTCACAGCAATGGTTATGGGCTTCAAGTGGCAAGTGAAACCAAGCAATCAAAATGTCACCTTTTTTTTTCAAATAACAAAACTGCAACACATACAAAACACAAGAAAAGTGGCATGGCTCTCCTTGATCAGTTTTACCTGCATTTTGAAGCCAATAGCTATGACTACACATCCCCTGCCTTTTATTTTATTTTATGAAGCGCGTTCTGTGGGCGTGGTTTGGGGAGGAATGTGACTGGGTGGGCGTAGCCAACTTTTTTTTAACTTTTCAAAGCATTTTTTATAATGCTTTAAAAAGCCTCTGCTGATCAAGCAACTTGATCTGTCCCCCCCCCTTCAGAGACCCACAAAAACACAGCCAGCCGAGGGTTAAGAATCACTTGGCACACTCCACAGTTCTTATCTCAACCTTGGCAGCGATATGCACACCGTCTGCCAAGGACTTTATTAGTTTACACAAACAAGAAAATCACCTACGTAGCTTTGCCGTTCATCTAGCTTCCAAGACTACGAGGTTGCTATGTTTGTTTAGCTTTGTTCATCACAAACTTCTTGACCCACCGTCCTGTCTTATATAGATAGGCTTTGGGTGTGGTCCAGTGAGTCATTGATCCTGTGACTCCAATCCAGTGACTCAGGTCTATTTCCTCATACGCCGCAGCTGCAGTAATCTTTTCTCTCGCCTTCTTTGGCGTGCGTCCAGGAATGACGTCTCTCCCTCACTCTCATCTGAGACACCTGTTTCCCCACTACTTGGCTCTCTTTCAGCTGGCACCTGAGACGGTGCCAGAGGGGGGGGGCTGGGAGATCTGGCTGGCTCCTCTTCCTCCTGCTCAGAGCTTCCTTCCTCCAATGGGATAGGCTCAGAGGACGGGGCCACAACATAACTCAGCTTGGATCGTCAGAGAGACATTTTAAAAAATACCTCTCTGACGATCCCAGCTGAGTTGCCTGATCGGCAGAGAGGTATTTTTTAAAAGGAAAAACTCACAGTTCAGAGCAAATCAGCACCAGTTTTATCAGAACTTAGAAAATGAAGAAGGAGTAACAACAAATGAAAAGCCTGATAAAGAGAAAACTCTGAAATTCTGGAAGAATTTGTGAGAAAACAACAAGAAGCAGAACAGAAATGCAAAATGGATCAAACAGGTTGAGGACAAAGTGCATAAAATGGAAGATGTGAAAATAATAAAAGCAATGGTGCAAAGACCAGTCAAGAAAAGTGAAGAACTAGAGTGCACCTGGACCAGATGAGCTGCATGGCTTCTGGTTAAAGGCACTTACAAGTGTGCACAAAAGATTGGCAACCCAGATGAACCAGATCCTAAAAACATCTGAAAATGATGAATGGATGACAATTGGAAGGACATTTTTGATCCAAAAAGATAAAGAAAAAGGGAAGGAGCCTGGAAACTATAGGCCAATCACCTGTTTGCCAACAACAGGTGATTCTTACTGGCATAATTGCAAATCAAATCTATGGATACCTGGAAAGAAATAACTTGCTTCGTCTAGAACAGAAAGGATGCTGCAAAAACTCAAGAACAACAAAGGATCAATTGCTGATTGATAAGCTAATCCTAAAGAACTCAAAGAAAAGACGAACCAACCTATTCATGGCTTGGATAGACTATAAGAAAGCGTTTGATTCAGTTCCCCATAGCTGGATCAAAAAATGCCTGGAAATCTTTGGCATCAGCAGCAACATACAAAAATTCATGGAATCTTCAATGAACCTCTGAAAAACGAAACTTATGGCTAATGAAGAAGAACTGGGTGATGTTGAAATTAAACGAGGCATTTTCCAGAACAATTCCCTTTCACCCTTACTTTTTATACTCTCAATGCTACCACTGACAATCATTTTAAAGAAGATGAACTGTGGATACGAACTTGCAAAGAAAGGACTGAAAATCTCGCACTTGTTGTACATGGATGATTTGAAGCTGTTTGGTAAAACAAAAGCTGAACTGAATTTATTAATTTATTAATTGAAAACACAAAATAATTTAGCCAAGACATTAGTATGCAGTTTGGAATTGACAAATGTGCAACAATAGGAGCCTGAGTGGCATAGGAGGCTAATGCCGCCTACTAAGGCAGTAGTTAACATCTAGCTGCCTGCAATTACTGCAAGTTCAATCCTAGCCAGGCTCAAGGTCGACTCAGCCTTCCATCCTTTCTAAGGTGGGTAAATTGAGGACCCAGTTTGTGGGGGCAATAAGCTGACTTTGTATAAATATACAAAAGTATGAAGGCTATTGCTTAATGCACTGTGAGCCGCCCTGAGTCTCCGGAGAAGGGCGGCATATAAATCAAATTAAAAAAAAAAAACCAATAGCAACCAAAGCAGGCAAGATCATAGAAGAGGATGGAATAGAACTAGTGAACGAAGAAATGATAAAGGCAGTAAAATCAGAAGAAGGCTACGAGTACTTGGGGATTTTAGAAGCCTCTGACTTAATGCATAATAAAGTCAAGGAATTAACTTCAGCCAAGTACATTCGGCGAATTCATAAGTTATTAATGTCCAAATTGAGTGGAGGAAACATCATAAAAGCCATAAATACCTGGGCTATACCTGTGGTTCAATACTTTGCAGGAATAATTAACTGGAGTTAGACAATTTGGACAGAAAAACAAGGAAGCTTATGACAATGAATCATGCCTTGCACTCCAAAAGTGATGTTGACCGATTATATTTACTAAAAGAACAGAGGGTGGTCGAGGACTCCTACAAGTAAAGCAGACTGTGGAAGAAGAATAAAGCAGCTTGAATGATTACATCCAGAAAAGTGAAGAACCAATGATTAAGGAAGTAAATAAAGGAGGCCTTTTAAAGACAACTAAAACAAAAGCAGAATATAAGAAAGAAGTAATTGAGCAACGAGCTGAAAATTGGAAAAGCAAAGCTCTGCATGGCCAATACTTGAAAAGTATTGAAGGCAAAGCTGACCAGAAACTAACTTGGAATTGGTTAAGATCAGGAGTACTGAAAAAAGAAACAGAAAGCTTTATTTTGGCAGCTCAAGAACAAGCCCCAGCCACAAACTGAAGGCAAAAATTCAACATATTACCACCAGCAGCAAATGCTGCCTCTGTAATGAGAAAGATGAGACAGTCAACCACCTGATCAGTGGATGCAGCAAAATTTCACAAACAGACTACCTACAACGCCATGATCATGTTGCTAAGGTCATTTACTGGAAATTGTGCCAGAAGTTTGGATTTGAGTACAGCAAAAACCACTGGGAATATCAGGTTGACAAAGTTTTAGAGAATGAGAAACTCAAGATCTTGTGGGATTTTAGGATTCAGACTGACAGGTACTTGGTCCACAACACACCTGACATAACAGTAGTTGAAAAGAAAAAAAAGTATGGTTCATTGACATTGCAATACCTGGTGATGCATGGATTGAAGATTATCAGCAAGAAAAAAATCACAAAGTACCGGGACTTGCAAATTGAAGTTGAGCAACTGTGGAAAAAGAAATTGTGTGTTGTCCCGATTGTAATTGGAGCCCTTGGAGCAATACCCAAAGGGCTACCCCACTATTTATAAATTCTAAATTTACTGGACTTGAACATTTTGATTCTACAAAAAACCACCTTATTCGGAACAGCTTACATCCTCCGACGATACCTTAACAGTTCCTAGGTCCTTGGTTAGGACTCGAGCTGCTGAGCTATTAACCAGCCTCAAAGGCTGTGAATCTCACTACAGATATAATAATGATGATGATGATGATGATGATGATGATGATGATGATAATAATAATAATAATATGTGACTGGAAAAAGAAAGCAAAAGAAGTACCATTAATAGTTATTATTTATTAAATTTATTTTGCTGCAAGGTTACTCTGGACGGCTTACATTAAAATAAAATCATACATACCACTAAAATACAGATTATAACTGTAAACTCAGACTCAACCCCTCCAAGACTGAGTGGTTGTGGCTTCCAGCATCCCAGTATAGTCAGCTGGTACCATCACTGACAATTGGGGATGAGACCTTGCTCCCCACAGAGAGGGCCCGCAATTTGGGTGTCCTCCTGGACTCACGGCTAACTTTAGAAGACCATTTGACAGCTGTGGCCAGGTGGGCCTTTTATCAGGTTCGCCTGATCCGCCAGTTGCGTCCCTTTCTGGATCGGGATGCCTTGCGCACAGTCACTCATGCCCTAGTCACCTCCTGTATGGACTACTGCAATGCTGTCTGCATGGGGCTCCCCTTGAAGAGCACCTGGATGCTCTAACTGGTCCAGAATGTAGCCGCGCGGGTGATTATGGGTGCATCTCGTTGCGCCCATGTAACACCTCTCCTACGCGAGCTGCACTGGCTCCCGGTGGTCTTCTGGGTGCGATTCAAGATGTTAGTTATCACCTTTAAAGTGCTCCATGGCTTAGGGCCTGGGTACTTACGAGACCGTCTTTTGCCACCAAAAGCCTCCCACCGACCAGTTCGTTCTCACAGGGAGGGACTACTCAGGGTACCGTCAGTCAAATTGTGCCGGCTGGCAACTCCCAGGGGGAGGGCCTTCTCTGTAAGAGCGTCAATCCTTTGGAATGAACTGCCCCTTGATATACGAAATATCCCTAATCTCCGTGCTTTCCGCTGTGCCCTCAAGACCCTGATGTTCAATCAGGCGGAGCTAAGCACGTTAACTGGGAATGATTAAAATATTATATAATTCTGGGTTTAATTTGGGCTAAACTATGCTATAATTTTAATTATCAATTTTATGATGTTTATGTATCTTTTATTTTTTCTTGACTGTACACCACCTTGAGTCCTGCAGGAGAAAGGCAGTATAGAAATAAAATAAAATAGGTAGGTTGGAGGTAGGTAGGTAGATAGGTAGATAGGTAGATAGGTAGATGGATAGATGGATAGAAGTAAGACGGGGAGGGAGAGAGCAGAATTACAACCTCCGTGTAATATTCCCCCATTAGGGCCCAAAGCCAGTTGGTAAAACCAGGTCTTCAGGCTCTTGTAGAAGGTCAGTAGAGTATGAGCCAATCTCATCTCAGGACGATAAGATGTTCCAAAGGGCTGAGGCCTTGGCAGAGAATGCTGTTCTAGACCCTGCCAATCAGAATTCCCTGAACAATGAGGTGCACAGCATGCCTCCTTTGTCAAAACCAGTGGGGCAGGCCAGTTTCAGTGAGGTAAGAAGGTTCCCCAAGTAGCCTAAACCCGTGTCATGTAGGGCTTTAAAGGTGGTAAACCAACATCTTGAATTGCACCCAAGCAAATTGCACTGCAGAAATACTGGTGTAATATGGACCACTCTAGGGGCTCCAAAAACTATTGGTGCCACCTCACTCTGCAGCAGTTATATCTTTTCAATGTTCTTCAAAGATAGCTACTTTCAGTAAACTTCCAAATCATAATTACATGAAGAAGAAAAAAGACCTGTAAAATGAATGTTTCTCCAAGATGAAATTTGTTATGTGGAAATAATTTAAGATTTCTGAATATTCTTTAATGCAGAGTTAGATCAGCCTCTAGTGGCCTTTATGGAAAATATTTTACAAAAGCTTTTTTTATTGCAATCTAAGTATATTCTGAAAATTGATCTTGGGTTTATTTTCATTCAGAACTGAAGCCCAGCTAAGTTGTAATAAACCTATTCAGATGAATGGCCTGAAATAATGTTTTATAGCTTTCCTGTCAAGTATTTATCCGGGTGGGGGGGTGTAGTGAAAATAATGCTGTAGTGTAGTACAGCTGTAGTGAAAATAATGCATTTCCTTCATGTGTCTCCTACATTAAAAATGTGAGAACTTTTCATAAAGTCAAAAATATTTATTTATTTATTTATTAGTTCAATTTATATGCAGCCTTTCTCCGGAGACTCAGGGAGGCTTTCAATGTGTTAAGCAATAGCTTTCATACTTTTGTATATACCTGCTTAGTAGGGCTTTAAGGATCTCCCAAGTGGTGGTCTTTTTTATACAAAGTCAGCTTACTGCCCCCACAGTCCAGGTCCTCATTTTACCTACCTCGGAAAGATGGAAGGCTGAGTCAACCTTGAGCCTGGTGTGATTCAAACTTGCAGTAATTGCAGGCAGCTGGTGCTAGTTAACAGCACTTTAGTCTGCTGTGCCACCAAGGCTCTTATACATCCTGATTCTCAGTTTATTGAATATTGTTTCTTCTTTCTTTTTCCTTGGCCTAATTTTATTAATAAATGTCTATTTTTGTTTTCAAGTTTCCTTGTGAAATTTTAGAGACCTGAGATAGCCATCCAGGAGAAGAAGGTGTTCTTAGATAATGAATTGATGTATTTATATGCATACACTGTCTGACTCCCAATCACTCATTCTAGTTAGAAACTAGAACCTGAATTTTCCTTTTGCAAGAAGGATTTCCTTTTGCAAGAAGGATTATCAAGGAAATGGATTGATCAAGGGCAGTAATTTAACATTGATAAGATAACTTAATTTTGTGTTATAACATGAAATACCATTTATTTATTTATTTATTTGTTTGTTTGTTTGTTTGTTTATTTATTATATTTATATACCGCCTTTCTCCCGCAGGACTCAAGGCGGTGTACAGTCAAGAAAAAATAAAAGATACATAAATATCAGAAAATTGATAATTAAAATTAAAGCATAGTTTAGCCCAAATAAATAAAACCCAGAATTATATAATATTTTAATCATTCCCAGTTAACGTGCTTAGCCCTGCCTGATTGAACATCAGGGTCTTGATTGAACATCATATAACAGGCCCCGATAAACCCTCCCGGGCCTCGTCCAGGCCTTCCTAGAGCTCCTCTGGCCTGTTATAGGCTGAAATGGATGGTTCCTGGGCCCGATCTGCCCTCCCAGACCCCATTCGAGCCTTCCTAGGGCTCCCCTAGCCTCTTACAGGCTGAAATGGAGGATCCTTGGGCCTCCCCATCCCATTTCCCATGGCTTTACTGTACTTACTTTTCAAAGAGCTGCAGAAGAAGCTGAGCCACTTGGGAGAGAAGCCAAAGTCTTTTATTCAGAATCCGGTGAAGCTGTAAGAACGTGAGATGTAAGGAAACAGAATTTCTCATCTGAATAAAAGACTTCAGCTTCACTGCTTTTTTGTTGTTCTGAATTGCTTTTCCTTTTCTCTCTTTCTCTTGCTTCCTTTTTTCTTGTTTTAGGTAGGTGACATGATTATAAGTTAGATAAGAAAGAAAGAAAAAGTCTCCTAATAAAGGATTATATGATTAAAAGCTAGAATAAGTGATAGAAATAAGAGAAAGGGGAATATTAATTTATACATTTTTATATCATAAAATGAAAGTAATAACAAGGAAAACATGGAATAATTGAACAATGATAGACGATAACTTATTACAAGTGTGTATTATTTTTAGAAATACATAAGTGGATTGAATGTAATGATTATGATTAACCTGATTAGTTTTATTTGTATTAGAATGTATGCCACCCAGGTGCCACACTGTTCACACATTGATCTGATACCTTTATTTAAAAGAAAACTTGATAAATTAAAAAAAAGAAGCCAGCTGGAAAGATTACAGATGATGACTCCAGAATAGTATAGTTGTCATAAATACATGCCAGTTGCCAAGCACTCAAAATTTTGATCATGTGACCATGCAGATGCGGAAATGATTTTAAGTGAGAAAACAGTTCATAAGTCACTGTTTTTAGTGCCGTTGTAACTTCCAAAAGTCAATAAATAGTTGTAAATCAAGAATTACATGTAATCTCCCTAGCTATACAATACAGTGGGGTTTTCCCTAATTAAATATAACTTCCCAGATTGTATCACAACATTTTTTGGAAATATTTTCATTTGGTAAACTGTGTTAGCTTAATGGCAAAAGTATGCTATAATTGGCTGCGTGAGTGAGTAAGTTACAATTCATACTGTCTGGATTTATAAAATTTGACAATAAACTTTTTAAACTTATATAATAATGTCGGTATAGGAAATTATTTACATGATATGTAAATGATTAATGCATTGAGGTATCCTATTACTACTCCCAAATTACTCTTTTAGATTAGAGATACGGCACAGAATTTCTCAATCCAATCTGGCTCTGAGTTTGTTTTTCTTTATTCTTTATTATTATTGCACCTTTTTTACATATACATGGTATTTCATACTAGAAACATTGCCAAAGGGAAGGGGGAAGAGACCATATTTTTTCTCTAAAAAACAGGCTCCACAACTGTTTATAATAATCAGATAATTTTTAAACATTTTGTCCTTTCAGAGAAATTGTACAACTCAAATGGACGGGAGTTAAGGCGGGCCCTCTTCTCCTTGAAACAGATATTTCAAGTAAGTGAACATTATCTCATAATATACGTTTCTTCAGAAACTAATGTATTTCATTATTATTGCTAGGGGAGAGGTATTGTTATTATTTTGCCACAACAGGTGGCAAACAGGTAATAGAGTAAATCTCTAGGCTTAATATCTTTTTATCTGCTTTATTTTATTATTTATTACTATTACTTCTTAATGTCTTTCTCCAACCACACTTAGGATAATTCACAGAAAGTTCCAACGAAGCTTCAAAGTAATTCCTGAGGAAGCAGGGGCATCTGCAGAAAGGCCAGATAAGCAATCAATATAGCAGCCACAACTAGGCAGTTATAACCTATCCCATTTTACACAAGTCATGTGCAAGAAACAGATAGAACTTTCATTATATGGTCATAGCATTATCTTACCTTTTTTGACTCAGCTCAACAAGGAAAATAAATTCAGTGGGGAAAAAAACTTTATATATTCTCAACATAAATAGGAAACTTCTTAATTTTATTTAGTATGTACCGTGGAAATATTGAAAAAGTGTAAAAGGTCTACTGAGACGGAATTTACAAAGTGAAATTCCTTTATAGTGTCACAATATAAAAATCTGAATCATCACAATATTTAAATAAATGAATAATATTACTATTACTTTACAATGTCATTATGTTGCAAAGTTCCTACTTCCATGTACAAGAGCAGATGGATCCTTCGGATTTTATTATCCATTTCTGTGCAATACTATTGAATCATAAGGTCTTGTTTATGTCATGATAAGTTGTGCATAAAACTCAAAAATGGCTGATTTGTGATATATGAATCATAAACACATATGCATGCATGCATAAAATCCATCCATCCATCCATCCATCCATCCATCCATCCATCCATCCATCCATCCAAAGTGTTTTCGATTTCTATAGGTAATATGAACAAAAGCAAAGTCATAAGAATTACAAAACTATACACTTGAAAATGGGGCCATTGAATCCGAGTTTCCATTCAGCACAGCAACACCAGCCAAACATCCCAGATAGATGGCTGTCTGGCCTGTTTGTACTATGCAGACACATCACTACTTCAAATGAGACTGATAACTGTTGTATAATCTGCAAACTTCAGTACTTTAACAGAGAGATCTCTATAGATGCAATCATTGGTATATAGATAAAAGAGAAATGGAGAGAACATATAGCCCTGAGGAGCACCTATGCCAGTTGCCCAGGTATTAGATGTGATTTTCCTTAGCTTCACCTATCTTAGCTTCCTTAGCTTCACCTTGCTTCCTATCTGTCAAGAAGCTTGTAATCCACCTACAAGCACAGCTAGTCGAGTCGGTTTAGAGCAGGGGTGTCAAACTCAAGACCTGTGGGCCAGATCCAGCCTGTGGGGTGCTTAAATCTGACCCGTGGGGCTGGCCTGAAAATATCAAAGGACCAGCCTGAAGTGCCTCTTGCTGTTAAAACGGGACATGTGTGGGCCCTCGTGCCTAGTTTTCACCCTCTGCTGGCCAAAAGCAGGCCTCAATGACTACCCAAAACTGGCTGGGAAACGGGCAGCACGGTCTGTTTTCAGCTGGTAGATGCCGCAGGAGTCTGTGCACGGACCCCCTGCATCCTGTTTTAGCTGGCAGGGTGCTGCAGGAGGCATCTGTCCCACCCCAGCTGGCCCACAGAGGAGAACTACAATGCTGATCTGGCCCTCGAAGAAATCCAGTTTGACACCCCTGGTTTAGAGTAAAGAATTTCTGGAATGATGATATTGAATGCTGATCTGAAGTGAAGTCTATAGGATCTGCAAATAGGTCTCCAGGGTTTCAAGATGTTGCAAGATGTAGTGCAGTGCCATGTTGACAGCAACATCTGTCAGTCTATTTGCTCAGTAGGCAAACTGCAAGGTATCTAACAGTGGATCCATAAAGGTTTTCAGGTGGACCAGCACTAACGTCTCAAAGATCTTCATAACCCCTGATGCTAGAGCAACCGGCCTGTAGTCATTGAGGCTTTCTTAGGAATTGGGATGATAAGAATCTTTGAAGCAAGACAAGATATAACACATCTGCAGTGATTTATTAAAGTTGCGGTTGAAGATGTGTTATTCAGCACAGATTTTCAAGCAAGAAGGAGTTACTTTGTCTGGGCTTGATGCTTATCCAGTCCTTTGCTTATGAAATAGACCTCACACATGTTTTTCTAAGATCACCTGAGGTGGGAAGCCCAGAAGAATGGAGGTAGATGTAGGAGATTTTACTGATGTTGATTTATTTAAGGTGAGGAAGGTAACAGTAGATGACAGTGATCTCCTCTCAAACCTACAGATCAGGTCATCTGCCAGTTGACAATTCTTTTCAGTAAAGAAGGGAGGTCTACTGTATCCAATGAAGTTCTTCATTGTTGCTGGTTCATTAGCTGAGAACTGGTTTCTCAACTGTTTGAAGTAGCCTTCCTTTGCTACCCTGATCTCCCTTGTTAATACATTCCTGGCCTGATTGTACAAAATGTTGTCTCCTTTGTTGTAGGGCTTCTCTTTGGCATAGTATAGTTGCTTGAGCTTAGCCAGTGACTTTCTTCAGCTTCTTGAATGAGAAGCAAAACGTCTTCAAAGAAAACAAGAAGGTCCTGTTGCCTCTTGAAAAAGTGCCTTTGGATTCCTTAAGGATTCCTCAATCTTTCAAAGTAGGTCAAAGTTATGACTGTACAACTCTTTTTATTACAAGATTATAGTAACAGACTCTTGCAAGTTTGAATACACTTTCCTGTTTTCTTCTTTTATGTTCAAAAGAACTAGGAAAGGTTAAGTCAAAGATGTTTTCTCAAATTACAGTTCTGCTTTGGCCTCAGATTTCTTTTCTCGGACCATTGTCTTGGTTGTGTCTTATTCTCCTGTTTGCCAAAATTATCACTACTGCCCATTCCAACAATTTATTAAAAATAGAGGAGACTAATCTGTAGGCCAATTGTAGGCATGCTGTTGACTCAAGTGAAACAAGACTCACATTTCCTGAGAAGTCTATTTTACAATCAGTTCAAAATCATTTAAGAATTATGCACTTATTCATCCAGTTCTAAATCCATCAGAACACTGTAAGATCTTTCCTACATTTAACTATGTTATCTACAAAGATGTAATGAGATAGCTCTTGAAACATAGCTAAACAAAATTAAGAAAAATATATTTATATCATTCAGCCAAACTAATTAGGGGAGAATTAAAAGAGACAAAATTACTCCAAAACTAATTGTTCTTCAGAAAACTATTCTTGCTCCTCCTTGCTTGACCCTTTGTATTTTCCTCTCCAGATACAAGAGATTAATTCCCTGTTCTGGGATTAAAATAATAGGATGGCAAAGGAAAAGTATGTTAGGATACCAATACAAATGAAGCTGGAAGGGAAGTTACAAGCATCTTATCAATTAATAATTGCAGTGCATGTAAAAAAAAAGAACATTGAGTTGGATCAGCTTTCCTGAAATAGCTTAAAACTGTTCATACATATCAATTTAGCTGTTTCTTGATTAATTGTGCTTGCAAAATTTCTGTGTTGCAGAACTTTTGAGTTCTGTAACAAAATGTCCTAGGAGATTAAAATGTTCTGATATTTATTTCTTTGTTCTTATTTGTATCCATTAATCATTTTATGAAAAATCTGACCTGTTCATCCTAAGTAGAATCCAGAGACACAATGCTGGCAGATAACCATCTAGGCTTGCAGCCTTGCCTGTTTTCATCTTTTTACTAGCATCTGGTATTTCAAAAGCAGTTATAGGATCATTCATAAGTTGTTTTTGCACCTGTGAAAGCTTCATTGGTTGTTATTTTTAAAAATACTCATGTATGTATGTATGTATGTATGTATGTATGTATGTATGTGTATATGTATATGTATATTCTCTAAATTCATGTCCTTTTTCTTGTATGAATTGAGTAGAAATTATAGAATGAATTTTTGATAGAGAAGTTACCTGCCAATATAAGTTATCTGCCCTTCTTGATTTTACCAATCATTATCTTTTCTCAATCTATATGTCAATAATCTTCCTGATTTAATTGAAAACTCAAAATGTCTTTGTTTCACATAATTCAATTTTATTTACATTTCAAGAATGGTCAACATAGTGTAGAGCTTCCCCCAAGAGGACTGCTGGCAATTAAGCCCTTCTATCCCTTTCCCAGGTGATCAACCTTGTCCACACACTCCAACACAGGGAGTTACAGGTTTTAATTAGAAAAATTATGGCCATTAAAACAAACTCAAGCAACACAATAATTTAAAACATTAAACCTTATGGTGACCAATGTTGGGCAAACTGTTGTCTCATAAACGTACCATCTGCAAGCCCACTGAGAGGCCTAAGGAGTCTCTAAATCTAACCTAACCCAGCCAGGATACAGTCTTTAGGCTGAGATATAGCCATGTTTTCTTCCTTGGGGTGGGAGTCTCTTTCTATCTTTCTGAAAGACTGCAGCCTCATTTCCTCATAATAGCTTTGTTCTAGTTTCTTCCTCTCAGTCCTTTTATACTCAGCTGCTTGAATCTATCATCCTACTTCCAGCATCTGATTAAACTCCCCCTGCTTGGGATTATATTTCCCAGACATCTCCCTCAAGAGCCTTTCCTATCTTAAATCCAGGGGCAAGGCCCCAAACACAAGGGAACCCTGCTAATGGAGCAGGCTACATAATAGTTGGCATAATAATTTAATTTGTATAATTTTATGGTGTCTTCTGTAAGTCAGATTTTTTTCATTTTAAATTCATCCAATACTTTTTGCATCTTTTCTTGAGTTTTTTTTTCTTTTCTAAACAATTGTATTTTTGTTGTGGCCCCGTCCTCTGAGCCTATCCCATTGGAGGAAGGAAGCTCTGAGCAGGAGGAAGAGGAGCCAGCCAGATCTCCCAGCCCCCCCCTCCTCTGGCACCGTCTCAGGTGCCAGCTGAAAGAGAGCCAAGTAGTGGAACAACAGGTGTCTCAGATGAGAGTGAGGGAGAGACGTCATTCCTGGACGCACGCCAAAGAAGGCGAGATAAATGCTTACAGCAGCTGCGGAGACGCATGAGGGAATAGACCTGAGTCACTGGACTGGAGTCACAGGATCAATGAGTCACTGGACCACACCCAGAGCCTATATAAGACAGGAGGGTGGTTCATGATCGCTGTGACGAACAAAAACGCAATCTAGTAGTCTTTGGAGCTAAAAGAACGGATTTTGGCAAAGCTACGTAGGTGATTTTCTTTTTGTGAACTATTAAAGCCCTTGGCAGACGGTGTGCATATCACTGCCAAGTTTGAGATAAGAACTGTGGAATGTGCCAAGTGCTTCTTAACCCTCGACTGGCTGTGTTTTTGTGGGTCTCTGTAGGGGGGGACAGATCAATTTTATTAAATAACCTTTCATAATGACTTTGCTCGCTTGCCAGTCATTAACTGTACCTTTACCCAAATTGTTAAACTATTCATTCAGTTTCTCTTTACGGTTTTTAGAAATCTTCTTTTTCTGTGGAATAATCTCATTTCAGTCTCCATATAAACTGTGAGTTCCTTCTTCTAAGCGTCAGAACTATTTAATGATGTGAAAAACTTAGAAGCAAAATATCCACTTTTGAAATTTTATTAGCATAGTTCTTGAAAATCTTTATCGTATCAATTCCTGGAAATAATTTATGTCTTTATGGGAAAAAAAGGTTTCTTCTCTTGCCAATCCATTTTTGTGCCTCCAAGAGTCAAGTTAAGTTGTCCATCAACTCAAAGACTTGTGGTAGTTTTATCTTGTGAGGGTTATCCCTTTATTATGTAATGCTCTGTCAAAAGTCAGCAAAGTTACTCCATTCCAGTAACCAAGCAGACACCAGTTTTCATAAGTAAAAGATGTTAATTGTTACAGAGAGCTGCGTTGACACAGTGGTTAGAGTACAGTACTGCAGACTACTTCTGCTGATCACCGACTGCCAGCAGTTTGGCAGATCGAATCTCACCAGGCTCAAGGTTGACTCAGCCTTCCATCCTTCCCACGTGGGTAAAATGAGGACTCAGATTGTTAGGGTCGGTATGTAAAATCACTTGGAGAGGGCTGTAAAGCACTGTGAAGCAATATATAAGTCTAATATTCCATTTTAAGCATTTATATTCCATTTTTCTTTTACTTTAAGAAGATTGTGAAACCAAATCTTATGCAATTGCTCCTTTTCATCGCTTCATAAGTCAAGGACTACCTGTAATTTGTTTTGATTTTAGTCTGGATGAAATTCATTCTTGATTGCAATATAAAATACAGAGAGTTAAAAAACTAATTGTTTTTGTGTGTACTAAAAAACCTAAAAAGTGATACATAAATATATTAAAAATTAATATATGGCTAATTAAATCTGTCATAATACAAAACTCAACTAAATAATTAAATACACATTCAGGCTGATTTGAAGCACAGGTAATCTTCTGGTGGATTTTAATTGCTGCTGCACAAAACCTTGTAGGGTGTAGCAAGATTGGTATCTACAAGCGGAAGGGACAATTGTCCTGTGCATCAAGATATGTATTCAGCATTAGTGTGATGAAGCTTTTACAAATGTCTCTGAACTGCAACCCTGGAAGGACACATGCTCTGTTGTCTCTCTGTCCAGAATCAAAGGGACATTGCTTCTTAGTAGGGAATCTGTCTGTATCTGCCTTCAAGGACATGTGAGGGAGAGCATGACACCATGCCAGAGTGAAGGCCTTCCAATGGCTAGATACTTCAAGATTGGTTTTGTATGTTATGTGAGAAGTAGAGTATCTGTTGCATTCACTGGCAAAAATGTTTAGGGAGCTGGCTACGTCCAATTGATGCTCAATGTTTGTTATACAGGGCTTAACAAGAGCTTTGGCCTGGTCATATCCAATGCTGAGTAGAAAGCCTGGAGATAAGTCAAAGATGAGATTTTAGTTGGTTTAAGATTTTTTGGTCAGAAATAGAAGTAAATGCCAGAAACTGCAAAAAAATGTTGAAAATTAGTCACATGACCACAGAACACTGCAAATGGCTATAAAGGTGAGCTGATTGCCAAGTACCCAAAATTCAATTATGTAACCATGGAGGGGGGGCTTTTGTCATAACTTCATAATTGGGTCGTAAGTAGCTTGGGTGATGCGCTGTATGTTTGCATTGTAAAGTATTCCTATTCTCAAAATGGGGAAAAAAGAACCCTGAGCAACTACCTTGAGCAATTAATACTAGACAGAACTCCAATGGACTTTGTTTTTTTTAAAAAAAAAAGTCAGGAGCCCATGAATTTGCAGATTCAATTAGTCTGAAGGTGGTGCAAGGAGCTGAATCCTTGAATGGTCCCTAGTAATTTTAGGAACTCTTGCCAGAACCAGGAAGTGAATTATATCCCACGATCAGAGATAATCCTTGTTGGGAGACCCATGGAGGTGGCAGATGTCTTGAACAAAGAGTTTTGCAACGATTCATGCAGAAGAGATCTTGGGGCATGTCACAAATGTACTTGTTTGAAAAATAAGTAAATGGTGTCCTATATCACAGTACTTCCCAAGATCACAGATAGTTCAGTGATTACATCCATGGAGATCTCCTTC
Organism: Coluber constrictor foxii; assembly: GCA_038048745.1. Taxonomy (NCBI): domain Eukaryota; kingdom Metazoa; phylum Chordata; class Lepidosauria; order Squamata; family Colubridae; genus Coluber; species Coluber constrictor. The sequence goes on from CM075961.1 coordinate 90,147,738, forward strand.
CATGTGACTGTAGGGTTAGCTACTGATTGCAAAAGTCCCAGTGGTTTTCCGGGATGCCCTTTAGCTGATGCACACATGGGAGAATTAGCCACATATTCTTCTAGTTCTTTCTTCATGCTTGGTCACCAAAATTAGCATCTTAAAAGGATGTAGGGTTTTTACATAGCCAAAGTTCCCTGTGATTTTTGAGTCATGGCTCCATTGTAAAATTAGAAGTCTTTGGCTCAAGGGCACATAGAGTTTGCTTCTGACCCAAGCAAGGCCTCTTTGTGGCTGGTGAATCACTCATCCTTGGACAGGGCTGTTCTCAATGCCTGGGCTAGGCTGTCAGTCAAATGGGCTTTGCTGTGCTTTATGTTCTGATTTTGGCTGGTGTTACTGTCTGATTGGAAGGAATGATGGAGTTCACCACATCATCTTTGGTGCTGTTATATTGGGGTAACCTAGAGAGGTAGTCAGCTAGAAAATTCTTCCCTCAAGGTAGATACCTCAGAGTGAAGTTAAACTGGTTAAAGTATAGCGCCCATCTCACCTGTTTGGGTGAAAGTTTTCAGGGGGAGGTAGAACTTCTAGGTTCTTATGGTCAGCCCACACTTTGAAAGGCTCTTTAACATCTTTTAGGAAGTGTCTCCCTGTGAGTAATGCCATCTCACTACATAAGCCAACTTTTCTCAAGCCATCCATTTGCATTCAGATTCGGACAATTTTTTGGAAGTTTTAAGTGCAGGGCTGTACGGGCCCCCTGTTGGTCTTTTAGGTGGATACTAAAAGACCAACAGGGCTTGGATGGCAACAAGTTTTTTGGCAGCAAACAGTCCCTTGATCTTTTCAAAGACTGTTTGGCATTCCGTGGACCATTAGAAGAGTTTCCCCAGTTTGGGTGTTCCCTCCCTCCTGTTGTGAGCAGGTTGGTTAATGGTAGTGATATCTGAGTAAAAAGCAGTCTATAAAAATTTGTGAAGCCTAGAAAGCTCTGCAGCTGTTTATGGGTGCATGATGCCTCCCAATCTAGCATTACACTTACTTTCCCTGGGTCCATTTCCACTATCTTATGGGAGATCGGTACCCCAGGTAATTTAATTTAGATTGATGAAAGTCACATTTGGAGAGTTTAACATATAAATCAGTTACTAGAAACTTTCATCCATTTTGTGTTCATCCGTGGTTTCTGTGTAAATTAGAATGTTATCTAGATAAACCAGGACTCGCTTAAACAGGTGTTTGGGTAGCACCTTGTTAATTAGTTTTTTTAAAAATTTGATTTATATGCCGCCCTTCTCTGGAGACTCAGACGCATTGGCTTACAATGCGTTAAGCAATAGCCTTCATACTTTTGTATATTTTAGAAAGTCAGTTTATTGCCCCCATAAACTGGGTCCTCAATTTACCTACCTTAGAAAGGATGGAAGGCTGACTCAACCTTGAGCCTGGTGAGATTCGAACTTACTAATTGCAGACAGCTGGAGTTAAATTACAGTGCATTAGTCTGCTGAGCTATACAGGCATAAACACGGCAATGCCACTTATAAACTGAATGGGAGGACTTGGAATTGGAAGCAACCTAGTGGGCAATAGAAAGCATTTTTCCACTCGTCATTACCACCCGGTAATATGCTTCTTTTAGGTCCAGCTTGACAGTTCTGACTAATCATAAAACAAATCAGTTCAATATTCTATTCAGGCTCAAATTCTCCTATTTTAGACATATTACACAAAGATCTAACTTACTGGAGAAGACTAATGCTAAGAAAGATGGAAGTAAAGAAAAGGATAGTCAGCAGCTGACCTAAGTTAGAATAACAGTATATCCACTATAAAAAGATCAGGTTAGGAACACAACATCATGGTCAGTAAGAGTCAGCAATGATTTGATGACACACTATTGCTAAATGCCCTGAGAAGCCATCTTGTGACTGCTATATTTACATGGATTCAAAATTATATTTTCTTATATGAAAAAAGATAAGTGAATTGACCTGATCCATCCTTCTTCCTTTCTTCCATCAGTTCCAATTTATTCTTCGCAAATTTTGTTCTGTTTCAAATGAAGCCTGTTCCATTAGCAGCATTTCCCTCAGTCCTGGAATTAGGTCAGAAAGGGGCTTTGGAGGAGACTTATGGAAAATATAGTCTCAACCAGGGGGAGTTAAATCAGAGTGCTGGGGAGTAAGGTGACAGTCAAGCAGCTCAGAAAAAAGGGATTGAGAGGGAGCAAAAAGGACAGTGCTACTACAAGGAAAAAGGAGGGGCTGCTTCAGAAAGAGAGAGAGATCGTCACTTCAAGGAAGAGGATGGTTATTTCTTAACCTAAAGATTGTATTCTAGCTGCCACAAGAAATAGACTCCATAGGCCTCTAATTGGGCCTGCAGAGGATGTGTTTACAAGACACCAGGATTGGTGAGGGGCCACATGGCATGAAAAGGACAGTCTTTGGGACACTTTTAGCTGGACCAACACTCTTTATCATAAGAATTAATGTTTTATATTATTATGTAGTTTAATCTGATTTTAATGACCACCATTATAATGTGCTGCTGTGTTATTGTTTATGTATCTATTGCATTGGTGTTTATTGTTACCATTAGCTGTTGTTTAATTTGATTTTATTTTAATGGCCATTATTTTTAATTAAAGCCAAGGTGTGTTCACTGTGTTGGTATTCAAGAGCTAGTGGGTTGGACATCTGGGGAAGGAATAGAAATGTTCAATAGCTAATATTCCCTTCGGGAGAAGTGTTACACACACCACAAAAGTTATAAGCACTTTGAAAGAACAGATCTCTATACTAGCTGCTATGAAATTCCTGCTTCTTCCTGATTACATGTACTTGTCTCGTTAGATATAACAGAAAGGGCATGTAATGGGCCATATCTGCTAAAACATTCTGCCTGAAAATAGACAGGAAGCAATCTTTTTCTGCTGGGGCACCCCTGTTCTGGAACATCATTTCTCCTGATGTGAGATTAGCCCCGATCTCAATGCATTTAAGACAACCCTCAAAATTTGGTTCTTTTAAACAGGCTTGGGGACCCAAGTGTAGGTTGCTAACCCATTCTCCCATAGTCCTTTTTATGTATTTAAATTGTTTTAATTTTTATCATATTTTTTATTGTTTAAAATGTATACCATTTTAAGTCATAAAGGTGAGATGAGTGACTATATAAATTTAATAAAAAAACGGAAGAGACAATGTGAATCTTGCAAAATCCAGCATTGAAAACAAGCTTGTATTCTTAAATTCTTTAAAATGTGCAATGGCTCAGCTGTTAAAGACCCGAGTGCTACATGAGCTCTCCTTACTTGTCACAGTTCCTCCCCACCTAGCAATTCGAAAGCATGCAAATGTGAGTAGATTAAATAGATGTCACTTTGGTGGGAAGTAACAATATTCCTCAACATATAATCATGCTGGCCGCTTGACCATGAAAATTTCTTCAGACAAAACTCCCTCAGCTAAGAGAACCAACCTCTAGAGTTGGAAATTACTGAAAACCTTTACCTTCGTTCTTAAAATCAGAATATATTTACCAAAACTACTGTATTTGAACTGCAAAAATCCAGATGGTTTTCTTTATCTCTCTGCTTCCATTTTGTTGCAATTTGTAGCCAGATACAAGAGTTCCAAACTAAAATAATGCAGTTCTTTCTCACAATATTTCTTCATAATGTATCTATCACTTTCTACATTTTAATCAATCCAAAAACGAGAAAAGAAATTAGCTTGCTTTTGTGTTTTATGGTATGGAAAGTAGAGGCAAGAAAGAAAATATAGTTGTAAATTGGAAAGAAAGTTACTGTGAAAAATAGAAAGGACATTTGCAATTACTCTTTGCCAGTGCCTCAATCTGCAGAATTTATTTAAATTATTTTTAATATATGTTTAGTTGTCATAATGGGTAAGAAAATTTAGATTGGAAGATCAATCTAAGTGATGCAGAGAGGTGGTGATTTAGTTTCTACCAAATTCTCGGAAGAAAAATCATATGGAGGAAAGCAGAGTGAGTAAAAATCTATGCACTTGGGAACAAGGAGAAAAGTGATAAAGCTTGTTCATTTTATCTAAAGCAGGGGGCCCTGAGCCCTGGGCCATGGACTGGTATCCCTCCATGACCTGCTAGGAACCAGGCTGCACAGCTGGAGGTGAATGGCATGTGAGTGAGTGAGCGAAGCTTCATCTATATTTGCAGCTGCTCCCAGCACTAGCATTACCCTCTCAGCTCACCTCACATTATCAGGCCTTATATTTTTGTAGGACGTGAACCCTACTGTAAACTGTCCGTGTGAGGGATCTAGGTTGGATGTCCCCCCTCCTTGTCCATGGAAAAATTGTCTTTCACGAAATCAGTCCCTGGTGCCAAAAAGATTGGGGACCGCTAATCTAAAGCATTTGTAGTTAGGGAAAGGAAGAATAAAAGGGACAAAATTGATGCCATTTAGATTATGATACATCTTCTAAAACATTCTTGGACGCCAAAAATCATTTTCATCCTTGTTTTTGGATGAATGGTTTTTTGAAGAGTGGTTACATCAAGATATAACAGTTTTTCATCCAAAAATTAGTGTTCATTTAGTAACTATAATTGGTACCAACAACTCAGTCATTAAATGAAGCAGTATCTTAAATGAACCACACTTTGCTTTACTGACCTGAAAAAGTTATAAATGCAAGGATTGGTTGTAAAATTGCTTTTCCATCACTGCCGTAGCCATGACTAGTTGCTAAAGGAGGGAAATCTGTATGTGCTTAGTAAAACAAGAAAAAGGAGCAAGCAAAGAACAGTTGTTTTTATCAGAGCTGATACAAACAACTGAAAGAAGCTGTGCTTGGTAGTATAGTGTGAAGAGCACTTGCCTATAAAGTCGCCTAGAGTTGGACATGACTGAATGGTGAAAACCACTGTCACTTTATTTTCAGTATGTACAAAATGTATCATTTGTCTTTTTTCCCCTTGTCCTCTCTCTCACAGGATGACAAGGATTTGGTTCATGAATTTGTTATAGCAGAAGGCCTGGCTTGTTTAATAAAAGTGGGAGCTGAGGCAGACCAGAACTACCAGAATTACATCTTGAGAGGTACAGAAACTTAATTGTAGTAGCTATTTATGTTTCACAAAGCAACTCATCTTCTATTACTCTCTATCTGTTTAGTTTCATTGTAAACTATAATTATAGCCAGTTCAATATGCCATTTCTACTATTTTTAAAATAATAGTTACCCTTATTCTTTATAGCTTTCTCTTGTCTTTTCCCAACAATTTATTCTGATAAACCTAACCCTAACCCTAATTTAAACGCTTATTCAAACTTAAGAAAACTTAAACACTGATGAACCTATCCTGGACCTCGACACACCTTTTGTCATCTAGGCTGATGGCAGTGATATAACAGGAGGGCTGTTCTCCTTCAGTTAATAAAGAAGGAACTTTGCAGAATTGTGCTACACCTCCCAAAAGCTCTCAAATGCAAATCGCAGGTGTGCAGTTTGGGAAAAGGAAGCCTATCCAGTGCAGTGGGTACTTCTGCACCTGGAGGCATTTTTTTGGAAGGTAGCAAAACCCCTTTTGTAGTATGCATGGACCACAAGAACATACAAGCACTAAAAACACATTGAAAGCTATCTCCAAAACAAGTGTGATGGATGCAGTATTTCAACCATTTCAATTTCATCCTATGCTATTTACCTGGCGGATGCCTTTTCCAAGTTCCAGATTCTCAAGATCCCAGACCAAAACGGTGTCTCAAGTGGGCGATGATCTTGTACATGCACTGAAAATGTCCGTAATCAGGGATGATTGGTTTACCCACCAGCAATTAGACTTCACTCTCTGTGATGGCCTCGCTTGGATGGAAACCATCACTACATGTCTGAAAGCCAATGGCTACCTGTCGTATAGCAAACTGTAACTAAAACATCAATTACAGCAACTTAAAGCGATAGGTTGCTAACGTCCCAGTGTGCGCAGCAGCAAAAGACTGGTCTGGGTTACTACAACCAGTCACCAACCCATGGCACCCTCGAAAGAAACCTCCGTGGATTTCATAGTTGAGCTTCCATACATCTTTGGGAACAGAATGATCTGGGTTGTCATCGATCTCTTCTCTAAACAAATACACATCATGGCTTGCTCCAAAATCTCCTCTGCATGTACTCTGGCAAAGCTCTTCATGCAAGACATCTACAGGCTTCACGGGATCCCAGACTGAATCATTTCAGACAGGGGTGTCCAGTTCACTTCTTGATTCTGGCAAGAATTTCTCTTAACTATTTGGGTCTATTCAGGGACTTAACTCCTCATAGTGCCCTTAAATGAATGAGCATACAAATGCTCATGTTGGAGCAGTACCTTAGATGTTACCTCAATTACCAATAGGACAATTGGTCCAACCTCCATGCAGAAGTTACATAACAGTACTGAATTCATGCCATTCTGAATGGCGACCAGCCAAGACTTTGTAGCTATATCGTAACTGCATCAGCTTAGCCTCCAAACCACCTCACTAGAAGAATGAATTAAATCCCTTCAAACTACCTGGGCTGTTATGTGCAGGGCACTAGAAGATGTGCATGAAATAACTAAAAAGTATGTAGACAAAAAAACGCTCTCAGCAAAATGATTTTCAAGTGGGAGAAGTTTACCTCTCCACCAAATATCTGCAATCCAGACAACAGTTTAAAAAATTGGATCCAAAATATATTGGCCCATTCCCCATTGCCTGAGTCATTAATCCAATCACAGTTCAATTAACACTGCCAAAAAACCTCAGGCGCATCCATCCAGTTTTCCACAACAGCCTATTAAAGCCAGTCACCACATCCCCTTTGCTTCCCCCAATAAACATCCAACACCAACCATCAATTGAAGGTGAACATCATTTAAAGATATTCTTGATTCCCATCTTCATAGGGGGAAACTCTAATATTTAATCCTATGGAAGGACTATCCTCCCTCTGAAACCAAGTGGATTGATGTGCAACACCTGTGAGCCCCATGTCTTCTTTGAAAATTCCATGGTAAATATCCCAATAAATCCCATTGAAATAGCTTTTTAACCACCAGGGGTTTTTTCCCTCTCTTTCTCTCTCTTCTAGGACTACTCTTTCCTTTTAGGATGGCAGAATGTCAGTGCTGCCATCTTGCTTCATCCTATTGCTGCTTTGCCAATGCCAGGTTGGCTTTTTCCCATCTTGTAACCAATTGGTTTTAGTAAAAGTGAACCTTTCATACAAATGCAGATTGAAGGCTTTTTCTTTCTAATGACCAAGTTGGGATAAGTCCAACAGTTGTTTTCTTATTGAACATAATAAGTCTATTCCACAATCTCCATCCAGTTTTCGTAACAAAGTCCAGTTCATTACTCATTCATACAACGATTTCTAAGCCATTTAAATCCTTGCCCCTTTCAGCCTTCTCCAACAAGCTTGGAATTCTCAGAACTACTTCTCCTTCAATTCTGCCAGCAACAAATTGACTTCCAATCCAACCTAACTGCATGTCTAATTTAGCTGTACAGGTAGTCCTCAACTTAACGATCACAATTGAGCCCAACATTTCTGTTGTTAAGTGAAACATTTATTAAGTGAATATTGCCCTGTTTTACAACCTGTCTTGTCACAACTGTCAAGTGAATAACTGCGGTTGTTAACTTAGTAACATGGTTATTAAGTGAATCTGGCTTCCCCATTGACATTGCTTGTCAGGAGATCGCAAAAGGGGATCACATGATCTCAGGACATAGCAACAGTCATAAATATGAACCAGTTGTCAAGCATCTAATTTTGATCACAAGATCATGAGAATATGGGAAAGTTGTAACTGAAAAATGGTCAGGTCACTTTTTTCAGTGTCGTTGTAACTTTGAACAGTCACTAAACAAACTGTGGAAAGTTGAGGATTACCTGTATCTGAGTGTCATTCTTTGACTGATTTATAACTATTGTAAAACCATCAAACCTTTCATTTAAATTTTTGTTCAGAGCTAGTAAGAAAAAAAAAGCTTTTTTCCCCAAAGGCTTTAACGTTAAGTTGATCTACATCTTGTCTTTCTTTTATATCTCTTTTTCTAGGCATTATAAAAACTATTTAATGTATAATAGTCAAAATCTTTAATTTATTGTTTTTATTTTTCATACAATCCAAATTTCTTTTATAGCTTGATTATTACAACATAGCATAGATAATTCCTCTCACTACAAAAGAAGTAGATGTTCTGTAAAAGGACGGCAGGAAAAATTAAGATAATGCTCCACAGTACCAAATAAATAGAAATAAAAGAGAAAATTCTCATCTCTTTAGAAAGAAAAATTAATAAATTACAAAATCCATATTAGAAATCCAATGTAAATCAAATAGAATCACCATTAAGGAGAAAGTTTTGGTCCTGTCGACTTCCATTTTGTGCCAAAATGTTTCATAGTTCCAAAGCAAAGCAGTAAAAAAAAAAAAAAAAGATAAAAAGTTAACATTTATTCCAGCAAGGGGATACAAAATAAATTAGCATTCAACCAAAAGCAAAAAAAAAGTTCAAAACACGATCCTTAAAACCAATGCATACCTAAAAAAAGCAAACAACGACAGGAAAAGATGGAGACCCAATCCTCCAACCACTCTTACTGAAAATTGTAATCGTCTAGATTTCTATAACCAGGCAAGTACACAGTTGTCCAAGGATCATACTAGGTGATTCCTAGTTGCTCCTTTTAAAATTTGGGGAGCGCACTGCCAAAAGATTGGTTTTGGTGGCAAAGTCAACTGTCAGCTGGAGAAAATAATTGTCCCACAACTCAATGTGCTATTTTCTGGAGGTCTCCCATTATACCTTGTTATATCAATAGTTCTACAGGCAGACCTTGACTAACAATCAAAATAGAGCCCAAAATTTCCATTGCTAAGCAGAATAGTTGTTAAGTCAATTTTCTTATTTTATGAACTCTTGCCATCATTGTTAAATGAATAACTGCAGTTGTGAAGATAGTAACATGATTATTAAGTGAGCAGAAGAAGAAATAAACTTATACTTTGCCAGAAGTTCACAAAAGTTAATCACATAACCCCAGGATACTGTAACCCGGGGTGAAATGCTCCCAGTTCAGACCGGATCGCCCGATCCGGTAGCGATGGCGGTGGGTGGTTCGGAGAACTGGTAGCAAAAATCCATGCCCAGCTGAGCCACGAAATCATCAGAGGATTTTTTTTTTATTTTTAAAAGCATTTTTTCTACAACCTCTTCAGCTGAAAAAATGCTTTTAAAAGTAAAAAAAAGCCTCTGATAATCGTGCGGCTGAGTTGGGAGCGTCAGAGGCTTTTAAAAACATTTTTTCTATAACCTCGACGAAGAGGTTGTAGGAAAAAATGTTTTTAAAAGAAAAAAAGCCTCTGCCAATCAAGACAACTCAGCTAGGATCGTCAGAGGCTTTAAAAAATAGAAAAAGGCTCTGCCGATCAGGCAAGTCAACTGCAAACTTTAGACGCTTAAGAAAAAAAGAAAAAAGCCTTTGCCAATCAGGCAAGTCAGCTGGGATCATCAGAGGCTTTTTAAAGTATTTTTTAATAACCTCTTTGGCCGAAGAGGTTGTAGAAAAAATGGTTTTAAAAGTAAAGAAAAAAGAAGGGCGCAGGGGACTAAGTGCTGTTAAAGTAGTACTTAGTTGCCAGCTGCCTGCAATTACTGCAAGTTCGAAATTACTGCAAGTACACCAGGCTCAAGGGTGACTCAGCCTTTCATCCTTTCGAGGTAGGTAAAATGAGGACCCAAATTGTGGGGGCAATAAGCTGACTTTGTATAAAAATAGAACACTGCTTGTGGGGGGCCAAAAGCTCTACTTAGCAAGGTATCTACAAAAGTATGAAGGCTATTGCTTAACACATTGTAAGCCACCCTGAGTCTCCGGAGAAGGGCAGCATATAAATCGAATGAATGAATATATATATGTATATGTATATGTACATGTACATGTACATGTACATGTACATGTACATGTATATGTACATACACACACACACACACACACACACACACATATATATATATATATATTCTTACTTTTTGTAGGTTAATGTGTGTTCTTTTTAAGCCAGGTTTTTCCTACATAACCAAGATTTTTTGGAACCACAACTGAGTGAAATCCCAATTCACTACATTCTGGGTTCTTCACTTCATTATGGCTGCAAACAGATTTTAGTGTTGCATTGTGGGAGACCTAAATAGCTATTTCTAGCTCATAAGCCGTCCTCAGTAGGCCACACCCATTTTTTCATATTCCTCCCTGTAAAGGCATAATATCTATTTTCTTACTTTTCGTAGGTTAATGTGTGTTCTTCTTTTTAAGCCAGGTTTTTCCTACATAACCAAGATTTTTTGGAACCACAACTAAGTGAAATCCCAATTCACTACATTCTGGGTTCTTCTCTTCATTATGACTTCAAGGACTACTATATGCCAATAGGAAAAATCATATTTAAGTTGTGAAAAATTTCCATTTCAGTATGATCAAAGTTTGGCTCTTGATCAACTCAGTGACCCCTTTTAATTTAAATTTGATAATTGTACGATTTTTGCTTGCAATAGCAAATTGTTAAATATAGCAATTTTTTAAAAATCCATCTTTATTTCCTTAGCACTGGGACAAATTATGCTCTATGTTGATGGGATGAATGGAGTAATAAATCACAATGAAACCATCCAGTGGCTATACATACTAATTGGGTCTAAGGTAAGAACGGTTGTTGGGGTTTTTTTGAGATTTTTACTACAGTTTTTCTTTTTAAGATATTTCTGAGCCATATATGTACTTTTTAAGGATTTCAAATAGACCAGTGCTTCCCAGCTAGCAAAAAACTATCAGTGAATATGCTGTTTTAGGGTTTTCCCAATTTCTTAGCTAGCTGAGAATACATTATTTGTATAACACACTGTTGCTAACAAGATTTGGGTCTTGATACTTAAATTTACTTTTCCACATTCATTTCCCTTTTTAGCCTGAGTAATTCATACTTTCTACACTTTATTTGCTTCTTTCTGAACATATTCTGTGCTTTTTAAAATTATGCATCAGTCCAAATTCCGTTCTTACCAAATTACATCATTTTAAATCTATGTATTCAGTCATTCATTTATTTAACTAAGGGAATTCTTGATATATATGGCACATTTCATTATAGAAAATACTCTGTAAATAAATTAGGAATCAATCCCCTTTTCTTTATATTCAAGATCACCTTTAAATATAACCACAAGTATAGAGGGAAAATATATTTAAAAATTAATAGATAAATACAAAAATAGATAATACAAGGTGAGTAGGATTTTTCAGAGTTTTTCAGCAATTGTTATATGATAATGATAACTGAGCATTTGTTTAAAAAAAAGTGGTTGCACAATACACATAGTTTCTGAATTTGAACAAGAAAATAAAAGATGATTGGACTTACAACCACACAGAAGAAAGCAAGAAGAAAACCTAATGCAGTTCTAAATTAGAATATCATCTGTTTCTACCAAAACAGAATTCTCTAGAAATAGATATTCTATCACTTTAAATGTTTATAAAATTCCAGTGGTACTGGATATTCCAAACTTTAATTTGACACTTGACCTCAAATTAAAATTTGGAACTAGCATTATTAGATTTATGTTTCCCAACTTTAGTTCACATATTCTAGCAATCTTGCTCCAATAAAATGACTCAAGTCTTTGTTTCTCCAGCAAAAAGAGGATCTGGGTTAAACTTGCAGTGTAACACAATAAAGGGCCATGCATCAGAGTAAAGGGAATAAGTCCCTGAAGTACTACTGTACATTCCAGGAAGCATCAAAAGGATCAAGGACAGCTAAACAGCTTTTTGCTAGTATTTTTATCCAACCAGTTATACATACATATGTTTTTGCTTCCTGAAATCAACAAGTTATATTATTCAGTTTTTATTATGGTTGGAAATTGTAGTGAAGGGGGTATTTTGGACCCTTTCTATAACCTTTTTAATTTTCACAATATAATAGTGATATAGTAATTTGTGGTTTTATTTAAGAACCAGTAAAACACTACAAGATCTTATTCCCTTTTAGAAAGGAACAATTGAAGAACTGTTCATTAGTTTAACATTTAATATAATGCACTCAGGTCACTGCTCTAGGTAAAATGAAATATGGAACACGTTTACTTAAAATACAGTAGGTTACAAAAGAATGGTAATTATATAAATGGATTAGAAATATATGAATAATGTTTATATTAGATCATTATATGTAGAATTGTAATTGTTAATTGTTATAATGGTGACCTGTGTTTCTTTTTTCCAGTGGTATTTTTTCCATTTTAAGGCATTTTTATGTGTAGTTTTTGTATGTATTTGCATTATTTATCGTGGTATTTTAGTTTTTCCCCTTTAGTTTCTGTTATTTTTTAAAAAATAAATTTTCAAAAAGTATATATGGTAAAATACCATTATTCCTATCAGCTGCTGAGGACATGAGATAAATAGTTTTTTTTTTTAAACAGAAAATTTGTCAGGCAAAATATAGCATGTCCTGCAACTGACTCAGTAGCTAGAGTTCTGATATCTCATTATCCTGTGCCAAAATGGCTTGCTCTGATCCATTGGACTGATACTGAAAGCTGGTACTAGAATTTGGAAAACTTTTGTACTGGGGGCTTCTGTTACTTTATATATATATAGTGTTTCAGAATACAACGCCATGTGACTCATCCATTTATGTATTCAACTTCTGATATGATTACCCAGAGCCAGTTTGATTCTTGAGCCCAATCAAATTGATTCTGTGAATCATTTAAATTAATAATTATGACTCAGGATAAAGAAGGTCCTAAAGAGTGATTTAAAAAAGAGTGAGGAACTAGGCTAGATTAACTAGTTCCATTTGTACATGTTTTATGGATTTGCTTTTTGTTCTACTTTGACATTTAGTTTAGAAGATGAAGCATATTTTTGCTTCAATCAGTGACTTAGTGATAGTGATACTGCTACTGCACTGATTTATTTCCACATAGGATTAGCCTGCATTGCAGTAAAAGGAAACAACCATTCTGCAAATTTTACAGTTTGATTTATGTATAGCTGCTTCTTCCCTTGCAGTTTCGCCTGGTTGTAAAGACAGCACTGAAATTGCTCCTTGTTTTCGTGGAGTATACTGAATCCAATTCATCCCTTCTTATTGAAGCAGTGGCTACTGTCGATGCAAAAAGGGGTGAGTCATTATTCTTCTAAAAAGAGGGGAAATAATTGTGGATTATTCTATTTGTTAAAAAATACTTACACTACAAAAATAGTGCGGGGGTCATTTGATGTTTTCCTTTGGTTACTCTTGGGAAAAGAAGCCCAAAGTTAATCAACATACTTAATATCCTTTCATAAACTATACATTAGCATTCAAACTCAAACCCAGATATTTATAGAGTTCATGGGTTTTTAGAATAAAATTGTTGAAAGGAATGATTAAAATGGAGGGGTAGATTGGATGGAATGGATGGAAAAATATGTGAATTATTTGTTAAAGCAAAAGAGCAATTAGTCATAGTCTCCAGTACATGTTTATTATACAACAGCATTGGTTGTTTCTCTCTTGAGACAATTGCAATGAATGTTCTGTAAAAGGGATTAATTTGGCATGTTATAAGCAATCATGAACTGGTATCCTGGATGACTAAAGGATTGCCAGGTAGCTCAAGGATGACAAGACAATAATACTGTTTTTCAAGTTCTACATAGAACTGGTTAGAATTTGTTTGAATTAATGCATCATATAAGAAATTTGGCATCCATTTATAGAGACCTCCAAACTTGTTTAATTTCCCAGTTTCAGTAGGATCGAGTCTGTTGTCTAACTCTGCAAATGTTTATTTAAGTATTCATTCATTTTTTTACTTACTTAGAAGTATCACACCTTTATTATGTTTACAAATAATTCAAGGCAGCAAACATACCCAGCATACCTTCCTCTTTCTATTTTCCACATAATAACAACCTTGTGAGATGGGTTAGGTTGAAAGGGAGTGATTGGGTTGAAAGGGAGTGACCAAAATCAGCCAACTGCTTACTTCTGGGCAGTCACTCCCTCTCAACTCAACCATGGCTAAATGATACTTGAACTCACATTTTCTTATTTTCTAGCCTGGTGCCTTAACCACTAGATCAAACTCACTCTCCATATAAGTAATATGAAGTAAAAGTGGATTTTTTTATTTATCTTATACCACTTCCAATCTCTTGGAACCAAAGACAATTACTTCATTCTTATAATGTTCCCATCATATTGCTGATGTTTCTCTGTAAGGATTGTTTCGAATTTTTCCCAATTCAGTAACATACATAGTAACATAAAATCTTGATTAGTTATCAAGGAAATTGTACAAATGCTGATATCCTATCATTTCATCTTCAAGGGTTATAAAAGATTGCTCAATGCAATAGTGGGATGGCATCTTTAGAATCAGGAATAACTCGTAATAGAAACTTATATTTTTGATGTTGTTTTCCAAAATGATCAAACAAACACAATAATTTGTATTAAAGATATGAATAGTGGTCCTAATGGAAAATATCTTTTATTTCTGTCCTGTGGAAGGGTATCAGGATTTTAAAAAATCTTCTAATATTCAAAAGAATTAAATTTTCTTTAACTCTTTTACAATTCAGTTTGAGGATTATTCTCATGGAGAATCTCTTTGTGTCCTCAATGTTTCAAAGTCTGTAAAAATGAAGACAATTAAACGATGCCTTAATGATGCCTTATTTTATAATAGATTAGGGAATGAACATTATTGAAAACAATCTGTTATTCTTTAGTTGTTAATTACATTAAAATTTAGTTATATTAAAACTTTTGTAGCAGTTCAGAGACAGTTTGGTATGGTGGTTAAAGCACTTAGCTACAAACCAGGAAACCTTAAGTTCTACTCCTGCCTTAAGCACAAAGCCAGCTGAATGATCTTGAACCAGTCACTTTCTCTCAGCCCTAGGAACAAGGCAGTGGCAAATCAGTTTTGAAACCCTGCCAAGAAAGCTGCATGGATTAATCAGACAGTCACAACACTGACTCAACACAGTTAACACTGACTCAAATGTGCAAACAATAACAACATCAACAAAGGAGTAAAATCTGAGTTTGCTTTACCCGAGAGCAATTGACAATTGATTCAACATAATCATTTTTAAAATTTGGAATATTTGATGGTGAAACTACTGCTTTCTCTGCAACCTTCTCTTAAAGGACTTTAAATAATTAAATGAGGTTTCCAAGACTTATCCACAGCCTGTTTCTTGGTAAAACAGAATAATGTGAAATAGACAGGGTCACCAGGAGATGAATTTATAATTGGTTGATCAACTGCACTCAACGTGTAGTCCTCAATGGAACTACATCTACTAAATACAGGGAAGCATGAAGTGGGATATACCAAGGTTCTACTTCAGGCCCAGTACTCTCCAACATCTTCATAAATAATTTAGATGAGGTGATAGAAGGGGAACTCATCAAATTTGCAAATGACATCAAGCTGGGGGAAGGGGGAGTGCTAGCCAACACTTTTGGTTCTTGACATTTTGGGCCCTATCCCAAAAAATACAATTCAGTGGTAAGAAAATACTTAGGCAAGGAAAACCAAATGCACAGGTATAGAATAGGTGGCACTGCTGGCTCAACAGCAGTAACTGTAAGAGGGTTATAGGTGGACAACTATGTAAGTATGCTATAGCTGCCAAAAAAGTCAATGCAGTCCTTGGCTGCATCAACAGAGGGATAGTTTCAAGACCATATGAAATGTTAGCACTGTTTTATACTGCCCTGGTAAGACCACATTTGGAATATAGCATCTAGCTTTGGTCACCACAATGCAAACCATTGTTTAGACTCTAGAGAGAGTGTAGAGAAAAACAACAAAGATTATTAGAGTACTGGAAGCTAATATGTATGATGAATGGTTGCAGGAACTAGGTACATCTAGTAATGAAGAAACTGACTAAGGTGATTTCATAGCAGACTTCTATGTTTGAGGATCTATTACAGAGAAGAAATGGTCAACTTATTCTCCAAAGCATCTGAGGGTAAGACAGGAAGCAAAAAATTGAGGTTTATCAAAGAGAAATTCAACCTAGAATTAAGGAGAAATTTCCTGACAATAAAAACAATTAGTAGAATGCCTAGCTTCCAGAAGTTGTAGATGCCCATCATTGAAGGAATCAAGAAATGATTGGACAGGGCTTCCGGTCGGCGTCTCCGCTGTTGTCAGACGGTCTCTTTAAGACTGCCGACTTCGCTGTTCGTTAGAGCCGCCTCACAGCTGTCAGGCGGCTCGGAAAACTTGCTCTTTGGGATTGAAGACCGAGTAGAGCCGGCGAGACGGGGTAGAGCCCCGTGAGATGCCCCCAGGATTTTTTTTTTTTGTCCTGGGGAAAACTGTGGGCATCTCACTTAACAACCACTTCTCTCAGTGACTGAGATTTCATTCCAAATTGTGTTTGTAAGTTGAGGTCTACTTCTATAAGAATGCAAATTGTATTTGTCTCTCATTCCCATAACCATTTGTTGGTTTGAGGCTCTTGAGTAAGACATTTGAGCAAGCAGGCATAAGCTGGCAACACAATAGGAAGAAGTAGAAGGAATACATTATGGACTTCAGTTCTAAGCATGTTGAACTCAACCATGTCAGGAGGTTTTACTTCCAGAAATAAGATATAGAATTGGACTGTTTTAAATATTAATCCATTTATGTTTTCTCTTCTAAATATTTTTTTAAATAGCTAATACAGGTAAACTAAATTCTTTATTATAATATTAATATTTCTTTGTTCAGGTTTCAAGCCATGGTCCAGTGTCATGGAAATTTTGGAGGAAAAGGATGGACTTGATACAGAATTACTAGTTTATGCAATGACTTTAATAAATAAGGTTTGTTTTAATTTGACATGCATGTATTCAAATATATTCAGAGTTTTCTATGTATTAAAGTTATAATTAGAAAGTTATTTTAAAGTCAACAGAAATATTAATATCAGAATGGATTTTTTTAATGCTTTCTTCTTTTGATAATGCATCAAGTTTCTGCCAGACTATGTATTATATGCTGTGATCCACAAAGAGTCAATTAATAAACAAGGACAATGCAGCAGAATTACAACCATATGGTTTCAGTCAAACTTAAATATACCTCTGACTGCACTGATAGACAAATCTGCTGCTTTCTGGCCTACGTTTTTTTGTTTTAGAACCTTGTTTTTATTAAATATGGTGAAGAATACTCCCTGTTTAAAGAAAATATGTGTATCTGTGTGCAGAAATTTATTTTATTTATTCATTTGTTTGAATTTGTCGAACAAAAACAAAAGCAAGAAAAAAAGAAAAAAACAATAACAGGGATTATAGGTACGTTAGTGCACTTATTACACCCCCTCTACTGACCACTTAACTATGGAGTAAGGTTCATGGAAGTCAATTTGTGACTGAAACTGTGAAAATTTGTAGCTGAGACAACTGAATCAGGTAGAGCATTCCATGCTTTGACAACTCTATTACAGAAATCATATTTTTTACAGTCAAGTTTAGAACAATTTACATTGAGTTTAAAGCAGTTATTCGGGCATGTCTTATTGTGATTAAAACAGAAAAAGTCATTTACAGGTAAAGAAATGATGTAATGGTTCTTAAAGTTTGAAGAAAAGTCAGATAAAAGATCATGTTGAGTAGATTGCAGGAGTTGGGAGGGACATACAAACACGACCAGATTTCCAGACATAGGTCATTACTATTGTGAGTCAAGATATCTAAATGGGTGTACAAAAAGAAAGTACTGTCCAATAATGAGATACAACATAAAGCAAGGTTAGTGGCACAAGGTTTTTCACAAAGGAAAAATGCACTATGGTGAGGTATTCACACCAATGGTGAACAGGGAAAGCATAAGTTTGGAAATAGCGTTGGCAGTGACACGTGGCCATAAAATTTGGCATTTTGATATAACCACAGCATTCCTCAATGCAGAATTAGAGGAAGAAATTTCCATGGTTCAAGCACCAGGGTATGAAAGTAAAAAGCCTAACACTGTATATAAATTGAACAAGGCCATTTATGGGCTGAAACAGTCAGCCAGAAATTGGAATATCTGTTTAGATACTGCATTGAACTGTCTTGGGTTCAAGAGTTGCAATGCTGATGGTTGCAAATATACTGGAAAGTTACAAGGTGGGGATTGTCAATTATTAGCATTTGTGGATGATCTTTGTTTCATTGCAAAGGATTTGTTACAGATAAAAAAGTTTGCTAATCAATTAGAGAAAGATGTTGAATTAAAAGATTTGGGAGAAATAAAAAAAACTATCTCGGTGTAGAGATACAAAAAACTGAGAAAGTTGGTTATGTTCTCAGTCAAAGAAGGAAAATTGAACAGCTGTTGGAGAGATATAACATGAAGGATTGTAATTCTGCTCCAACACCTATGAGCACAGATTTTCACAACAATTTGGGCAAGGACAAAAGTGAAGCCTGTGATCAAGTGATTTATCAGTCTGCAATAGGGTGCTTGTTATATCTGTCACAGTGTCCAGACCAGACATAGTTTGTGCAGTAAGATAAAGAAAAAGATAACTTCTAACTTTTTTCGATAGGCTAAAAATATAAAAACCAATACCCTTTGAACTACAATAAAGCATAACAAACAATACTTCTATCACCACCACTATTATCACAACTGAAAGTTAAAATTTCATAATTTTTTTAGTTTCAAATTTTTTAAAAAACCAAGAGTAGTTTTCAAGTGGAAACCAAATTAAATAAATAATAGTCATCAAAGCAGTCAATTTCGCCTTATCCTCATATTCCATTAATTTCACTATCGATTCTTCCATTGTGGGTATATGTGATTTTTTTCCCCATCTATGTACATAGCCTTGCTGCTGTTGTCATATATAAAAACAAAGTTATAATTTTTCAATCTGATTGTCAATCAAACCTTTAAAAAAGGCTGATTTCAGTTGTACATCCAGTTTCTTACATGTTGAAATAACTTTTCTTTATAAGCCTTTATTCCTACGATTTATATCATCCCATTAACTTTCCATTCCCCAAAGTTACCCCAAAAGATATTGGTGGCATATATGAAGCAATGCATAGGACTGACACTTTAAGTCACACTTGATATTCTCTTCAAAACAAAAATTGAAATAATTCCATTTTTACTTTCAGACATTATCTGGCTTGCCAGATCAAGATTCTTTTTATGATGTTATTGACTGTCTAGAAGAGCTGGGGATGGAAATTGTTTCCCGGAAGCATCTGAACAAGAAAGGATCAGATTTGGATTTAGTAGAGCAATTCAACATTTATGAGGTAATATAAAATGTTCTTTACAGCTTGGGAATATTTCATAACGTTGGCAAGAA
The DNA here is from genome assembly GCA_038048745.1 of Coluber constrictor foxii. Taxonomy (NCBI): domain Eukaryota; kingdom Metazoa; phylum Chordata; class Lepidosauria; order Squamata; family Colubridae; genus Coluber; species Coluber constrictor. The sequence goes on from CM075961.1 coordinate 90,167,126, forward strand.
AAATATATTTATAGTACTACTTGTCTATTTATTTTTATTTGGAAAGGTAAAGATATGCATATGCGCTACAGATGCAGAAACATGTAGTATAGTTTTTTTATTATTATTGAAAAAGTTTTACAATACAAGAATTTTTTTCATTTTCACCCCCCCTCCCCTATCCCCCCTCCCATCCTCCCTCAACTCCAACCCCTTCCCTCCCCACCCCCCCTGACTTCCGTTACAAGTTTAAAAAAAAAACAAAATTTAGAACAAGGGAAAAAGAAAAAGATTATTAAATATTCAAATTCTATATTAAACAAATTTCAAAAGAGGAAGAGAAAGAGAAGGAAGGAAAGGAAGAAAAAGAAAGGTAAAAGAAAACAGACATTAATATATTTCTAAAGTAAACAATATTGTAGTAAATAAAAAAAACCCATTAATAACCATTATAATTCTATCCTGACTACACACCTTAACTAAAGAAAAACCCCCACAAACATAAAACATAAGAAATATATATGCATATATAATTATAATCATACAATTATGTCATTAAGAAAATTATCTTTTGTTTAATTCATTTCTCAGTCTCTATAATCCAACTTTCAATCTTCTCTTCAACTTGATTGAAGTCAAACATATTTCCTCACATAAATCCTGCTTCAATAATCTTCATCTTGCCGCTGCCCCCATCAGCAAAGTAAAACATTTCTCCACACAACCCCCCGAGTGACTTTATATAAATAATATCCAACCACGAAGGTATTCACACCTCTAGGAAGATTCATTCAAACTAACTTATGCTATACCTAAAAATGGGCTTTCGCAGCCTTAACCAAACCTTGAAGAAAAAAAAAAAGAGAAGAAAAAACCAACTAGAAGCTGCATTCCCAGATGTTCCTTTAAAATTCTTTCAAATCCTGCCACCCTTTGCCATTCAGTCCTTCGGGTTATAAAATATTTTCAATTACATAGTCTTCTCCTAGATGAGTTCCACAAAAAATATATAATTGGGTAACCAGTGATCGCTGCTAATTTTGTAGCAATCTATCAACACTCAGGATATCATGTCCAATCCAGAATAAACTACATAGTAAAATTTTTGTAATCCATTTTAATATATAAGTTTAGTGTTCTTAGAAAATTTTTTATAATCCATTTTTTCCAAATCTTTCAATGCTTTCTAATTCAGTATCAAACGATTCACGATGCTCCTTAAATTTATCATCTATGGTTTCCAGTCGGATTTCCTCATTAACTTCTAGTTCCTGTCGATTAGCATCACCCCCCTTTTCTTGAAAAGTACTGGACCTCTGCTGCTGGTCATTTCGAAGTAAAATTTTATTTTTTGAATCTTCCTCCAGCAGTTCAAGGTCCTGTGATCCCCCTCCAAGGTCACTGAGGTGTTCAATTTTCTCATCAGAAAAATCCATAGTAGAATCCTCTGGACAACCACCAAATTCTCCTTTTAGTTTTAACACACTTTGACTTTCTTCTTTCTGTTCACATTTTGTAGACTCTGTTTTGGATGTTTTATTCTTGAGATATTCCGGTGCTCCCTTAAAAATATTTTGGTAAAAATATTCTGCTTTCTCTATAGTATTCAGACAATGTCTCACACCATGATATCTAAAAATTATACTAACTGGAAAATCCCCTCTGAATGGGATATTACTTCTCTTCAGTTCCTTGACCAAGAAATCAAAATCTTTCCTGTCCTTTAAAACCTTCGATGGTAGCTCTTTAAAGATCCTGATTTGTGTACCTGCTACCTGCACTCTCTCAGAATAAGACTTTTGTAAAATATCATCTCTCAGTCTTTTATCAGTGAAATAAACAACGACATCTCTAGGCAGATTCCTTTGTTTAGCCAAACACGAATTAACTCTGTAAACTTTCTCTATAGAACCCAAAATTAGTTCATCTTGTATCTTTAATAATTCTGCAAAGGCCTTTGCACAGGTTATTCTTACGTTTTCGCTGTTGTCTTCTTTTATATCTCTTAGCCTAATTGCAGGTTCCATAGCCTTAATTTGAAGCATAATAACATCATTCTGAATGTTGTGGTTTTTGGCCTCTGCTTCCAGAAGTTTCGTTTGTAATTCTTGTATCTGAGCTTCAAATTTACTACTAATCTCAATCACTTTCTTCCCCATTGCAGCCACCGCAGTTGAAAGATCTGAAGCTACTTGAGCAATAATTTGACTTAGTTGGTCATATTTTCCAGAAACCAATTCCTCAAAATCCTTCTGTGATCCTTTTATCTTATCTACCACACTCTCTAGGGACCTTGTAATTAACTCTTTTAAATCCAGTTCTGTAAGTCTCTGCAAATGAGTCATTTCAACTTTATTCATCTGACTCAAGGGGGAGCCCCCCCTTCCTTTAAGTTTAGGCATCTTTGCTTTTAAAAAGAACCAAAAACAATTCCTTCTTACTTCAATAGAGAGAGAAAAAAAAGGAAAAAAAACAGAAGAAATCTATTTGACTCAACCTTGTTCCTTTAAATTCTTTTTCTGTAACAGAATATTTCTTTCAAAATCTTTCAGGACTGGACTCCGCTTCCATTTCCGCCCTCACTTTTCTTCAAACAGAGCCAGTCGCCATCTTAAAGGACTTTCACTTCTCTTCCTCTCCTTCCCCCTTCCCCTCCTTCCTCCTCCAGAAAATCAGTAGGAAAAAATCCATACTTGCTTTAACTTATCTTCTTTCTTTTCCGGCTTGCTCCAATTATCACTTCAATTGTGGTGTTGCTCCCAGCATCTGGCTCCGCTAATTAGCGGAGGACCCTCTCGGCGCGGAGCATACCCCGGGGGTATGGAGGGAGCCATCCCTCTGAGCCTTCCCCAGGACAAAGGAAAAATTCCTGGGGCGACTCAGAAGGCTCAACCTCACCCCCAGAAGCTGTCCCTGCTCCTCCCGTTAAGGAGCAGGTCTTTCGAGCCGCCTGCCTGTTGCACGGCGGCTCTAACGCACCGAGAAGCCGGCAGGCATGAAAAGCCTGCCGCCAATGAGGAAGGCGCCACCGGAAGTCCTGTAGTATAGTTTATTGTAAACTGCATTTTTACTAACAGGGATAATACCAAAATGTAAGCAAGTGTATTCATTTAACTGTATGGCCCAGTTGAACTGCATTAATATTGATAGCTATAAAATCGATGCAGATAAAATTGATGCAGTGCAGTAGTTTTATACTAATAAGAAATTAAAACATACAGCATTAAGAAAAGGATCTGCTTGTAAGTGCTCCACATGCATAATTATTGTTCAGAATGATGCATTAATTATACAGTAAATTCTCTTTTATCACTTTATATTAATGGTATTTTCCACAAGGCTTCCAGCTTTGTTTCCCATCTTTCTTTATAAACAGCATATTTTTAGCGCTGTCCAAGTTCTCTGTCTCTCTCTTCTTTGAGCTGGCCCACCTGGGAGTGCTCAAGGAGCAGTTATCCAGTGCCACGCCACACCTTCCTTTTCTTCCCTGATTGCAGCACTGATGCTGCAAATGGATAAACAGATATCAAATAGCAGCTCACAGGATAGAAGCATCACTCTGGAGCTTAATGTTGCCCCTTTATTTAAGAGAGGGGTAGACTACTGGTTTCAGGAAGTGGGATAAAATATGAGTTCCCATATTCCCTGCCCCACAACTCTTTGTACAGCTTTACTGTTGGAGTAAGAGGCATGTCAGCGTTTTATTGGCTTCATTTCTCAAATTTCACAGTTTCCAGCAACATTATAAGGATGTGGGGCACATTGGTTTCTTTGATGATTCTGTATGAAATCAGCTTTTACACATTTCCAGGAATCAACTAAAAAAGAACCCAACGTGAAACAGCCAATGATAAACTATTTAAGGAAGGACCATACTTGGGTTTGGCTTCTTTGCTTATGCTGTCAATATAGGTGTTAAACAATAGTGGTGATAGTTCACATCCCTGTTTGCATCTATGCAGCTTCTATTTCTTCTAAAACTCATCTGTTGTGGTTCTATAATTGGTGTTAATTTTGTTTCTATTACCTTGGTGTACATTTCCCTACATCAAGGATCCTGAACCTCCGGGCTGTAGCCTGGTACTGGGCTCCGGCCCATTGAGAATCAGGCAGCACAAGCGGCACGTGAACATTCAAAGCTGCATTTGCACAAGTGGCATATGTGTACACAAAACCATCCCCTTCCCACACCTCTGCCACTAGTCCACAAAGCCAGAAAAGTTGGGAACTGCTGCTGTACGTGGCTCAAGAGTAAGATGCCTGAATAGTGTGTGCATTCTCATTTGCTCCCTTTGTTTTTCCACAGTGGTATTATTTGCTTGTTACCAATCAGTAAGTGCATTAGTTTTGTCCATGCTGCTTTAAAGACTCTGTACCCGTCTGATGCTGCTTTTCCCCATGACTTGAAATATTTCTGTTTATAGCCTATCTGTTCCTGATACTTCGTATTTACGTGACTTTTTAACTATCCTTGTTTCTTTATGAATCAATATTTCTGGCTCTAGTGCTATTGTTTTGTGGCCTTGTGTTGCTTCTTCATGATATTGTCCTAGGGGTTTGAGGAGGTCTTTGAAATATTCTTTCCATCTTTCTGTGGTTTCTGATGGTTCTGTTAGTTGCCTTTCCTTCCTGTCTGATTATCTCTCTGGGGCTATAGTTCTCCTATTTTTTCCATATATTTTTTTACTAGTTGGAAAAAGTTTTTATAGGCTGATCTCAATGTTTTTCCAAAGCACTCTCAGGACTTTTGTTTTGTCTTCTCAATTATCCTGTTAGTATCTCTGAAATCTATACTTTATATAATCATCATCTTTTCTTGATTTTGTTCAACAATTATATAACTGGTTTTGTCTTTCTGTTAGCTGTACAATCTTATAATAGGCGTCACATAGTCCCTTGGAGATTGCTTTTGCATTCTGACTCTTCTTTTTATACTTGTTAATATGTAATCAATCTGGCTTTTAGTGATGATGTCATTCCATTTATACCATGTATAGTATTGTGAGTTTCGGTATTCAAAAATATATTATTAATAAAAAGATGGTGTTGCCTGCAGAAGCCCAGTATCCTTTGCCCATTCTGATTCCTTTCACTGCTCCTAACAATAGGTGGGCCAATGAACTGTTCATATTCTTTTTTGTTAGTACCCACTCTACTGTTGAAATCTCCCATTACATACAGTATACTGTCAGCTTCCACTTTCTCTATGTCCTAAGATAGTTCATTGAAGAACTCATCCATTTGTTCTTCTGTGTAATTATCATTGCATGGGGCATGTAATTTAATATATGTTTCAGTTTGTTCTTCTCTCTTGATTTTCATTATTCATTATTTTATCTTAACAGTTATTGATGTGTAGTATGCATTTTGCTGTGTCTGGATATATCAGGAATCCCATTCAATTCTTTGCTGTGACCCTTCCAGGGTAAATAAACAAGCATCCTTTAAAACTTTCTTACTGCCATGTCCTTTACACCTTATATTAGCTAGTTACATTATCTTGATCCCTGTTTTACACATAATTTCTACAGTTTCTTCTGTTTTATTCCCCACGTCGACTGTGTTCAAAGTAGATATTTTGTTCTGTCTGTTCTATCTCTTAGTCCTTCAATATTGCAGTTGTAATTTTTGATTTCATCAATCTATTTGTATCTTCTTATGATTCTGTTGCAACTTCGCTAGAGCCCCTTTAGGCCATTTCAGGGAGACCCAGGATAGCCTTCATGTCTGCCGTAAAAGTCCTGGGTCACAAGGCAATGCCATATTTTGCCCACTCCTAGCAATTCCTTACTTTCTCCTGTTTCCACCTCCCACAGTAGATGTGGGGTTGGTCTTTGAGAGGCAGGTAAAGGAATAGAGAAATAAATACATTTAGATTAATTTATTTTTCTGTGTAATAAATTTCACCATGAATGCTATTTGTTCAAATTTTAACAGTAGTTTTAACTTGTCCTTTTAGTTGATGGAGACTATAATTGTCTAAACTCTGTTGATAGCAAAATATTTTAATTCCCAGTAGCTTCTTTGGTTTCCACAGGTTCAAAATAAAACCATTACTTTTTTCTGGGTACAGTTTAACCACTCTGCTATAAAAGGGTGGTGTCTAGAATCATAGGAGGGAGAGATGCTATTTCAGTAATAACATGAAGAACAGACTGATAGGGATTAGGAACAACAAAGTCCCCTCTCATATTGCTTTTTTGATCTTCCACAAATACATTTCTTCATTCTTCTTTGAAATTTCAGCATCTATCTTTATTTTTCATGACAAGGGTGCATAACAAGGAACAGGCAATATTTTAAGTGTGAGTTGCACTTAAGATCTGATTATTATTTTTACTTTCAGTCTGAGGTGTGCACATAGAAGATGAAGCACATGTTATATCTGGAATTTCTACATAGACAAATTGATTCTTCAATGTGTGTAAAAAGCATCTAAAATCTCCTGTTGTCCTGCAAAATCCAGATTATTAAAGCCTTGATAAAGAACAATCACAAAAAGACATTTCGAGATGTCTGTGAGACAAAACAAATATATAAATCAATATGCATTGTTCCCTACACTTTCCCTTTCATTTTTTTTAGATGACATTGAGACATGAAGATGCTGATGATAGTGGAGAACCTCTTCCTATTGCCTGCAAAGACAGAAGAAGGGCCAGTCTTGGTTCCAGTGAACGAAGAGGACTGGAACGTAGGAAGAGCAGGAGGCATTCCATTCAGAGTGTCAAGAATACTTTATCAGCCCCTGCTAGTCCCTGCACTCATTCAAGCCCTAATTTCATGTGTGGCCATAGACAGAGCACTGAAGAATATAGTGAGAAGTAGGTATAGAAACAAGAAGTGTTCCTAGTTTCTTTTTGCCTTTTATATTTTCAAATTTCTATGACTTCTAATTGGCTGATATAACTTCACACTCACAGTTTTGATTCATTTTGCTGAAAATGACATACACAACATGCTATTTGCTCAGTTATTGAAAATGAAATAAGGCAAGTAATTAATTCCTAGGGAAATAGTCAACCTTCAGGAGTTGATAGTTTAACAGTTTTCCAATTAAAATAAAAAGGAATGAATGCAAACATGTTCTTTTATTTACTGATAAAATATATGGGGGAAATAAAAGTATGGTGGCTTGATGTAATCACAATCATATACAGTGGGGCATAAAAGTATTTAGTCAGCCACCGATTGCGCAAGTTCTCCCACCTAAAAAGATGAGAGAGGCCTGTAATTGACATCATAGGTAGACCTCAACTATGAGAGAGAAAATGAGAAAACAAATCCAGACAATCACATTGTCTGATTTGGAAAGAATTTATTTGCAAATTATGGTGGAAAATAAGTATTTGATCAATATCCAAAGTTCATCTCAATACTTCGTTATATATCCTGTTATATATGTTGGCAATGTCAGAGGTCAAACGTTTTCTGTAAGTCTTCACAAGGTTGGCACACACTGTTGCTGGTATGTTGGCCCATTCCTCCATGCAGATCTCCTCTAGAGCAGTGATGTTTTGGGGCAACACGGAATTCATTCTTTCCTGTACATGGATCAGTCCTGGTCCCTTTGCAGAGAAACAGACCCAAAGCATGATGTTGCCATCCCCATGCTTCACAGTAGGTATGGTGTTCTTTGGATGCAACTCAGCTTTCTCTCTCCTCCAAACACGACGAGTTGTGTTTCTACCAAACAGTTCTATTTTGGTTTCATCTGACCATATGATATTCTCCCAATCCTCTTCTGGATCATCCAAATGCTCTCTAGAAAACTTCAGACGGCCCCGGACATGTACTGGCTTAAGCAGGTGGACATGTCTGGCATTGCAGGATCTGAGTTCCTGGCGGCACAGTGTGTTACTGATGGTAGCCTTTGTTACGTTGGTCCCAGCTCTCTGCAGGTCATTCACTAGGTCCCCCCCGTGGGGTTCTGGGATTTTTGCTCACTGTTCTTGTGATCATTTTGACCCCACAGGGTGAGATCTTGCGTGGAGCCCCAGATCAAGAGAGATTATCAGTGGTTTTTTATGTCTTCCATTTTCTAATTATTCTCCCACAGTTGATTTCTTCACATCAAGCTGCTTGCCTATTGCAGCTTCAGTCTCACCAGCCTGGTGCAGGTCTACAATTTTGTTTCTGGTATCCTTCGACAGCTCTTTGGTCTTCACCATAGTGGAGTTTGGAGTGTGACTGTTTGAGGTTGTGGACAGGCTTCTTTTATACTGATAACAAGTTCAATCAGGTGCCATTAATACAGGTAATGAGTGGAGGACAAAGGAGCCTCTTAAAGAAGAAGTTACAGAAATCTTGCTTGTTTGTAGGTGATCAAATACTTACTTTCCACCATAATTTGCAAATAAATTCTTTCCAAATCAGACAATGCAATTGTTTGGATTTGTTTTCTCATTTTGTCTCTCATAGTTGAGGTCTTCCTATGATGTCAATTACAGGCCTCTCTCATCTTTTAAAGTGGGAGAGCTTCCACAATTGGTGGCTGACTAAATACTTTTTTGCCCCACTGTAAGAATTCAAAAGATTACAAGAAGCTGCTATAAAAAAAGTTATTTAATGTATTTATTGAAATGCATCATTTCAGTGCTGCCTTCTTAACACTTACTTAGCTTTTTAATTTAAAAAATTAGTAACTTCTTTCCAGTTACATAACATCCATATTATAGCAATGTTGCTTTTGTGCTTTTTAGACACATTTAACCATTTATGCTTGCTGATATATCAAGTAATCCTTGTCATTGCTTATTATTGTGAAGAAGTGCATGTAGAGTAAAGTAAAAGTAAAGTCAATGTCCAACTCTAGGGCATGGTGTTCATCTCCATTTCTTGGCCAAGGGTGCCAGCATTGTCCAATGACCATTTTCATGGTCATGTGGCCAGCATGGCTCTATGCCAAAGATGCACAGAACATCATTACCTTCCCACTGAGGTGTGACATTAATTGCATTTGTATGTTTTCGAACTTCTAGATGGGCAAGAGCTGGGGCAGGTATTGGGAGCTCACCCTGTTTTGTGGAACTTGGGTGTTGAACCCGGGCTGTCAGTTCTCCAGCTGACAAGATCAGCATCTTTAACCATGGAGCCATCACTCCCTCTGCTACATTTACAAAGTCTTAGTATATATTTCAATTTCAAGCATACACTTTACATCAAAAAAAATATTTCACAACCATTCCACTGGTTAATTGTTCTCACTGCCAGGAAATTTATCCTTAGTTATAAATTGATAAGCTTTCTTCTGTTACTTTTTGTCTTGCCCTTAGGTGGTTTGGAAAATAGGTTGATCGCCTCTTCTTTGTGACAGCCCCTCAATTATTGGAAGACCATTATAATGTCATTCCTAAGCTTTTTTTGTTAAACTAGATATATTCAGTTTCTGCAACCATTTATCATATGTTTTAGCCTTCATTTCTCTAATCATTTTCATTGCTCTCTTCTGCACACTTTCTAGGATCTCAACATCATTTTGTATAGTGGTGACCAAAACTGTATGCAATATTTCAAGTGTGGTCTTATCAATGCAGTATAACGCAGTGCTAACACTTCATATGATCTTGATATCCCTCTGTTGATAGAACCTAGGATTGCATTGGGTTTTCTGGCAGCTGAGGCACACTGCTCGCTTATACTTAAATGATTGTCCACTAGGTTTCTTTCACAGTTACTGTTTTTTAGCAGGTACCACCTATACTTATACATTTAGTTTTTCTTACCTAAGGATAAATCTTTCTTTTCTCACTAAATTGCATCTTGCTGGATAGGGGCAAATATTCAAGTGCGTTAGGAAGTTTATCTTCTAAAGTATTGGCTGCTCACCTCAGCTTGTTTTTCTCTGCAAATTTGATGATTCCCCTTATAGCCTTTCATCTAAATCGTTTATGATGATGCTGAGTAATACTAGGTCTAAGACAGAACCTTTTGGTATCCCACAGCATGCTTCCTTGAATATTTTTCGGAGTATAAGACCCACTCCCCCCCCCAAAAAAGTGGATGTAAATGTTGGTATGTCTTATAGACTGAATACATCCCTGTTTTTGGCCTCCTGAAAAACCCCCTGTGCAATCTGGTTTCACCAAAAATGTAGCCTTTTTTGCAAAAACAGGACATGCAGAGGCCTGCAGAGTGCTCCTGGGGGCTGGGAAGGGCAAAACAGGTCATGTGGGGGTTCGGGAGGCCAAAAATGATGCGCAGAGGGTTTGGGAGGCCTGCAGACTGTTCCTGGGAGCCGGGAAGGGCAAAAATGGGACACATGGGGAGTTCAGGAGGCTAAAAATGGGCCAGGTAGAGGGTTTGGGAAGCCTACAGAGTGCTCCTGGGGGCTGACAAGGGCCAAAACCAGACATGCGGAGGCCAAAAGCTTTTTTCCCCCCCTTGTTTTCCTCTTCAAAATCTAGGTGCATCTTATACTCCGGTGCATTTTATAGTCCAAAAAGTATGGTAGTTCTACTAAGGACTACATGTTGAGTGCCAGTTTCAAATCCATCTGGTAGCAACGTGGTCTATTACACATTTTTCTGGATCTGGTCTCTGGTTTTGTGAGTGTGAGTATGAATGTATCTGTAATATAATTATAACATAACATAACATAACATAAACACACACACACACATGCTGTATGTAAAATGTAAAAGTAAAGGTTTCTCTATCATTCGTGTCCAATTCTAGGGCATGGTGCTCATCTCTGTTTCTTGGCTGAGGGAGTTAGTATTGTCTAAAGACAATTTCAGTGATCTTGTGGCCAGCATAGCGATATGCCAAAAGCACATGGAGCACTGTTACTTCCCACCAAAGGGGTACCAATCTACACACATTTGCATGCTTTCAAACTGCTAGGTGGGCAGGAGCTGGGGCAAGTAACAGGAGCTCATCCTGTTGCATGTAGCTTGGTTCTTGAATCCAGGCGATCAGATCTCCAGCTGACAAGCTTACCATCTTTAACTGCTGAGACATCGGGCACCTTATGTACTCTGTACACATTATCTGTATGTGTGTGTTGTGTTGTGTGTATTCACAAACATATACATTATATGCACAATACATACATTAATACATTTATCATTATGGGTGGGAATACAAATCCATTCACCCCTGTACAACTTTCATTTTGGTGTTTAATTAAAGGTATTTGAGCAAGAATAAGAGTGACTTGAACTCACAGTCTCCCATTTTCTATCCTTGTGCCTAAACCTCTAAGCCAAACTGGCTATATGTGGGAGTATATAGAGTTTTCATATAGGTGAACATCTCCACAAACAATGTTGCTCACCAATCAGTGTGAGTCTTAAAAGAGTTTTGGGTTAGAAAACCTTTTCCAGGTGCCTTATTAGATTTTAGAGATCAAGTTATCAATTTAATTTGTCATACTGACGCTGGGGGCTAGGGGACATGTATATAGTAAATACATGTATACAGAATAGAAAAATAAGTCCTTTTTCCATATATGATACATTAGCATATTTATTATCATATATAGTTTTCTACCTACAATGTATATATTCTATACTATAAACCATTATTGTCAGCTTCTCTAGCATTTCTGCTGAACAGTCTTCTTGTGTTAAAAATTAATTCTGTCATTGTAATAATAAACCTTGGTTCACAGCTAAGCTCAATCATCTATGTCTTGCCAAAAAGAAAGCCCACAGGAAAGGACAATGAGGCCAGGAATGAATTAACAAGGAAGATCAGAGCAGCAAAAAGAATCTACTCTGAAAAGCTGAATGAACCAGCAGATGTGTGGAAAAGCCTAAAAAATATCCCTGGCTATAGCAGACCTCCACCCCTTGAAGAAGAGAATCAGCAACTGGCAGATGATCTGAATGTGTTCTACAGTGGGTTAGGGAATAGATCATGTCAACTATTGTTGCCTCTCCATCTCAGATACAAGAACAGCAGTTAAGTCTTCTACATCTGTCTGGGCCCCACACCTCTGATGATTACAGGAAAATATGTGTGAGGTCTATTTCACAGACAACAAGGTGGAAAAGTACCAGGGCCAGACAGAGTAAGTCCCTCTTACTTGAAAGTCTGTGCTGATCAACTGACCCACATCATCACTCACATCTTTAATAAATCACTGGAGATGTGTTATATCCCTTCTTGCTTCAAACACTCTACTACCATTCCGTTGCCCAAGAAACCGTCCATCAAAGAGTTGAATGACTACAGACTAGTGACTCTTGACATCTGAGGTCATAAAAACCTTCAAAATGTTAGCATTGGTCCACCTGAAAGTCCTCACAGGTCTGCTGCTAGACCCCTTGTAATTTGCTTACCGTACAAATAGATCAGCAGATGATGCTATCAATAAGGCACTGCATTATGTCTTACAACATCTTCAATCCCCAAAGAACTTTATAAGGATCCCTTTTGTAGATTTCAGCTTGGCATTCAACTCCATCATTCCTGAAATTCTCTCTAAACTGGCTCGCCTAGTTGTGCCTGATTACACTTGTAGATAGATTATAAGCTTTCTAAGAAATAGGAAGCAGCAGGTGAAGCTAGGAGAAATCGCATCAAACACCCATTCAATTTGCACAGGGCTGTGTGCTCATGCTTCTCTTTGTATACCAATAAGTTCATCTCAAAGGATATCTGTTAAAGTTCTGAAGTTTGCAGATAATACAATAGTCATTGGTCTCACTCACAACAATGAGCCTGCATATAGACAAGAGACAAATCAACTGGTCCTGTGGTGCAACCAGAACAATCTGGAGCTGAACATTCTTAAAACTGTAAATGATGGTAGATTTCCAAAGAAGCTAGCCTATTCTACCATCTCTTAACAATATTATGAAATATAGTATCAACACTAGAGCCTTCAACTATCTAGATTTTGTTATCTCCAAGGTCTTGAAATGGATACCTAACATTAGAACCATCATTAAAAAGGCACAACAAAGAATGTTCTTCCTGTGTCAATTTAGCAAGCTCAGATTGTCCAAGGATCTGCTGATACAGTTCTACAGAGGAATTATTGAATGTCATTTATTTGCATAGCAACCAAACAAGACAAGTACAGACTTTAGGGCTGCAGAAAAACAATCACAATCAGCCGGTTTTCCATTGAGGATCTGTATACTGCATGAACCAGAAAGAGGGCCGAGAAAATATCTATAGACCCCTCACATTCTGAACATAAACTGTTTCAACTTCTCCCCTCATGATGATGTTATAGAACATTGCATGTCACAACAATTAGATACTCTGCTGAATACTTAATTCCCACAGCACTGTCCCGTTTCTTTTGCATCTTTTTGCATCTTTCCTACTATCTTCTCCTATTGGTTTCTTATAATTTATCAATTCTTGTTTGTAACTTATGATTAATGATTGTAACTATGATTTATGATCTATGATCTATTGCTGTTTATGTGTATGCTTTGAACCTCTGTACCAGAAACAAATTCCTTGTGTGTCCAATCACACTTGGCCAATAAAGAATTCTATTCTATTCTTGTGAGAATGAGCATAAAACATTTAATAATTGCAACGTATTATTTTATAGATAATATATTACAATATATACATTTACAATATAATATATTAATTTATAAGAAAAAGCAACTGTATTGGTACAGGCTAGGTGAAACTTGGCTTAATGCCAGTAATTTTGAGTGGGATCTTGGAGTCCTAGTGGCCAATCATTTAAATCTGAGCCAACAATATGCAATAAGCCAAAAAAGCGAGTGCAATCCTAGGCTACATTAATAGAGAGACAAAATCAAGATCGCTTGAAGTTCTAGTACCCCTTTATAAGGCCTTAGTAAGTCCGTACTTGGAGTACTACATCTGTTTTGGTCACCACAATTCAAAAAGATGTTGAGTCTCTGGAAAGAGTGCAGAGAAGAGCAACAAGAATGATTAGGGGCTGGAGGCTAAAACATACAAAAAAAGGTTACAGGAATTGGGTATGTCTAGTTTAATGAAAAGAAGAGGACTAGGAGAGACATGATAGCAGCGTTCCAACATTTGAGGGGCTCCTACAATGACAAGGGGGTCAAACTATTTTCCAAAGCACCAAAAGGCAAGATGAGAAACAATGGATAGAAACTAATCAAGGAAAGAAGCAATCTAGAATTAAGGAGAAATTTCCTAATGGTGAGAATAATCAACCAACGGAACAGCTTGCCTTCCTATATTGTAGGTGCTCCATTACTGGAGGCTTACAAAAAGAGACTGAACAGTCATTTATTTGAAATGGTATAGGGTCTCCTGCTCAAGCAGTAGGTTGGACTAGAAGACCTCCAAGGTCCCTTCCAACTATTCTCTATTCTATGTTTTGTATTGAAAGGCATGACGTGTCGGCAGAAATTTGATTGTCACTCATGTAAGTCGTGGTATTTATGTTGGTTTATGAAATAGGTGGAGGTATACATATTTTGTCCTTTTAAGAATTCAGATGAACCTCTTTAATTAGATGTAACAAACATAACTGACCAACCTATCAGTGTCAGACCTGCCTCAACTTGAACCATTAAGTAAGAACAATCCTTGACTCCATTTGTGGAGAAAGTTTACTATAGTTTACTATAGATCAACTGAAATACAGTAGAGGAAAGCCAGACCTGAAAAGCATGTGCCCAAATCCCCAGGAGTAACTTTTTCCCTCTTAGGTGCATCCCCATGCTGAGTCCCATTGTCCAATCAAATTTGAGGAGGGTTTTTTTTTTAACGAATAGTAGCTTCATATATGGAATGCAGCTGCAGTCTATTCTCAGCCTTCTGAACTTGAAGTTGCATCTCTGGCAGATACAGTGAACTTGTTACCCCTGAATCCTCCCCCTTCCCATCCAGTCTCCCCAGAGTTTATGGCAATTGGCACAAGCAATAGTAGAGTATAAGCATGAGGTGGCAGTTCTAACATTCTGCTTCCCTTGGAAAAAAGATTAAAGTTGGAAAAGAAAATAAGAGTGAGGTTATTAATATATTACATTCATTATGGCTTCTGAGAGTACAGGGCATTAAATTTATGCAATAAGGGTTGTGTTTGTACATGTGGCGCAGCTACCCATTTGGTCTCAGAAGGGTAAGTGTTACCTTAGAATTAGATACTGGAGTTTCCCTCTCTGGAGGTGGGAGTCTAGGATTTCCTTGACTTCAAAATGTTGCTCACCTTCAATGAAAATGGGGGCCAGTTCTCTATGGGAAAAGGACCTATGTATTTTGGCCCCCAGTTTTTTTCAACAGTTGCCTGGCTTGCAGATACGTGGTGGAAAGGTACACCTCTTATCTGACATTATATTGCTGTGGAGATCTCTTTTTGTCAGCATATTTTTTATGTGTCCCTGACATCATCTAATGTTTTGTGTGCTACAGGCCATATAGTTTGTAATTGTTTTATCCACTAAGCCATAGACAAACATTGGGGTGATTTTTTAAAAAAATTTGATTTATTTGCCACCCTTCTCCGGAGACTCAGCCTACAATGCGTTAAGCAATAGCCTTCATACTTTTGTATATTTATACAAAGTCAGTTTATTTGTCCCCACAAACTGGGTTCTCTTTTTACCTACCTTAGAAAGGATGGAAGGCTGAGTCAACCTTGAGCCTGGTGAGATTCGAACTTACAGTAATTGCAGACAGTTGGTGTTAATCACAATGCTTTTAGTTTGCTGAGCCACCAGGCCCTTTTTATTGTGGGAAATCTGGCATAGCAACAAAATCCCGGGCAGTAGTGACACGGAACAGAGCGAAACCAGTGCTGTTGTTTATTGAATTGTTATAGGCTATTTCTGCAAAGGGGAGAAGTTCAGTCCAATCCTGTTGATATTTGATGTAACACCTGAGGTATTGTTTCAAGACACCATTAGGACACTTATAAGCACCATTAGTTTGAGGGTGGTGCAAGGAGCTGAGTCCTTGGGTGGTTCCTAGTAGCTGTAGGAACTCTTACCAGAACCAAGACATGAATCCCATCTCTCGATTGGAGATAATTCTTTTAGGAGCCCCATGTAGGTGGTAGATGTGTTGATCAAAGAGCTTTGCAAGAGTTCATGCGGAAGGGATCTTAGGACATGCTACAAAGTATACCTTTTTGGAAAATAAGTTGGTGGTGTCCCATATTATAGCATTTTACGAGCTGTCAAGTAGTTCAGTTACAGTCCATGGAGATCTCTTTCCAAGGAGCTATGGGGTTAGTGGCTGGTTATAAAAGTGCTGGGGATTTTCCAGCACATCCTTTAGCCAAGGCAAACGAGGGAATTAGCCACGTATTCCTCCATGTCTTCTTCATGTTTGGCCACCAAAATTGGCAACTAACAAGATGCAGGATTTTCACAAAACCAAAGCGCACTGCAGTTTTTGAGTCATGGCTCCTTTGTAAAATCAGAGGTCTTTGGTTCACATGCCAGAGTTTGCTTGTGACCCAAGCGAGGCCATCATGTAAGGAGACATCCTCTTTGGATCTGTGAACCATTGGTCCTCAGACAGGGCCATTTTCATTGCCTGGCTTAGATCATCAGTTAAATTGTGCTTAGCTTTATTTTATGTTCTGGTCATCGCTGGTGCTGCTATTTGATTGGAAGGAATAATGTAGTTCACCACATCCTCTTTGATGCTATTCTATGTAACCTGGAGAGGGCATCAGCCAATGTTTCTGAAGAGATAATACAATATTTCAGATCTGTCATTTTGTAAATTTGTTTAATCTCAACTATTGCTTTTTCTGGACCCGTCATTAATATAGTTTAGTTTGAGAGATCAGAATGAGCCAGATCAAAACTATTTTATTGCAAGACAGAATAATTTTAATTTACAGGAAAAGTTGTGCCAATACTAGCAGCCAAATATCTGTTCAGTCAATATTTCAAGCAGTAGAATCTATTCCAGACTTCTACAAGACTAGCCATGCTCTAAATAAGAAATGCACTGAGTAATAAGTGGGAATTCCAAGTGAATATCTGTGTTGCAAAGTCATGGAGATCTAAATATTTCAAGGCCTAAACAAGATTAAGTTGGTTGTTACTGAATTTATGACTAATGGAATAATCAGGATGACATTTGGTAAATACAAGTCTCTTTTATTGTAAATCATTAAATGTCTAATTTCTCATTATTGCAATATGATAATAGGCTTTGTAGACTTTGCTGAAGCCTGTCATTTGAGTCATAGATAAAATGATAGAATCATTAGCAAATAAAATAATGGAAATTGATTTGTGGAGTAGGCTTGAAGAATGGAATTTTCATTTGACAAGGATCTGTATAATATAATTAATATAAGAGTAATAAAAGAGTAGGTTACATTCCTGTTTAATCATGAATGATGGCCAAGTTGCCATTATTCTGCATGAAGCATCATTATCAGTTGAAGGAGGTGACGATGACTTTGTGTGTGTATACATGTGCATCCATGTTTGTTTGTGACTACATATGTGTAGACTGCTATCAACTGTCATCTATCACAGATTTTGGCATTCACACGATAGTCAATGCACAAAAATTAGTCAAGATGGATCAACACATATTCATTAAGAGCAGAGGGAGTAAAATCACAGGCAATCATATTGTAAGATTAATTTCAATGTAAATTTATAGAGAATTAAATCCATAGCCTTCTATAAGAGTGATAACATAAGAACTGAAATTTAACAAGAGTTCTCCAAATGTAAACATATCGCTGTAATAATAGTATGATACACTAAAAAAGGAGTGAGCAATATGTATCTTACCACACATTCCTAATACAAGAAAGAACTTAATATGAAAGAAAGGTAATTGATAATATTGTTGTATAGAATGGGTTATCTAATTTAAAAAAGGTGACATAATAAGATAAAAGATTTAAAACTATACTTATATTAATAACAGAGCCAACAGTGAGTTAGGAAGGGGAATGACATTATGTATAGATGTAATAAGAGGACATCAAACTACCTACACAAAATAGAAAATTACAAAATGAACAAAATGATATATAGGATCAGTATAATAGGAAAGATTGTTTTAAAAATATGTTTGAATAAAAGTATTAGAAAAGAGTATCCATAGGAAGAAAATAGAACAAAACAAAAGAGTAGAGTGAATGTTGAGCAAATGAAAGAAATAACAACTAAAATACACTATCATGAAATAAGATGTGACACTGACCGTAATAAAGCATGGTCACTTGAAATAAATATTAAAATTATCTTCAGTTCTCAAAACTCAGTGGTGGCTTGTTTGCTAAAATCATCTGAATACAATTCACTTGATAGATAATTCATTATCTCCTTCGTATCTCCATCCCTGGATGGCATTTTATATACACAGATCATCTTCTCTTGTTATTCAACGTTTCTGTGTAGCAACAAAAATCCCCAAAACTGATTGAGAATTGAATGTTTGAAGCCCCAAATCTGCGCCATACCAGTCTCCTTTGCATCTCCTTTTATTAGCAGATACAATTCATGTTTATTTCTATCCTTTTTTTTCTTTCATTTTTAGTTTTATTTTGTTTTGCTGATAATATCTCCTTAGATCTCTTATGTGTCTTGTGTTGCTGTCCAACCTGCATGCCTTGTTTTGTCCTAGAGAGAAGGCTTATGACAAGGAGGAAGAACAGCCAGTCATAGAGCCTGGTACAGAGGATGAGAGGGAGGAAGAGGCTACTGGGCAGGTCAATGCCAGGTATTAGGATCATGGCCTCAGTAACATCTTCAACATTTCTTGGAACAACTAATAATAAACCTATGCAATATTATAGTATATTGTTAGAATGTACATTTTACTAAAATTAAACCCACATGTCTCATTGTACATATATTGGTTTGTAACCAGATTTAATTATGGTTAAAGTATACCATAAAGTAAAGCTCATAAAGTATGAGCCATGGTGGCCCAGTGGTCAGAGTGCAGTACTGCAGGCTACTTCTGTTGACTGCCAGCTGCCTGCAATTTGGCAGTTCAAATCTCACCAGGCTCAAGGTTGACTCAGCCTTCCACCGAAGTGGGTAAAACGAGGACCCAAATTGTTAGGGGCAATATGCTGACTCCATAAACCGCTTAGAGAGGACTGTAAAGCAGTATATAAGTCTAATTGCTATTGCTATACCCATGTAAGATGGTCATGATTGACTTGTTCCATTAGTTTCAGTGTTTTTACTTTACCAAAATTAAATTGGAATAAACCTATTTCTTAATTGTGTATTATTTTTAACAAAACAAAAATAATGGAAGAAAGCTATATTTCCTAAATTCCTCAGTATAACTAGGACAGAGGTTTACCAGAGCCAGGATGTTTCTCTCTTCCCTTTTTCATTTGATGTTTGGTTTGTTTTCTCTTTTAATTCCTCAATTCTAACAGAGTTCCTTTACCAGAGCAACTATAGTGCTGCAAAACTCCCAACTTTGCCTTCTTTACTTCTGTGGACCTTTTTCTCTGATAGCAGAGGGGGAACAGCATAATATTATTTAGCTTTGTAATACTTTCATAGAAATGATTTTCCCCTTGTTTTTTGAAAAAATCCTGAAGACAGTACTTACTATTTTTAATATGAAACTACTGAATGTATTTCTCACAAATATTATGTGTCAGCTGACACCATCTAAATGTTAGGTGTTATTTTCCGGAATTCTAAATTATTTCTAGGTGGGAAAGGCAAATTTATAGATAAATACCACAATGGGCTTTATTTGGGGAAATTTTCTTCAAGGACATGAATAGATATCACAGTTTCAATAAATACCAGTGTGCCCATGGTACTTTCTACCTGACCTTTATAAAATGCCTTTTTAAACAAAATTGATATGGGAAACTGATATTTAATAAAACAAAGTGCTATCCTTTATAAAGATTAAAATAAAAGATAGATAAAGCTTAATGATTACTTTTTGCCTTCAAAAAAGAAGGTTGGATTTACAAACCATTTTGGAAGTAATAGATAACTTAAAGCCATTGGGTGTGGTGATTAAGGCATCAGGCTAAAACAGGAAGCTGAGTTCTGATCCTTCCTTGCTGGATGACTTTTGCCAAGTAAATGTCTCTCAGCTTTTGGAAGAGGGCAGTGGCAAACCACTTAAGAAAATGTTACCAAGAAAACTATATAGATTTTTCCAGAGATTACAAGGAATTGAGACGGACTATTTTGTTAAAAAGAGATCTAACCTAGAAGTAAGGAGATTAATAATTAATCAATGGACTTGCTTCCCAAAGTTGTGGATGCTCTATCACTGCAGGTTTTCAAAAATAGTCAAATGGACAACCATTTGACTCTGATTGTATAAGGTCCCCTGCCTTGAGCAGAGGATTGGATTAGGAAACCTCTGAGGTTGCTTCCAGCCCTATGACTCTATGATCTAGAATAGGGATGTCAAACTGGTGGCCCGCGGGCTGGATGTGTCATGTGCAGGCCACACCTACCCCAGCTCCACAAAGGAAAACAATGAAATGTCACATGATGTGGCAAGTTTGACATCCATGTTCTAGAAGAAACCTTCCAAAAACTTTACCAGTTTCCTTTCTGAAAAGTATTTTATGAATTTTCTTCAGCAGGGGGGAGGGAGGGGACAATGACCCTTTTATGATTTGAGAACTTCAACTCCCAGAATTCCTGAGCCAGTCATGTTGTCTCAGGAATTCTGTGAGTTGAAGTTCACAAGTCGTAAAGGAGCCATAGTTTCGCACCTCTGGATATACCACAAGATACATTTTTTGAACTGGAAATATGCAATATAGAGACACTTTATTAAATTTTTCAAAAAAATTAAAAATGCCAATTCTAATGCGTTATTTCTGTCTACCTGACAGATAAATGAGTGTATAAATTGTTACTATAGTTATTGCTCTTTGCTTTCAGCATCTTTTTTTTAGATACTTGCATAATACCATTTTCTCTTCTTTTTCTACTTTTCCTTATCTGTCTTTTCAATCCAGTGGGTTCTCAGAAATACGGAAAGTTAAACACGCTCCACAGAATTCTGATACTTCAGTCATCTCAAGTGTAATTTCTCAGGATGAAAGGCTTCCAAGGAACTGTAGAACAAATATTTCCAATAGCTCATCATCCCTTGATTCAGTTGCTTTGCATCCTTTTTCTCATCATTCATCACCCTCCTCATCTTTCAAAGTTACTTCCCAAAATTCATCATGTGTTACTCCAAAGACATCTCCAAATGTTGAGAAATTACCTTATGTACCATATAGCCCCTTTCACCTCTTCTCTTACGATGTTGAAGAGCCTCAAACAGCAATGAAAGAAAAGGAAGCAGAAGAGTTCAGAGAAAACAGGTAATTCCGTCTCTCTCCCTCCCTCTCTCTCTCTCTCTCCCTCTTTCTCTTTCTCCTTTCCTCCCTCCCTCCGTGTACATATACACAGTCACATGTTTGGCAAGCAATTCTTAAAGAGATTGACATGATCTTCCCTGAAATTTATACCTTGCATGATTCTGGAATACATTATAATCAGTGTGCTGTCAAGCATTCTGTTATTTACATAACAGGGAACTATGGTATGAGATGGTATTTAAAGTCCTATTATATGGATGTTAGGCCAACTCATAAATATCAGTCAAAGTGATATTCTTATTTAATAGTAGCAGACCAGTAAGTATGGTCAGAACAATCACAGTGTAGTCCAGGTAGGATTCATATCTATACAGTAAATCATATTCATGGCCTCTTATAAGACTAATAGCATAATAATACTTGAAATTTAGCAATAATTTTCTAAATGTAACTGAAATGGTATAATGGTATGCTTTATCTAATTACATAGGGGTTTTTTCTTCTTTTTTTTAAGTGTAAATCATACAGGATCATTTTGGATTTAGGCAGCCCCTAAATATAAATAATAATTATAGGATTGTTCATTATTCTCGAGAAGGAAAAGGAAATTGTGCTTGGTTACATTAGGATATAATGCTATTATTTCATATATTGTACTAGATTGGATGTGAAATGCCAACTTGTGAAATGCCAACATGAAGCATTTGTCAAGTAATTAATAATTAATTACAAAACAACTGTGCTAAAACTAAAATATTGAGGATTTTTACCTCAGTGCTGGATGGTTCCATGATTATCTAAAAGAGTATATAAATAGAAAAATCGTTCTATTTTGGTTATAGTAGTGGCAAACTTAAATAATGATCCAATATTTACTTATTTAAACAGATAAATAGAATGGCCAAGGGCTGGCTAAAGAGCAGTGGGAACGGAAGTGACTTCTACCTTTCTGCCAGCTTCCTCATTGCCTTTGCTTGTAGGAAGCTGGGAGGAAGCACACGACTACAACAATCACATGACTATAAGTATGCTAAAATGGCTGCAATTTTGTTAAATAAAAATAAGAGTTAGGAGTAGAGAAAAGCGCGTGCTGGAAAACAGTTAAAGCAAAGCTGTGAACCAGCCAATAAATAGGTTAGGAGTGGAGGAAGTGGAACAAGTTTTGCTTGTTATACGCTGGTTAACAAGCTAAACTGAACTAGAGAAAAAATAAAAGTTAGGAGTGGAGGAAAATATATCTGGAGATCAACTGAAATAAAGTTGTGACCAGTTAAAAATAGAGGTTGGAGTGGAGGAAAGCACTGCTGGAAAGCAAGTATTTGAGTTGTGAACCAGTTACATAATAGATTTAGGAGGAGTGAAGGAGATAATGCTGGTGTGCAGTTAAGATTATACTGTGAACCAGCCTATATAAGTAGAGTTAGGAGTGGAGAAAAGCATTGTTGGAAAGCAACTGATTAAAATGTGAACCAGCCAAAAAATAAATCTGGGAGGAAGTGGAGGAGATAATACTGGAAAATAGTTAAGCCAAACTGTGAGCCAGTTAAACAGAGATAGAAGTGGTGGAAAACACTGCTGGGAAATAGCTATTGGAAATGTTGATTGATTTTATGACTTCAAGAGAGGAGGAAAATATTTTTTGTTAAGATCATGGATATGAGTTGCTATTTAAGAAGAGGTAAAATATAGATTTGATATAATGGGTCTTAGGAATGAGGAATATATATGAAATATTGATTGTTAAAATGACAAAGATTTAAGGGTGTTTATTTGGAAATAATTTGGAAATAATTGTTTAGAGTTTTGGGTGATATAGTAGAATGATAAATGTTTAGAATAAGTTTTTTTTCTTTTTCTTGTTTTTTTAAAGATGTTAATGGATAAAATTTGGAAAAAAATTGGTTGAGGGAATGTGAGCAATTGTACTTATTTTATACCAGATCAAATCCTTGCTCTAAAAAGATGTAGTCTTCTTTTTGTCTTAAGCTTCATGATGGAGTGTGTGATCTGCGCAAAAGACAGGATGAATTGGTAAAAATTAGCAACACCTAGGAAGATTTGTAGCTGCTTTCTCGTTCAGGGTGGAGCCCAGTTCAGCACTACTTGGACATTTTGGGAGTCCATCTCAATACCATGTGAATTATAATAGCCTAAGTAGTCTATTTTGTCAGAGTTTGTTGCAGCACACACAATCAGATACAATTAAACGAACTTCAGCAGGATTCAAATTATATAATTACATTATGTAAAGAAACTTCGCAGCAAGATCAGACATGGAGAGTGGGTCTCAGTGCTCCAGTGCTGAGTTCTCCCCATTGGTGGATTCCAAAAGGAGCCAAAGCCGCTTTGGAGGGGCGGTGAAACAATTAGAGACGCCCTGTGAGGTCTCGGAGGTCTTGTAGCTCCTGCTTGACCCGGGGCTTACTTTCTCTGTCAGCCATGACGAGGAGAAAAGACAGCCTAAGATGGCTGCCATGAAGCTGGGACAGCCGATGACCACTAGGACTCCAAGATCCCTCTCATAGTTACTACTATTGAGCAAGGTACCACATATGCTGTAACTATGCATTTTGTTTTCCTTGCCTAAATGTGGAACCTTACTTTTTTTACCATTGAATTTTATTGAGCCCAATGCCCAAGTCTGTTAAGTTCCTTCTGTATCTTAAGCCTATCTTCTGGCTATTCTTGCCAGCTTGGTGTCATCTGCAAATTTGATGAGTTCTTCATCTACCCCCTCGTCCAAGTTGATGAAGTTGTTGAAGAGTACTGGGCCTAAAACAGACCCTTCGGGTACTCCACTGCATACTTCCTTCCACGTAGATGCAGTTCCATTGAGGTCTACATGTTGAGGGCGGTTGGTCAGCCAGTTACGAATCCATCTGGTAGTGATGCTGTCTAACCCCCATTTTTCTACTTTATCTAGTAGTAGATTATGATCTACTTTATCAAATGCCTTACTGAAGTCCAAGTAAATTAGTTTTGTCACCTTGTCAAAGAATGCAATAAGATTAGTCTGGCATGATCTGTTTTTGACAAATCCATATTGGCTTTTGGTTATTACTTTGTTTGCTTCTAGGTGTTCGCTGATTCATTGCTTGATTATCTTTTCCAGAATCTTCCCTGGTATTGAGGTCAGACTGATAGGTTTGTAGTTTCCTGGATCTATTTTTTTCCCCCTTTTTTGAAAATGGGAACTACATCAACTCTTTTCCATTCCTTTGGCAGTTCCCCGGTGCTCTAGAATCTTTGAAAGATATAGTTCAGTGGTTCTGAGATCTCATCTGCCAGTTCCTTCAAAACCTTGGGATATAATCCATCCGGTCCTCATGATTTGAATTCATCTAGGGTAGACGAGTGTTTACTTACCATTTTCTTCCCTATTTTAACTTGTGTTCCTAATCTGTTTTTTGTCATGCTGTTTTTGATAGGTTGGGCTATTTTTTCCCTGATGCAAAAAATGAGTTAAGTAGTTCTGCTTTCTTCCTGTTGCTTGTCACCTTCTTGCCACTTTCTCCCAGCAATGGACCAATTTTTTCCTTGACTTTTTTCTTGTTTTTAACATGTTGAAAGAAGCTTTTTTTTTTTTGGTTATTTTTTTGCTTTTGTCACAAGCCTTTGTTCATTGTGAGCCATAGCTTTCTTCCCTTCATCTTTACAGGCTCGGGCTATTTGCTGATAGTTATGTACCCCTCTTTTCACTTTTTATACTTGTCCTTTATGTTTTTCTATTTGTCAGAGAGTTCTTTATGCAGCCATGCTGGTTTCTTTTGAGAGTTGTTATTTTTCTCTTCATTGGTATTGTGCTAGACTGGGCTTTTATAATCTCACTTTTCAAAATTTCCCAAGCTTCTTGAGTTGTTTTCCCCTTGAAGATTCTCATCTATGGAGTCCTTCCCAAGCTCTCTCTAAGTTTATTGAAATTAACTCTCTTAAAGTCCAAGACTCTAGTTTGACTTGGTTCTACTACTTGTGTTTGCATAATGTTGAATTCCAATATTGCATAATCACTTGCACCCAAGGTTCCTGTAGCTTCAACACCTTCTATCATTTCATCTCTGTTAGTGTTCCCTTCTCTACTTTTTCGGAAATAAAATGGTCTGCTAGGTTTGTTAGGAACCTCTTAGATCTTCCATTTGGTGCAGTTTGTCTCCCAGTTGATGTCAGGGTAGTTAAAATCCCCCATTACTACTGTGATGTGCTTCCTACATACCTTAGTTAGCTGACTAGCAAAAAGTTCATCTATTTCCTCTATTTGGTTGGGTGGCCTATAGTATAGACCTATGGCAATGTCATTTCTCCCCCTTTGATATTGACCCAAATGCATTTAAGATCATTTTCATCATAGTTGTGCGCTATTTCTGTAGTGATGTAGTTATTTCCTATGTATAGTACAACTCCACCTCCTCTTTTATTTGTATTTGGTCTATTTCTTTTAAATAATTTAAATCCCTCTAGCTGTATATTCTATTTGTGGGTTTCATCCCACCAAGTTTCTGTAATGGCAACAATATCATATCTGCCCTTATTTACTTGAATTTGCCCTTACTTACTTGAATTTCTAATTTACCCTGTTTATTCCTCATACTCTGTGCATTGATCTATAGACATTTGAGTCAATTTTGATTGACCCTGTGTTTATTATGTTTATTGTTACCTGTGTTGTGCCTAACTGCACTTGGTATGGCACTCAATATTAAATACTTGGTTTTGCTTGACAGCAAGGTTGATAATGTTACTCGCACAAACATCTATTTTACATGCACTGATAACTCTATTAATTTTAGATTGCTGGGAATAGAAATGTTCTGTATCAATTAATTCTCTGTCCCTGCTGTTCAGTTTAAATGTTTATCCAGAAAATCTGTTGATTTAATGCCAAGTAACTCAGTTCCTTTCTTTAATGGATGCAAACCATCTCTTTTCCTGTGCGCTGTTTGGAGAGTCCAAGCATGGGTTAAATTCATCTGATTACTCAGAGACTGAGTTGGAAATTCTAAAGACCCTGTTTAAATTGAGGCATGGGTGACTAGACAGAGCGTGGAGAGGCATAGGCAAGCATAATAGGCATTTGGGAGAACTGAGGCTTCGGTTTCTCCCAATTGGGTGCCAGTTGTGACCTGTGGCTTGAGGAGAAGCACGCTGATCAGAAAGCTGATAGCTGCCATTTTGTGGGTGGCGGCCATTTTGTATGCAGTTTTACAGCAGCTAGAAAGTGCAGACCAATTGGCCTGGCAGCAATTTGAAGCAAGTGGTCTTCGTTAATGGGCCTGGACATCGTTGAGGAGCACTTTACATGCAAGTAAACCATGTTGCTGGTTTTTAGGTGTGTTTTTGTGGCCGTGTTGCCGGTCTTACTTTTTTAGCACTGGATGTGCCCTGATTATTACTGCTGCTGCTGCTGCTGCTGCTGCTGTTACTGTTTGCAGTTTCACATGCAAGTAAACCGTGTTGCCGGTTTTTAGGCGTGTTTTGTGGTGTTTGTGGCCTTGTTGCCAGTCTTGCGCCTGTTTTAGCACTGAAAATGCCCTGATTATTACTGCTGTTGCTGCTGCTGTTCCTGTTTGCATTTTCACACACAAACAAACTGTGTTGCCTGTTTGCCGTGATTTCTAAAGGTTTGGACTGTGCAGTGAGTAATTGTCTAGGCTTGCCTAGCATTTTTATCTCCACAGCTCGATTATATATTGTTTAGCTTAATACGTAATACAATAATGGCAAATGCTAGTGATTCTGAGGGATCTTCCACCAGTCAGCATTAGGCTGAATGTTCTACAGCTAAGAAGCCTAGATTGTGTTCTAACAAAGCCTCTATTAGCACCCAAGCCAAGCATTCAAAATTATCATCTGCAGCAGCTGAAAAAGATGCTCAGAGAAGGCAGCAGGCCTTAGAGAAGCATTTTGCAAAGGCTCAGCAACAGCCTGGGGCCCCTAAATCCCCAGAGCTTTCTAGGGGTCAGAGCAGTCTTACTAACTCCTTAACTCCAGCTTTGCAAACACAAAATGTGTAGGAGACCCAACTGGTCTCCTACTGTGCCTCAAGAGTCAGGGTTTCATGCTGTTCCATTTCAGGAAGGAATTGAGCCATTTCAGGAAGGAATTAAACTATTCCGTCTACTTAAGTTCCTTGCACGGGCCTGGCAAAGAGCGTTCTGTGCCATCTGCCATGTTTATGCCCACAGCAGTTGTACTCTGCCCCACGGAGGTGGAAGATCAAGGATTGTCTGCAGAGTTACATTTTGCTATTGTGCAAACTATTACTCAAGGCATTGTTGAGGCACTGGCACAAAGAGGGTTGATGGCTCCTTTACATTCAAGACTCTTAAGGCCTGAACTTCTGCATCAACTCTTGCATGGCAATAGAGGTTATCTTGAGGAATCACGTCATGCCACTCCTTCTGTTCACAGCGAGGCTTCGCTGGAAGAACTAGGGGATTTTGAATTTTCAGGTGATGAGGGGATTGCCCCTGATAAACCCACCTATTCTGGTTTGTTCCGCCCCCATCTTTTTAAAACCTTATTACTTAAGGCCAAAATGACTGCTAACATGGAGCGGATGGAGAGTTCCACTGTAGATACTATGGAATCTTAGGATCTTGGTGCTAGTCTATTTACAGAGAAGGTCACCACCCAGGAAGTTATTCCTTCACCAAAAAAATGTGTTGATATAATTCAAAGGCAATGGGAACAACCTGCCTCGGTCTCAGCACCAAGTGGCATGGATAAGAAAATATACACAGCTGAAAAGGAGCTTGACAAGCTCCTCCAGATTCCAGCTGTTGATTCCCCTCTAGCTAATTTGGCTTCTGCAGCTATTCTCCCCTCTGATGATGCGGAAGGGTTGAAAATAGGATAGGAGAGCAGATTTAGTTGCCCGCAAAACTCACCAGGAAGCAGCTTGGGCAATTCGATCTTCTACAGCAGCTTCTTTCATTTCTAGAATATCACTCTTATGGCTGAAACAGATACAGGCCAGGTCTTTTCCAGAGGATACCCGTCTCCAACAAGACATCAGTAAACTGATAGCTGCAACAGAGTACACTGCTGATGCAACCATTAATGCAGCAAAATTTGCCTGTAGGGCTCTGGCTTCCAATATCACCTCTAGACATTTGTTACAGTTACGCCACTGGCAAGCGGACATGAGGTCCAAATGGTGTTTGGCAGCTGCTCCCTTTAAAGGACACCAGCTGTTTGGGGAGGTATTAGATCCTATCCTGGTAGAAGGTAAGGATAAAAGGAAGGTCCTACCTCAGTCAGCTAGGAGATCAGACAGGAGATCCACTTATTACCATAGGCAGCCCTTTCGGAATACTGAGGCAGGGTTCTCCGCCTTGAAATTCCACAGTTTTCCACAGACAATATTCCCACAGTTTCAATAGGGCACAAGACTGGTCAGGATTTTGAGACAGATCTTGACAGCCGCAATCCAGATCTTATCGAGGATCCGGGGGATGGCCTTACCATTGTTCAAAATGACTCGTGGACTCAGATCCTATTGGCAGCAGGTTAAAGTTGTTTGCCAACCAGTGGAGGGAGACAACCATAGATGCATGGGCCTTACAAACTGTAAATCTTGGACTGACCCTGGAATTTTGTTCCAGCCTTCCACGACGATTTATCCAATGTCCCATACCTGGAAATTCCACCAAGAAAGCTATAATGGAGGCCGAGATTCAGCACTTGCTGGATATCAAGGCCATAGAGCCAGTGCCAGTGGGGTAGAGGGAGTCGGGTTTTACTCCATACTCTTACTAGTTCCCAAAAGTTCAGCCGGCCAAAGAGCTATCTTGAACCTGAAAGAACCTTTATATGATAAAGAACCTGTATCATATAAAATACAGGAGGTTCAAAATGTAAGCCCTTTATTCGATCCTGGGTTATCTCAGACAGGGACATTTTTTAACATCTATAGATCTCAAAGAGGCTTACCTCCATGTTCCCATAAGGCTATCCCACAGGTTCCTCAGATTTGCATTTGCAGGCCGCCATTGGCAATACCGGGCACTTTCCTTCGGCCTCTCCTCAGACCCGAGAACCTTCATCAAGTTGCTGGACGTAGTAGCAGCACATCTGAGGGAGCACTCCATATGCCTGCAGTATTATCTCGATGATGTCCTAATTCAGGCATCATCCCTCAGGCAGGCAGAACGGGATTTGCGAGTTACGATCCAGACACTCCAGGACCATGGGTTCTCCGTGAACTGGGAGAAAAGTCATCTGACACTGTCCACCAATCAGGGTGCGGTGATCGATGTCATAAATGTTTCTATCTCAGGAGAGAAAGGACAGTATCAGGGAGATGGTAGATCAGGTGCAGACCTTGCCCCTATTGTTTCTTCCCAGCTATTAGGGAAAATAATTTCTTGTTTAGCAACAGTTCTGTGGGCTCGGTTACATACCAGGGCCTTGCAATTGCTACTTCTGCCCAGTCAGAGGTCAGGGCACAGCAACTTACTGTGCAAGGTCAGGGTTCCTCCATAGGTTCTTCATTCCCTGCACTGGTGGAAGTCGGCAGGCTTGTACTAACATCGCACGCCAGCCTCTTCGGTGAATTCTGAATTCCAGTGTGATTCAAGGGCAGTGGTCTCCGCAGAATTTGCTAAATGACATCAATTCGCTAGAGCTGAGAGCAGCCCATCTGGCGCTACGCTACTTTCAAAAAGAGTTGGTGAATCAACTCATCCTTTTGTTGATGGACAATATCACCATCAAGGCGCATGTCAACAGACAAGGGGGCACTTGTTCCAAGCTTCTCATGAACAAAGCAAGGAAGTTGGGTCTCTGGGCGGAGCAGCACCTGTAGTCGCTACAGGTGGAACACATTGCCAGGACATCCAACTCCATGGCGGACTGGTTGAACAGAACAACAATAGACCAGTCCGAATGGCGACTCCACCCAGACCTCTTCCAGCTCATAATGGTTTGCTTTGGGACTCTGGTCATGGACTTATTTGCCAGCTCACAAAACATCCACCTACCTCGGTTTTTCTCCTGATATTGGACATCAGCAGCCGAGTGGGCCAACGCTCTTTGTTGCCCAAGGCCATCTGAATTGCTGTATGCCTTTCTTCCCATTCCGCTGATCCAGAGAGTAATCAGGAAAATCTTGGAGGAAGAAGCGGAGGTGTTGTTAGTGGCACCTCATTGTCCACAACATCCATTGTTCGCGGACCTGATGTCACTGTCCATCTCGCGTCCCTGGATATTACCACCACTTAAGGTCTCCCTCAGCCAAGGGGCCCTCCAACATCCAGAACCCCAGTGGCTCAAGCTGGCTTTTTGGCACTTGAGCAGGAGATCCTGAGGAAGGAACATTATTCACCAACTGTAATTTCCACTATTCTTGCTTCTAGGAAACCATCGACAATCCGGATTTATAATGCAACCTGGACATCATTCTGTTGCTGGTGCACCAAAGAGAACCTGGTCCCTACATCTGTAACTGTTGCACAGGTCCTGGATTTCCTGCAACAGGTCCTGGAGAAAGGGTTGTTTACCAATAACCTCCGTCGCCAGTTGTGGCCTTGGCAACCATCTTACCAGGTGATGGACCTGTTCCTCTGTCTCAACATCCAAGGGTCCGCAGCTATTTGAAAGGAGCTGGCAACTTATTACCTCCAGCAGTCCACAGATACCCGACCTGGGATCTATCGGTGGATTTACAGGCTCTCACATTACCACCATTCGAGCCTTTAAGGATCACCACTCTCAGACTGTTCACATTTAAAGTTGCCTTCTTGGTTGCGATTACATCTGTACGCAGAATATCTGAACTTGCAGCTCTTTCGGTGTCCAGGATTTGTACATTTTTCACCCAGACAGAGTCAT
Organism: Coluber constrictor foxii; assembly: GCA_038048745.1. NCBI lineage: Eukaryota > Metazoa > Chordata > Lepidosauria > Squamata > Colubridae > Coluber > Coluber constrictor. The sequence continues at coordinate 90,198,150 of CM075961.1, forward strand.
TCTTCGTTTAGACCCAACATTTGTGCGAAAGATAAATACCTGGTTCCATCAGGCACAGGAAGTTATTCTACCAGACTTCTGCCCCAATCCGAGACATCCGTGTGAAAAACGCTGGCATACCTTGGATGTTCACAGGGCTTTAAAGAGGTACATTAAACGCACGGCCTCTTTCCGACGAACGGAATCCTTATTCATATCCTTCCAGCCCACATCTATGGGGAAGAAAGTATCACCATCCACCATTGGACGTTGGTTCAAGGCTTGTATTGCCTTAGTTTATGAACAACAGGCCCGGCCCGTGCCTCGTTGCATCATGGCACATTCTACCCGTAGTGCCGCCACTTCCGCAGCCTGGCTACATAAGCCTCGATTCTGGAGATTTGCAGGGCTGTCACTTGGGCTTCTCCTTCTCCATTCGTACAGAATTACAAATTAGACCAGTACGCATCTGCGGAAGCAGCATTCAGGAGACGTGTTTTGCAGAGAGTCCTGTCTCACATATTGGTCCCCTTGGACCAATCTGTCTCCCGCCCTGTAACCATTTATCTTGGGTATATCCCATGCTTGGACTCTCCAACAAGTGCACAGGAGAATGAACGTTGGACTTACCTTGAATGTTCTTTCTATGTGCGCTGCAGGAGAGTCCAATCCCAACCTGCTTGCCGGGGTCCAGGAGTGGTTGATTCTTCAATTGAACTGCGTCGTCTTCTGTTCCTGGTTTCATTGAAAAAAACTGAGGCTCTGCCGGGAGAAGGAGACGTGGCCAAATTTCCAACTCGGTCTCTGACTAATCAGACAAATTTAACCCATGCTTGGACTCTCCTGTAGCGCACATAGAAAGAATGTTCAAGGTAAGTCCAACATTCATTTTGTACAGTTTTTCATTGGATCATCTGCAGACATCATGACTAATAAAACCAAAGCTTTCCCTTTTACACCATTCCTTTAGCCACACATTTAACACACATTCTGCACAGAAATCTTTTTGGGACAGATCATTTATATCAAGATGTATAATAGCATCAACATCACAGTCTTTACTGGCATTCTTGACTATCTTAAGAATACATCTCTTGTCTCTGCTGGCAGTAGCACCTGGCAGACACCTGACCTCTTTCAAAAACTCAATATCCTTTCCTAAATTTACATCCATTACAATTGAATCACCAACCAGAAGGTGGCTTCTCTTTTTGGATACCTTGTTCTTCTTGTATGACTGTTGTGTAATACCTGATACATACTTTCCCTTTTCCAAAGTAAGTTCATCTCAGACCATGATCTCCTGCTTATTTATCATTATCATAACTACCTTGACCTGTCACTTTAGTGTTCCTATTAAGGTCAGCAAGGGCACTGCTGTTATGGTGGGACACAGCGAAAGCTTTGTGTTTATGGTTCATAGCTCTCACCCTGCCAGATCCCACGGTTGTCCATACTGCCCTTTTCCTGCAGGATCTTTGTAGTAGAATGGCTGATAGGGCAGTGGCACAGTAGAGTGGAATGGCTGAATTGGGCATCTAATTTCTGCTTGGAGAGCACAGATTAGAGATTCTAGATAGGTAATCTGTCCATGTAGACCAGTAATGTAGACAGTATCCAAATTTGAAAAGAGCACTACGAAAGACAGCTGCCAAACAAGTATTACACTGAGCTAAGCCAGTCATTTTGAAATAAAATAAAATCACAATCTCAAGTGCACTAACCCTGAATGTATTATTGCTATTTTTGGTTTACAGTCGTCTGTACTCCCTCTCAGTCTCCTTCACTTACACCAGCAGCTCCTCCCACCAGCTTCTGGGAAGTTAAAATGTAATGGAGGCAGGTTCACTCTACCTTTGTCCTCTGTACTCCCTCTCAGTCTCCATCACTCACAGCCAGCAGCTCCTCCCACCAATCTCTGTGAAGCTAATCTTTTAATCAGGGCTGGGTTAACTAAGCACCTGGTGCAACCCGAATCTAGCAGGGCTTATAAAGTGGCCTTTAGCCCTGAGGCTTAGAAACTTCAGCTGTCTTCAAAAGAGCAACCTTTGTCTTTTAAATGCAGATGGAGTACTGAAACTTGTCCTGATGGGTTTGTTCTCCTATATTGTGCCATGCATTTGTCAAGTGGTTTGTTTTTTCAGCAATTCCACAATCATTTGCACTCTGATTCAGGTGATTCTGAGGGTAGAGATAACCCCCCCAAGTAGCCTCAATGGCTCTCAGAGAGAGTGCTAATGACCAGATGACTGCAAAGAAATACAATCCTTCCATCTCCCCACCATCCAATCATAACTATCAGAACCTATCCTTCCATCCCCCATCAGCCAGTTAGAACTGATGAAACTTCTTGGATGAAAAGTGAAAAGTCTTCTTCAAAAAAATAGTTCAGTTGCCTTTTGAAAAAACACATTTGGGACAACTATGAACTGGATGACTGAGAATCTTCATAAGTATATATCCAGATCACATTTGCGTAGAAATATTGAAAATTCAAAAACTCAGAAAATTCAGAAACTTTTGAAAACATCACTGTAATTGGACAGCAGATAGAAGACAAAGTGATTCCTGAACATGTACATTTTCATCCATTCTGGTATTTGAAGGGAAGTATTATCCTATTGAATCCCTAATTGATATTGGGGATCCCCAATTGATAATGGGGATCGACAGATGACAAAATTTTTCAAAAGAAAACAAAATTTCAGTTTAAAAGAAAAAAAAAAGTATCTCAGCTGAAAGTAAAAAAAAGGTGTCAGCTTATTAGTGTAAAAATATTATATGTGTGTGTATAAAATATATAGTATAAAAAGATAATACAAGGCAGTCTAAAAAAGTCCACAAAATATTTAAAAAGTATTTAAAAATCTAAAAATATTATTTTAAAAAAATTACAGCCTGACTACTTATAATCTACAAAAGAAAGTACATTGATCATTGCAGTTCAGAGCAATAAAAGCAGTTCATATCAATTAAAATTTACCATCTAGGCAAGAAACATCTTATGTACATAATATATAGCAATAGCACTTAAACTTATACACCATTTCACAGTGCTTTACAGCCGTCTCTAATGATTTGCATAGTCAGCATATTGCCCCCAACAATCTGGGTCCTCATTTTACCAACCTCGAAAGGATGGAAGGCTGAATCAATCTTGAGCCGATGAGAATCGGACTGCCGAATTGCTGGCAGCCAGCAGGCAGAAGAAGTAGCCTGCAGTACTGCATTCTAACCATCGGACCACCAGGGCTCAAATATATATAATATATATAGTATACATGATTTAATTAACAAAATTTCTTTAATTAGGAAAATATAATGAAGGTGATAGTTTATTTTAAAACAATATTTCTACTTCTCCCATAGGACATCTTTGGGTGGTCTCCTTACATCATCATATAGGCAACACCAAGAGTCCTTGGCAGTAGAAAGAGAACGAAGACGTCAAGAAAGGGAAGAGAGGCTGCAAAGAATAGAACGTGAAGAGAGAAACAAATTCAAGTAAGCAATAATTCTTTAATCGTTTGTTACCTTAATACATGTGATAAATTTTAAAAATATTTGCTATCTGTTAATATCTCCACATTGATTTGTATTTTTCATCTAAGAAAACTGGGAATTATGCCATAAAAACTCAAGATTAGATTTTATAGCCAGACAAGGCAGCTGAGGTATGTGTGAGAGAACTAGACATTTACTCAAGTATTCCAATCCCATCTCTCTCTCTCTCTTTCTCTCTCTCTCTCTCTCTCACACACACACACACACATATAGAAAGAGAGAGAGAGACAGAAGCAAAATATAAGTGTGTGTGTGTGTGTGTGTGTAGATATATTAAGTGTTTACCGAGACACCTAGTCTACCCCAACATGTGGGGGGGGGCATTCTGCTCCCTTTTGCCTTTCAGCTCCAATCCAGGAGCCCTCAAGCAGTCACATTCACGACAAACCATTTTATACCAAATATATATTTTGCTGATAAAGAAATAAACGGAGACTAGTATAGATCTAGTTCAAGCTTTTTTGCTCTCATCAGCTAGCCATATCCTTACCTGGATTCGAACTTAGGCATGTTAGGCAGTTGAATTAACCTTGACTGTGAATCTTATTAAGGTCCTTCAATTTTAGGCAGTAGGTGGAACAGGCAGAAGGGAATTAATTAATTAAAGTCACAGAACTAAGCTTGTTAACCTATGGTTAGCATGTTTTAGGAATGACCGCAATAAGCTCGGGGATAGCTTATTTAAGCAATGTTTCCACCCTGTGAGGGGACCAAAAAAGAAAAAAATGTAGAAAGAACTTGATCTGAATGAGGACAGCAACCAATTATCTTACCAGCATTTGTGCCTCTCAGCCACTGTTTACTTAGCAGCCATTTCATTGAGTGACCAACCCATTGGAAGAAAATTCAGTAGCTAAATAAGAGGTATTTTTTGGAGTATAAGACGTACCAGAATATAAGACCTACCTTAGTTTTTGGGGAGGAAAATAAGAAAAAATCTGATTGGTGGGTGAACTGGCCTCCTGGAATACTCCCATCAGCTGTTTCCAGAGGTGAATTTCAGCAATAGATTCCTTGGTTGTGAGCTCTATGCCTTACTTTTTTTTCTGCCTCTGAAACTTCTGAAACTCCATTTCAGAAAAAACTTTTTTTTTCTGCCCCTGAAAGCCTCCGAAACAGAGCTTCAGAAAAAAAGGCTTTTCTTTCAGCTTCTGAAATCTCCGTTTGCGAGGCTGGGTGGGGCTACATTTGAAGTATAAGATGCACCAGATTTCACGCTCTTTTTGGGGGGAAAAAGATGTGTCTTATACTCCAAAAAATAAGGTACTCAAATCATGCTATATTTTCTTGTAGAAAATTACCAAAGATTTAGCTCCTTTTGATCCATTTACTGTTCCTTTGTTTCTTGCTTAATTTATTTGTTTTTCTTGTTTTTTTAATTTTACCTGTAACTTTGTGAATATCTCTTTTTTAGTCAAAATTATCTAGATAAAAGGGAAGAGCTGAGACAAGCAAGAGAAGAAAGGTTTGTACTTAGCTCCTGTGTTTGGCTGCTTTGTATTTCTTATATCCACTATTAAGAGGTGCATGATTCTATAAACACACTTCTAACTAACAAAAAAGGGCATAGTAGACATGCATAGAAAATTGTTATATATACAAAAATAAAAAAATGCAATTACTGAAGTACATGAACTAGCTATGTCCTTAGTATCTGTTCACCCTCATTGCTATATTTCGTTGTACAACTAATGGATGCAGTGTTGCCTCTAAAAATGTCTATTCATTTATCTTCTCAACCATGGGTGATCAATTTTCATCAGCTCAAGAACCATTGAATACATTTTTATGGGCCATATTCCCAAAGTAAGCACAGTTAACTTTCAAAGTGGATTGGATTACTTTTATTTTATTTTTTTTAAAAAAAATCCATTATTATAGTTGAATTCAGTAAACCAGTTATTTAGACTAGATTCGGCATTCTTATCCACCTATTCCCAAGGACCTAAGAAAGGCAGATTTGTTTAATCATATTAAATGTATTGTTGCTGGATGTAACTGTTCCAAATAAAAATGCCTTTTGCAATTGACTGAAGGTAATTTTGTTATTGCTCATGGTGTTCAAATGGTGCTCCAGATGTATTGAAATTTCACTCAAGGCACCATCACTATTGAAATTTTTCTTCGGATTTTTTTTTTTTTTGCCACAGTCATTGTTATCTGTGGGTAACCTACAATTAAGTTGACAATCTAAGGGTAGTGAATTTAGTAATTCACATTCTAAGCAAGAGCCTAGGGATTATTAAGGTAACATTTAAGAATATAAACAGTTCCAAGCTGTTGGAAAGAGAGAGGCTGCATTAATAGAGGTATAGAATCAAGATCACATGAAGTATTAGTACCACTTTACAAAGCTTTAGTATGGCTACATTTGGAAGGACTAGAGAAGACATGATAGCATTGTTCCAATATTTGAGGGGCTGCCACAAAGAAGAGGTTTTTTTCCCCAAAGCACCAGAATGTAAGACAAGAATCAATGGTGGGAAACTAATCAAGGAGACAAGCAACCTAAAACTAATGAGAAATTTCTTGACAATAAGAACAGTTAGCCAGTAGAATGGCTTGGCTTCAAAAGTTGTGGGTGCTCCATTGCTGGAGGCTTTTAAAAAGAGATTAGACAACCATTTGTCTGAAATGATACTCTTGCTTAAATAGAGGGTTGGATTAGAAGACCTCCAAGATATCTTCCAAGTGTGTTATTCTATAAATTCTTTCTCCCCGGTTTATTTTCACCTGTAGAAGTGCTTTCAGTTCTTAGCAAACTTGGTTGATCAATACCACTTTTTGAGTGCAAAGCTGGATGTATTGTCATTTTTATTTTTGTCTTCTGATCCCAGTTATTGTTCAATCTGGGTGAGGATTATTATATTATCATCTTCATCATTGGTTCCTTTTGCATGACTCACATAAAGTAATAAGTTTCTTCCAATGAATCTTATCCATGGCAACATCTTCAGCATCTTCCCATTTGACATCCATTGTCTACAAGTCATCTTTAAACATCTGATGACAACTTTTGCATAGTCTGCCCCACTTTCACTTTCCCTCTGGCATCTTCCACCATACAGCATTTTTTGGGTATTGATGTTGTGGCAGGCAAAGAATATGACTAGTTAGATACATTTGACATTTCATCACAATGGCCTGCAGCTTCCTGGATCCATTCCATCGCAAAAAACTTTGTTGGTGACACTATCATGACATTACAAATTCTCCATAGGCAAGATTGATGGAACACAGTGAGATTTTGTGCTGTGCATGCTGATATTGCCCATGTTTCACTGGAGTAATTTGCCATTGATACAATGATTGTCTTTTAAAGCTGTAAATTGGTCTTCCTGTCTATTTTTGGAGCTGACCAAATAAGTTGTAAGTGCTGATATGTTACTGAAGCTTTACAAATTCTATGTTTCACATCTACATCTGCGCTGCCATCTTGTGATAAAATGCTACTGAAGTATTTAAACTGTTGGCCATGTTCTATTGAGCATTGACCAGTTGTGATTAATGTGTTAGGAGAGTGACTCCCAAACAATATGACTTTGGTCTTATCCATACTAATATATAGACCTGCTTTTCTAGCCTCAATTTCTAAGTTGATAGTCAGGACAGGACTATAGTCATGTCCTGCAAGGAGGTGCTAATTTCTGATAACAAATCACATCATCAGCAAAATCAAGGTCTGTGCGCCTTGTATGATTCTTCCAGGAAATTTCAGCATTTAATCCATTCATTGCTTTCTGCAAAACAAAGTCTATAACAAGGAGAAACAAAAAAGGATGATAAAATGCAGATCTCTGTAATACCAGCATAAATACTGAAAAAGTTGGTAGCACCACTGTGAACCTTTACACAGCAACTACTGTTTTGATAGAGATTTTTGAAGATGTTAATAAATTGATCTGAATTCTATATTTTCTAACTATATTCCACAGGGAATTCTGACACATGCTATCAAAATTTGTAAAATTTTGCCTTCCTGAAATTTGTAAAATTTATGGCAAGTGATCTCTGGAACTGATGCTCAATAATGTTGCATAGTATAGAATTTGTTCAGGGCATGACTGGCTGTGATGATACTCAACTGTTCTACAGCATTTTACTAATTGCTGCCTGAAGGTGCCTAAGGAGAATGATTGAGAACACTTCGCAAGATATGGAAAAAAGAGGGATACCTCGCCAGTTATTATAGTCGCTGAGATTCTCTTTCATGGAAGTTTAATAATAATTCTCTTATGCCAATTATTGAGAATGCATTGTGCACCAACATGTTTAACAACTGATCATCACTAGATTATCGCTGCCAGCTCTCAAGATCTGGGATCTGATCTGTTCCAGTCTGGTCTTTATTATTTGTCAGTACACTAATTGCATATAGAACTTTGTACAATCATGCCCAGTTCAATGTCCATTAATGCAATGGAATCGGCATTATTGAAATTATAGATCATATTAGATTGGCTGGTTCAAGATTTCTTTGTTCTGCCCATCTCATCTCTTCTTCTTCCTTTGTGAGCAAAGTTTCCCAATCTTGTTTTTAATAGGAACATTAAGACTGCCACTCACATTGGTTAGATTGCAAACAATATGGCATAGTATCTATATCATTTCTATCCAATATCTCTTTTGCCTTGGTAACTTGTCTTCCAGTCACATGCACCTATCAGCTCAGCAACTCTGCTTAACCTGAGGGTCCTGTTCTTTGTATTTGTCCTCTGCTGCTGTTCTTTCAGTGTCTGATTCCTTTGACATTATGCAGTCCTGTGTTTATCAATTAGATTCCTGATAACATCTTGAATCCGTCATTCTCTTCATGAACCTTGATGTTTTCCTAAGATGTTGCTGTTAATAGTGGCCTGTTTAAAATCTTCAGTATCTACATTGTCTTGCAGTAACTGTTGAAATGTGTTGGTCAATCTATGTTGGAACTGGCAACAACTGCAACATCCGTCAATTTCTTGGCTGCAAAAGGGCCTGCTGTTTGACATAGTTGTATTTTCATGAACTGAACATGGCATCGGACTGATGCCATGACCAGGTAATGCAGGGGTGTCACAAGGCCTGCGGGCAGCATCCGACCCACAGTGTAGTTGGATCCAACCCACGGGGACATCCTGGAAAATGTAAGGGACCAGCGTGCATTGCTTTGGCCCAGTCTACCCAATGCAATGAGAAAACATCAGGCCAGTGTGGCTTTGGCCCGGTCTATCCAGTGCAAAGAGAAAACATTGGATAGCGTGGCTTTGGCTCAATCTACCCAATGCAAAGAGGAAACATTGGGCCAGTGTGGCTTCGGCCCAGTCTACCCAGTGCAAAGAGGAAACATGCCAGCAGTTTTGGGAATGGCATCAAGCTGACCACACCACCCAGTCAGCCATGCCTGCCCAGGATCAACCACAGTCCTGATGCGGCCCTCAATGAAATTGAATTTGACACCCCTGAGGTAGTAGACTGAGTTCACCCCAATTGATGCATACATGAAGCAGTACCAAGTGCTATTGACCACAAATACATATATAGTCAATTTTGTTGCTCATGGAACCATCAGGAAAATGCCATGTTGCCTTGTGAATATAGGCAAATAAGTGTTTCCGATGTATAGAATATTCATACAGTAGAATAAGGTGAGGCATTCACTGTTATCATTCATTTGTATAGCTGAAATGTGTGGCCCAATGTCGTGTCCTAAGCTATGTTTTTGTCCAGCAATCTAGGCATTTAGGCTTCTGATAACCAGTTTGATGTCATGATTGGTAATATCATTAAACGTCTCTTGGTGCTGATCATAAAAGTCATCTTTATCTGCTTCTTTGGCCTCCTCTATTGATGCATAGACCTGAATAATGCTAAATTTTGCATGGTGGAATAGGAAATAGGCTTCCACCCAGTCAGCACACTCGCCATCTTTTTTTTTTGACAACCAATCCAATACCACAAATGTATTAGTTTTCATGCCCAGAAAATGACTTTTCCATCACTAATCATTCAGAGTCTGCCAGTCCATCTCATTTTGCTTATATCAATGTACCCAGGTGATAGTTGTTGAATTCACATGATAGTTGTGCCAACTTTCCAACTTGAGCTAGGGTATGTACATTCCATCTTCCTATTCTTGCAGTAATTTTGATGCTCAACATCAAGTCCTGCATCAGTCATTCCAGCACCATCATCAACAATGGATCATGCTGGTTTTGGTTTGGTTTTTGGTTTTTACTTGCTTTTTCCATAACAGTCATCTTTTTACAGGACAGGGTTTCTAGTCCTATTTCTAACCCTCCTACTTTATTTTAAGTTTGGGATTGGCTACTGAGCTACTCAATCCAATCAGTGCCCACCACCCACAGAGTTATAATTATATAATATATAATATAAATTATAGATCTGCTTTTTGCAATTGACTGATGATGACTTTGTCTATTCCAGTGTCTGTGTTTTGGGATTCCAGATAAGGAGCCTAACACTATTGGTATTGTCTGCTTTCTTTTGTCATAGCGGTTCTATTTCTATTAGCAAGTTTCAGTAAACCTTCATGTTGCTCTGTTGATGGTGAGGGTGGCACATTTATTATTGCAATATCTTGACAGTATATTCATACAGTGTTGAGCAGTGATTCTATTTCAGATAGCATTTTTCCATAAGTTTCAGGTCTTCCCTGTAAAGGAGGGGGGATATGCTGGTATTTTTGATGTTTGTTAACCATGGCCAGACTTACTCAGTATTGTTGAAGAGAAAAAATAGTGCAATGACAAGCAGTAGTGACTATAGTGAATCTTCATGTAAGATTCCTGTCTTGATATTAACCTTACCTAATCTATTATCTTTGACCAGCAACCATGTCTTCCATTGTGTCTTCAATCTATGCAGTCTGATGTTTCTACTGACTGACAGGGAGTCAAATGTCTTCTTGTAATCAATCTGTGCTTCATTCAAGTTGCTATTCCTTCTCTTGCAGTTTTCCAAAATCATCTAAACAATTAGGAACTGATATTTTCTTTCTCTGCTGTTTAGAGCTTTCCTTAAGTGGAAATAGCTTGTTTTCAACCAGATCCTGGTTGCTGGAGTGCATCACCAATTAGCAACCTGAAAATTGTTGGCAAGCAGATAATTGGCCTGTAACTGCCTGGTACTTCCTCTGTTTTCCGGATCTTTCATTATCAGATAGCTTTGTTAGACGTTAACCAAATTGCTTAGCAATGGTTGAAATTAGTCAGATGTTTCAGTCAGAAACTATGAAGTTCATCTTCACCTGATATTGATCAACTTGGTAATTTCTCCATCATTCCTGCTGATATTACTAGTTCTTTCATTTCAGGTTTTTTTATTCTTATCTACCTCCTTTATCCAAGATGCATTCTTGTTATATTTATGTGGGTTATCCCATTGTTGTACTATGAACTGCACTGTTTATCAGATGATGACTGGTTCATTACATCTCTCCATTGATGGGTTGGTAGAAACAGTTCTAATTTAACTGAAATTGGATATTCTATCAATAATGTTTGATTCAAGCTTCATATCTTCTGATTTTCTTGGCTGTAGCTATTATTTGCTCCTTTATTATTTCCAGTGCTTCTTAATCTTCCTTGTTTTTAGGAAATATTTCTTGATCAAATGTTGTTTGATGTTCTTGCTCTTCAAATTCTTTTTTTTTCATTTGTTCTACCTTGCTTTCATCTGATCCTAGCATGCTGATCTTATTTTCTAGCCTGATCTTCCATTTTGGTGATGCATGGTTTGGCTTTTTTTTTCTTTTTTGTTGATTTAATATTCAGTGTATTCAGTTATAACTGTAGCCATGCTGTACATGCAGTGAGCTAGTGCTTATATTTGACATTATGATATTGGCATCGTTTAATACTTATGCTAGCTGTTTCAATGCAGACAACCTTATTCTGTTGTTTTTCTGCTGCTTTAGATACTGAGTTATTTTTGTTTCAATTCTTTTTTAGGTAGAAAACTTTGTTCTTTTCTGTGGAAAAAATGGAGGAGAGAGTGCCTGGTTTGCAAATGAAAACTATTTCAATAGCTATGTTGGCTTTCTCTACTGGTGGCTCTCCCGATTTGCCTCTACAGTATGAGTTAACATCTAGCAAAGCTTCAATTTCTTTACCATAGTTAGACCATTGCAGTATTTCTGATTCTGCTTCTGTTAATACTTTATTTCATAAATCAATGCTGATTGGTTAAATTCTATTCTATTATTTCTGAATCTGGATGATGTTCTTTCCAAAACTGATTCTTATCTTACTTTCCTCATAGAATTGCATCCCTTCTCTCTCCTTAGTTATATTTTCTATGACTCTTTAAAACAACTAATTATCATTAGCTTGTTCAGAGGTTCATTGGACACAGTGCCATGTGGTGTACTTAATGCTGCTTTTTTAAGCAAAAGGTTATCTTGAAATTTGAAAGGAGTTAAGAGACAAGGGCAAAAAATATTTGAGGGCATTTTCATGATAGAAAAAGAATAAGTTTATTTGTACAAATATCCGGTAAAATATTCTATAATATAAAATAATGCAAGATAGTATCTTTAAGAATATAAAATTGTTCTAAGAATTAAAGTATAATGTTCAGTTTTGAAGATTAATCATTTCAACAGTATATCTCAAAGATATATTGGCCAAATGTTTAATGTAAATTTTGTTTACTTATAAAGAGAAGGCCCAGGGAAAATAGTATATTCTGGAAGACCAGCATACCTATTCTTCATTTCCAGAACATCACTTTATTCTTTTGAAAAATCAGTATTTGAAAAGACAGCTGACATGCTTATACAAAAAAAGAGACTCCAGGATCTTTCAAAGATTTAGTTCAGGGGTTCTGAGAGCACATATGACAGTTCCTCCAGACCCAGAGTGTAAATCATCCAGAACAGGAGATATGAATTCACTTAGAGCAGCTCGGTATTGTCTAACCAATTCCTTACCTATTTTGACCTGCATTTCTCTGTCATGTCCCATAGTGAGCTTTAGTCCTGCTAGCTCCATTCTTACATATTTGAACTATTTACTAGTATTCTGGTATAGTTACAAGTCCCTCTTTTCATCTTTTATTATTGTTGTTTTTTTATCCCTCACCTTATGAGAAAGATCTCTTGCAACTATTCTACTTTTGCAAGATGTGTCTTGTTTTCCTTTTTCAAGAATATTGTTTTTGTTTGGCTTTTAATACCTTGTTTTTCAGAGCTTCCCAAGCATCCAGAAAGTTGTTTTTCTCTAGAATTTCCATTTATTGAATCTTTTCTATACTGTTTCTATACTATACTTTTAAATCTATACTATATACTATACTAATCTATACTATATAGTATACTATACTCTTAAAATCTACAACAGTAGAACATTCTGATTTGTTTTTAAAGTGCCTATGGGTTAATCTCTTCATGACATGTTAAATCTATATAGTCATAATATGAGGTTGACCTGACTATAGTTTCCTGGATCATTTTTTTGTTCTTTGCAGGTAGTGAAAGTGAACAGTCATTATACCTTAGCTTCTAGGTGTGCTAAAATGTAGATACTCTAGGTGGAGCAGTGCTCCATATCCTTGATCTAGGAAAAAACATGCAAACCATGCTCCAACACTGCTCTAGATTAGGGAGAGGAAAACAGGATAGATTTTAGAAGACTCACAGATTTCCCATATTTAATAATTAATAATTAGTAATGTAGTTATTAGGTACTAAAATTAATATAGTTACACTAAAATCTTTTTTACTCAGTCATTCATGTTTTCAGCAAGTATATCTGCAGCAAAGAAGCTCTAGCTTGTTTTGGCTTCCATACTGAAAGTATTAATGTCTTTGGGGGGAGGGGGGAGAATAGTGTCACTGAAACAACATTGTTAGAAAGAGGAAATTATGTGCAATGTTCGTGTTGCTCCTCCTCCATTTAAAAAGCACAAAGAAACTAATGAGTTATATTTATATTGAAGACAGTAACTTAATTCCAGTTTCTGATACAGAGATATTAACCTACAGGTAGCTGTCTGACTTCTCTGATTGAAAATTATGACGGTGCTGAACAAGGGGGACTTACAACTGGTCTGCAAGGTTGTGGACATCCCAACAGTCATATGGTTGCACTTCTGACACTTGGCAACTAACTCACAATTATGGTTTCAGCATTCCACAGTCAGTGTGATTGCAAAGTCAATGGGGTACTAGGAGGTAGTAGATTGGTCCTGTCCCACCATGTTTTCAATCACCACCCACTTGTACACCTGCCCACACTCCATAGCAGATTTGATTCAGATTCTTTTAGTTTTAAATGAGAAACTGATGTGTTACAAGGTAAGATCCCAGCTTTCATCTTTCCTTTGAGAAAGATAGTAGAGATAGATTGAATTTGGAAATATTATTTCCATTTCTAGGCACAAGAATAAGGACATGGAGAACCTAAAATTGGGTCAAAGAAGAGCTGTGTGGAACAGTTAAAAGAGCAAGACATGTAGTTTGTAAATAAGTTTATTAGCCTACTATCTGAAAAGATATGACCATGAGAAAATTATTTTCTGTTAAAACCAAGAGCAGAAGGACCAAGAACTGAAATTAATTAGTACTCCTACTACTAACAGGCAAATGGATGAGGTTATCTATAAGGTCTCTTATAACTTGTGACATTCTTGTGATTCACTCTGTGATGGTAGCACAAGTTTATCTCATTTTAATATTCATTACAAAATTAAATTGTTATTTTTTAATGACAGACTTGTCCATTTTGCAGTTGGATCTTAATTTGTATGTTTTCTTTCATAGAGAACCTTTCTTCACCAAAAGCTATTGCAGATCTGTTGCATGTCCTTGTTGCTTAAGATTGAGACAAACAGCTGAGGCCATTCAGAACCATATTATTTCTCTGGAATTACATAATGGACACTAGGGGTTTAGTGGTTGTGTGTATGAAAGTATAGCACTATAGTTTCTGAATTTTGCTTAATTTTAAACTAAAGAATGTTTGTGAGCCATGAATCATCCGGCAGAAGATCTGCATGATATTTGTATGTAGGATTCATTAATTTGTCTTCAATCTCTGCCAAGGATAAATGTACTAGTGCAAGTACAGTCCATTGGATATCCCATTTTATTCTCTCATTTCTCACATATAATTTCATTACTAGAAGAACCGTCCTATTGCATCTTTGCACCATTTGCTTACATTGACTTAAAAACTGACATTGTGACACAAAAACAGGGCATAAGCTCTTGTGAGAAAAGTGCAGTTTACGAAGTTAAGCTCTTTTAGAGTTAAAAGTGAAGTAGCCATCTAATTTTAGACATTTCTAAATTTAATTTGGAGGGGAAAAGTTCATTAGCTATCAAAATTTTAGAAAACACAGTTATTGCAGAGAAAAATGTCTTTATCTTGCCAATTGCATATTAATTTGACAAGTTTATAGCAATGAGACATTGGAAGTGGTACACATTGCTTGGAATGTGGGAAATTAGTTTGGAAGGGAAGGGAATAGAAATAGAATAACAGGGTGGGAAGGGACCTTGTAAGTCACCCGACGCAACCCCCTGCTCAAACAGGAGACCCTGTACCATTTCAAACAAATGGCTATCCAGTTTCTTCTTGAAAGCCTCCATGTTGGAGCACCAACAACTTCTGAAGGCAAGCCATTTCACTGGTTTATTGCCCTCACCTTTAGGAAATGTATCCTTATTTCTAGGTTGCTTCTCTTCTTGATTAGTTTCCATCCATTGCTTCTTACCTTGCTTTCAGCTACTTTGGAAAATAATTTGATCCCCTCATCTTTGAGGCAGCCCCTCAAATTGCTTTGGAACATTGCTTTCACTAGATTAAGCATACCCAATTTCTGCAACCGTTCTTCATAAGTTTTAGCCTCCAGATCCCTAATCATCTTTTTTGTTCTTCTTTAAACTCTTTCCAAAGTTTCAACATCTTTTTAATTATGTTGACTAAAAATGGATGCAGTACTCTTAAGTGTAAAGTGGTGGTACTAATATTTCATGTGATCTTAATTCTATTCCTGTATTAATGCAGCCTAGGGTTGCATTGGCTTTTTTAGCTGCTGATATACATTGTTGGCTCCTGTTTAAGTGACTGTCTACTTGAACTCCAAGATCCCACTCACAATTACTGATATTAACCTAAGTTTCACCTAGTCTGTTCCTGTACAGCTGATTTCTCTTGCCTAACTGTAAAACCTTTTATCTTCATTCAATTGTATCTATAATTATCTACAATTAAATTTTGATTTGGCTGTTTTAGAAGTTGTATGACTGAGTAATGTAAAATCAGCAATCTACTTTCATATACGTATTCATGTCTGCACTCCATGTTCAAATAATTTGATACATTAGTAGACATCTGGAAGAGGCCCAATTTTTAAGTAATTTTGGTCACAACATATAAAATAACATGATTGGTAACTGGTCTTAATAAATAGTTAGTGAATCTTGCCTGCCTAAAATGCAAAACAGATGTATCTTTGTTCTTTTCAATTGACTTTTATGAATAAACTATATGTGATGTCATATCCAAGTTATTGGATATCTTGAGCCTGGCAGACAAACCTTTTAATGTTTTTTAAAAGTTTCCATTGTAGAACAAAGTGATTCCAGTGTACTGTACTTAGAACAAATAGTAGCAGGTTCAGACAGACACTCAGACTGTTTTTAGTCCAAACATTTATAAGTTGCATTCTTTAGGGCTTTCTTCTCTGAGCAGTAAGCTTTTTCCAACCTCTCTTTGGAGGTAGAAATTTGGAAAGTATTTTTCTGATTTTTTAGATTTAAGTTGTTTTGGGTGGCAATATAGACGAATCTGAGCAACATTCTATTGTTTGTTTGTTTGTTTGCATATCTTCCACCTATCCTCATCCAACACTGGAAGATTAATCCAGCAGCCTATTTTGCTGTCTATTTCATGTGTGACGAAGTAATATTTTCTTATGGCTGCTTCATTTATAAACAAGTATAAGCTGAACTTTTTTTCTTCTTTACGGAATCCCTTTGGAATTTAACTTTCAGATATAAACATTTGGAAAAGTTGGCAGCTGAAGAATATGAAAAGGAGCTGAAAAATCGAAATTTATGTTGGGACAGGAGTGACTTATCCTTGAATTTGGGTGGTTCTTCAATCCCAACTGTTACCATTCCTAAGTGTGCCAGCCCAGGTTCAACAGATTCACATGAGAAACCGTCAGCTTGTGTGACTTCTTCCATAACATCACAAATTCTAGAAGGTAAGTCCTGTAATTATGTCAAATAAATTTTTACTGACTATTGGTGCTTCATTTTATGCAAGTGTTATGATTATTGTTGTTGAAACATATACTTAGAAATTAGATATCTAATTTCTATTTTATAAATTAGATTGAATTTAAATCTAATTTAAAATCATTGTGAATAAGGGCTGTAAATGGATATTCTAGTATTAGAGGCAGTATTCCTTTGAATGGCAGTTGCTTGGAAACCAAAAGTGGATTTATGTTAATATTGACCTTTGAGGAATTAAATGCTAGACTAAATAGGCCTTTTATTTGATTCAGCTTTTGGTACGTACTCTTGCATATTGTTTAACAATCTCATGCAGCCTGACTGAGATAAAACAGCTTAATGGAGTTGGACTAGAAGACTTCCAAAATCCTTTCTAGCTATGTTTTTCTATGTTCTAACATTCCATTGGCTTCTCATCTCTTTACTATCCTTCTTCCAGTTTGAAAAATATCTCATTCAAATCCAGTGTGGAATTTCAAAAGAGCTTATCATTCAATATATATAGCTCATAAGAGGATGGATTATTGCTTTAAAGTCCTTCAGATATAATGATTTGATTTGATTTGATTTGATTTGATTAATCCTCCAGGTTCACTTAAAGTCTGCTGATTCAGTACATTCTCCTACTTCAGAAATTAAAAATAATTTTGCCCAGGTTGTATTCAGAAAAGCAGTATCTTCTGTGGGTCTTGATCCAGGGAATGAATCAATAATACTTGTTTATTGTCGAAGACTTCTAAGTGACACTCTATTGACTGGAGCCATGCGCGTTGAACAACAAGGTTCTTTTGGAACTCTAGAAAGTAATAAGTTCTTTTAGAACAAAGTGGGCGGCATAAAAATAGATCTGGGTGTATATGTTCAAATTTTCATTTGCCTAAATTTTAATTTGTATTAACAGTTAAATTATTTGTACTAAATTATTAAGTACCATCTAGCTGTTAATTTTTTTAAAATGTTAGAGTGTATATGTAAATGAAATAGTTTGATTTTTGTTTTAAGGATCTCTAAAAGAAATGTAGTTTCATGGACAAAGAAAAGTATACAAAAGAACTATTTTTGATAAATATAACTAATTAAAGAGAAGGAGGGGAAGGAAGGAAGGACTGGGTGTAAACTTTCTTCATAGACCATTGTCAAACTTTAATTTAGTTTGCAAAGACTGTATCTGTATATTCACTTCTGCTTAGAAATATTTGGAATGGCAGTCATTCAAATTCATTTAATGGCATTGCAATCCATTTTCCCTAAAATCAGAAGTTTTGGGTGGAAAATAGATATCTCTTTTATAATTGGTTTAGCATATGTCCCTGGAAATTATCCCAAACATTGCCTTATAAAATGGAGCACTTTTTAAATATTGTAATAGATTGTAACAGAGACAGACTCTTAATGACTGAATCTCTATTAATCTACAGTAAATGGGTCAGGATGCATCACAATAATTAGCAAGGGTGCAGCATTATGGAACTTTGCAAATAGATAGTTCATATTTTGGATATTGCTGGTAATAGAATGAGATAGACTACAAAATATTTTTTGCATTAAGAAAGATTAATGTCACAAATTTAAATATAACCATCAGCTCCAAAATGCAGAGGAACAGACAGCGATTTACAAGCCTAAAAACACTTTTTGAATATGATCTGCTTAACAGCAGTATTATACAACCCAATTTTAATATCTTGCTAATGAAGAACCATATGGAATCTGCTCTATCCTTATTTTAAAATCTTCATATTTAAATTATGCCTGTTGCTTGTAATTATCACAAATTACAAGCAACTAAAAAGGATATTTTGGTTTTTAGCAATTTTACTTTTCCTGATATAATTTGAAGACATTTAAACATAATTGTCTTCTCTAAACCAAAAATAAGACAAAAAGATAAGTATAAAAAATATAAAGAGGGACAAATAACTAAAACAGAATACCAGCAAATAGCCCAAATCTGCAAAGATAAAGTCAGGAAAGCTAAGCCTCAAAATAAACTTAAGACTCACAACAAATATATATATAAAAAGAGAGAAAGAAAGAAAACAGTCAAGAAAATGATCAGTCCACTAATGGGACAAGATGACAAGGGACAAATAATAGAGAGAAATCAAAATTGTACAATTCATTCTTTGCAGCTGTATTTACACTTTAAAAAATAGTCCAATTTATTAAAAGTAGTACAGAAAAAGACAGAATAAGAATACAAGTCAAAATAGACAAGAAAATGATTTTAAAAACACCTATTCACTAGACAAGTTCAAATCACCAGGGCCAGATGGATTATATCTCAGCATTCTGAAGTAGCTGACAGACGTGGTCTTTGAACCACTAAACCATTTCTTTATAGAAATAGAATAACAAAGTTGGAAGGGACCTTAGAGTCTTCTAGTCCAACTCCCTGCCTAGGCAGGAAATCCTACACCACTTCAGACAAATGGTTATCCAACATCTTCTTAAAAACTTCCAGTTTTTAAGTTGGAGCAGTTGGAGCATTCACAACTTCTGGAGGCAAGTTGTTCCACTGATTAATTGTTCTGTCAGGAAATTTCTCCTTAGTTCTAGGTTGCTTCTCTCCTTGATTAATTTCCACGCATTGCTTCTTGTCCTTCTCTCAGGTGCTGTGAAGAATAGCTTGACCCTCTTCTTTGTGGGAACCCTGAGATATTGGAACAGTGCTATCATGTCTTCTCTAGTCCTTCTTTTCATTAAGCTAGACATACCCAATTCCTGCGATCATTCTTCATATGTTTTAGCCTCCAGTCCCCTAGTCATTTTTGTTGCTCTGCACTCTTTCTAGAGTCTCCAAGTCTTTTTTACATCATGATGACCAAAATTGAATTCAGTATTCCAAGTGTAGCCTTACCAAGGCATTATAAAGTGGTATTAACATTTCACATTATCTTGATTCTATCCCTCTGTTTATGCAGCCTAGAACTGTGTTGGCTTTTTTGGCAGCTGCTGCACATTGCTGGCTCATATTTACATTGCCTAAATGTAGAACCTTACTTTTTTCACCATTGAGTTTCATTTTGTTAGATAGCCCCAATGTTCTAGTCTGTAAAGGTCCTTCTGTTTCTTAAGCCTATCTTCTGGAGTGTTGGCTATTCCTGCCAGCTTGTTGTCATCTACAAATCTGATGAGTTCCCCATCTATCCCCTCATCCAAGTCATTGATGAAGATGTTGAAGAGTACTGGGCCTAAAACAGAACCTTGGGATACTCCACTAGCATACTTCTCTCCATTTAGATGCAGTTCCATTGAGGACTACACTTTGAGTAAGGTTGGTGAGCCAGTTACAAATCCATCTGGTGGTGATGCTGTCTAACCCACATTTTTCTACTTTATCTAGTAGTAAGTTATGGTCTACTTTATGAAATGCCTTACTGAAGTCCAAGTAAATTGTATTGACAGTATTCCTCTGGTCCACTAATTTTGCCACTTTGTCAAAGAATGCAATAAGATTAGTCTGGCATGATCTGTTTTTGACAAACCCATGTTGATTTTTGGTTATTATCTTGTTTGCTTCTAGGTGTTTGCTTCTAGATTCGTTGCTTGATTATCTTTTCCAGAATCTTCCCTGGTATTGAGGTCAGGCTGATAGGTCTGTAGTTTTCTGAATCTTTTCTTTTTCTTTTTTGAAGATAACAACTACATTAGCTCATTTCCATTCCTCTGGCAATTTCCCTGTGCTCCAGGATCTTTGAAAGATATAGTTCAATCTGGGAAACTACCAGAGGCCTGGAAAAGAGTTAATGTGATTCCAATCTTTAAGAAGGAAAAAATGGACCCAGGAAACTACAAATATACAACCTGGCATCAATACATGGGAAGATCCTGAAAAAGATAAGATAGTGGATCTGTGATTACCTATAATCAAGCAAAGCTATTACTAGAAACCAATATGCTTTTGTAATACCAAAATACAAATCTTACTACATTCTTTGATAAAGTGACTAGTGGATGAGGGAAATATTGTGGACATAGTACTTTGACTTCAGTAAATATACCACAGCTTACTTCTTAGTAAGATAGAAAAATGTGGAATAAACAGCATCACCACTTGATAGATTCCTAGCCGGCTGACCAAAGCACTCACATGTGATCCTTAATGGAATACCATTTAAAAGAAGGGAACTATGCAGTAGAGAGCCTCAGGGTTTTGTCCTAGGCCAGTACTCTTCAACATCTCCAGTGTTGTGCTTCAGAAGGAATTGTTTTATATCTCCTACAAATAAATTCAATTTTCACCACTCTTGGATCATGAAATACAAGTCAATATGATCTGTTTCTTCTACCATTCCTATCATTTCAATTAACCTTAAATAACTCCAAAGCAGTAGATCCTTTTGTTTCTTTCTCCCTATTCTGAAAAGTAAAGTTATCATGAATTTAATTCAAAAATGTTACATTTTTATCTGCTTAACCCTTTGGCAGATATTATAATAATGGATCCCTCATTACTACTGTGGCTAATGACAGCTAGTTTGATGTAATAATTAAAGCATATTATTACAGGTTATGGGAGATGAATGACTTTATAAACATGATGAAATAACTTTTTTTACACTGGGATTCATAATTTTTAAAAAACCTGTTCAGCATTTCTTCTAAGTATACTGTTTGTTCTTATGTGAATCTGAAGGATAGCTAAATCTGGATAGGTTACACATCAGATCTTTAATTAAGTGGAGATAGATAATCACAATAAAAGATTGTTTCCATCATACTCAGTGGTGAATCCCTTATGCATTTCTGAATTTTTTAAATAAAATTTCTGCCTTTGATCTTTATGCAGTCAGGATTACTGTACATGGGAAGCCCTAGTGTCCACTATGTAATTCCAGAGAAATAATATGGTTCCTAATGGCCTCAGCTATTTGTTTTATTTTATTATATCAAGTGTTGTTGTATTTTCTGCAAAAATTGCACATTTCTAGACAAATTACAAATTTAAGTAATAAAACAACAAAATAATCAATATCAGGCTCTAAAAACCAAGAAAGGTGTGTTCCCTAAGCAATTTCCTTTATTGTGCCTCACTTGTACACAGAAATCATGCCATACTAAAGCGGGAGGGAGGGAAAGAGAGAGGGAGGGAAAAAGAAAGCGGGGAGGAGAGGAGGAAAGAGCGAGGGAGGGAAAGAAAGACAGAGGGAAAGAGAGGAACAGAAAGGGGGAGGGAGAAAGAGGGAGGGAGGGAAAGAGAGAAGTAATATTACAAAAAATTCTTTTTTATTGTTGCTAAACGTAATATTTCAAAAGCATAAAAAAATGAAGGGGCATAAAAGTGCATTTATCATGTTTTTCTTAGAACAATTAGCTGAACTCTGCCTTGTTTATCATTATTTTAGGTAGTAAAACGTCAGTATTCAGGTTAAATTGCCATGTTGGCACTTTGCGATAAATAAATGGGTTTGGGGTTGCAGTTTGGGCACTCAGTCTCTAAAAGGTTCACCATCACTCCCCTAGGTGATCTCTCTTAACCTAGGATGATTCTTGACATTTTCTCCTGGTCCTTACTATTAATAAAGTAGCATCCCATGAATTTATTTTCATGCGATTTAATTTACTTATTTATGGTTACATAAATTGGTTATTCTTATTTAGTTTCTTGTCTTGTTTAAGAGTTTTGATTTCATCCCTTTTGTTTGGTTTTCACTTGAGACCCAGGATTTAAAGAGCAGTTTTCAAATAGCAAAATCTATGGTGATAAAGGTAGGAAATGTCCCTAATAGTTGGATCTTTATTATAATTTGTCTCAATATTATTTAAAAAAGAAAAAGGGCAGGCAGTTCCATGAACTTTTACTTAATTTCTCAGAAGTTATTTTTCCTTTCTTATGGCAAAAACGGAAAGACAGATAACGCCCATATCAGTGTTATAAGTGCAAATCAAATCTAAATATATCCTTCTAATATTTGGCTGTTTCCCATGCCTAAAAGATATTCTGACTGATAAATTCCAAGTACAGGGTTTGCAGCCTAGTCAAAGATATATTTCCATTATCCTCCATTTCTGCCCCATATTTACAAGATCGTTTAAATAATATGGCTTAATGTTCCAATTCTTCAACTGAATTAAACTGAACTGAATTAAACTGAACAGCTGGGTGATAGTATACGTTTTCTGAATTATTCAATATATTCAGAATAGAATTTTGTTTATTACCTCTATTTTTAATTTTAAAACTGTATTTTCATTTTTGTTTATTCAGCCTTTGATGAATATATTAGAATTCATTGGGCCCAAGATTGTATATACAGTTCAATAATTTCCTTTTTCTCTTTTGGTTTACAAAAAATTTGTGGTTTAGGAGCCTAGATTGACTCCTCCAAAATCTTTTAGAAACAAGGAATTTCAAAAGAGGCAATAGTACAATTATGTCAAATATAAGATTACATTGGTTTCAGAGGTCTAGAATATCAAAGCAAATAATAGCTTTTTATAGTTTATATATAGATCTTTATATATAGATCTTTAGAATCAAAGATCACTAATACAACCTGCAATAACCTGAAAAGTTGTAACCATAATAACACAAAATGTATAATATGGATCACTTTTATATTTTACAATATAAAAGTGATCCAGATTTTGAATCATAACCTTTCCATCCATTCAAATGACTTAAAACATATGCGCATTTGTTCTGGAGATTCTATCATTGGACCATATTAATTTAATACATGCTAGCCATTAATCTATAAATCTAATTTTAAATATATAAAAAACAACCTTCATCTATTTCCTCTTCAGCAACAAAGTTAGACAATCTATTAATGAAAATAAACTTAAATTGTTTAAGTTTACACTACTACAGTGTAATGTACCAGTGTTAAATTAAGAATGAAGAGATCAGAGCTTAGTCCATCCTCAGTCACAGAAGTTCATTGAGTGATTTTCAATCAATCATTCTCTCTCAGTTCTACTTACTTCATAGAATTGTTTTCAGGAGAAAATAGGAAGAAACACTGGGCATGTGGCTTGAGTTCTGTACAATAAAGGTAGGATAGAAATCTAATAAATGTATTTGAATATAATATATTTATAATATATAAATGTATAATAATATATCAATATCCGAACAAACAACACTAATTTACATCACACAGAGGGTACTTAAAACCAAAGACCATGTCTCAGTAACAACAGCAAACTAATGAAACAGTCCAAAGTCAGACCATGAGTCAGAAGTAGCCGAACAAGCAACATCCACACTAATTTGCATCACATAAAAAGTTATTTAAAGACCAGTGCTCTGACAGATGAGCACAATTCAAAGGATATTGTCAATGTCTCCTTGAATGGTGATAAAATGTTTGCAACCAAATTGCCAAGCTCGGAGCTCAGACCAAAGCCCAAATCTAATAAATAAATATTTCATCTTGCAGTATGCTCTCATTGTGGGGAATATAGTAATTCCAGCCCCTTCTTGTGAAAAAAAACCCAATAAAAACATTGTGAAAGTAAACATACAATTTGTACTTCTTGATCTTTAATAAGTCAGACTTATTGCAAGCATCCTTGACAATTCCTATACAGATGAAGGTGGTGATGGTGATGATGATGATGATGATAATGATGATTTATTACAGGAGGATAAAAGTGACTTAAAAAAGATGACTAGATTTGTTATTATTTTTGTTGTCTGATGTATTGAAATACATCTTCATAAAATCAGATTCAAAAAATAAGTGCATGTTTTGGAATGAATAATAGCTATTTTAAAAAAGCCTGCAGTTTTTAATTTTTTCCTATTATTTCCAATGACAATTGCACAGAACAAACAAATGCCTAATTAGGAGTTACAGATAAAAATGTTGGCAGTCTGGAGTTGAAAGAGGCACAGTGACAAAACATGAAAAACATTCAACGCTCCAAAGAGATTTCAGCCAGAACTTAAAGCAGCAAGAAATATTTTTGCCTCTGTTATGAAAGGATATCTGGACATTATCCAATACTTTAAAAACAGGGATAACTGAATTCCTGATAAAATATTGAAAATTCTTCTCACAAGTCATGAGGTTCATAATATCAACACCTTTCTACATCGTTGAAATTCCTTCATGTGATCTGGGAAAAACAAAAAGCAGAAGTGAGGCATACTCTTGGCAATGATATATTTTTAATGGAAAATCTGAGAAAATTCAAAATGAATAGCCAAAGATTATCACAGTATGAAAAGAAGTACTTTCTCAATACCTAGCAGAGCCAATATTTCACATATTATAACTTCCATAAAATAATAGGCTGATTTTTTTCTATTTTCTGGAATTTCTTGCGCATTGAACCAAGGAGGCGGAGATTCTTAGAACGTTACCTAATTGTGAATAACCGTACTTTCAGTAAATCACATTAGAGATATCAACAGACTTCTTACAGTTTTCCAAATGCAGTATTTTAATCCTTAGGCACATTCAAACTTCTATTTGCAATGTTACCCATATTTTAATAACTATTATTACCTCCTACCATCTACATAATTACAAACATACCATCCTTATTAATTTTCTTTATAAAAGAAAAGTAACGTTGCTTGATAATATCTAAGGTTTTGACAAGCACATTTTCATCAGCAAAGAGATTATCAGTGGTTTCTGATTCCAACAGTGTCAACTACACAGCAAGCAAATCAGTCTCATCTGAATACAGTACCATCTTGATTCAAAGTCACTAGCATTGTTGGGGAATTCTCAGTCATCCAGGTCATGGTTGTCCCAAAGGTGCTTTTTCAAGAGGCAATAAGACTTTCTGGTTTTTCTTTTCCTCCTCATTGTTGGGGAAGCAAGTCATTGTCTGATCTAGTGACAAGGAATCTCCCCAGTGTTTTATTTATGAGTATCTTTGTAAAGCTGCACATTCCTTAAACGAAACTTCTATATTAAACAACCCCTTACTTGTTTAAGTAAGTTCTTATCTTTTTATTTCTATAACTAAGTTGAATTGTCCTCAGAAAACTGTCCTCAATCAACAATTCTCTGAAATTTCCATTGTAATACTGCATTCATTGCACGGATTTGAGATCTGGAGGATCTCAAGGAGAAGGCTAAAAGAGTTTAATTTTGTTAAGAGTTGATATCTGAATTGTTAATATACAGAACATGTCTTAAAAGCCTTAAAAACCTGGCTATGTACCTGGAACGCTGAATATGCCAAGAGTACTGTTTCCTGGCTATATTGCTAACAGGCCAGTTATCTTACTCTTGTATATCATGAGTTGGACATTTTAATGTTTTTACTGGTTTTACTGTTCTAAACATTTTTTAAAAATTTTTTAACTGTAATATATTTCTGAACTGTAAGCCTCCCAGAGTCATTGACTGAAATGGGCAACCATAGAACTTAAACAAATAAATAAATATTTGATAGTTATAACTTTTGCAGAGTTATCTCTTCATTCCCATAGTTGTGTTTTTTTAAAATATCTGTGAGCGCCTTTTAGGGTTTTTAGAGTATAGCATATTATTGCATGTGAAAGATAAACTAAATTGCTGAAGATATTGATGGCAAATGGTTAGCTTATTTATTTATTTATTTATTTATTTATAATCCAACTTCTATACCGCCCTTCTCCCTGAGGACTCAGGACGATGTACAGCCAGCAGTAAAAACAGTGATGCAAAAATTAAAACGATTTAAAACTAATTCAAAATTTGGCCGAATATTAAACGGCTTCCCTTGTACCAGTGATAAAATAATGAAGGAAGTAATTGCACTATCAAACAGCATGTGACAGATGCCAGTGATTTAAGAGGCAAACATATAACAAGAACCAAAATCTGATTTATGTGGCTATACTGAAATAAATAGATAGGCATTAGAAGACATATATTTTCTATCAGCCATATAAAGATAGTTCCTGTCAGGTCTACCAAGTTTGGCTTGGTGTCTCACAGGCATCCTGCCATCAAAGGCTAGAAGTGGGAGAGGATAGATGGACAATAAAGCTGTGGGTGTCCGTGATCGGAAATAGGGCGGGGAGAATGATAGATGATGAAGCCCAAAGAAGCTTGGAACCAGTTTGTATCAACATCCAAGGCCAGGTACCCTGAGAAGGAATGTGGATTATCCCAAACATTGCATAGTTTCAAAATATCTTGGCGAGTTACAATTGGCTGAACATGGACTGGTCATAGGGGAAGGGCTGAGATGAGAGAAAACCTTTCTGTATCTTTTGAACACAGGAAACCCAGAGCTAGCCTGAGTTTTACTGCAGCTAACATTTTTTAGTAAAAGGACCTTTTGCTTCAATCAAATGGAGTTGAGGGTCTTTCTTTCCTAAGGGATCAGATTGGAGCAGATCTTACAGTTACATTTCCAAGCTATGCTTTCTGTCACAGTAATAAAATTTGCATATATGTATGTTTATGAGTAAGTTGTGGATGTCAGATGAATAATAAATCACTAATGTTTTCAGTAATAAAGCAAATATTCCAAAATTAGTTTGTCTTTTTTTATTATCCCCTTTTTGCCTGTCCTCCTGGACATACTGATTTATTTTCAATTACTGTATTTCTCACCAATGGGTACAGTGTAGCTACTCTTCCAAATTTGAAAGAATATAGTTTTGATAAAGGATACTTCCCCTTTAATTCTTCTAATGACATATAACAAGGATAATTTTATGGTTTACTAAAATTAAATCATTGAGAGATTATAATCTTTATAGACTAAAACATTTAAAAATAATAGGTAACCTTTCATTAGAGATCAGATTGAGTAACGAATAAGTGATAAACCTCCATGGCTTTTCAGTATCAACCCAAATTTCTTTTTAGCAATACAAATATCAGAGCTTTGGCAACATGGTCTTGTTCCAATTTTGAGAATTTAATACTTCATTATTTGAACAACCAAAAGGAATCATTTCAATAATTTGTAGGTTATTGCAATCAGATATAGGACATCTACCATATGGTTTAAAGGAAACTTGAAATACTTGGCAATTCCATACAGGACATAAATTGGCAGACATTACGGAAACAGTAGATTCTTTTCAGTGCAAAAACTGTAGTAGAAAATTATACATCGTTGACACGTGACTCCTATTAAATGAGCACATATATATCAAAATTATTATTCCAAATGTTGCAGCGGTGTCCAAAAAAAAGTCATTTTTTTCATTTGTAATGGTCATGCAATAAAATCATATCATTTGGGCATAAAATCTTTGGGGAGATAAGTCCTATCATTAATCAAAGAGTTGAATATTTCCCAGAGCTAGGTTTACTGCACTTATTTATAGGACTAAACCATAAGGTTAAAAATGCTGAATTAATTCTTTATTTAATCTTAGCAGCCAAAAATAATAGCTGTGCAATATTGGAAATTTTTAGGTAACATAACAATTGAGTTGTATTAACAAGGCATCCTCAGTAGTTACATTAGAAAAAAAAATCACAAAGTTAAATTAATGACTTCAGGGAGGAATTACAATTTTATCAAATTTGGAGGAATTCGATAGTTTATCTCGATAGCAGTAGACTATAATCTGATACACTTTATGTACCAAATTACATAATTTACATCTCTGCTCCATAACCAGCATTGGTTGCCAGTTTGCTTCTGGGTCCAATTCAAGGTGTTGGTTTAAACTTTAAAACCCTTATGGCATGATGGGACCAAGATATATGAGGGACCATCTTCCCCTCCCCGTTTACATTAGCCTGCTCTATTAAACCTCATAGAGAAGGGATATAATGGATACTTTTGATAGGTCCTAGAAAATACGCTTTTTCTGCTGTGTCATCCACCTTATGAAACATCCTCCCCGCCCCCCCCCAAAAAAGTCTGGTCCCATCAAAGTATAATAAAGTCTGGTATTCTGAATGCCCTTAAGACCTGATGATGGAACTGGAGATTTGTGTAGGTATCTCCATTACTCATGCTGCCATTTTTTATTCTCCCTTCAGCTATGATTTGATATTTAGGAATTTATCACTGTGGATTTTCATATTGGTATTGCTGTTTTTATATCTTTGCTTTTTATCTATTATTGTGTGCCACCCAAAGTCACTTTAGGTATATAAATTTAATTAATAAATAAATTCTCAAACCACCACCACCCCAGTATGAATTTCATGTGTACAGCATCTGTCTCTTTATTCTCATTGCAGTAGATCTCTTTTTTTCTGTCTTTTTTCTTTTTCTTTTTTCTCTATATGTATCTTAGATTTATGTTAATATACTTACCTGATATTGTTTGTTGAAACTAATAAAATATATATTTTAAAAATTAGGTAAATAGTAGCCATACATTTGAGATAAAACATGTATAAATATAAACTTCAATATATGACTAGATTTGATTCATGCAAGCATTGGCAGGGCTCCAAATTGCTATTCTGTAATTGCTATTAAGGAAATATTTCTCCATTATTCTTTTCACCAGTGAATGCCAGCCAACCTGAATGTGAACCTGAACCTGAACCTGAGGCCAAGGAAGAAACAAAATCAGAGCAGGAAGATGAGACCAAGTTCAAGCAGGGAACAGAAACAACACTCAAAGCAGTAAAAGGTGCAGAGGTAGAAGTGGATCGAGAGCCAGAGAGAGAAGAAGGTGCATTAAGTGAAAAAGAGAGGCAAAATGAAGATCTGAATGAAAAAGACAACTGCTCGGCATCGAGCCTCTCTTCAGCAAGCAGCACTTTAGAGAGGGAAGAACCGGAGCAAAAACTAAGCAATAAAGATAAAGCCGGTAAATTGAAGCCTTTTTTCTTGCTGAACTGTATAGTTTTGTAATTTTCACATTTGGGTTTTAAAAAAAACTTTTGAATCTGTTTTCTCACTTCTGTAGTTTCCTATAAGTTTCTAAAACATAGGACCAGTTCTTTGATCATATTCATCTTGTTGCATATCTTCTAGAATTAGCCAAATAAGGTGATGTACTTTTCAAGGGTTTTTTTTTTTTTTTTTTTGCAAATTCACATTGTGCTTCATGAAAGCCCAGCCTTAATGTCATGTGATTCTGAATGAAAGTCAAAAAAACTTGCTACTCTTATTCCATATTTCTCTATATATCCATCTCATAGGACTATGTGCCTATATTTTTATACTCAGCAACCTGCTGCTTATTATTGAACATCCTGATAATGGAGAGGCCAGGCTTATGTGCATAAGCAGAACTATTTCTGCATGGAGAGCTGGATTTTATTTATTTATTTATTTATTAGATTTATATTGCTGCCTATTCGCACATGGCGACTCAACGCAGCTTACAGAATATAAATTCATATCTATACCAAGCTTCTTGTTTCTTATGACCAAAAGGAAAGAAAACTTAAGTCTGTTTTGGTTTTCCATGTTTTCATTGCATGTGGACCAAAAACAGAATTCATTTTAAATTTTAATTTTGCTATCCAAAATTGGAAGTTGATTTGTAATTGGAACACTATTTTGAAAATCGAGTACTGTCAGCTAGACAGGGAAGCCAAAATATTTTCTCAGAAAACATAATAACAATCTACAAACTGGAATTCCAGAATTTTGCATGCAACTATATGTACTTTATGCTATCCACTAATAGGGAGATTTGGAGCCCTACTTTATATTATTTTGGCACCATTTATCAGTCGTATGCAGTTTGGAATGTATATTTGATTAAGCTGGAAATTTTCAAGCAATCTTTCTGTTGCCAGTATTCGGTGGCAACTGCATTGTAATGACTTACTTAGATGGTATAAAAGATCGTCTCAATGTGTTTTAATTGATTTGGTGCAGAGATTTTGCTTAAACCTGGCTTACTGAACTGAGTTTTATGCTGACAGATGCTTATTCCATAAGTCCTGTCAGCATCTTAGAACTATATTTGAATTATGCTTACTGTTCAACAGAGTGAAAACAAAATGCTGAAATTTTATTGAAAACTCATGAAAATAGATTTTTTTAAAAAAAGAAACAATAATATAGTGAAGCCAAAATATTAATCAATAGAATATAATTCATCACAACTTGGCTAGATTTTTCTACCTTCTAATGTAATTGCCAAAGAGAATTTGCTATTCATTAATGGAAGGTCTATTGCAATTTCTAACAATAATAACAAGGACTTCGCCTGCCTTAGGACCAAAGCTATTTTCTTCACTTAATTTTTAAAAAAATGTAATTATCAGTTAATTATGTAATTAAATAGGAAAATTAATGATACAATCTTCCTTTCAAAAGAAAGCTGCTTAAAATAAAGGAGAGAAATTTATTAAAAGAAATGAGAACTTTTTATGTATTAATTATAAAAAATGGATGAGATTCATAAAACAAGATATAGCTATTTTTAAATGTGTTTTATAAAATAGGGACAGTTTAATGTATCTTAGATTAGAATTCTACCTGCACTGATGAATTTGGAATGTATAGGTAGTCCTCAACTTACAACAGTTCATTTAGTGACCATTCAAAGTTACAATGCCATTGAAAAAGGTGACTTACGATCATTTTTCACACTAACAACCATTGCAGTAGCCCCATGGTCATATGATCAAAATTCAGACACTTGACAACTGACTCATATTTGTGATGCGCAGTGTTGTGCCATCATGGCTCTATAATGTAATAATATATTAATAATATATTAATGCTTGATAGCTATAGTGGATTTATTCTTTCTATAATACACAAAAAACCTTGTAAAATATTCTGTGGGAGGAAAGGGAATTCTACTTAATGCGAAAGCACACTAGCTCGGAACTAGAATCCATGTTTTCTGCATGTGTTCTGTTTCTTTAAGTGGAACTGGAAAAGATTCTTAACTAAAACTCTGAAAAGCCATTCCAAATCAGTGCACATATTGTATATAATCCTATTTAGCTTTGCTAAGAATTACTGGTCATATGGAAGATTAGGATAACTAATGTGAGAAAATTGTACGATTTAATTAAAGTATCCAATAAAAATAATGAGCACTAATATTAAAAATAATAAAGATGATAATATTATCTGAGTCCATCTAAGTTTTATCTTCTGATATAATAGGTATTACATTCCAAATGTATTATTGCAGATGGAGCTCTAATCTCAGATACTAATGTCTCTATGTTATAAAATACATTTTAAAATAGATGTGTCTTGCTTTTCTATGAATCTCATTCATTTTTTAAACTAAAGCATGAAAAATTCTCATTCCTTTTAATAAGCTGCTCACCTTTATTTTAAGCAACTTCCTTTTGAAGACGCCTCACATATCCCTTCCCATTTTACTAAGTAGGGTTATAATTCTGTTATGTCATTTCTGACTATCAAGTTTATTCCAGGTTGAAAACAATACTGTTTTTTATATATTCTCAGCAAATGTGTCTCATTACTATTCAATGTTTCAGGCCCGTGTTTGCAATCCATACAAGATGATGATGTGAATGACCAATACAACAACATCCTCAACAATAAGCGGTTCATGCTGGATATGCTGTATGCCCATAATAATTTGCCTTTTACCAAGGATGAAAGAGTTAAAGAATTGGAGGCAAAGATAGATATAAAGAAGGTGTTGAATGCAAGTGAAGATACTGAAATCAGTCTACCCGGCAGGATTTCAGTCCTACAAACTAGTAAGCAGGCCAAAGATGAATGTATAAAAAAAATGGAGATTGGAAGTTTGGAAAATCAAGGCAATGTAAAGATCTTTGCAGAAAGATTCAATAGTGGTGATGTGGCCAAAATTTCTAATTTACCTGAAAATGATTTTAATGAAAAGATTTCTGAAAAAACACCACTGCAAGTTAAAACAGAATCTGACTTTATTTGGGATCAACTCTTGGCTAGTCCAAGAAAATTGAAAATCAGAGATATGGATTTCACAGATTTAGGAGATGAGGATGATATTGACATATTGGACATACAGATCAGTCCTAGTGATGCCCTGGTTCCCCCTCCCCCACCCATACCTTCTGTTTTAGGTTTTCCTCCTCCACCCCCTCCATTGCTTTATAGGTGTCCTCTTCCACCCCCACCTTCTGGTAATTTATTGGCTCCATGTCTATCAAGCACTCCTCAAGGTTTAGGGTCATCCTCACTTCCTAGAGATCAAGCAAACTTTATAAAAAAGAAGAAAACCATTCGTCTCTTTTGGAATGAGGTGAGGCCATTTGAATGGCAGTTCAAGAAAAACAGACACTGCAAAGGATTCCTGTGGTCAAAACTAGAGCCTATTAAAGTAGACACTGCAAAATTAGAACATCTCTTTGAGACTAAATCCAAGGATCTTCCTATCACAAAGGTACTGTTCTTTATATATCTTAATTTTGTTCATATTATAGTAAAATTTATAAAAGATTCAATAACTACTGGGGTCAGATTTCCATATATAATAAATAATATTTTATAAGGTACAGGTAGTCTTTCGACTTATGACCACAATTGAGCTCAACATTTCTGTTGCTAAGTAAGATATTTTCTAAATGAGTTATACCCCATTTTATGAACTTCCTTGCCACAGTTATTAAATGGTTTCTCTATTGCCTTATTATTATTATTATTATTATTATTATTATTATTATTATTATTATTATTATTATTATTATTATTATTATTATTATTATTATTATTGCCTTACCTTATCAGAAAGTAGCAAAAAATGAACTCAGGACATTGTAGTTATCATAAATATGAGTCAGTTGCCAAGCATCTTCATTTTGATCATGTGACCATGGGAATGTTGTATTGTTCCATAACTGTAAAAAACAGTCATAAGTGACTTTTTTCAGTGCTATTGTAAATTTGAACAGTCACTAAGTAAACTGGTGTAAATTGAGGATTACCTGTACTGAGAATCAAGAAAATTGCCTAAGTAAGTTTAAAACCTTAAATGAAGTTCAATATCATGTGTAAATAATAGATAAAAAATATAAATTGGGACAGAGTTAATTTCTTTCTTGTTTTCTTTTTTATCACTAAAAATCTCTGACTTAAAAGATTAGATAAATATCAAATTTTTGTTTCTTTTCAGATTGCTAACATAAAGAAATCTCTAGTATTGTTGAGGAGTTTCAGACAGCAAATAGATTTTGTTCTTATTGTGGAAATTACTCAGTATAAATACTTTGCAGGTTAATTACCATATTTTTGGTCTTATCTGAAATATACTGTAAGTGCTAATTGGAATTACAGTCCTTTTGGGTATTCCAATCCAATTGGGTATACAAAGAGAGTAGTGGATCTCCACCTTCTTCTGGCATTCTTATCACTTTATTTCTAGAAATTTTGTACAGTTAGAATCTGCATTAGGTTGTAGCTGGTTCTCTTATACTATCAGTCACACACACTTACACGCACACACCCATAATCTAGAATAATAGGGTGGGAAGGAACCTTTGAGGTCTAAGTCCAACCTCCTGCTCAGGCAGGAGACATCATACCATTCTGCATGAATGGCTATCCAATCCATTTGTTCTCTTGAAGTGAGAGAACAATAGAGCACCTACGGAGGTGAACTGTTCCACTGATTACTGTATTTTTCGCTCCATAAGACACACTTTTTTCCCCAAAAAAGTGGGTGGAAATGTCTGTACATATTATGGAGTGAATATGGTGAATAGCAGCTGGGCCACAACAGTTGGATCCTTTTACAGTACTGAATCCTGCCTCTTCTGTCTCTTTTCTGAAGTGCAGGAGTCAATAGGCAGAGCTGGCACATGAGAGGACACCTATCTGTGGTCCTCTCCGGCTCCACCTCCTGCCCTCACTACACTGCTGCTCCATATTCGGCACTCCATATTTACAGTGAGACGGTGCTCCATATTCATATTTTTTTTCTTGTTTTCCTCCTCTAAACCTAGGTGCATCTTATGGTCAGGTGCATCTCACAGTATGAAAAATACAGTAATTGTTCTCACTGTCAGGAAATTTCTAAATTGTAGTTTGAAACTCTCTAATAATCTTCCACCCATTACTTGTCCTGCCTTCTGATACTTGAATAATATGTCAATAGCCCCTTAAGTATTAGAATACTACAGGTACTATTACATCACCCCGAACCCTTCTTCATTAGACTAAACAAACCTAATTCCCTCAATCATTCATTGTATAATTTAGTGTCTAGATCCCTTATTATCAGTGATGAAATACTCCGAAGTCTGCTACCAGTTCGCTGCGTGCATGCATACCAAATGCACGCTTTGCATGAATGCGCATCACAGGTGCTACTGCGCAGCGCTGAAAAAGGAGGCTTAAG
The DNA here is from genome assembly GCA_038048745.1 of Coluber constrictor foxii. Lineage (NCBI taxonomy): Eukaryota > Metazoa > Chordata > Lepidosauria > Squamata > Colubridae > Coluber > Coluber constrictor. The sequence goes on from CM075961.1 coordinate 90,233,096, forward strand.
CCTTTTCTAAGGTAAGTAGAACAGCGAGGGGGGAATAGCTGTGCTGCGCAATTTAGATTCGCTAGCAAATATAAATCATGTGGCACAGCTGATGATTGGAAATACTGGTTCGTCTGAACCTGTAGCATTTTTTTTTTACTAACGGTTCGCCCGAACCAATAACTTTTATTACTACAGATTCACGCGAAACAGTAACATTTCACCCCTTTGCTGATCCCATTGCCAGTCCCTATCCTGCCAAATAGTGTTTGTTTGCAAAGCAAGCTAAGAAAAGGTATTGGTGGCTTTGAGAAGGTATTTGCCAATCACATTACTTAAAACAGGTTGGATATTGAAAAGTAGCCCAGTTAATATCTGATAATGAGAGGGAGGTTGCTAGGGGTATTGAGGAGAACTTGGTCTCACTTTACCTCCAGACCTCTACCCTATGCCTGGGGTAGTAGAATCAACCAGTTTTTAAATATAAGTTTAGCTTAAAACCAATTCAAATGCAGCATTGTGAAGTGATGCAACCTGAAACAGGAGAAAGACCAAGATTCCTCCCTTTCCTGCTTTCTGTACAGATTCCACCAAAACTGCTATTAGCTAGTCCAGACCAGGGATTGATTCTGACCGAAAGAAATGGTCCTTTCTGGGACTCAAATTGATAGCAATACTGCTGACAGTCTTCAGAAATATTTAATATGCTTTCTTCCAATCCACAATAATAACAGCAACAGTAATTGCCGATTACTGATGAAATTTCTTCCAAAACTACTCAGCCAGCCATTCATCTTATTGTACTGTGCTGCCAGTCTTTGTGACAGGGAACACGAAATAATGGTTTTAAGTTAGAGGAAGGCCTGATTCCAGTTAAATATTAGGAAAAATATTTCCTAAAATAAGGGCAGTTTGAGTGTTTATCTAGAGAAGTATATTTGATTCATTGCAAGTAGTTGTAGGCTTATTTGTTAGACATGCTTTAATCTGGATTCCTGCTTGAATTCAGTGGCCTAATGGTCTGTCCTGAACTTTTATTCTATTATCATCTTACTGTTTTCCTATTATAGATTAAATAATTATTAAATTGGAGGGATATGCGTATAAGTGGCAACAATTTGAACATAACCATACTCATCTAAAAATCTCAATACCAGAGTAATAAAATGAGGAGTTTCTTGCTTACATTACCTGATCCAAAATAGCTTCAAGAGTCATATATTGCTAACTGTGATGGAATGTGCATCATGGCCAATCAGAGACTTCCCAGAAAGAAGCCCGATTAAGAGAATGCTGTCCCGAGTGGGAAGGGAAAGGTGGCCATATAATAGACTGTCCCAAGATATATTTGGTAGACTAGAAAGTTATTGCTTTACTTTGGCAACTTTCTGTCCATTAGGTGCAAGCAAATAGAAGATTGAACTCAATTGGATCTCACAGTCTTTATCTCTGGGTTTGGGCCTGACATTAATTTATTTAAATAATGTTAAAATATGTACTGCTTTTATAACCAGAGAATAAATATTCAATATAGTATAGTAAAGAAAATGATGCCTTGCTCAGAAGTAAGTTGCAAATTATCTATATTCATGTTAGCCTGTTACTGCAGCCTAAAAAATAATTTAACATTTCACTAATGTTGATCTGGAAAAGAAAAATCAAAAAGCTGTGACAATAAATACGAACAAGTAATATTTTTTTCTGCAGAACAAGTTTTGAGCAAGCAGAATCTAAACAAGAATTAAATGTTTGGACAGCCATGGCACTACATCATAATTCATTTCTACAAGGAAATTAAAACTGACAATAAAATCCAACTTTAAATTACAGTATATTGAATTATTCATAATTCAAGCTATTTCTTCATTTTCAAATAGGCGTTTCTGCCACTTTTATCAATATAAATATAATATAAAACATAGTACTTAAGATATTGGACGAGACCCAGGGAAATCCAAGTTTAAATCCACCCACAGCTATAGCTGTTTGCTGAATTACATTGAGCTACTCAATCTCTCTCAGTCCAATCTACTTAATATCAATGATAGTTGTGGAGGAGAGAATTAGAGAATTGTTGTGGAGAAGGGAGTTAAGAGGAGGGAGTTTTAAACTGCCTTGAGTTTTAAACTGTTTTAAACTGCCTTGAGTTCCTGAAGGAAAGGTGGGATATACTTTAACGGACAAGTAAATATCTCATGAATCTTTTAAGAAAAATCTAAAGAATCTATCACACATTCTGCTTTTACTGTAGAATTATGGAATCCTGTAGAATTCTACTGTATAGAATTCTACTAATACTGTAGAATTATTGTCAGAATTCTACTAAGACTAAGACTATAGAACTGTAGAACAGAACAGAGTAACAGAGTTGGGAAGGACATTGAAAGTCTTCTAGTCCAACCGCCTACTCAGACTGGAAATCCTATACCTGTGGTGGCGAACCTATGGCATACGTGTCAGAGGTGGCATACAGAGCCCTCTTTGTGGGAATGTGTGCTGTCACCCAGCCCAGCTCCATTGCGTTTCTCACCATAATTTGCAAGACTAAAAAGAAATTTGCAAAAGAACATTCTTCCTTCATGGCGATGTTTGCTGTTGCTGCCTCCATGGCCTGCCCCTTGTGCAGCACAGTGTAATTTAGCGCATTTCACAATGGGGGAGGCACAATGAAGTTAAAGTTCAAAGCAGTCTTTTGTTGTATTTTACTCCTAGCAAGTCTACACGGTTTCTTATTTACCGTAAATCACCTCAATCATTATTTCTAAGTCTAGGGCCAAATACCCCTGTTTAGTTCTTAATAGTTAAACATTTCCTTAGATTTTTAATTGGGAACTTTCCCAACAATTGCATGTCATTTCCAAAGTTCATAACGTCTTAGAATCTTCTAAGAAAACTATATAAAGAATCTATCACAAGTTCTGCTTTTACTGTAGAATTATCATGCATTCCATATGTTATACTAACAATAGATAGATTTAATTGTTTAAACAATATTTATATGACTGAAGAAACATAAGAGTTTACAGTCTATGTTTCTTATTCTCAGAAAACTGCTGCAGATGGCAAGAGGCAAGAAATCATTGTCCTGGATTCCAAGCGGAGCAATGCTATTAATATAGGGCTGACTGTATTACCACATCCAAGGACAATCAAGGTTGCCATTTTGAACTTTGATGAATATGCCTTAAATAAAGAAGGAATAGAGGTACTGAGAAAATCATGCATAATATTATGTTAAACAGTATATTATTTCTATATACTAGTGATTGAAAATATATTGATGAATGAATTCTCATAATTGACTAATCTGATTACTATTACGTAATATTTTCTCCTTCTGCAGACATAATCTTTTTAAAATCAATCAGCAACATTGGACATAATTTTAATTTTTGAAGAAAACATATTCATTCATACTCATATTTTTTTCAATGTCACAATAAAATACCCAGTTTTCCTCTATTTTCCAATTAACAAACAGAAAGCGGGGGGAAGGAGCCATCATGGGAATAGATGTAAAAGCATAGAACTCCATAAAGGCTTCATTTAGGGATGCGCTCAGTTCTACTGGTAGCCTAAATACCATTGTGAATTTGGGCAATTCAGTATACTAAACGTTAAATTTTAATCAATTGAGATGTAGCAGATATATAGGCCCATGCAAATTTTCTCAGACCAGTACAAATTCTCATGATAGCATTGTGATCTCATGAGATTTCAGTATACTTTCTTAAGAGGCTGGACTATATACAAGTCAGTTCTCTCCTTGTCTCCCCAAGTGTATTGTGACAGTTTTTAACCTGTACAGTATATGCGATGTCCTAGTGCTGCTTCTTTTTGAACCTGTGAGTCAATATATATGACTTTAATTTAGCAGTAGATATGCAAGTACCTGATTCTTCAGCAAAATATCTCTTTTAAATTATATTGCACAGAATTGAAATGGTAAAAACCATTTTAAAAAAGATTAATTGTGATATTTTAAAGAATTATTAAAATAATTGAAATGTAAATATTTTTGCATAATTTTGGTGTGGATAATACTGAATCATTCTCATATTTATAACAAGAACAATTAGGAGTTCTATCAAGAAAATTTAAAAAACTAAACTATTTTTCAGCTTTGATATAGTGAATGTAGAAGAGCAGTCTATATAGTTTGTCTTTGATGGGGTGGTGTTTGTTTTGTTTTGTTTTGTTTGTTTTGTTTTGGTCTTTCTAGAAAATTCTTACAATGATTCCCACAGAAGAGGAAAAGCAGAAAATTCAAGAAGCTCAGTTAGCCAATCCTGATATCCCTCTGGGTACTGCTGAACAGTTCCTACTGACTCTGTCTTCCATTACTGAACTCACTCCTAGACTTCAGCTCTGGGCATTTAAAATGGATTATGAGCTTGTGGAAAAGGTAATTTTTTATTGCTAAATAAATATAATTGTTTTTTTATTTCAGTTTAACCTCTTTTCTCTTACTCATGGGAATTTCTCTCTGCTGAACTGTTCATTAATACCAATTTGAATATTTAGTAGAACAAGAAAGCACTCAGTCTTTTCCTTTAAAGTAATGATCATATTTCCTTCTTTCCATAGCTGAAGCACAATTTACTTGAACTGGGATGAAAATAATATTAGGAAACAACCTTTCATCCAAGTGCCTTATCAAGTATCTTAACTATCGCATCCCATTGGCTTTCATTTAATCATATCCTCATAATTATCATGTCATCCAGGTGGCTTACTGATTAGCAAGTCTTGAAGTACTGAGTCAAATGCTTTGTTGAAGTCAAAGTATATTACAGTTAGAACGTTCCAAAATCTGTTATTAAAGTTACCCAGTCAAAACATTGGATGACATTAGTCTGGCAAGATTAATCAATCAGTTTATTACAAGCATAAAGCCAGATACAATAAAATACCTAATAAAATAAAACAGAATAAAAATAGTATTCCAAACTTAATTAATGGTGCAACATACTGCACATATAGTAGCACTGAATTGGGAGACTTGGGACAGTATTTTTGAGTCCATATATAAACAAAGTAACATTAAATACAAATCATACTTCTTACCTGAAAATTTCTTCAAAATCAGATAAATGAAAGTCTGCCTAGAATCCTTATATACTGTAGGCTTAGTATTAATAACACATGGCTTAGAGTTTCTATTGAGCCACTAGCATGGAGACATAATTTAAGTTACACAACAGTACCCTTAAAACTTCCAAAAAGGTCTCTGAGGATAATGCATCCAGCCTGCCTAAAGTGAAGGCCTTACAAAATTTCAGAATCATAATAAATAGGGGAGCGGAGCAAAACCTTTCGGAAGAATATAGTAAGTATTGAGGAGTGATATCTTGTTTAAATTTTTTGGAGATTAAATTTGTTGTTTCAGGGCAATTGTAACATTATCAAAGCTAATGAACATGAACTTTCCATGAAGAAGCTCAGTAAATCAGTTTTTATCTAGAGATATGTTTAAGCTGTGACAATTTAAATGGGACCAAATCTATAGGAAATATGATTAACTTTAGAAAAAATATAACAAGAAGAAACCATTCTCTAACATCCAATAAACCTGTCCCTACATATAAAATAGCATTTTGGATACTTTTTGGAATCTCAATATTGTTTTGAATAAACTTATTTTGAATAGTTTCAAGAAAGTTAAACTTTGCAAAAGGATAAATTTGAGAGCTATAAAGAATGGGAGTACCTTAGTTTGGAAAGCCTTATCTTGGCTCACTTACTTAACCTCAAGTAAAATAAAAATAAATTTAAGAATAAAATGCAAAATCAGAATATAAAGAGATTCCTACGGGAAAATCTGAAATCACTGAAAAAATATTTTGAGGTCTTTATTTAAAATATAAAGCTGAATGCACCATTTACATTAAGGCTTATGCAGAAGTTCCAAGTAGGCAACAAACATGTAACAAAAGACAAGTTGTTAAAGTGAAACAAACTGATGAGATCACGCTTCAGACAAGATAGATTTCTCTCTGTATCTCTCTAAATATTGGACTCTGGGATTACAAGACAGTAATTATAGTCTCTCTAAAACAACATACTGACTGTCAATACAGAGAGTCTGGCAATATTTATTCTTGACAATCCAGTGACGGCATTATTTTCAAGATATGCTTAGATTAATCTTTTTATCATGTGCTGTAGAAACTACTACACTGTGTGCACAATATTGTATTAGGCAAGTGAGTATTTTGACATATCATTTTTATACATATTTTCCACCTACAAGCTATATAAACTTCAATGCTTAGTGGATATAAGTATATCAGGCAATGTGTATTTGTGTAATGAGGGCCTAATTACACAAATTGTGTAATTTGTGGCCTAAGGAAATCGACACCCTATCAAGATGTGCATACAGTAATTATTAGGCAGTTTCTTTTCCTCAGGCAAATGACCAAAAAAGATTTAACTGACTCTGAAAAGTCAAAAATTGTAAAAAGTCTTTCAGAGGGATGTACTATTCTTGAAATTGCTAAGATATTGGGGTGTGATCACAAAATCATAAAAAATGTTGCTGCAAATAATCAACAGGGTCAAAGAAACATGTTGAGAAAAAAAGATGCACATTAACTTCCGAAGATTTGAGAAGAGTCAAATGTAAAGCTACCAGGAACACATTATCTTCCAGTACTGTCATATTCCAGAACTGCAACCTACCTGGAGTGCCCAGAAGTACAAGGTGTTCAGTGCTCAAAGACATGGCCAAGGTGAGGAAGGCTGAAACCCGACTACCACTGAGCAAGACACATAAATTGAAACGGCAAAACTGGGCCAACAAATATCTGAAGACAGATTTTTTCAAACGTTTTGTGGACTGATGAGATGAGAGTGACTCTTGACGAACCAGGTGGATGGACCCGTTGCTGGATCAAACGGACACAGTCCTACACTTTGGCTCAGATGCCAGCAAGTTAGAGGTGGGGTACGGGTATGGGCTGGTATTATTAAATATGAGCTAATTGGACCTTTTTGGGTTGAAAATGGACTCAAAATCAACTCTATTTCCAGTTTTTAGAAGACACTTTCTTCAAGCAATGGTACAGAAAAAAATCTGCATCTTTCAAGATCATGATTTTTGTGCAGGACAATGCTCCATTGCATGCATCGAAGTACTCTACTGCATGGCTAGACAGTAAAGGCCTTAAAGATGAAAGAATAATGACATGGCCCCCTTCCTCACCTGACCGAAACCGTATTGAGAACTTGTGGTCCCTCCTTAAACGGAAGATTTATGGTGATGGAAAACAGTACACCTCTCTGAACAGAAAGTTGATTGTCAACAGGTCAAGAAGCTGACAGACTCCATGAATGGAAGGCTTATAATATTGTTATTGAAAAGAAGAGTGGCTATATAGGTCACTGATTTTTCTTCTTCAAATGTCAGAAATGTTTACTTGTACATTTTGAGTTGTTTGTTTATTATTGTCACTTTAACAGATGCAAATAAATGAATGTGATGGGCACATTTTCATTTTTTATTTAGTTGCATAATAATTCTGCACACCAACAGTTGCCCAATAATTCTGCACACATAGATATTCTCCTAAGAAAGCCAATACCTGACTTTTACTTTCTTAAATATTTAGGTTTGAGATTTATTAACATTTTGGATTGATCGAGAGCATTGTAATTGTTCAATAATAAAATTAACCATCCAAAATACAACTTGCCTAATAATTGTGCATACAGTGAAGATGAGCAAGTATCTAAATATTGAAGGGGGGGATTGTTTGTTTAGTTGTTTTACCCAACATTTATCTGGCACTTCAGTTTTCAAGGATTTGTACTGTTTTTATTTATTTTATTTTATTGAAAAGAGACTAAACTAAACTAAAACAAAGAAAAAATGTGAATAGAAAAGAACAAAAACACATATTACGCCCTAGTTAAAACACTGACAAATTTATTACAACATAGCTTCCCCCTTGCAAAACAGGTCCAAAATTTGTAAGCTTGTACATCTATTTACACCCAACTGACAAGTCATACATTACATATATGAAAAAAATAGTTAACAAATTAAACCTAAATAAAGTTAAAGTTCAAAGCAATTGTTATCACTTTGTTATTGTAATTTATTTATAGAAAGTCTACACGGTTTCTTATTTATCACAAATCGACCCAGTCATTATCTCTGAGTCAGGAGGCAAATACTCTCGTTCAGTTCTTAATAGTGAAACCTTTCCTTCGGTTTTTAATTGGGAATTTTCCCAACAATTGCATCTCATTTCCAAAGTTCATAAGTCTCTGTTATAAATATCTCTGAAACATCCATTGTTGAATAATTCTCCTTGACAACACAACATTTATCTTGCCTAGAAAGGCCACTCCATCTGTTATCTCAGAATTTATTGTTTATATTCTTTTCAGTCTTTTCTAGCAGTTCTACATCTTTCAAATCAAACACTTTCTTCTTCTCATCTTACAGCAACAGATCAGATTCCAATTCCTCAAATTGCAAATCCTCAAATTGCAAATTGTTATTTCCTGCTTTTGGATACCATCTTGAATTTACAGAACTATTATTGATCCATCAAATTTTGTGTATATGTCTTCAAATGAAGCCTGTAAGTTGGAGAACATTCTTTTTTGCCTCCCAAAATATTTTGTCTCCTTTTAGAGGCATGAGAAACACTTTTATTTTCAAGTACAAGAGAAGCAAATATGATGTAATAGCTTCCACAGGAAAAAATGTTTTTCCTCCCTACAGTTAAAGAATGGGGGATTTTCCCATTAAAAAATTGTGATAATATCAAGGCCCTTTTTTTAAAAATGAAAAAGTTAAAAAGAACAAAATTTATAGCATAATCCTGTGTAATATAAATCCCACTGCTACTTCCTTAAAGCTAAACAATAATTTAAAATGTGATAATAAATCATGAAAGAATGGGGGGCGGGGATGAAAAAGTCCAGCAAGGAGTAATAAAATAAGTCAGAAATCAAGTAGTCAGAAATCAAAAGATTGAAAAGCTTCGAAAAGTGCAATTAAAACCCAGTCGTGCTTAAGAAAAATGAGCAGCTGAAGGGAAAACCAGCAAGAGACCAAACCTTCCAATCATTCCTTGCCAAGAATTGCAGACATCCAGGCCCCTTCTTTTCAATTTGTGCATAATCGTCAAAAGATCATCTTGGGTCCTTCCTAGTCTCCCCTTCAAAAAACAGGGAACAAAGCCATCAAATAACCAGCTTTGTTGGCAAAATCAACTGTTCATCAGAGGGAGAATACCATCAAGGGGGAGGGGAGTTTCTAGGATTTCTAAAATACAGTAAAACTCTGAAAGTTGACCACCCAAGGGACTGAACGAAAGTGGTCAACATATTGAGGTAGTCAACATATGCAAATACTGTGCTGATATGTACACGTGTCTCATTTTATTGTACAGCTTTTATTAGAGAACGTCATACAGCAGCACGTATGAAAACACAGGAAAATCATTCACACAATACTGTATAATACAAACTCACTACATTTACTTATGTATTGTTTTCTCATGGTTTAATCATTTTTTCTGAAAAAAATTTTTATTCTGTTTCTTATTCTTATGAAGTTGAGAAAGCATTTTCAATACTGGCATTTTTCTACAGCAAATGGTTTTAACTGCATTATCAAATGACTAATTAATGCTCTTCTTTCGGAATATCTGCAGTGTCTGTGTTCTCCTCACTTAATTCTTCTGCTTCATCAGTTGCTTCTAGCACTTTTCCACTGGGTTGTATCTTGATCAGTTGTGATAGGAAAATTGTTTCTGGGTCAGAGTTAGGATTAGAGTTAGAGTTAGGATTTTGTTTTTGCAGACAGACCAGAGGTTTGTATTTTATCAATGATCCACTGCAGAAGCTGGGCTTAATAATTCATTTTGAATGCTGTGATTATGCCTTGGTCAAGAGATTGAATTTTTGAAATGTTTGGGGACAAAAATTTCAGTTTCATGTTTGTAAGATGGGAATGGCTAGGACAATTGTCCACTACTAGGAAATGGATTGTTTCTTTTTCTCCATTTCTCAGTCTTCCTTATTCACTCCTCAAATAGGGTAGCAGTCATCCATGCAGATTTGTTAGATTTCCAGGAGACAGGAAGGTCTTTGAGCTGCCGTTCTTGAATGGGCATGGCTTTGCCAATTTAACAATTTAAGGTTTTAGCTTTTCCTGGAGATTCCATCTTTGTCTTTTAATGAATCTCAGGCTTTTGCCCTTATTTCCATTAATTTGTATGTCAATACTTAACTTAAATTTGCAGAACAGAAACCAAAGCAGGAAAATACCAAGAAAGACACCAGAACTTTAATAATTTGTTTAAAGGTTTATGATTCTTATCATTAAGAATCAATATTTGATCATAAACTAGCAGATAAAACACAAATCACAATTAATTGGATTAAGAAGAAAAAATAACTTTAAAAGATCAAAAGAAATACTACAGCATATTATACAAACTATAAAACAATACTTAGTTATGGTCAAGAAAATAAAATCAGATTAATACAATAATAACAATTTAAGATAAAACAAGTCAAAATAACTAGGATATTTAGTGAACAATAGAGATAATAATTCCTGCCAAGAAGAGACAATCCAGAAAAATTGTTCCATTATTTCAATTATCCCTCACTGGAATAGGCACAATCTCTGTTCAGAGGGGATGTTTTAGTATCTTACTTCAGTAATGGCTTTTGGAAAATCTGGCTAAATATCAAGCCCTTCTGAATTTTGGAATTGTTATGCAGTTAAGATACCTAGCTGCTTGGAGAACATGTGCGGAGTGGCTCAAGAAGGTGTTTCTGGGTAGAACTGAAAAGTCTGCTTGCAGTTTGAATCAGTTAGTGCATGTTCATGGTCCATCAAAGTGATAGCTGGCCATGAAAAGCTATAAACTTACAGTTTGGCATTGCCTACTACTGGGAAAACTGAAAACTATCAATTATAGTTAAAGGGGCTAAGTCAGCTGGAAAACAGGAGAGCTTACACCAGTAGGAAAAGTAATGGATGGAAGATGATCAAAGAGAGATCCAATCTAGAATTAAGCAGAAATCTCCTGACAGAAAGAGAGATTAATCATTGGAACAATTTGCTTGCAGAAGTTGTAGGTACTCTATAACTGGATGTTTTCAAGAAGAGCTTAGACAGCCATTTGCACCGAATAATATAGGGTCTCTTAGTCAAATAGGGGGTTGCACTAAAAGAGGTCCAAAGTCCCTTCCAACTCTGTATTCCGTAAAATGAAAATCCAGATAGAAGTTTCAATTTTAAGATGCATAGCAAAGAACTACATTTGAAAGATACTTGAAAAACTGTTCTTAAAACTTAGATTGATGCATTCTAATCACTGTACAACCACGGGAGTAAGTTGTTGTTTAAGTAGAACTTCAGGGCTTCATAATGCTAGGTTGTTGTTAAGATGAAAGCATATACAGTAGTTACCATTTTGCTTCCATAAGAGAAAGTCTCCAGTCACTGAAGAATTTTTTCAAGATCTTAAGGTCTTTGGACAGGAGGCTATTGGCCATCTTGATGTGTTTTTCTTGTACTGCTATAGCCAAATCATCAGTGTATCCAACTTTGCGTCCCTTCAGTGTCACAAGGATATCTGATATGTATAAGTTGAATAGTGCAGGTGCCATTAAAGAACTTTGTGGGAGGCAATTGTTTAATCTTTTTACCTTATTTATTTTATCCCCCATTATTCGAAAGGATCTATCACTTAGGCATGTTATTAATTAGTCAACAGAGATTTTTGCAGGGGATAATATGGCACAATTTGTATAACAATTTGTCCTTCCAAACTGTGTTATATACCATAGTTAGGTCTGTGAGCACGGCTATAGTATTAGGCCTGTTGGAATCCTGCTTCAATATAGACTGTTAGGCTTAGCAACTAGTCTACATAGTTCCAGTTTTTCCAGAAGCCAGCTTGTTCCACAGGAAAATATTTATCTATTATGGGAACTATTCTGTTTATAATTAATCTTTCCAGGAGTTTGTAGCAGGAACTCAAAAGGATGATTTAACAGTAGCTTTCGAGTCTGCCTTGTGGTTTGCCAGGTTTTAGAATTGATATTATTTTAGTTTTTTTTAATTCTGGTGGGTGGCAGTCATTGGAAACTACATCAGAAAGGAATTTACCAATCCAATCCTGTGTGTGCCTCCCAGAGTTTATCAGGAATTCTGGATGAATGCCATCAAAGGCTGGTGCTTTACCACATTTGAGACTACCAATGGCAGTGTCAATTTCTTCTATAGAGAAGGGACAAGAGTACTTGAAATGCATTCAGCCCAATTGCCAAAAAACTAAAAGACTTTTGAGGAGAATAGATTGCCTTTTCATCCTTGGAGTTTTGGAGAGAGCTACGATTTGAGAGGTTATTTGGTCAGGAGTCACATTGGTTGTTTGTCATGTGGAATATCTGGCACCACTTAGTTTCCTTAATAGGTTCCAAGCATACCTGCTGGATTTACTGAAATTTATTGATTCTGTGTATTGTTCCCACTTCTTCTATCAAGCAGCATCCAAATTACATTACAGATAATCATTTAGAGTAATTAACTTCTAGCCATTCTTCTTGACAGTCTCACTAGTATATGCAGCACAGCATTATCTGTATACAGAAGAACAGAAAAGTATCTTTTTTCCAATTTTGACAGATGAAGAGGTGGATTATTCATTTTGTCTCTAAGAAATTATATGTGTATATGTGTGTGTGTCTGTGTGTGTATATCAGGCAATTGACAACGCTTTGCTGAGGGATGGGGTCTTCCCCGCCACCCTTAAGGAGGCCTCCTTGGATCCAGCCTCCTTGAACAACTTTCGTCCCGTCTTCAACCTGCGCTTTATAGCAAAGGTTGTTGAGTCTGTGGTGGCACACCAACTTCCGCAATTCCTGGAGGAAATGGATTATCCATTTCCTGTGTCCGCACCTGAAGTACCAGTCGGGCTTCAGGTGCGGACACAGCACGGAAACAGCATTGGTCCCTCTGGTGAATGATCTCTGGCGGGCCCGTGATGAGGGTTGTTCCTCCATCCTGGTCATAATTGATCTCTCAGAGGCCTTCGATATCATTGACCATGGTATCCTACTGCGACAACTCGAGGGGTTAGGGGTGGGGGCACTGTTTTGCAATGGTTCTCTTCCTGCCTCTCAGGTCGTACACAGTTTGTTTGGGCAGGGGGACAGAGATCCTCCCTGAAGTCCCTCACTTTTGGGATGCCTCAGGGGTTGGTTCTCTCCCCCTTGCTCTTTAACATCTATATGAAGCCTCTGGGTGAGATCTTTCGTAGTTTTGGAGTGAGGTACCATCAGTATGCTGATGATACCCAGCTCTACATCTCCACCCCGGACCAACCCAGCGATGCCCTTACCATGATGTCGAGGTGCCTGAAGGCTGTATGGGTCTGGATGGGTAGGAACAGGCACAGACTCAACCTCTCCAAGACGGAATGGCTGTGGTTGCCAGCATCTCATGGTCTAGTGGCCCCATCACTTTTGATGGGAGAGGAGTTGCTTACTCCCTCTGAAAATGCTCGTAATCTAGGCATCCTCCTGGATTTGTGGCTGTCTTTAGTGGACTACCTGATGGCGTGACCAGGGGGGCTTTTGCACAGGTTCACCTGGTGCGCCAGTTACACCCTTTCCTAGACAGGGATGCCCTCCGTACAGCCACCCAAGCCCTCATTATCTCTCGTCTGGATTACTGCAATGCCCTCTACCTTGGGGTGTACCCGGAGGCTCCAGCTGATCCAGAATGCGGCCGCACAGGTTGTTTCAGGGGCTTCCTGTTACTTCCATTTTACACCTCTCCCGTGCAAGCTGCACTGGTTACTGGTGGTCCTTCGGATCCGCTTCAAGGTGCTGGTACTTACCTATAAAGCCCTACATGGCATGGGCCCGGGGTATCTACAAGACCATCTTCTGCCTGCCTCCCACAGTACTGTGAGCTCACATAGGGGTGCCCTCCTCTGGTTGCCATTGGCCAGACAATGTCGGCTGGTGGCACCCAGGATGAGGGCATTCTCTGTGGGCACACTGACCCTTTGGAATGGGTTACCTATAGGGCTCCGGACAGCCACCGACCTCCGCTCTTTCTGCCTGAAGACATGGCTTTTCCAACAAATATGCTGATCTGATGGGGTGATTTTAATTTAATTTAATTTTAACCTTTCATTAAGTTCCTTAATATCCCCCCCTTACCGCTCCCATTTCGTCTTTCGTATCTGAGGGAAGATCCTCAAGTTTTTCAAGTTTTTTTGGAGATAAACTCCTGATTCTTTATCATAACCTCTTGCATAGCTTGGAGCATCCGCTGCAGGCTTTGCAGGGTGGGAGTCTTTCCCACAAAAGTCTGGTCGTCAGTATTTTTCACCATTGTCGAAGTTGATAACATTGGAGATGACACAACTGAGGACATAACAACTTTTTTCCCTGTTTTAATCGCTGTAGTTGTCACTGCAGTTGACATAGTTGCTAATCAATCTATATAATACCGGGAATTAGAAGTTCACTCCTCCAGCACAAAGTCTCCCTTAGGATTTAAGCAAGCCGTCAACAATAAAGTTCACAGGAGCATGGATTGCAACATTCAGTTCTGTCCTCTGTGGGGGTTCACCATCAAATGGAGGGGGGGACAGATATCGAGTGTTCACTCCATATTCATCTTCACAGAAATGATGGGATAGTTACAAATAAGAAAAGGACCACAAAGAGGAGCTTCAAATCTCTTAATTTCTTTTCGATTGCCAACAAATCGGTCTGTTTAGTCCCTCCAGTCAGCCCCACAAAGAAAGTTCACCTCTCTCGCTACAGACGCTCTACATGTGGTTGAAATCACGTTTTGCTGGCAGGTCTAACACAAAGAAGTCCCAGTTCTTCCTCCCCTTTCTCTGAGCGCAATGACAATTATCCCAAGCATTCAATTGTTTCCAACCCCTCCTACCGCTCGTTTCAATGGACTTCCCTTCCAAAGCAGCTTAGTCACAGTCCAGGAACAGCCATTAATGACACCCTCTCCCCAGTTGCTCAGGTTGAGGTATCTACTGAACGACTCATGGGATCGCCACCTCCTCATGTGTCTCAGCTCACCACACCTTCACACCTTCACTACGGCCATAAAAAGCCGTTCGCCAGCTGGGAAGAAACAGATCGAGCCAGGAGTCCTATCTGATCCCAACCTGCTACAAAGTGACATCCCTGGAAGTCCTGAAATATTTTTTTCAGTGGTTCCGAGCTCACATCTGCCAGTTCTTAAGTACCTTAGAATATAAATTCTGTCTTGGTGATAATTTACCCTCATCTAAAGTGGATAGGTGTCTTTTACCAATTTCTTACCTATTTTGACTTGCATTCCTGTTCTGTCTCCCATGGTGCTGCTGTTGATAGGTTGGGCTGTTGTTGTTGTTTCCTTTTTCATGAAGAGAGATGGAAAAAGGGAATTAAGCAATTCTGCTTTTCTCTTCTGCCAGTCACTTTCTTGCCATTTTCTCCCATTAGCGCTCCGATCATTTCCTTAATTTTCTATTTGTTCCTTAACATATTCAAATATTTTATTTTATTTTATTTTGTTATTGTGCCATTTGGTACAAGACTTAATCATTCTGAGCCTTAGACTTCATGCTTGCAGATTTGGGCCACAGGTGGTCCTCAATTTATGACCACAAAATTGGTCATATCGGTAAGCCACAAGTTTCCATTGCTAGGCTCATTTTATGACCTTTCTTGCCACAGGTGTTAAGTGAATCACTGTAGTTGTTAATAATACAGTTGTTAAGTGAATTTGGCTTCCACATTGCCTTTGATTGTATGAAGGTCACAAAAGGTAATTTACATGACCATGGGACACTGCGATCATTATAAATCTGAGCCAGTTGCCAAGCATCCAAATTTTGATCATATGATCATGGGGATGCTGTTATGGTTGTGTGAAAAACAGTCATAAGCCACTTTTTCAGTACCAGTATAATTTTTAACCAGTCACTAAACAAATAGTTGCAAGTTGAAGACTACCTATATTTACTGATATTCTGTTATACTTGTCCTTTTTGTTCCTCAGTTTGTCAGAGCTCTTTGTGCAACAATGCTGGGCTCATTTGGTGTATTTTATTTTTCTTTCTCTTTGATATTATTTTTATTTGGACCTTCAATTTATTTTGATAGAAACATCCTTTATCTGAAAAAAATTATTCACTGTTAAATGAAAGTTCCTGTTCATAAGATTTAATTGATGTAAAAATATTTTCCATGTTTTTATTTTTTGTTAATGACAGGAGATTGCAGAACCACTTTTGGACCTGAAGGAAGGAATGGATCAGCTAGAAAACAATGCTACCTTTGGATTTATTCTTTCTGCTCTCTTAGCTATTGGAAATTTTCTCAATGGAACCAATGTGAGTAGCATTGCATTGTTTACATTGTTTACATTATATAATTATATATTTAGCAAAACTCATTAAAAAAAGTATGTATCAGTTTAAAAAAATCCCCTTTATAGATTAACAGCATTATTTGTCGTCAGGTGTTTTTTTATCTTCCTTGTGGCCATTGCATACAATACAACTTCTTTTGTTACATGTTCATCTTCATCAGACAACAGAAAATATGTTTTCTTCCAAACTAGAGTGAGTTAGTTGGTTTAACAAGGACACAGTGAATCTAGCTCTAGGTTCTTGATAAAGCTTGCAGTGGTCAAGTGGCTTACACCTTTCATCTGTAAATTATTACAAACGCATAAACTGTGTTAGTGGATAATCTTTTTGTAACTTCCATCCAAATAGGCTGTTGTCATTATTTGGAAGCCAAGTTCTTTAAAGACTTGTCTCAGAGAATGGGATGTAAGAAATTGTAAACAATACAGTTAAAAAATAGATACAACTTAGCCAAATTAAGCTTTCGTATTTGCTCTCTATCTTGTCTAAAATCTTTTTAAGGAAAATAGTCACTCAATAATGTCTGATAAGTATATAGTAAATCTGACTATTAACTAATTCTTATTAACCAATATTTTTGCAATCCTACAATGGCAAATGAAAATAAGTGCAAACATCATAAGGAAGGAACCCAAATAGACAAAAATTATTATTATTATTATTATTATTATTATTATTATTATTATTATTATTATTATTATTATTATTATTATTATTATTATTATTATTATTATTATTGCTTTTTCTTCCCTCTTTCTCTCACTGCCCTGAGCTTTTGTTCAGTTGTTTAACATTGTGGGATGTGATATAAAAAGATGGTAGTGCCTTTCACTCTGAAGGCAGTATAGGTCCTTTGCTTCAGCTACTTGGTCTTTTAAGTCAAAGCCAAAAACTTCTATCTCCTTTAGTTAAGGATATTAATTGACACAGAGCAATTGGCAACTGCCACAATGTCGTTCCCAAATGAAGCTCTTTTCCATTTAGTAGTTATGAAAAAGCCTCTACTTGGATGGAAAACTGGAAGTGATAAGCAGAAAATAAAATGGGATAAAATGAAGAATGGATGTGATCAAAGCTTTCGGGTTCAAGGCCACACCATGTGGCAAAAATTATGAAGCATATTTACTTCTTCACTCCTATAGCATGCACAGATAGTCATCCAGCAGCATTGTTAAAGGTTCCTAATAAGGAAAACTGGCCAGGAGATTGCCTACTCAACTTTTGTGATGAATTCACTCAGAATCTGAGTAGCGTTCCCAATTGGTGTCATGTTTGAGTTGTATGGAAATACAAACTTTCTAAGTAATTAGAAGAGTAAATGATTATTTATTTCAGTAATTAAACAAATAAACCAGAAGGATAATTATTGCTCAGAATTGACTTGCCAAGTCCAGCTTAGATGATAGCAGATTTGTCTTGAGAAGTTATTTGGGACCAGTTTGTCTCTGTGGATCTTGAAAGAATTTGAAAACACTTTACTAGGGGGTTATACCCTGACCTACTTGGTTGATGAAAGCTATAGATGGTGGCAGAAAGCTGAATAAAGGTGGAGGTGAAAACCTCCTTGAGTAAAAGTTTTTTCCTCCATCAATGAAAAAGATAGTAGCGCACCTCCTCCATAAAAACCAATACCTGAACCTAGCTATTTTGGGTAGTTATCAACTAATCTCTAATTTTTCCATTCTTTAGAGAAAACCTCAGAAGATTGTAGATTTGATGAAACAAATTTATGTAGTCTATTTTCAGTCAGCATTCAGGCCTAGTCATGGGATGAACTGCAAAGTCAACTTGTTGATGTCCTTGTTGGGATTGCAATAGCGGAATTGAATATTTCCTAGTCCTAGTGGATTTTGACTGCCTTTAGTGCCAGGACTATGGTACCTTTTTAGGCCAGTAAGAAATACAGATAGATGGACCATTCTATTCTATTAAAAAAAGTTAAAGAATTATTGATCCTTAAATCACAAGAGGTTTATAGGTGTTTCTAGACTGTAGATTATCACTCTTTTCACTGAGGGGCTTTTGGTGCTCTTTGAGCTTTGTTTTCTTGCAAATGTTTCATTACTCTAACTAGGTAACATCAGTGCTAGCTCAGAGAGCACCAAGGACCAAGAATTTCAACCATGAACTACAAATATTCTTTTTAATTGGTATTCTTTTCATTTTTTATTAATATTTGAAATAGAATGTATGGTCCTTATCATGCGGTTAAATTAACATGACATTTCTTGTTTATTGGTATTCTATAACATTTGAAAAATGTATTATACTTGATGGCCAAAATTTATTAAACTTTTGATATTTTCTTTTACCCTACCTACTGCATTTTCTAAAAAAAATATAAATACTACATTCAGTGTTATAAGGTTTAATAACAAACAGTGCAAAACTACAAAGGGGGGGAACCCCTATTTTTAAAATTGCGTGTGGGTGATAGTCATAGAAACAAGTACAATTTTATTCTAGACCACGTTTTCTCATTTAGGTTGATTTTTATTATAATTAATGATCAATAGTTGAGGTGATATTCCTTGTTACTCCAAATTAAATACCATTATTTATTATATACTATATATGATTATTTGCTAATATTTAAGATCAAATTCAAACATCAAGCATAAATCACAAGACAACAAATCAGACAATGAAAAGGGAATGGTGAGAAGAAAGGACACCTCAATTATAAAACAGAAGACACCGAAAGAAAGCACAGGGGCAGCCATAAAGAGTCCAGATACTTCTACACTAATGCTCAGAATCTGGGGAACAAACAGGGAGAACTTGAAATCCTAGTACATGAAAGTAGGTGTGATAATGTGTGATAATGTGTTCTAACCCTGGTTAGAACATATTGCTAGAAAGATATAAATTGTTCAAAAAAAACAGACTAATAAACGAGGAAGTGGAGTTGTATTATGTAAGGAATCACTACACCTCTACAGAAATACACAATAACAAGAATAAAGGCTCTCCTGAATGCATTTGGGTGAATATTAGAGGAAAAAGAAATGATATTTCTGTAGGTCTATACTGCCTGCCACTTAGTCAACCAGGGGAAGTGGATGAACATTTTGCTAGTCAGTAAGATGTGCAGGAAACAGTGTAGTAATGGGGAATTTTAACTACCCTGACATAGCCTGGGAGATAAACTCTATAGCAGGTGTTAATCAAACAGGTTTGTGACATGCCTAACTGATAACTTTGTTACTCAAAAGGTAGAGAAAGGAACTATAGAAGATCAGCTACACAGGATTTAATTCTTACTGATAGGGATGAAATGATAGAAGATAGTCAAAATTGTGGACACTTTGGGGGAGAATGACTATGTCATACTAGGATTCAATGCAGGCACAGGCAATTGAACAAAGTTAAACTAGCGTTCTAGACTTCAAGAGAACAGATTTCAACAAACTCAGAGAAGGATTCCAAGAAAATCCAAAATGGAAAAATAATTCAAGATGCTTAGGAAACTCTAAAAATTAGATTATTAAAACCCAATCAAACACATAGCACAGAGAAAGAAAGAAAAAACCGACCCCAGCATGGTTGCATAAAGATCTCTCTGACAAACTGAGAGGGACAAAAGAACACGTTTAAAAATGGAAAGGGATTCACAACTAGAACAGAATATCAGCCAATTACCCAAATCTACAATGATGGAGTAAGGAACGTTAAGACTCAGAATGAACTAAAACGTGCAAAAATAATAAAAATGTTTCAATATGTAATGAATAAGATGAAAGTCAAGGAAATGATCAGTCTACTAATGAGAGTAGATGTCAAGCACAACTGCTTAATTCCTTCTTTGCCTCTGTTTTCATGCAAAAGGAAAAGATAATGTAACTATCAAAAGCAGCATGATGGGAGACAGAAAAAGAAAGCAAGTCAAAATAGGCAAGAAATTGGTAAAAAAGACAACCTATTCATTATAGATGAGTTCAAATTCCCAGAACCAGATGGTTTACATCCCAGAGTTCTGAAGAAGTTGGTAGATGTGAACTCAGAACCACTGAACAAAATTTTTCAGAACTTCCAGAAGGATTCCAGTCTTCAAGAAGGCAAAAAAAAAAAAATGGATCCAGAAAATTACAGACCAATTAGGTTGACATCAATACCTGGGAAAATCCTGAAAAAGAAGATCAAGCAGCAGATTTGTGAGTATCTAGAAATGAACAGGGCAGACATTAGAAGCCTCGTGGCTTTGTTAAAAACAGGTGATTCGAAACAAACTTTATTGCCTTCTTTGATAAAGTAACTAAATTACTGGATGAAGGAAATGCTATGAATATAGATTACTTGGACTTCAGTAAGGCATATGACAAAGTAGATCACAGCCTACTTCTTAGATAAAATGGAATAATTTGGCATAGACAATACCACCACCAGATGGACTTGCAACTATCTGACCAACTGAATTCAATATGTAATCCTCAATGGAACCACATCTATCTGGAGAGAAGCAAGTGGGTACTTGAAGTTCTGTCTTAGACTCAGTGCTCTTCGGCATCTAGATGAGGGAGTAGAGGGAGAGTTCATCAGATTTGCAGATGACATCAAGCTGGGGAGAGTTGCTAACACTTTGGAAGATAAATTCAAGGTTCAGATAGATTTTGACAGACTAGGGCAATGGGCCCTGTCCAGTAAGATGCAGTTCAGCAGTAAGAAAAGTAAGATTTTGCTTTTAGGCAGGAAAAACAAATGCGCAGATATAGAATATGTGGCATCTGGCTCAAAAGTAGTAACTGTGAGAGGAATCTAGGTTTCCTAGTGTAGAACCACTTAAATATGAACCAACAGTATGCTGCAGCTGCTAAAGAAGCCAATGTACTCATGGGCTGCATCAATAGAGGGATAGTATCAAGATCACAGGAAATGGTAGTATTGTTTTAAACTGCAATAACGAGGTCACATTTATAATATTGTGTCCAGTTCTGATCACATGAGACAAAAAAGATACTGAGACTTTAGAAAAAGTGCAGAGAAGAGCAACAAAGATAGGCTAACTGTACAATGAACAGTTAATGGAACTGGATAAATCTAGCCTAACAGGAAAGGATTAGGGATGACATGATAATTGTACTTCCTGTACTTGAGGGGCTGCCCTAGAGAAGAGGAGGTCCTCTTCTATAAAACACCTGAGGGCAGGACAAGAAGCAAAGAGAGGAAGCTTATTAAAGACAAATCCTGGAAGTAGGGAAAAATTAACCAATGGAACAGCTTGCTTTTTGGAGTTTTGGTGCTCCATCAATAGAGGTTTTCAAAAAAAAGACCAAACATCCATTTGTCCAGGTAAATGGCTCTTACTTTGAGCAGGGGAGTGGACTAAAAGACCTCCAATGTCCCTTCTGGTCTGTGATTCTATAATGTCAAATGTATTATTTATTTATTTATTTATTTTTACTTTTCTCCACACAGACTAAAGCCTTCGAACTAAGCTACCTTGAGAAAGTTCCTGAAGTCAAAGACACAGTCCATAAACAATCTCTTCTTCATCATGTATGCACAATAGTGGTGGAAACATTTCCAGATAGCACAGATCTTTATTCTGAAATCGGAGCCATTACTAGATCAGCCAAGGTATGTCAGTTAATACAAAAAAATTTGTAATAGTAGGGTACATTGTCATAAGGAACAGATAATACTTTACATGCAACATTTACATTTTGCTGTTTTATCATTTTTCTCAAATAGTCCTTACAACTTAAAAATAGGATTGGTTTACATCATTCATCTGTAATTTTTAGATTATAGCAGTTTTCCTTTTTCTCTTTAATAGATTTCTCATGGTTTTTAAATATATAATCTGTTCTTTTAATCTCAGACTTTTTCAAAATTTAATGTTAATTAATTGTCAATTCTAAACTGAATCAACAATCTATTGGATGTTTTCACAATAAAATGAAAACAGAAAGCAAAAAGAAAATGGTTAACGAGCTTATAAAGAGGGCGAAAGGCAAAAAGGAAGAAACAAAATCACCCAATTCTTTTGTCTCAATCTTCTTGAGAAGAGTAAATATACAGTACTCCTATAAACGATTGTGATAATCTGCTTGAAGAAATAAGATCTCCAGATTGAACTTGAAAGGGAATTTCATTAATTTTGATTTGATTAAAATAGCAAACAAACTTCTAGGGAAATGTATTGATAGTTTGGCCAATAGTTCCTTTTTTTCTGCTTCATGCATATAGCTTTATAAGGGGTTTCCAATCAGCAATAAAAATAGTAACAGAATAACAGTTGGAAAGAACTTTGAAGGTTTTCTAGTCCAACTAGAAAGTCCAAGGTTTTCAGATAGGAAACTCTATACTATTTCAGACAAATGGTTGTCCAATCTGTTCCTCCACAATTTCTGGAGGAAAGTTGTTCCACTGTTAATTGTTCTAACTATCAGGAAATTTCTCCTTAATTCTAGATTGCTTCTCTCTTTGATTAGTTTCCATCCATCCATTGCTTCTTACCCTGCCTTCAAGTGCTTTGGATAATAAATTGACTCCCTCTTCTTTATGGCAACTTCTTAGATATTGGAACACTTCTATCATGTCACCCTAGTCCTTCTTTTCAATAAACTAGACTTTTCTAATCCATCTCCTGGACCAGGGGCAGAAGCTGATCATCCTCAGCCTGGGTAGTCTGGAGAAGGGGCAGCTGGGCGGCGAGCACCTTGCCTTATACCTCTCCATGCAGAAGTGCCTGCTTTGCAAAACCATTGCCTCCATGCATCGCATTTCCGGCATTTTCCTCCCCAATTCTCCAATACAATTTGCAGAGCTGTGCATCCTCCTTGGTGGCTAAAGGGGAAGAAGAAAACTCTGGGCATGTTGAGAAAGCACATTCTCCTGTTGCTGGAAGAAGGTCGAAGTTGCCCCCCCCCCCTCCCCTTTCTTTCTTAAACTGAACTGCACTGCTTTTCTGACTCATTGATAAATGATCCTGGGAGAAAGCAGACGCCGCTGCTGATATGTTTTGGGTGGTCAAAATGCCAAGTGGCTGTGGGAAGCTGAGAAATTTCTCCTTCATACCCCCCCCCCAGCTACTTAGTGCAGTTCAGTTTAAAAGAGCAAGGTGGGGAACCAACTTCGACTGCGACTGGAGTCCCTCTGGGAATGAAGACCGTTTGGGAGGAGAAGGTGCCTGAGGAGGGAGGAGTGTAGGAACAAGGTGCAAGGACAGGGGGTGGGGAAGGCTGCAGGAGAAGCAGCCATTTTCCCCTTATTCCAGCAACAGGAGTATGTGTTCTCAACGTGCCCAGAGTTTTCTTCTTCCCCTTTAGCCACCGAGAGCTCCGAGTTCTCCCAGCAGTTCTGACGGCTGCTTTCATAACTTGTGCGAGGACTGGAGATCCCCACCCCTATAGCAGCAGATTTCTCCTTAACCTCCTGAGATAACTGCCCCCATGAAAATCATCCCCCACCCCATCTTACCCACTCCAGTTAAATAGATAGGATTTGTTTTAAACTGATAAAAAGATCTGTGCTACGCGTTATCAAAATCCAAATGGAAGTGAGGATGCCGCTGAGCGTGATGCTGGTAGGCAGAGACAATTCTTTTTTTCTTGTTTTCCTCCCCCAAAATTAAGGTGCGTCTTATACTCCGGTGCGTCTTATACACCGAAAAATACGGTAGATTGCATTTCTGATTCATTTCTGATTTATCTAGAATCTGACATGAAAGTCTATTTTCTACAGACC
This sequence comes from Coluber constrictor foxii, assembly GCA_038048745.1. Lineage (NCBI taxonomy): Eukaryota > Metazoa > Chordata > Lepidosauria > Squamata > Colubridae > Coluber > Coluber constrictor. Next base: position 90,257,203 of record CM075961.1, read on the forward strand.
ATGTAAATTTTCCCATTGGCAGAAATGTGTTTCACCTTGATTCATAGTTCCTGGGCACAAGTTATTTTCTCCCTCTTCTCCATGGAAGTTCATTTATTGTGGCATATTGCTATCATTTCATTAATTAAATGCAACAGAGGAATAATGATTTGATGCCTTAGCAATTTTCTTATATGATCATTTTATTTTAGAAAATCATCAAGAAAACACAACAGATAAGAAAAAAATAGGATCGATCACTAACTGAATACCAGTCTCCCACCACAGTGGAAGGAATTACTGGAATTTCGTAGTCTTTGTCAACAGCTCCTAAATATCAACAAATCTTTTCAAAATACTGTTGTTTTTATAATGTTCCTTAGTTTACTGAAAAAGGGATTCAAATCTTCCTATATCTAATCCATAGTTTAATTGTCTGTCATCACTTAATTCTAGGTCGAATGTCAAATATAAAAGTTTAATGCATTATTTGAAGAGGTTTTTTTAAACAGTGCTGTTTGTTTATTTCTTCTACAAAAGATAATAATTGAAATTTTTGTATTTATAAGATATATATTTGTAAGAAGATGGTCCTGATTCACTTTGAATATGTATTTCATGAGCTAGTATAATAACAAAAACGTAATTGCAATTTATATACATCCACAATTGTCACTGCATCTGTGTTTAGCAATTACACAGGGTATGTAGTGAAATTTCACAGGCCTTTCTTATTTTAGCATTATAAGCCAGATTCTGGAATACTGCCATCTAAACACCCTTTATGGTTAATGACCTTAACAGTTTTTGTCTTGTTTATTTTATTGAGGAATTTTTTGGCTTCTTCCATGTTAAATAAATAAAATTCATTGACACAAACATTCAAAATTATAAATGAGTCATAACACAAAAGCAATTTACTTGGAATACCATGATCAAGTATGATAAAAAGAAGTTTAAAAAATAATTGCAGGTAGTCCTCGACTTACAACTATAATTGAGCCCAAAATTCCCATCACTAAGCAAGATAGTTGTTAAATGAATTTTATCCCATTTTGTGACCTTTCTTGACACAGTTGTTAAGTGAATCACTGTAGTTGTTAAATTAGTAACATGATTGTTAAATGAACCTGGCTTCCCCATTGATTTTGCTAGTCAGAAGGTCAAAAAGCTGATCATGTGACCCCAGGACACTTCAACCATCATAAATATATTCCAGTTACGAAGCATTCATTTAAAAAAAAAAATCTTTACATTTATAGTTTAAAAAAGACAACAACACATCAGACAAATAACAAAAGACAAAAAAATAAAGAAGATAAATATGTATAGATAATACCTCCGTAATCAAATATTTAGTACAAACCTATATAGTAAATTCATACTACATTCCAGAGGAGACGAAATGACCTATTTTAAAATTTTAAATCAATCAGGTCTATCCGACCTCACTTTAAATATATAATAGAATATTTTCAATAAATACAATGCCTATTTATTTTCTTCTAATTTGGTTTCGATGTTCTTTTCGATAGCCAAATATACCATTTTTCCCAAGATAAACATGTTTCCATTTGATCGCTGTCTTTCAGTTTTTTGGTTAATCTATCTGCTTCCGCACAGTCCAAAATCTTCTTTATTATTGTCTTCATTATCTGAACAAACTGCCAGAAAAATTGGCAGATAACCATCTTCCCTAATATAGGAATATTTTTTAATTTTTGTGAACTATTCTACAACCAGAGAGAAATAATGATTTTTGTGTCACAGAGTTTGTAAATCTTGATGAAAAATAAAGCATTTATGTATGCTGCAAAGGTGAAATACTAGTGTATATATAACAGTTTTGTTTTCTTTTTCTTCCTTTCAGGTTGACTTTGAACAGCTTCAGGATAACTTATGTCAAATGGAAAAAAGATGCAAAGCATCATGGGATCATTTGAAGGCCATTGCAAAGCATGAAATGAAATCAACATTAAAGCAAAAAATGTCAGAGTTTCTTAAAGACTGTGCAGAAAGAATAATAATTTTAAAGATTGTCCACAGAAGAATAATCAACAGGTAGAATATTATAAGGCACAATGTGATTAATATATAAAGATTATGTGATATTATTTTGCGTTTTCAAAATTCCTGGAGGTTATTGTCAAGATATAATTGATTTAAACTAAGTAATGTGATTTTAAACTAATTTCTTTAACATGGTGCCATGAAGTCCATCTGACTAACTGTCCCAAGAAAATCTCCAAAGTTCATCAGGATAGAATTCATTAAAACAACCTCCCCTTCCTGCTTACCTGTTCCATGGCCCAAACTGCTAGGGCAGGGTCTGCAACTTTAAACACTCAAAGAGCCATTTGGACCCGTTTCGCACAGAAAAGAAAACACCAGGAACCACAAAACCCTTCCTGTGCCTGACTATTTTTTGAGCAGCCACAAAACTAGCATATGTAGTTGAATTAAACATTCTGTTTTCTTCTGAAACTTTCCTTTTCTTGGATTTATCCATGGTTGGCCTACCGGGGGTTAAAAAGCTCAATAAATTGCGTGCCAGTGAGTGTCACATTGGCAGTTGCATATTTTGAGTGACAAGGAGCCACAGCAGAGAGGTGAAAGAGCCACATGCGGCTCCAGAGCCACAGGTTGCTGACCCTGTGCTAGGGGATACTATAACTATTATGGTACATATATATATGTATGAATATATGTACCAATGAATGTATTTATTAAATATTCATCACCTTTCATTTAGGAACATCATTTAGAATACAGAGTACATCTTCCTACAATAGCTGTGAGAGTTAGGGTGGACACAGAGAGAATGACTGGTCCAAAATCACTTTCTGAGTTTCCATAGCTAAGGATGGACTTGAACCTCAGACTACCAAGTGCCATTCCAACATTAACAATTATGCCACACTTAGGAAGATGTGGGTTTTGTTTCCCTGAAGCCCACATGAGAAGAAAGGAAAACCAAAGTGCAGCACTCTGTACTCTTCCTCCTTTCGTCTTTACTTTTTTTTTTTTTTTTTTTTGCAAGGAGGTGGTGAAAAGCCTGAAGAAAGGTACATAGCCTAGGAGACACATGTCTGCAATCCATGGGAATGTGCTGCTCCAGACTAGCCTGGGCTGTTATTCCTGCCTAATTGTGGCATCATCTCATTTATCCTTAAGATGAGCAAGGAAGTTGGTGGCATAGCTTTTGCCTTTCCCACTCAAACTTCTGGCACCACCACAGCTCTCACAAGTAGAAGAAATAGAAGGCAATGGCAGCCATAATTTTTTCTTTCTCCTCCCAGCCCTGGCCACACTTTTTCCAATTCAGAATCCCAGGTGCCAACCCTTAGTTCCTCTAATACCCTGGCGCCTATAGGGATTTCTAGCCAGGTTGGAGGAAGGTAGATCAGTAAGGAGGGGAACATTTGTGACAAGCTGAATACCCCCTTTTACAAAAATGATTTACATTTACATGCTCAGTCAGAGCAATCAAATATAAGTAGAGCCACACTGACCACATTTCTCCTCTGTCTGCATAATATGTGCAAATTAAAAATAAGTTGTGTGATGACCCCACTCAATTTAAAGTTGCTTTGGATCTCCCAGTGGGTTATGACCATACATTGAGAACGCATCGTCAAGGGAGAAAAAGCTTTCCCTAAAACTATTGCTTGATTTATTCCAGTACCAAATATTTGAAATTCTTCTTTTTAATTCTAATTTTAATTAGCAACAAATATTTTAGATTCATTTTATTTTATATTAAGTTATCTTTATGAAAAAATATACAATATGCTACAGGTAATCCTTGAGGTACAACAGGCTATATTTAACAAAGGTTCAAAATTATGACTAATCCTCCCAAGACTATTTATGACCCCGATTCAAAATTATGACAGCTGCAGCAGACTTGAGATCATTCAGCCTTATGACTCATAGCAGAGTTGCTGTAGGATTTTACCCCTCTGGAAGCTGCAGCACTTGGGCTTACTCTCCACATATTCATCATGCATCATACTTACTTTTTGGAGCTATGTTATTTAAGGAGGACAGGCCATGTGCCCCTGGGCTATGTTGCTGCAATTCAAATGCAGCAGCCATTTTGTCCCTAGCCATGAAAAGGTGCGGACAAAATGGCTACCACCAAATAAACTGCTTCGTTTTGCTGCCTTAGAGAATTTCTATAGCATTGTGCAGATTGAGCCAGCATAACAAAACAGATGTCTTTGGACCATGTAGCAGTGACACAAATGCAGCTGCCTTTTTGTCCCCACCCACAAATGGGCAGGGAAAAAATGGTGGCTGCCAAACAAATTGGGCTCAGCTGATGTTTGTGCACAGCAATGTGTGTGTCAGAGGGAGGGAGAGGGAGAAGGAGAGGGAGACAGAAAGACAGACAGAGATTTCTGGCCTGGACCAATGGCCTTTTTGCACTAAAATGTAATTCAGCGGTAACAAGTTTAGAGTTCTACACTGTGTGCACAATTATTAGGCAAGTTGTATTTTGGAGGATTACTTTTATCATTGAACAACTAAAGTGTTTTTGATCAATCTAAAATATTAATAAACCTCAAATCTAAATATTTAAGAAGTAAAAGTAAGGTTTTGGCTTTCTTAAGATAATATCTATGTGCACAATATTTGGGCAACTATTAGTGTGCAGAATTATTATGCAACTAAATGAAAAACAAAAATTTGCCCACCTCACTCGTTCATTTGCATTTGTAAAGTAAGAACAATAAACTAACAACTCAAAGTGTACACATAAACATTTCTGACATTTGAAGAAGAAAAAAATCAGTGACCAATATAGCCACAGTTCTTTTCAATAACAGTCATAAGCCTTCCATTCATGGAGTCTGTCAGTTTCTCGATCTGTTGATGATCAACCTTTTGTGCAGCAGCAACTACAGCCTCCCAAACACAGTTAAGAGAGGTATACTGTTTTCCTTCACCTTAAATCTCCCATTCAAGAAGGGCCCATAGGTCAAGTGAGGAAGGGGGCCATATCATTATTCTTTCATCTTTAAGACCTTTGCTGGTTAGCCACACAGTGGAGTACTTCAATGCATGTGATGGAGCATTATCCTGCATAAAAATCATGATCTTGAAAGATGCAGACTTTTTCCTGTACCACCTCTTGAAGAAAGTGTCTTCTAAAAAATAGCAATAATTGGTATTATTAAACATCTTTAATAATACCAACCTATACCTGTACCCCACCTCCACCTTGCTGGCATCTGAATTGAAGTGGAGCTCTGTGCCCACTACTGATCCAGCCACAAGCCCATCCATCTGGTCCACAAAACGTTTGAAAAATCTGTCTTCAGTTATTTGTTGGCGCAGTCTTGCCGTTTCAACTTATGTGCCTTGTTCAGTGGTGGTTTCAGCCTTCCTACCTTGGCTATGATTCTGAGCACTGAACACCTTGTACTTCTGGGCACTCCAGGTAGGTTGCAGTTCTGGAATATGACAGTACTGGCGGATAATGGATAAGAAGTTTGAGTCTTCTCAAATCTTTGGCAATTAATATGCATCTCTTTTTCTAAACACATTGCTTGCGATCCTTTTGACTATTTGCAACAAAACGTTTGATGGTTCTGTGATCATGCCCCAATATCGTAGCAATTTCAAGAATGCTGCATCTCTCTCAGAGACTTTTTACAATTTTTGACTTGTAGTCAGTTAAATCTCTTTTTTGTCCCATTTTGCCTGAAGAAAAGAAGCTGGCGAATAATTATGCACACCTTGATATAGAGTGTTATCAAATACACATCATCTGATATGCTTATATTCAATAAGCATACAAGTTTATACAGCTTGGGGGTGCCAAATATGCATAAAAATGATGGTTGGTCAAAATATTCACTTGCCTAATAATTGTGCTTATAATTAAGCACAAATAATTGTGCGTATAATTAAGAAAAAGTAGGTGAACAGTGACAGGATAGATGACAACCTGTCTTAGCAATAGTACTTGTGAGAAAAATTTTGGCTGGCCCAATTGATTATAGTATAAGCATGAGCTAATAGTATGTTCCACCTGCCAAAAGAAGAAATATATTTTTGAGTTGCATCAAAAGAGAAACAACGTTGAGATTATAGGAAATGATTGCTCTGCTGTATGCTATGACAGGCTACAGCTGAAATACTGTGTCCAGTTTTGGTCACCACAACATAAAAATGCAAAGAAACTAAAAAGTTTGCATAGAAGAAAAATAAAGACAACGAGGGGCTTGGATGCTAAATCATATGAACCAAGTACATTTAGCATAAAGAAGAGAAGGCTAAGATAGCAATCTTCCCATTCTTGAAGAGCTTCATGTGGAAGAAGGTGTGGATTTATTTTTCATAGAGAACAGGGCTGTGAACCAGCTACTTGAAGCATTACAAAGAGATAGCAAAATTAGAAACAAGGAATTTTCTGGCCAAAAGTGATTTGACGTTGACGTATTCTGCCACTGGAGTTTTTTTAGATAAATGCTGGATAGCCATTTTTCTGGGAGGAGGGCAAGAATTCCACTAAAGGAGCTTTCTACAATTAAATTCAGTCTATTTCTCTGAAAGAATTAAGGGGAAGACATTTGGGACCCAATTTTTATTTGGCTAGGAAAATGAGATGATGATGATGATGATGATGATGATGATGATGATGATTCAAATTTATATACCACCCTACTTCCAAAAAGGACTCAGGGCGGTGAGCAGCCAAAATAAAATAAAATAACATATAAAAGTTAAAAGTTAGTTAAAATAGATTAAATAATTTGGGTTTAGAAACAAAATTTAAAACATCCAATTATATAAAACATTTTAAAACCCAATTTAAAAGACCAGACCAGATTATCCTGACATAGTGGGAAAATGAAAATTGAAGTTATAAAATTAGCATCAAAATATATGAAATCATATTTTGTTTGATTATAAAGCCAAAGTCTCTTTTAAATCAAGCTTGACTCTTGATGGTTACATATAAATTGGCAACAATATAGCCATAGTTCCCCATTGACTTTTTCTAGAATATTTTTAACCCACTGAATCAAAGAGGAATCCTGAAAAAAAACGTGGAGTAAGCAGAACAACAAAAAGATGTAATATTCAAATAGTATTTGACGGTTAGTTGGTTGGTTGGTTGGTTAATAAATAGCTAGGAAAGCAGCTCTGACTTAGGTCTTCTATTCCCAAAATGCCAAACTTTGGTTTTCTGCATGAAAAGAATGGTTGGGGTATTCTATTACTAACTATAGAAAAAAATCTAAAAGGTAACTTGTTATGGTTGTCTAGGTTCCACTCCTTCTTGTTATTTATGGGCTATCCTCTTTATGCAATCCGTGAAATCAACATCAATAAATTCTGCAAGATTATTAGTGAATTTGCACTGGAGTATCGTACCACCAGGGAACGGGTATTGCAACAGAAACAGAAGCGAGCCAACCACAGAGAAAGGAACAAAACCAGAGGGAAAATGATCACAGATGTAAGTTGAAAATAAATCACATGCAATAATATATATATAAATCTGGGGATTAATAACTGACAAAACGCATCCCCTATTCTAATATTACCAAAATTAACAGTATTTAATTATAACTGGTGGTTTATCAACCAAACTGAAATTAGATTTAAAATTCTGATTTAAGATCAATCATTTTGTGCTGAAAATTGTTGATAAACTGACCTCTAGGGGGAAAAAACAGCAGTAGTAAGGAGAATTTTAGAATCAGAAAAGCAAAGAGATGTTAGAGTATAATTGTAGTTTTTTGCAATTTTTTTTCAAACAGAACAGCAATTAGAATTGACAAATCCATTCTCTTTTTTTTTCTATAGATTGAATTTATTTTTTCATGTTACATTTGTTATGATAGTTATGATTTACAACTGTGATGGACAAGCATCATTATAATTGTAAATCGAGGACTACCTGCATCCATGAACATGTATCTATGTTCACCTTCACCTTTGTCTCTTGTACAGGAAAGCATAATTACCAGGTTGCTCTGCTTGCATAAACAAATTATTATTCACAAATTATCATTGCCTACATGTTTTGCCTGCAAGAAAGGCAGATGATTGATATATATTCACTTGTTACAGTATATTAAAGGTAAAGGTTCCCTCGCACATATGTGCTAGTCGTTCCTGACTCTGGGAGCGGTGCTCATCTCCATTTCAAAGCCGAAGAGCCAGCACTGTCAAAAGACGTCTCTGTGGTCATGTGGCTGGCATGACTAAATGCCAAAGGCGCACAGAACATTGTTACCTTCCCACCAAAGGTGGTCCCTATGTTTTCTATTTGCATTTTTTATCTGCTTTCAAACTGCTAGGTTGGCAGAAGCTGGGATAAGTAACAGGAGCTCATCCCATTACACGGCACAAGGGATTCGAACTGCTGAACTGCCGACCTTTTCATCGACAAGCTCAGTGTCTTAACCACTGAGCCACCACATCCCTTATAAGCTAGTTTTAGAATAGGAGTAGTCAAGATCAGGGAACATGAGGCATTTTGGCTGGATAATTGAGAAAGCCAAAGAGAAATCACAGTATTTCAGTGATTATAGGTCTTTGATAATGTGTCAGTTTTGTCACAGTATATAGAATGTGCTTAGAAAAATGGGATTCTTGAAAAGCCTGTAAATAATATCAACAGAATGAGCAGCCAGGCCTGAAAGGCAAACAGTTGGGACCACAGGTGGTGTTTTCTCTTGTACTCCCAGTACAAGGTCAACATCCAATGAGGGAATGGTGGATTTTAGAAGTAAACAGTGGTGCATTCAAGAGAACTTTGGATTAGTAGACCACAGATACAGACTACATTTCACAGGAATCAGGAAGAATATGTTTCAAAAACAACTGGCTTGGCATACCTGAAGGACTTTAAATTAAAACAGGAAGGGGGAGGAATCCAATCCTCAGGACGAATCCCACAAATAAACCTCAAGACAACAAATCAAATGGTGAGAAGAAAAGAGAACTCAGATATAAAACAGGAGATGTAGGATCAGTCAGATGCCAATAGTCTAATGTTCAAAGTTGCCCTGAGAAACGAACAGGGCAAACTTGAAGCCCTAGTATATGAGAGCAGGTCAACTTTATTGTCATTGCTGAAACTTGGTGGGATGAAACTCATGATTTACATTGTTAATTTCAGTGCTGTGAATACTAAGGAGGAAAACCTTGAAAACATTTGGGTAAATATTAAAAAAATAGCAGATACAGTTGCATTAAATGTAAGCAATAACTACACCTCTACAGAAAACAACAATGAAAACTTCCTTGAAACCATTTGAATTAATATAAAAAGAAGAAAAAGAAATGACATTGCCATAAATGGCAGACCTTCCAACCAAGCAGAGGAAATAGATTAGCTTTTTGCTAATCAGTTACTTAAGGTGGGCAGCAAGCACAGTACCCTGACATCAACTTGCAGACAGTTGGATAGTTGGACATTCATTTCTCCAAAATAGAATCTCCTGCTTAAGCAGGGGATTGGACTATAAGATCATTCTGATCCTATTATTCTGTGTTCTATATTTTGATATTACTCTGATAGCTGAAAAAACAAAGGATCTGCAAAGACTAGTAATAAAAGTCAAGAAGTACATTTAAAAAATGAGATTAAGTTAAATGTAAAGAAAATAAAATTAATGTCAAAAGGTACATAATAAGCCTTATAATCACCAGTGAAGATATCAGTGAAGATGGCAGACAGCTTCTGACTTTTATGATCAACCTTGACAAGTAAATTAATAAGCAGTTTAATAATATGTCACAGACTATCATTTTGTAAGACAGCCAGGAGGACTTTGCAAAAGGCTTTTAAATGTTGTAATGTGTCATACTAGACCTACAAAAAATGAAGATCACATACTATCTACAGTATTCTGTGTGACACTATGGAAGCAAAAGTTGGACTTTGAAGAAGCAGGATCAGAAAAGTATTGATTCTTTTGAATTTTGGTTCAAAATTCATTACTTCTGAGAATACCACGAACAACCAAGAATATAAACGAATCATCAGGCACAGATGATGAGGCTCAAATTATTCTCTTTTGGACACACTATGCAAAAACTTAACTTTCTGGAGAAATCTCTAATGTTGGAAAAGTGGAGGGAAAAAAAGGATGACCAACAGCTAAGTGGATGCACTCAGTTACATTGATGATGAATGTACTTTGGAAGATCTGACAGAGCAGATTATGGATAGATTATCATGGAGAAAATACACATATAATATGGTTGTTACAAGTTGATAATGAGTTGATAGCTTGGTATCATCTTCATTATCATATTCCAATGGGTAAAATATGTATCATGCAATCAGTGCTCACCATGCCATTTTAGACCTAAACTTTTTATTAGTCTTCAGAAAGACCTGGAAGACAAATCTTATTAGGTTTTATTTGTCATGGTAAATGTTTCTAGAATAAATTTGGGGAAATGACAAGAAATATTATTTAAATAAATGTTTGTTAAATCTTAGATTCAAGGTAACAAAAATTAAGTATAGAGCGATAATAAAAACTAAATATTTTTCTTCTTTTTTTCTTAGTACCACAATGCAAGGGAATTGATGTCTCAATATTTTGCTTTGGCTAACTTTATAGTCAAACATCTTTCATCTACTTTGTGTTCTAGAGAAAAGTACCAGACATATTATCTTTTCCCTATAGAGCAATGGTTCCCAACCTTTTTTTTGGCCTGCCCCACCTAAGCACCTCTAAAATCCTGATGCTCCCCCCTGGGTGACATATAATTCTTACTATTCAAAAAGTGAACTCCTACTCATGTGGAGGAAGCCTAAAAGGCCATTAACTTGATTTAAACAAGATCCAAATTGCTCCCCCGCCCCTTGTGAGATGTAGGCCTCACGTTGGGAACCACTGCTTTAGAGAAAGATAGGAAAATGAAAAATGCAAGCATCTAAAAGTAAGAGATAGCAAATGAAAACTGAATAGTGTTGTTTCGGGATCAATGAGATGTTGCGTATCCAGTACAAAACATGAGGAGAGGGGGAACAAAAATTGACTTGCTTGAGCTATTTATTTTTTTTTTACAATTTTTAATTTTATTTCCAAAGTTAAAATACAGAATAAAGAAAAAAAGAAATTAACAACTCTCAGACAATAAAAATAAAAAACCATGTACTAAAAGGAAAAAAGCAAATAACCCATATTTGCCATTCACGTTGCTGAAAAATATATCAAAAATATCTGATATTCTCCTCCCCTTATACAGAACTACCATTAATTATAAACATATAAATTATATATTAAACCTGTATTTAATAAAAAATGTATGTTAAAAAGATTCCCCTTATCTGAAAATCTTATTTTTCTATCAATTCAATCAACCCAACATTTGTTTGCTATATATATAAAAAAGCAGTCAACAGATAACCCCAAAGATAAAACTAATCTTCAAAGCTGTCTGTTAACCATCTGTTATCGTATTTAATACACATATAATTTAATTTAATACATTTATATTTAATTCTTGGTTTTTTATTTTGCCAAATGAATTTGGATATATCTTTCTGCCACTTTTAAAAGAAGAATTTTTAATCAATACTCTGGAAAAGAATAATATTCTAGAAATATTCTTGTAAAATTCTCCCCATCTAATTAATTAAAAAATTAGAAAAATTAATCTAATTTTTCTCATCTGTGTAAATACAATTTTATCTCATTCCATGTTTTAACAGTTATTTTTCCATGACCTAGAATTTTCATTAGTAAGAGTCACTCCCAAATACTTTACCTTTTTCACAACTTTAATTCCTGATTTAATTTCTAATTTTCTCTAATTTTCATCATTCATATACTTTGTCAGTATTGTCATCTTTCATTTATTTATTTTCAAATCTGCCATTTCTCCATAAAATATTCTAGGAGTCTTGCAAAATCAAAATCAAATTGTCTGCAAAAGCATATATACTTATGTACTTCGATTTGAAATTTTTATTCTGTTCTTCTTATCTATTATCTGTGTTTAGCAATACCAGCACCAAGATAAATAATAAATAGAGGACACCCGAGTCCTGTTCCTTTCTGATTTCACATGATTTTGTCGGATCTTTACTCACCATAATCTGAGCTTGCTGGAGTGCATAAATGGACTTCAATCCCTATAAAAAATTGAGTCCGAAGTCTATCCTTTTAATTACTTTAAATATAAAGTTCCACTTCAAATTGTCAAATGCTTTCTTTTCATCTCAGAAAATTAATGAAACCTATTGTCACTACCTTGTTGTAGATGTTCATTTATATAGAAAATTACATTATCTCACATTATCCTTTAGTTGTAGAAAATCATACTTATCCTCATATATATAATCTTGGAACACATTTTTAAGTCTTAAGCTAAAGTGAATGTAAACAATTTATAACCATTATTAAAAAGTAAGTACCTGAATACTTACGAGACCACCTGCTGCAACCGATAACCTCCCACCAACCAATACGCTCTCACAGAGTAGGCCTACTCATAGTACCATCATTAAAACAATGTTGTCTAGTAGTTCCAAGGAGGAGAGCCTTCTCTTTGGGGGCACCTACTCTTTGGAACAAAATACCCCCTGGAATACGAATAATCCCAGATCTTCGCACTTTCCGACGTGCCCTGAAGACCTTTCTGTTTCAACAAGTAGGGCTAGCATAAATGTCCAAATTCTATGCCAAGGTCTTAGCAGATACATTAAGTTGACTCAATTTATTACTTACTGTTTTTTAAAAAAATTATTATATGTATATGAAATCCTATTCTGTTCACCGCCCTGAGTCCTTCGGGAGAAGGGTGGTATAGAAATTCAATAAATAAATAAATAAAAAGAAGGGGGAAAAAATCTGAAGTGCTTCACAGTTTAATCCTGTCCTTCCTTGGGTATCAAAGAAATACAGACTTCTTTCCATGAATCAGGCATAGAATTTACTTTAAAAATAGAATTCATTAAATCCTTCATTAGAAGAAGTACTTGATCTTCAAACATTTTGTAAATCCACTCAATAAGCCATCAAAGGCCTGGTACTTTACCCATCTAGGCTCTTTTAATTGCTTCAGTTATTTCAAAAGACTATTCATCGTTTTCTTGCTTTGAGATCAATATATACTACAGTATAATCATCAGTACATTCTAATGCAACCTTGTGTCTTTTATATAGAGTAGTATAATAATTCCAAAAGCAACTTTGAATATAAGACTTATTTCCTTCCTGAAATTTAGTTATTATCTTGTTTTTTTTGTCCGTTTTCTTAATGTTCAAATCATCTCCATAGTTTATTTGCAGGTTCAAAATACTGTTGTTTTGTACATTTCAATTTCTTTTCAATATCTGAAATGGTCAACAAAGAAATCTGTTGTTGCAATAGTTTGAATTGATGGAGTATATTACAGTCTTCTGATGATTTTTGAAGTTCTGTTTCCTTGAGTTTAATTTTACCTAGCACTTTTGAATTTTTCCATCCATTTTTTTTCTTAATGTATTATATTGTATAAAATAGCTTTGTATCACAGCTTTACAAGTGTTCCAAATTGTTGTCAAGTTAGTTTCCTTACCCAGATTAAAATTAAATCATTTTAATTTTAAAATTACTTTATTAAGTGTTTTAGTTTTAAAATTAATTTATTAACTACTTTAGTTTAAAGGTTAAATTATTTAAAATTAATAAAATTAAAATATTAAAATAGTCTTGGAGTACTTATATGCATTCTGTGGTCTCTGGAAAATAGGTTCAATTAATCTCAATTTAAAAGACAGGTCTAAATTTAAGGTTAACATTGGATTGTGATCAAAAAAAAAAGATTTTAAAAGAATGTTAACTTTAATTATCTTGTGAACCAAATTTTTAGTAATCCATTTCATATCCATTCTAGGAAAGGATTTGTGTCTCTCTGAGAAAAAAATGTAATCTTTTGCAAGTCCATTTTTACATCATTTTTACATCATCAAATCTAAAATATCAATCAGTTTTTTTAAAAAAGGTTGAGGCAGTTTCCTTATGTTTCTTTAATTCCTTTATAGGCAGATCTGTCCAACTGTAGGATCATCAAGTCCTCAAGTATACACCAATATTGAAAAGAAAAGGAAAGTAACTGTTCAAACAGGTGTTTGAAAAACTTAGCTTTTTCTTGGCATGGGGTATATAAACCAACTACAGTAGATTCTGTTTCCTGTAGCTCAATTTGCACAATTATATACCTACCTTGATCATCAGCAAACAATAAATGTAGTTGTAATTGGGAGTTTATACACAGAACTATCCCATTGATTTTCTTTTTGTGATTGACAAATATATATTCCAAGCCTAAATTTTTATTTACTAAATACTTTTTATCAGTTTCTTTAATATGGGCTTCTTGCAGGCATATTATATCTTGGTTTATTTTTTTTTTCAAATAGTGAAATTGGTTGTTGTTTTTCTTTTTTGTGGGGAATATGCCCCATTTATATTCCATGTTAAATCTTACAATCCATCCTTAAGATAAAAAGTTTTCAGGTGTTCCAGATATAACTCCCATCTCTAGCCTGTCCTTGGTCAGTGCCAGACTTCTTTTTATCTTTTTCTTTAAGCCCATTTTTGTGGTAGTTGATCTTTATCTTTGGAGAAATGATGTAGTTTGGATCCATATCTTTCTAGAACGTCTTGTGCTTGGGTACCGAATTTAATTTAAAATGTTGATTTTTAAAGATAAAGATAATGCCTTCCACTTTATTCCAATGAAAGAGAATGTCATTTTGCTTTAAAAGATCTATCAGGAAGGAGTATTATTTATTCCAATGGTGATTTTTCATGATCTGGGTGACTGAGAATCTCTACAGACTTTGAGTATTCTTTATATTTCTTTAGTGTTGTAATTTGGATTTCTATAAATATTTGCACTTCCTTCCCAAGGATCATTAATCTCTGTTGGTAATATTTCTGCACCTCTAGTTCTTTAGTAGATTTACTTACAAATGGAATCATGATGTCTCTTGGCAACTGTTTTCTAGTTGCATATGATGAATTTATTTTGTTAATTATATCACTGGAGAAGTCTAATTTAAGAGATGTAATTATAACAGCAATTTCTAAATGGTTAAACCATTTAGAAATTTCTGTTACAATTACAGCTCTTAAAATTTTCCGCATTTTCTGGTAATCCTCTCAGAAAAAAATCTTTTCTGAGGCCTCCAGCTGCCGTTGCTGGCTTGGTTCCTGCTGGAAAACAGGCAGCAGATGGCCGCTTCTCACCAGTGGTGGGTTGCTACCAGCTCGCCCCGGATTGGGCAAACCGGTAGTGGTGGCAGGAGGCAGTGGCTGCAGGCTACTTGTGCCAAAAACTACAGAGCGAAAAAGAGTCTTGAAGTCCCATTGCTGTCCTGTTTTTCAAGCCAGCCACATACGCACACACCCCATTGCCTGCCGGTGCACGTATGCAGCCACACCCCATTGCCAGACCCAGCCAGGAGAACAGCCTGCTGTGCCAGAGGGATAGCATCCCAGCAGAGCTGCTCAGAAGGCAGCGAACTGCGGAGTCCTTTTAAGGTATTTTGACGTTGGGGGGAGGAGGATTGCAGGAGCTGCCTTTTCTGCCAGTTCTGTGGGCATGGCTTGGTGGTGATGGCCACGCACACTCAACCTTGCTGTGAGTGACATCAAGTTGGTCGTGCCCACTCAGCCACATGACACATCCCCACCAAGCCACACCCACAGAACCAGTAGTAAAAAAAAATTGAATCCCACCACTATTTCGGGACCGCACCTTACAGGACCTGAGAAGATGTAATGGTATGCATAAAATCAATTTACATTCTGCAAATGTAGCCTTACAACAACAACAAAGAATAAACTCATCTGGTTGTGTTTCCTATCTTGTCTACCATCAAGTTTGCAAATTTTGAAGTACAAATCTCTAGCGATATCCTTAGACTCTTTTCTCTTTGTCTTCTTTTTTTCTTTTTTCAGCTGGGGGCTATGTCCTTTCTATCCGTGGATAGTATTTCTTCACCCCATTTTTCAAAGTCTTCCTCACATTCCATTATAGAAGGTTGCCTATCTCATCCCTCCAAGCCCCAAGTTGGTTGCCTTTATCAGTGCTATTAAGATCTACCTATACCCCTAGCATTACAGACCAGTTGAATGGCCCTTTTAGTTATTTTTATTATAGTGCTTGATCACCGTTTTATGTTCTTTATTTAATACCTTTATGTATTGTGATGTTTTATTATTATTTTTCAATTTACAGTATTTAAGCAACTTATAAATCTAGCAAGTAAATAAAATAACATAAACACTCAAAAAGGACAAGAAGTAATGGAGAGAAGCTTATCAAAACAAAATCCAACCTAAAATTGAGAAGAAACTTCCTGACAGAACAATTAACCAGTGGAACACCTTGCTCCAGAAATTGTTGGTGCTCCACCACTGGATGTTGCAAGAAGAGACTGGACAGCCATTTGGAATAATATAGGGCCTCCTGCTTGAACAGGAGATTGGATTAGAAGACCTCCAGGGCCCCTCCAACTCAGCTATTCTATTATTCTCAGATGACTATTGAAGTTTACAGAAACCCAAAATTCTTTATAAATGTGACATTAATGTTTAATTAAAATCCTGAGTTTAAATTGGAAAATTCCTATTTTATGTCCATTTTCAATCAAAAACAGTTTCTTGGTGATTTCAAAAAAATTGTTTTACTCACAATTTAACTCACAGGTTTGTTAGGAAATGCTTTGTTTGCAATTTTGAATTTCCTGAAAAAAGGTTTGACAGAATGCAGAGTGTTCCAGAAAAACAGAATGGCTGTTGGCTTCAATAGTGTTGAAGGAAAGGAAATAAGTAGAATGGAGGGGAAATTTAATTGACCTTATTGACCTTTAATTGATCTACAGCATATTCTATAGATACCTTTTTCCATCTGTGGAATATGTTGGAGAATGTGATGATAAATTGCAGACAAGGCTCCAGTGTAATTTATTACTGAAATAACATTCCCACAAAGTTGGTGGGGGGGGAGGTATTGTTCTGTGACATCATGAAAGATGCACATTAATACTTGCTTTTTATACTACGTATTTTATTCTATAATACAGAAGCAGCATTGTAATTACTTTTGATGACTGATATGTTGACATTTTATCTTACCTAATGCTGCTTCCTATCTTCTCTGTTCTATTCTTTGTTCCACTGGTAGACAGATGAAGAAGATGACATTGAGGTATGGTTCTGACAAAGAGCATGTTCTGTTCAAAACTGATTGCTGTGAGAACTACTATAACAAAGGTAGTTCCGTGGGAATGCTTCATTATCATGCTTTGTGGCTGGAATTCTTATATCTGCAGTTTTGCATTTTCATAACTGGGAATAAGTTTTTTTAAATTTGATGGGTTTTATTTCTGAGTAGGAATTCATAGGATTGACCTAATAGACTACAATGTGCCTAATGCTTGTTACAGATAGTCCTTAACTTAAAAACCATTCATTTAATGATTATTCAAAGTTACAATGGCACTGAAAAAAGTTTTTCACACATGTTCATTCCAACATCCTCATATTCACATCATCAAAATTTGGGCACTTGGCAACTGCCTCTTGCTATATATAATAGATAAAAGTCTATTTATGACAGTTGTACTGTCCCAAGATAATGTCATCACCATTTCTAAACTTCCCAGCTGGCTTCCAATAAGCAAAGTCAATCAGTGGTAAAATCTAAAAAAATTTGCTACTGGTTCTGTGGGCGTGGCTTCGTGGGTGTGGCTTGGTGGTCATGTGACTGGGTGGGCATGGCCAACTTGCCGTCATTCATTGTTAGAGCCAGGAGCTTTCTGAAGCACATTCTGCCCTTCTGAAGCCCGCAATGCTTTGAGTTTTCCTTCTCCATCTGGCGTGGGAAGGAGAGAGCATGGAGAAAAGTCCAGGGGGATTGAGAAGGAGTAATAGATGGGATGTGGGAAAGTGGACAGAAGCATCTGGGCAGAAGGGCTCATTTTTTAAGTGTGTTCAAGGCTGCCTAAAAAAAGATTGGGAAGTTCAGCCCCAGGCCCTTTCCTCCTCGCAGCCAGTCCCATTCTAAACTTCCTGTAGAACTCCTGAAGCCAAAGGACTTTAAACAGATCCCAGGAATCCAAAAGCTGGCTTTCTCAGAACTTGCACAGGACTCCCTGCCACCTGTCATGTTTACTTAGGGGGAGGATTCGAATCCCAGAGCAACAGAGAAACAAGTGTCTTTTAGCTCGTCATCAATGTCTCAGGGTTGGGATACATGCTAGCTCCTCACCTGAACCCCCCAAGCCTCCAGCGCTGCACACGAAGCCAAAGACTTCATAGGTGGGCTGAGGCGGGATGATGCAGTTGGCCGTGGCCAGGCCCCGTGCTCTCTCCGTTCCAAGCTCAGTTCATTTCCCTTCCGTGCAACCGTCAGTAGCTCGCCCTTTAATATGATTTGTAGACCTCAAATCTCAGTGTTTGCAGCTGAGGGAAATGTCAGGCCCATCCTGGAACAACCCGCAGCCCTCCCTTCCAGCATGGTTGCAGACATCTGCCTGCCCTCCTAGAGCACCACTGCTGCCATTTGCTTTTGTTTCACAGAGGAAGAAAGCAAATGGTGGAGGCGCAGTGGTCCTCTGGAAAGTCAGGCAGATATCCCAGGCTGCTGCACATGTCCTGGGGCAGCACAGCAGCAGCATCTCCATCAAGGACTACCCGCACACCCACTGGCCAGGACGAGCCGGATGCCAACCTAGGAAGGCAAGCTGGTATGGGGGACTGCTGGGAAGGCAGGCAAGCATGACAGGGCTGCGGGGAAGGGAGTAGGCTGCTAGCTCCCTTCCCCGCAGCCCTGCCATGCTTCCCTGTCTTTCATATGGCCTTCCACTTGCCAGCCTTCGCAAGCTAGCCACAGGGATGCCGGGAAGCCAGGAAAGCATGGCAGAGCTGTGGGGAAGGGAGTAGGCTGCTAGCTCCCTTCCCCACAGCCCTGCCATGCTTGCCTGCCTTCCACATGGCCTTCCACTTACTTGCCTTCACAAGCTGGCCACAGGACAGCAGGCAACACGGAAGGCAGGCAAGCATGGCAGGACTGCGGGCTGTGGACCGGTTCGGGGGTGTGGGCAGCTAGTGGTCGCTACTGGTTTGGCAAACCAGCCTTAATGTCTGCTACTGGTTTGTTCGCTTAACAATTGCATGATTAACTAACAAACTGCAGTGATTCGCTTAACATCTATGGCAAAAAGCACATAAAATGGGGCAAAACTCCATTTTAAACTCTTAAATAACAACTCTCTTGCTTAGCAATGGAAATTTTGGATTAAACTGGTCACAACTTGAGAACTACGGTACCTATATGGCACTTTTTCTTTCAACATGACGACTGTAATTGGTTATCTGAAAACGCATGGCAAGTCTAAGCATTATAGATTATAGATTTATGCCCATTTGCCACAAAGATTTCTAATTCTAAATTTCATATTGAATTACAGCAATTGTGACCATCAAATACTGTGTATGCAGTCCGCATTTGGCCACAGCAATATGTTCTAGTGACATGCTTGTTAAGAAACTTAGGTGCTAGATGGATCGCATGAATGAAAGAACTGCTGTGAAACTCACTTGTTGCCACCATATCATTTGAATAAAATTTTTGTGTGTAGCAGCATCAGGGATATTCTTATTATTAGGTGCTGAAATTTGAGTGCAAGTGCATACTTTAATCAGAATATGATTTATTAATATTTATTCCGATTGTATTTGCAAATGTTCACTAACTAAGGTAGTTGCTAAACAAGGCCTGATTATATTATTGGAAGAAAAGAGGTTGTATGACAATTCCAGAAGATAAACTGAAATAGAAAAACAGGTAATATCAAATACCAGTTATCTTTTCCCTTTTTCATATCATGTTTGTCACAGGAGGTGTGGCTGATAGGAAGACACTCTGTAAAGAATATAACAAAATAAGCAATTTTATACAATTTAAACACAAATACCAGAAAAAGGAAATGGAGCACAAAAATGTATTTTACTGGAAATGTTTAACATTGTGAGGGAATTCATTAGGTTGTACATCTTATCTTTGCATTATTTAGTGTTCCATTTTTGCTTTCTTTCACTTAGTTTCTGCACAATATAAGTAATTCTAGAGGATCTCTGCATCATGCGGAAATACATTCTTTCATCATTTCCAGTTGAATAAGAACAGAAATGCCTTGAGATGACTGCTTTAGTAGCTCTGAATGAGTCATTTTTCTGGCCTTGTATTCTGCCGATTTAGGGTATGGAAACTAAGGTAGATTTTTCCAAAGGCAGCTCTTTTTTCTTAGGTATGTTTCAGATTAGAAATTATTTCCATATCTTATAGGAATTTTTAATGTTTTAAATTTGCAATCAATATTGCAAATAACTTCTAAATAATGTTCACCTTTATACCTTGCTTGAATCACTTTAAGTGATTGTCCACCAAGAGTCCAATCCCCCTTAAATGCAAGAATCCCTCTTGCATTTACTGCCAAGTTTCACCTAATCTGTAGCTGTATGTAAAATCTTACTTTTCTCTGCCCTGAATTTCATTTTGTTAGATTCCAGTGTTCCACCTGGATCTTAAACCTATCTGTTCGGTATTCCTGCCAACTTGGGGTTGTCTGAAAATTTGATGAGTTCCTCTTCAATTCTCTCATATAAAACATGTATGAAGATATTAAAGAGTACTGGGACTAAGACAGAACCTTGGGGTACTCTATTGCTTACTTCCCTTCATGTAGTTGTTGTTTGATTAAAAACTACACATTGAGTGCTATTTGCCAGGAAGGTACAAATCCATTTGGTGGCAATGCTGTCTATTCCACATTTTTTTCCACTTACCAAGAAGTAGGTTGTGGTCTACTTTGTCAAATGCCTTACTGAAATCCATGTATATTATGTCCACAGCATTTCATTGATCTATTAATTTAGTCAGTTTTTCAAAGAATGAAATAAGATTTGTTTGGTTTTTGATAAACTATGTTGGCTTCTGGTTATAACTTTGCTTGCTTCTAGGTATTTGTTGCTTTTTTTTTTCAGAATCTTCCCAGGTATTGATGTCAGGCTGATTGGTCTGTAGTTTCCTGAATGAGTTCTTTTCCTGAATGAAGGGGTCCTCATTCAGAACCTTTCAGGGTCACCTGAGTAGTGCTGCAAACTACAGGAACCGGGAGCACTACTCAGGTGACCATGAGGAAATAGATAAACCTCCAAGTCCTTCAATGACCCTCAAAAAAGATGCAAATTAACAGCTGTCGCCAAGGAATATACTATAAATCCTTCCATTCCCCACTATCCTGTCAAAGCTGAAGAAGCTTTTTGGGTGAGAAGTAAAACATTTTGAAGAGAAAAAACAAGAAAGTCTAGTTGCCTCCTGAAAAAAAAGCAACTGTGGCTGTCTAGTCTTTTCTTAAAAAACCTCCAGTGCTGAAGCACCTACAACTTCTGAAAGCGAGCTGTTCCACTGGTGAATTGTTCTCACTATTAGGAAGTTTCTTCTTGATTCCAGGTTGCTTCTCTCCTTGATTAGTTTACATCCATTGCTTCCTGTCCTGCCCTCTGCTGGTTTCGAAAATAAGTGACCCCCTCTTCTTCCTATCAGCCTCTCAAATTCTGTAATACTGTTATCACGTCACCCCTAGTCCTTCTTTTCTCTAGACTGGCCATATCAAATTGCTGCAAGCAATCTTCATATGTTTTTGCCTTTTTGCTTTTGTTTATGAAAATACCTAGTGAAGAGTACTGGGCCTAAAACAGAACCTTGAGGTATACCACTGCTTATTTCCCTCAATGTGGCGTTTTCTGTTAACCTTTTTGCGCATGCTCAAGATGGGAGCTCCTACCTAAGATGCTGTTGCTATAGGGATGTTTTTTCGGCCTGGTTTGGAGTCTTCAGTGGCCAACTGATCATTTCTGGCCCCTGCCCAGCTAATTGAGTGCTTCGCTGGCCAGTAGAGTGCTTTTCCGCACTCTGGAACGCCCTGGCCATGAAAGGAGCCGAGGACTTTACGGGCGCCGCTGGGAGGATGGTGGTAGAGGCCTGGCCTGCGGCGGCTTGATGCCACTTCATTGTTGGCGGTGGTCGTGGCAGCGGCAGCAGGGCGGCAGCAATTGTGCCCGCTATAGTCTTCGTCGGCTCCCTGGTTTCCTCTGGGAGCCCCTGGAAGACCTGGTGGAGCAATGTGGGCACTGGCGGTGGCGAGTGGCAACCATGACAATGACAGTGGCAATGGCGGCGGCGGTCTGCCAGCCATCAGCTAATAGTAATAGGGGGATATTTGGGCAGCAGCCTATTCTTCTTACTATCTTGAATTACCTAGGACGCTGGAGGGGGTCTGGCCCCTCCAGCGTCCCATAGCGATCTGGAGGCCCCCATGAAGATCTGGTGGAGGCTAGGGGCGTGATTTTTTGACCATGGGAATGATCTGGAGGAGGGATTAAAGAGGCTGGAAGATGACTACGGAGGGGCTATTATTGTCGTCCCCCCCCCGGCGCAGCCTGGTGTTGGACCTATTATGGTCATCCGCCACCCTGACTGATTCCTGCCTGCTGCAAATTATCTCTCTGTGTTTTCATCTTCATCCTCTTCTTGGTGTCACCACTATCTCGATCCCATGGACTGGCTCTATATTTTTCATCTGAGCCTCTTAGCTGTAAGGAGAGATGGCAGTTTATTGATGCAGGTATTGAAGGAGCTGGTTCTTTGCTGCTGCTTCACCACCGGAGGTGATGGTCCATCAATTTCCACTGCCATTGTGCATCCTTGGCCAGCTGCCGTGAGAGGGTGGCTTTTGGATATTTTATTTCCCGGTGTTTCGAAACAGCGTGAGACTCCTCCCACCATCATGAGAGGACAGTGGAGTCTAGTTAATCTGCTTTTATGTTTTGCATTCTTCTTCTCCCAGTTTTTTTACTGTTGTTTGACTCCCTAGCTATATGTCTTCATCATCCCCGGCTTCTGGATGTACTCAGCGGTTGAGTTTCCTGCGCTGCGAGATTCTCGCAGACATGACCCTCCATATTATCGAGGGCCTACCTTTATGATGGGTTTTGGAATCCCAAGAGGTGGCATGCTGTGAAAAGAGGGTTGAGGGGGTTCTTGTCCAAATTTTTAGCTAAAATTTTTTTTATTTTATTTTATTTATTTTATTGGATTTATATGCCGCCTTTTCTCCGCGAGGACTCAGGGCGGCTCACAACAATAATAACACCAGTCCAAATTAAAATTCAGACAGTAAAAACTAAAATTCCCATTAAAGTCCAAAACATTCAGTTCCCCATTCAGTCCAAAACAACCATGTTTTAAGTTCACAGCAGAAAGAGTGAAGGGCGGGGGCTACCCAGAGCTCCAAGGAGAGCTGATTCCAGAGGGTAGGTGCGCCTACAGAGAAGGCTCACTCTCTAGGGGCCGTCAGCTGACATTGCCTGGCCGACGGGACCCCAAGTAAGCCCTCTCTGTGTGAGCGCACCGGGTGATGGGAAGCTGTTGCTGGCCGCAGGTGTTCCGCCAAATACCCCGGGCCTAAGCCATGTAGGGCTTAAAATTTTAAGAGATTCTGGGAGGAGGGTGTATTATTTCAGGAAGAATGGACCTGGGGGTCCTTACAGATCAGCAACCCAGCCTGTCGAACCATTGCAGTGGGGGGGACGGGAAGAGGGGGCTGGACTTGGTATGGTGTGGTAGGGATCACTGGTGGTTGGTAGGGGCAGAGGTAGGGGGAGCGGAGAGTGTTATGACACCAGTGGAGCACAACCCCGCTGCTTGCAGGCAGTAGCACGTTCCGGTCCCCTTCGCTCTTCCTGTTTACCTGGGGGGATGGGAGTGCGGAACCCCGGACTCCGACTGGTGTATGTAAATGCCAGGCCTGTGGTGAACAAGGCCCCCTTGTGCGTGAGCTTATTGATGAGGGGAGCATGGACCTGGCCTGAATCACCGAGACCTAGTTGGGCCCGGAGCAACAAATTTGCTGATCTGATGGGTGGTTTTAATTGGATGGATTTTAAATTGACTGCCTGTGTAGTTATTTTTATAGTTTTATCATTTTTTTCTTAATTTCTGTAAGTCACCCCGAGTCCCTTGGCAGAAGGGCAGCATATAATTAAATAAATAAAATAAAGAAGTAGCCTGCAGTACTCTACTGCATTCTAACCACTGCACCACCACAGCTCTTACAAATCCATCTGGTGATGATGTTGTCTATACCACATTTTTTTAGCTTACCATGTATTTTATCAAATACCTTACTGAGATCCAAACAGCAGTGAAATCCGGCTGGATCTATCCGGCTCACGCAAATTTGTTGAGCTGGTGACAGGAGGCTCTGCCCACCCTCCAGGATGTCATTACATCCCATTTTTGACCCTCTGCGTATGGACAGAAGAGGCATGTGTATGCTACATGTACACACACTTCTGGGTGCTCCTGTTCCCGAACCAGTAGCAAAGGTAAGTGGATTTCACCACTGAATCTAAGTATACTGTACTTAGTATTTAATTTACTCATTTAATAGCGTGAAAAATTTTTGCAATTTTTTTCAGTGAGGTGTTCTAGAAATATATGTTTTTACACCAAGAATTAAAATCTGCTGTTATTTTTGCAATTGCACAACATTTAGCTTGATATGGTATGTCTGATCATATACCCCACAAAAGTCTATTGTAATCTAAATAATGTTAACTTTATCTTCTCAAAATTATACCTTGTGCTACAAAAACTAATAAAGTTAGTTTTAGGAAACTATTATAGTTTTAGGAAAAAACATTATAAAGTTTTTCCCTGCATGAATCTTATCTAGCTAAGCAAAAAATAATCCATGCAATCATAAACTAATATCAGAAAGCAATTATCTGAGTTACAAAAATATTTAAGCGAGTTTCATCAAGTCTTGTTTTGATTCATTTTTCAATTTGTTTTTTTGGGCTCTGATATAGCCCTCATATTTCTGATGTGTATACACTCTGCTTGCAGCCTCTGTGACCTGTTTCACACATCTCTGTTGTTTAGAAATGACAGGACAACTGTGATACTTGCATTGGTTTGTCACTTCAATGATCTTTTGCACACCAGCTCTCCTCTCTTGAATGTCATATGAACACAAAAATGTCTGGATTATCTTTTCATTGAAAGTGTACCATGCTGAGCACTGAATGATTGGCAAAACAGAATCTACTGCAGCCTTCTTTTGCGGTCTGACTTGCTGCAGCTGGAACAAGACATGATGCAGGCCTTCAATCCAGGAATGTTTTACTTCGATGTTAAACCAGCAAGTGTAGTACCAATAATGTATTCCACTATCATTCTTAAGTTTTGGAGAGTTTTGCCTTTAAATCCATGTTTTGAAACCCATATTTGACAAGGCCTATTTGCAATTGTTAATCAGCATGAATGGCCTACTGGGCCAATTTCGAGAAGAGCCAGGTCTGTGGAAGTTCTTCTGCCCTTATTGCCTGTATGATGATCCTCTATCCATATGCTTGATCAGTAGAGAGAACCTTTACAAACCTTGTAAAATCATTGTTCAGTGAAATGAGAGGCTTATCAACTAAAACTCTGGTGAATAAAGGATCAGTGTCTAGCATGTTGCCAATTTTACTTGCCCATT
Source organism: Coluber constrictor foxii (assembly GCA_038048745.1). Lineage (NCBI taxonomy): Eukaryota > Metazoa > Chordata > Lepidosauria > Squamata > Colubridae > Coluber > Coluber constrictor. The sequence goes on from CM075961.1 coordinate 90,282,774, forward strand.
TGTTGTTAGACAATATCTTTCCATCCAATTTTGTGATTGTTGAAGGGATAACTTATTTATGTGGAGTGTTCACACAAACCAGATCCACTTCCAGTCAAGCTTGACCTCTAGCCAGTGCATGGCATTACCTTCACAGCCAGTACTAACATTTGTAAAATCTCCTCCAATGGTCTTCAAGCTTTTGCCAATGCCTTTCTTCTTCATGAAGTACACCAGATTATCTGCAATCACTTGAGCAAGTTTTCCTGTTTTGAGCCTTTCTCTGGAGTGAAATGATAAAGATATCTTCCACCCAGATCACTGCACACAGAATAATGTTCTTCTCGATGGCATTGGGGAATAGCTGGTCTGAGTTATTTGCTTCCAGCATAACTTTAGTTTCATCTATACGATCATCGAAGACGTGTTCTATTTTACCCAGGGGTCATAAAAGAACTGTTAGCCTGTTCCCACTTTTCAAGCACTTTTGGATATATGTCTCTTGCAAGACGAGCTGTGGGGTAGTTTTTAGCATTATCACTACTTTGTTCTCTTAACTGTAGGCCGTATCTGGGAATGTCTTGCAGTGTTAGGAGTTCAGATGGCAACAAGTCTCTGCCAGTTCCAATTAGGTTGCTCAAATTAATGAATGTTCCCAGTATTGTCCTTTTTTTAGAAGCTATTACAGATCAGTTATCACACTCACAGGAAACGAGACCAGCAGCATTAACACTCTCAGACAAAATAATGTTTAATAAAAAGAGAAAGACAGCTGAACCTGAAGCAAAATGTTAAAAAGTTATGGTATCTAGATAGTTATTTACCAAGCACATCTAAAGTATATTAAAGTAATCAAAACATCTTTATAATCCCCAAGAAATATCACAACTTTTGAGCACCTCTAACGTTTGGAAATTGAAAGCTGAAAAATTTGACACGCTCTAAAAATGAAAAAACAAAATGTTAAAAAGTTACGATATTTATGTAGTTACTTACCAATCACATCTAAATTATATTAAAATAACCAAAATATCATTAAAATTGCCAAGGCATGTCACAACTTTTGAGGATCCCAAATGTTTGTAAATAGTTTGATCTTGACTAGCTCAAGGTTGACACAGCCTTCCCTCCTTCCAAGGTAAAATGACGACCCAGATTGTTGGGGAAAATATGCTAACTCTGTAAAACATTTAGATTGCTGTCAAGCACTGTGAGGAGGTATATAAATCTAAGTGCTATTGCTATTGCTATTGCTATTATTTTTGACGTTTGTTGCAAGTGTTGCTTCATTCTGAGCCTTAACATTCCTCACTTCATCTTTACAAGTTTGGGCTTTATGTTGGTATTCTGCCTTAGTTATGTGTCCCTTTTTCCATTTTTGTATTTTCATTTTTTATTAACCATGCTGGCTTCTTCTTAAATTTTTTGTTTTTCTTTTTCAGTGATATTGAGCTGAACTTTTAATAATCACATTTTTCAGAGTTTCCAAAGCTTCTTGAGCTTGTGTTCCCCTTTAAGATTTTCATCCATGGAATCCTTCCAAAACTCTTAAGTTTGTTAAAATAATCTTTTAAATCCTAAGACACTGGTTTGATTATTTATGTTCTATTGTTTGTGTTTGCATTATATTGAATTCCAATATGACATGGTTATTCCCCCACCAAGTTTTTGGCAACTTCAACTTCCTCTATCACTTCTTCTCTGTTAGAATTAGATCCAGCATAGCTATCACTCTAGTTCCCTCTTCTACTTTTTGGATGACAAAGTTGTCCGCTAGGTTGGTTAGGTACGTGTTCAATCTCCCAGTTAATGTTAGAGTAGTTAAAGTCCCCATTATTACTGTATGTATTTTCTACATACAATTATTAATTGGTTAGTTAAAAAGTCTATTTCTACCGCTTGGTTGGGTGACCATACACCTATGGTGATGTCATTCTTTTTTCTTTTTATATTGACCAATATGCCTTCTAGAAGTTTTTCATTATTGGTTTTATGCATTTCTGCAGTTGCGTAGTGATCTCTTTTATATAATGCAACTCCATCTCCTCTTTTGTTAGGTCTATTTCTTTTGAACAGTCGCCTTCCATCAGTACATTCCAGTCATGCGTTTCATCCCACCACCCACAAGTTTTGATAATGACAACTATATCATACTTGCTCTTGTGTACTAGTACTTCAAGTTCACCTTGTTTGTTCCCCAGACTTTGAGGGTTTAGGAATAGGCATTTGAGTCCATTATGACTGACCCTGGGTATGCTTCTTATATCTCCTACTTTATATCTGAGTTTTCCTTCCTTTCCATCACTCCCTACCTCGTTTGAAAAAAAATATTTTTCAATTTATAGGCTCTGAATGAAAAATTGGATAAAAGATTTATGATTTAATAACAGTCATAACTCAACCTAAGGATAATACTCATATACTGTAGGTAACAGCAGATAAATCGGACTTGCAATTGAGTGGATTAGAAGTCAATTTGTTGCTGATAGAATTGAGAGAGAAGGAGCTTTGAGAATTGCAGACTTGTTAGAGAAGGCTGAAAAGGGCATGAATTTAAAAGACTGAGTGATGGAAGAATGGATCAGTGATAAAAATTGTGGAATAGACTCCTATTCAATCAGAAGACAACTGTTAATAGATGTTTTGGTTCAATTTGCACGAAGACTTTTGAAGTTCTGTGGAGATATCCCCAACAGAGAACTCAGACTTGCAATTGTTGGGAAACATCCCAATTATAATTCTAAGGAAAGCCTTTATTATTAAGAATCAGTTGAATATATTTGATCCTGAACAGATTAGATATAATAACTATGGTGATTTATGATAGTTTAGAAGATGTTGTGGAGTTTCTGCCTGTGGAATACAATAATAGATTATCAATAGAGGGCTTTGAAGTTTAGTTTTGTTATTGGCTTTACCTGTTAACTTTTTTTTTTACACTAAATAGATGGTAAGTGCTGTAGAAGTTCATAAATTACAGACCTGTTTTTAAGGGAGGAAATTATTATTATTGGGGGATAATATATGTGCATTTTATGCACCCTTTGTCTTGTTTAGTTTTTGCTTTGTTATTGTTTCCCTTTTTTCTGTTGAAACTTGTATTTTAAGAAATAAAATTTTAAAATTATCTTTAAAAAAAAAGGAAATATTTCTAGAAACTCAGCATGAATAAAATCTACCAAGGATTGAACTCTTTTTGTATTGATCTAGAAATGAATTAAATCTAAAAATGATTCGTTTCTTTTCCTTTTTTCACAGTCTGGAAAATTCTCTAGTAGCTCTCCAACACCTCACAAGCAATTGCAAGGGCTCCAGGATACCGAAGACACTGTAGAACATGAGAATATGAAAGCTGTTCTCAAGACATCATCTCCAACTGGAGAGAACATTGCATTAGGAATACGCACTCGATCCAGGGCCAGTCAAGGTAAACAGTTCAGATTTATGTGAGGAGTTATGATTCACCCTGTTTTTATTATTATAATTTTTCACACAATCAGAGGTTTAGGCTGGATTTGGCAGTTCTCTCCACCTATCAGTTCCTTTCCAAGGACCTGAGATAGGCAGATGTGGCTGTTTGATGGTGTTACAGATATCGTCACAGGATATAAGATGTTCCGAGTAAAAACTGCCTTTTTGCAGTTGACTGATGACAATTTTATCAACCTATTGTGTTCAAGTGAAGTTCCAATTGTTTTGGGATTGCAACCAAGGTGCCTATCTTAATATTGGTACAATCTTTGCTTTGCTTTCTTTTCCCATAGTCATTCTATTTCTATTTGCAGGTCTTAGTATTTTAGTGATTTTCTCCAGTTCTTTCTCTTCTTTTTCTGTCTCCAGGCACTGCCACATCCAGTAAGCAGACATTTTTCTCTTTCTTATCGAAATTGTTTAATCTGGCATGTATGTGGCAGGTACCTATTGGCTTGAATTCTGAAATCCCAAAGGACTTTAGCGTCTTCATTTTGTATTGCTATCTGTATTTTGCGGCCTCACCAGTTCTTGCTTGCAGGCAAATGATATTGCTTGCAATTTTCCAATGCATCATTGTTGCTACTTTGCCATGCCATTATTTGTAGATAGTCAGTGTGATCTTCCTGCAGCAGCTAATTAGGTGGTCCACTGTTTCTTCAGCTTCTTTGCAGAAGTAGTACTTGCTGTCTGCTGCTATCTTTTCAATTCTGGCTTTGAAAGTATTTATTCTTAAGGATTGTCTTATGCAACCAGAATTAGCCCTTAAAACTCTTTCTTCAATTTTCTTGCTCTTAGCCATTACCAGGTCCTGCTGTTAGATATTTTGCTTGCTATTTTTTAATTTACTAGCCATATAATCATTTGTCTTTCAATGCCTCCTTTCTGTTTATTATTTATTCTATCTTATAGAATAATAGTCTCCAGTACTCAGTACTGGATAAACTAGCCTCAGTGCATCTTCTTCAATATACTTCAGATAGTTCAATATACTTCAATATACTTCAGATAGTTTTTCAATATAAACTATACTTCAGATAGTTTTTCAATGTCCTTTTTATTTCTTCAACCATCTGATGTATTTGAAACATTCAATGGCTACCTATTTTCTTTGGTAAATAGAGACTGTCAACATCACTGCATGGATTGAAGGGCATGATTCATTGTCATTATTTTTCTGGTCTTTATATGCAGAAAATTTACCAAGCTTGAGTCCACTCTACTATTCTAGATGTGTATCCAGTGATTGGAATTGCCAAGGTATTAATTACCTTGATGATATTGCCTCCGCTGAGTTTGGACTTTAAAGTTTTTGCTCTCTTGATGTATTTGTTCATAAGCTTTTTCTTGACTTCAGTGTGCTTGATGTTGTCAGCTTGAAGGATGCCCAGTTATTTGTAGTATTGTCTTCACCCAGTCTTTTGATGTTATTTCCATAGGGCATCTTGATTCCTTCAGTTTTCACTATTTTTCCCCATTTGATGGTAAACATTGCACATTTTTCCAGGTCAAACTCTATTGCACTATTTTGGCTGTATATACAGACAGCTGAGCAGCAATTCTATTGTTTTTTTCCATAAAGCTTCAGATAATCCTTAAAATAGGTGGGATAGCCTGGTATATTTTTAATATTTGATAATAATGGCTTTAGTTATTTATTGGTTATTTCTTCTTCTTGTGTCATATTCGTCATTGGACGTTGGCAATCCAGTTTTAAAAATGGTTATTTAATTATTCAGTATTAGACGAGGAATAAGTGCAATGACAAACAATAGTGGTTTGAAATATTCAACTCTTGATATTAATCTCTCCCAACCTATCACAACTGACCAGTAATTATGTCTTGTATTGTGCCATCAATTTATGCACAAAAGTTCTGATGTTTCTACTGACTCCTATTATTTCTAGACACCTGATTATCCATCATTTGGCAGGAAGTCAAATGCTTTCCTATAATCAATCCATTTTACATTGAGTTGGTCTTCCTTCTATTCCAGTTTTCCACAATGATCTTGTCAATTAGGAGTTGATCTTTCATTTCTCTGCTGTTTGGGCAGTTTTCTTTCGGCTCAGATTTTCAATTAAATGCTTCCATTCCAGTTAGCAATTTGAAAGTTGTTGGTAGGCAAGTAATTGGCCTATAGTTGCCTGATGATTCCCCCTTTGCTGGATCCTTCATTATCAAGCATTTGATTGCTTGGGCTTTCGTGTGATATAAAAAATGTTTTTGATGTTTGATAGCTATGGGTTGACTTAGTCAATATGGTTATCAGAGGAATCAGTGCAATGACAAACATTAGCAGTGAAAGTGAGTCTTCTTGAAAGATTTGATATTAATCTCTTCCAAACCATTGATCACAACCATGTCTTCCATGTTGCCATTGATTTTTACACAAAGTTTCTGATGTTTTTACTGTCTACTATTATTTCTAAGCACTTGATTATCATCATGGGGCAGGTACATCATCGCTACATTAAAGTTGGTCTACCTTCTCTTTCATTTTTACAAAATCTTCTTATCAATTAAGGAGTACTATTCAGGGGTGAAATCCACTTATCTTTACTATTGGTTTGCAAATGTGAGTGCACGCACATGCGCTATGCTCACACATCTCCAGGCATGCTCAGAACCTCTTGCGCATGCGCAGAGAGTCAAAAACAGACTTGATGATGTCTGGGTGGGTGGGGGGAGCCTCCTGCCACTGGCGCTACTGGTTTGCCCAAGCCAGATAGAACCAGCTGCATTTCACCACTGCTATTATTATACTATTATGTGTATATATATTACTAGCTGAATATCTGAGCTCTGCTACGAAACTATATGATCGGGCTTGATAAATCAACACTTACAGCTTGAAAATTAATGAGTAGTTACAATCGGCCTCTCCTCTCCTTCTCTCTCCTCAGTCTTGCCCCACAGAAATCTCTCCTCTTCTATCCCCTTCTCTCCCTCAGGTTGGCCCCATTGATCCTCTCCTATCCCCTTCTCTCCCTCAAGCTTGCCCCCAGAAACCTTTCCTCTCCTCTCCCCTTCTCTCCCTCAGGCTTGACCCACAGAGGCCTCTCCTATCTTATCACCTTCTCTCCCTCAGGCTGGCCCCATTGATCCCCTCCTCTCTCCTTCTCTCCCTCAGGCTTGCCCCACAGAGGCCTCTCTTATCTGTTTCTCTCTCTCAGGCTGGTCCCATTGATCCTCTCCAAACTCCCAGCCCACAGGGCGGATGAGTCATGCACTGGCGATGCCCAAGTGGCAGTTGGAACAGAGTTATTTTCAGATGGGGAGGGGTTGTAGAACATCTAACTACTTAGCATCAGAGCTTGTTAATCATAATATAAGAAATACTAATGCTCTGATGGTCGTTTCGAAAAATCCTTTCTAAGCAAGCACCTAGAAGCCAAGAGAAACATATATGCCAAATTTCAAGTTTGTAGGCTTTACAGTTCTGGAGATTTCATGATGCTGCATGAGTGTTTTTCGCTTATATATATATATATATAGATTATTATACATAAATTGAGTAATTAATATAATTGGGATGCATTTAAGTACATTTTCTGGAAAAGAGTTCATAGGTTTCCCCAGAAAAATAAAAAAAATCATGGCACAAAATGATTAAAAACCTCTGATTATGAGAGATCTTCAATACTGTACAATACTACAAATACTACTCAAATGATGACTTATAAGCAAAATTTACCTGGAATATTATATATGGGGCAGTTGACTGATAATTCTGAAGGTAGAAACAAAATACAGTGGTATATTGGTATGAATAAAGCTCTGTGGGAATCAGTGTTGTTTCTACTTTAAGCTGAATTAGAGGCCTAAGTGTTTGTGAGAACCAAGAGAGACATGCACTCAGACGGTTATAAAATACGACAAAATAATCCAAATTTTGATTTCCCCATGTATGAGATTGGTCAAGATATCAGATAGCAATAGCATTTAGATTTATGTACCATCCCATAATTCTTTATAGCACCCTCTGGGCAGTTTACAATGTAAGCATTATTTGCATATTGCCTCCAACAATCTGGGTCTTCATTTTACCAGCATCAGTAACATGGAAGACTAATAAACTGTGGAATTCTGTCAGGATAGAATTCTAGGCTGTGGGTAGAGTTTGACTGCAGTTTAACCACTGCACTACCAATTACCATTTGACAGTGGTGTTTCTAACAAACCCAGAAGTAATCTATCTTTCTTACTGATTTGTCATTCCTTAAAAGGCACAGAATATGACTTAACGGTCCCCACGGAATGACTGTTTAATTTACTCAGCCATGTTGAATATAATTTCATTAACTATTTTGTCTTATATTTTCCAGGCAATGCAGGTTCATGGAACCCTAGCAATGATGATTTGACTAATGCTACAGACAATGCAGCAGATGAGATAATGGATCGCATTGTCAAGTCTGCCACACAAGTACCAAGTCAGCGGGTAGTGCCCAAAGAAAGAAAGCGATCAAGAGCAAACAGGAAGTCAAGTGAGCTGAACTAGTATTCATTATTTATAAACAAAACAAAATAACGGATGTTTGGATTCTTCTCCCATCGCCCATATGCACGTACACAATTTGGTTGAGTAAAAGAACATTGCTTCCTATGTCAGAATAATATCTCTTAATGTTTCTCCTAGTGTTTCTTCTTTAGTCAGTGCCTGAGAAGAAAAACTTTTGCTAGCTTTATATTTTCCTAAAAGCCAAGGTGGCTTGTGTAAGGAGCTTCTTTTATATTTTCTTCCTATCGCAATTCTGAGATGGAGGTTGGGTTAAGGATGAGTGTCTGTCTCAAAGTTTCAATGAGAAAGGATAAACTTTCAGTACGAGATCTTAACTACCATATCTTGCTGCATCTCTTGAACAAAGAAATACATCAACAGAGTAATCACTGTTACTTGTTTCCTACAATCCAGCTCCCCTTTGGATTTGTGCCCAGCCCTTCCAAATGGGGTTTCCCTTTGTTCCTGGGCTTGGGGTGAAGCATGTCTTGCCTAGGTCTTCACCTCTCTTCTGTCTCAGGGAAGCCTCCAACTGACATCTTACCTTTTATCTCCATCTGAGATCAGGGATCAGCCCCTGCACAGTCTAACAACCCAGCATACTCATAACCATGTCTCTCTCCAGCCACAAACTTCCAGAAGTCTTTCCAAAAGCACTTTCTGTCTTGATGCCTCATAGCAGCACAGTCTTAATGCGGCAACATGTCCCCGTTGTCTTTTGTATCTTTTTCTTCCCCTTTTACGGCTCAAACTAGCGGCATATCCGCCCACTAGCGGCATTTGCCCCCAGTGTATTCCCCAGGGCTTTAGTATCTAACACCTATACCCAGAAGTTGACGAGTGGGAATGCTCCCTACATATGCCTTATAGCAATCCTCGCTAGCAGCTGGAGCAACTGATCAGCCTTCATGACAACACAGCTGCATATTCACAACTACAAAACATGTTTCTTCTTTCTTTTTCTCCCTCATTGTGCTGGCTCACACCAGCACAATAGCAGCCAACCTGGCCACAAAAACCATATAGCACATCAGTTTTTGCGCAATTGGATTACTATTGCTCAGTTGTTACAGATTGATAAAATAGATATTTATTTATTTTTATTAACCTATGTGCTGCCCATCTCACTACTGAAGTTTTGTTAATCCATGGCAACTATCTACACCAACTATTTTGGGGTGCATAATGTCCATTATTCAAGGGGACATGGGTGGATGATCCCTATTATTTTGAAAGAAGTGCCGGTAATCTCTCTTTAAGCAATAGTCTGGCAGTCACCTCAAGTTCATGGACAATAACATAAATTCTAAAAGCACTGCAGTATACTCTGGTTATAACCTGTCAGACTATGCCAGGTATAGTCATAGACTCTGTATAGTCTATGCCAGGGGTGTCAAATTCAAGGCGTGCTTAAATCTGGCCCTTAGGGCAGGCCTGGAAATATCAAAGGACCAGCCCGCAGTGCCCCTACCGGCAAAAATAGGCTGCGAGGGGGCCGCGTGTGGTCCCCCATATCCCATTTTCAACCTCCATGGCCTCCTGCAACACTCTGCCAGCCGAAAACAGGTCCCGCGAGGCCCGTTTTCAGCCAGCAGAGTGCTGCAGGAGGACTGGATTGAACTGGATTACAATTATGTGATCAAGTGTGTTACTTGATTAATTTATGTGTTACTCAAGTAAGGGATCTGGATAGAAAACAAGCAACATCCTATGTTAATACTATAAGTTAATGCCAGATTTTACATACTGTAGGTCCATTTAATCTACAATCAACAATCTATAATTGACAGCCATTTCTATTTATTATCCTGAAAATTTACCTCTGCTGTTAGATCTTGTATTATCATGTTATTTATACTATTGTATTTTTATTATTATTAGTTCAATAATAATATTATTATTAGTTCAATAAGAAAAATACAATAGTATTAATAGCTTTTATGTCTGGAAAAGCAATTTACTATTAAACAATGGGGTATAAATTTAGAAATAAAAAGTTTAGTTGAATATGAAGAATAAGTAATAAATGTTTGCCAGTAATATCTGGTAGAAGAGATAGGAAAATGGTTATAGTAAAGAACTGTGGAAAGAAAGTAGAGAAGTGGGGGGGGGGGGAATGCATCTTGAACCTGTGTCAAACGCCCACCATGGCCATGCCCATCCTGGCCACACACCCCACCCCTGGCCTCACGCAAACATCCAAGGCTGAACACAACCCTGATGCAGCCCTCAATGAAATTAAGTTTGACATTCCTGGTCTAAACTATTGTTTCCTATCTTTTTTTTTTTTTTTTTTTTTTTGGTGGTGGTAGTGGGGAATTAGTGAGTTACAAAATCAGATCTGCTATTAACCTTAGCTCTCCTTATCTCTAGTTTTTTTTTATCAACACTAAAACATCTCTATATTTCCCTCACTCTTTTATAACTTTTAACTAAGATTTTACAGAAAATAAATTTATTAATTTTCTCATATTTATTCCATTTTCAAATACTGCAAAAGAAAGATTAGGGGTGGATGAAGGCTGTACAGCTAATCTTACAACCATGTAAGCAGATGGAAAAACTTTCTTGGACTTCTAGAAAAAATTGAATATTTAAACAAAGTATTTCACATGAATGTAAAAAGATCACAGCAAGAATTTTGAACCTGTTTAGTGAAGTAGCACCACTAAATCTAATATATGAGATTATTGTTTAGATTGTTAGATTATTAGTGTTAGATGTATTTTTTAAAAAGTGCTTACTTTTTGAAACCGACATTTCCTTCACTCATTGATCCAGCAATTTACAGAACTAGTCTACATTCCCCTCACTCTTTTATAACTTTTAACTTTGGCACTTTTATCACACCCTGTAGTACTTCTCCATCAAATGCCATTGCTTCAACTAGTTCACAATGAATCCATTTTTCATGGGACCATAATATCTTTTTTGATTCTTTTCAAAATAATATTCTTCACATACTGCACAGTCCGAAATATTCCAGAACAAAGCTTCTTACTTTTAGGATTCCTTTATGCAAGTTATTTATATGATCAGACAATATAAAGCACAAGAAGAGTGTATGTACAAGGTGTATGTATGTACTGTATGTCCATCTGACATCATCATCATCATCTCATAAGACTCCTGAGGAGTCTCCATCTTTAGTCTTGAGAAGACTGCACTTCCCTATTTAAGACTATATGCAAACTGGAGGATCATTTTGGGCTCCCAGCTCCTGCTTTTTCTTTTTTTTAATTAGATTTATATGCTGCTCTTCTCCGGAGACTAAGGGCGGCTTACAATGCGTTAAGTAATAGCCTTCATACTTTTGTATATTTTTTATACAAAGTCAGCTTATTGTCCCCACAAACTGGGTCCTCAATTTACCTACCTTAGAAAGGATGGAAGGCTGAGTCAACCTTGAGCCTCGAACCTTGCAATAATTGCAGACAGCTGAATTTTAATAACAAGCTATTAGCCTGTTGAGCTATCTGAGGCTTTTTTGAAGAATAAGTAGCAGCTGTGGTCAAGAGGTCTTTTGCAAGCCCTTTAAAACAATCACTCATCCCTTGTCACTTTAGGAGTAAACTATTGTAATGCCCTATGTATGACACTGTCCTTGAAGACTACCAAAAGCTACAGCTAGGCCAGAAGTGGTGTAGAATGGGTATGTCACAATATGCCCATCTGATGACACTGCCATGGGAGCTGCACTGCACTGGTTGCCAGTGAGCTTTTATATGCAACTCATGGTATACCTATAAAGTCCTTCAAGGCATAGGACCTAGCTATCTAAGGGTCAGTCTTTTCCTGATAATTATATCCATTTTTCTTATTTTAATTTCTAGGCCCAGTCACCTTATTGGTGACATGGGCAGCATATTTTTTGGTGTATAAGACGGTTGCTGAAGCCCCTCCCACCTGCCAGCTCCCACTCCCCACAATTTATCCAGCAATTTATCTCCTTGCAGCAAACAGCCTGGTCATCTTCAGCACTGCCTGATTTAGCACAAAGCAGCTGATTGTCAGTTGGATCGGCCTCCCAGAATAATTTCAACCTCTTATCTTTAATCACTCGTAGCACAGTCTAACATTTTCCGAATTATATCCTCATCTGGTGGAGTATATTCATTTTTCCAGTATTTTGCAAATATGATCCTTGCTGCTGTCAGTACATGCAAAACTAAATATGTAGTCCCTTTAGCATAACCTACTGGCAATATACATAACATAAATACTTCTGGTTTCAGGTCTATATGTTGCTTAGTCATCATTTCCAACCAGGTATGTATTTTGTTCCAATATTTTTTTGCTTTCATACAAATCCACCACATATGATAGTAAGTACCTGGGGTCTGATTGCATTTCCAGCATTTAGCAGACAGATTACCAAACATCTTTGCCAATCTTGCTGGTGGAAAATGCCACCTATAAAACATTTTATAAAGATTTTCTTTCTATGCCATAGCCATTGTCAATTTATAGTTCCCCAAAAAATTTTGCCCATACAATGTTTCATTGACTTATTGCTCTTCCATTTTATAACTCAATAAGTAATTATATATTTTAATCAGTTTGTTATCTATCCCTAATAAGATCTTACCAAGTGCTGTTTGTTTTTTATAAAGACGTTTTAACTTCTTTTTTGTATCTTGAATGTATCTGTAAATACGGCCAAGCTAAATCCACCCCTTGATATTGTAATTGTTGTTTAGTTTTAAGTTCACCATTCTCATTTAAAATGTCTTTGTAGGATACATTTTTTTTCCAAGTTGATAAGATTTGGATATATCAGTGCTTCTATTGTGGAGAGCCAGACTGGTATTTTCATATAATGTTGTAATTTAATTTTTTCCCATATGTGAAGCAGAGCATTTCTCACATAGGGCCTTTGAAAGTATCTGTGCACTGTACTCCTTCCGTACCATAGGAAAGCATGCCATCCTAGTTGGACATCATGTCCCTCTAATAGTAGCAATCTTCTGTGTTTCAAATTTATCCATTCTTTTATCCATGTGAGTACCGATACCTGATAGTATAGCTCCCAGTCTGGGAATCCAAAGCCTCTGTTGCTTTTAGATTCCTGTAGCATCTTCAATTTTATTTTTGCTTTTTTGCCTTGCCATATATACTTCACAATTTATCTATGTAGTTTTTCAAAGTATTTTTTCTCTAATTTTAGAATAGAATAGAATAGAATAGAATAGAATAGAATAGAATAGAATAGAATAGAATAGAATAGAATAGAATAGAATAGAATAGAATAGAATAGAATAGAATAGAATAGAATAGAATAACAGAGTTGAAAAGGACCTTGGAGGTCTTCTAGTCCAACCCCCCTGTTTAGGCAGGAAACCCTTCAGACAAATGGTTATCCAACATCTTCTTAAAAATGTCCAGTGTTGGAGCATTCATAACTTCTCCAGGCAAGTTGTTTCACTGATTAATTGTTCTAACTGTCAGGAAATTTCTCCTAAGTTGCTTCTCTCCTTGGTTATTTATTTATTAATTTATTATTAAAATTTATATGCCGCCCTTCTCCCGTGGGACTCGGGGCGGTTCACAAGGTTAAAACAACCTTGTGAGCAATGGGTGGATTCGTTTCTACCCATTGCTTCTTGTTCTACCTTCAGGTACTTTGGAGAATAGTTTGACTTCCTGTTCTTTGTGGCAACCCCTGAGATATTGGAACACTACTATGTCTCCCCTAGTCCTTCTCTTCATTAAACTAGACATATCCAGTTCTTGCAACCCTTCTTCATATGTTTTAGCCTCCAGTCCCCTAATCATCTTTGTTGCTCTTCTCTACACTCTTTCTAAAATCACAACATCTTTTTTACATCGTGGCGACCAAAACTGAATGCACTATTCCAAGTGTGCCTTACCAAGGCATTATAAAGTGGTATTAACACTTCACGTTATCTTGATTCTATCCCTCTATTTATGCATTTGTGGTAATATTGTCAGTCATACATATTCACACCTACAAATGAGAGAAAGCAAGAATAATACTTTTGAGTGCTCCCTTATAGGATTATGCAGCTTGTGTTTTAGAACATTCATACTATCTTTTTGTTTCTGTTTCTGATTAATACAGTAAGGAGGACATTGAAGAGTGGATTGTCTCCAGAAGAAGCTAAAGCTTTGGGTCTGATGGGCACTTCAGAGATGCAAGTGTGATGACAGCAATTAAGTCAGCTAAAAGAAACATCATCTTTTTTTCATGCACACATGCCATCAACAGTCTTCAAATTCTATACCCCAGTTTCAGCTGCTATTTGTTTTATCCCACTGCTGCATGACACTGAATCAAATAATAAATTTAAATTAGTAAACTAATCTTGTAATCTTGTAATTTACCACTACAAAAATAAATTACAGGAGCAGAAGGCCATTTGAACATTGTGTCACATTCATTCTGTCATGCATTTAATAGAGTTGCCCTTGGGCCATCTTGTATTGTGCGAAAGGTGTTAATGCTAATTTTCTTGCAGTCTGTTCTAGTAATTGTAAAGTACCATGTTTTATCAATTCTTTAAACAATTTTTTTTTAAGTTCCTACTATCTTAAGGCAGAGAAATGTCGGTCAGGCATAAATATGAAAGACAAGTTAAATTATCAGAATAGTTTTTAACAAAATAATATTTCCTAATTTGATCTAGAATCTTTTGCATCTTTTCCTGAGATTTCTTCTGCACTGTAAAAAGAAATTAAATGAATATGTTGACAATAATTTGGACAAAGAACTACTGTTTTGGATGCTAGTAAACCAGTCATAAGGGGTTACTTTATACAATATAACCATTTAGAAACAAAATACTATTTCCTATAAAGGATTAGATAGGAAAATAGTGCTCACATTGAGGCCCATTAAGCTGCTGTTATCATTCAATTTTAAAACATTTAAATTATCAGTTACATTAGATTTTACTAATATTTGCCTTTCTCTCACAAACTTGGAAGAAACAATAAGGAAAACAATTGCTTTAAATATAAAATTTGTTCCCCATGAACTATTCAGTGGCATTTTTCTTACCACAAGGGTTGGTAAACCTTGTGCTATTATTCTGGATCATTCATCAACAACCTTTATTTAGAAAGTATTGAATATACAATCTTAAAAAAACACAGATTCTAATCTTTTTAGGCATGAAACCTCTGAGACCTAATCAGCATCTCCAACAAGCTAGTTAAGAAAATAAAACACTTGTTAGATCATGCATTGAAAGCTTTGCAATGTAAACTAAGTAAGCACAGTGCAAAACAAGTGGATCCCACACTAAGCAGTACAAGCAGAAAGAACAATAATCTGTATTTCTTAATTTCTAATAATGTCTATTACTTGACTGATTTTGTTCTACAATTTATTTGGACCTTATATGAATGTTATATGGATCTATAAAAGCTTCCTTTGGGCTGCAGAATTACATTTTTTTTCCTCCTAATGCCCACTGTTTAATGATTTTACAGTGACTTGTAAGTATTTTGTTAATAAACCTCATTGCGCTGTTTTCAACTAGAAAGAAGGAACTGTTACTACAATGAATAATATTGATCTTTTTACTCATTTAACTTTTTATGTGTTTAAAAGGACTAAACTAAATGTTGGCATTGGTTTTCTAAAATGTTGCCATCAGAAATATTTTTTGTTGCTCATATCAAGGTTTTGTAGTGTTACAAGCAACAAAATAATTCAGGAAAGATACTTCAGAGCATGAAGCATCATTGAAGCAAATCTAGTGGCTCCTTTAAAACACTTAAGAGAAGCCTGTGTTTCCACATGGTATTCCCAAGCATGTTTTTAGAATTAAATCCAAAACACCAGATTATAAAATATTTCTAAATTTTCAGAATAAGTGGGGAAACCTATAACAGAATTTTTAAATTAATAAAAGCATTTATCAATGGGATCACATGATCAGACCCTTAGTGCAGGAATAGAGCTTTCATGAATTCCAGTACCATCCTGATGACAGAAAAAAGTATTTGTGTCTCTTCATCCCTTTACTGGTGAGACTTTTTGTCTGCTTTCATCCTGTGCCAAGTCTTTCTGTCCCATCTTCTTTTCAAATTTTCTGACACTTTACTTTTTGTACTTTGGAAGGAACCAGGTTGACTTGGAAAGAGGAACAGGTGACTTTCTTTCCAAGACTGGAGTCATATTTCTCACTTTTGCAGAAAAATATCCAAAGAATCTTATTTCTTAATGGATAGTTGTTTATCAAAAAACACAATTTTGTTTGTCTATAACTTCTCCAAATATATAGAGTAATTTTTTGAAAACGTAATCACAGTATTAAGAATCCTTAGAGAAGTAAACAAATTCCCATCTTAAACTTACATTGATCTATGTACCATTTTATTATTTATATTACAATTTGTGAATCATTTTTCAATCTTACTCTGAATGCATCTTGTAAAAATTCATTTCTGTAAGAAACACTTCTAAGCACTTGCTTATTGAAATCATGATTATGATTGTGTTTTGATATACAAATGATATATTGTTTCCTAAAACCATTAAGTTTCTAAATAAGTTTTTGTTAACATTAACAATGGTATGACAATAATTCAAACAGCTGTTTCAGTTTATATGACTCCTAATAACCAGAAAACATTAGATGAAAGTTCCCCAACCTTTCTGGGTTGGCAGCCCAGAGCAGAGGGAGGGGGAAAAGATGGGATGATTTTGTGGGAGGGACAAGTGCCTGTGTGTGCGCGTATTCAAGCACCCATGACATTCACGATGCTTGCACAAGTGGAGCAGCAAGCACCCATAACAAGGCTAGGGCGAGTACTGCCATGAGCGTCCACAACAAGGCTTGCATGAATGGAGCAGCAAGCACCCATGACAAGGCTTGCACAAGTGGGGCTGTGCACATGCGTGGAGGCATGCATAGCAGCTGGCCACTCACATAGCCTGCTGGCAATTAGCCCATGGCCCGGTAATGGGCTGCAGCCCACAGGCTGGGAACCCCTGCACTCGATGACATTGAAGAATTAAAGATAATCTTTGTATGTCTTTGTTGCTATCTTGGGGTCATGTGCATTTTTATAACTCAGATACGATAGTTTTTTCTAATGACGTACTACTTACATAAGCTTTGTCTTTGAGAATTTCATGAGCCAATTTATTTGGAGCCTGCTTTTGAAGCTTGTCATGCAGGAATGGAGTTATTTTGAGAAAACCAAATCTACATCTGTACTCTTAAGAGTGTATAAAAATAACTTCACTGGACTCTGGTCATAATCTCCCATGTAATTTGTCTTAATCTTCCATGTAATTTGTAATTTGTGGATTATTCCTTTTCTTATGATTGACAAAACTTTGAAAGTATTCCTAATGACAAATGGTCACAATTTTTCTGTTACTCCCTCCTCCTCCCCTCCCCTAAAGGACATCAACTGAAGTTCCTGTATCAGTAAATGTTTTCCAAGATGCAGTGAGTTTTTGCTAGTGGAATAAATGTCAAATGGCCCCATTTAAATGACTGCAAGTGGGAAAAAAGAAGAAGGAAAATTTATGAAAATTAGAGTGGAAATTCTGTTTCCAGGTAGCTGAGGACTGACTCTCTAAATTTATAAAAAAAAATAGCATGCTAATCTTCCTACTTCCAAATGACAATCTTTCTTTTAGAATTGTTGCCTTTTAGTACACTCTGTCCATAAGATTATGAAAGGGAAATCAGTGAGATATGGCATGAGGTACACAAATGTCTCTTAACTCCTATTTGTAAAATACTTAGGGAAGTGACATCATTTTATCCTATTCCAAGACATTTTTGGAAGGACAATCTTTGAAGCTGGGGAACCTGGTATTTCAGTGAAAGATAGAAGGCATTTTTTAAAGGAAAACAAAAAAGAAAAGCTTCATCCATTTCATAAGATAAAATAAACAACAGTACTCTCATTTCACTAAAAAATTAGCCCAATATTGCAAGAGGAAAATAATCTGAGGAACAGGGTGGTGTTTTGTGTTTTTTGTTTCTTGTTTTTTGTTTTTTGTTTGTTGTTTTTTGTTGTTTTTTTTTGGTTTGGCTTTAATGTATTCAGTAAACCCCAATGTGTATTGTTTGCTTATTTTAGAATGTTTCTCTAAAGCAACTATTTGTCTATGTGTTGGAACTTTTTTTTTATGAAACAGATTAGAATAATTAACTGTTATTTTTAAAAAGGGGAATTATATTTAGACATTTAATGTAAATTGGTCCAAACCTCTATTTTCTCTATTTCTTCATCTATGTTGAAGGATAATTGTCAGCATTACAATATAACTACTAGCTGTCCACTGAAATACTAACGGAAATTCCATATTATAAAATGCTAAGACCGTGATAAAGCATATCTTTTCTATTTGTTGTTGCTTTGTAGATTTTTAAGTAACCAAATTCCTTTAATTAATCATTTTCAAACACACACACACACACACACACACACATGCATACATATATTGACATATATTTACATACATTCATATATATATAGAAGATATAGATACATACATATATGTGTGTGTGTTTTCTTTCCTTTTTGTAGGCTTTATTTCTATTTCTCTTTAGCCAGGTTCTTCTGATGTAAACCAAGATTTTTATGCAGCCCTAGTTTAGTGAAATCACAATCCACTAGTTTCTAGGCTTTTTTTTCCCCTGGCAGCCAGCAAACACTCTGCTGCCCATTGGGATTTAGCCAGGTTCTTTATGTCGGAAGAACCTGGCTAAAGAGAAATACACACACACACACATACACAATTCACAATACACAAAAAAAATTTACACAAATAATTTACATATATGTAAAATGTGTGTATGTGTAAGGTAACAGCTGTATCCCATTTTGATCTAACTTTCGATATTGGGCAAGCTTATCCAAAGATTTAAACATAAAAGATTCTAGATGTTTATATAATGAGAGAATAGTTTTCTCTATTGAACTCAGATTCATTTTCATGCACTCCTAAAGCCTAAGCTCAAAAGTTCAATCAACCTATTTCCAGGAACTTGTGTATACCGTTAAAATTTTAATGAGCTTTTCTGAATTCAAAAAAAAAGGATTATTGTATTAAAATCTGTAAATTAAAATGAATTTAAAAGATTCAATAAATGTAAACTTATATTTTATTTAGAAGTAAATATTTTTGCCCTTTAAAAAAATGATAAACCTTTGCTTGTGTACTGAGCCTGAACATGAATAAATCTCTTTTTTTCCACACATGGTTCAGTTTCTCTTATCTGAAAAATCTAGTATTAATGGTTATACATAGCTGCATTAAAGCTATGGTATTTGGGAAATAGTGAAGGTTGAAGGCACTGTTTTGCTCATAGTTGTCCATAATTTTTTTATTGGTGCAGAACTTTGACCTATTAAAATTTAAAAAATGATAACAATTAAAATACTTTAAAGTAGTCTTTATTAACTTCAGTTAACTCTTAAATCAGTTCCCTTTTTATTAAACCTTGATTCAGAAGAGTATCATGATTTTGAAATTACTTATTTTTAACAGTATGTTTTCTGATTCAACATTAAAGGGTTACCAATCTTCTCCCTCTCTCACAATCTGCAGAATGAGTACCTGCAGAATGAGTATTGAAGAATTGATGGCCAAGAATTCAAATACCACTTTAAGGATGTAATTGAAACTGTCCTGTAATTATTGAAAAAGGACATGCTGCAATCCTTACATGAACTTTTACTGAGTTAAGTGAGGCATATTTTTAGTTAAAATTAAAAAGAAAATTATTTTGGTGGCCTAGTGGTGAAGACTCTCACCTGCCACTCAGAAGGTTGAGGATTCAATCCTAGGGGCAAATACCTACTGCAAAATCCAGGTGGCATCAGGAAAGGCATTTATCCATTAAATGCTCAGTTCTATCCAGTCATACCAATTCTACCCCGATTTAAGGGATTACAGGGTCATAAAAGAGCAAGGCTTTTGATATTAGTCAAGATAGGGAAAATAGGAATTTATAAAACGTTCACTGAGTAATGTAGGAAACTATAAGAATCTGAGTTAATCTATTCCATTTACTTGTATGCTTATACAGCAGTGGAGTTAAATTTTATTATTATGCCTAGATCTCATTTTTCAGAGAATTCCGAACTGAAATTCCTTGTTTAATTATTTAGGAAATTTCTGATTTACCCAGTTTATGAAGAGAAACATTAAACAATGAAACCTGTACACAGTATAAAAATTATTTCCGCATTATATTTATTGTACTTTGGATATGGCTCCCTTGAAATGGTTTTAAATTGATATGACATGAAATTATGTTTAATCAGCTAGCAATTTATTGCACTAATTTATACAAATGCTATATAAAATAATAAATGCAACCTTCATGCATAAAATGTTTTAAATTATTTTTGAAATGCTTTGTTGCATCACAACAATCCACCATTAACTTAATAGCAGGGAACTATGCGATTGTTTTATAAAACAAAACATTGTAATGTTGGATTATATTTCTTTTTGTAAGGATTGTATTTTGATTTCTCATGTCCTATTTGTGAGCTGTGTATTTTTTTAAGAAAGTTTATAAAGTAGAAAATGTTAACTGTCATAGTAAAAAATGTGTATGTTAATATTTTTTCTCTCTTTGTGTAATGTTGGGTGAAATAAGAATTTTACCCAGCAGTATTATTCAATGAACTTAAAGACCCAAAGATGCATATCCAAAAGTATATTAAAAAAATTAAAAAAATGCATGATGTCACAAATTCATGTACATCTCTCTCTAGGTAGGTAGTCTAGGTAGTGATAGTTATTTTGATTATATGCTCAATCTTATTAACTAATTAATTCAATTAGTTTGGAAGTTAATACATCCCCAGAGTTTTATTTACTATTAAATAAATAAATAAGCCTCACTCTGCTGAATGAAGTTTTTGTTTAAGAAGAATAGAGAATATGAAGAACTGATTTTCTTTTTCTGAATTTGTTACATACAAGAGCACATTTAAAATATGTAGCTATCTGTTTAGTTCGGGCTCTGAGTTTAATGCAAATTTAGCACTTGTCATTGATCTCTGCTCTCAACACCTTATGACTTTTAGATATTTTTTTGTTGTTGTTGTTCCTGGGCTACTCAACCTTGGAATGTTGATTGTTGGCACCAGGCCATTATATGTAATGTAATTGACAATTAACATATATATATTAAGTAGTTTTCTAGTGCAGTTTTTTCCCTTTTTGGTCAGCAAGAGGCATATTTGTTTTGATTTCAATCCTAAACACACTAAAATGAATCTGACTTTTGTTTTTAAAATTCAGTGTAACAAAAGAATCGTTTATTT
This sequence comes from Coluber constrictor foxii, assembly GCA_038048745.1. Classification (NCBI taxonomy): domain Eukaryota; kingdom Metazoa; phylum Chordata; class Lepidosauria; order Squamata; family Colubridae; genus Coluber; species Coluber constrictor. The sequence continues at coordinate 90,304,007 of CM075961.1, forward strand.
CATTGGCTGTAACATTACTGCTTGAAAGAAATCATCACAATCATAAAATGGCTGGGAATGTTAATGGAAAATCAGGGCAGAAATAATACCATTGGACATCGAGAACAAAATGTATGAAGTTGTTGGCAATGAGGAGACTGGAAATAGCTGGAAATAAACAAATCACTGAAAGGAAATTAAGATTCAGTAGATAGTCCTGGAGAATCAATTTATCACTGAGCAATGAGCAAAAGTTGTTCCTGTGCCACAGCTGGCTCAAATCTTGAAATGTTGTCTACATCTAATCTTATGAAGTTATGTTGCTAAGGTATCTTGAATTCTAAATATTGAAAAGTGTGGCTAAATATTAAGTGAGAAATATCAGAGCATTAAAGTTATAAAATAAATACAAAGATTCTGTTGTCATATTTTGCTTCTTTGTAACATGCAGTTTTATCATAATGCAAAACCATTAACAGACCATGTTCTCCTTTAGAAAATATGCACAAATTCAAGTGGATGATACAAAACATTCGTTAACACATCCATATTTACACACCTACTTGAGTTCTTTTTCAAACATTTAATAATTTTGCAACTCTTAATGAAACCTAGAAATTACACCATTGAAAATCATTTGCAAATATAGTTCCTATATTGGAATGAGTTTAATACAGTCTCTCTATGAGGGAAATTATTTTTCAGAGGATAAGATTGATTATGATTGCTCAGACTCCCCTTGGGCATATTTCAAATTTAATAATTTTCCATAAGTAAGTCTTCAGACTCCGTTCATGTGACATTAGCATCCCTTCTATGTAATTTTCATTGAACTATTTGTTCTGAATACTGAACTATTTTCCCATGTCCCTCTTCCACCTTACATTTTTATATTTCTCAAACTAACCTATCATCTTGGAATTTCTTGTTAGTCTCCAATCTCAAATACTGACTAGGTCCCATCTTGCTTAGCTTTTCAGAATCAAGTTTAGGTAAGAGGTAGTATTCCCCTTGACTATGTCATGGCAGAAGCCATGACATAGTAGAAGCTTGATTCTACTCATCATAACATAGTAGAAGCTTGCTTCTACTCATTATCATAAAACTCCTAGTTTTATATTGTACAATAACACTCCTTAAAGCATCTGCTGCATTCTCTTGGAAGGACGTGAACAAATGGAGTATATCTTTCATTTCTAAAAGCAATTTTTTTCTCTCCCATACAATTGTATTCATATACTAAGCAGGCATACCTGTTGAAAACTGGACTACACTGTTCTTATCAGTTTGAGTAATTGGGATGAATTCAGCTATTGGATAGCTTTCTGGTTTGTTGGCTGGCTCCAGGACATCAGAGATGGGCTGTTTTGCTGGATTGGAGAAAGAGGCTAGCTTTTACTTGCCTTCACATCAAGAATAAGGAACATTGGCAGCAATAACTACACATAAAATCCAGATTACTTTTCCAACCAAATTGTGCAGCAGATCTGAATCTTTTTAATCTTATTCAGGAATTTATATGCACTGTGTGCACAATTATTAGACAAATGAGTATTTTGACCATATCATTTTTATGCATATTTTCCACCTCCAAACTGTACAAACCTGAATCCTTAGTGGATATAAGCATATCAGGTAATGTGTATTTATGTAATGAGGGATGGTGTGGCCTAAGGAGATCAACACCTATATCAAGGTGTTCATAATTATTTGCCAGCTTCTTTTCCTCGGACAAAATGGCCAAAAAAGAGATTTAACTGACCCTGAAAAGTCAAAAATTGTAAAAAGTCTTTCAGAGGGATGCTTGAAATTGCTGAGATATTGGGGCATGATCACAGAATCATCAAACATTTTGTTGCAAACAGTCAACAGGGCCACAAGAAATGTGTTTAGAAAAAAAGATGCACATTAACTGCCAAAGATTTGAGAAGAAGCAAATGTAAAACTACCAGGAATCTATTATCCTTCAGTGCTGTCATATTCCAGAATTGGAACATACCTGGAATGCCCAGAAGTACAAGATGTTCGGTGCTAAGGCCAAGGTAAGGAAGGCTGAAACCCGACCACCACTGAACAAAACACAAGTTGAAGCAGCAAGACTGGGCCAACAAATATCTGAAGACAGGTTTTTCAAAAGTTTTGTGGACTGTTGAGATGAGAGTGACTCTTAACAGACCAGATAAATGAGCCCTTTGCTAGATAACTAGTGGGCACAGAGCTCCACTTCAACTCAGACACCAGCAAGGTGGAGGTGGAGTACTTGTACTTGGTATGGGCTGGTATTATTAAACATGAGCTAGTTGAACCTTTTTGGATTGAAGATGGACTCAAAATCAATTCCCAAACCTATTTCCTGTTTTTAAAAGACACTTTCTTCAAGCAGTGGTACAGAAAAAAGTGTACATCTTTCAAGATCATGATTTTTATACAGGAAAATGCTCCACTGCATGCGTCAAAGTAATTTACTGCATGGCTAGCCAATAAAGGCCTTAAAAAATGACACGGCCCCTTTCCTCACCTAACCTAAACCCTATAACCCTGGGCCCTTCTTAAACGGGAGATTTGTGGTGAAGGAAAACAGTACACCTCTCTGAACAGTGTCAGGGAGGCCGTGGTTGCTGCTGCACAAAAAGTTGATCATCAACAGATCAAGAAACTGACAGACTCCATGAATGTAGATGTCAGCCTCTCAAGTTGCATTTCATTCAGGGCTGACTTAGTAAAGGGGGGTTAAATTACTGCAGTAGAATGATTTAGAGAATGGCCAATAGAATAAGGGAACAAGCCAGGAAAGGGAGGGAATTTGGAGCAGAGGTCATTTCCTGGCTGCATATGAGTTCGTAAGGACGTTGTTCTAATAAATAAATGTTTTTTTTTCTTTATTATCAAAATGTGAGAGGTACGTTATTTCTTTCTTAGACAACTCCGACTCGGACAGACAGCCAGGAAAAATCTCTCTTCAAAACCTTTTCTTCTAAAAATATTTATGCATTCCTAAGCTACTCCACGGCGACGTTGGCAGACCTCCAGATGTCTCTGAAGCATTATCCAAGGCCATGGAAGAAAGCCATCTCCACCGGAGGTTTGCCTCAGAAAAGGAAAAAATTATGATGCCTTTTGCTGGATTCTCCCCAAGTGCCAGGTAACGGGGGAAGGTTCAATGGCTCTCCAAATGGCAGCATAGCCCCCACACACACACACACAAGGAAAAAAAATGAGAGAAAAAAGCTCCAAAATGCACTCAGGACTTCCCTCCCTGCTCAGCAAGCAACCCAGCCCAGCCACGGCATCACCCCCCTGCACCCAAATGGGAGATGATGAAGAAGCCCAATGGCACGGTGGGCAGGCTCACAGACCCCCGCAATGGGAGGAGTGGTCACCGGGGGCGGAACCACCCCGATTCAGAGGGAAATTCGATGGGGATCCAAACCTGCTAGCTCAATTTCTCGATGCAGCTGAGATTTACATCAAGCGCTATGCACACCTTTACTCTTTCCCCAGGGCCCTGGTCAGTGCCATCGCAGAAGGTCTGGAAGGAGAAGCAAGGACCTGGTCAGCGGCCCAGTACAAATACAGGGCCCCCCAACTGCAAGATGCAGATGGTTTCTTACAACTGCTAGGAGCCCGCTTCGAAGAAACAGGGGACAATCCCTATGTAGAAGATTAGCTCAGGCACCTAATGCAGAGGGGGAAGCCTATCCAAGAACATATCTGTGAGTTCAGGATATATTCAAGTTGTTGGGACTTTACCTCCTTTGCCTGAACGACTGCTAGTATACTTCTTTAGAACAAGCTTAGATAAGCAAATTGCCCAAGTGACTGCTTATCGAGATATTCCGAACTGACTGTCCGACTGGTTCCGGATAGCGATGCAAGTTGAGAGAGGGCTACGTGCCAACAACATGCTAAAACAACCACAGGCAAAGGAGAAAACTCAGTTGGACCAGGAACTGTCTACCAGACCAGAAATTACAGCATCACGGGCCACCCAGGGGCCATCCACCCCACGGAGTCCACTGAGGTACTACAGATGTGGGGGAGTTGGGCATTTGGCAGCAGTGTGTGGAACCCCGGGGCCAAAAACAGAGCCCCCGGCCAAGGCACGACCGGAACGAGGGCCCAGGCACACCACCAAGGCACCATTAAGACTTTCCCTGACTGCAGAAGTTTTTGCCCATCTGACTGAAAATAGGGGGAACGCAGACGATGCGAATCGACCCCCCGAACTGTATGATGGCGATGACGATGGTGAAAACGACCCAATGGTGAGCGCACCCATCCACCCTTTTCTTTTCCCCATACGCCTAACAGCCCCAAAAACAGGTACCCAAGGGACTATCCAAGCCCTAGTAGATTTGGGTTGCACGAGGTGCCTGATTAACCTACCCACAGTCTTAAAACTGGGGATCTGGGCAAAAAGGCTCAGCCACCCAATCTGTTTTCAGCAAGTTGATGGATCCCTACTAGGGGGGCGGATGCCACACATTTGACCGAGCCAGTGAAGCTGGAGCTAGCGGATCACTGGGAAATGATTCGGTTCATAATAGCCCCCAAGATGACCAACCCAGTCATACTGGGACTCTCCTGGCTGGACAAGTGGGGCCCCACCATCTGGTGGCAAGAAAGGACCCGCAGACTGAGGATAGCAAGCCACAACCAGAGAAAGCCACAACCAGAGAAAACGGCCCCTCCTCCCACTCAGGGGGTCCAACCCCTCCCTTTAGAGGGACAAAAGATGCCTCCAACACAGGCGCCCAACCCACCCTGTAAGGGGACAACAGAGCAACTGGCAGCCACCTCCAGCCCCTCCCATGGCCCGGACCAGATCTCAAAAGAGTACCAAGACTTGGCAGAAGTATTTAGCGAGACCGAGTGTGACGTACTACCCCCCCACCATGATGCCGATTGCGCTATCGAAATCATCCCTGGTTCGAAACTACCAAAACCTAAATTGTACGCCATGACACCCCGTGAAATGCAAGAACTGCGAAAGTACATAGACAAGAACCTACAAAGGGGTTTTATCGAACCAGCCAAACCACGGGTAGCAGCGCCAGTTTTCTTCAGGGAGAAGAAAGATGGCTCCATGCGTCTGGTGGTCGATTTTCATGGGATAAACTGTGTCAGCATGCACAATTTATACCCCCTCCCCCTCATGAAAGACATGCTAGCTCACTTGGCCAAAGGGAAGGTTTTTACCAAACTAGACCTTCGTGAAGCCTACTACCGCATACGCATCAAGGAAGGAGATGAGTGGAAGACAGCATTCAACTGCCCCCAGGAAGTTTTCAATTTAAAGTGATGCCTTTCGGACTACAGGGAGCACCGGCGGTGTTCATGCAACTGATAACTGAAGTTCTACATGATCACCTTTATAAGGGAGTCCTCGTCTACCTGGACGACATTCTCATTTACACAGAAACCATAGACGAACTCATACCCCTCGTCCGCCAGGTGCTCGAAAAACTGCTGAAAGTGAACCTCTGTGTCAAACTGTCGAAATGCAAGTTCCACCAGTCACGGCTAGACTACTTAGGCTACTGAGTGTCCAATGAGGGGATAGAAATGGACCCAGCCAAAGTACAATCAGTCCTTGACTGGCGACCCCCACGCACCCGCAGACAACTGCAAAGCTTCTTGGGGCTCGCGAACTTCTACAGACAATTTATCCCCTCTTTTGCAAAAATTGCCAAACCTCTAACCGACCTCCTAAAAACAGGGAGTCCAGCAACAAAACCTCGCCCAGGACAGCCTCTACAGTGGAGCCCGGCCTGCCTACAAGCGTTCGAGACACTAAAAGAAATGTTTGCAAAAGAACCAGTCTTGAAACATCCTGACCCCAACCAGTCTTTCATCATCCAAATAGATGCCAGTGACGTGGCAGTGGGAGCGGTTCTACTCCAAAAGAACAGCTAAGGGAACCTTCAGCCTTGTGCCTACACTTCCCGCAAATTCACAGACACAGAGAGATGCTGGGCAGCATGGGAAAAGGAAGTGTTCACAGTGAGGTGGGGGCTGTTGACCTGGCGACATCTGCTAGAAGGAAACCAGACACCGTTTGAGGTTTGGACTGACCATAAAAACCTGGAGGCCCTTAGGACCCCACAGAAATTATCGCCCAGACAAGTCCGATGGGCCCAATACTTCAATCGGTTCAACTTCGAGCTGAAACACATCCCAGGGGGGAAGAATTTTCTGGCCGATGCCCTCTCCCGAATGCCCCAGTACAACAGTGAACGGGAGCAGGTGGTGAATGCCATCATTCCCTCGCCTCAAGGAGTGGGTCAAGTAACTACCAGACGGCAGCATCACAACCAGCAGTGCCAACCAGCGGGTGACCTGATGACACGGCTCAAAACAGAGACATTGGCAGACCCTTGGTTCCAAGACAATCAGCATCTTTTAACAAGGAGGAACGATGTAGCATGGAAAGGGACGAAACTTTATGACCCAGAGACTCTACGCACCCTAGTCCTCAAAAGGAGCCACGACGTTAGACCAGCAGGCCATTTCGGCTTTCTAAAGACTCTGCACTTAGTACGAAGACAATTTTGGTGGCCTCACATGAGGAAAGACGTGGAGAGCTATGTGAAGAGCTGCACCATCTGTGCACGATGAAAACCGACCAGGAAAACCTCCTGGGTTACTGCAGCCAGTAGCTGAACCGACAAGACCATGGGAGGAGATTGCAATGGACTTTATAGTAGAGCTGCCGAGGAGTGGCGGAAACACAGTGATCTGGACCGTAATAGACTTATTCTCCAAACAGGCACATTTCATACCCTGTAGTGAGCTACCCTCAGCCCGCCAATTGGCCAAGCTGTTTATGAAACACATCTACCGCTTGCATGGAGTACCCAGAAGAATTATCTCCGACCGAAGTGTCCAGTTCACAGCGAAATTTTGGAGGGAATTCCTACGATCCATAGGATCATCCCAAGGTCTCAGCTCAGCATTTCACCCGAGCAGGGCAGAGAGACTGAATGCCATGATAGAGCAGTACCTGAGGTGCTATGTAGACTACCAACAGTCGAACTGGGCGGACCTCCTATCTTTTGCAGAGGTTGCGTACAACAATGCTGTCTACAGTAGTATAGGACTAACCCCATTCAAGGTAGTGAGCGGTATGGATTTTGTCCCCATGGCAGAATATCCCAGGGAACCCCCGTCTTCAGTCAGCTTGAACGATTGGATGGCGATGCTAAGAGAATCTTGAGAGAACGTCAAGAAGGCATTAGACAAGGCGGCCCAAGCTTATAAGAAGCAAGCAGACAAGCACCGAGCCCCTCAAAGACTGTTCCGAGTAGGAGAGAAGGTCTACCTCTCCACCAAGTACTTGAGACTCAAACTCCTGACTAGGAAATTGGGCCCGAAATTTATAGGACCATTTCCTATAGTAAAAATAATCAACCCGGTCACAGTACAATTGCAGTTGCTCCGGTTACTAGGAAAGATACACCCCGTTTTTCACAGTAGTCTTCTGAAGCCTGTGGTGGGGTCAACTTTAAGACCAGTGCCACGTGATCCCCCAGGGCCCTTGATCATTGGGGGCCAAACTCACTATGAAGTACAGCGAATTCTCAATTCGAGGTGGCACAGAGGCCGCCTTCAATACTTAATTAAGTGGAAGGGTTACCCCTTGTCAGAAGCTTCCTGGGTGAAGAGCACGAACATTCAAGCTGACCGCCTTATAGCTAAATTTCATGCAGATCACCCGGACAGGCCGGGAGGGGGTGGGACACAGTCCCAGATGGGGTAACGGTATTAGATTTGTTGTTTTATCTTGTGCAAGTTTTGCTGAGAGAATGAAGGGAGAGGGGCCGGATGTCAGCCTCTCAAGTTGCATTTCATTCAGGGCTGACATAGTAAAGGGGGGGTTAAATTACTGCAGTAGAATGATTTAGAGAATGGCCAATAGAATAAGGGAACAAGCCAGGAAAGGGAGGGAATTTGGAGCAGAAGTCATTTCCTGGCTGCATATGAGTTCGTAAGAACGTTGTTCTAATAAATAAATGTTTTTTTTTCTTTATTATCAAAATGTGAGAGGCACGTTATTTCTTTCTTAGACAACTCCGACTCGGACAGTAAGGTTTATGACTGTTATTGAAAAGAAGGTGTCTATATTAGTCACTGATTTTTTTAAAAAATATCAGAAATGTTTATTTGTACATTTTGAGTTGTTTATTATTCTCACTTTAACAGATGCAAATAAATTAGTGAGATGGGCAAGTTTTCATTTTTCATTTCGTTGGATAATAATTCTGCACACTGATAGTTGCCCAATAATTGTACACACATAGATATTCTCCTAAGAAAGCCAAAACCTTGCTTTTACTTTCTTAAATATTCAGGTTTGGAGTTTATTAATATTTTGGATTGACCAAGAACACTGTAGTTGTTCAATAATAAAATTAATCCTCCAAAATACAACTTGCCTAATAATTGTGCACACAGTGTAGTATTTTAGCTATAGTAACATTGACTTAATTTGTATTGTGTGTATATCATTATTCTCAACTTGGGGTTTTTTATATAATTTTTTCCCAATAAATTGCTTTTTATATATATAATTTTGAATCCATTGTCTTAATTTAGGAATTTTATATTAAAAACTTCCCCATTGTGCACTCATGCACAATTATGATTTAAGATTGGACAAGGTTTTCTAAAATGTCTATTGCTGGTTTGAGACATAACTTCAAAACATTTCTTTTCAAATAGAAGTATCATCATTTGAATTTGTTGCTATTCTATGATGCTTGGTTTCATTAAAAAAATGAAGATTTCTTTAATGCCTGTGTTTACATTCATGTTTTTTTTCCCCTTGATTCTTCGCCATTAACTCATAAGATAGAAGCATGCATGCAACTATCATGGATATCCATACATCCTCCTTTTCTTTGATTCCTCCTCTGGAATTCCTGAGTCATAGGAAGAAATAATGTATTTGCATTTTTACCTCTTTAAGAATGTATCTGGGTTTTTTTCACTGGTTGGTGTCACAGTGGGAAAGATATGGGATAGCAGTGCTCTGTGGAGTATCACAAAACCCAGCAGGTACCTGCTTGCCAGGATACCCTATGGGGTCAAAGCTTCCCTGGAGGGGTGGTAAAGAAATGAGGGATGCTTTGTAAATAATGAGGAAACAGCAATTTCTTTACTTGATCCAAAGAAACCCTTTTGATCGGCAGCAGAGATGATGGCCATTTTGGAAAGACCGAAGCTATGACAACTGGGACAAGAACTTTATGAACTGGAGCAGTTAATGGACAGAGAATTGAAACTGGGTGAGACGATTTTCAACTTCTAGAGTTCTAAAACCAAACTAGTTTTTTCTTTTTTAAAAAAAATCCAAAATTCTAAGAAAGTGGCAAATCAACACACGGAGAAAGATTATAGGCCCAAAAGTGAAACAAACTTTTAATGGAAGACTATGAAACTTCAAAATATAGAAAACCTGGACTGGAATTTATAGTAGTGTGAAAAGTGACTTAATTTGTGGATAACATTGATTATTGGAAGAAATTGTATAAAAAAAACGAAATTTGTTTTTTTTCCTCGATTTTTTTCTGACAGTCAGCTGTTCTATCTTTGCTTTGTTTAATGCTAGAACTTTGAGCAGGGATGCCATCTACTGGTGAAAGAAGATATACTAGTATATGGTGGGAAACTACCTTGGCAAGTGAGGATTAATTGACTAATTGATAATACAAGAAAAACAAAGAGGAAAACAAAGGAAATAGTGAAAGGCAAACAACACCTGGAAGGCCTTTCTATTTTGGTTCCATATTTACTGGTTTTTTGCAGCTTAGAAGAATTGAGTGAGCCTTGTGAAGACTTTTAAAGCAAGGTGGATTATAATTAAAAAGAAACATCTTTGAAATTGAATATTTGATTCTGTGAATTAAAGGCATTTGGGGAAATTTGGTGGGCCAATCTGGATTATTAAGACTATTTGATAGAAGACTCTACAAGGCGAAAGGGAAAAAAGAAAGCTTAAGTAAGACTTAAAAATTTGGAAAATTTAGAGGGGGCAAATTGGAAAGTTTTAAGGACAATAAATTTAGGGATTATGAGGAACAGTTCCAGGATTATGTAAATTTTATTAATATTGGCATTTTTTGTTAATTGGGATATTGGAATCTTGGTGGAATATTGAGCAGCTATTAGCCCATTAAATTATTACAAAATGTTTCAACAGAGGGAAACAAATATGGTTTATAAAGAAATATTATTGATTTTTCAATGTATTGAGAAAGATAGGGCAAGGAATCATAGGGAGATAATGGGATTGATGCAGGATACAGATGTGAGACTAGAAAACACCCAGCAAACGATAATATAAGATGAACAAAAAATTCAGAAAATAGAGGAGAAACCAGAAGGAGCTAAGGAAACAATAGAGGAGATAAATCCAAAAATAATACAAGTAGATAAAGATATGAAAGAGATAGTAATAATTTTTAAAATGGAACGAAGATTATCCTCTAAGAGTTCAAAACATAGAAGAGAATAATGAGAAAGTTATCTTTAAAATGATTAAATAACTACAGATAGATACTCTAGAGATCCAACAGCAAGAGATGGGTGTTGTGGCAGATGAAATACTTAAATTAAATCAATGTGATGTAAGGAGTTATCAGATTCCAAGGGAGAAGCATGAAAGATTGACTAAAAAGTCAATAAGAGTTGAAATTCTAAAAAGGGCAAGAGATGATGGATAGATAGAGAATACTTCTTAATAGGGTGGCTAGCTTATTAAGAGTTAGAAAAAAGAGGTAAAAAGTAGGAAAATAGTATTATGTACACTGATATATAATAGAACACATTTAATTACTATATATATATATATATATATATGTATGTATGTATGTATGTATGTATGTATGTATGTATGTGTATGTATGTATGTATGTATGTTTTCTGAGGTTTTCGCAGGTGTTTGTATGTAGGTCTTTGGTTATTCGGGTCTTCTCCCGTGTAGAATTGGAAGTATCTTGGCGACGTTTCGACGAAGTCTCGTCCGTCATCTTCAGGCTGGTGTTCTCGGCTTCGTTCTTCCAGGAGCAATGTGAGATTGCAGCTGACCCTTCCTTTTAACTACTAGTGGGGGTGTGAGCTGATTGGGTGGGAGCTTGTCTGTGTTCTGATTGGGTGGAGGTGTGTTCTGATTGGTTGGGGGCTTGGCTGTGCTCTGATTGGATGGGGGGTTGGTTGTGCTCTGATTGGCTGGGGGTGTGTTCTGTTTGGGTGGGGGCTTGGTTGTGCTCGGCTTAGTCTGAGTTGCAGGGGGATTTGAGCTGGTGAGCTGCATTGTTGTTGTTTGGCTTCAGGTTTGTGGTCTTGAGGGCTTTTCATGGAGGGTGTTGGTCTGATTCATGTATGGATTGGAGGGGTTAAAAGTGGCTAATGATGCAGCAGCGGTCTGGCTTCTTGGTCGTGCCTCATTATCAGTGTGGGTTTGAGTCTGCTTTCTGCGTGGATGTGTGGTGGTGACATCCTGTGTGGCTCTTGTGAGTGTGGGTCTGGTGTCATTCATCGTGTTGGGGACTCGTTTGTCAATAAGGACGGGTTTCCAAATGGCTGGCAGGCGGGAGGTATCGTCTCATTTGTTCATGCTGTGTGGGCGTTTTTCTATCTCGATGGCTTCTCTGATTATTCTGTCATTAAAGTGTTCGGTTTTGGCGATAGTTCTGGTCTTTTTAAAGTCAATTTCATGTCCTGTGGCTTTGAAGTGTTGGACCAGGGAAGAAGTTGGTTCCTCTTTTTTGACTGAGTTTTTGTGTTCTTCAATGCGTGCACTTATTCTTCTGTTTGTTTGTCCGATGTATGTGGTGGGGCAGGCGGTGCATGGGATTTCATATACTCCTTGATTTTCTAACTCAATTTTGTCTTTGGGGTTCCTCAGGATGGTGGATATTTTTCAGTTTGTGCAGAATGCTGTCTTGATGTTATGTTTCTGGAGGATTTTGCTTATTCTGTCTGTGGTGCCTTTTATGTATGGGAGGAGGGCTTTGCCGTTTTCTTGTTCTCTGTCTTGAATTTTAATGGGGGTTTCTTTTTGGATTAGGTTGGTAATCTTATTTCTTTGGAATCCATTGGATGTTAGTACGTTAGTGAGAGTGTGTAGTTCGGTTTTTAGGTGTTGTTCGTCAGCTAAGCGTTTTGTTCTGTAGATGAGTGTCTTGGCTACCGAGTTGATCTGGGCTGGGTGGTGGTGTGAGAGTGCATGCAGATAGCGGTTTGTGTGTGTTTTCTTCTGGTAGATAGTGTGTCCTAGGGAGCCATCGGATTTCCTGTAGACTAAGACATCCAGGAAGGGAAGTTGGTTGTTTGCTTCCGTTTCCATGGTGAACTGTATTTTGGGGTGTAGGCTGTTGAGGTGTGTGAGGAAGTTGTCCAGTTTTTCTTTCCCATGTGGCCAGATTATGAAGGTGTCGTCTACGTATCTGAGCCAGAGTTTCGGTTTGTGATCGGATTTTTCTAGAGCTTGGGTTTCGAAGTGCTCCATATAGAGGTTGGCAATGACAGGTGAGAGGGGTAATTCCATGGGTGCTCCTTCTATTTGTTTGTATTTTTGTCCGTTATAGATGACAACAATGCAGCTCACCAGCTCAAATCCCCCTGCAACTCAGACTAAGCCGAGCACAACCAAGCCCCCACCCAAACAGAACACACCCCCAGCCAATCAGAGCATAACCAACCCCCCATCCAATCAGAGCACAGCCAAGCCCCCAACCAATCAGAACACACCTCCACCCAATCAGAACACAGACAAGCTCCCACCCAATCAGCTCCCACCCCCACTAGTAGTTAAAAGGAAGGGTCAGCTGCAATCTCACATTGCTCCTGGAAGAACGAAGCCGAGAACACCAGCCTGAAGATGACGAATGAGACTTCGTCGAAACGTCGCCAAGATACTTCCAATTCTACGCGGGAGAAGACCCGAATAACCAAAGACCTACATACATACATACATACATACATATATATATATACCAGTTAGAAGTTGAAAGACTATGATTACGTATATTTGAATAATAATATTAGTAGTAGTACTGTGTTTAAAATATATTGACCCAGACAATAAACTATTCACCAAGCATTTATGGATGTTAAAGAAAAAACTATAAATAAAACTATATTTAAAAAAGAACGTATCTGAAATAATTTTGTTTTAAGTATTGTCTCTTGTTGCACAAATCCTGCTGATATACATATTCTTGCAATGCAGTTACAAGTTTTGTTCTCTTTTGTTTTGAAAATATAAAGAAGACATCAGAGCTTTCTTATATTGTATGCCTTTTGTGTTCTATATTCTGGAATACAGTTCATAAAATAAAAAATAACTGGGCAAAGTTTCCATTTTAAAATAGGAGATTCTGGAATGGAAATAAATAAAAATAAAATTTGTGCTTTCATAGTTCCACACTTCTGGCATACAAATATAATAGAGAACATACAGATTTTCCACATGCATTTCTTACATTCCGACTCCCAGAATTTAAATTATAAAATAAAAAGCATTGATTGAAAAGGCAAGCCAAACATCTACATGAATGTTCAAAAATTACTGTCAGTCATGAAAGGAAACTGGAGACAAGATTTGAGAGGGCAAGCAGTTGGGTTGCAGATGGACTCATCATCAATGCCATCCAGTAACTAATATGAATATCACTAAGTTTTTTCTCAACAGTAAACTTTAAAACCATGGCAAAATGTATGAATTATGCACTATAACCCCCAAAATCTGTAAGTTTATAAAATGTAATTACTGTCCATTTTTCTCTAGCCTTTGCAACTCAATACATTAAATAGATTTCATATACATTTTAAAACAAATAACAAAAAGACTATAATTCTTCTTTAAGGTGTGGATGGGTGTAGGTCTCCTTACACATATCTTTCTCAGAAGTAAATATTTTTATATACAGTTTTCTGAGCCAAATATCTTTTCAACTAGATATTACTGAATTCTGCGCCCTTTAGAAATATGGTTTATATCATGATTTGCATAAATTTTCTTGCTTTTGATTAGTAACTTCATGGTTCATGTTTGCAGGTTTGACCCAGGACCTACCAGTTGTAGACTTCCCATGAATCTTCACTATATTGAATAAGGTAATACTTTAGAAAAAACACTAAGCTATCAGATGGCTTGTTTTCCAGCATAAACAGTAGCTTGATTTTCATGTTTTAAGAGATACATTCCACTACATCTAATGGAATATACACCAAGCTCCTAGCTGAATGTTTAGCGTTCCAATTTCAGTGGTGCAAAACGAAGAAAGGTTTTCCTGCCAGTGGTATTATATTTTTTAACATATGACTTAAATTGGCTAGACATTTCATCATTTCTTTCATAGCAAATCCATTAGTAGCTCTATATTCCAGATGTGTTCTGACAAAGCATTTTTTTATTTTAAAATGGAGACAGAAAAGAAGCTTGTAGAATCAAGTCAAGTCAGAGAGTTACAAAGATTACAAATTAATGCACTAAACAGCTAATGACCCCTTCTGTGACAGCATGTTTTAAGAAATCTTTTCTATTTTTATAATTGTTTGTTATCAGCATCTTCACTTTTCTTCCGTATTTAAGATTAACTCTTCTTTAAAGAACAGGTTATTGCCTAGTTGTAGATACATATTCAAGGACACCAATTTTAGAATCGTATACAGAACAATTTTAGGATCTTAAGGAATAGAAAGTGAGAGAAATAATATATTTTAGCCCAACCAAATTTATAAATTCTGAAAGTGAATCATCAGCACATTGAAAAAGCACCTCCCATATTAACCAATTAACCCCTCAAAAACCAACTAAATATAGGATTACAATTAGAAAAAGTCTCTTGGCTTCTCAAATTCAACCTCTTACTCATTGTTTACCACCAGTTTAAGTAACTGGTTCCTAAACAAATTACTATTGTTGTTAGGAATGCTTTTTAAAATTTATTTGGAATCTGCCTTTATATAAATTACATTCATTATTCCATGTTCTGAACTTAGGAATGACAGAACAAATTGTAACCTTTTGCTCTATAACGCGATGTCAAACTTGCATCATCACAGGGCATCATGTGACGTATTGCAATTTTACCCCTTCGATAAACCAGACATGGGCATGGCTAGCACATGTCACATCCAGCCTGCTGTCCAGGAGTTTGACAGCCCTGCTCTATAAGATTCTTTTAGTTGTTGAAGTGTGACATCACATTCCACTCCTCTGTTTTCTTTTATTATGGCTAAATACAATTGCTTACTAAACAAATAAGATCAGAGGAAAAAGTGTGAGGAAAGACTGCTAACTGTTTGTTGCTGCTGCTGCAGATTGACAGAAAAATACAGCTGATACTTAGGAAGCAGAGATAAAAAGTCAAGGAAGGACAAATTGAAGGCACTTTTTGCCACTTTTTTCCCATTGTTCTCCTCCCTCTCCTTTCACCTGTTCTTCTTCCAAACTAGGCTGGAAAGGCAGCCTTTGAGAGTTCTCAAGTAGAGCAAGGAGATTACTGGACTGATAAATGACATTTCTCAGCATTTTCATTTCAATGTTAAATAACATTTAGGAAAAGACTTGAAGTCAATGGGATTCCACATTAGAACATAATATCCTAGGGATGGAAGGGACCTTGGAAGTCTTCTAGTCCAATGTCTCTGCTGAAGACAGGAGTCCCACACCATCCCAGACAAATGATTGTCCAGTCTATTTTTGAAAATCTCGTGATGAAGCACCCATAAGGAGGCAAGATGTTCCATTAATTGCCTTCACTGTCAGCAAATTTCTTCTTACTTCTAGGTTGTATCTCTCTTTGACAAGGTTTTGCCTATTACTTCTTGTTCTGCCCTCTGATACTTTGTAGAATAAGCCAATCCCCTCTTTGTGACAGCCCCACAAGTACTGGAAGAGAGTTATCATATCCCCCCACCCCCAATCCTTCTCTTTGATAGACTATGCATACATAGTCTTAATCATTTGTCATATGATTTACCCTCCAGATGGTTTATAATCTAACTACTATCATGTTTTCCTGAAAATAAGACATCCCCTGATAATAAGCCCAATCAGGCTTTTGAGCGCATGCGCTAAAAAAAGCTTCGCCCTGAAAATAAGCCCTCCCTGAAAATATTTAAGCACAGAGCTGGAAATCAGGTAAGAGGGCAAGAGGGGCCTCATCTTGCTCCACGCACCCCAGAATAATAAGACTTCCCCAAAAATAAGGCCAAGCGCTTATTTCGGGCTTCAAAAAATATAAGACAAAGTCTTATTGTCAGGGAAATATGGTACTTTTGTAATTTTCAACCATGAGGGATGCAATATCCAATTTGGTCACCATGTGTGTAGACTTTTAGCTACTCTGTTAAGACATAACATTGCTGGAGTTTACCACCATAGAGGTAGTCTACACTTCACACCCAAGCAGACTGGTCATTGTAGTAAGTATTATGGAAGTACAAAAGACTCATTTGGATGACAATGAATAGATTAAACCTGGAGGGAAGATCCTGTGATACAAAATTGTAACTAACATAATGTCTAATGTTCATGGCTCCATATTGTATCTCCATCATGACATCAAACAATATAAGATAATAATTAATTGTACTAAATAACACATCAAAAATAACACTATTGAAATATCAGGAATAACAAACATGGCAATTGACAAATTTTCCATTGCCTGCTCATCACTGCCAAACCTGACCCATAAAGAAGTATATATACAGTGCATTCAGAAAGTATTGAGACCCCCTTCACTTTTTCAATTTTGTTATGTTGCAGCCTGATTCTACAGTTGTTGAAATTCATTTTTTTCCTCATTAATCTATACTCAGAACCCATAAAGACAAAGTGAAAACAAAATTTTAAATATGTGTAAAATTATTAAAAAGAAAAAAAATGAAATATCACATTGTCATAAGTGTTCAGACCCTTCACTCAGTACTTAGTTGAAGCACCTTTGGCAGCAATTAC
The DNA here is from genome assembly GCA_038048745.1 of Coluber constrictor foxii. Lineage (NCBI taxonomy): Eukaryota > Metazoa > Chordata > Lepidosauria > Squamata > Colubridae > Coluber > Coluber constrictor. The sequence continues at coordinate 90,320,961 of CM075961.1, forward strand.
AGTCTCCAGTCTTTTGGATATGACATGACAAGTTTTGCACACCTAGATTGGGGGATTATTATTTTTTTTGCCATTTTTCTTTGCAAATACTGTCAAGATGAGTCAGGTTAGATGGTGACCACTGGTGGACAACTATTTTCAGGTCCCTCCACATATATTCAATAGGGTTCAAGTCAGGGCACTGGTTGGGCCATTCTAGAACATTCACAGAATTGTTCCTAAGCCACTCCTCTGTTGTCTTGGCTATATGCTTAGGATCATTGTAATGTTGGAAAGTGAACCCTTAGGCCCAGTCCAAGGTTCTGAGCACTGTGGAACAGATTTTCATTCAGGATATCCCCGTACTTTGTTCCATTCAGCTTTCCCTCAACCTGAGAAGTCTCCCAGTCCCTGCTGCTGAAAAATATCCCCACAGCATGATGCTGTCACCACCATGCTTCACTGTTGGGACGATGATATGATGAGCAATGCCCGGTTTGCTCCAGACATAACATTTAGAATTGAGACCAAATAGTTCAATCTTGGTTTCATCAGACCAGAGAATCTTGTTCCTCACAGTCTGAGAGTTCTTCAGGTGCCTTTTTGCAAACTCTAAGCAGGCTTTCATGAGTATTGCACTGAGGAGAGGCTTCTGTCTAATCACTCTGCCATAAAGTCTAGATTGTTGGAGGACTGCAGGGTTGGTTGTCCTTCTGGAACTTTGTCCCGTCTCCACACAGAATCTCTGGATATCAGTCAGTGACCATCAGGTTCTTGGTCACCTCTCTTACTAAGGTCGTTCTTTTCCAATTGCTCAGCTTGACCAGCTGAGCATTCTTCTTAAAAGAATCCTGGTTGTTCCAATCTTCTTCCATTTGAGTATTATGGACGCTGCTGTTGTGGCCCACTGGCGGCCAGCAGAGCTGGCAGCAGAGTCGAACAGTGAGGAGGTTGGGGACAAACTTGGGCCAGTCCTGGGGGCTGGGAAAGCTCAAATGAGGGCTCTACGTTGGCGACAGAGAAGGAAATAGACAGCAACAAGGCAGAGGAACAGCTGGAGCCCATTCCCAGTGCGCGCATGCGCAGAGCTGCCAAAAGACAATAACAATTAAGAAAGAAGGGAGTTCTTCTCCCTTCTTTCCCTTCTCTCGACTCAGGAGTTAGGTCACACCTTGCAGATAACTGGCCCCTCCCATAAGAAATAAAAGAAAAGCAAATAGGGAGTGGGCTTTTGCAGGAAACAATTTGTTCATTTCATGACTCTGACGGACTCTATTCTAAGTTTTGCCTTGTACTGCTGTTGGAAACCATTCACATGGCAGTATGCCAAACGAGATAAGGTGTATTGAGAAATATTCCTTTGAAAAACTGTTTGGACAAACTTTGCTGACTCTGAATGAATGTAATTCACAGTCATGTAAACAAAAGAAGTTTTGCCAGTAATTCCTGCATCCTGCTTGTTAAGGGAGCCTAGGTCAGAACAACTGCTGTGCTCTTAGGAATCTTCAGTGCAGCAGAAATTTTATTGTAGCCTTCTCCAGATCTGTGCCTTGCAATGATCCTGTCTCTTTGAGCTGGCAAACCTGCATTCCTTTACCCTCCCCAATACCACCACCACCACCACCCCCGTATTCCAATGCCTTCCCTTCCCCTCCCACTGTTGATGTCTGGTTCCAAGCAAGGTTTGCATAGCCTTCTCCAGATGATTCTATGTTCTATACGTTCTACATACCTTAATCTGTTAAAAAGTTATTTTATGTTACCAAATGGTCTCATCTGGTGTCATTAAGCAATCAAATCAGTAATGCCTGAAGCCATTCTTTCAGGTGCAGGTAGAAGCACAACATGGTGCCCCAAATCATGCCTTGTAGATGGTCCAAAAGAATACATGATCAATGGTACTGAATAGTGCAGAAAAGTTCAAAAGGAACAGGGGAGTGAACTATCTCCCTCCAGATTCTGTGAAAGAATTGGCAATGCCATTTTGGTCCTATGTCTAATTGGAAAATATATTTCTGAATATTTGTATAATTGAGACCATCAACCATTAAGGAGACTATTTATATATCAATGAGCCCTGAGGTCTCAGATATCTCCAAAATTATAATACTCTGTGTTTTAAGTGTAACACTGAAAAGTGACTGTTTCTTCCTCCTATAAATTCCTGTAATGAAATCTGAAACATCTGATACCAAGAGAGATCCAACCTAGGAGACATTTTCTGAAATGGAGAAAATGATTATGTGCAAAACTGAAATAGTTGTTATTTCAGAAAAAAGTGTTATGCTTGGCTTATCTGCATAAGAAAGATTTCATAACTCAGCAGGTCTTTTGTTCATGTCCTTTTGTTTTCATATAGTACATTATGAAGTACACGTTTTTATTTATGTAGGCCAATGTTCTATCATAGTTTCAGTTGAATCTGTATCTACCAGTATTTAAATATCCAGTATTGTGAGCTGTTATACTTCAGACATTATAATCATTCTGAGATTTCCCAGTGTATGGAACTTCTACTTTAGGCTTAACTCACAGCCTGCTATCTGTTGTAGATTTTACTTAGCCAATTTTTGAATTTCATTTACCAGTCCACTTGGGGTTGTTTTGTCTTCAATTAATATGTTAATAAAGTTTATTGTGGATCTAAACAATTAATATGTTAATAAAGTTTATTGTGGTCTTTTTTGATTTTCTGATTATTTAACTCAAATGTATGTATGTATGTATGTATGTATGTATGTATGTATGTATGTATGTATGTATGTATGTATGTATCAATCCCAACAGTTCCTTGGAATATCTACTAAAACTTGTCAAAGAGACATCCAGCCTAGGAGACATTTTCTGAAATGGAGAAAAATTAATCAGTGGAATACCCTCAGGATCCATTCCAGCTCTATGATTCTATGTTCTACTATAAATGAAAATATATATTTTCTCATTGCTGTGTGTAGTTTGGCACAAAGCGATAAGATTTAAGTGGATCTGCAACAAATCTAACATCTGATACAAGAAAGTAATAGTTTGACAGCCGATCAGATTGGGATCAAGTTGCTATGGGACTTCTATGTGGCTTGTTATTGCCTGAGCTTCTCTACTGATTATTAGGGAAAGGGACCATATTCTAGAAGGGAGGACTCATTGCATTCTTTCTTGCTATGACTTCTGTTTCAGTTTTTGAGCATTCTTTAATCCTGACTTCAGTTCCTTGCTGCTTTGAGATCAGTTCAAACAAAAGCGTGCCAGGAATCTCAATTGGCTCAACATCAATAGCATCATAAAGATGTCTAAGCCATTCCGCCTGTCCCCCCCCCCTTTTTTTTTTGTCCTGAAAGCATTCTTGGGAACTGTTGAGTAAATTTTGCACTCTAGCTCAGGCTAAGCTTTTTTTATTTTTTTCCCCTGGCTTTTGTTTGTCCAGTGAAGGGAACTGTTCATTATTTCTCTCTGTTGTTTGGATGGCCACAAAGACAGTGCTTCTTAAAATCATTTGCATGATACTATATGCTACTAAAAAATTGGTTTTGTGCTTTAGTTTTGAAGAAATTCTGAGTAATAACCAGAAATGAAAATCACAAATCCACTTATGGCATTTCAATTGGCTTTTCTCACCCTTAGGCCAAAAAAACATTACAACACAATGCCATGCCCTAAAACCTCAGAATAGTAGATTAAATCCCAAAGTTTTCTCAAATATTGCAAGTACTACCTGTTTCAATTGTGGCTATGTAATGCTTTACTTTTAATGTAGCTATTGGTTCTGTTAGAAAGAAATTTTACCAATTACCACTTATCAGAAAAAAATCTTGCTGGTAGAAATTATACCATGAACTTTGGAGAGAATTTTATAATTTATTTATTTATTTAGTGTATGGCTGGTCACACATAGTATTAAAACACTTCATTTTTACAGGTTAAAAACAATTAAAACAATAAAAAAAAGTAAGAAAACCTAAAAGGAAAACAGAAACAACATTTAAAAGTTTAATGTCGAGTTTAGAGATCCAGTCAGTTGCTGCCGTTGTTATGCAGAGGAAGTCCCTAGAATCTCCTGGATACCTTCTGTTAGGGCATTCCCTCACAATATGCTGGATAGTCTGTCGAGGGGCCCCACAATCACATTGTGCTGAAGGTGTCTTTCCCCTTTTATACAAGGAGTCAGCACACACCCCATGAGTTGTTCTGATTCTATTATATGTCACCCATATGTGTCGGGGTAGGCTAAATCCTGGAGGTATATTACTCTATGCAGAATAACTTGGGGAGCTTCAGCCCCAACTCTTCAATGTGCAGCCCTTGGGCCTTGCTACCCTGCAGCGGAATACTGTGCACCTGTATGGATAAACAGCTCACATACAGGACTTATTGATATTCAACTTAACCATACGATGAGGCTAATTACTGGTGCATAAAATCTACACCTAGTTACTAGTTACCAGTTCCCCCACACTTACGACGACAAGAAGTCTCATTCGGGAGTATAGTAAGATCTTGTTAAATTCCTCTCTACCCATACATGGATACATTCCTGATCTCTTAAGATGCCGATTAAAGTCAAGAATCCACCACTCTTGACAGCGGTTAAGTTGATGGCCTATCATCAGAACATCACACAAAAGTGGATGGAGACATGGAGTAGCTGTTCTCCCCAAAATGTCTCTGAGCATATCAGTCCTAGAATTTTATAAAATTTTATTTCACAGAAGGCACATGTTAATGTGTTAAATGAAGATTTAACAAAATAGGATTTTCCATCCACTATTCTTAGATTTTTTTTATAAATACTATTAACAACTCTCTGCTCAAGAGACCTTACAGTCAAACGGCTGCCTTATCTATTTTCAAAAACTTTTAGTGATAGAACACCCACAACGTTTGGAGGGAAGTTATTTCATTGATTAATTGTCAGATAGTTTCTCCTTATTTCTTTTTTTTATAAACAAGTTTTTTATTTTTATAGTCAAACATACAAACATATATGTATATAAACAATACATAGTCAGTCATCAGATGTAACATCTAATACATCTTTTATATCTTCTTCTTTTTTTGAGAGTTTTAAAAAGCTTGAAAAAGTTTTAAAAGTTTTTACACATATTTTCCCCCTCTTCCCCGCTCCTATCCCACCCACCACCCCAGACTTCCCAGAGCAAATACAGGGTATCGCATTTGACAAAAAAAAAAAAAAAACCCACACGCTAACTATCTATAGATTTATCTCCCTCTTGCACTTTAACTCGCCTTGTTCATATCTAGATATAACTGTTCTTGCTTGAAAGTAATTAGTCCCACTTCATTCTTGTCCATTCTTCAGCAATAAGCAGGTTTTCTTTCTTCCAGTATTACCTAATCAAAACCTAATAACAGTTAACCATCACATCTCCAACCTTTACATATATTAACACAGTAACAAAATACTTCAGCTAATCTCAAGTAAAATATATTGTAAAAAAACTTATACTTTTCATCCTATGAACTTATATTAAACATAAACTTATTCATCTTATTATCTACAAATCCACTACATAACATTGTGACTTAAAATAAAATATAGAAGTTTTAATAATATCCTTCTTGTAACCCTTGAATTTTTATTGAGAGATCTACACTGACCTTAATTTTAACATCCACGATATTTTCCTTTTAATCCATCAACTTTTATAGATTTTAAACAAAACACTGTTCAAAATGTACTTCCAAACACAAGTAAAAATTTAGCCAGTAGCCTATATCAATTCAAACATAACATTACTTAATATAACTTTCCAAAGTAAATCATGTCCCTAAATATAAGTAAATCATTCATTTTCACTCTAATATAACTTTTCAAAACAAAACAAATCATATCCCTAAGTACAGGTATAGTAATTCTTTTTCACCATTACTATCCTCTCCAACAAGGAGGATTATAATTCTTCCATCTCCATTTTTTCCTGGCTTTTTTACAAGCCTTCTTCTTTAGTCTTACTTCTCCATCTTTTTTTATTTTTACAAACTCTTGAGTTTTCAGTTGGAATTTTTGAGCCTTGCAGTCTTGTGCACTTCAGAAAATAGTTCCTTTTAATAAGCACACCTCTTTAACTAGAATTGAAAGTCCATTTTTGTAAAGAAATTGTAATGTTCCATTTCGAATCCTTGTTCTTATATTAAAAATCCCGACGCCTCCTGACACTTTTCCATTTGACTGCATCAGAACTTCTGGAAAGATCTCTCTCAATATCTCCTGGTTAGTCTCCTTCAAGCCTCTCAGCTTTCCATTCTTAATTTGAAGAACATCCACTCCATTTTCCACAGGCACTTTGAACTGGGTTACTTCTTCCTCCTCTTCATTCAGCATCTCAATATTATTTGGCATCTGAGATATCAATACAGTGTCTCCCCTTGTATCTTTGTTACAAATCTGAGTAAAAATCTTCTCAAAACGCCCTTCCAATCTTTCCATTAACGAGGAGGTAAATGATTCTAGCATTTCTTCAAAGAGAGATCCACTGTCAGTATTTGTATATTTGCTGATGTGTGTAATAGTAAGCCTTCATCCCTTTCAGAAATCTTGACCACTGCTGTTTTTACTTGTTTAGCAGCCATTTCCGAAATACACTTTCCAGCAGCCTCACAACAAAATCAGTAAAATTCTTATTCTCAGTCTCTAACAGGTATTACCATTTATTAGTCAATAAATCCTATTTTCTTGAGCTGCAAACCTTAATTTCAACTTCATTCAGCAAGACCTTAAAATATTGACAGCTTTAACGACTTTAACGAGTGCTAACGAGCATTAATGATCACTTTCTTCTTTAGCTTTCGTTTTCACTCCTTCTAGCAAATCAGCACCATTTTGTTTCTTTTAAAAACTTTCTCTCGCTTCTGGAAGGAAGTAGTATTTATTGGAGTTAAAGTATAAGTAAAATACTTGCAGTAATTCTCCTGTTTTGCTGTGCCTGCTTTAAAATCCACTCCTTGGAATCAATTGGTTCTCAGGGGTGGTCGCAACGCCTTGTTCTGTCATTGACAGAAACATCCCAGATCTGGAGCTTCTTCAGGCGCTTGGGGAGCTCTCACGCTCTACACCCAGTGGTTAATCCAGGAATTAATCCTAGGGGTTTTGGGGGAGCTCTACCCACGCCTAACCCTAAAAATACTTAGCTCCCTAAAAATGCATGATACAATTTAATCTCCAGGCCCTTTATCATCTTTATTTCTCTTCTTTGCTCATTTTATAGTTTCTCAGCATTTTTTTCTATCATGGTAATGTGAACTATATTCTGTATTCCTTTTTTAAAAAAAAAATATTCATAAACATTTTAAATACAGCATATTGTCAGGGTATATCATTTACTTAAAAAAATCAGAAAAGGCAGTAAAATATTAACACTTATATTGGTAAGAATAGTAATAATGTAACAGAATAATTTTGGCTAAACTTCTCTTTATATTGGCTTATTTATAATTCTGTTAAATATATTGGCATATTTATAGTTATAAACCATCTGTATCTTTAATTCATACGTCGCTATAATTTTTCTTCACCTAATTTCAACTTCTTATCTCTAATCACTCATAGCACAATCTAACATTTTCCGAATTATATCCTCATCTGGTGGAGTATAATTTTTCCAGTATTTTGCAAATATGATCCTTGCTGCTGTCAGTACATGCAAAACTAAATATGTAGTCCCTTTAGCATAATCCACTGGCAATATACATAACAGAAATACTTCTGGTTTCAGGTCTATATGTTGCTTAATCATCATTTCCAACCAGGTATGTATTTTGTTCCAATATTTTTTTGCTTTCATACAAATCCACCACATATGATAGTAAGTACCTGGGGTCTGATTGCACTTCCAGCATTTAGCAGACAGATTACCAAACATATTTGCCAATCTTGCTGGTGGCAAATGCCACCTATAAAACATTTTATAAAGGTTTTCTTTATATGCCATAGCCATTGTCAATTTATAGTTCCTATCCTGAAGTTTTTGCCATTTGTCTAATTCTATAGTGTAACCAAAAATTTTTGCCCATACAATGTTTCATTGACTTATTGCTCTTCCATTTTATAACTCAATAAGTAATTATATATTTTAATCAGTTTGTTATCTATCCCTAATAAGATCTTACCAAGTGTTGTTTGTTCTTTAAAAAGACATTTTAACTTCTTTTTTGTATCTTGAATGTATCTGTAAATATGGCCACCAAGCTAAATCCACCCCTTGATATTGTAATTGTTGTTTAGTTTTAAGTTCACCATTCTCATTTAAAATGTCTTTGTAGGATACATTTTTTTCCAAGTTGATAAGATTTGGATATATCAATGCTTCTATTGTGGAGAGCCAGACTGGTATTTTCATATAATTTTGTAATTTAATCTTTTCCCATACGTGAAGCAGAGCATTTCTCACATAGGGCCTTTGAAAGTATCTGTGCACTGTACTCCTTCCGTACCATAGGAAAGCATGCCATCCTAGTTGGACATCATGTCCCTCTAATAGTAGCAATCTTCTGTGTTTCAAATTTATCCATTCTTTTATCCATGTGAGTACCGATACCTGATAGTATAGCTCCCAGTCTGGGAATCCAAAGCCTCTGTTGCTTTTAGATTCCTGTAGCATCTTCAATTTTATTTTTGCTTTTTTGCCTTGCCATATATACTTCACAATTTATCTATGTAGTTTTTCAAAGTATTTTTTCTCTAATTTTAGAATAGAATAGAATAGAATAGAATAGAATAGAATAGAATAGAATAGAATAGAATAGAATAGAATAGAATAGAATAGAATAGAATAGAATAGAATAGAATAACAGAGTTGAAAAGGACCTTGGAGGTCTTCTAGTCCAACCTCCCTGCTTAGGCAGGAAACCCTTCAGGCAAATGGTTATCCAACATCTTCTTAAAAATGTCCAGTGTTGGAGCAGTCATAACTTCTCCAGGCAAGTTGTTTCACTGATTAATTGTTCTAACTGTCAGGAAATTTCTCCTAAGTTGCTTCTCTCCTTGATTATTTATTTATTAATTTATCATTAAAATGTATATGCCGCCCTTCTCCCATGGAACTCGGGGCGGTTCACAAGGTTAAAACAACCTTGTGAGCAATAGGTGGATTCGTTTCTACCCATTGCTTCTTGTTCTACCTTCAGGTACTTTGGAGAATAGTTTGACTTCCTGTTCTTTGTGGCAACCCCTGAGATATTGGAACACTACTATGTCTCCCCTAGTCCTTCTCTTCATTAAACTAGACATATCCAGTTCCTGCAACCCTTCTTCATATGTTTTAGCCTCCATCCCCTAATCATCTTGGTTGCTCTTCTCTGCACTCTTTCTAGAATCTCAACATCTTTTTTACATCGTGGTGACCGAAACTGAATGCACTATTCCAAGTGTGCCTTACCAAGGCATTATAAAGTGGTATTAACACTTCACCTGATCTCAATTCTATCCCTCTGCTTATGCAGCCTAGAACTGTGTTGACTTTTTTGGCAGCTGCTGCATACAGCTGGCTCATATCTAAATATTTGTCCACCAGGACTCCACAGATCCCTCTCACAGTTACTACTATTGAGCAAAGTACCATATATACTGTACCTGTGCATTTTGTTTTTCTTACCCAAATGTAGAACCTTACTCTTTTCACTGTTGAATTTCATTTTGTTAGATAGTGCCCAGTGTTCAAGTCTGTCAAGATCCTTCTGTATCTTGAGCCTATCTTCTGGAGTGTTCGCTATTCATGCCACTTGGTGTCATCTGCAAATTTGATGAGTTCCCAGTAAGTTTTATTAGTATTGTTTGGAATAAGTAGAGTAATTTTGGTAGTATATTCATTTTTATGGAGTCTATTCTCCCTATCAAAGATAGTTGTAAGTTCTTCCATCTCTCCAGGTCCAACTTAATTTGTTCATTAGTTTTATATAGTTGTCATCTTTAATTGTTGCACATCTTGCTGTTAAATGGATGCTTAAATATTTAACCTTCTTTACTATCTGCAGTTCTATTTTCTCTGTCAATTCTCTTTTTTGTTTATCTATAAGATTTTAAACTATTACTTCAGTTTTTTCTTTATTTATTTTCAATTCTGCCACTTTTCCATATTCCTCAATTTTCTCTATCGGTTTAGGACCAGTTTCTAGTGGTCTTCTAATATAAAAATTAAATTGTCTGTGAATGCTTTTAATTTATATTTTTCTTTTTCGATTTCCATTCCCTTTATTTCTGGATCTTATCTAATACTTCTGGTTAAAACTTCTAATGTTAATATGAATAATAATGGAAATAGAGGACAGCCTTTTCTCGTTCCTTTTTTTATATTGAAATTTTCTGTCATATCTCCATTCACCATCACTTTAGCTCTCTGGTGTATATAAATTGTCTTCGTCATATTTGTAAATTTCTCACCAAAGTTCATGTAACTTGCAACATAAATTGCCAATTTACATTATCAAACACTTTCTGCGCATCCAAAAAAATTGTTTGCACTGTGTATTTCATAGTACTTCAATGTATCCAAGATTATTCTAACATTGTTTCTAATTTGCCTCTTAGGTAAAAACCCATTTTGATCAGAATGTATAAACTCAGTTAGGAATCTTGTTAATGTTTCAACTATTATTGAAGCAAATATTTTGTAATCTGCATTTAGTAGTGATATTGGCCTGTAGTTCTTTATTAGTGTTGCATCTGAATCTTCTTTGGGGATCAAAGTGATATAGTCCATGTTTCTGGTATCTTGCGTCTAATAGGATCTCATTATATACCTTTAACATTGACAAACTCAATGCTATCTTGAAGGTCTTTGTAAATTTCTGCTGGTAAACCATCTGGACCTAGTGTTTTGTTATTTTTTTTTCTCTTGATTGCTTCTGTTAATTCTGCCATAGATATTCTTTTGTTCAACATGTTCTTCACCGCTTCCGGAATTTTTGGTAAATTAGCTTTTTCCAAATATTGTATTATTTTTTCCTCTGGTATTTTTTCATAATCATATAGCTTCTTATAAAAATCCTGTATCATATATTTTTTCTTTTCCATTTGGTATTGTAGTGAGCCTTCCTCATCCTGCAGTTTACTTATCCATATCTTCTCTTTTTCTTTCTGCAGTTTATAGGCTAACCATCTTCCAGGTTTATTAGCATTTTCAAAAAAGTTTTGTTTTGCTCTTTTTATTTGTTGTGCCAGTTCTTCTTTTGCCATGATATTTAACTTATGTTTAATCATCTCCATTTGATTTTTTAAGCATACCTTGTGTAGTTCTTTTTGTAACTCTATTTCAAGTCCTTCATATTCTTCTTCCAAAGTATTTTGATATGTCTTCAACGTATGTCAATATCTCAATATATCTCAACCTTTAGCCAGCAGATGGCAGCCTTGCTTTCTTTTTCCTTTCCACTTTAAGTTCGAAGTCTGGAAAGAGAAAAGTAAAGAGAAAAACAAGAACTTTCACTAAGTATAGTCAAAAAGAGGTTTAGAAAAAATAACTAATACATCATATCTATATCTTCAAAAATGTCTTATTAAGGTACTTAGTCCAGTCTTTCTCTTCAAGTTATGGATTGTTATTTCCTTGCTTCATTTTCACTTCCAGCAGGTGTGTAATCCGCTCCAAACTTTCACTCACCACTTCCTGAGGGGGAAAAGCGTTAACAATTCCCTCCCCCTTCTCTCTGAAGTCTCCCTTCTTCACAAAATTATTTTGATGATTTTAGTTTAGGTTCTGGATAGAAATTAGGCAATCCTTACTCCACTTCAATACACTGTTTCTTTTCCGCTTTTCTTCGTGCTTGCTTGTTCCAGCTGTCAAAGTTCTGGTTAGGCCATTAATGGCCATCTTCTCCGCCTGTCAGGAAATCCCGGATCCAGTGCAGTAGACCACCATCCACTTGCAATCTACGGGAGTCCTTCCTTTCTTGTCACCCTACAAGATGACGTTTGGCTCTGAAGAGCCTTCAGGCAGGCAGAAATCAGCTGGAATTCACGGAGCCCCAATAGCCACAGCTGTCCCTTTCCAACACCAAGTCTATATGCTGTATTCCAAGTGTGATCCTACTCATATTTAAGTGGTTGTCCTTCTGAATCTTGAATCTATCAGCGCATTGCCTGCGAATTTGCTAACCCTTTTAAAAGTGTTAGCAAATCCTCCCAGCTTGGTGTCATCTGAAAATGTGATGACTTCCTCTTAAGTACCGTCTATCCCACATTGTTCTAGTTTATCACAAAGAAAGTCATCGGACTTTAGCAATCATGTTGGTGATCTTATTTTTATCAACAGCTACACAAAACAGTGCTGTTGAGTTTTGTCCAAACCAGTCCCTTAGATTTTGAAGCCATGATGTTCTTCTTCTGCCTGGACCTTGTCTGCCTTCAATCTTTCCTTGGAGGATTAAGTGAAGTATGCTATATTTTTCCAGGTGTCGCATCACATGTCCAAAATATTCTAACTTTTGCTTTTTTATGGTTTTGATGATTTCCCTTGGCTTTCCTACGCAGCTTATAACCTCCCCATTTCTGATTTTGTCAACCCAACTTATACATAACAGCTGCCTGTAAATCCACATTGTCAGAACTGCCTCCAATCAATTCCTAGGAAAGAAAACGCTTGACTCCCTAGATTCAAAGAAAAAGTACTTTTACTAAGAAAGAACTGAATGCAGCAAAACTCAGGCAAGATCGGAAGCAAACGTGTGCGAAAAAGACAAACTGAAAATAACCTCAGAGCCCATTATCCCAGTAGTCAGGCAACTAGAGTTCAATGGGAGGAAGATATTTTGGGAACATCTTTGGTCCAGGTGCTCTGCATCACCCAACTGTCCAGGGAATGCGCAGATTGAAGATTTTAAACAACCCAAGCTGGCCTCTCTGAGTCCAAGCCTGCCCATTGCTTCTCAGCAATTCCACTCTCACCATCTGCACGCTTCCCTTCCCAAATTCCCATTGTTCCCTCCTTCCCCATTTCCATGGCAGCTGGCAGCAAGCTTGAAGGAAAGCAATAATAGCGAGGCTGACAAGTATAGTATATCCGCAGCATTTCATGGATCCACTAATTGACTCACTTTATCAACGGATATAAAGTTTGTCTAGCATGATCTGCTATTAACAAACCTGTGCTATCTTCTAGTAATCACTTTGTCTGATTCTAAGTGCTCATCAAATCCTCCACTTGATTATCTTTTCCAGGGTTTTCCCAGGTATTGATGTCAAGCTGATTGGTCTATAATTTCCTGGATCCATTTTTTCCCCTTTTTTTGTTGACTGGAGCCACATAAGTTCTTTTCCAGTCCTCTGCTTGTTCTAACAGGAACTTTTAAAGATTACATTCAGTGGCTCCAGGATTAAATCTTCCAGTTACTTCAGATCCCTAGCATATTAACCATTTGGTCCAGGTGATTTGTACTTGTCCAGGATGGTTGCAGTTTTCCTTTCTCTCTGCTGCTTGTAATCTTCTTGCCATCTGCTCCCATCACATTTCCTTGACTTTGTTCTGATTTCTTACATATTGAAAGAAACTTTTAAAAAATTATGTTTGGCATTAGTTACCATTCTTGTTTATTCTGGGCTTTAACTTTCCTGACTTGCTCCTTGAAGATTTGGCTATTTATTGGTATTGTTTTAGTTATTTGCCCTTCTTTCCATTTTTTTATATTTGAACTTTTTGGCCCTCAATTTTTCAGAGCTCTATGTGTAACCATACTGGTCTTGTCTTTTGCAATTTGTGTTCTTTGTGGTATTATTTTTGCTTGGGCCTTTACTATCTCATTTTTCAAGGTTTTCCAAGTGTCTTAGACTATTTTTTCTTTTAGGATTTCCATCCTAGTCTCTTTCTTAGGTTGTTTAAGTTAGTCTGACTAGGTTGTTATCTGTTGTTGCATTATGGTGAATTCAAGTTTGTCATGGTCAGTGTCCCCAAAGTTCCTATAATTTTTGCTCCCTCAACCATTTTGTCCCTATTAGTAATAGTTAAGGCCAGTATAGCTGTCTCTCTAGTATCCTCTTCTACTTTTGTATCACAAAGTTGTCAGTTAGGCATGTGGAGAACCTGTTTGATTTTCCACGTCCTGCAAACTTTGTTTCCCAGTTGATATCAGGGCAGTTAAAGCAGGGGTGAAATGTAAAATTTGTTACTACCAGTTCTGTGGAAATGGCTTGGGGGGGGGGGGGTAATGTGACTGAGTGGGCGTAGCTAACTTTTTTAAAAAAAACTTTTCAAAGCATTTTTTCTAATGCTTTGAAAAGCCTCTGCCGATCAGGCAACTCAGCTGGGATCGTCAGAGAGGCTTTTTTAAAAATATCTATTTTTTAAAAAGCCCCTCTGACGATCCCAGCTGAGTTGCCTGATCATCAGAGAGGTATTTTTTGCTGATCAGGCAACTCAGCTAGGATGGTCAGAGAGGCTTTTTAAAAAATACCTCTCTGACAATCAGGCAACTCAGCTGGGATCGTCAGAGACTTTTCAAAGCATTTTTTTTTATCACCTCTTCGGACAAGAGGTTGCAGAAAAAAATGCTTTGAAAAGCCTCTGATGATCCCAGCTGAGCCGTGCGATCATCAGAGGCTTTTTATTTTAACTTTTAAAAGCATTTTTTTTTTTTGTCGGAAGAGGTTGTAGAAAAAATGCTTTTAAAAGTTTAAAAAAAGCCTCTGATGATTGTACAGCTCAGCTGGGCATGGGGGGGGGGCAGGGATTTTTGCTACCAGTTCTCCGAACCATCCACCACCATTGCTACTGAATCGGGTGATCTGGTCCGAACCGGGAGCATTTCACCCCTGAGTTAAACTCTTTACTACAGTTGTGTATTTCCTGCATGCCTCAGCCGATTTGCAAAAAGTTTATCTACTTCCTTTGGTTGGTTAGGTGGATATATTTGGCAAAGTCATTTCTTTTTCCTCTAATATTTAGCCAAATATTTTCAAGAAGTCTTTTATACCTAGTTTTGTATATATATAGGTATAGTAGTTCCTTCCATACAATACAACTCCACCCCTCCCTTTTATTGGGTCTGTCCCAGCTTGGGCGTTTAGGAAAGAAAGATCCTTTACTCTATTTGCAGAAAAAAGTATATTTTTACTAAGCCAAGTGGTTACAATGTAAGCAAAGCCAAATCTGAGAATTCTCTCTTAAAGCATATTTTCCCTTCTCCTAGGCCCTTCCCCCTGGACTTTTTGTTAGTGTCCAATTATTTGTTTTGGTTATGGTTCTATAGTCTGACCCAGCTGTTTCCCAAACATGATCTTGCCAGACTTTGTGAGTTGCAATGGTTCTAAAGTTTGACCCAGCTGTTTCCCAAATATGACCTTGCCAGTCTTTGTTAGAAACTCTTTCTGTAAGTAGGTATGAAACAGAATTTCATTCTGTTTGGCCATTTTTATTGAGACAACTCATACCCCTCAGATCATCAATATGAGCCAGCAATTGCTGCAGCTGCCAAAAAAACCAATACAATCCTAAACTGAATTAACAGATTAATACTGTTTTATAAGGCCTTGGTAAGACTACACCTGGAATACTGCATCCAGTTTTGGTCATCACAATATAAAAAAATATATGTTAAGATTCTGGAAAGAGTGCTGAGTGTTGAGAAGATCAACAGCAATAATTAGGGGTTGGAAGCTAAAACATATGAAGAACAGTTGCAAGAATTGGATAGGTCAAATCTAGTGAAAAGAAGACTAAGGGCAACATTATAACAGTTTTCCAATATTTGAAGGCTGCTACAAAGAACGAGGGGGGGGGGTCAATGTACCAGAATGCAAGGCAAGAAGCAATGACTGGAAACTATTCAAGGACAAGAGCAAGCTACCTTGTTTTTCCCGAAAATAAGACCCTGTCTTATATTTTTTTG
Source organism: Coluber constrictor foxii (assembly GCA_038048745.1). Classification (NCBI taxonomy): domain Eukaryota; kingdom Metazoa; phylum Chordata; class Lepidosauria; order Squamata; family Colubridae; genus Coluber; species Coluber constrictor. The sequence continues at coordinate 90,336,768 of CM075961.1, forward strand.
AACCCTGAAATAAGCACTTGGCCTTATTGCCATGCGCTCAAAAGACTGATTGGGTTTATTATCAGGGGATGTCTTATTTTGGGGAAAACAGGGTAGAACTAAGAAGAAATGACAGATCAATGACAGAACAATAAACCAGTGGAATGGCTTGCTTTTGAAAAGCTGTGAGTGCTCCATCACTAGATGCTTTTAGAAAGAAACTGGGCATTTGTCTGAAATGGTGTAAGTCTTCACTTAAGCAGGGAGCTGGGTGAAGACTTCCAAGGCCCCTTCCAACTCTATTATTCTGTTAACATTTCAGAGATTTTCCTTGCCTAAACAAAGAAACAGAAAGACTAAGGGCAGGCAAAAAAGCAGTGGAACCAGAAATAACTTCCTGCCAGCTTCTCCATTAAACTGAGAATCTCAGAGCAAGCATCAGCTCTCTTTTCGAAGTAGGATTGTATTTTGTAATTTTGTTTTGGGATAGAGTTGGTTTTAAACAAAGAAAGAGCCAGTTTGGTAAAGTCATTATGGCACCAGGCAAGTAAACTATAAGTTCTAGTCTAGTCCCACCTTGGGCATGAAAGATAATTGGGTGATTTTGAGTGAGTCAATCTCTATCAGAATAACTCACCTCACAGGATTGTTGTTTGGTGGAAAATAAGACGGAGAAGGAGTATTAGGTATATTTGCAGCCTACGTTATTTATAACCATGAGATTTTTTTTTAAAGACTGAGTTTGACATAGAATGTTGTACTAATTATGAAGATGTTATTGCTAAAATGTATAACTTGTTACTGAAATATGTTACAGAAGAACAAGACTGTACAATAAAATAGGATAAAATATTTTATAATATTCAAATGTATCAACGGGAAAATGAATAGGATAGGATAGGATAGGATAGGATAGGATAGGATAGGATAGGATAGGATAGGATAGGATAGGACAGGACAGGACAGGACAGGACAGGACAGGACAGGACAGGACAGGACAGGACATTGGACTTACCCTGAATGTTCTTTTTCCTTTCACTGTGTGAGAGTCCATTGCATGGGTATTATCCTCAGCTGATTGGCCAGAGACAGAGTTAAAATTTGAATAAGCACGCCCTCACTTCCTGCGTAGCTCCAGTTTGATAACAAAAGTCTGGATCTGAAGAAACAGAAACTTGAAAGAAACAGAGTTAACAGAAGTCCTGGATCCCCAATACAGGGAGGGTATGGACTCTCACGCAGCACAAGGAGAAAGAACATTCAGGGTAAGTCCAATGTCACTTCTCTCTTGCGTTGTTAAGAGAGTTCTTTGCATGGGATATACCCAAGCTAAATATCCCCAGGGTGGGAAGAAGCAGATCCAAACGTTGACTCCACTGGAAGACCCTGTTGCAGTATTCTGCAACCAAAGGACACTTTGACTGATGCAAAGGTATCCAATTTGTAATTGTGAATGAAGGGCGAAGGAGTTGCCCAGGTAGCCACCTTACAGATCTCGAGAAGAGGCACCTGGGTGGCTTAAGCGGTGGTGGTACCTGTGCTACATGTGGAATGTGCTGTGATACAGCCTGGAAGAGGTTTGTTCATCTGTCCATATGCCATAGGAGTGCAGGCCTTGATCCAAAATGCCACAGTGGAAGAGGAAACTTCTTGCCAAGGGAGCTGGGCTGGAAGGAAACGAATAATGACTCTGATTTCTGGAAGGGAGCAGTCCTGTTCACGTACTTCTTCAAGGCCCTGAGAACATCGAGAGTGTGCCAGTGGCGTTCGCTAGGATGCTTAGGGTTGGGACAGAAATCAGCCAACACAACTTCCTCGGCCCTGTGAAACCAGGTGTTGATTTTTGGAAGGAATGTGGGATCCATCCGGAATGAAAGATGCACAAATCCTTCTGCACTGAAAAAGGACGCAAGCTCAGACACTTGAGCAGAGGTAATAGCAACAAGGAAGGTCACCTTGAAGGTCAGGAACTTGAGACTGGCGGAAGACAGAGGTTTGAAAGGGGAATCAGTCAAGGCCTGAAGAACAAGGCTGAGGTCCCAGGAAGGATACCTTTGAATGGGGTGGGGGGAGGACAGAGATTGGACATCCCCCATAAATCCAGGGATGCCAGGATAGCGTGCAGTGACCCTTGAACCTGAGGACGATGGCCATGGCCGCAACTTGCCGGCGCAGAGTGTTGAGGGCCAGGCTGGTCTCTAACTTTGCTTGGAGGAAGTCTAGAAACTGTGGAATGGATGCTTTGGTAGGAATAATCCCTGATTTGGAACACCAACAACAGAACAAAGACCAGGTTGCTTCATATATTCGGGTCATAGACAGTCGGTGAGAGGCCAGTAGAGTAGATATCACTTTGGTGGAAAAGTGTTATTTCCTCAGTTTGTCCCGTTCAAGAGCCAGATGGCTAACTGGAACCATTGGGGTTCCAGATGACAGACGGCTCCCTGATGCAGTGAGATCTGATCCAGAGGGATTCTCCAAAGCTCCGAGATGGAAAGGCTCATGAGGTCCGGAAACCATGCCCTGCGGGGCCAGTACGGACAACTAGGATGACTACCGCCTTCTCCTCTAAAATCTTCCATATGACCCATGGGATCAGAGGCTTTGGAGGAAAAGTGTAGAGGAGGACCTGTGGCCACCTGCAACAGAGAGTGTTGGTCCCTTCGGCCTCCAGTGTCCAGAACCTGGTGAAAAATTGAGAAACCTGAGCATTCCTCGGGTTGGCAAACAGATCGATCTGTGGATAGCCAAATCATGCCGCGATTTGCTGAAAGAGCCTGGGGTTGCCACTCCGCCGGGTTGATAGTCGTTTTGCTTAGCCAATCGGCACGAGTGTTGGAGACTCCTGAGATGTGTTCTACTGTTAGAGAAAACAGATGTTTCTCCGCCGACAGACCCAGGTCCGCAGCCTCTCACATCAGGATCAGGGAGCGAGTTCCCCCTTGCCTGTTCATGTGAGCCTTCACTGTGACACTGTCTGTTCAGATCAACACATGATGGCCCAACAGTTTATGTTTGAAGTGTCATAGCATGAGATGTGCGGCCCGTAGCTCCATCCAATTGATGTTGTTTTGAAGGTCGCTGGATGACCATCGCCCCTCAATAACCTGGTCATTAAGATGCGCACCCTATCTGAACATGCTGGTGTCTGTGGTGAGAACTAGACGCTGGAGATCTTGAAAGAGACAACCCCTTGTCAGGGCCAATGACATCCACCAAGCGAGGGACTCGAGGACCTTTGGGGGAACCGAGACCGTGATACTGGTGTTGCTGGTACCTGATTTTTGACTGGGCAGCAGAAGCCACTGAAAGGGCCGTGAATGCAACCATACCCATGGAATGATTGCCAAGCAGGAAATCATCTGGCCCAACAATTGTGACAGTAGAAGCAGCAGCACCTTTTTGAGAGACTTCAATTGTTGCATTGTGGCTTGGATGTTGATTAGCCTTGCCTGTGAAAGGAACACCTGGCTGGACAAGGTGCAAATGTGTGCTCCTAGATGAACAAGTTCGATGGGAGCGTGAGATGACTTTTCTCCCAATTTACCATGAAACCGTGCTCCTGGAGGACATTGATCATCATCTGGAGATCGAGTTTTGCCTGTTGGAATGAGGAAGATTGAATTAATATATCATACAGATAACACTGTAATCTGATTGGTGAGGGCCATAAATGAGTAGCTATCACGTCCAGGAGCTTGGTGAAGGTGCACGGGGTGGAAAAGATGCCGAAGGGCATGGCTCTCTGTACTGAAAGTGGACCCCACTGTAGCAGAATCAGAGGAATTGCCAGTGAGATAGTCTGATAGGAATGTGGAGATAGGTCTCTGAGATCTATGGATGACAAAAAATCTCCAAGTCTGATGCTGGCCAGAATGCTGTGCAAAGAATGCATCTTAAAGCGTCAGTACCATATGTGTACATTCAAGCGCTTCAGATCCAATATGGCTCTGCTACCCCCCCCCCCCCCATTTCTTCTGGACATACAAGATGATCGAATAGAAGCCGGAACCGCTATGCTCCGGAGGCACTGGTTCGATGGCTTGAATGGCCAATGGGTGATGAAGTTTGGCTTCCATCAGAGCTCTCTTGATGGGGTCCATGGAGGGGGAGCAGCGGATGAACCTCTGAGGAGGTGTAGATACAAATTCTAGACTGACCCTGAGGGAAGCTGTCTGAAGAGCTCAGGCATCGGTGGTCGTTAGGCGCCAAGCGGATGAGAAATTGGCGAGACAACCTCCGATGTGATCCAAGAACTTATTTCTTTCTGCAGAAAGGGTGGAAGGTGGCGCCTCTGAAGAGACGCTTAGACTGGGACTGTCTGGCATGCTCCCAGAAAGGTTGCCTATCATGGGCCCTCTTGGGTGGCTGGTTGAAGGCTCTTTGATACGGCAGGGATGGGAACCCAGGATCTGAGGACTGAAAGGATTGCCTCCGATAAGGAAAGGCAGATCACCTGTCAGACCTTCTGGAGGTATATGGGAAGACCTTCCTCTTATCCCTACCTTCGATGACAATCCGATCCAGGGCCTCCTTGAAAAGGGATCCACCCTTGAAGGGTGTTGCCACAAAATACCACTTGGTCTGCATGTCCGCTTGCCAATGGCACAGCCAGAGGAGGTGTTTGGATGTTATGTTTGAGGCAAGGGAGCAGGAGGCAAATTTCGCAGAGTTTAGTGTAGTGGAATACATTCAGTGGAATATTCCATAGCGGCAATCAACGTATTGATGTCCTGATGTAGGCAGGAGTCATCAGGGGACACCCTGGCCTGCATCTCACGAAGCCAGATGAGAGAAGTCCTGGCAAAAAAGGAGGCCTCCGTGGCCAATTTGATAGCCCAAGAGGCTGCCTGACGGGTCTTGCGGACTTTGGTGTCCGCTCTCCTGTCTTCTGTGTGCAGCCCCCTGGCTGCATCCGAAGGAAGGATACTAGGAGAGGTGAGGCTAGCTAAGGGAACGTCGACTACTGGAAGCTTAAGAAGGTCTTCGAGCTCCTGTTCCACGGTGTATAGCTTCCTGTTCAGACCAATAGTGTCTCAATGGAACCCACCTGGGACCATTGGCGCTGGATTGTGTCAACGAAGAGCTTAGGTGACAGAATGGCCTGCTGCTCAGTGTCTGCCTCGGTAAAGAGCAGAGTGTTAGAGTCACGGAAGTTGAAAGCACCTCTGAAGTACTCAAGGTAATCCCCATATTGGCTGTAATCTTTCCTTATACAATAAGGTTTTGAACATCTCATGATGGAATAGACCAGTGGAACATGGTCTGTCAGCTGAAACTTCCTCATCCCCAGAAAGGTTATGATCAAAGGCCTCGCCTTCGTCCATAAGCGATTGTTCGCTGTGGTGGGAGTGGGAGGGCTAATGGGCTTCCCTAGAGAAGTCGCTGTCCAAATGGGAGAAAGCATGGGAAGCTCCTGAATCCTGGGTAGATGTTGACAAGGGAGCTAATATGCCCCTTTGGGTAAGGGCCGCAACTATGCCTTTGGCTACAGTTTGTGCAATGAGATCGCACATTTCCTGTGGCATGCTGGAACTTTAGTTCTCTTCTAAACAGAGTCCAGCTGCGGTCGGAGTGAAAGTGGCAGATGGTTTGGTGACCCTAGGCAGTCTGGTTAGTTCTGACATGGTAGATGGATGGTTCAAAAAAACCTCCATAATTACCGACTGGTTCTCCTGCCTCTGCTTGGAGACATCAGGAGACCATGAATTCTGATCTTGACAGACCGGAGTAGAAGGTTCCGGCTCCGTGGTTAGCCTAGGTGGGGAAAGAGAGTCATGAGATTGCACTCTCTTCTGGCCCCTGTCAAATTGCTTGTCCAGGGCCAGATGTCTCCTCTTGGCATCCCTCTCCTCAGCGGAAGATTTAGTCTTAGTGGAAGGAGTTTTAGCTTTGAGCTGCTTTTGTGCTTGGGAGGAGGGGATTGGATCTGTGGGAGGGAGAACGGCTGCAACTGGCCATCTTGATGGAAGTGCCAGAAAAGATAATGAGCACGTTACAAAAGCCAGCAACTATGAATAAAATAAAGCCCAAATCAGCGAAATGACTAATAAGAGGCAAACAGACAGCAGAAGAGGCAAGAGAACTTTAAAATTGAGAGAAATTCTGCAGAAAATGAAGTGGAGCTGACAGAACAGTTCCTTGGGAGAGATGATAATGACTGGAGCCGGCACAACAGCTCCTCAAACCTCGTGTTTATAACAAAATGGCGGGGAATCAGGCAGAACAGGTTCACAATAGCCAAAATTCCAATGATCAAATAGCGCAGAGCTGACAACACAACTCTAAAAGCACTAGGATAACAATAGGCATAAAACAGGGAGCCAACAGAACAGCTCCAGGCTATCCAAATCTGCCCAGCAATGGAAGCTGACAACACAGCTTCACAAACTGCCCTGAAATAAATCACTACAAAATAGCCACCGATCCCTTTTCCAGTGAGGTGTCTATGCAGGGGAGAGCTAAGCTCTGACAACACGGAGCTGATCTCGATCCCAAAGCGCGAAGCCAACATCACAGCTTCTCCTCCGCTCCCTCGTGCAACTCACGATTGAACGACACAATCCTTGCTCCATCTCTGGTAGTGGCGATCGCGCCTCGCTGATAACGAAGATCGTTGAAAATGGCGACCGGAGCGCTTCTGACAAAAGTGCAGCTCAGCTGAGCAGTGCTGAAGCCATGCGCAAGCGAAACAGCCCCCGCAATCTCAGTATTTCAAAACTCCAAAATATTCAGAGAAAAGAGTGAAGTAAAGGTTTCCAATTGAGCTGGTTAGAAAATCCAAATATGGAGCAAAGCTGAATATGTGTCTCAAAACTGAACTGAGTTATTAAACTGGAGCTACGCAGGAAGTGAGGGCGTGCTTATTCAAATTTTAACTCAGTCTCTGGCCAATCAACTGAGGATAATACCCATGCAATGGTCTCTTTTAACAGCGTAAGGGAGAGTAGAGTAGAGTAGAGTAGAGTAGAGTAGGGTAGGGTAGGGTAGGGTAGGGTAGGGTAGGGTAGGGTAGGGTAGGGTAGGGTAGGGTAGGGTAGGGTAGGGTAGGGTAGGGTAGGGTAGAGTAGAACAGAACAGAACAGAACAGAACAGAACAGAACAGAACAGAACAGATTGGCCAAGTATGATTGGACACACAAGGAATTTGTCATCGGTGTATAAGCTCTCATTATACATACAAACAGCAAAGTGATAGGTCATAGATCATAAATCATAGTTACAATGTTTAATCATAAGATACAAACAACATGAGAAATCATGAGATACCAATAGGAGAAGATAGCAGGAAAGCTGAAAAGATGAGAAAAGATGAGAAATGAGAAGATTAAAAGGATAATAGCAATGCAGCCTATGGGTAAATATATAGGGTGGGTAAATATATTTACCCACCCTATATATTTACCCACATGGGTAAATATATAGAGGTCTAACACAGTGCTGTGGGAATTAGATGTTCAGCAGAGTAATGGCACAGGGGGAAAATCTAGACACAGAGAAAGATTTTTTTCATTATGCCATCAGTCTATTGAACACTTAATTTTCACAGTTCTGTCTTATGTCTAAGTGTATTAACCATGTGTGTCTGTTGGGGGTACTTTATGGACTTAGTAGCCTTAATGCTCTCTTGTAAATCCATGATTCAATGAGGAAGAGCACCATATTAAGATACAAGGATGCAAATCTGGTTCATATTAACCTGTCTAGACACTTCAAATTGGCCATTATACTTAATTTTTTTAAAGGTGCTTGAGTGCCATCTAGTGGTTTCATGGCCACTGTGATACAAGTAGGTGCTACACTGTTCTAACAGTATATTCATAGAATCATACAATCATAGGGCAGGAAGGGACTTGGAAGTCCTCTAGTCCAACCCCCCGTTCAAGGCAGAAGACCTTATTGCATAGTCAAATAGCTGTCCATTCTTTTCTAAAAGATCTCTACTATGGAACACCCACAACTCCGGGAGGCAAGTTGTTCCACTGATCATTGTTCCACTGTTAAGAAATTTCTCAATAATTCAAGATCGGATTTCTCTTTAACGAGATTCCATCCATTGCTTCTTATCCTGCCCTCAGATGAATAAAATGCATCGCCTCCTTGTGACTGCCCCGCAAGAACTGGAAAATAGCCATCATTAGCTCCTAACCCTTCTCTTTGTTAGGATAGATAGACATACCTAGTTCCCTTAACTGTTGATCATACAGTTTGGCCTCTACACTCCTTATCTTTGTTGCTTTTTTTGTACTCTTTCTAGTACTCTACTCAGCATCTTTTTCGTATGTGGTGACCCGAATTGGAGGCAGCATTCCTAATATGGCCTCAATAGTACAATGTAGAGCAATATTATCATTTGTTATGAACTTGATACTATCCTTCTGCTAATGCAGCTCAGGACTACATTGCCTTTTTTGGCAGCTACAGCACACTGCTGGCTCATACTTACAGTGGGGCAAAAAAGTATTTAGTCAGCCACCAATTGTGCAAGTTCTCCCACTTAAAAAGATGAGAGAGGCCTATAATTGACATCATAGGAAGACCTCAACTATGAGAGACAAAATGAGAAAACAAATCCAGACAACCACATTGTCTGATATGGAAAGAATTTATTTGCAAATTATGGTGGAAAATAAGTATTTGGTCACCTACAAACAAGCAAGATTTCTGGCTCTCACAGACCTGTAACTTCTTCTTTAAGAGGTTCCTCTGTCCTCCACTCATTACCTGTATTAATGGCACCTGTTGTTATCAGTATAAAAGACACCTGTCCACAACCTCAAACAGTCACACTCCAAACTCCATATGGTGAAGACCAAAGAGCTGTCAAAGGACATCAGAAACAAAATTGTAGACCTGCACCAGGCTGGGAAGACTGAATCTGCAATAGGCAAGCAGCTAGGTGTGAAGAAATCAACTGTGGGAGCAATAATTAGAAAATGGAAGACATACAAGACCACTGATTGGTGGTCTTGTATGTCCTCCAATTCTGGTCACCACACACAAAAAAGATGCTGAGTAGAGTACTAGAAAGAGTACAAAAAAAGCAACAAAGATAAGGAGTGTAGAGGCCAAACTGTATAATCACTCCACGCAAGATCTCACCCCGTGGGGACAAAATGATCACAAGACCAGTGAGCAAAAATCCCAGAACCACACCGCGGAAACCTAGGGTTTCATGTCTGGGTGGGATAGGCAAAGAGACAAGTTTGCTCCTGACCCACATTGTTACGTTATCTTGGGTACAACCAAAACTTACTTCTTTCTTTGCTGCCTCTCCTACTTGCTGCAGTTTGGAGACTAAAGAATGGCCTATTTTAGATGGTGTGATGATCCTGTATTGGACTCCCATTATATATTGATGACTGGTAGGCTGGTCCCCTACAGCATTTTAGGTTCAAGAATCCTGAGCTAGGTCCTTTCAAACTGGAGAACTGAATCTGTTGAGTTATTGGTAAAAAAGTAGAGAAAGGGAGCAACAATTAATGTGTTTATTAGAGCTATTAATGTAAGATTCAAAGTAAGCAAAAGCATCTACTGCTGGCTGTTCAACAACTTACCATTTACAACTGGATTTTAATCCTTTGGTTACAGACACAGATTAACAAAGTTAGAAGGGACCTTATAGGTCATCTAGTCCAACCTCCCACCCAAGGAGACCCTACACCATTTCTGACAAATGGCAGTCCAGTCTCTTCTTGAAAGCCTCCAGTGATGATGCTCCCACAACCTTTCTTATAAGTATATGTTTCTTTCTACAAATAACAGTTTCTTTTAGCCAGAAATTGGCATTGCCACTTTTGTTCTTGTGAAGCAAAAGAAAAGAATTGGTCACTAAGGAGAAACATCATCACTCTTACTCTATGAAATGGAGAATCCCCAGAAGTGGATTTTATGAATGGATTATTTTTATAGTTAGCATAACAAAGAATGTAAAAACATAAATTAATTGGTTTAGAGATAATCATCTGTTCAGTTACATCACAAGAATTACAGCATTCAATAACGTGTGCATAGCCATAGAAAAGAGCATTGTATTTGGAATAAAAGTAAAAGAAACATTTGCAAATGGAAAACTTCAAAATGGATTTGGGTAAGATACATTCTCTTGCTTCTCAAGGTTGGCTTGACTATTTTCTTTGTTCTGGGAGGCTTGAGAACAGCTAAAACTGAAACTGTATATATACAATATATGGAATGCTCTCCTGCCAGTCCTGGTTTCAGAGAAGCCTTTTCTTGAAGGTTAAGATTTATGGAAAATTTTTAGCAGTGCAAGTGAAAAAGCAAATTTAAAATATAAGAAAACCTGTTTATTTAATCCCATTTATATACCGCCCTACTCCCAGAGGGACTCAGGGCGGTGAACAGCCAAGATAAAAAATAGATAATACAAACACTGTATTAACTGTTAATTAATCAGTGGAACAGTACTACAAAAACCATGTTTTAAGTAAACCATGTTTTAACAAGAGCCTGGTTTAGCTCTGCAGAGTAAAGCACCGTAATTAACATCCAGCTGTCTGCAATTACACCAGTTGGAATCTCCCCAGGCTCAAGGTTGACTCAGCCTTCTATCCTTTCTAAGGTAGGTAAATTGAGGACCCAATTTGTGGGGGCAATAAGCTGACTTTGTATACATATACAAAAAGTATTAAAGCTATTGCTTAATGCATTGTAAGCCGCCCTGAGTCTTCGGAGAAGGGCGGCATATAAATCAAATTTTTAAAAAAAGTATTACGAAGTCCATCCTTTGTGGCCCAGAGTAGTCTCTATTGGATGCACAAATAAAGACTATTAGTCAGTTTATATCTTAAGTCGTTTTGCGCTGACTGGTGACTCCATGATAACAGAAAAAGTTAGCACAGAATTCAGGGCAATTTGTGGTGTAAAGAAGGAAAGGCAAGACAAAAAGCAGCTGCAATGAGAAAATCGCTGCTTCATCTGTGTGTTCTGATTCCTTTGGAAAGCTGCGTCTTTTTGTGCAATTCCGTTTACCATACTAAAAAAACTCTTAACAGACCAGGCTCTCTTTTTTGGAACTAGGGTTTTTAAAACGGACTACGGTTATTTCTTTTTTGCAACGCTCTCTAGCACATGTCTCGCTTAGTGACGTTGCGCAAAAGGCGTGCCTCTGCGGTTCGACAGGCAGGGTAGCGGCCATTTTGTTTGAGATACGTTAGCGTACGCGATCCGCTTATCGCAACGTTCGTTCACCTTAGAAGGTCCGAAATTGGGGGAAAGGATAGAGCGGCTATGTCTGCTTTCTCAGAATCGGCGCTGGAGAGGAAATTGTCGGAGCTAAGCAATTCTCAGCAAAGTGTCCAGACGCTGAGTCTGTGGCTTATCCATCACCGAAAGCATTCGCCGCTCATTGTCACCGTCTGGGAGCGCGAACTGCGCAAAGGTGAGGGACGAATGGGTGATCCTAGGGGAGTCGGCTACCCGAGCTCAGCCTGCGCCCCTCAGCCTCGGAGGGGGCCTGGGTTTTCCCACTTGCGGATATAGGAAGTATTGATATTGTGCTCGCTTGGTCGATTAAATCCTGGAGGGCTATCCGCCGCGGCCTAGTAATGACGCGGAGGGACGCGGAGGGTTCAAAGATGTGGGAAGAGAATGGAAAAACTGTCAGAGGTTGGCGCACTTGCGGATCTGGGCCCTTTCTCCCTCCCCGGGATAGTGGGCGGGGTGTCACAAGGCCACGAGGAAGAGGAGACATACCGAGGAAAGATTTTTCTTCTTCATGCCGGGAATCCTTCCTTACAGCCTTATTAATAGTAGGATTTTCTTCCTTAGTCCCTGCTGTATTGCTGTGATCTTGTCTATGTGCGCTGAAATTAAGACAGGAGGGTGCCTTGTTGTAGTTCACAGAAATTTAGAATTTGAAATAGTACATACGCCTAGAACCCGGCGCCACTTTATTATCAATCTATTAAATTCAAAAGGATATTAAGTTTCTATTGCTTAGACTGCGGCGGGAAAAAGTACAACTTGTTTTGGGGAAAGGTTCGTTTTTACCTTCTGATAGGCTAAGGTTTATATTGCATTTGATTCTGTTAAACATATGCTGAAAATACGTTTGAAAAATAGAAAAATAGCCTGGCTAGGTGGCTCTGGCTGAGCTTGGCCATCAGAAAGGTCGGTGGTTCGAATCCTTAATATAGGTCTCCTACGTGAACAGGTGGTTGGACTAGATGACCTCCAAGAATCCTTCCAACTCTGTCATTATATGATTATATGAAAAATAAGTTGTTTATGCAACTGTTAGGCTTAAAGGTTTCTTCCATGTGATAGGAGAGAGAAAAAGTTGGAGGAGTGGTCCCTGATGCCTTGATAAGAAGTGTAAGTAGAACATCATAGATATTGATGAATATTTTCAGATAAGAGTGGTGGCTTGTGCTTGCTGATATTGTTTTTTGTTGTTTTAATAGAATCAGCTATATATCATTCCATTGAATAAATCTAAATATAATAAAACATTGATGGAAATCTGATGAACTTCAATGCATACATAGCAAGTTAAAACATAATGGATTTTTTTTTTACAAAATGTGATAGAGCAGTAGTAATGACAATACTCTGTCGAGAAAATTTTTTTACACTGCCTTTATGTTCAGATTGTTAAACATTTTATTGTCTTAATTATAACTGTAGCCAAAGAAAATATCATAATACTATTCTCATGTTGCAAATGTATAAACGAGAGTGGTAGCTCATTTAAAATTAAGTAAATTAGTTTGCTCACCAAGCCAGTATTGATCTCAGGGATCAGAAGAGATAAGTTTAGCATCTTATTGCCAGGAAGTTAACATTACCCCATCACATATTTAATAATTGGTAAATTTGACATTATTGGGAAACAAAACAATCTTCTAATCTTTTTTTAATGTTACCTATTTACTGATCTATATTCCATTTTACTCCAGCAGGATTTTGATAGCTAAAGGACAGATAAAAAATAGCACATCACAGTTTATATTATCTGATGGCAGATAATATTATAGACTCACTTGGGGTAACAGAACTTTAATTCGAACAAGCTTTTTTCTCATAAATTGGAAATATAAATGCATTGCATTCCAAAGTAATATTTTCACTGAAACATTCAATACTGCTGATCAATTGCATAATATTTAAATAATCCAGTATAAAAATAGACATTGAAATGTTAAATTTCAATAAGATCAGTTCAGTTAGATGAAGGCATTTCATAGATGAATACTATAAGAAAGTCCATATATGTAGAATTCTTTTAAAAAAGAAGATGCAATCTGCAATATCTAGGTGATTGTACAATTAGCATAGCAGACAAAACACAAGTAGTATAAAATAGCTATTTCCATATGTGAATATGTGTGTGTGTGTACAGGTAATCTTCAATTTATGACTAAGATTCAGCTCCAAATTTGTATTGCTAAGTAAGACAGTTAATGAGTTTTGCCCCATTTATAGCCTTTCTTGCCACAATTATTAAGTAAATCACTACAGTTTTTAAATTAGTAATGTGGTTGTCAAGTGACTCTGGCTTTGCTTGTCAGACATTTGCAAAAAATGATCACATGACCCTGGGATACTACAATTATCATAAATATGAATCAGTTGCCAAACATCAAGATCACAAGAAGTGATACCAGAAGTATTGTTTTAAATTGCATTAGTAGACCACAGTTGGAATACTGTATCAAGTTCTAGTCACCACAATGCAAAAGCTGAGGTCCTAGAAAAAGTGCAGAGAGCAGCAAATATTATAAGGGGTTTGGAGACTGAACCATTGGAGGAACAGCTAAGGGAACTAGATGTATTTAGCTTAACAAAGAGAAGGGTTAGTTGTGACATGATAGCCATGTTCCAATACTTGAAAGACTGTCCCAGAAAAGAGATGATTGATTTATTTTCCAAAGCACTTGAGGGCAGGACAAGAAGGAATGGGTGGAAGCTTGTAAGAGGGAGACCGAACCTGGAATTAAGAAATTTCTTAACAGTGAAAGCAATTAATCAAAGAAACAACTTGCCTTCCAGAGTTGTGGATGCTCCATCGCTGGAGATTTTCAAAAAAAAGATGGATTTCTCCAGGATGGAATAAGGATTTTTGCCTTGAGAAGGGAGTTGGACAAGAAGACGTCCAAGGTCCCTTCCAGTTCTGTGTTTCTATTTCTGTTTCTAAATTTGAATCTCATTCAGTTCATAAACAACTCAACTGATACTGATAATTGGTAAGAAACAAACTTGTGTTCTTAGTGGAATATATCCAGCTCAGTATACATATATCTAAATAAACCCGTAGAGGCTTTATACAACATAGAAGAGTTACTCTTTCCTATATATTTTAACATCAGAGACAACCAAGTGACCATTATTTCCATTAAAAATTTTTTTTAGTTCCTGTAGTTTTTAGTAATGTTGGCCTCCTGTTGTATACACTGGGATAATCTTGGAAAATGTATATTGAAATAATGTATATTGAAAATGTATATTGAAATAAATATGTTCAACTATGCTATTAAAAATCAGTTAACATGTATAGCATAAATTATTCTATGTGACCTTAAGGGCTAAAAATTAATTTATACTTGAAAATTACATAACATATATTTGCAACAAATGTAAGTATATAAGCAGCTGTTGAAAAACCAGTCAAAAGGCTGAGCAGCATGCAACCATTCTTCAGTTGTATCAAGATTTATCAGTTCAAAGAAAAAAAGATACTGCACGGGAATTTGACAATAGAAACCACTCTCCATAAGACATAGTGTAACAGTGGAAACAAAAAACAAAGAAGATGCTCTTCATTGCTGCAAGTTGGTGTCAGAACTACCATCACCTCACTGCAACCCTCCTCGCTTTGATACCAACCTGACATGAAATACAGGGGGAGGGGAGTTGTCAGGAGAGAAAAAGACAGGAAACAGATCTGGAACATAAGAAGAGGGGCCTGAGACCAGCTGGCCTGGAAGCGGAAGCAACCAGACATCAAAGGGGCGCCAAAAGTCACAGATATTGAATTTTTTTGGACATTTAGGAAATCGACCAAGGAGGGAGGGCTTGGGAAACAGATGAGATAACTTGGGGTATCTTGTTTAGGAATTCTCAGATCTAGCTTTGCTGTGCTGTAGCCGCTTGGCATCAATAAACATATACCTTTCACTACAAATAGAATCAGCTAGATCTGCAATAACAATCCACTCACAGGACAACCGCTACCATGGGGATTGGGCAAAAGATGTCTTCCCAAGAAATATAGGAGGAAGTGGAAATTGGTGGCTTCTAAACCAGGTAGAAATGAAAAGAATCCTGCCGGAGAGAAGACGCAAAAGCCTCACTAGAGCAGGACATCTGATCCAGAGCCCAGTGGTTGACCAGGATTGGAAGAATGGGAGAAGCCCCCTCCCAGGGTGACTCTCAGCCAAGTGGGGGCGATCCAAAAGCCAGTATCCAGCCAGAGTATGCAGGGTTCAACATCAAATGAGCCTGACCCCCACCATGTAGCACTGGAAAAGGGGGCGATGCTTATCTCTGTTTCAAAGCTGAAGAGCCAGCACTGTCCAAAGATATCTCCATGGTCCTGTGGCCGGCATGACTAAATGCCAAAGGTGCACGGAACGCTGTTGTCCGAGCAGAGTTGTCTAAAAAGAAAGTGCCTCTCACATTTTGATAATAAAGAGGAAGAAAACATTTATTTATTAGAACAAGGTCCTCACGAACTCATATGCAGCCAGGAAATGACCTCTGCTCCAAATTCCCTCCCTTTCCTGGCTTGTTCCCTTATTCTATTGGTCATTTTCCACAACACTGCTCCAATCCAATCAACTTGATCCCAGAGGCCCAAAAGGGTCCAGCTTGGGCCATTTTCCCAAGGAAAGGGGACATGTCCATCAGCACTGGGGATGAGATGCAGTGGGGATACCAGGCAACTTCTTCCTCACCCACATGTGGAGTTATATGGAGGAGTATGGGACAGACTTCCCAACTGGCCCAGCCAGATTGTGCTGTGTTACCATGGCCCTAGAGCAGTGGTTTCCGACCTTTTTTTGGCTATGCCCCATCTAAGCATCTCTAAAATCCTGACACCCCCCCCCCCCCCAATGATATATAATTCTTACTATTAAAAAAGTGAACTCATCATGCAGAGGAAGTCTAAAAAAACATTAACTTCCAAAGAACATAGCATCCATGAAAGAGAAAAATAAAAGAACAAAAGACAGTAGAAGTACTGAGGAACTTAAAAAATAATAGTATGAAGGTATATGAAAAAACAGCAAATAAAGTTTCAAAACATATAATAGAGAACTGAAATGCATAAATATAAAATAATTTTAATGAAAGGTTTTTCTGTAATACTTTGATCATATTAATTACTATACATATGCTTTGGTAGTTCAGTAGGTGGAGATGAATCACATAGGCCTGGCAAGACCTATACTTGCGTGGCCCAGCCCCAGATTGCTCTGAGAGGAAAAGTCTGGTAAAACACGGCCTGGGAAAACACAGACAAAAAATAACTAAATCTCACAATTTCTTATTTAAATTTGGTTCTGTATCCCAGCAGCCATCCACTCTGTCTCCCCACAGAGCTGCTCTTCCTGAAACCACCCAGCAGCAAAACCCACAAAAGAGAGAGAAAGAGAAAGTCTCTGCCAGTCCCATGATCCTTAGTGGAAACATATCTGATTGGCTGGCAGTTGCCCCACCCCCACCCAGCTGGATATCCTTTCAGACCAGATATCCTTTTCAGACCAGGCCTAGGAAATGCACTTTAACAAAGACAACAATAGGTAAATGAAACACGGCTGTTTCATCACAAATATATAAGAACAATTAGCGAGCTTTCAAAAATTAAGTTAATAGTTCATTTTCGAATTGCCCCCATTAAAAATCAAATTGCCCCCCTGAGGGGCGTGGGCCTCACATTGGGAACCACTGCCCTAGCTGGAGAAGAGTAGTTGGTGGCCTTACACAATGATGATACGATGGAATTATGCCACTTTGACCAGTTCATGTGTGCCTTAAGGAAGAGGTTCAAAGACCCACTCGCAGAGCAGAAAGCCAAGAGCAAGATCAAAACATCAGGCAAGGAAGATGACCTGTCGCCTCTTAGATCCAAGATATTTAGAGCCTGGCCTACAAATTATCCAAGTGAAACCTGAGTGATGGGATCCCAGCCGCTGCTAACACCTATTGGCTGTTACTGCTATGGGAAGGAGCGTTATGCCTGGATGACATGCCTTGAGGCCATTATCCACCATCCAATAGAACCTGAAGAAAGGGGGTGGGAAATGTCCCTAAATCGAGAAAGACCATGGTTAGAGGAGTGGAGGTCATAGAGTTTGCCCCATCAGCAGGTGATGGCAAGGGAACTCCAACCAGGAGTCCAAGGGCTGAATATCAGAAAGCAACAATGGAGGAGACAACGACCCATTGGTAAGTCACCCCATTAAACCAGTGATTGTCCCAATAAAATTAATAGTAGTTTCTTTGGAGCTTAAGGGTATACTTACAGCCCTGTTGGACTCAGAATGCACCAGATGCCTTGTCCCAGCATATGTGAAGCTGCTACCAGAGATTGTCTACCAGAGATTTTGATAATCTCTCGTAGACGATGAGCATATTTAAAAGTCTTTATAATTTTTATTCAAACTTCTATAAAAAACAGGAGTTACATATGGTGAAAATAGATGAATATTTGTTAAAACAACAATTACCTAAACTTTCACGAACACAGAAATAATTTTTGAATGACTCAGTAACAACTTTTGAAATATCAGAAGCTATAAAAAAATGAAATCAGGTCCAGATGGCCTTACAAGCCAATATTATATATGTTTTGAAGATGAACTTCTTTAGCCACTATAGGAAATAATGAATCTCATATTAAAGGCGGGGAAGATACCGACAATTTGGAAAGAAGCTAATATTGTGTTATTGCTGAAGGAAGATCAAAACATTAAGATGATAAAGAATTATAAGCCAGTCTCATTATTAAATAAGGATTACAAACTTTTTGCTGCAGTTTTGGTAGAAAGGCTAAAGAAGGTTTTACAGGTATATTCATGAAGACCGTTTTAATTTTCTGCCAAAAAGACAATTAAGAGATAACGTGAAGACTGTTTTGAATATCATTGACTACTTACAACAGCGTAATAAAAAAAACAGGCAGCTTTAATATTCTTAGATGCAGAGAAGGCCTTTGACAATTTAAATTGGTCTTTTAACTAGCCCATGAGAAATTCAAAAATGTACGAGACGAGGATGCCCTTGTCTCCTTTGTTGTATATTTTGACATTTGAAGGTCTTGAACAGAGACATTAGGCAAAACAAAATATTAAGTATAAGTATTAAGAAGGAAGTTTTTAAATATTGGAGTAGGATTCATATTCTAATACAGAAAATTCTTAAAGTGAATATAAAAATAAAACCAGAGACAATACTTTTGAGCTTAGTGGAAAAAGACTTTGGATGTGTGTGTAAATCTGGATATTTAATGCTATACATGTTGATGGCAGCAAGATTATACTCAAAAATCAACCCCGACAATGGACAAATGGCTGCAAAAGTTGATGGAGTTAGCAGAGATGGCTAAATTGACTACTTTGATCAAGGAAAAAACCACTTAAGGCAGAAACTACTTCTGGACTTTGTGCTTGAGGTGGAAAATAAGGAAAGTTTGATTTTGGGTTTTACCAGTTAGATTTCTTGTTATAGAAATGGCTGGTTTAAACTATTAAGAAAAGGACAAAGTTGAGGTTTGATGTTAATGCTCTGTTCTACTATACCAAAGGGAGTCAGAAGTCAATGCCTTTTCTTTCTTTTTTCCTCTTCTTGTCCACACGTTTTTCTTCCCTATTTTTTCTTTTTTTTTTTTGCTTTTGTATTTTTTTTTTGTATATGGCATCATAAATTAATAAAGTTGTTATAAACAAAAAAAAAATAGAAAAATTTTCCCTTTTCCTCCCACTGTTCATTAGTCTAGCCCAGGGCTGCCAAACTCCCGACCCATGGCCCAGATGCATCATGTGCTGGCCACTCCCATGCCCGGTTTAGTGAAAGGAAAAAAGTTATATGACACTGCCTTGACGACGTGAGTTTCGCACCTCTTGTCTAGCCAATCATTTCACTCGCTTTGTTTTGAATCCATTGGAGCTTTAGTGAGAAATTAGAAAAATGGTTTATGATCATCCTTGTTTATAAAATAATGTTCATAAAAATAAATTAATTCTTACCACAGAAGAGTAATTATGTCC
Source organism: Coluber constrictor foxii (assembly GCA_038048745.1). Classification (NCBI taxonomy): domain Eukaryota; kingdom Metazoa; phylum Chordata; class Lepidosauria; order Squamata; family Colubridae; genus Coluber; species Coluber constrictor. The sequence continues at coordinate 90,355,979 of CM075961.1, forward strand.
AGGTAGAATGTGTGCCATTAGTGGAATAAAGCACTTGACAGATATAACTTGTTTAAAAGGAACAGAAGCAATGGAAGGAGAAGGGGAATTTGTGTAGGTGTGTGTGGGGGTGTGTGTGGGGGGGGTGTGTGCATATGCGTGTGTCGAATCTCAATATATTAAGGATTGGTTATGGAATGCCCCAGACCATTGGTTTGAGTTACTTCAGTTTCCTTTCTTAGAAACCATTTTGTGAATTAATTCCAAAAACTTGGGTTTATGCTTGTTCAGATGATTGCAGACCCCATCTTCATAGGAGATTACACACTTAGGGTTTTTGTTTTTGAGATTTGATGAGATGTGATTTGAGGATCAGGGCTATTCTATCATAGCTTTGTCATACCTTTGTCATTTGTTTCTTTGGAGTGATCCAGTGTCATGAAACTGCAGGAAGGAGGATCTCAATTTAGTTAGTTTACTCTGAGCACCAGATGTGGGTTTCCGAATTTTCCAAACCTTGGGCAGGCATTTCTCTGGAGAGTTTGGTTATCCCTTACAATAGGCAGGTGAGGTGAGCGTCTGATAGAATTCTATCTTTAGTAGCCTTTCCCTGTCCCCTAGTCTGGCAGAATACCTCTATTATCAGGTGGCAGAAAAAGGTCACAGGAAACAAAACAGAAAATGAATGTTTCCACGTGATTGTAAGAATTTAGATTCAAATGTATACTTTGCACCAAAAGGAGCAAAGTAGGCTTGCTGTGCTGCTGTTATTCCATTCATGGGTAGATATTAGGTAACTCTCTTTGATAAGCACGGTAGGAGAGCATGGAACCTCTGGCTTCCATTGGATCTCTTATTGATTTGCCTCTTATTGATCTCTTATTGATTGAATGTCATGAACAACATACATGTTTTTAGCAGTTCGCCTTCCTTGGAGAGATTGCTCCAATATTAAATATCAGCTTCCCTTCTAGTTTATTATCTTTATGAAGATCCTAGGATCCATTCAGATGGGGGTAGGATATTATTAACATGCAGATCATATTAGAAGCTCCATTCGAGGAGAGGCAATGGAAGTCCTAGCCTGGTATCTGGAGGCTGTTAGGAATGAGGAAAAACAGGCTAGGATTAACATTAGCATGATGGAATGGCTATAGATTTAAAGATCTAATGAATCTGAAGACATATGTCTCAAACTGTAAAGGGGATTGTGCTCTTCCAGATGGAACTGACTTACAACCTGGATATCCTCCTGGATTCAAGGTTCCTGCTTGAACAGCAGGTGGAGGCTGGCATTGAGATTGTGGAAAGAAGCGTTGTTAATAATCTCCCTTTTAAAAGAATGACTGTTGAGATTGAACAGTTTTGCTCCTTTTGAATTGATTGATTGATTGATTGGTTGGTTGGTTCAATTTATATGCCGCCCTGCTCTGGAAACTCAGAGCAGTTTACAATGCGTTAAGCAATAGCCTTCATACTTTTGTATATATCTGCTTAGTAGGGCTTTCGGCCTCCCCTAAGGCGGTGTTCTTTTTTACACAATGTCAGTTTATTGCCCACACAATCCGGGTCCTCATTTTACCTACCTTGAAAGGATGGAAGGCTGAGTCAACCTTGAGCCTGGTGAGATTCAGACTTGCAATAATTGCAGGCAGCTGGTGCTAATTAACAGCACTTTAGCCTGCTGCGCTACCTATAGTGAATTGTATCACTATTCAACTTGCCATTCAGTTGTGAGGAGGAAAGAGAATGAAATGCTGAGGTTTTGCGCAAGAATCATGAGAGCCTGGATACCATCAAGGTGCCTGCAGATGCCTGAGGTGGATTATTCCCATAACAAAAGGATTTCATAATTGGAGAGTATGAACACCCAGGTGTGAAGAGAAAGAGAAGCTATCTTTTAACTAAGCAGGCCATTATGCAGAAAAACCAGAGCTGGTTTTAATTCCTCAGTGCCAAAATTGTATATCCAATAACATTTTACTTTTTGGTATTCAAAGCTCCCAATAATGTTTATTTCTTTTGGGTCCACTAGTCGGATGGTTGACAGTGATATCTGCATTGGACCTTATTGTTGAGCTTGATGATGATCCTCTTTCTGTGGCAGTTTGTCTCCAGATATTCAAATCATACCTTCCCTATTGGGCTTTCAAAGGGCTGTGAAGAGATGATATTTTAGAACACAGCTTCAAAACATAGAACCATGATGGTGAATCTATGGCACGTGTGCCAGAGATGGCACACAGAGCCCTCTCTGGGCATGTGCACAGTCACCAGCTGCTCATCTGGTTTCCAGCACGCACATGTGTGCCGGCCAGCTGGTCTTCATAGGCGCTGGAGTGCTGGAAAATGTCCTGAAAACAGCCCAAGAAATGGCCAAAAAACAGGCTGTTTTCAGGCCAAAAATGGTGCCAAAACAGCCTGAAACCGGTCCAAAAAACAGCAAAAAATGGCCAAAAAACAATAATGTATGCACTAGCCAGCTGGTCTTTGGGTTTCTGGCGCTCTGGCATGTACACATGCAGATACATGCACGTGCATTCTGATTTGGGCACTCAGTGCCGAAAAGGTTCACCATCAGCTCATTCCCCACATTTGTAGTATATAAAGTGTATTGTTGTTACTCTTAGTAGTCCTTGATTTACGACTGCAATTGAGCCCAAAATTTATGTTCTAAGTGAGACACTTGTTAAATAAATTTTGACCCAGTTTACGACTTTTCTTGCCTCCTTTGTTAACTGAATCACTGCAGTTGTTAAATTAGTAACATGATTGTTAAGTGAATCTGATTTCACCATTGACTTTGTCAGAAGGTCACAAAAGGTCATCACATGACACAGACACTGCAATCGTCATAAATGTGAGTCATTTGACAGGCATCCAAATATAAATCACATAACCATTGGAAGGCAATGGTCATAAGTGTGAAAAATGATTGTGTCATTTTTTTCAATGCAGTTATAACTTCAAATGGTCATTAAATGAACTGTAAGTCTACTATTTGTAGGACTATATATCTTATTGATATACTTATTGATAAATATGAACAGTGTGGTAGTTTAGTGGTGAAGGTCCTCACCTCCCACTCAGAAGATTGAAAGTTCAGTCCTAGGTAATGGCAGATGTTAGGACAAAAAAATCTAGTGTGAACTCCATGTGACATCAGGAAGGGTATCTGGCCAGTAAGTGCTTAGCTCCATCCAGTCACCTTGATTCTACCCCAAATTAATAGATAGATAACTTTTATTGTCATTTTTTTACTGTGGGCACACTGGCACATACTACAAATGAAATATTGCTGCTTGCTCTCAAAAGTATACACATATATAACATACATACAGATGCTCTATACATACATACATATACACATGCATGCATGCATACACATGATACCCATGCGTAGTAATACATTTATTAACCATAAATGGAAGTGACATTCTATATGATTTAGCTTTTAGCCTAGTTGTTAGATCTTCATGTTTGCACATTTTCTCTTATGGTCACACCACCTCCTCTTCTGAATACTTGCTTGCTGCAACGACTACCACCCCATCCCACCCCTTCACCTCCACCACTCAAAATGCTGAGCAGGAGGCTGACTTCACCTCCAGCTATTCCCTTTCTTTTTCCTGGCACCTCCGGACATTGTAGCCAACATCTCACCTTCCATTTGATCGCCTGGACTTCCACTGCTGACTTGTTTCCATCGAAGTAATCCAAAGCAGTGCAGACACTCCAGAGCAGTTTTCTCAACAGTTCTTCTCTCACTAAATATCTCCATATCCAATATGGACTGACAATCATATAGCAGTTTAACATTACAACTATGCTTTTTTGTCCCTATTAGCCTTTCTCTGCCCCATTTACCTTACTCTCTTTCATTCCCAAGGCTGGTACTCTCTAACATTGTGCATGGGTGCATTTGTAGGGTCTGCCAAACCCTCCAAACCCAGACAGTTATTCATTAAGGTATTCTCAGGAAAGTAATATTTTTAGAGGCGTTACTTTATTGAATGCAATCGTGATTTTAAAAAAAGGCTAACCAGAAAATAGTTGACATAGCTTGACAAAGCTTTGTGAAAGTATTTTTGTCCATGTCCATGATTCAGAAGTAGAATCTCAAAATTTCAAAACAGAACATCCCCACTGCTATGTGGTTTGGGGATTTCAGCTGTGCAAATGGTCAACTACACTTCAGTATTGTAAACAGACATTTATAATAGTATTATACTTCTATTAATATAATATACATGGTGCTATTATTAACGAATGATTTTCTGGAGCCCTTTCAGTCAGATTCAAGACCAGGTATGAGACAGAAACAGATTTGTTCTCACTTGTTGATGATTCCTGGCAAGAGTGGGATGGAGTAGTACAATCATCCTTGCTCTTTTTTGACCTCAGAAAAAGAGGTCTACCATTGATTGTGATATTCTTTTGGGTCAGCTATGGGTTTGGGGCTGGGCGGTGCAGTTTTGCACTGACTTGGCTCCTTTCCTCAGGGCCTATCCCAATTGGTGTTGATGGGGAATGAGGAGTAATTGGCCACTCAGTGCCACAGGGCTTGGTACTTTCTTCTCTCCCTTTTAACTTCTACACACCACTGGATGTGATCATCCATCATCATGGGTTGAAATATCAATAGTATGCTGACTCAGCTTTATATGTCCATTCTTGATGATCCAGGTGATACTGTGATTGCCTCTCACAGTGTCTGGAGGCTGTTGGGTTGTGGATTAGGGACAACAGGCTTCGTCTGAATCCTGGCAAAATCCAAGTGGTTTTGGGTACATGGAGTTTGAAGATCTAGGACTTTAACATCTTTAGTTCTGGATGGAATGGCACTACCCCAGAGAGACCCGATCTGCAACTTGGGGTTTTTCTTGGACTCACTACTGGTGCTCGGAAAGCAAGTGGAAGTCACAGCTAGAAGAGCCTTTGTACAATTCCATTTTATGTGCCATTTGCAACCTTTCCTGGATCAGGAATCCCTGTGCTCAGTCCCTCAAGCCCTAGTCATCTCACATTTGGATTGTTGCAATGTGCTCTAAATGGGGCTACCATTGAAAAGCATTCAAAAGCTACAGCTACAGTATGGCAGCGTGGGCAGTTCTTGGAGCCCCTAAAATGGCCTGTGTTACACCACTGCTGTGCGAACTGCACTGTTGTCAGTTTGCTTTTGGGTAGAATTCAAGGTGTTGGTAATCACCTAATCAGCACCTAAAGCCCTTTGTGACATGGTTCCAGTTTACTGGAGGAACCATCTCATTCTAGTGGGACCGCTCCACCCCACCAGCAGAGAGGATATCCTATTAATTAAGGAATTTTGGCTGGTGGGATACAGGAGAAGAATCTTCTGGCTCCTGCCCTTTGGAATATCTTATCTTCTGAGGTGAGATTGTCTCCCACCTTCCTGACTTTTCCTAAGAGTCTTAAAACTTGGTTCTACCAGATGGGTTGAGGTCAATGGAGCAATTTCACACTGAAGGTGGCTGAATAATTAAAAGCTAATTCTATCTCCACCCCACTGCTTCCTCTTCTATCTTATTTTATTTTGTCTGTTCTGTGATTTTATATTCAACGATTTTAATGTTTTTAATGTATTAGCACCCAGAGTTATTTGAAACAAAATGGTGACAAATAAATTTAATGAACAAGTAAATAAACAAATAAATGTATACATAAAGGTCAAAGAGAGAATTGTCTAACCAGTACCTAATTTATACAACCTTGTTCAGACAATGCACAGATTTACGACCACAATTTAGCCTGAAATTTCCATTGCTAAGCAAGATAGTTATTGCAACCCATTTTACAGTCTTTTTGCCACAGTTGTTAAGCAGATCACTGCAGTTGTTAAATGAATCATGCAGTTATTGAGTGAATCTAGCTTTCCCCATTCACTTTGCTTTTTGGAAGCCAGTGGGGAAGGTTAAAATTGTGTTCACATAATCTAGGACAGTGCAAGTAAATACATGCCAGTTGCCAAGCACAAATTTTGATCCCATGACCTTAGAGATACTGCAGTAGTTATTAGTATGAAAGCCAGCCATTCAGTTTTTTTCAGTGTTGTAAATTTGAATAGTTATTAAATGAATTGTTGTAAATCAAGGACTAGCTATACAGCATGTAACAACATACAGTACAAGCAAAACACAGATTGAATAGCAGTGGGGTTGCACACATTGGAAACAGCAAATGAGCTGATAATTCACCATTGTAAAGAACTTGTCCTGTCATTTCATCATGAAGTCCAACCTCAAGGTCTCGGTTCATGCAGTGTCCACTCAGGTTGAATCCCTGATTATCAGGTGAGATGGCTGTGACACATCAGAATGGACGACCACTGTATGACTTGCTAGTTGCTTTGTAGTGAGAGGAGTCCAAGAAGATATTTTGAGGTCAACCATGTAGGTGCTACAAAAACACTGTGAAAGAAATCCTACACCACTGTGACATCCAGCCAAGGGAACTAGAAATTGCAGCTGACAGAACCCACAGGCAAGCCCTGTGCTCTAAAAACTCCACTGGCTTTGAAGACAGGCACCATCAAAATTGATAGAAAGCTGTAAATGATGTCACAGAATAACACAGTCAATTACTACATCAATGGACTTTCAATGTTTCCGTTGTACTAAACTGCACTGGGACCGCATAGCCACCTACATATTCATAGGTGAACTGCACAACAGTGTGTCTTCTTCAAACCCAAAGGACTAACATATACAGTATATGTTACATATAACAGAGAGAAAGAATATAAAAATTAATACTGCACAATAATTAGCATATTGGATTTGAAATTATAGGTAATCCCCAATTTACAACAGTTCATTTATTGACTATTCAAAGTTACAACAGCACTGAAAAAAGTGACTTATGACCATTTTTCACACACATGACTGTTGCAGCATCCCCATGGCCATGTGATTTACATTTGGGTGTTTGACAACTGACTCACATTTATGATGGTTGCAGTGACTCGGACTCATGTGATCCTCCTGTGATCTTCTGAAAAAGAAAGTCAATGGGGAAACCAGATTCACTTAACTGTGTTAATAATTTAAGAACTGCATTGATTCAGTTAACAAATGTGGTGAGGGAAGTCATAAAATGGAGCAAACTCACTTAACAAATTTCTTACTTAACAACATAAATGTTGGATTCAATTGTGGTTGCAAGTTGAGGACTACCTGTACATTGGAGAATCTAAATTTAAAAAAAACATTAAAAATCCATATACTCCATTCCATACCAGGTCTCACAAGATCGCCGTAGCGAGATCAGAGGCCCCAGGCCTGCCGGAAAAGCCAGGTCTTCACCGCTTTCCGGAAGGCCAATAGAGTGGGGGCGGTCCGGACCTCAGAAGGTAATTGGTTCTAGAGAGCCGGGGCAGCCACAGAGAAGGCCCTCCCCCGCATGCCCGCTAACTGACATTGTTTAGCTGACGGGACCCGGAGAAGACCAACTCTGTGGTATCTTTCCGGTCGATGGAAGCTATGCGGTAGAAGGTAGTCTCGAAGATAGCCTAGCCCTGAGCCATGTAGGGCTTTAAAGGTAATAACCAACATCTTGAATTGCGTCGGAAACCAATAGGGAGCCAATGCAGCTCGCGGAGAATTGGTGTAATGTGGGTGTATCTAGGTGCACCCACAATAGCTCGTGCGGCTGCATTCTGGACCAGCTGTAGTCTCCGAACACTTTTCAAGGGTAGCCCTATGTAGAACGTGCTGCAATAATCCAACCATGAGGTGACAAGGGCATGAGTGACTGTGAGGAGAGCCTCTTGCTCCAAGTAGGGTCACAATTGGTGCACCGGGCGAACCTGTGCAAAGGTCCCCCTAGCCACAGCTGTCAAATGTTCCAATCTTAGCTATGAGTCTAGAAGGACACCCAGATTGCGAGCCTGTTCTGGGGAGGACAGTTTCTCCCCCCTCCCCCCCAGGACCAAGGATGGACAATCGACATAGTCTTTAGGAGGCAATACCCACAGCCATTCGGTTTTGTCTGGGTTAAGTCTGAGCCTGTTGACTCCCATCCAGGCCCTCACAGCCTCCAGGCACCAGCACATCATATCCACTGCCTCACTGAACTGACGGGGGGTGGAGATATACAGCTAGGTATCATCGGCATATTGCTGATATACCCACCCCGTATCATCAGATGATTTCACCCAACAGTTTCATGTAGATGTTAAATAGGAGGGGAGAGAGGACTGAGCCCTGAGGCACCCCGCAAGCGAGGGGCCTAGGGGTCGACCTCTGTCCTCCTACCAACACCAATTGTGACCGAGCAGAGAGATAGGAGAACCACTGCAACACGGTGCCTCCCACTCCCAGCTCCCTTAGTCATCCCAGAAGGATACCATGGTCAGTGGTATCAAAAGCTGTTGAGAGGACAAGTAGCACCAAGATAGAGGAATGACCCCCATCTCAGGCTCTCCAGAAATCATCCATCAGCATGACCAAGGCAGTTTCCGTGCTGTAGCCAGGCCTAAAGCCAGACTGAAAAGGGTCCAGATAATCTGTTTCATCTAATGACCGCAGGAGCTGAAGTATCACCACTTTCTCTACAACCTTTCCCACAAAGCTTAAAACACTCAATATTACTATCTTACTTATTCATATTCATATACAAATATGAATTTGTCCCCCCAAAATCCCATGTTTTCTGGGACAAAAACTGTTCATTCTAGTTTAGATTGCTACAATTATTTTTTTCTTTCCTCTTTTTTTAGCCAAACCAAACAGGAAGCTAACTTTTTTGTATCTGGCTAATGATGTTATTCAAAATAGCAAAAGAAAAGGGCCGGAGTTCACAAAAGATTTTGCACCTGTCATAGTGGAAGCTTTTAAACACGTATCCAGGTATAGTATATTCCTTTTAGTATATTAAGCTGAGGAACTATTTTTTTTTCTGGGCAAAAATCACCATCCTAAAATAATGAAAGTTTGACATACAGATTGATATTTGATTTGATTTAGAAAATGGAACTGAATGCATAAGTTTGTGTGGATGTTATTATAATAGAAGAGTGTGTGTGTGTGTGTGTGTGTGTGTGTTCATTCTGTCATGCAGGATAAGAAGTACTCAGGCAGAATTGGACTTGTAATTGACATAGGTGAAGAATGACTGTTGTAAGGCTATATCTATACAATGTATGGTTTTAATAGGGCCAGAAGTTTGTAAGCAGCATTATTTAATGTAACAAAATGAACATCAAGATTCAGAGATTTAAAACAATAAAACTGAACAACTTCTTATAGACCATCTATCAAAATTGAAAAGCATTAACAAATGGGAAGCTATTTGCAGAAACCTTTTTTTCTGATTGAAAATACAGATAATCTATTAGCATATGGTGACTTGAAATAAGTTTGTATAAAACCATTAAAGTACATAGAAATTTGTTGAGATAAGTTTCTGTTTACTTGTTTTTCTTCCATTTCTGTTGGTAATTTTTTTGCTATCATAGTGAAACTGATGATAGTTGCAAAAAGCATCTGGGCCGTGTGCTGTCTATTTGGGAAGAAAGGTCTGTTTATGAAAATGATGTATTGGAACAACTTAAGCAAGCTTTGTGTAAGTAAATTTCATATGCAGCTTTTTATTTTATGGTTTGTATAACTTCATACTTGACTTTTAAATCTTTAATCTTTTATTTTTTAATTTCTAGATGGAAATCCAAGGAAACGCACATATGAGCAGATAAAGATCGAAGATAACTCTTCAGCACAAAGCTCTCCATGTGATCCTCCCCAGGTAACATCTACAAATGTCTTGCTTTTAAACATTCTGTTGATATTGCACTTGGAGGGTTTTTTTTTTCTACAGAGATCAATATAATTTTTTCCAGCAACTGGAAAGCTCATTGTCTTTTGTGTTTTCCTCATATCTTTGTTTTGCTGGTTACTAATGAATAACTGAACTTGCTGTGAATTTGCCATCTGCATGATTGGTGCATAGAGAAATCAATCTCTATAGGGAAGGCAGGGATGAGTATTCACTCAACTGAGTGTTCCCATTTTATCAAGGCTGATAGATACTACTTGTTTTCATTTAATAGTCAAACATTTAAGCACAAGCATGCATGAGAAATGCTTTTCACCTATAGCCAAAAAGTCAAATAAATCATCTGTTTATTCATTTATTCATTCATTCACAATACTTTAGAGCAGGGGTCCTCAAACTATGGCCCGCACGGGACCACAGTTGCCCTGCCCACATCATCCCTCCCACTCGCTGGCCCTCACCTGTCTTCTGGAGCCCGGGGAGGCAAAAAATGGGATGCGCAGAGGCCCTAGAAGGCCAAAAACAGGCTTGTTGTTAGCCAGCAGAGTGCTTCTGGAGGTCAGGGAATCTATAACTTGATGGCTGCCATCCAGGCCAGAAAACGGTCAGCCTTAGATCCATGGGGCAGGCCTGGAGCCTTCAAGGAACCAGGAGGTGGGGCTACTGCCTCAGCCCCACCTCCTGCTTGCTTGCCACTTCCTGTGGCGGCAGGGCTGAGGTGGCGGGGGTGGCCCCTAGCTGTCTCCAGGGCTCCATGGATCTAAGATTGACCATGTTCCAGCCCAGATGGCCAACATCCAAGCACTGTGCCCACCATCAGACCTCCATGGCCTGCTTGCCAGCCTGGCCTTGCAGCCTGTGTGGTTTCACTTTCACTGGAATTGCCCCTGGCCCATGTGGGAAAACCATAACTGCAGTAAGCACAGCCATCAGAACAAGATGGATATGAGAAGGAGGCAGGCAGGGAAAGAAGGAAGGAAGATGAGAAGGAAGGAAGGAGAAAGAAAGAGATGATTTTTTGTGGGGAGGTAGCAAAAGAATCAGCATTCCTTGGCTGAGAAACAGGCAAAGGCAGAAAGGGGAAATAAATCTGCAAATCAAGTGCAGTTCCTGCCGCTCTCTGGAAAGGAAGGAAGAAAAAGGGGAGCCGAAAACTTAAATCCTCAGGGCTGACATTGACTGGCTGGCATTTGATCTCTCCCACTCTAGCTTCACTGCTCAATTGCTAGCCTTCTTTAGTTCAGAAGCACCCATGTGGGAGAGAAGGAGGGTGAGGAAGAGGATTTCTCCCTGAGTTTTTAAAATTGTGAGGTTTTTCTTTCTCCTTGCTACATAGTGCAGCTCTCCAGCTCTGGGAGCATCGTTTCTGGGCTGGGAGCTTTTTCCTTTGGAAGAAAAGGAGATGGGAGTGAAGGAAGCAGTGACTGGGGTTTGTAAAGGTCCCTTCTCTGACTTCAGATTCGACTCCTCTGCATGTGTTTGTATATGTGGTTGCTAAGGTGAACGTTTTGCTAAAAACAGCCATGGGGGAGGAGGAGGCTAGGGAAGAGCTTTTTTTTTGTTGTTTCATTACCTGTGTTCCGGCTTGATTAGCTGGAACACAGGCAATTAGCTGTATAATTACCAGAGTAAGCCTATTTAACGTAAAAGCTTTTCTTCTCTTTCTCTGTCATCCCTCCAATTCTAAATGAAACTTGAGGAGGACCTGTCCTTAGTTATCAGAGAGTCACTTTCTGGTCAGTCCTCTGACTTGGCCTCTTTTAGATTTAATCAGCATTAAGGTATTGCCTATAACATTTCTTTCATATATAATATTTACCTTTCAAAGTAGATTGGGGTGTGTGTGAGAGAGAGCAGATCAGTGGGATTTGTGTTTGCCTGCCTACAGACGATCTCAATGGGATTTATATAATTTGAAACCTGTTTGTTTTAAATAAAGTAAGAAATGCAGATTAATATTGCTGGAAGTAGTAACAAAAGGTCATTCCATGAGTTAAACACATCAGAAATCAATTTACAATACATAAGATAAAGGTATATGGTGCATTCAGAGAAATGCAATGCTAATGGATTTTAGAGGGGTTCTCTTTCTCAAATCTTGGGGGTTCTTCAGCACGCTGCCTGGAGAATCCAGAGCGTGGGTTATTCATAGTGTGTTAGCCAGAGACTGAGTGTATGTTCCTTTAAATTTTTCCTTAGTCCCGCCTTCTTTGCTTGGCTGATGTCAGTTTTATTCACTCAGTGGAGCTGAAGAGACTGATTTTTGGCTTGCTCTGGAGAATACACTAATTGAATTTACGTGCTTTGGATTCTGGATTCCTTGCAGTTACTAATTTGGATCAATTTCATTCCTATTGTGATTTCTGGACTGCCGTAACTTTAAGTTAGGGGTGATGAGTCATCCTGAGGCTTCGGCCCAGCTCCTCAAGCCCCAATTTGACAGGTCAGACACCTCTTCGGAGCTCTGTCCTGGCTGGGCCATCTCTGTTTATTTCGCCGCCGGTGGATCAGCTGGTTTCCCGGCTTGCCGGTACAACCGCCACCACCACCCGCCCTTATTGACAGATGAGTCCCTAGCACGAGGAATGACACTTGAGCCACACTCACGAGAGCCACACAGGATGTCACCATCACACATCCATGCAGAAAGCAGACTCAAACCCACACTGATGATGAGGGACGACCACAGACCAGAAGCCAGACTGAAGCTGCATCATTAGCCACTTTAAACCCCTCCAATCCATACATGAAGCAGACGGACACCCACCACGAAGACGAAGCCAAACAACAGCAATGCAGTTCACCAGCTCAAATCCCCCTGCAACTCAGACTAACCCGAGCACAACCAAGCCCCCACCCAAACAGAACACATCCCTATCCAACCAGAGCACAGCCAACCCCCATCCAATCAGAGCACAGTCAAGCCCCCAACCAATCAGAACACACCTCCACCCAATCAGAACACAACCAAGCTCCCACCCAATTAGTTCACACCACCACTAGCAGTTAAAAGGAAGAAACAGCTGCGATCTCACATTGCTCCTAGAAGCATGAAGCAGAAAACACCAGCCTGAAGATGACAAATGAAACTTCGTCAAAACGTTGCCAAGACACTTCCAATTTTACGCGGGAGAAAACCTGAAAAACCAAAGATCTACACACACACACATTTTACTTGTTGTGGGCTCCTCTCCACTGGCGGACCTTGACTTATCTTCCAACCTCAAACAGTCTGACGGGCCATCTTCGGCAGCCCCTCTTCTTCCCAAAAAATCTGGCATTTTGAGGTCACGGCCTACATGGGGAGCTTTGGTACCGCCATCGTCTGCTTCCCAACCTGCCAAACGCTGTTCATCAAAGAGTAGAGACGAACAACACAGGCATCGGGCCTTAGAGCGTCAATTTGACCTGGCCCATCAAAAGGCACTGGCCTAAGAGTCAACTGTCCCCTTACCCGGGCCCTGCTCTGAATCTCATTCCCTGCCTGAGGCAGGTCATCGTCCTGACCCTGGTATGATGGTTGTTCTTCCTGCTGCGGCCAGAAGTGATCAGGTGGCTTCAGCAGTGCTGCATCCTCAGCCACTGACGGGGCCTTCTCCTGCTCCTTCCCTGAGGGTACCCTTACCCCCACTGCCGCGGGTCTCCATCCAGTGGAGGGTTTACATTCCAATCTGTGCCTAGATGTCCAATCTATTGTGGCGGAAACAGTATCCAGGCTGTTTGCGACAGGATCCTTGCCTACTGCTCCTCCTATGGTTTCGCAGCCACCACACAGTCCCAGGCCATAGCTCCTTCTGACCACTATCAGGATTATGACTGTTATCAGGATTCTGTCCATAGTGAGGACTCCAATTGGGATGACGATGATCATAGGGACTCGGACTTCTACGAGGACGAAAGTCTTTTACCGGACCGACCACCGCTTACCGGGCTTTTCCGTCCGACACTGTTTAAATCACTGCTGCATAAGGCCAAAGTCTCAACTAACTTGGCAGTTCCTTCAGACCAACAGGCCGCGTCCACATCATCCCTTCCTTCTGATGGTCTCTTCAATGTCTAGACAACCACAAAGGCTTTATACCTTGTCCTCAACTGAAAGTCATCCAGCAGCCATGGGGTCTTCCCGGTTCCTTGGCTGCCCCAAATGGTCTTGATAAGAGGTTGTACTGCTCTGCCCCCAACCTCCAAGAGATGTTACAGTTGTCCTCTGTAGATGCTCCCTTGGCCCAGTTGACATTGTCTTCTGTTCTAACTAATAGTGTCGCTGACGTATTGCGAACTGAGGACAGGAAGGCAGAACTTCTCTTGCGTAAGAATCATCAAGCAGCCCCATGGATGATCAGAATGGCCACCTCGGCTTCATTTTTCAACTGTGGCTCCCTCATCTGGCTTCGCCAGTTGCAGGACCGTCTACCTCCGGATGATAAATGGCTGCACCAAGACATTAACAAGTTGGTGGTGGCCGATGCGTCCTTGGACACGGCTAAATTTGCCTCCAGGTTCCTTACTGCCACTGTCGCCTCCCGCCACCTTTTGTGGCTCCATCAGTGGTGAGCAGACACCAAGTCAAAGTGGCATCTGTCTTCAGTCCCGTTTAAAGGGACAAATCTGTTTGGAGATGTGCTTACTCCCATCTTAGTCGAAGATAAGGCTAAGCACAAAGTGATGCCATCTTTGTATCGTCAGGTGGACCGGCGTTACTCCCCGTATCCTCAGAGGCTGCCCTTTCGGACTGACTCTGGACCCAGCGGGTCCTATCAGTACCGTTCTTCTAATCAGGCATTCTACAGACCGACAGGTCCAGCTTTCATGACAGGGGCCACAGACAACCTTCCTACAAGAAGCCTTTTCGGGGAATGGGCAACCATCCCTTCCAGAGAGGGAAATGACTATCCCACCTCGGCTCCCATTGGTGATCGTCTTCATTTTTTCAGGGACCAATTGGAGTTGACCACGACGGACACCTGGGTCCTGCAAACCATACATCTTGGACTTACCTTGGAATTCCACTCGAACCCTCCGCCCTGGTTTGTCCAGTGCCCTGTTTCAAAAAACCCAGAAAAGAGGAGGTTGATGGAGGCGGAAATTCACCACCTCCTGGACATTCGAGCTATAGAGGTGGTTTCTATAGAACACCAAGGGACCGGCTTCTACTCCATCTTTTTCCTGGTAACCAAGAGTTCCGGGTGTTGGAGAGGTATCCTGGATCTAAAAGAGCTCATCAAATTTATAATTTATCATCAATTCAAGATGCAATCTCTATGGTCAATATTGGATTGCATTCGACCGGGAGACCTAATGACTTCTATAGACCTGAAGGAGGCCTACCTGCACATTCCCATCCATGCTGCACATCTTCACTTCCTCCGATTCATCTATGCCAATCGGCATTTTCAGTACCGGGCCATGCTATTCAGCCTCTCCTCAGCCCCACGAACATTTACAAAAATGCTAGCCTCTGTGGCCGCCTCTCTACGGCAGATTCCGGTATGACTCTACTGTTACCTAGACAACATCCTCAGTCTGTCATCCTCACCTGACCAGGCGAGGCGAGATCTTGCAGCTGTGACTGACTCCCTGCAGATACATGGGTTCACGTTGAACCTTGACAAAAGTCATCTTCACCCGACCACCCACATATTACATCTGGGGGCGGTCTTGGACTCACAGCGGGGCATGGTGTTAGTCTGAGGACCATTGAATCAGCATCCACTCCTTGGTGTCTCAGGTGTTATCGCTCCCAACAGTGCCACTGATTCTCCTGTCAATGCTGCTCAGGGAAATGATATTGTGTATATCCATTCCATGGATGAGATTCCATGCAGTGGTCACCTCTTGCCCTTCCAGAAAGCTCACCGCAGCAACTCCAGATCACGAGTTTGGATCCCGTCAAAGGTGCGCCGTTCCCTTCACTAGTGGGCCTTGCCGACCATGCTCAACGGATGCCTGTTCCAGGACCCGCCATGAGTGATGGTCACGATGGACATGAGCCTGCTGGGGTGGGACACTCATCTTCTGTCAATGACATCCAATTGGCTTGAGCTTCAGGTGGCCAAGCTTGCCCTGCTTCATTTCCAACCCCTTGTGGAGGGTCGGCATGTCCGGATACTCATGGACAACATGACGGTGAAGGCGCATATCAATCGAGAGGGAGGAACGCAGTCCACACCCCTGATGGAAGAGGCGACCAGATTACTCGCCTGGGCGGAGCAACACACGCAGTCATTGGCAGCGGAGTATATCTCCGGTTCGACAATCTTCAAGCGGACTGGCTCAGCAGACAACAAATCGATCACACAGAATGGTGCCTTCACCTGTCCCTCTTCCGCGAGCTGTCGGCCAGGTTCGGTCGTCCAGTCCTTGACCTGTTTGCGCATCCGAACAATGCCCAGCTGCCGAGATATTTCTCCCAGTTCCAGTGTCCCACAGCAGAAGACGTCGACGCTCTTTGCTGCCCCTGGCCTCAGGGGCTGCTTTATGCCTTCCCTCCCCTCCCACTCCCTTCCTGATTTGGAAGATCCTTCTAGAGAAGGCGGATGTCCTCATTGTCGCTCCACAGTGGCCTCTCAGACCATGGTTCACGGACTGGTGAGCCTCTAGGTCACCCCTCCCGGGAGGATTCAAGGATCTCTCTCAGCCAGGGGGTCATACTACATCCAGAACACCAATGGCTGCAGTTGACCATCTGGCATTTGAGAGGATCCTCCTGACTAAGGACAACCTTTCAGGGAGGGCGATCTCTATCATCTAGGCCTCCAGGCAGCCTTCTACGACAAGGATATACAACGCTACCTGGCGTTCCTTCTGTTCCTGGTGTGCAACCAAGCACACAGATCCGACCACTGCCTCTGTTTCCGAGGTGTTGGACTTCCTGCATGCTGGCTTCGATAAAGCTCTCGCCCCGAGCACGCTACGCAGACATGTGGCAGCCCTGGATTCGGTACTTTCCAGTGACCATGACAGTTCTCTTTCTCACAACCCACAAATCCAGAGCTTTGTAAGGGGTGCCTCCAACCTCCGCCCTCCCACGGTACACGCTACCCTACATGGGATCTTCCGCTGGTGCTCCAGGCCCTTACGTCATCGCCTTTTAAACCATTGGGATCCATTGGGCTCCGTCTCCTGACGCTCAAGGTTGTTTTTCTGGTCACGATAACGTCTGAATGCCGGATTTCGGAGTTAGCTGCCCTGTCGATAAGAGACGATCTGTGCATATGCCATTCTAATAGGGTTGTCCTGCGGACGGATCCTTCCTTTCTGCCCAAGGTCAACTCGCTATTCCATCATGCGCAAAACAGATTCTTCCGGATTTTTTTCCCAACCCAAGGCATCAGTTAGAAGAACAGTGGCATATTTTGGACATTGTGGGGGCCCTCTGTCGGTACATCAAACGGACTGCACCGTTTCATCGCTCTGAAATCCTATTTGTCTCGTTCCTCCCAGCATTCTTAGGCAAGAAGGTATCCCCTACCACCATAGGGAGATGATTGAAGGAGTGCATATGTAAAGCTTACACCCTAAAGGGCAAGCCACTCCCAGGGCAGGTACTGCTACACTCTACAAGGAGCGCATCTATTACCGCAGCCTGGGCGACTCAACCCTCCGTTTCTGAAATCTACAGACAACACCTGGACAACATTGTCTCCATTCATCAGACACTATAAGGTCGACTCCTTCACATCGGCTGAAGCATCTTTTGGTCGCCATGTATTGCAATCGGTTACAGCTTTGGTGGCCACCCCGGAAACTTGCTTGGGTATATCCCACGCTTTGGATTCTCCAAGCAGCGCACTGGAGAATGGACATTGCTTACCTGAACGTCCCTTCTGGGCGTGCTGTGGAGAATCCAACCAACCCTGTTCAGTCTGCCTTTCAGGTCTGGTTACTGACTTACTGTTGAGGCTCCTCATTCCATCTTCGTGAACAAAACTGACATCAGCCGAGCAAAGGAGACGGGACGAAGGAAAAATTTAAAGGAACATACACTCAGTCTCTGGCTAACACACTATGAATAATCCATGCTTTGGATTCTCCAGCAGCACGCCCAGAAGGGACATTCAGGTAAGCAATGTCCGTTTTAGTTACAATCTTAATTGGTGCAGTTCTCAGTCTAGTTTATTGTGTGATCTTCTGAAACATGATCAGGAGTTATTTTGAAGAAAATCCTGTTCGTTTTATTCTTTTTTTAATGGCCTATTTTAAAGAACCTGAAGCTGCTGTTATAAGTTAGGCAAGTGGCAAGAAAGTTTGTGCTCTTTTTCCCTTGGGGGAGGGATGTCTTATTAAATAAATAGATGCTTTGGGTTGAGCAAATACAGCTTAGGAAGGACAAAGGCAAAATGGACTGCTAAATTGGTCACACCCACCCAGTCACATGGCCACCTAGCCACACCCACCCAGCTGGTCATTAGACAAATCAAACTATAGTCCAGCCCCCCAACAGTCCGACGGACCATGAATTGGCCCCCTGTTTAAAAAGTTTGAGGACCCCTGGCTTAGAATTTTGAGTCAACTGCTTACAAATTATCTAAGCAGTCAAAAATTGGGGAATTGATTTGGCATAAAATTCTGACATATGTTAAGTTAAATAAAAATAATTACTTTCAAATCAGTGTCATGGTAATTGTAAAAATAGAACATAACTTCAGATAATGTTTTAATGATTTCCAAATACTGTACAAGGAATAATAAAATCTCAGGTTTAGAGTGTATTTGTTTGAAATAATATAATGAAAAAAATAAATTAAAAATAAATTAAAAATAAATTAAATTAAAATCTTACAATTTTAATTTAGGTCTGTGGGACATCATTGCTGCAATGATGCAATTTTTTAAAGATTTATAACTTTTTAATTCATTTTCTGTTTGGTGTTGGGTTTTTTTTTTTAATTAATTGCTAATGTAAATACTGAAACAAATGGTGTTCTTTGTAAATTTAAAAATATGATAGAGAGTAATGTAGCATGACCTTCATGTGATTGATACTTTAGGCAAATCAGCCTTTTTAAGTTTGAAGATATACTGAAAGGATAAGGCAAAGGTTCCCCTTGCACATATGTGCTAGTTGTTCCGACTCTAGGGGGTGGTGCTCATCTCCATTTCAAAGCTGAATAGCCAGCACTATCTGAAGATGTCTCCGTGGTCATGTGGCTGGCATGCCAAACTTGTACGGAACGCTGTTGCCTTCCCACCAAAGGTGGCCCCTATTTTTCTATTTGCATTTTTTAGGTGCTTTTGAACTGCTAGGTTGGCAGAAGCTGGGACAAGTAATGGGAGCTCACTCCATTACACAGCAGTAGGGATTTGAACTGCTGAACTGCCGACATTTCGATCGACAAGCTCAGCATCTTAGCCACTGAACTACTGCGTCCCTCCTATGCTGAAAGGATAGTTTACAGCAATTCTGGAATGTACTGTATGATAAGAATTCAGAGCAAATTTTTCCAATTGCCTTCCGCCTATATTAAGAACTTAATTGTGTTCAGAATCTTTTAAACTGCATATGAAATAAAAATCAAGTTAGAGCAGAGGTTTTGTCAACTTCCCTTTTCTCCAAATCATAGGACTCAGATAATAAATTAATTCCTGATGTTATTTTAATGTGAGCGTGCATATGTGCTAGAAGATACATTGATCTACATTCTCTAGAGCAGTGATGACTAACCTTTTTGATGTCGCGTGCCAAAAGTGGGGGGGATCGTGGCAAGATCGCCCACATGTGTGCCCACACCCATAATTCAATGCGCCCCACCCCAGAGCATGACCCCACTTTTAGCACATGATGGCACAGTGGGCCCGGTAGGCCTGTTTTTTCACCCTCCCCAGGCTCCAGAGGCTTTCTAGGAGCCTGGGGAGGATGAAAACGGCCTTCCCCACTCCCCCGGAGGTCCTCCAGAGGCCAGAAACAGCCCACTTCCCAACTTCTGGTAGGACTGAAAGGCCCAAAAATCAGGTAGCCGGCACACACATGCGTGCTGGACCTGAGCTAAGGCAACGCTCACGTGCCCACTGATTCGGCTCCGTGTGCTACCTGTGGCACCTGTGCCATAGGTTCGCCATCACGGCTCTAGAGTTCTGTTGCCAAAACAATATTACACATTGACAGAAAGGGCAACAGTAATAGATCCCAAGCTTAGTACAAGTACAGAAAGATTGAGGGAAAAAAGCCTTGGAGATTCTATAATTAACTGAAAGGTCAGTTTTTATGTATTTTTAAAAAGCGTCACACATTCAGAAACCACGGTGGCAGTGAATTGGGGAAAATCCCAGACAGGGAAAAGAAACTGGGATAGAGAGTGAGAATGTAATATCCTAGCAAAAGCCACAGTTGGTAATAGGAATACTCTGGTTCTATTCTCAGCTGAATTAAGAATAACATTGTTGCTTTTTTCTCAGCTCTAGTATTATTTTATAATATGGTAATATTTGATACTTTCCAAACTTACACATTTTTTTTAGACAATGGATCTTATAAGAGCATTACAAGAATTAGAAAATGCAGCCTCTGGAGATGCAGCTGTTCATCAGAGGATAGCCTCAATACCTCTAGAAGTTCAAGATGCAACTTTGCTTAACAGAATCACAGGTTAGGCATACTATGTTATAATTATAGTGTCAGAATATTAGACTTAATTGGATAATTTATAATATGAATTTTAAATACATTTTTGCTTATTTTGCAGACAAAGAATCAGGAGATCAGCTTTCCAAGATGGTAGATGATGCATGTATGTTGCTGGCGGATTACAATGGCAGGTTGGCAGCTGAAATTGATGATAGAAAACAACTAAATCGGATGTTATCTGATTTTTTACGATGCCAAAAAGAAATCCTGTCAGAGAAAGAACAAACATTGGAAGTGCGTCATTTGTTGTGGTAGTTCTTTTCTTCAACTTTTCTTTCCTACTTAACATTCTTTACTGTTTGCTTTTTCCCATAGGATTGTTTAAGATACTTTTTTAAGATACTTCAACTTTCTCATAATAGCTGGTTTTAATTCTTCTGAAGTATTAAGCAGTAAAGTCTATACATTTACTGTGGGGGAAATGTTGGGAGAAGTATTTATTTTATTTTGTTATCAAATATTTTTTGGGACTTAATATAAAGTTTGACATTAACAGATCTCTTTCTTTCTAATATTGATGTAATTTTTTTTCATCTGTTGGAAACTCAGTGCAGAGAAAGGTTTTAAAACTTCTCTCACTGCTACTTCCATTGATAATAGTATTCTTATGTTTCCTTTGGCAATTTGTGGTTGTGTTTCTATTTTTTTAAAACCACAAAAATATTTTTTCACCATCTTTTTGTGAAGTGAAATTTAATACTAGATTGTCTGCATGCTTTGTAGAAGACTAAGTTGATTTTTTTAAGCTTCAAGTGTTTAAAATTGGATTTTTTAAAAAACAAAGGTATAAAAGTCATACTTATCAACTTCAAAATCCTACCTAGAAAAAAGCTTTTAGGGCCACAATAGGGACCAGAAAATTCATTGTTAATCTGTATGTCATAAAGTGAGGAATCACAAGATTGCCCCTGATCTTGAAGTCTTTTTGTCACCTTGGTTGTTAAGTGAGATATCATGTGACCACAACTTGTGACTTTTCCTGCAGCTAGCAGGTTGCAAATGGCAATTATATGATGCCACAAGACACTGCAACAGTCATAAACAAGTGGTGCTTGCCAAGCTCCTGAATCACGATCAAGTGACTGTGGTTACATTGTGACAGTGATAAGTGCAAGGTCTTACCATAGATCACTTTTTTCAGCACTATTGTAACTTCAAATAGTTATAAAATTAATTGTCATAAGGCAACTACGTAGAGACCGTTAGATGATAGTTATTGAGCAAGCATTATCTATGGTAAGTATTGTGGTAGCTGTAAGTTTGAATAAACATTTATTGAATGCCATCAATTTATTCACTTTTCTCCCTCAGATAACTGGAACAGAGGTGATTCTGATAGACCTATTTATTAAAATGGACAACTTTTAACCTGATTTAAGAATTTTAAAATCAAAATCCATTCCAATAGTTTTTCATATTTGTACCTTAAATGTGTATAATTTCCTACTCAGTAGCATATAACAAAAGGCTAATGTTATTATCCTTCTATCCTCCATGAGGGTGGGTAATGTCTGACAGTTTTGATAGTGACATGTCTTTAATATATATCAAGCTTCTATTTCAGGTGAGGAACATGGATATTATCTTCTTATGGTGACATCTTCCGTTAGTAATGCATCCTGCTAAAAATAAAATTCAGAATCAAAATCCTGTTTTGTCTTCTCTTTCTAAAAAAGAAACTTTCTTAATACCTGTTCAGTATGTTTGACAAATCAGTTTTGCTTAAATTGAAATAAGCTGTACATCAATCATTCTCATCAAACTGAATGTGTTAAATGAAATTCATTAAAATTAATTTCTATACAATTGAGTTCATCAATTTAATACTGTCTATTGAGGTTATTAGAAAATCATTTAGTAAAGATGTCTCTGCATGCAATATTAAGTCAAATAACAACAGAACTATGTTGAGATATAGTTGGAGAACTAGCTGTGTGTATGTATATTTATTTATTTTATTTATTGGTTCAATTTATATGCCGCCCTTCTCCGGAGACTCAGGGCGGCTTACAATATGTTAAGCAATAGCCTTCATACTTTTGTATATACCTGCTTAGTTGGGCTTTTGCCCCCCACCCCCCCAGCAGTGTTCTTTTTTTTATACAAAGTCAGTTTATTGCCCCCACAATCCGGGAATGAATATATGAGAAATGGAAATTCCCTCTGCTAATAGGGTTGATTGCTCTTTTTCTCCTCTTTTTCTCCTTCTTTCTGCCCACTGAGCTACAGAGAATTTTGGATTGCTCTTGAAATTTTAAGAATGAAAGGATATTCTTAATATTCTCTTTTTCTGGGGAGCTAACAGGTGTGACATAAAGGTTAAAAGATCCCCCTTGTCAGTTTGTAACATCTGTTGTTTAGAGCAAGTATGTACAACTATGTCCGAAGAACTGTATGTGGCCCTTGAAAACCTGAGATCGCCCACAAATTATTTAAAACATGACCTAAGCTATCATTTTAATTGAGTAGCAGGGAAAAACTATTAAATATTGGAGATTTTTCAATTAAATAATTTTTAGTCTTGGACGTTGCCAAAGAAGGAATGTGATCTCAACATGCCACTTAAAGTCCAAATGCTATAATTGACATGAAAAAGAAATGTTTTATTCCTTGTTTAACAGAATCGAAGAATGATAGATTATGTAAAGAAGTAATTGTATGAAAAAGTAAAAGATGTGAGAAAACATCTCTTGCTGAAAAAATGTAGTTCAAAATTGTGAACTCTTTTAAATTTTCAATATTCCTGCATAAATATGACCAAAATTGTCATCACACAAGCCCTTAAAACTTGATAAAGAGAACCCAATTAAACAAATGAGTGAAAACTTTTTTATTGAGGAAATCCATCTATAGCTACATATTTGTATATGGTGAAAGTATGTGAACCATTGCTTTCAGTAACTAGCGTCCCAAAGAATTTGATTGTTACTTTCTTGATTGAAACATTTGACTCTAATTTTCCCTTCAAATGATAATTCTAGGGTTTCACATACATTTAGCATCACAAATAGGTTACTGGATAATTTTCCACAATGAACAAACATATATAATGTTTTAAACTCATTTGTTTAATTGAGTTCTCTTTGGTTGTGTGGACTTGTATGGAGAATATATCACATTTTAATTCATATTTATGCAGTTACATTACAAAATGCTCATAAACTTAAAAACTTATTTTAACTGATTGCTTTTATCTAACTATAACTTGTATTTATTGATTTATCAGTTCAATCAAAAATCATAATTGATTATTCTAAACGTCTGTGTGTAGACGTGTACATATGCATGCATTGCTGTAGGATTATTCTAAATATTTGTCAATGCTGAGATTTCTTTGTACACTCCAATGTAAAATTACATGTCAGAGATACAGGAGTCCACCTAAAATAATTAAAAACAGTAAATATTTTCTTATAACACTTCAGTATTTGACAATAAAATAGTATGCCTCTTATAAACATGACTACCTAAGCAGGAACCTCAAGGATAGAATGAAACTGGAGAGAGAATTTTAAACATTACATTATCAGATTAGTAGACTCTGTTTAGGCCCAAACATACTACTGTGCTATTGGCATGGGATCAACTCTCTTGTTGCAGATAGTCCTCATTTAATAACCACAATTGAGTTTGGCAAATATATTACCAAGTGACATGATAAGACATCATGTGATCCAATAGACTTACAATCTGCCATGGTAATTAAGTGAGGTATTGTAACCGTAACATGCGATTTTACTGCCAGCTTCTCCATTGTCTGCTTGTTGGAAGCTGGCTTTGAGGCATGTAGATGGCAATCAAATGAATTTAGGATGCTGCAACAGTCATAAAAATTTATAGTTGTGTGAGAAACGATTATAAAGTTATTTTTTCAGTGCTGACATAACTTTGAATGGTCACTGAACATTAGTTGTTCAGTGGGGACTACCCGTACTTTAGTATGTTTTCATTGGCTGTTTTTGTTGTGTTTATTCTGTGCCGTAAAATGTAATGTCTTGAAATGCTTGATTATGGTTTAGGGATAGCTATCACAATTTTTTAAAATATAAAAGAATATTTAAGCTTGATATATCTTGATGTAGAACTTATTCAGGTCTAGTTAGAACTTAGAACATAGAATAATGGGGATGGAAGGAACCTTAGTCCAATTTCCTGCTCAGGCAGGCGACCCTATACCATTCCACACAAATGGCTATCCAGTCTCTTGAAAACCTCCAGTGATGGAGCATCCACAACTTCCAGAGGTAAGCTGTTCCATTTATTAGATGTTCCCATTGTCAGAAAATTTCTCCTTAGTTGTAGGTTGAATCTCTCTTTACTCTTCCACCTGTTACTTGTCCTTCCTTCAGATGCTTTGGAGAATAGGGTGACCTCTTTGTGATAGCACCTCAAATACTGGAAGACCATTATCATATCATTCCTAATCCTTCTGTTCATTAGAATACGTATACCCAATTCTCTCAATTATTCATCATATGGTTTAGCCTTCAGACCCTTTATCATCATTGTTGCCCTTCTTTCACTCTTTCTAGGGCACGAGTATCAAACTCGATCATGTCACATGACATCGTGATGTTTCACTCTATTTTTTGCCTTTGCGGAGCCAGGCTGGATATGGCCTAGGCGTGATGTATCTAGCCCATGGGCCATCAGTTTGACACCTCTGTTCTAGGATCTCAGCATCTTTTTTGTATCATGGTAAACCAGAACTGGACACAGTATTCGAAGTGTGGTCTCACCAGTGCAGTGTAAAGCAGTATTTTCACTTCAAATAATATCTCTTGTGTTGGTGCAACTTTATTAGCTTTTTTTGGCAGTTACAGGACCCTGCTGGCTCATATTTAAATTGTGGTCTACTAGGACATCTGGATTGTTCTCACAGTTTCTACTGTTGAACTAAGTACTATCTATTCTATATGTGTACATTTCGGGTTTTTTGTTTATATGCAGAACTTTATTTTTCTCATCGCTGAATTGCATTTGTTGATTAGAGCCCAGTATTCAAGTCTTGTCAAGATCCTTCTAAATCTTGAATCTATTTTCTAAAGTATTAGATGTTCCTCCCAACTTGGTGTTGTATTAAAATTTGATGAGTTCCCCTCATCTAGATCAGAGTTTCCCAACCTTTTTGGCTTTGCAGACCGGCAGGAGGAGGGAGAGGGGATAGTTCTATGCATGCAGCAACCAAGTGCACGTATGCACACACCTCCATTTGCATGAGTGGTGGATGTACACCCACCACTCACGCAAATTGTAGGCATGCACATGCACTCACCCACTACTTCCATGGCCCAGTTCCAAAAGGATCAAGGTTCAGTAGTGGTCTGCAACCCAAGAGTTGGGAACCTGTGATCTAGATCACTTATGAAGATGTTGAAGAGTACTTGGCCTAAGAAAGAACCTTGAGGTACCCCACTTCATCTTCCCTTCATGTAGATGAAGTTGCTTTGAGGACATTCTGACTAGTTCATCAGCCAATTGCAAATCCATCTGGTTGTGGTACTGTGTATGCCTTACTGAAATCTAAACTCTACAACAGGGGTATCAAACTCGCAGTGTCACGGCTGCATCACGTACTGTATCGGAACTTTTTTCCCCTTTGCTAAACCAGGCAGGGGCGGAGCCAGCACGTTATGCCTCTGGGCCACAGGTTTGATATCCCTTCTCTACAACATTTCGCTAATCCACTTTATCAAAGAAGGCAATACGGTTTGTCTGTCATGATTTGTTTTGACAAATCCATGCTAGCTTCTAGTAATCATCTTGTTCATTTACAGATCCTCACAAATGCACTGCTTGATTATTTTCCTTAGGTATTGAGGTCACTAATTGGTATATAGTTTTCTGGATCCACTTTTTTCCCATTTTGTAGATTCAAATCACATCAGTTCTATTACAGTCCTCTGGCATATTCTAGGAGCTTTGAAAGATTTTATTCAGTGGTTCCGAGATCATGTTTGCCACTTCTTTAGAGCTTTGAGATATAATTCATCTGATCCTGGCAGTTTGAACTTGTCTAGGATGGATAGGTGTTCCCTTAACTATTTTCCTGGTTATTTTGACTCTATTCTGTCTCCTACAGTGCTGCTGTTTATACATTAGACTTTTTTTTCATGAAAACAGATGCAAAGAATGAATTAAGCAGTTCTACCTTCTCCCTGCTACCCGTTGCCTCCTTGTCATCTTCTCTCTTTAGTGGACCAATCATTTCCATGACTTTTTTCTTGTTTTTCAGATGTTGAAAGAAACTTTTTGAATTATTTTTGGCATTTATTGCAAGTCTTAGTTCAGTCTGAACTTTAGCTTTCCTGACCTCATCTTTTAGATTCAGGCTATTTGCTGATATTCTGCCTTAGTTATATGTTTCTCTATCCATTTTTTTTATATTTGCCCTTTTCTTCCTGTCAGTTTCTCAAAGAGTTCTTTATGAAACTATGCTGTTTTCTATCATCTGGGTCACTTGTTTTTCTTTCTCTGTGGTATTGTGTTAGATTGGGCTTTTATAATCTCAGTTTTCAGAGTTTTCTAAGTTTGAGTTGTTTTCCTTTTAAAGATTTCCATCCATGGAATCCTTCACAAGCTATCTCTAAGTTTCTTGAAATCACGTCTCTTAAAGTATAAGATTACAGGTAGTCCAGACTTATCACCACAATTGAGCCCAAAATTTTTGTTGTTAAATTTTGCTCCATTTTACAACCTTGCTCGCCACAGTTATTAAGTGAATCACTGCACTTGGTAAATTAGTAATCCAGTTGTTAAGTGAATCTGGCTTCCCCATTGACTTAGCTTGTCAGAAAATTGCAAACTGTGATTACGTGTCCTTGGGACACAGCCACAGTCATAAGTATGAACCAGTTGCCAAACATCTGAATTTTGATCACATGATCATGGGGATACTTCAAAGATTGTAATTGAAAAAATGGTCATAAATCACTATTTTCAGTGCCATTGTAACTTTGAACGGTCATTAAATGAACTGTTGTAAGTTGAGGTCTACCTATAGTTTAATTTTTGTTCTATTGCTGTTTATGCATTATTTTGAATTCCAGTATGACATGGTTACTTTCCCCTGAAGTTCCCACAACTTCAAACCGCCCCCCCCCCAAATCATTTCATCTCTGTTCATAAGAATTAGATCCAATACAGCTGACCCCTAGTTCTCTCCTCTATGTTTTCTATGACAAAATGTTAGCTTGGCTCGTCAGGAACCTGTTCGATCGCCCATTTGGTTCTGGTTTTTGTCCCCTATGAATATCAGTTTAATTACAGTCCCTACCATGATGTGTTTCCTGCCCCCTTAGCTAACTAATTTACAAACCTTCATCCATTTCCTCTGCTTGCTTGAGTGGTGGGTAATATGCACCTATAGCATTTCATTCCTTTTTCCTTTTATGTTAATCCATATGCTGCAAGAAGGCTTTCATCTTTGGTTTTATACATTTCTGTAGAGGTGTAGTGATTTCTGATATATAATGTAACTCCAACTCCACTTTGATACATTATTCTGTTCTGTGTTGTTTCATAAACCTATACATCAAAGCCTTGTTTCCTTGTTATGACTGAGCCTTGGTGGTGCTTGGTTAGAGTGCAGGGTACTTCTGCTGACTGTTGGCTGCCTGCAATTTGGCAGTACATATCCCACCAGGCTTAAGGTTGACTCAGCCTTCCATCCTTCCGAGATGTGTAAAGTGAGAACCCAAATTGTTGGAGGCAATATGCTGACTCTGTCAACCACTTAGAAAGGGCTATAAAGCAGTATATAAGTCTGAGTGCTATTGCTAGAGCTATAGATCCCATTATTTATATGTGAAGATAGTAACAATAACAGAATTAGAAGGAACTTTGGAGTCTTCTAGTCCAAATCCCTGTTGAAACAGATGCTATACTATTCCAGACAAGTGGCTGTCCAGTCTCTTTTTAAAGTCCTCCAGTGATAGACAAGCTGTTCTACTGGTTACCATATTTTACTGAGTATAAGATGCTCCATACTATAAGATGCACCTACCTTTTTTGCGGAGGAAAAAAAGATGTACATTAGTGCATGGATATGGGAAATAATATGAAATTTTACCAGTTTGGAACTGTTTTAAGTTTTTTTCTTTGTACAGTTTGGTATTGTAATCAGAATCAGTAAGTTATGCAGCACGCAATCTGTTAGATGTAAAGTTTTTTTCCCCCTCTTTATTTTCCTTCAGGTAACATTTTAACTAAATTAGTGAAATGCTTTTTAAATTCCAACTAATTGTTGATTCTAGACAGAAATTTTACAACAAAAGGACACAAAGAAGAAAATAAGACCAGAAAACACTCACAATAATAACTCTGCCTCTGCCTCCAGTTTGTCTCATTGCAGCAAACAGCCTGCTTTAGTTTCATTTTCATTTTCAGCACAAGAAAAAAAATCTGCCTCCCAGCAATTTTCCTGCTTGCAGCAAGCAGTGGAGGCCCACATGGCAATAGGCAATGGCAATCCCTGCAACTGAAACAGCTGAGGATTGGGAGGCTGATCCAACTGACAATCAACTGCTTATGCTAATCAGGCTGTGCTGAAGCTGAAATGGGCTGCTTTGCTGTTTGTTGCTTGCTGCAAGGAGGTAAATTGCTGGAAGGCAGAGGCTAAAGGGTGGGGGCCGATGGGTGGGCAGAACTACATTCAGAGTATAGGACACACCCAAATTTTCACCCTCTTTTAGGGAAAAAGCGTGCCTTATACTCCGAAAAATATGGTAATTGTTCTCACTGTTAAGAAATTTCCTCTTAGGTCTAGGTTGCTTCCCACCTTGATTAGTTTCTATCCATTGTTTCTTGCCTTGCATTCTGGTGCTTTGGAAAATAGGTTGACCACCTTTCTTTGTGGCAGCTCCTCAGATATTGGGACCCTGCTATCATGTCACCCCTGGTCCTTCTTTTCACTAGACTAGACATACCCGATTCTTGCAACCGTTCTTCATATGTTTTAGCCTCCAGCCCTCTAATCATCTTTGCTGCTCTTTTCTGCCCTCTTTCCAGAATCTCAACATCTTTTTTATAATGTGCCAAAAAATGGATGAGTATTCTAAGTGTGGTCTTACTAAGGCTTTATAAAGCAGCACTAATATTTCACATGATCTTGATTTTATCTCTCTGTTAATGTAGCCTAGGATTGCATTGGCTTTTTTGGCTGCTGCCACACACTGTTAGCTCGTATTTAAGTAGTTTTCTAGTAGGACTCCAAGATCCCTTTCACAGCTAGTACTATTGAGCCAGGTTTCACCTAATCCATATCTGTACATTTGGGTTTTTTTGCCCAAATGTAAAACCCTACTTTTCTCTACATTTAATTTCATTTTGTTAAATAGGTCCCAGTGTTTAAGTCTGTTAATATCCATCTGGATTTTGAGCCTATCTCCTAGGGTGTAGCTATTCCTGTCAATTTAATGTCATCTGCAAATTTGATGAGTTCCTCTTCTATTCTCTAATCTAAATTGTTTATGAAGATGTTGAAGAGTACAGGGCCTAAAACAGAGCTTCAGGTACCCCTCTGCTTGCTTACTTACTTCCATGTAGAATGTAGTTCCATTAAGGACTATATATTGAGTGCGATATATCAGCCAATTACAAATCCATCTGTTGGTGATGCTGTCTGTCCCACATTTTTATAGCTTACCAAGAAGTATGTTGTGGTCTACTTTGTCAAATACCTTAGTAAAATCCAAGTATACTATGTCTACTGCATTTCACTGGTCCATTAATTTAGTGACTTTGTCAAAGAATGAAATAAGATTTATTTGGCATGATCTGTTTTGACAAATCTGATGGGTTCCAGTTTACTTGCTTCTAAGTGTTCACAGATCTATTGCTTGATTATCTTTTCCAGGATCTTCCCAAGTATTGATATCAGACTGACTGGTCTGTAGTTTCCTGGATCTGTTTTCTTTTTTTTAACCAAAGATGGAGAACACATCAGCAGTTTTCTGGTACTCTGGAAGTTCCTTCTGGAATGTAATCCATCAGGTTCTGGTGATTTGAACTTGTCTAGAGCAAACAGGTGTTTTTATACAATTTTCTTGTTTATTTTGATTTGTATTCCTAATCTATCTTTTGCAGTTGTATTTTTGGTAGGTTGGGCTGTAGTTTTCTTCTGCATGAAGACAGATCAAAGAATGAATAAAGCAGTTCTGCTTTCTGTCTACTGTCCATTGTTTTCTTGCTATCTTCTCTCATCAGTGGACCAACTGTTTCCTTAACTTTTTTCTTGTTTTCTTACATGCTGAAAGAAACTTTTTAAAATTACTTTTGACATTTTTTGCAAATCTTATTTCATTCTGAACTTTAGCTTTTCTTACTTCATATTTGTAAGTTCAGACTATTTGTTGGTATTCTGCTTTAGTTATGTCCCTATCGTTCCATTTTTTATATGTATACTTTTTGTCTTAAAGTTTATCATAGAGTTCTTTATGTAACTATGTTGGTTTCCTTTTGGATTTCTTGTTTTTTCTTTTTCAGTGGTATTAAACTGGACGGGGCTTTCATGACCATATTTTTTAGAGTTTTCCAAGCTTCTTCAGCTGTTTTTTCCCTTTTAAGATTTTAAGCCATGGAACTCTTCCCAAGCTTTCTCTAAATGTGTTAAAATCAGTTCTTTTAAACTGTCTGGTTTGATTATGTTCTGTTGTTTGTGTTTGCATTATATTGAATTCCAATATGACATAGTCACTCTTGCCCAAAGCTCCAGCAGTTTGAACCCCCTCTGTCATTTCCTCTCTATTAGTATGAATTAAGTCCAGTATAGTTCTACACTCTTCTATTTTTGGATGGCAAAGTTGTCAGTAGGTTGCTCGGGAACCCTTTCAATTTCCCACTTGATGTGGTGTTTGTCTCCCAGTTGATAGCAGGGTAGTTAAAGTCCCCCATTACTACTGTAATGTGTTTTCTATATACATTTGTTAACTACCATGTTTCCCCGAAAGTAAGACTCTGTCTTATAGGGTCTAGGACTTTTTGGCTCACACTCTTGGCGCTGTCTGTTTCTCCATCAAGGTTTCATCTCCGCATTATTACACCTCGGCACTTTGGGCCACAGCCCCTCCATCCCAGTCCCTTTGGCGTGGCTGATTTGTTGCAGTACAGTTTGCGTCTGGCTTTTGGACGCACAGGACAGTTTGAAGCCAGCCAATCAGTGCAGGGGCTTGGGGGCTTTGGGAGTAGAGCGGGGGCTGCAGTTCAGAGGGAGGCTCTGTCAGCTCAGAGCTTCCTGAGATGGCTGAGAGCAACATGGGGGAAGGATCCAGCCACAAAAGATGGGGGGAGGGAGGCAGTAGAGGTTCCCAGGGCCTCTCCCTGTGGAAGAGGGGGCTGGGACGTGACAAAGGTATTTCTACCATGACCAGGGCTGCCCTAGTTAGTAGCACTTGGGTCTCTGAAAACCCCGCCCTGACCATGAACCCTCGCCTGTCAATTCAGAGCCTCCCAAGGTAGCTGAGAGCAGTGTGAGGGGAGGAGGGCTGTAGAGGATGAGGGATCCATCAGGTGGGGCTTTTGCAATCAGCTGGTGGGAATGGCTGGCCTGATCTTTTACTTTTCCTTCTGGTTTCTGAAGATCTTTTGCTTTTGCTTCTCCTGGTTTCTAAAGACCCACCTGTCTCAACAGCCCTGCTCGCTTCTAATCCCCATCCCCACCTCTTCATTCCCTTTCTGCTTCTCCCAGGCTTCTGGGAGTGAAGTACCAGGCATTTGACAAAACATATGTCTCACCTTTGATCAGAGCCTCCCTTTCTGCCTAAGAACGTATCTCAGCTTTGATCTGTTCTCGTCACACCAAGGGGCCAAATGGCCAAAGGAAAGAGATTAGACGGATAAGGCTAATGAAGAGTAATTCTATCCTTTTTGCAGGAATACACAATCTAATTAGAAAGCCAGGATGTTATTTTATGACATTTCTGATTATATAAAAAGGAGTTACATCTTCTCCTCTGAGGTCCCTTCCACCCATTTAAGTTTCTTGTTTGGCGTTTATGAGCTTAAATATATTATTATTGAACCTTACAGATGGAAATGAAGAGGAGTGAGGAGCAACACTAATTCCCAATTGCTTATCCTTTTCTCTTTCTCTGCTCATGTTCCTTTCCCCAAACATCCCTGGGAGGGCTAGAGCCCTCAGTCAGGATAGATAGTCTGTGGAATTCAGTGGGGCTCTTGAAAGGAAGCAGAGAAAGAGCAGAGAAAGAGAAAAGGATAAGCAAATAGAATTACCGTATTTTCCGGCGTATAAGACAACTGGGCGTATAAGATGACCCCTGACTTTTCCTGTAAAAATATAGGGTTTGGGCTATACTTGCTGTATAAGATGACCTCTCTTCCAATGCACACCAAATAAAAATTAAAAAACATCAACTGGCTCACCCACAATGTAAAAGCAACTGTGCTAGACCCAAAATGGCCCCTGCAACAAGCAGGAACCTCACACAGCCACAAAAAGCCCAAAAAAATAACTTTCATACTTTACACACACAAAATTCCACATACAGCTTGTGAGATTTTGTGTGTTTGTGTAGTTAGAGTGAAACACTACAGAAACACACTAAATCTCAGAAAGCTGCACAAATATTATTTTATTTTTATTTTTATTTTTATATGAAAGCTAAATTTAAAACTTCCTAGCCTAAAACTTAAATCTAGCCTTTAAATGGCTAGGTCTAAAAAAGAACAATTAAAACCCCCCCCAATTAACTATTTTTTTTAAAGCTCCCAATAGAACAGGGGTCTCCAACCTTGGCAACTTTAAGACTTGTAGACTTCAACTCCTAGAATTCCTCAGCCAGCTTTGCTTTGCTGGCTGAGTAATTCTGGGAGTTGAAGTCCACAACTCCCTGCCTGCTTGATTGCAGGCAGGGAGATTTAGTTGCTTGCTGATGCAATGGATTGCAGGCAAGGCAAGGCAAGCGTTGCAGCTAGCATCTAAGGTAAGAAAGCTGGAAGGGGGGGATTTTTGCTCTACCAATTAGCAGGCAAAAATTAGCAGCTGGGATGGCCAGCGTTGTGTAAAAGGAAAGTTTTTCCTTTTTACACAACGCTTGGCCATCCAAGCTCTGGCGATCCCAGCTGAGTTGCCTGCTAATCAGGCAACTCAGCTGGGATGGCCAGTGTTATATAAAAGGGAAGTTTTTCCCTTTTACACAAGGCTTGCATGTAACTCGGCTGATTAGCGGCAACTCAGCAGGCAATTCAGCTTGGCTTCTTAGAGCCATTTAAGGCTTGTCAAAGCCTTTCGGGCTGTCTGCCTGGTTACAGTGTATACTGTCTTATACCCGGCGTATAAGACGACCCCCGACTTTTGAGAAGATTTTTGTGTGTTAGAAAGTCGTCTTATACGCCAGAAAATACAGTACTGTTGCTCCTCACTCCTCTTCATTTCCATCTGTAAAGTCCAATAATAATATGTTTAAACTAATAAATGTCAAACAAGAAACTTAAACAGAGGCTACACTTCAGAAGAGGTGTCTTTTTATACAGAAACATCATAAAATAACAACTTGGCTTCCTAATTAGATTTGTGTATTCCTGCAAAAAGAATAGAATACTCCTTATTAGCATTATCAGTCTAATCTCTTTCCTTTCTCCTCTTTCTTTTTCTTTCTCCGCCCCATCCCCATGCTCTTCTCTTCCCATTCGGTGTCAGGAAGGCAGGATCAGGTATCTGGCTTCCACCCCTCCCCTTCCTTCTCCTAACAAGCACCTGAGGCTGTTTAGCCTTGTCCTAGTAAACTCCTTCCCTTTTCTGGGAATTTTTCTCTCTCTTAGAGGCACCAAAATAACTCAGATGATATAAGGTCTCCTGCTGGAGCAGGGGGTTGGTCTAGATGACCTCCAAGGTCCCTTCCACCCTGAATCTATATCTAGTTATAATAACATCTGGAAACCCCATCTGATGGATCCCTCACCCTCTACTGCCCCCTCCCCTTGTCTTTTGTGGCTGGATCCCTTGTCCTCTATAGCCCCCCACCCTGCTGCTCTCGGCAGTCTCCAGAGGCTCTGAACTGACAGGTGAGCGGCTCATGGCTGGGGCGGGGGGCAGAGCCGCAGCGCTACTAATAAAATACCTTTGCAGCTTCCAAGCCCCTCTTCCACAGGGACCCTCTACTGCCCCCCATCCCCACCCCAATCTTTTGTGGCTGGATCCCTCCCCCACACTGCTCTCAGCCACCTTGGGAGATTCCAAACTGTCTGAGCCTCCTTCTGAACTGCAGCCCCCGCTCTACTCCCAAAGCCCCCGAGCCCCTACACCGATTGGCTGGCTTCAAACTGTCCAGTGCGCCCAAAAGCCTGACGTGAACTGTACTGCAACAAATGGGCTGTGGTGCAGGGATTGGGACAGAGGGGCTGTGGCCCAAAATGCTGAGGTGTAATAACGCAGAGGCAAAACTCTGGTGGACAAACAGGCAGCAGCAAGATTTTGAGCCAAAAAATCCCATTCCGTATCTTACATATTTTTTGCCTCCAAAAAAGGCACCAGGCCTTGGTTTGTGGGGGTTGTCATCCACTGATTCACCATACTTGAGCGCATCGCCCCCAGCCTCCTTTTTGCTGTCAGAGGCCTTCAGGAACTTCTTTGGAGGCCAGCAAGGCTTTCCCGAAGGAGCAAGGCTTTCCTATCTGAAGCTCTGTTATCAGCTAGAGAGGCCTTCAGGAAAACCTTGCTGGCTGCAGAAGAAATGGCCTGAAGTGTGCAAGGCCTGGCTGCAACTATCTGAAGGTAAGTAGTAGGGCAGCTGCAGCCACACCCTAGCTTAATTTTTACCAGTGAACCCTGGAGTGGGCAGGTTCTTAATTAGGGCTCATATTGGGTGCACATGTAAAAATCAAGCTAGGGCTTACTTTCTGAGTAGGCCACATTTTCGGTGAAACACAACAGTTAGCAAAAGGTTCATCTATTTCTTCTGCTTGGTTGGGTGGCCTGTAGTATACACCTATGGAAATGTTCATTTTTCTTTATATATTGACTCATACGTATTCTAGGAGGGTTTCATTTTAGGTTTTGTACATCTCTGTAGAGATGTAGTGATCTCTTAAATATAATGCAACTCCACTTCCTCTTTTGTTAGGTTTATTTCTTTCGAACAGTTTGTATCTTTCCATCAGTACATTCCACTCATGAATTTCATCCCACCAAAGTTCAGTAATGACACTAGTGTATATCATACTTGCCCTGAAGTTCTAGTACTTCACGTTTGCCTTGTTTGTTCCCAAGCTTTGAGCATTTGTGTATAAGCATTTGAGTCTTTTATGACTGACCTATATCTTCTTTTATCTGAGTTTTATTTATTTATTTATAAAAAATTATTGTCCACCTATTTTACCATAACATAATTTTGGGCAGCTTACAGGCATAAAAATAATTACATTAATACCTGAATTAATTAAAACGAATGATTAAAATCAAGGATATGTTGGGAGGGCGGAGATGGAAGTGAGGAGGTAGGATCTCTTGTTAGCCACCAACACTTTGCTACATTGGGGCTCCAGGCCAATTAGGAGAGCCCAGTATTTAGGCCCTTCTGAAAGAATAGAGTTGAGGCCAAGATGTTCCAGAGGGCAGGGGAAACAAAAGAGAAGCCCCTCTCCCTGGACCCTGCCAGTTGGAATAATCGGATGGGACCTGCAGCATGCCGCCTCTGCTGATGCGAGTGGGATGAGCCAATCCCAGGAGTGTGTGATGGTCCTATAACCTGGACCTATACAATGAAAGGCTTTAAAGGTGATCACTAATACCTTGAATTGCACTTGGAAGCAGACCAGTTAGCAATGCAGCTCGTGGAACTGTCTATTACAGGGACCATTCTTGGAGGCCCAAAAACTGCACACACTACCACATCTCTGCACCAGCTGTAATTTCTGAATGCTTTTCAAGCGTAGTCCCATGTGGAGTGCATTACATTAGTCCAATCTTGATGGAATGAGAGCTCACGTAGT
Source organism: Coluber constrictor foxii (assembly GCA_038048745.1). Taxonomy (NCBI): domain Eukaryota; kingdom Metazoa; phylum Chordata; class Lepidosauria; order Squamata; family Colubridae; genus Coluber; species Coluber constrictor. The sequence goes on from CM075961.1 coordinate 90,392,322, forward strand.
CTTGATCTAGGAAAGGCAGCAACTGGCACACAATACAAAGTTGTCCAAAGTTTCATCCACGACTGCCACCTGCTCCTCAAGCAGGAGTCATGAGTCTAGGTGAACCCACAAGTTGTGGATTGGATCTGTCTGAGACACTGCCATCCCATCCAGAGTCAAAAATGATGGAAGGTCTGGAACCCCATGAACCCTAAGCCATTTGATCTGAACCAGGGTTCAGTTGCCTGTTGTTTCCCATCCAGACCTCTACAACCTCCAGGCACCATGATAGGGCAGACACAGTGCACTGCAGTCATCCAGAGTGGATAGTTGGGTGTCATTGGCATACTGTAGAAAACTTAAACCCATGGTGGCAGATGATCTTGTCCAGTTTCATATGGATGTTCAAAAGGAATGGAGAGAGTACTGAGTTCTGTGGCACACCACAAAATAGTGGCCGAGGTTGGGCCCTCACTCCCTATCAGTACTGATTGGGACCGGCCATGGCAAAAAGAACTGAAGGAGTTTTTCTTTCTTCCCATCACTCCCAACGTCACCATTTGATTGGTTGTCTTGGGATTTATACTTTGGATTAGGTACTAAAGAACCTAAGGATTGGTCACTCTCCCCCCTCAATTTTAGTTTAAAATCTTTCTGGTAAGTTGAACCAGTTGCTTTCCGAATACATTCTTACTGGTTCTTGTGAGGTGCAGTCCATTCCTTGCCAGAATCCCTTCATGTATAGTAGTGGCAGTGGTGGGATCCTTCCAGTTTTAACAACTGGTGATCACATACTTCACGCCTGTGCTTTACATCCGCCCATGCCGGACACACACGGCGCGCATGCACAAGTCAACAAAAAATCACCTTCCACGTTAGTGCTAGGGAATTAAAACAGCTGAGGCGCAGCAATCCACTCTGCCGTGCTAATCAGCTGCGAAATTAAATGTAAGTAAAACGCAGGGATGGGTGGGCAGGCAGGCCCAGCTGATTGTCAGAGCAAACAGGTTTGCTCCAAGCTAATAGTTGGAGCTACTAGTTCATCTGAATCGGTAGAATCCCAGCCCTGAGTAGTGGCCAAAATTGTGGAAACCTTTTTGAAAAGGTGTATTTTCTAAAACTAGCTAATAACATTTGTACCATAAAATTATATATCAATGGAAAGATAATTTAATCAAGAATGTAATGCAGTAACTTTTATGAAGGATCTGCTATTAGAATAGCAGCTGCAGTATAAAGAAGAGTAAAACACGTAGAAAAAATGAGATATACAAAAATTAACACTTCAGTTAATACTTAGTTGGGTAACTTTTAGCATGAATTACGGCCTTACATGTCTTCCCATGGAATGAACTAAGTCTTTTAGATCTGCAGCTGTTATGATGTGAAACCATGATTGAATGATTGCTTCTATTAACTGGGTTTTATTGCTGGGTCACTTCTTTAGTTGGCTCCATAGATTTTCAATTGGGTTATGGTCTGAGCTATTGCCAGGCCATTCCAGCAATAGAATAGGGCTATCTTGAAACTCCCCCCAAAAGTAGTATTATTAGCCATCAGACCTCAAAAATACACTTTTCCCAAAAGGTTTCCACAATTTTGCCACTACTGTAGGTAATGCACACTATGGTCTAGGAATCTGAAGTTCTCTTGGCAGCACCAATTCTTAAACCAGTTTCCTCATTGGGTGTTGTCCTTTTGTTGGAAGTACAGTTGAAATCACCATTTGTGCTCCTATCTCCTTAACTTTCTTGCCTAACTGCTTGTAGTTTCTGAATATTGTTTTCAGGTTCATTATTGGTCATTTGTCCCTATGTGAAGGAGATTAAATGGGTAGTAATCTGGGAGATTGGTTATTTTAGTAAGATTTTCAGTCACATCTTTGATATTTGATCCAGAGAGACAGCATATCTCCCTAGATTTAAAGTTAAATCTAGAGTCGGCTGGTTCTGTTCCCCTGAGAATTGAATTGAATCTTCTATCATCACCATTTTTGGGGGTAGGTAGAGGGGGGAGTTTAAGCTACTTTTCCTTTCACAGGAGCACTTGATGATGCCTCTTTTTTAGGGACACTTGGTGTTGTTCTCTTTTCTCTTTCTCCTTGCTTTCTTCCAGGAGAGTCTGAAATCAGTTGCTCAATTTTAAAGGAGCTGGATTAGACAGTAGGGGCATTGTTCTTGTTTCTGTTTTCTTCTATGAGGGAAACATGTCCATTGGTCTTCTAAAGGTTCATATACATGGTCATTTCTTTTAGACTTTTTTACTATGCTTGTCTGTTCCTTATGTTCAATTTGGATACAACCTTCTTGTGTAGGCTGGAGTTTCTCATTTTGTAGGTTCAGAGTGCTAGAGTTGCCTCTCTACTCTTTACTTTTTCTTCCAGTAATTCATTTAGTTTGTATTTGATAAATCTGTAATTTGGGTCTTCTATGGGCATAAGCACATACATGAAACATTTTTTTACAAATCACACAATAGTCTCTTTTTCCGTGACTATGGGGTTTTTTTTCTAATTTTTCTAATTTGATTAAAATTTTAAAAGTGTATAAACGTTCAAAATGTAAAAGATTTAATCACAGATTTAGAAAAAAAAATTAAAATTTTAAGTTCTAAAAGTTAATCTTAAAAAATGCACTTTGATATGTACTTTTTTTTGCAGAAAATCTCTGGCTGCTTTCTATGAAAGATTTTGCCCTCCCTGCCTTGAAAATTTATCCCTTCCTGTTTAGAAATGTATTGTATTTATCACTTTCCTCTCTGCCTTCTTGCTCTTTTATTACTGACCACTGCTGAGGTTTCAGGTACAATGTGCTGCTCTGAGCATTCTGCTGACTTAGGTCTGCACTGCCACTGCTCAGGTGGTCCACCACATTGCTCTCAACAGCTGCTGAGTGTGCTCCACTCTGCTGCCACTTAGCTCTGCACCACCACTGCTCAGCTGCTCCATCTGCTCTCTGCTGATCCACCTACTCTCAGCCACTACTCTGGGCGCTCTACACTGCTGCCACTTAGCTCAGTGCTGCTGCTCGGCGGGTTTGCCATGCTGCTCTCAGCCACTGGTCTGCTGCCATCCAGCTCTGTTCCACCACTGCTCAACTGGCCTCCATTTGCACTTCATATGCGTCCACTCAGTTGTCTTCCATCTTGGAATTTCCCAGCTCCTAGGCTGCTGGACTGGGTTGCTAGGCCGCCATGTCACCTCTTAGCTGGGCTAGTTCTCAGCTGGGCATCCAGGCTACCTCTCTGTCCTTCAGGTGGGCCATCAGGCTACTTCTCAGATGAGCTGCTGGATTATTCTCAGATGGCTGCCACTTGAGTGGATGGCCTAAAATGATTTCTCAGATGGCTGCCACTTGAGTGGATGGCTCACTCAGCTTCTCAATGTGCAGCCTAAAATGATTTTGCAGTCTTAAAAAGGTTTTTTCAAAAAATTTAAAACTTATAGGAGTTCATTTAAAAATAAGAATTTTCAAATGTTTTCAAAATTCCCAACAAGTTAGAAGATTTTTTTAAAATTAAACTGAAAATTGTTATTCTTAAATATGAGTCTTTTAGAATAACAGAATAAGAGAGTTGGAAGGGATCTATGCCACTCTGCAAATGGTTGCCAATCTCTTCTTTAAAACCTCTAGTGAAAGAGCACCCACACCTTCTGAAGGCAAGTAATTCCACTGATTAATTGTTTACATTGACTGTAAATTTCACCTTAGTTCTAGGAATTTTTCATTCTCCTTTTGGCCCCACTTATGGCTAATGTTGGAGTTGCCTTCTTGATATAGTTTATAATCCACATATGAATGAAAAAATAACATGAATAAAAGATAAAAAGAAGAAAAATCTCAGTTGAAATTGTATCTCAGCTAAGAGTAAACATTGAAATATCAACTTGTAGTTAGTGTAAAAGATTATATAAAAATAGTAATACTGTAGAGGTTCCTTACTTTAAAAAAATACTGTAGTCTCTGATAATTTGCAATCCACAAAACAAAGTAGAGTGGTAATTGTAGATGAATAGAGTGTCCTATTGCAGTTCCAAGCAGTTTTATAATTCTCATAAAAGATTAATAGAGTCTGGAGTGTCCTACTGCAATCAATCCTCAAGACCCAAGCAGTAAAAGGACAAAAAGACAGAGAGATCTAGAACTCCAGCAGTGGCCGTCAAGAAGGAGGGGATGAAAGGCTGGGGGGAGGGGGAGGGAGGGATAAACATGGAGTACAAGGGAAAATGGGAACAATTTTTTTCTCTTTATTTTTTATTATTATTATTTTCCAGGGGAGGAAGTCAAAGGCTAAGAATAAAGAATAAATCATCTCCTAAAAAGCAATATTTTTTTCAAGATAGAAAGTTGAGGGCTAAGAACAAAAGATCTCCTAAAAAGGAATCTGAGAAGAAATAATATTTTATTTGGGAAAAAGTAGCCTTTCCCTTTGTTAAGCAGACCTATCCTTTGTTAGGCTGAAGAGTTAGGAGACATTTACCAGTAATAGCTCAACTGTACCCTCAAATTCAAACTGCAAAAAAAAAAAATCGTATTTCTATCAAAACAAAAGTACATACTGTTACATACTTTTACAATAACTGCAAGCTGATATTACATTATGTTCAGCTGAGATAACATTTTTTCCAGCCAATTGCGATTTTAATTTTCTTCCATTCAGCTAAGATTTTATTTTTCTTTCATTTTTTTTATTGTGTGTGTGTGTGTGTGTGTTTTATCATTTTATACATCTGTGGATTATTAACTATATTTAGAGAGCAACTCACTTGAATTTAAGCCTTACTCAGCACTGAACAACTTTAAACTTTGAAAATTTTAATGAACTTCCAAAATTTTACATTTTCAATTTAAAATATTTTTTATTCTTTTAAATCTATGATAAAATCCTTTTCATTTTGTATACTTTTTATTTTTTTAATCTTTAATCTAGCAAAAACAAAGAGTCATAGTAAAGAGACTGACACTATTGTGATTTGTAAACTATGTTCCATGTACATGCTTATGCCCATAAATCCAGATTACATGTATGACAAATGTATGACAAATTAACTGAATTACTGGAAGAAAAGGACTCTAGAAGCAACTCTAACCATTCTGAAACCCAACCTACAAAATGAGAAACTCCGATCTATGCAAGAAGGCTATATCCAAACAACATAATAAGGAACACACAACTTCTAACAGAAATGATCCTATAAATTAACCTTTAGAAAAGTACCAATGGAAATATGTCACTCACAGGAAAAAACAGCAACCAAGAACAAGTTCCCTACTGTCTAATTCAGCACACTCCAGTACAGCCCCACTGGAGTTGAATGATCAGTTGCATAGCCTCCTGCTGGAAGACAATAGGCATTATCAAGCCTCCTGTGATAGGAGGAAAAGTAGCTCATACTTTTGCTTACAGGAGATTCATTTCTCAAGGGAAGAGATCCAGCAATCTGCAGATGAGATAGTGAATCTAGGGAAGTATGTTACCTTCCTGGAACAAAAATCAAGACATAGTTAAAAGCCTTATCAAAAGAATCAAGCCCACATATTACTCCTTTTTCCTCCTTCACATAGAGACAAACAATACAAGAAAGAGCCCAAAAATAATATCAAACAATTACAAACAGCTAGGCAAGAAAGTAAAGGAATTAGGAGGACAAGTGGTGTTTTCATCTATACTTCCAATGATAGGTCAAGTTCCAATATGAGAACAAAGGATTTTAGAAATGAACCACTGCACATGAGCATATTTGATGACTTCTGGGTGGATGGGCGGAGCCTTCCACCACCGCTACTACTGGTTCTGAACCGGTGCAAACCGGGAGCAACCCATCACTGGCTGTAAATTAAAAATGAGAGGGGAGGGTGATCAATCTTTAGGATCTCTGCATCTTAATTCCAGATACAAAACCTTAACATAACCAATCAGATAAAGAGGTAGTGATGAGAAGGATGGAAAGCCCAGTTACAAATTAGGAGATATAAGACACATGCCCAAAATCCATAAAGGACTCAAATGCCTATATACTAATGCTCAAAGTTTAGGGAACAGAATGAACTTGAAGTACTGGTACATGAAGGCAGATTTGATGTAGTTGCCATTACTGAAACTTGATAGGCTGAAACTCATGACTAGAATGTACTTAATGGAAGAATACAAACTATTCAAAATAAACAGACCTAACAAAAGGGGAGGTGGAATTGCATAGTATATAAAAGATCATTATAACTCTACAGAAATGCTCAAAACCAAGGATGAAAAGCCTCCTAGAATGCTTATAGTCAATATAAAAGGGGAAATGACATTGTTATAAGTGTGTACTACAGACGACCCCATCCAAGCAGAAGAAATGGATGAACGTTTTGCTAACCAATTAACAATGTATGTAAGAAACATACTACAGCTACACTGATACCAACTGGGAGACAAATTCTGCAGCAAATGAGAGATAAAACAGATTCCTAATCAAACTAACTGACTACTTTGTCATCCAAAAGGTAGACGAGGGGACTAGAGGAAAAACTATACTGGACCTAATTCTTACTAGTAGAGAAGACGTGATAGAGGGAGTTGAAGTTGTCGGAACTTTTTTTTTTTATTGAAAAAGTTTTACATACAAAATTTTTCCTTTTTTCTCCCCCCCCATACCCCACCTCCCCTCTGCCTCCCCCCACCCCCCCATTTCCCCCCATCCCCCCTTGACTTCCACTACAAGTTAAAAAAAAGAAAAAAAGAACAAGTACATATAACAAAATAATATAACAAATAAACCTATAAGTAATAAAATTTTCCTAAAATTAACTATATTATAATACAAAAACTAATAACAATAAAATTAACCTCATTAATCAATATTAATATACATTTATCAATCAGTATCATACTTATATTTAAACCCAATTAAAAAAAATCATACCTTTCTCTAATCCATTAATATTAATATTACTAATTATATACCAAAATCAATCCCTTAATAATAAAATATAAACAAAAACATTCTCTATTCTAATAAAATATCATATATGATTATACATATACAATTATAATTATACAATTATATCCAAAAATTTTCTATCTCAAAAATCCATGTTTCAATCTTCTCTTCATCTTGATTGAAGTTTATCCAACATAGCTCTAATAAGCTTTGTGTTCCTGCTGCCTCCATCAGCAAAAAACATTTCTCCATATAAAAATCCGCCCAAGTGACTTTATCAAATAGATTTTCTATCTCAATAACCAAATTTTCATCTTCTCTTCATCTTAATCTTGATTAAAGTTGGACAACTATCTTCTGAAACAATATATATAAACTAGTTCTTATTCTTATTCAAGCTGCCCCCATCAGCAACAAACATCTCTTCATATATAAATCACCCCGAGTGACTTAGTATTTGTAAAATCCAACCACGAAGGTATCTTGTAAACCTCTAGGTAGATCAGTCAACCTGACTCCTGATGTATCCGTTAAAAGAAAAAAATAAATGCAGCTTATACAAGCTGCACTCCTAGATGTTCCTTTAGAACTCTTTCAAATCCTGCCAACCTTTCCACCTCTTTCCTTCGGGTTTGCAAGATGTTTTCATCTTCAAGCTCCTCATCTAGATAATTAATTCCAATAAAATTATAATAGGGTAATCACAGATCCTCTGCTTATTTTGCAGTGATCTGTTTAACTTTCTCAAGATGTCAAATCCAAATCAGGATGAGTTTATAACAAATTTTAAGTCCAATATCATATGAAAATTAAATATAAAAATGGTTATCTTCCAAACTATTTCAAGTAATCCTTTATGTAATAGATTCCATCTATTCAGAATTAACCTTTAGGGTTCACCATGTGGTTCCATCGAAAGACACATTTTCAGCTGCAGTTCAGTTTCAGTGGTTTTCAGTTTCTTTCCTCCCTTGACTTGTAATTTCTGTTGCTTCTCCTCCTCATACTTTTCCATTTGTGGAATACTGGGCCTCTGCTGTCTCAAAAATATTTGTTTTTCATCTTGCTTCAACAGTTCAAGGCTCGGTACCACTTCTCTTGAGTTTCTGGAATACTTTGTTTTCAAATCTGGATATTCCATAATATGATCATCTAGAAAACCACCTAACTCTCCTTTTTCTTCTAGCATACTTTGCTTATTTTGATTTTGTAATTCCATCTGCACACACTGTTCCCCAACCTCTCTTTCAGACTCTTTATCTTGCTTGTCTTCTTCCGTAGATGACAACATAGCAGAAGATAAAAATATGGGGGCTCCCTTAAGAATGTTATTATAAAAATGTTCAGCTTTTTCAGCGGTATTTAAACAATATCTCACATCTTGATAATACAGAATTACACCAACTGGTACATCCCATCTAAATGGAATCTTTCTTCTGTGCAATTCCTTCACCAGAAATCCAAAATCTTTTCTGTATCTCAAAATCCTAGATGGTAACTCTTTATAGACCCGGATTTGTAGACCTTCTATCCTTAAAGTAGCTGAATAAGATTTTTGTAAAATATCATTTCTTAATCTTCTATTAGTGAAATAGACAACAACATCTCTGGGTAGATTCTTCTGTCTGGCAACACGTGAATTAACCCTGTAAACTTTTTGAATACAGCCAAGAATTTGGTCAGCTTCCAAATTTAAAAAAGCAGCTAATGCCTTAGCACAAAGTATTGTCAAATTTTCTCTGTTATTCTCTCTTATACCTCTTAATCTCAAAGCAGACTCCATAGCTTTAAATTGAAGCATCATCACATCATTCTGGATTTCCTGATTTTCCTGATTTCCTGAAATCCAGAAGTTGTCGGAACTTTGAGTGAGAGTGATCATGTCATTGGAATTCAATATAATGCAAAATCAAACAACAAAACATAATCAAACCAGTGTATTAGACTTAAAAGAGTCTAAGAGTCTCTTAGAGAGAAAGCTTGGGAAGGATTCCATGGCTTAAAATCTTAAAAGAGAAAACAACTCAAGAAACTTGGAAAACTAAAAAAAAAAAAAAAAAATGATCATGAAAGCCCAGTCCAGCTCAATACCACTGAAAAAGAAAAACAAGAAACCCAAAAAGAAACTAGCATAGTTGCACAAAGATCTCTCTGATAAACTGAAAGACAAAAAGAACAACTACCAAAAAAAAAAAACAGAAAGAGGGACAGCCTATAAGCAGATAGCCAGAACCTGCAAAGATAAAGTCAGGAAAGCAAAGGCTTAGAAAGAACTAAGATTGGAACAAATATCAAAGACAATAAAAAAGTTTATTTCAACATATAAATAATAAGAAAAAAGTCAAGGAAACAGTTGGTCTACTAAAGAGAGAAGATGGCAAGGAAGTAACAGGCAATAGAGAGAAAGTATAGCTGCTTAACACATTCTTTGCATCCGTCTCCACACAAAAGAAAACTATAGCCTAACCTACCAAAAACATAACCGTAAAAGACAGATTAGAAATAAAAATTAAAATAAGCAAGAAAATGGTAAGAGAACACCTGTCTGATTTTAACAGTTCTAACAGATTAACAGAGTTGGAAGGGACCATATAGGTCATCTAGTCCAACTCTCCACTCAAGCAGGAGACCCTATACCATTTCTGACAAATGGCAATCCAATCTTTTCTTGAAAGTTTCAAGTGATGAAACCCCCACAACGTCAGAAGGCAAGTCTTGAAGAATATAAATTAGTGAGACCTAATAGATAACATCCCAGAGTTCTGAAGGTACTGGCAGATGTTATCTCAGAACCATTGTACCATATCTTTCAAAAATCTTGGAGCCCGTGGAAACTATCTGAGGATTGAAAAAGATGTGATTCCCATCTTCAAAAAAAGGGGGGGGGAGGGGACATCCAGGAAACTACAGACTAATCAGCCCAACATCAATATCTGGGAAGATCCTGGAAAAGATAATATAAAAACAGATCTGCAAACCATCTAGAAACAAAGTTATAAGTAAAAGTCAACATGGGTTTGTTAAAAACAGATCATGCCAAAGAATCTTATTTTATTTTTTAGTAGATAAGTAAAATGCTATATAAGGGGAATAAACATTCAACAAAGTAGACCACAGTATATCTGATAAGCTAGAAAAATATGGGATAGACATCATCGCCACCAGATGGATTTGTAACTGGCTGACAAACCATAATCAACAGTTTTTAATGGTACTATATGGAGGGAAGTAAGCAGTGGAATACTACAAGGTTTGCCTTAGGCCCAGTACTCTTAAATATCTTCATAAATGATTTTGGTGAGGGAATAGAATCAAATTTGAAATGACACTAAGCTGGTAGGAATAGCTAAACCACAGAAGACAAGCTCAAATGGATCTTGACAGACTTGGAACAATGGGCCCTATCCAATAAAATGAAATTAAATGTGGAGAAAAGCAAGGTTTTACATTTAGGCAAGAAAAAACAAAGGTACAAGTATAGATTAGGTAAAACCTGGTTCAAAAACAATAACTGTGAGTGGGACCTTGGAGTCATAGTGGACTATCACTTAAATATGAGCCAGCAGTGTGTGGCAGTAGCCAAAATAGTCAATTCAATCTTTGATTAACAGAGCCATAGAATCAAGATCAGGTGAAGTACTTGTACTGCTTTATAAAATTTCAGTAAAACGACACCTGGATTACTACATCAGGTTTTGGCCACCACATTACAAAAAAAGTTGTTGAGACTTTGGAAAAAGTGCAGAGAAGAATAACTAAAATGATTAAGGGCCCGGAGATTAAAATATGCCAAGAACAATTGCAGGAATTGAGTATGGCTAATCTAGAGAAAAGAAGGATTAGGAGTGACATGATAGTATTCCAGTATTTGAGGGGCTGCCATAAAGAAGAGGCGGTCAACTTATTTTCCACACTACCAGAGGCAGCAATCTTAGAATTAACCAATGGAATAGATTGCCTTCAGAAGTTGTGGGTGCTTCATCACTGGAAGGCTTTAAGAAGAGACTGGACAGCCACTTGTCTGAAATGGTACAGGGTCCCCTGCTTGAGTAGGGATTGGCCTAAAAGACTTCCAATGTCTTTCCATTTCTATTCTCATTGATTTCTGATCATTGGTAAGAATGTTACACCTCTGCTCCCCGTGCCTGCCTGGCACTGTATAATAGTAAGAAGAATTTGGGCTAATGGTTTTTCTTTTTATTTACTTATATTGAACCATATTTATTATTTTACTAACCTCTCTTTAGATTGGACTTCTTTCTTAGCCCTTGTGAACAACGTAGTTTGTTATCATACAAATTATTTTTACCATTCATCCATAATTTCAAATTATTTATGTGAAAGTTTAAAAGATGACTTTTTAACTTTTTATTTTACATTTTTATTGGACTTTGAGGCCATGCAATTCCAAAAAAACTCCAAAATATGTAATTTAAAGAAGTATGACTTCCCAGTTAAATCCACATAAATGACATCTTTTAAAAAAGGTCAGCAGGAGCTTTGTAAGCAAAGTCAGGAAATAGTGCCAGATCTTAAGGGCTTCCAGGACAACTGAAAGAGTAAAAATTTATATCAGATTTCTGTTGTTGAGATTTGGGAAAAGCTCTAATCATGTTTTAAAAGTTTGGCCTTCTTGAATTTCCTTTTCAATTTTCTTTTCTTGAATGTTGAACCACCTTTGCAATATTTAATTTACATTGATTAGGCCTTTTTTGCCTATTGCTCTTGTGCTTCTGTGCTTTATTATTGAACAAAATTATCAAGAAAACTAATGGAACATAATAGCAGTTCTGGGGCAGGGAAGCAAAACATTTGGGTGATGCGTGTGTGCGCGTGTTATGTGACTTTAAGAAGAAATACAAACATTTAAGCAATCTTAATTCAATACTTTAAACCAGAATGACAGATGAAGATAAAGTAAAGCATTGTTAAATTGTGGCCAATTTTAACTGCAGCAGTTTTCAAAGCTCTTCGTTTTGTGAACGTCCAGCAAAGGCAATTTCCCACTCTTTATAAATATGATTGAAATACTTTTTTATTCTCCATTGTTTTCCAGTACAAAACTGTAAATTGGCCGTAGGAAATACAGGTACTCCTTGACTTACAACAGTTCATTTAATGACTGTTCAAAGTTACAGTGGCAATGAAAAATGTGACTTATGACCATTTTTCACATTTACGACCTTTGCAGCATCCCCATGATCATGTGATCAAAATTCATATGCTTGACAACTGGTCCATATTTATGACGGTTGTTGTGTCCCAAGATCATGTGATCCCCTTTTACGACATTCTCACAAGCAAAGTCAATGGGGAAGCCAGATTCACTTATCAACTGGGTTACTAACTTATAAATTGCAATGATTCACTTAACAAATATGGCAGGAAAGGTTGTAAAATGGGGCAAAACTCACTTAACAAATGTCTCACTTAACAGAAATGTTGGGCTCAATTGTGGTTGTAAGTCAAGGACTAATGGTATGTACAATAAATCAATAGGAAAATCCTTTGTTTTGGGTCATCATCATTAAATTCGAATTCCAAATTACTCATCTGAGGATTGAGACTTTCAAGAGAACCTGTCTGCTTAAATAATGTTCCCTAATATTGAAAAATTCTTTTTAAATGTTTAAATAAAATAGATATACAATGATTATCTTAATGTTTATAATTAAAGAAATTTAATAAGATAATTTTAAAAGGAATAAACTTAACTCATCTAATATTGTTAGAATTTCTATCCAATCCTTCTCCAAAATATTTGATTTATATCCCATCTTTATTTTATAAACAACTCATAGAATTATATGGTTGGAAGTCCAACCAACCCCCTGCTCAAGGTAGGAATCTTCTACCATCCCAATCATATGATTGTTCGGTCTATTTCTGAAAACCTCCAGTGATGGAACACTCACAACTCCAGGAGGCAAGCTGTTCCATTGATTAATAGTTTTCATTGACAGAAAATTTCTCTTTCTAGATTAGCGCTCTCTTTAACAAGCTTCCACCCATGACTTCTTGTCCTCCCCTCTGATGCCTTACAGAATAAATCAATCTTCTCTTTGTAACAGCCCTTCTAGTAGTGGAACACATTTATCATGTCCCCCCCATAATGCTTCTCTTCAATAGAGCAGACATACCTAGGTCCATCAAGGTCCTCCTTGTCATACAACTTAACCTTCAGTTCATTTATCATCCTTGTTGCTTTTCTTTTTACCCTTTCCAGGATCTCAACTTTTTGTAATGTGGTAACCAGAATGGCATACAGTACTCCAAATGTCTCACCAATCCAGTGTAAATCACTTCTCATTTTCTTGATGCTATCCATCTGGATACAAACTAGGATTGAACTGGCATTTTTGGCAACTGCAGCATGCTCCTAGCTCATATTAAAGTGGTGATCATTAGGACCCCTAAATTTTTTTCATGGCTACTGCTAGCCAAATCCCACCTATTCTGAACCCCTGCATTTGTTTTTCCTGCCTGATTAAAGAACTTTTCCTCATTAATGAAATGGATCTTGTCACATAGAATTCCAGTATTCAAATCTATCAAAATCCTTTTGGATATTGAGTCGCTCTTCCAAAGTGTTAGCAATCCTCCCTTTCAGCTTGATGTCACCTGCAAATCTTGATGAGTTCCCATTCTATTCTCATCTAGATCATTTATAAAGATGTTGAAGAGTACCAGACTCAAAACCAAACTTTGAGGTACATTACTGCATGTTTTCTTCCATGTAAATGTATTGTAGTTTCATTAAGGACTCCCACTGAGAGTGATTGGTTAGCCAATTGCAAATCCTTCTGGTGGTACTCTCCAACCTCCATTGTTTTATCTTACCAAGAAGTAGGCTGTGATCTATTTTATCATATGACCTACTGAAGTCCATGTCTACCGGGTCCACAGCATTTTACTGATCCACTAATTTACTTAATTAAAAAAAACAGGCAATAAGATTTATCTGGTTTGATTTCATTTTAACAAACTCATGCTGGCTTTTAGTACTTGTTTGTTTCATGTACTCAGAAGTCCTCCACTTGATTATCTTTTCCAGGATTTTCCCAGCTATTGATGTCAATAGATTGGCCTATAATTTCCTGGATCCATTTTTTACCTTTTTGTAGACTGGAACCACAACAACATTTTTCAAATTCTCTGGCATTTCCCCTGTGCTGCATGAGCTTTGAAAAATTACATTTAATGGCTCCAAAATTACAACTGCCAGTACTTTCAAAATCCTGGGATGTGAACAATCTGGTCCATGTGATCCATACTAATCCAGCATGGATAGGTATTTTCTTACTAATCTCTTGCCTATTTTGATTTATATACCTGTTCTATCTTTGCTGTTTTTGATCCATTGGGCTGTTTCTTTCTTTGGCATAAAAAAAGATGCAAAGAAGTAACTAAGCAGTTCTGCTTTCTCCCTGCTGCCTGTCAACTATTTGCCATCTGCTCCAATTAGTGGACCTATTGTTTCTTTGACTTTTCTTATTCCCTACATTTTAAAATGTAGAAGACAAGCTTGTCAATCAGAAGCTTGTCAATCAGAAGGTCGGCAGTTTAGTGGTTTGAATCCCTAGTGCTGCGTAATGGAGTGAGATCCCGTTACTTGTCCCAGCTTCCGCCAACCTAGCAGTTCAAAAGCATGTAAAAAATGCAAGTAGAAAAATAGGGACCAGGTTGGTGGGAAGATAACAGTGCTCCGTGCACCTTCAGTGTTTAGTCATGCCGGCCATATGATCACAGAGGCGACTTCAGACAGTGCTGCCTCTTCTGCTTAGGAACGGAAATAAGAATAAGCACTGCCCCTAGAGCCGGAAAATGACTAACACACATGTGCAAGAGAACCTTTACCTTTACTTTTTGAAATAAAATTTATTTTATTATTTTTGATATTAATTGTTAATTTTAGCTTATTCTGGAATCTTAGCTTTCCTAACTCTTTCCTTGCAGATTCCAGCTATTCTAGAGAGAAGTAAAAAGTGCAAAGAAAAAATGGAAAACATGAGAATATAATAAAAAGAAATATATAAAGAAGTTACTTCCATCTTCATCACAAATATAAACAATTTTAGTAGTACTTTACTCTCTCCAATATTAAAAATGTATCTCTTCATCCCAGATATCATCTCTAAACTTATCCATAAAATATCATGTTTTCAATTTTGGTTTCAGCAGAAAGTCCCAAGAAGTAACAGCATATCTTATTTTAACCTTGATCAAACAAAGTAATTTTATATTCTTTTATTTTTATTAGTCTTAATCTTTAGTTCATTCAAATATTATCATGGGATTGATTTATCTTCATTTCTTTCTTGTCCCAATGCACAGAGTTCTTCAAGGTTTTAACAAACCTTTGTAAATCCAATAGAGGAGAGAATAACCAGGTAACACTCTTGGTTTCTCATTTATATTTCCCCTTTAAATTTAAAAACCTCAGCCAATTTCTTTTGTACATTTAGCAATCCTTTTCTAAATAATTCTCTTGGCCTATCAGTTATCAATTCATTTTCAATATCATCTTTATTGTATCAGACAAAATTGGTTCTACATCTGACATTTCTTCAATAACGTATTTTGGACATAATCTAGTAATAGAAATTGACATCATAACTGACACTGTTGCTGTTATGGCCACTGTTTCCTGATTCTATTCTTTAAAGTCTCCTTCAGTATTTTCATTGTTATAATGATTTGCACCATCTTGCAAGCCTATACAGATAGTCCTCAACTTGCAATAGTTCATTTAGTGACCTTTCAAAGTTACAACAGCACTGATAAAAGTAACTTATGACCATTTTTTCACATGACTGTTGCAGCATCCCTGTGGTTGCATGCTCAACATTCAGGCACTTGGGAACTGACTCTCATTTATAATAGGTACAGTTCATGTGACCTTTGTGACAAGCAAAGTCAGTAAATAGAGAAGCCAGATTCACTTAATAACCATGCTACTAATTTAACAACTGCAATAATTCACTCAACACTTGAGGCAAGAAACATCACGAAATGGGTCAAAATTCACTTAATAACTATCTCACTTAGCAACAGAAATTTTGGGCTCAGTTGTAATAATAAGTTGAGGACTATCTGTATAGTTTTCCTCTATCTAAAATCTTAAAATCCAACTAGAGTCCAGTTTTCAAAATTTTGAAATTCTTTAAACATGCTGTATCTTGTAAAAATCAAATATGATCTATTTCCTAAGAGAAGCTATTTATATTTTATAATTCCCAAATTTTATTTCAAAAGTTTCAATATTCCAATTTCATCCAGATTCTTAATCTATAACTTTCTAAGAACAAAACTTTATTTAGTTTTGTATTGTTTATTTCAGATTCTTTAAATTTTTAAAGATACAAAATTTTCTTTGATTCAGGACTAAAGGCAGATTCACTTGCCTCGTTCAGATTTGTCGTACTGAAGGTTTCAACCACTTAGAAGTAATTAATGAGCAATTTCTGAAAGTGATTAGAACACTGGTCCACAACCTTTGTGGTGTGATGGCACAGTTGGGAGGAGAGGGGAATTGATCCACATGAGCAGCTTCCCGGTGCACAGCGCAGGCGCAGTACAATTCATGTGCGTGGCAGACTGGTGCATACATAGTTCAAGTCATGTGAGCAGTGGGCTGGTCCATGTGCATGCACACACAGGTCAATTTTTGCTAGTTGAGCTGAGCACGCATGTGCATGTGCACCGGCCTGCCACTTGCACAAGTTGAACTTCACATATGCCAGCCCACTGCTTATGTGACCTGGTTCCAATTAGGGCCCCCTGGATTAGAAAATGAGTTTGGATCACTTGAATGCTTTAAATGTCTTTGTAGTGGTTGCAAGCAAGATGACTAATCCTGTCATCTTCCGGTGCTCCAACTCACATAAAATGGCTGGTCTTCTTGCAGGAAGCAGCCATCAGGAACACATGTGAATGATCTGTCCTTTCTTCATCTAAAAGAGTTCCAAGGAACTGGTTTTCTCATTGGTTTCTTTATCTTTGCTGTGATTATCAGTTCTGCTTTTGCAAATATGTTCAGTTCACTATACCTCTTGTGGAAGTCATTTCCGCAATCTTTTCAATTTATATTCTGCTTAGCAACTAGGCATTTGTGAAACACAGCAAGTAGTTCTCTTCCATTCTAGTAGTAGTTCCCAAAACATTGCATTAATTTTATCTGTTTTATAGTACTTGTAGCCTATCCCTATCTATTTTTTTCATAGGTATTTCTGTCCCTGTTTGTTTAAGATAGAACACGGGCAGAGACAGAAAAAAGATTCAGTAAATAAAACTGACAGAGGAATTGAAATACATTGAAGGAAAAATAGTGTGAATTATTATTCTTTAAAAATGTGTTTATCCAATCTTCGGTCAAAAAATTACTTTAACATCTGCTTATGATTGCAAAAAAATCTGTAGTTTTAACATTACAGTTAAAAATATGGGAGAATTGAGAGGGGAAAAAGTAAACAGCCTCCAGTTAAACAGTAGGTTTCTTCAAATGAACTGACATTGTTTGTTTTTAATGATAAACTCCACACTTTCTTAAAGAGACACTTGAGGTTGTTCAAGTAGTAGAGGTTGCAAAGTAGACTTTTATGAATTTAGACAGATTCAGAAGCTAAGCCTTTCCTAACAAAACTGGAAAGTATAGCAATCTATCCTTGCAGAATCTGGAAGCTGCCCTGTTTTCTGAGATAAATTGGTAGTAAAAGTTTAAATCTTTAGATGACGTGGATGACATATTTAGCAGAAGACCATAATACACAAACCTTTTTCTAGATTCTCCCACCCCCACCCCACCCCACTTCTACTGGCTTTCAGCAAAAGGCAAGTTGGATATATTAGGACTCGAATTCTGATGTCATAACTGACCTATTCAAAACACAAACTTCCATTTGGATTCGCATTTCTTTCATACTGGCTTAAGCTTTTATTTTCCAGTCAGCTTGGCCCCTTTAATTATGACTGACAGTTTCCTCTCCCTTTAGCCAATCCTAAGCAATGTCCCATTGACTTAGAACTTGACTTAGAACTACGGTCAGATTTGTCACTCTTATGAATCACTCTGCATGTTTACTTTACTTGACCAGTTGCACAATAACATCTTGATTTAAAAGGGGTTTTACTTTATGTACACTGAGAACATACACACCAAGACAAATTCCTTGTGTGTTCAATCACACTTGGCCAATAAAAAATTCTATTCTGTTCTGTTCTGTTCTGTTCTTTTTCTAGATTCAATGCTTTTCCAACAGCAGTTATTAAGGAGAAATATTAGAACATCCATTTTGAGGGGGGATTGTGCATTTGTGATGGAGAAATAATTGAAACAGTGAAACATGCTATATTGTACTTGTCCCTCTATACTGATGTTTCAAACATCCTCGTTGCAGTGATTCCTTCTATCTCAAATTGTTATTCTCAGATAAGTCTGATTCTACAGCCAAATATTGTAGCTAAATTATCTACAATAGCTTGCACAATACAATTTTTATTTCCTCGAACATTTAGATGTTTTCCATTTGGCAACATTACAAATGCACCTGCCATTTAGTCCCAATGTAATATTAATATATCAATTGGTTACTTCTGACTTACTTTTATTATTGGCTGCCAGAATCATTTTAACAATGTAGATAAATAGACACAATAATTGGACTTTAATTTTTAATGAAACTATAATAATTGCTTATATATTATTCTTTCTTATATATTGCATAACCATCATAGCTTTAGATGTAATATTAGTCACAATTTTCTCATGAATTTTAGCGCTGTAGTGATTCTATCTTGCTATGCACTTCTGCTTGCAACCAGATAAGAGAAACAGAAAGGGGACAGGATTTAGGAATGCAAGTGAGCCAACAGAGCCTGGGACAGTCCCAATACCCCAAGGTCAAATGCTGGGAAAACTTCAAGGTGCTCACAAAACAAAATGAATGCAATAGATTGGTAGAGAATGAACAGTGAGGAGGTCCAGTGGAAAAGAGTTTTTTCCAGGGGTGAAATGCTCCCGGTTTGGACTGGATCGCCCAATCCAGTAGTGATGGAGGCAGGTGGTTTGGAAAACCAGTAGCAAAAAGCCCTCCTCCCCCCCCCACCCCTCCCTCCCATGCCTAGCTGAGCCGTACAATCATCAGAGGCTTTTTTTTTTAATTTTAAAAGCATTTTTTCTACAACTCTTCGGCTGAAAAAATGCTTTTAAAAGTAAAAAAAAAAGCCTCTGATGATCGTGTGGCTCAGCTGGGATCATCAAAGTCTTTTTTTTAAAAAAACCCTTTTTTTCTTTTAAATGCCTCTGACGATCCAAGCTGAGTTGCCTGATCGACAGAGACTTTTTTCCTTTTAAATGCCTCTAATGATCAGGCAACTCAGCTTGGATCGTCAGAGGCATTTAAAAGAAAAAGAGTTTCTGCCAATCAGGCAACCCAGCTGGGATCATCAGAGCCTTTTGAAAGCATTTTTTTACAACCCCTTCACCAAGGGGTAGAAAAAATGGTTTTAAAAATTAAAAAAAAACAAATTGGCCACGCCACCAAGTCACATTTACCCCCACCAAGCCACACCCACAGAACCGGTAGTAGTAAATTTTATATTTCACCACTGGTTTTTTCCTATGCTTGTTTTCACGTGAAAATTTTAGAACTGGCTTTGCTACTTCTGTGCCTATGTGGAATTATCAATTCAGTTATACTATTAGTAAAATAATATCCCAGGAGTTTATTTTGCTTCATTTTACCAATAGGACAGTTGGCATTAACTCAGTTCTTATAATAGTAACCTGCCTAGATCTCACCAGGAGATGAACAACCTCGAGGTGTTGACTGCAGATAAGATTCAGAGGACAAGAAGAAGTCAGGAGTAGTCCTGGCTCAGGGAGCTCCAGCACTGCCTCAAGCCAGAGAAGGGATGCAGCCAGCCAGCACGCTCCCAAAACTAAAGGCTGAGAGATTTGAACAAAAATCTGCAGCCACGAAAAATTGAGCAAAGGGCACTCTATACCAGGGACCGAAGACCCACTGGGCGACGTATGTGGGCAAGGCAGTAGAGGCCAAAGACTCCTCATCCCTCTGGGGATTGATGTCTGAGGAAGCAAGTGGAAAATGAGACGACTGATCAAGTGGAATGACCCCACTGAGTGGAAGCTCCCAATTGCTGGCTACAGATTACCGATGGAGCAGTTGAGGGAGAAGTTTGGGGGAATGGAGATTTGTGCCACTGAATGCCGGTGGACACAGCCACAGTAACAGGGTTGGGAGGTGTGAAGCCACCAGTGACTGGCTACCCCATCTTCTCTCCTTCTGCAGCCAGCAATGCCAGCACCTACGACTGTGGTTGGGACCCTGGCACAGGGTGCTCCAGTTTCAGCAAGCAGCACCAATGGGCCCAGCAGTAACTAAAGCACCAGCACCAATGGCAGCAGCTGGTCTGTTCCTGGGGTATGTCTTAGAAGAGAGGCCTCTTCCCCCCCCCCACCCCAGTGGTTTGCTTCAATGGGCATCCGAGCAACCTAGCCCATTTCCTGCCCAAGTCTGGCATCACAAAGAATACTAAAGAGCAATGTACCCAGATGATGCAGCCACACCATCATGGCCAATCTGGAGATTTTTTTCTAGATGGTTGGTGTCTTCACACAATAAGAAAACTCCATAGCTGAATGATCTCAATGCCTTAATGCGAGTCCTACAAGAGCAGCATGCAGAAACCTGCATCCATGTCCTAAAGCAAGGTAAATGATCAGTAAAAGAGTACATTCAAGACTTCCATAGCCTGGCCAGCCATTTGGGAGATTGGCCTAAGTGTTTATTGGTCTACCGATTTTGGGAAGAATTGAACAAGGAGTATACCACAATTGCCTGTCCCAGGGGATTGCTGCGCAATCTGTGAATGTGGTACCTGGGAGCTACTGAAATGGAGATTGACGTGATGGAATACCATGAACACACTGGGCAGGAGAGTTGACCTGCTAGAAGCTGAAGAAGCAAGGGATTCCCAGAATAGGAAAAGGGAGTGCACCTCCAATCAGAAGAGGGAAGCCCCACCAAAATCCAGGAATTTGCTTCTGCTGTAGAAAGGAGAGATACTGAGCCGCCAAATGCCTCATGCCATTTCTGGTAAATGCTCCCCCTCTGAACCAGTGAAGAGGAAAAAACCTCCAGCGAAGTCAAAGGAGAAGATTTGAGTAAGACAGCAAGTCATGGAATTTTCTCCCTCTCAGTCCAGTGCAGATGAGGTAACCCCACCAAAACAGGAGCCGTATTTTACAAAAATGACAGTGAAGGAGAAAACGCCCCGATGGTAAGTAGCACCATCATCCCTATGACAGCTAGGAAATTTTGGTGACTTCTTCGGGAGTAAAAGGGATCCTTACTGCCCTATTGGATTCAGGGTCACCAAATGCCTGGTTAGCCCCCAAGTGGGGGAAAAGTTGGGGATGTGACTGAAGAAATTAGCACAACCGATGGTGTTTGCCAATTGGATGGTTCAACTATTGGCAGAGTGCCAGAAACCTTTCTGACCAAGCCTGTCAAGCTCAAGGCTGGGACCCATAGTAATGTAGAGTAATTTAATTTAATAGTAGAGACTATTAGATTAAATCCTGCTAGCGGGGTTGAAAAAATGGAACCCCTTGGTGAATTGGGTCAAAAATAAGTGGCGGATGTGTAGAAAAGCAGCCAACCAATAAGGATTAGTGAAAGTGCTGAGAATCCAGCATGCTACTGCAAGTAGGCGAAAGTGGAACTCCTAATACACTGGAGGCAAGCAATGGTTTAGACCCACTGATTGCAAAGGAATGTTGCAACTTAGCCAATGCCCTTAGCGAGAAGGAATTGGACACATTTCAACCCCATCAACCCACAGATTGTGCAATTGAGATTGCACTGGGGCTAAATTGCTGAAGCCAAAGATATACTCAATGACAGCCAGGGAAATGGAGGAGTTCTGTGCATTGATAGACAAAAATCTATCTATCTAGGGGTTGCATCCAACCAGCAAAGTCAAGTATGGTGCGCCTGTGCTCTTCAAAAAAAGAAAGGCTAGGTCTCTTAGATTAAGTGTGGACTATAGGGGAACTATATTCTTCTGCAAAGAAAATATGTATTCCCTCCCATTAATGAAGGACATGCTAGAGCACATTGCCAAAGAGAGAATAATATGCCCCCCTCAAGTCCACAAAATTGGACTTGAGGGGGGCATATTATAGAATGAGGGTTAGAGAAAGGGACAAATGGAAGAAAGCATTTAATTGCCCCCTGGGCTGTTACCAATTCCATGTGATGCCATTTGGGTTACAAGGAGCACCTGTCATGTTCATGCAATTCATAAATTAAGTCTTACATGAACACCTGTACAAAGAGGTCTTGGTATATCTGATTGATATATTAATCTTTACCAAGACCAGGAAGGAGCACGTGAAATCGGTAAGAGTGGTGCTCGAGAAACTGCAGAAGGCTCAACCTTATGCGCGGCTGTCCAAGTGTGACTTTCACAAGACAGCCTAGACTATCTGGAGTATCAAGATTTCAGAAGAGGTCATGAAGATTATCCCAGTAAATATCCCAGGTGATATTAGAATGGGAACCCCCTCGAACAAGAATGCAATTGCAGCGTTTTCTCAGGTTTACAAACTTCTACCACTAATTTATCCCCACACACCCAGATAGCCCTACTGATGACCAACCTGATCTGTCCCCCCCCTTCAGAGACCCACAAAAACACAGCCAGCCGAGGGTTAATAATCACTTGGCACACTCCGCAGTTCTTATCTCAACCTTGGCAGCGATATGCACACCGTCTGCCAAGGACTTTATTGGTTTACATAAACAAGAAAATCTCCTACGTAGCTTTGCCGTTCATCTAGCTTCCAAGACTACGAGGTTGCTCCGTTTGTTTAGCTTTGTTCGTCACGAACTTCGTGACCCACCGTACTGTCTTATATACATATGCTTCTGGGTGTGGTCCAGTGAGTCATTGATCCCGTGACTCCAATCCAATGACTCAGGATTTTCTCATACGTCGCAGCTGCAGTACCCTTTTCTCTCGCCTTCTTTGGCGTGCGTCCAGGAATGACGTCTCTCCCTCACTCTCATCTGAGACACCTGTTTCCCCACTACTTGGCTCTCTTTCAGCTGGCACCTGAGCCGGTGCCAGAGGGGGAGGGCTGGGAGATCTGGCTGGCTCCTCTTCCTCCTGCTCAGAGCTGCCTTCCTCCAAAGGGATAGGCTCAGAGGACGGGGCCACAACACAACCTACTGAAAATGAAGGGAGAAGCTAAGCCCAAGCCCAACTAGTCCTTGAACTGGTCACTTGAGTGCCAAGCTGTGTTCAAGAAGCTAACACTTTTCAATGTGGAACTGATCCTAAAACATCCTGATCCAGATAAGCGTTTTGTGATATAAGCAAATGCCAATGACATGGCTGTAGGAACAGTACTGCTCCAGAGGCATGCCAAGGGAGAGTTGCAACTATGTGTGTATAAGTCTCTTTCTCTGGGAAAAAGAAGCCTACACAGTCTGCTGGGCTCTCCTAACATGGAGACAATTCTTGGAGGGCAGTAAGATTCCTGTCGAAGTGTGAATGAACCACAAGAATCTAGAAACATTGAAATCTCCCCCAATTGAGTGGGCCCAATACTTCAACTGCTTTAACTTTACCTTCCTCTATCTATAAAAATTTTCTTGGCAGATGCTCTCTCCCAAATGCCGCAGTACAACAGCACCTGAGAGGAAGTTATTAACTCCATCATTCCGTCCCGACAATTTATAGCATCAGCCCTTACAAGGCAGCAGAGAACATCACCATTACTGTTAGCTGAAGATCTGTTGCAACTATTAAAGGATGCTCTGGGAGGAGATGAGTGGTTCTAACAATATAAAGACGACCTGCAATTAAGAGACAGGCTGGCATGGATGGGGAGTATGTATACATTTCAGCTGGCCAGAGGACTCTATTTTTACAGAGGAGCCATGATACTAGGGTGACCAGGCATTTTAGATTCATAAAGACTCTTCACCTCATAAAGAGGCAATTTTGGTAACCAAGAATGAAGAACAGGCCCTCTGTCCTCTCTGTGCCTCGATGAAGTGGCTGCCCGGCAAGCCACCAAGTCTGTTGCAAACTGTGGCCAGCCCCACAGGAAGGAAATATCTATGGACTTCATTGTGGAACTGCCAGAGAGTGCTGGGAATAGTATAATCTGGACTATTGTGGATTTGATCTCCAAGATAGCCAACTTTGTCGTGTGTCTCAGGATTTCTGTGGCCTGATTGCTATTTAAATTATTTATGCAGCACATACACCAGCTTCATGGTTTCCCAAAACACACCATTTCAGATCAGGGAGTGCAACTGACATCAAAGTTTTGGCATGAATTACTGAGCCTAATAGGCTCTTCCAAGAGACCCCCTCTGGCACAAACAGAATGGGTGGTGGTAAGGGATGTTTGGGCATCTAGACTCATCCGCATGTTCCATGTTAAGTATCTAAACTGGCCTCGATAGAATATGGGGAAAAGGGGAAAGTGTAATGTAACTTTCTGTATATTTGTTTCCTTGTAGGGTTATCTTTCTTCTGGAGGGTCAGCGTGTCATGGCTGACTTGCTACGCACCTCTGCTTGCAACCAGACAACAGAAACAGGGAGGGGAGTGGGAAAATATTGGAATATAAGGGATGTTTGGGAGAGAATTGAGGAATGAGCTAAGCCAATGGAATCTGGGATACTGGGACAACTCCAAGGCACTAAAATTGTTCCCAAAACAAAATGAATGCAATTGATCGGTGGATAGTGAACAGTGGGAAGGTCTAGGGGAAAAGGGTTTTTTTTCCCTATGCTGGTTTTCGTATGAAAACTTTAGAACTGGTTTTGCTACTTCTGTGCCTATATGGAATTATCAGTAAAGTTATACTCTTGATAAAATAATGTTTCAGGAGTTTCTTTTGCTGCATTTACCAAAGGGATAGTTGACAAGTTTACACTAGTAAATTTACTATTATATTATTCTACATTATATTTAATTGCTTGATCTAAAATTTATTACATTATTTTAATGCCCCAAATTCATAAATTTAAATCTACAATTTTGCTTGTATTGTTGTATAATTGTGCAGCTTGTTTTATTCTAGTCAACTTCTGTGTTGTATGGGCTACAGTGATATTCAATGAATTAAATGGGACTGTTGTCATTTTTTGCCTCTTAATAGCCAAAATGAAATGGCTGACTGACTGATTGACTTAAGTAAATGTTTTTCATGTATTATAGGAATACAAGCGCAAATTAACTGGTGTGTCCCAGGTACGGAAAGAACTGAAGTCACGCATCCAGAGCCTCCCTGATCTGTCAAGGCTCCCCAATGTTACAGGAAGTCAAGTGCATTTACCTTTTGCAGGGGATGTCTATAGTGATGAGTGATATTCAAATATTTCACTGGAATGAGGAATTGGTCAGGTTGATTGATAATTATTTTTATATGTTTGCAGAGAATAGCACTGAAATGTTCTAATTTATAAGAAATATTGAATATTGCTTTGTTTAATATTTGACTAACAAGTGATAAAGCAGGTACTATGTAAGAGGCAACATTTATGTATTATGTTAAATATGATTATTGCAATTAATTTTTCTATTCTTTTTGATTAAATCTTTCCCCAATATTAAGCAGCCTCCTTTTTTTGGTGCTTTTTATGGATATAATTCTGTTAAATTAAACATTTGTGCATACCAGTAGCAGAAACATATTTTGATTGCTAAATATTGGAAGAACAAATATTTTTTTAAATGTTAAATACAAATCATATTAAAAACAAACATTGAAAAATAAACAGTGATTTTACTTAAATAAATTAAAAATGTTATGTGATTTTGCATTTCAAACTATCAATAATATTTAAACTGAATTGTTTACACTTTCAAATATAAAGTTTATACAAAATTTCTGCTCTGATTTATGCCAAAGTAGGCAATCTAGAAAACATCCAGAACAATGTTTCTTGAATATCATTCACTTCCCATAACTGGGAGTGATTATATGTAAGTACTTAGAAAAACCTAAAATATTAGTGAAATTCTAATTCAGAAGCAAGTCCAGTGGTATCTTTGGTGGGGTATGCCCGCAGATAAATAAGTGCTAAATATCATTGCAGCGTGTTAGATTCATTGACCAAAGAGCTGTGTTGCTATGGGAAATATCAGTTGTTTCCATTTACTTCCAAAAAAAGAATTCACACTTCCAAAGTTTTCATATGAAAAAAAATTCATTATTATTATCATCCAACATCATTACTCATGAGTTGGAAAGTACATGATTTATCTCTTATATCTCAACATGTTTGCCCAAATGTTTATATGGACAATCTCAAATGAAGACATTATTTGTATGTATATTTACAGTGTATAGTAATACTTTTTCCTTTGCTGGCATATTTTTAGATTTTGCCTGTATCATTGTTTAATAGAAATACATTAAATTCTATTAGGAAACCGCATTATTATATATTAAACATATTAATTTTTACTATGGCTAATAAATATATATATATAAACAGCTATAGTAAAATGGTTTTATATAACATAAATGGGCATTTTGGTGCCCATTTAAATCTCCTGATCTATCGCTTCTTTCTATAGTTAACATTTGGTTCATGCAATAAGTATTAGATATTTACCATATCTGCATTATATAGTAATTGTGTTATGTGTTCATATGCTGTTTGCACATTTTAGGCATGGTCCAATCAAGCATATTGAAATCCAGTTTCTTTAATGAAAGGAATTAAATATGTGATTAAATCTTGTCCAGTGAAATAGATAGCAAATTAAGATTCTTTTGCATTATGCTCCTGTTCATATCCAAAATGTTTCTATTGCGTGCTTCTATTTTTCACTTCTTGCTTATAATTTTTAAATAGTCCTAAAATATTTTAGTAATTAAATGAATAGTTTTTTGATTCACCTTCCTGAAAAAAGGAGAAAATAATTATGATGTTCATTTTTCTGAAGTATGATCTTTAGATGGATATCACTATGTTCATCAGCTACATTGTAATTCTGCACTGTATAATTTTTACTTGTTAAAATATTCCATTGTGAATTTCTGAAGTAATTATATAATCTGAATTTGAAAGATTAACATTCTTCAAATGATCACTTATACTAGAGCCACTTTCATAGCTCTGTTCATGATAAAGATCTGAACCTCATTTCATTATATATTGTATATGAACTAGTATATTGGACTCTCAATGATTTACACATACTGAATGAGTTCTACTCCTATGCAGAGTTTATCTTATGTCACTGTAGAACGTCATAGGATTTCAGAGGCAGATTGCCTCTTTCCAACATTATCAGAAGGCCTAATTTTTTTCATGTTTTATTTGTTGTATTTATATAACATTCAATTTCCATCAAACAGTGTCTATTCTGGGTACAATTATATTTAAATAGTCATTTATACAACTTTGTTGTAATAGGTCATCACCATCATTTTGATAATATAACAATATTATCATAATAATATAACATTAATACTTAGCATTTAACATCCTTATCGTTAACAATTCTCCTCTATACCATTTCCTCCATTTATATCTCCTCTTTTCTAACTTCTATTTCTGTTATCTAGCCATTGATAGAATATGTCCCATATCAAAAAACATTCAGTTTCTTCTTTATCTTTAATAACAAGAGATAGTCTATCCATTTCTGCACAATCTAATATTTTTTTAATTATGTTCTCCTCAGACGGGATCTCATCATTTTTCCATTGGTGCACAAATACAATTCTAGTTGCAATTAGCATATGCAGGATCAAATTTGCAGTCTTTTTATCACATTTTTCTGGTAGCATGCCCAACAAAAATATAGTATCTCTGGTTTCAGGTCTGTATGTTGTTTTATCATTTTTTCGAGCCATGTGTGTATTTTCATCCAATATTTTCTTGCTTTTGGGCATGTCCAGCACATATGGTAATAAGAACTAGATGCTTGATTACACTTCCAAAATTTGTCCGATCTATCTTTAAACAGTTTTGCTAATCTTGCCGGTGCAAAATGCCATCTATAAAACATTTTATACAAATTTTCCTTATATGCAGGTGACATCATCAATTTAATATTTCTATCCCACAATTTCTGCCACTTGTCCAATTCTATCGCGTATCTGAAGTTTTTAGCTCAGGCAATCGTTGTCTCCTTTATCTGCTCACTTTCAAGTTTAATACTTAATAAATAACAATATAGTTTCTTTATCAGTTTATCATCTGTTCCAAACAGTATCTATTCTAGTTCTGTTAACTCTTTGTTAAAACCATACATTTTAGCATCTTTCTCATAACAAGATTATATCTGAATATGAGGCCACTATGCTATATCAGAGGGCTTAATTTTGATTGCAGTTGCAACATTTGAAGAATTCTTTAGACCATATAAATTTTTGATTTGATTTTGTTTATTTTGCTTTGTTTTCGTTCCAAACTTTTGCATTTCATTAAATATTTTTAATAAATCCTTGTCAATAAGTTTATAGATCCAATGGTATTATTCTATGAACGGGCAGTTGTGGCAATTTTTTTGTAGCTTGACTTTCACATACATTTGAATCCTATAAATACTGTCAGAATGGAAGAGAGTGGAGTTTTTCTAGTCCAACCTCCTGCTTAAGGCAGGAACTCTCAGACCATCCCAGAGAAGGACTGTCAACCTTTGTTTGAAAACCATCAATTATGGAGCATCCACAACTCCAAGAAGCAAGCTGTTCCAATGCTTTAATATCTCTCACAGTAGGAAATTCCTCCTAATATTGAGTCTGAATCTCACACTGTAAAACTTCCACCAACTGGTCCTTGGCCTACTGTCAGGCACTGTGAAAAATAAATCCACACCCTGTTGCTTATTAACAGCTCTTCAATTATTGGAAGACTGACAGCATCTCTCTCTTTAGTCTTCCCTTCTTTATGGTAAAAACATCCACTTATTTTAACCTTTTAATTTCATACAATTTAGCCTCCAGCTCTGAACATTATTGCCGTTCTATTCTGCTCTCTTTATAATTCCTCTTTTTTATTGCAACCAAACCTGTTTTTACTGCAAACCAAACTGTTTATTGAACGATCTTCCAAGTGGGATCTAATTAGTGCAACATACAAATCACTTCCTGTGATTTCAACATTATGCCTCTGTGGATGAAGCCCAAGATTGTATGGTTCTTTGGTGATTGGACTACATTGCTGGCTCTTGGTTAATCTATGGTCTACCAAAACACCCAGATTCTTCTTGCAAATACTATTTGTAGGCCAGATATTCTCTGTCTTGTATATCTGATTTTTAGCCTAGATTTTGTACATCTACTTCTAGGCCAGATATTACTGGTCTTGTACATCTGATTTTCTGTATTTACGTTGAAAACACGGGGGGGGAGGGGTACCATTAAACAGCATTTTGTTAGAAAAGGACTAATGTTAAACCTGTCAAGACCTTTTTGAACCTGTAGCCTGTTTTCTAAAATGCTAGGAATTTTCTCCAGCTTTGAGTAATCTGCAAATATTGTGAAGATCCCTTCGGTCCCATTATGTAAGTCATTTATAAAAATATTGAAGAGCACTGGGCCCCAGGGCAGAACTCTGAGATGCCCTATCTTTTTCCATGTAGACAGTGATCATTAAGAAATATGCATTGGGTACAATATTGACCAACCATCCCACATTGCTTTATTTTATAAAAAGGAGACTATAGTCAACTTTATCAAATGGTTTTCAGTCTAGATGCGCTAAATTCATAGGTTTTCTTGGATCTACTAATTTAGGCACTTTGGTAGATTAAAGAAAAAATTCATCTGACATCTATTTTTAACAAACTCTGGTTTGTTTGCTGGTTTCTAATCATTACCTTATTGTTAAATATTAAATGACAATTCAAACGGACCAATTAGAAGCGAGCAAATAGAGCAGGAGATATAGAATCATGTCAGTGGTTGAAGCCGGAGACAGCTCCCTTTAAAACCACCTAATTGATGGTTCAGAAATACGACCCACTCTGGGCAAGCTAAAGGGGATCAGAGAGGCACCAACCTCTCTAAAACAGAACTGCCAGCATTTCTGGGGTTATTGAACTTTTACAATATTTTCCTGCCACAGAAAGCCTCGATTGCTGAGCCACAATACCAGTTACTGGATAAGAGAATGGAGTGGACGTGGGGAAAGAAGGAGAAGAACGCATTTGAACCTATAAAAAGTTTATTAACCTTGGACAGCATATTAGTAATGGAACATTGCCATTACGACTGACATGCAATGCATCCCCATTTGGCATCGGACCCGTATTAAGCCATTGCATGCCGAACGGCAGAGAAGCTCCATTGCCTTTTACTCGTGAACACTTTCCAAACCAGAAAGAAACTACAGCCAATTGGATAAAGAAGCATTAGCCTCCATGGCTGGCATCAAAAGATTCCATGAGTACTCATCTGTATCCTCCAGAGACTGTTTGCAACTTATGGTTTACCCAATCTAGTAGTTTCCGATAACGGCCCCCAGTTCACAGCTAACCAAAATGTTTTTAGCCAGCCAAGGGATCTGGCACGCACTATCTGCATCCAGAAAACCGTCCACTAATCAATTGGATGAAAGGATGATGAGGAGGGCAAAAGAAACCTTAGCAAGACTGGGCTCAGGGGACATACAGGCGAAAATAGATAAACTACTGAGCATACAGCACATCACATCCAGTGCTAACACACACAGAAATCCCATTGAACATGGGAAGGAAACTAAGGTCTAGTTTAGACAGACTACACCCCGATTACAGCACAGAGAAGCCAGTTGATTCCACCAGCAAGACTAGACAGTTCCAAGTAGGGGATAAAGTGTACGCAAAGAATTTTAGCGGAAACCCTTTATAGGTCCAAACAGAAATAATGCAAGTCACAGGCCCTCTGTCCTACAGGATAGAAACGGAGGACAGCCGGAGCTGGAAAAGACACACAGATCAGCTCAGGGGCTGATTAGTCAGAAAAGAACATGAATCACAAGAGGGAACCCAGGGGCAAAAAAAGGAAATTCACACAGAAACAGACCAGGCCCTATACCAAACACCACCAATTGCACAACAGGGATAACACTGAAGCCCGACTAGAGACAGCGAACACTTATCTGGGGTCCAGGAGGGAGTTCTTGATAGCAGCGACAGTCCACCGTTCCAGTTGGTGGAGGAAGGAATAAACATCCAACAAAATAGGTCCATGCCATCGCGGAGTTCAAAAGAGTTCCGGAGGTGGCTCCTGGAGAGACACGGAACTCAACCTCTCGCTCCAAGATTGCTGGAACAACTGAACTACGCAGGTCTAGTTGCGCCCGAAAAGACCTGCCTATTTGCACGACTACATGGCTTGAGAGACTCCAGGGATGTTAAGTATTGAATGACAATTCAAATGGACCAATTAGAAACGAGCAAACAGAGCAGGAGACTTAGAAGCATGTCAGTGGCTGAAGCTGGGGGACAGCTCCCTTTAAAAGAGGTTGCTGCAGTTAGGCAATCCATTGCTGTACAGGAGCTGAATAAACTAATGTAACTGCTGTGCGTGTCCTGTGTCCTTATTGCGCCCACTATTCAACACTTATTCTTTTCAAACTGCTCACAAGCCCACTGATCAATTATTTTTAGGATGTTCACAAGATGTCAAATTAATTGATCTATAATTACCTAGATCCATGTTTTTCCTTTTTAAAAGATCAGAACAACATTATCTCTTTTTCCAGTCTTCTGGCATGGGTCTAGGGCAATATGTACAGCTGGTTAGCCACTCCTGAGAGATATAACATTGGAAATAAATGACACATCTTCCACCTGAGAGTGGATGGTGGAGTCCAAACTGGCCATGTTGCTCCGCCCACTTATCCGCAGGCTCTCCATTGCAGCTGACCCACCAGTGGGATTTATGCTTGGCAAGCCCTTTCTTCACTGGCACTCCTCCCCTGGCAGTGGTTCACTGGCGTTCCTGCCCCACCCCCTTCTCCCAGGTAGTTCACTGAGGGATGCTTCCCCAGAAGATTCGCTGAGTGGGACACTTAAATGCCTCCTGGTTAAATTCTGTTCTTAATTGCTTTTAGTCATATTTTTACATTGTTTTATGAAGTTGTTTGTAAACTGCCCAGGATCACCTATGTGGAATGGGTAGTGTAGAAATTTAACACATGTAATTAAAATAAATATGGTATAAAAATGTAATCTGTTTTCTTAATAAATTCTTCAATTAGATAAAAAGAACCAGTTAAGCAATTGAGCAAATGTCTGGTAGCAGAAATCTGTGAAACTTTACTTTCAGTAACTGGTGTGTCCCTTGT
Organism: Coluber constrictor foxii; assembly: GCA_038048745.1. NCBI lineage: Eukaryota > Metazoa > Chordata > Lepidosauria > Squamata > Colubridae > Coluber > Coluber constrictor. Next base: position 90,424,566 of record CM075961.1, read on the forward strand.
GGACAGCAATAATTTCAGTTAAATCTTTCTAATAACTGTTGATTTTGCCATTTCAAAACATTAACTTTCTTCTTCTTTAACCATTCTTTGATTAACACTAGTGATTTTCGGTTCCTGTCTTGCTCTATCACCCATTTTCTCTTGAAATTCAGCTCATGGACAGATAACCTGATATTTCCCTATAGAATTTGTTGACACAATTCAGAATTCATAGTTCTAACGATGGCAAGCAGTCCCATTCCAGAGGCAACAAAGAAAGTCCAAAATATATTGCTACCATTATGTTTCACAGATGGAATAAGGTTCTTATGCTGGAGTGTCTTTTTCCAAAAATGCACTTTTCATTCAAGCCAAAATGTTCTCTTTTAGTCTCCTCCATTCATCAAACATTCTTCCAATAGTCTGAGTATTTGGCACTTACGACTAATTACCATTCACTCTGTGTTCTCATGGTCACCATTTGTGATTTTCCTTGCTGGCTTCTCCAGAAAATAAATGGGGAAACTAACAGAGAAAGTTGCAAGTCATTGGCAAATCTCCCTTCCTTGTCATCCCTCCATCAACCCATATGTGTCTCTCATACATCCCCTCACATGTTTGCATACCTTCCCCAAACCTCCATTACATCTCTCATGCACCCTGTCAAACCCCCACACTCCTGATCCCATACAGCAACTGTCACTCACTCCCTTGCATTTTGTGCACCATCTATAGTGGCTCTCTCCTTGCAATCTTACCATGCACATCATAGTTATTAAATATTTTCCTAATGGTGACCTCATGAAAGAGACAACTTCAGTTCCTTAACTGTTACCCAAGGGTGTTTAAGACCTCTCAGAATATATACACCTTGCTCTTGGTATGATCTTAGCTGGTTGGCCGCTCCATGGGAATATAATATTGGTGTTAAATGGTACATGATCTGTCTGAGAGTGGACGGTGGTGTCCAAACTGGAAATAATTTTATAATCTTTTCCCGCCTAGTGAGCACCAGTTGTTGTTGGGAGGGGGGTCCTCAAGAGATCTCCTTTTTTTTGTAGCATGACACCCTCTTCACATCCAATGTTGTCAAGACTTTGCATAAATAAAGTGAATAATCAGAGTTCTGCATCTCACTGATAAAGTGATGCTGGATAGCTGTTTAATTTGGTTAATTGTGAAAAAGATACTGCATTTTAGATTTTTATGAAAAATACTAAAAATTCAGAAGGTTCACAAATGTTTAAGCACTATTTTATACACCTCACATATAAAGGTAAATTAAGAACTGAAACCATCAAAGACTGAGGTTTTTTGCAAATTCTATGCTCAGAGCACAGACATTTGTCACTGCAATTGTTAATATCATTATGTCCTGGCACATTACATTAAGATGAACTTGAACAAAGTGGCTTTTGAGAAATATTGGAGAAAGACATGCAAAAGATTCAGTGCTGTATTTGACTAAAACTATTTTTCTTAGAAAACACAGACAAATATTAATGAACTAAAATTCCTGAGTGGGTGATAAATTAAATTCTAAAATTAACTTTTAACTAAATAAATAGCAAAGAAAAAATATTACTATTTTGTTAACAAGAGTAAGGGACAGTAATCAGCTATATAGATATGGATGTAGATATACCATAGAGTTTTACATGGACCAATACCTTAGGTATTTTCTGTAGCCCAAAACAAAACATTTTAAACTGGTTCCTCTTATTCATAGAACATATAGGGCTGGAAGACACCATGAAGGTCTTTTTGCCCAATCCTCTGCTAACCATCCCAGTGAAGTGGTTGTCTAGTCTATTTTTGCTCTAATGGAGCTCCCACAACTTCAAGAAGCAAACTATCCCATTATTTAATTGTTCTTACTGAAAGAAAATTAATAAGCATCTAGCTACTACTCCTTGTCTTACCCTATAGAGCTTTGGATAATAATATCTGTGACAGTGACTTGTGTAGTGAAAAACAATTATCATTCCACTAGGGGTGGGTTCTAAAAAATTTTTACTACTGTGGGCATGGCTTATTTTGTGGGCATGGCTTGATGGTCATGTGACAATTCTTTAGGATTTAGCAGAGGAACTGGTCTACCAGGCTTTTAACTGCTTGCAGTGCTATACCGGTCTACTAATTTGTTTTTGAAGGCACCGGTCTACCTATTTATTTTTGCAGGCACTGGTCTACTCATTTGTTTTTGCAGGCATTGGTCTACTCATTTATTTTCTTTTAACACTGCTCAGCTGTAGGGCGGCCCTTTGAAGCCCCACGGCAAGAGTTTAAACAGTTTTTTCCCTCTAGCTGATCAGCTGGGACTCAGGAGGCAGTAATAGATTGGGGATGGGGCCAAATAAAAGGTAAGAATAATGCAGGGGGAGCTGGGGGCCAGAACCAGTTCAGTGATGTCGTATTGTCACCGCTACTGGCTCAGCAGAATCGGGAGGAACCCACCACTGCCTTCCACCCCTAATCCTCCTTTTCAACAGGCTAGATCAATTATAATGAACATTTTAGTGACCAAGTGCCCAAAACCCACTTATATATCGCAAAATGCCAACATGGCAATTTAATCTGAATACTGATGTTTTTCTACCTAAAACAATGATAAACAAGGCAAAGTTTAGCTTATTGTTCTAAGAAAAATGTGATAAATGCATTTTTATGCCCCTTCATTTTTTTTCTGCTTTTGAAATATTAGAACCATTTAGCAACAATAAAAAAGAAAAACTTGTGTAATAACATTTCTTTTCCCTCCCTTTTCTCTTTCTCTCTCTTTTCCCCGCCTTTTTCCCTCCCTCTCTCCCTCTCTTGTCTGTCTCTCTCTTCCCCAGTTTCCCCCCTCTCTTTTCCCTCCCTCTATCTCTCTCTTTCTGCCTGTTTCTCTCTTTCCCTCTCTCTCTCTTTCTCTTTATCCCTCCCTCCCTCTCTGCCTCTTTCTCTCTTTCCCTCCCTCTTTCCCTCCCCCTTTCTCTTTCCCTCCCTCTCTTTCTCTGCCTGTTTCTTTCCCTCCCTGTTTCCCTTCCTATCTCTTTCTCTTTTCCTCTCTCTCTCCTTCCATCCCCCCTCTCTGCTTCTTTCTCTCCCTCTCTATTTCTCTTCCCCCCCTCCCAATTTTTCTCTTTGCCTGACTCTTTCCCTCCCTCCCTCTCTTTCCATCCCCCTTTGCTTGTTTCTCTCTTTCCCTCCCTCCCTATCTTTCTCTCTGCCTACCTCTGTTTTTTTTCTCTCTCTCTCTTTCTTGGCGGGGGGAGGAGGAAGGAATCCCTGAACTGGTGCTGGGTGGTGGGAATCTGACGTCTTGAGGCCAATGAGCCCAGGAGCAGCGCACCAAAGCTCAGCTGGCCGGCAGGGAGGAAGGGCATCCCAACACAGGCAGCTCTGCAGAAAAAGCAACTGATATCCGGGAGGCCAGAAAGAGCCGAGATGATGCAAGGGTCACATTGTGGCTCCGCATTGTAATGGGCTTCAGGAGGAGGGGACCCCATCTCCCCAATTGTAAACCACATGAGTGAAAAAGTTCACTCAATCAATTTCAACTTCACGAGATCTTTTTCTTTTGTGATTAGTTCAGAATTGATTGAAACATTTTTTAAGTCCCACAAACTTCTGTTTCCTTGCAAACAACTGCAAAAAATGTGATGGAGTTGAGCTGGGGTGACAGTGTGCTACATGCCATCTCTGGCACCTATGCCATAAGTTTGCCACCATGGGGCTAGATATATGTAGCTCTCAACTATTTATCACAAAAATTGGCTTCCAGAGCCTTTATCATCTTTGTTGCTCGTCTCTGTGCACTTTCTAGAGTTTCAGAATCTTTTTTTTTTATTTTACTGACCAGAACTGTACGCAGTATTCTAAGTGTGGCCGCACTAGTGTGATATAAAGTGGTATTATCACTTCTTGTGATATTGATGCTATCCTTCTATTGATGCAGCCCATGACCGTATTGACTTTTTTAGCTGCTGCAATACATTGTGCTTATGTGATAGTCCACTAGGACATCTTGATCTCTCTCACAGTTACTACTGCTGAGCCAAGTACCACCTATTCTGCATCTATGTGTTTGATTTTTCCTGCTAAAGTGCAGGACAGATCTAGGACCAGGGTGAAATCCTACTGGTTCGGACTGATTTGGGCGAATGGCTAGGAATTATGGACATCAGTTCACCGAACTGGTAATAATTACCCCTCCTTGGCCCCACCCACGCCCGGCTGGTCATTGCTCACTTCTTCCAGCCACTTGCTATTCCACAGAATTCAATATTAAATGCAGCAGAGAGAATGCTAACTTTTCTCCCTCCATTCAGAATGGAGCTGCTGTAGCCTATCCCCTTAATGTAGTCCCCAGGGGAGAGAGGGCTGGGACAGGGGTGGGTTCTAGAATTTTTTACTACTAGTTCTGTGGGTGTGGCTTATTTTGTGGGCATGGCTTGATGGTCATGTGACTGGGTAGGTGTTCCAACGTCAAAGGGTGCCTCGCATGGCCCTTCCCCTGCCACCATTCCTTTTCACACCCAGCTTCAACCTATCTATAATTCTGTAAATATGTTGTTCACTTTTTTCAACTGTATTACCTACATATATAGAGGCTCTTTCATGGCCCACTGAAAGGAGGAAATGGCTCACATGCTTTGCCCAAGAGTGTGATAGGCAACAGGCTTTTAAGAGGCTGCCAGAAAGAAGGGGGGGGCAATGTATTTTCCAAAGTACCAGAAGGCAAAACAAGAAGCATTGGATGGAAACTGAACAAAGAGAGAAGCAACCTAAAACTAAGGAGAAACTTTCTGACAGGGTGAACCAATATAGGTGCAGAAATATTTCAGTCATAATTTCACATATAAAATAGCCATTCGTGTAATACAACCCGCCTATTGTTCAAAACAATATTATGGCTGATCCTTGACAACAAGCCTAAAAGTCAAAGATTACAAGAGTGCTTGATTTCCGGTTTGGTGTCACGGAAAAACAGTCGGGGAAATAGTGGGCTCTGATGAGTCCAGCGATAAACCCGGCTGCCGAACCACCGGTGATGGGTCTTCGGACTGGAACCATCCTGTAGGGACAGGGGAAAAGGAGGGGCACCTCGGATGATCAAGAGGAGGCTAGTTCCTCGGAGGTCAGAGGGAACCCTCTGTGAGTTGACGGCAGAGGGAGGCTGCCATGTGGCTGCCAAGAAGCTGTGACAACCAGGCTAAGAAAAGTGCTGGAGGAAAGCGGAGAGAAACGGAGCTCTCTGAAGCCGGGTGAGTGACAACAAACCCAGGCTTGTAACAATACGTGGAGCAATATTATTACTTAGAAGACCCCTATTCTAAAATAGTGGCTGTGCAAGAAAGGGGCTTTGGAAAGTTTTTAAACTAACTTTAAAGAGACTAATTTTCATACAGAACTAAAGGAATTAATTATTGAGATATGGTAAAAAGACTGGATACTTTAAAATTCGAATTGGATTCTAACAAGAAGAAGAAGATTTGGTTCTTTTAAAATTAAAAGAAGAATTGTACAAAATGGATGCTTGCATGACTAATGGAAAATGTGGATTGTAGAGAGACACCATCTGGTTTAAAAAGGAACTTTGTAACTTTTTGTTTGTTATGGAAAATTCTGAGTTCTACAGATAAAAGCTGTGGGACTTAGTGGAGGAGTTTTTTATTCCTGTCTGAAGACAGCTGGATTTTGCTGAAAAGAAAAGGAATTATAATGGAAATCCTATAGTTGAAACAACAATAATTAAAAATTAGCTCTGGAACAAAAGAAGGAATAAGCACAGGCCTAAGAGGGGGAGACTTGATACAGTATATCTGGAATAAAAATAAGAAAAAGATTTAATATGATTAATGGAGGACAAAACTGAAAACTTTGAAAATAGAAGGAATATATGTTTGCAGGAGAGGAAATTAAGAAGTAATTAATTAAGAACATGACTGGAAAAAGAAAAAAGAAGATTTAAACAATGTGATTTAAAATAAAATAATGTAAAGGTGGATTGTAATAACAAAAAGGAGGTTTTTATAGAACAAGAATGTTAAATGGAATTTTTTTGTCAAAGGAATTGATGAATATATTTAAAGATATGTTTGAAGCAAGAACCATGTTTCAATGTTAAATTGTTATGAAAAAGAATAAGGATAAATATTATTAATTTAAAATGTTAAAAGGAATTTATAAATATATTAAAAGATATGACTTAAGCAAGAACCATGTCTCAGTGTTAAATTGTTATGGAAAAGGATAAGGATAAATATGATTATCTGAAAATAAGCAGTCTATAGATGGATGGGAACAACAAAGAATGGATTAATAAGGGATCAATAGTTAAACCAACTATGATTATGCTGTGTTTAACAGCCAAAAAAATAAAAATAGATATGCTATGTAACAGCCAGAAAACAAAAATGACTGTTTAACAATCAAACAAAAATGACAATGCTGTGTAAAAGCAAAAACAAAAATGAATACGCTGTGTAATGGCCAAAAAACAAAAATGGATATGCTGTGTAATGGCCAAGAAGCAAAAATGAATATGTTGTGTTTAACAGCAAAAAACAAAATGGTTATGTTGTGTTTAACAGCCAAGAAATAAAATGATTGGTTTAACAATAAAGATAAAGATAAAGATGCTGGGTTGTATAGTAAAAATAAAATGAGGTGGGATAGCCAAAATAAGGAGGAGTATGTTGAGATTAATAGTTTAAATGAAATGAATAAATTAGGTTTAATAACAGAAATAAAGATTATAAATGTTGAGCTCAATAGTAAGAATAAAATGATAATGTTGGAATTCAATATATTATGAATGTTTTTAATAATTGTATGATTTATACTTTAAAAATATATCCCTCTAAGCAAATGAAAGAGAAAAAGGGAATGATAATTGGTCAAGATTTAAGATTTAAGTAACAGGTTTTGGGGGGATAACGGCATAGTTAAATAATAGATTTGAGGGAAATAACTGAGTAAAATATTAACTTGTATTAATTGAAAATTAAGATTTATTAGTGATTTGTATGAATTTGTAACCAGATCAAGAGCTTTGTTTTGAAAAGATGTGTTTTATGTTTATGTTTTAGAATAATAAAAAACTTTTAAAAAAAGATTACAAGAGTGCTTCTTTCTTTGTGTGTATACAAACATCACCTACCAGGAATAGCCTATTAAGATGGACTTATGCAGTGGTGAGTTTCAAAAAAATTTATTACTGGTTCTGTGGGGGTGGCTTGGTGGGAGTGGTGTGGCATGACAGGGGAAGGTTACTGCAAAGTCCCCATTGCCTCCCCACTCCAGGGGAAGGTTACTTCAAAATCCCCATTCCCTCCCCACCCTACTAACCTGCTCTGGGAAAGAATCAAACTTCCCCCTCTTCATTTCCCCAAATAAAATATTACTCATAAGAAAATCAAGGAAAAATCAAGCTGCTAACAAGGAACCTGCCAATACTCATTCCACATTCCTGCCAGCTGCATAAAGGAAACTTTGTAAGAAGACAACAGCTACCAGTGCTTAAAGATAATAGAAAGTGAAAGCCGGAACTTCGGCTCCATTTACAAGCAGGCAGAAAACTCATTCAAGACAGAATATTTCACAATGGAAATTTCCTTTCTTCTTTGCCAAGTGATCTGGCTGAGAAGCGTCCTGATTTTGTCCTTCTAGCTGATCAGTTGAGAGGCTTCTCAATTTAAAGTGATGGTGTCTTGGTTTTTTTCCCTCTTCTTTGTCAAGTGAGCCCTGATTTTTTCCTACTAGCCGATCAGCTGGGAGTCGGGAGGCAGTGAATAGATTGGGGGGAGGGCCAGGCAGAGGTGGTATTTACCAGCTCTCCGAACTACTCAAAATTTCCACTACTGGTTCTTGCAAACCAGGGAGAACCGGTAGCAACCCACCACTGGGCTGGGAGAGAATCATAAAGGGATTTCTCCCTCCATTCACAATGGAGCTGCTGCAGCCTGTCCCTTTTAAGGTAGTCCCCAGCAGGGAGGGGGATGGGGGTGGGCAGCTGGAATGGAGCCATTTTTGTGAAAGGCAGGAAAATGGGGAAGGGGATTTTCCTGCCTGTCATCCATTCCTCAGTCTCAGCACAGACTTAGGAAGGATGGTAAACAGGAATATTTCCCTGCCCCCCCCCCCATTTCCTGCAATTTGTGACAAGGAGTGGCTGGGAGGGGAGAGGCTGATGAGCCCCTCGATGTAAATGATGTCGAACTGGCCATGCCCATCGAGTCACATGACCTCCCCCTAGCAAGCCACACCCACAGAATTGGCAGGGGAATTTTTTTAAACTTCACCTGTCTAGGACAACTTGCTACAGCCAGCTCACCATGGAATAATTCAACACTATATTAATCGTTTCATTCAATTATTTTTATTATTGATGACCATGTTTTTGTCAAAATTATTGTAACTCTTGTATTTCTGGATTGACTATATTTTATTATTATCGGCCATGGTTCTGTGGAAATAAATTTAACTGTCAGCTGTTCGGCTAAAGAATCCAAAAAAGGAATTCCTGGGCCATTGTTCTTCTCCAAAAGTAATACTTTATTGAATATACTACATTGGTACAGAAGTGAAACCAGCTCTGAGTTTCCTATGCAAAAGTCCACGTAGTTAAGCTTGAATTTGTCTTTGATAATTCCCCTTAGTCCATTGTGTTGTCCAATTGAAAACTCTTTTTTATGAGAACTGCCTGCAAAGTTCAAACATCTGTGTGGTGTGACCTTCGGGGTGGCAGCAGGCTCTCACAATCTGCAGATGGAGTTTTGGCATTCCATTCCCACCCCAAATGTTCCAACAACCCCCCCCTCCCAATTGTTGTCAAGCTGAGAACTAAGACATAACTAGGTGAAAGAACAAATCATTGTTGACATGCCAACCCCCTGGAAGATAGATGCCATGTTTTTTGGAGTATAAGACATTCTGGACTATAAGACGCACCTATCTTTTTTGGTGAGCAAAACAAGAAAAAGAAATCTGCCTCTGCCTCCCAGCAATTTGCCTCGTTGCAGCAAACAGCAAAAAGCCTGCTTTACTTTCATTTTCATTTTCATCATAGCTTGATTAAAACAAGAAAAAAAATGCTCCCAGCAATTTACTTCCTTGAAGCAAGCAGCAGAGGCCTGTGCAGCAATAGGCAATGGCAATTCCTGCAGCCTGAAACAGCTGAGAGTTGGGAGGCAAGGGACAATCAACTTGTGCTAATTAGGCTGTGCTAAAGCTGAAATGGTCTGTTTCTTCTTGCTGATTGGTACAAGGAGCTAAATTGCTGGGAGGCAGAGGCCAATGGATGGGGATCAGTGGTTGGGCTATATTCTGTGTAGGTTATTTGGAATGAAAGCACTTTATTAGCCTGGCTGCTTTATTTATTTATTTATTTATTTAGACTTATACACCGCCCTTCTCCTTGTGGACTCAGGGCGGTGAACAGCTGAATAAAAAACCAGTACACAAAAGTTAAAATATTATAAAAACAATATAAATTTAGCTGAGAATTAAAACAGATTAATATTAAAATGAATATCAAACTCTAAAAAACTCTAAAAAATTTAGCAGGGATCAGGCTAAGCCGGCGAGCTGAAAAAGATATGTTTTCAAGGCCCGACAAAAAGTCCAGAGGTCAGAGATCATTCTCAGCTCTGGAGGAAGATCGTTCCAGAGGGTGGGAGCTGCCACAGAGAAGGCTCTCCCCATGGGGGTCGCCAACCGGCATTGTCTGGCTGACGGCACCCTGAGGAGGCCTTCTCTGTGGGAGCGAACTGGCCGGTGGGAGGCAATTGGTGGCAGAAGGCGGCCCCGTAAGTACCCTGGTCCTAAGCCATGGAGTTCTTTAAAGGTGATTAAATGCTTGAAACTCGTGGGCCTGCGGTCCCAGCAGCCATCCACCTTTGCAGCGGCCGCTAAATGCCATCTCGCCACCGCCGTCGCTCGCCACCATCTCCCACGCCGCCATCTCCCATGGCGCCTCTCACCTCTCCCGATCGGCGGGAACCTCCGGAGGACACTCTGGGGGCTACAAGCCCACCAGCGTGATAGCCATATGTTCCGCTGGCTGGGCGGGGGGTTGCCGATGGACTGCAACCCCCGCGGACTCTCTAAAACAGCCAGCCAAAGCCCATCTTCTTACGACGCCCTGGATGCAGCTGCCATCTTGGGCATGCGCATTTACATGACCCCATGCTTTAATGTCTCTTGCCACCACCTACTCTGCATCCTCTATGGGGTAGCCTTTCTATCGCACAAGGTAGTGCAATTTTCCTGCTGGTATCTAGAATCCAGGATGTCCTTGATTTCATAATGCCTCTCTCCTTTTATAAGGATCAGAGGCAGAGGGGACACAACAGATCTCAGCTTAGTGTCTCGGAAAAGCTTTAACAGGCTGCAATGAAGCACTGGATGGTCCTGCCTATTTCTAGGCATCTATAGCTCCACTGTCACTGGATTAATAATCTGCAAAATGGAGAAAGGACCAATATACCTTGGAACCAGCTTCTTATGGGGCTGTCTTAGGTTTAAATACTTTGTGGACAGGTACACTTTATCACCCACTTTGAACTCTTTGAGGGGCTCTCTTCCAGTCTGCTTGCTTGCTCTGGGCCTCCCTTGCTTTTTCTAGTGCTCTGTACAATATAACCCATGTGCCTCTCAGAGTCCATCCACTCTGCCAGTTTTGCAGAGAATGGGGTTCCCTGGGGAAACTTGGGCATGGCTATGAACTCATGGCTACTATGCACCAAGTTATTGTAAGATACCTTGGCAAATGACAGCTCAGCCCAGTTAGTCTGCTGTTAGTTTATATAGCATCTTAGGTATTGCTCCACCATTTGAGTTAGCTCGCTCTGCCACTCTACTTGTACTAGGATGAAAGGCAGAGCTAAGCCCTTGGGATGAACCTATCAGTTTCAAAAACTCCCACCAGAACTTTGCTGTGAATTGTACCCCAATCTGAGATTATCTGCTTTGAGACCTCATGCAGCCTATAGACATGTTGCACAAACATTTTCGCTAAGACCCAGGTGGAAGGGAGTTTTGGGCATGTTATGAAATGTGCCTTTTTTGAGAACAGGTCAATGATGGTCCATATTACTGTGCTCCTGATACTCTTGAGCAGCTCAACTATGAAGTCCATGGCTATTTCTCCACACAGCATGGTTGGGTTGGGTTGGATACCAGATGTAGCAGCCCATGGAGTTTCCCTGGCAACCACTTCATAGATGCACATACTTGGCAACAACATAGAATTCTATTCATCCTTGGCCACCAAAACTGTCTTTTTACAAGATACAGGAAATAGCGTAGCTTTACATGCTCATCCATTGTCTCAGTATAAATTAAAATATCATCCAGGTACACTAGCACTGCTTTGTACAGGTGTTCATGTAAGATCTCACTTAGCAACTGTATGAACACATCTGGAGCCCCCTGTATCCCAAACAGCATCACTCACAATTGGTAGCACTCCAATTGAACACTATCTTCCACTCATCCCTCTCCCTAATCCTCACTCAGTAGTATGCTTTTCTCAAGTCCAGTTTAGTAAAAATTCTCCCTTTGGACAAGTAACCCAACATGTCTTTCATGGGGGCGGGGGCGGGTACATCTTCTCCACACAAATGGCATTTATCCCCCTATAATCCACACACATCCTCAGGGAAACATTTTTCAATTTGGCTGGCTGGATGAAACCCCTGGCCAAATTCTTATCTATTAAGCCCCTAAACTCACCATCTCCCTGGGTGTCATAGGATACATCTTTGGCTTCCGCAACTTGGCCCCTGGCACAATCCATTGGCTGGTAGGGTAGCACAGTCTGTTGGACAGTGGGGCATCAGCACATCCAACTTTCTTGCAGTCTCTTGGAATAAGTAGCTCTCAAGGACACAGCCTTAGCTGGCTCCACTTTCACTTCCCTAACCACAGTCTCATGGCTGGCACCTGGTATATTCACAGGTCCACTAGTCACTTTATTAAAGGTTTATCTGGCATGGTCTGTTTTTAACAATATCATACTGATTTCTACCATGTTTTCCCAAAAATAAGACATGTCCCAAAAATAAGGCCAATCAGGCTTTTCAGCACATGCAATAATATAAACCATCCCCGCAAAATAAGCCCCCCCCACCAACTACTTACACACATGTGCAACCGGTCCCACCATTTCCTCTGGTTGCTTGCATGCAAACAACACGAGGTGAGGCAGTGAGGCCTGAGAGGAGGGGAAGGGAGGAACATGCCCCACGCACCCCACATGCCCTTAGGAAAGAAGCAAGGGTGGGAAGTGGATGAGAGAGAGGAAAAAGATAATGGGATGAAAGGAGAGGGGGAGGATGAGAGATCAAAGAGAGAATGGAAAGAAAGGGGGGAGGATGAGAGGAAGAAGAATGGGGTGAGAGAAAGGAAAGAAGAGGGGAGAAGATGAGAAAGGAAAAAGAGAGAATGGGGTGAGAGAAAGGAAAGAGAGAGGATAAGAGGGAAAAAGAGACAATGGGGTGAAAGAAAAGACAGGGAGGATGAGAGAGGAAAAAGAGAGAATGAGGTGAAAGGAAAGAAGAGGGGAGAGAATGAGAGAATGGGGTGAGAGAAAGGAAAGAGGATGAGAGAGGAAAAAGAGAAACAGAAATGAAAAGACGGAAAGGAGGGAAAGAGAGATCCATTTCCCACACGTACATGGAAACCACAATGCCAAATTCCAACCACCTCACTCCCAGGGTTTTGGATTAATGGATTTAATGATGTAAAATGACTTTTATTTTGATCCCCCAACAAGATGAGTTCAAAAAGAAAAAGCTACTCTGTGAAATTCAAGAAAGGAATTGTGGAGGAGGGCAAGAATTTGGCAACTTTCTGCAAAAAGATGGTGCTGGATCTACGTATGGTCCGAAAATGGAGAGTAGGGTATGATAACCTCAGTCAACAGATGCAGGAGGGTAACAGCAAGAAGCAAAGTGGGGATAAGGTCAGCAACATTATTTCCTGAACTTGGAGACACTATCTGTGAATGGATCACTGACAGGAGAGCAAGGGCTTCAGTTGTAAGCAGGGCTGATATTCAAGCATTTGCCCTTGAAATGGCACCACAGTTGGAAATTACCCAGGAACAATTCAAAGCCTCTCAACACTGGCTGGATAGTTTTCTTCAGCAACATGAACTGTCTCTGAGGAGATCCAGCTCGCTGTTCAAGATAGAAGATGGTGAAATTGTCAAACGGGCACTTGCATTCAAGCTGTTTGTTGATGGCATTGACTTTGCCAAATACCAGCTATCAAACATTTTAGCAATGGATCAAACAGCTGTCTTTATGGTCCAAGGGGCTCAAACCACCATTGACCGGAGGGCTGCCACTTTGATTTATATTCCCTCAACGGGATATGAAAGCACACATGTGATCTGCATATTGGTTATACGGATGGATGGAACCAAAGTCACACCACTAATAATCAGCAAGGGCAAGGACAAAATGTAAAGGGTTTCAAGGATTTATGTCCTTGAAACCAAAAAGGCCTGGTGCACCCAAGCAGCTATCAGAAAGTGGGTGGAGCTAATGCTCCCACTTGTTTTAAGAGGTGGACAAAGAGGCATGGTGGTGTAGGATTCAGCCAGCACTCACCTTGCCAAGATGAAAAAATTTCTGGCTCAACACAGGATCGATCAAATCATGATTACTGCGGGAATGAGTGGCTACCTGCAGACATTGGATATTGGTATAAACAAGCTATTTAAAGATCATGTAAACTTGGAAATTAATCAATATATAGAACGCTGAATGATATGGAACAAGAACAGTAATTTTGTGAAGCTTGGGCTGCTGGAACTTGTCAACTGGGTGAAAAATGCCTGGGAAAAAATATCTGAGGACTGTGTTGAACACAATCAGAGCAGGATATATGGACAAGAGGTATTCCTTTAACGATACCTCTATTGCCAAGCATGAAAGACTGGGACCTATGTTGCTGAGCTAAATGGACTTACCATTAAGTGAAAACCAGGATGAAATTCAGGATGTGGACAGTTTTGAAGGTGTGGAAGATGATGATATGACTACCATATTGGAATAAATTGTTGTTTGAAAAAATCTTTGAATTATAATAAATTTATTGTTGTACTATACATGAGTATTTCCATGTACTGGTATGTGTGGGTTTAGGATTTGTAATAGTGGTTTCCATATATGTGTGGGAAATGGATCTCTTTCCCTCCTTCCCTCCCTCTCATTTCCATTTCTTTTTTCCTCTCCCTCTTCCTTTCTTTCCTTTCACCCCATTTTCCTCTCTTCCTTTCTTTTCCTCCCTCTTCCTTTCTCCTACCCCATTCTCTTTCCTCTCATCTCCCCCCCTCTTTTTTTCCTTTCTCTCTCCCCATTCTCTGTCTCATTTGTTTTGAGTCTCACTAAGACTCATTTCTGACAGGTCGGGTAGGGGAGAAGCGAGACATGTGGAGCTCCCCTTGCCATTGCTTCTCCCCCTGCCCCAGGCACAACAGAGCTCCTGCTCCTTGGTTAGTCACCTGCCCCCTTTAGGGATGTAATTTGGGGGTGGCAGGTGGGGTGGGTGAGAAGTGGGGCGTGTCTTACCTGTCCAGCACCATCAGATTCCTCACCACTGTGTGCAGGGAAACACGTAAAACTTCTTGTGAGTTCATTGAACTCGTCTTGCTGCCGCCGCCGCTTCCTCAGAGTAGGACTCTGCAAGGCTTGTGACGTTGCATGCAGGAATGGCAGCACCACCGCAAGGTTCAACATACCAGCACAGCCGCGAGCGGCAGGTATGCTAACTGTGCCAGTATGATGAAGCTGGCGGCAGTACTGCAGTTCGTGCATGCAATGGCACAGGCCTTGCAGACTCCTGTTCTACAAGGAAGTGGGACATCAGGGAAGCAGCCGGCGCGAAGAACGGGGGGGGGGGGGAGCGACAACAGTGATGGGACATGCAGTCCCATGCTCACTGCCTCCTGCACCCCCAAAATAATAAGATCCCCCCAATAATGCCAAGCCCTTATTTGGAGGGTCAAAAGAAAATAAGACCCAGTCTTATTTTCGGGGAAACATGGTAGTAATCACCTTGTTCGTTTCTAGATCCTCTGCTTATCTTTCCCAGGATTTCCCCATATATTGATGTAAAGCTGATTGGCCTATAATTTCCTGGATCCATTCCCCCTTTTTGGGGGGAGGGGGGAGAGATTGGAACTCTATCAGACCTTTCCCAGTGGTCTGGTAGTTCCCTTGTTTTACAGGACTTTGAAATATTACAGTGGCTCTGAGATTACATCTGCCAGCTCCTTCAGAACCCTTGAGATGTAAGCCATCTTGAGATATAAACCTTTTTGTCAAGGTGATTTGTACTCATCCTTTGTAATCTTAGTTTGTTGAAGTCAGCTCTCTTAAAACATTACTTTCACTTTGTTCAGGTTTTCTTGGTGTTTAGGCTTGGGTTTCGGTCCTAAAGGTCTACCTCTCCTTCTAGTTTTAATTTAAAGCCTTTCAGATGAAATGAACCAGTTGTTTTCCAAACATATTTTCCTGGTCCTTTGAGGGTTAGAGTTTGGAGAAGAATTTGTAGCTGTATTTTATAAAATGAGGATCCAGATTGTTGGGGGCAATATGCTTACTCTGTAAACCGCTTAGAATCGACTGTAAAGACTTATATACTGCGAAGCTTTAAGTTTTAAGTTCAGATCAATTTTATTTTGAGGATATGTTTTGAACAGTATAAGTAGTAATAATTAAAATTCATATTATTCCCATTTTTGTTCCTTATGGTGGTGTGGGTACCCAATTTATCTTACCACTTGAGATATTTTTTATCTCCAGGGCAATGTATACATATTTGTTCATGGTGCATTTCCCATTGTATAATAGTTTTATGTAGTACAGTTGTAATCATAGGCTCTTACTTATTTTAAGTTTTTAAAGTGACATTAAGAAATTCTTCAGGTTTCCCTTTTTGCTTTTATCTTCTTCAAAGTTAAGCATTTTTTTTAATTGACTGGAAAGGATTTTGGCTTTATTCTGTGTCCTAGAGAAATGACGTATGGGTAATCCAGCTGTAGTAGTTCTGAAAGGAAACACAGATTAAGTATTACATATGTTATATTATACAATATCCATAATGTTGCACATAAGCTACCGAAATAAAAAGTACATTTTAAAATAACGACCATACTTTTTGGAGTATAAAATGCACCTTCCCCTCCCGTCAAAAAAAATGGGTGGAAATATCTGGGCATTTTATACAGCGAATGTTGCCAAAGCCCCACCCACCTGCCAGCCACCACCCTTCAGTCTCTGCCTCCCAGCAATTTACCTCCTTGCAGCAAACAGCATGTCAGCATCAGCACAGCCTGATTTAGCACAAGCAGCTGATTGGTGGTTGGATTGGCCTCCCGGAATACCACCTATCAGCTTTTTCAGGCTGCGGGGATCACCACCGCCTATCCCTGCTGCCTGGAATGGGGCATAAATGGGACACGTGGAGACCGAAAATGGGGTGCGCTGAGACAGTGATAGGTGACAGCAATGATGGGGGGGGGAGTGGCAGCAGCGGCAATGGGTGGCGGCAATCCCCACAGCCTGAAACAGCTGATAAGAGGTATTCCGGGTGGCAGATCCAACCACCAATCAGCAATTAAATCAGGCTGTGCTAAAGCTGACCATGCTGTTTGGGGTTTGCTGCAAGGAGACAAAGGCAGATATTTTTTTTTCTTGTTTTCTTCCCCAAAAGCTAAGTATGTCTTGTACTTCAGTGTTTTATCCGAAAAATACAATAAATATACATTATATGCAGTTTCATGAACTATATTGAGCTTACTCTAGAAAGCAAAATTATTGTTTATAAATTTTACTGTCAGTTAAATATGTACACAGACCTATAAGACACAGACTTATACAAATGGACAGGATCTTTAAGGCTATTAGTCTGAGATGACCACCCAGCCTCTGTTTAAAGATTTTTCTCAAAAAAAAAAAGTATGCTTTTTCCATTCTTATGTCTGCAGTAGCCAACCAGTGGTCTCTGTAAAGAAGGGAAGAATCACTGGGATATACTTCAGATCTTTTGCATTCTAGACATCTATTAGATTAATCATTCAGATCTGCTCAGTTAGATTCTTATTGTTCAAGGTGACAGAGTCACTTTCTTGTCCTGTTACTTGGGGGTTGCTTGACCTGAGAAAGTAGACAGAATCCCTGGTGCATCTATTACATAAGCTTCCAGGTTCAGTTTATGATCTCTCACACATCCACAGGTTGTGGAAGCATGTGATTCTTTTCAGCCCCCCTTGCTTTCTATTTGGGTAGATGTGGCAGGCAAGACATGCAGTTTTGTGCAACAGCTGGAATTAAGAATATATTCTTTTGAACCAAACACAGAGGCACAACAGGTTTTTTGGAATACAAAGTGAATTTAAATTTAACAGTAAAACTTCACTAGTTATAATTTATATGCATTCTTTCTCACATGTACATGCACACATATTTATTTATCACATCCCTTTCTTTTTTGTTCTTTTTTTAATTGGAAAAGTTTTACAAATACAAATTCCCCCCCCTTTTCCCCCCTACCCCCTCCCCCCCCACTCCCTTGGCTTCCGTTATAACCTTAAAAATTACTATTCATATTAATTCCACAAATATAAAAAAGGTGAAATCCAAATCATATCGTACCATACAATTTCCTCATCTACTCTACCCCATCAATACTAAAAACTTCTATATAACATCCAAGTAATAACTATCTATTCCTTCCTTAATTTATAATATCTACACATAATCTATCCCAAATGTTATGAAATAAAATCCAAATCATAGTTCCCCCCAATTACTTTACCTCCTATATATACTGTAACTTTCTATTTATCATTTACATAACATTTTACATCTAACAACTTTTATTTAATCCAGACCATAATTCCCTATATAGTATATAAGGTGTAATGTAATGTACATTACACTACACCCTATATACTATAACTTTCAACACAGCATAATATTTTCTATATAACATTCTACATCTATATAACAAATCATACTTAACATTCAACTAAAAGCTATCTGATACTTCTTTGTTTGATATTTGTTCTGCACATAGTCTATCCATTTCTTCCATTCCCAGACGAAAGTTTCTTGAGTCTTGTCTTTTAAATATGCTGATATCTTTGCCATTTCTGCAAAACTAGCCACCTTCAAAGTCCATTCTTCAATAGTAGGTAGAATATCTTTTTTCCAATATTGTCCAATCAGTAACCTAGCTGCTGTAATCATATATAATATCAATTTTGTTTCATTCAATGAAAAATCCTTAACTATATCCAATAAAAAACATTTCTAGAGAAAATTGAAGTTTCTTCCTCAAAACGTTTTGCATAACCCACCAAAGTTTAATCCAAAAGGCTTTCACTCTCCTGCAAGTCCACCATATATGATAATATGTAGTAGCATCTAAACAATTGCATCTCCAATATCTTGGCTGAACTTTATGATACATGCACGACAATTTCTTAGGATCTAAATGCCACCTATAAAACATTTTATAAAAAATTTCCCTCAAATTCTGTGACTGAGTAAATTTAACATTCTAAACCCATATCTTTTCCCATGTTTCCAACATAACTGGTTCTGCAAAGTTTTGTGCCCATTTTATCATACAATCTTTAACCAATTCGCTTTCAGAGTCTTTTTCCAACAATATATTATAAACCCTCTTAATATGCATTGGGCCTTTCTCTTTAATCTGTCTCACCAATTCCTCTTCATACGTCATTAAACCAATTTTTTGATCTTCCCTCCATCTTGATTGAAGTTGACTATATTGTAGCCAAGTTAAATTAATCCCTTCTTCCAACAGAGTATTAAATGACTTTAATTTCCATCTGCCCCCATCATCAAAAAGTATCTTTTTATATAAAATCCCCCCAAGTGACTTTATATTCCGTATGATATGACCAAGATCCCACCACAAAGGTATTTTGTAATCCAATTTAAGCTGGTCCTTCTTCCAAACTCTCATCAAAGAATTGCTGAGTATATGACTTCTAAATACTTTATCAACTTTAGTTTCATAAAATAAGTATGCATGCCAACCAAATTCCAAGTCATGGCCTTCTATATTCAATATTTCAGTCCTTGTCATTCCAAACCAATCACTCGCTTGCGTCAGTGCTGCTGCTTCATAATATAGTCGTAGGTTTGGAACTTTAAGGCCACCTCTTTCACAAACATCTTGCATAATTTTCAGTTTAACTCTTGGCTTTTTCTCATTCCAAATAAATTTGTTCAGTCCTTTTTGCCACTCAATTAAATTTTTATCATTTTTAAGCACCGGAATCATTTGAAACAAAAATAAAAATCTAGGTAGAACATTCATCTTAACTGCTGCTATTCTCCCAAGTAAAGATAGTTGCAGCTTTTTCCAAGGATCGATATCTTTTTTGCACCTTTCGCCACAAGACTTCATAATTATTTTGAAAAAGTTTTATATTTGAAGCTGCAACCTGCACTCCTAGATATTTCACCTTTACCACTATTTCAAAGCCTGCCAACCTTTCAAAGTCCCTTTTTTGACCTTCTGACATATTTTTAACTATCATCTTGGTTTTTTTCTGATTCAATCTAAATCCTGATACCAAACCATATTCTTCTATAATATCTTTCATCTGGATGATTGATTCCAATGGCCGTGTTAGGGTAACAACCATATTATCTGCAAATGCCCTTGTTCTATAGTCCTTTTGCCTTATAGCTATTCCCTTCAAAGTACTCGAATCCCTTACTGAGTTCAATAAGACTTCTAAAGTTAAAATAAACAACAGTGGGGATAGCGGACAACCTTGTCTTGTTCCTTTTTGTATATTAAAATTTGTCGTTAAGCTTCCATTAATAATAATTTGTGCTGTTTGCTCTTGATAAATTGCTGAAACCGCCTGGACAAACTGATCCCCAAAGTTCATTTTTGTTAAAGTCTTTAATAGAAAGTTCCAATTGACACGATCAAAGGCCTTCTCCGTGTCCAAAAACACCAGCACTGCAGGGATCTGTTTACTTTTCTCAAGATGTTCCAATAAGTCTATGATTTGCCTCACATTATCCTTCATGTATCTGCCTTCTATAAATCCAGCTTGATCATGATGAATCACCTCTTGCATAATTGGCATTAATCTGTTGGCTAATACTTTTGCAAAAATTTTATAATCCGTATTCAGGAGAGATATTGGTCTAAAATTTTCCGGTTTTTTAGAACCTTCCTCTTTTGGTATCAATGAAATAAAGTCCGTTTTCCATGAAGAGGGTATTTTTCCCCCTTGTTGAATACTACAAAATAAGTCTTTAAGATGTTCAATCATTTCTGTTTGTAAAGTTTTATAATACACTGCTGTCAAACCATCCGTCCCTGGAGCTTTAGCCATTTTCAACTGTCTAATTGCAAAAATAATCTCCTCGGATGATATTAATTGATTCATTCTTTCCTTTTGCTCTCTGGAGATTTTTGTAAGTCTAGTTCCTTCTAAATATTTGTGTATAAGTTCATTCTTTATGTGGTCTTTGGCATATAATTTAGAATAATAATCTAAAAAGGCTTGTTTAATTAAGTTTTGTTGAAAAACTTCCCTCCATATTCAATAATATCAATAAGTCGAGAACTCTGCTGTTTTCTCAATGTATAAGCCAACCATCTGCTCGGTTTATTAGCGTTACAAAATTTGTTATGTTTTGCAAATTGTAAATTAGTTGCAATTTGGTCCGCTATAAACATTTGAAATTGGTCTTTCCAAAGTTTTATGGTTTCTTGTAATTTTTTATCCAACAGGTTTTTATAAGTAATTGTTCTTTTTTCTTAATTTTTGCTTCCAATTCTAGTCTTTTCCTTTGTTGATTTAACTTATGTTTAGAGTTCATATAAATCAGTACTCCTCACATGTATGCCTTACTTGCATCCCAGACAATTTCAATGGAGGTACCCTTATTCAAGTTCATTTCAAAAAATTCCTTCATATGTTTTTTAAGTTCAATTATATTCTTTTCATATCTAAACAAATTTTTATTTAATCTCCAGGATCTTCTCTCTTTCCTTCCCAATTCTATTTCCATCCATGTTGGGCTGTGATCCGTTAGAGTCCTGGGAAATATTTTTGTTTTTCTTGTTTTGGAAAGTAAGTCAACTGTAACTAAAATAAAATCAATTCTGGAAAAGGATCTATGTCGATCTGAAAAAAATGTAAAGTCCAATTCTTTTGGATTCTGCACTCTCCCTACATCTTTCAACTCTAAATCCTCTTTCATATCAAAAAAAGTCTGTGGTAATTTGACATCTGATTTTGCCAAGATCTTTTTGTCTAATTTAATATCAATTACACCATTCCAATCTCCCACAATTAAAATAGATCTGTAGTCCCATTGCAGTATTTTAGAATATAATAATTTATAAAAACTTTCCTGTTGTTGGTTAGGAGCACAGATTCCAATCACCAAGAGTGGGTTATTCTATATGTATAGTTCAATTGCTATATATCTTCCACAATCATCTGTTTCTATAATTTTTGCTCATAGTCTTTTATTTATATACATCACACCATCATTCTTTTTTTCTAAACTTGAAGATATAAATTGTACACCTAATTTAGAATTCATCAAATATTTTTGATCCTGGATTCTAATATGAGTTTCTTGCAAACAAATAACATCATAATGAAATTGTCTCAAGCAGTGAAATATTTTCCTTCTTTTCTGTGGAAAGTTCAAATCATTCACATTCCAAGATAGAAATTTAATTGTCATTTGTGGTCTCACGAAGCGAAGCAAGCATTTGCCGAAGTCTCTGTTCCAGAGCAGTAGTCTTCGGTCTAGCTCCTCCCATGGCTTCAGATTTCTGTGATTTACCATTGGCCCCTTTCTTTTCTTGTGGTGGAATAGACCTCTGCTGCTGTTGCTTGTCTAAGATTTGCTTATGAGCTGTTCGAGTTATACGTTGAGCTTTAGGTTCCTGCATCAGCAGTTCAAGGTCCAATGCCACCTCTCTTGTGCTTTTGGGTGGCCCTTTTCTGGCCTCTGAAAAATCCAGTAATAGATCATCTAAAGAGCCACCTGTTGCTCCTTGACTTTCCTCTATTGCACATTGAGTTTCTATTGCCTCCAGCTCCATCTGCTTCCACTGTTCCTCAGTCTCTCTTTCAAATTCCTTGTCTTCATCACCCTCCTCTATAGTTAACAGCGAGGATGAACGTGGAGATGTTGCATCAGGTTTAAGGACATTGTAATAAAAGTGTTCCGCTTTTTCAACAGTATTTAATCGATATCTCTCACCTTCATATCTCAATATTATTCCAACTGGAGCATTCCACCTAAATGGAATCTGATGTTTCTTCAATTCAGTCACCAAGAATCCAAAGTCCTTTCTATCTCTTAACATCTTAGGCTGTAATTCTTTATAAACACCAATCTCATTTCTACCTACCTGGATAGTAGTAAGAAAGGACTTCTGCAGAATATCATTTCTCATTCTTCTATCAGTGAAGTAAACCACCACATCTCTAGGCAGATTCCTTTGCCTCACCACCCGAGAATTCACTCTGTAAGCCTTATCAATCTTGCTAAAAATTTCCTCAGGTTTTACCTTTAACATCACTGCAAGTGCATCAGCACAGACTACTCTTAGGTCTTCTCTGTTGTTTTCCTTTATTCCTCTCAATCTTAAAGCGAACTCCATAAATCTGAATTGCATCATTGTCACTTCATTTTCAATTCTTTGAGTCTTAATATCCACATTAAAAATTTTATCATCAGTTGCCCTCATTTTGGATTCAAATTCTGAGCTAAAATCACCAACTTTTTTTTCAATCTCAACCACCACATCTGAAAGACCAGAAACTGTAATTGTATCTTGCTTCATCTTATCATATTTTTCTTGAACCACCTCCTTAATTTGTTTAGATTTTTCCATAGCTTCAGCTTGATTCCCCAGAGCCACAGCTATAAACTCTTTCAAATCTTTAAATCCAGCTTCCTGTTCATGACTCTGGGTCTGTGTCACTGGCTTTTCTTTTATTTGATGAGTGGGGGAGCCCCCCCCCTGCTGCTTTAGGAGCTGGCTTAGTTTGTTTTGAAGCCATGCCTCTGGACAATCTTAATCTTTCTAAGAAAGAGGTCTTGCCTCCTTTACCAGCACCTTTCCCCCCCAGCTTTATAAAGAAAGAAAAATAGATAGAAAACTTTCCTCTTTTCTTATAACATACGCTGTTACTTTAAGTGATTAAAATGCTTCAGATCACACAGATGCTTCTACTTTCACTTTTAACTTTTTTTCTTCCGTTGAGACCATTTTAAATCACTTTCACAACTTTCACTCCTTCTATCTTGTAAAGATTAATGACAGGGCTAGCAGAAATACTTGCGTTTTTTAAAGTCCTGTTTTCACCCTGCTTAAGAGCTTCTGCTGTTTTTCGCTGGCGTTGATCGCGCCGTCTGGCTCTGTTTACACAGTTTCCCCACAGTCCGGAGCCTCGGCGAGCTGGAGAGGGAGCCTCACCCTGCTTCCTCCCCAGGAACAAAAAAGACAGCCTGGGGCTTCGCAGGAGGCTCAACCTTATCTTGCCAGCTCTACTCACACTTCTTCAAGAACAACGAGTTTTCCGAGCCACCTCACAGCTGTTGAGGTGGCTCTAATGGGTGGCGGAGCTGGCAGTCTTAAAAAGACTGTCTCATGACGATGGAAATGCCAACCAGAAGCCAATCACATCCCTTTCAATTAGCTTGTCAAGCACTAGCCAGAGGGATAGAAGCTGCCAAGTCTGTATACAAAACCCACTCAAAGTGAGCAGGGTTCAGGACCCCTTTTATCCCCAAAGTCCTTGATTTACTAACTGACAAGACTGTAGCTACTCTTGCCTTATTGATTTTCAAATCTGGTAGCTGTTGATGGGACTTGTGGGAAGGTATTCCATGTGGTCAAGCCCAACTTCTTTTGTCTGGTGGCTTTTCCCTTGTTTCTTTAACAACTTGGTTCTTTTTTAACTACTGCAAAGGGATCTTTTATATAAAATTCCTGGTATTTGTCCACACTACTTATGTGCCTGTTTTACTTTTAGGCATGGCAGCCTAGTTTCACACTGCCTTTTAGATCTGATTAATTTCTCTGCCTGGAAAATGACACATAGTTAAAGTTCATGCAATGGTATTCAGATCCTTGAAGGAAATGGAAGGATGCACTAGTGATTTCAATTTGATAAAGTAGACCATAACCTATTACTTGATAACATAGAAAAATGTGGGTTACACAGCCTATCAGATGGATTTGTAACTGACCGACCAACCACATTCAACATGTAGTCCTCAATGGAACTGCATCTATGTGGAAGGAAGCATGTAGTGGGGTATCTCAAGGCTCTGTTTTAGGCCCAGTACTCTACAACATCTTTATCAATGATTTGGAAAGGGGATAGACGGGGAACTCATCAAATTTGCAGATGACACCAAGATAGCAGGAATAGCCAACGCTACAGAAGATAGGCTTAAGATAAAGAAGTATCTTGACAGATTAGAAGATTGGGCGCTATCTAACAAAATGAAACTCAATGGTGAAGAAAGTACATTTAGGCAACTTAAATATGAGCCAGCAATGTGCAGCAGCTGCCAAAAAAACCAACAGTTCTAGGCTGCATAAACAGAGAGATAGAATCAAGATCACATGAAGTGTTAATATCACTTTATAACGCCTTGGTAAAGCCACACTTGGAATACCGCATCCAGTTTTTACTCCATGATGTAAAAAAGATATTGAGACTCTAGAAAGGGGGCAAAGAAGAGCAATAAAGATTAGTAGGGGACTAAAGACTAAAACATTTTAAAAATGGTTGCTGGAATTGGGTATGTCTAGTTTGAAGAAAAGAAGGACTAGGTGTAGCATGCAGTGTTCCAATATCTCAGGGGCTGCCACAGAGAAGAGGGAATCAAGCTATTCTCCAAAAAACCTGAGGGCAGGACAAGAAGAAATGGGTAGAAACTAATCAAGGATAGAAGTAATCTAGAAATAAGGAGACATTTCCTGACAGTTAGAACAATTAATCAGTGAACAGCCTGTCTCCAGAATTGTAAATGCTCCAACTCTGGAAGTTTTTAGGAAGATATTTGTCTCAAGTGGTATAGTGTTTCCTGCCTAAGCAGAGGGTTGGACTAGAAAACCTCCAGGTCCCTCCCAACTCTGTTTACTCTATTCTGTTCAGTTATGTCCTATTCCTATTATTTCTTATTTTATTCCATTCCATTCTAGAAAACACAATAGGAACAAGTTAAATAAGTATTAATCAGGCCAGTCTGATAATCAGATTAAGATGTATACTTGTCTTCATTTCAAGATTTTTTCCTGAAGGGTGAACTCAAATCTGGATCTTTAGAAGGATACGCTTGTGTTCTTCTAATGAACTGTAGATTCACATAAGTATGCCTATAGGATCTGGGCTGGACATCCAAATGGGCACTGAATCCTCTACAAAGATACAGAAAAAAACCCATTCAACTTTCATTTAATAGTGATATGGATTCTGGCAGCACAGACTTGGTGGCTCTTATACAGGCTTCATGGTAGGGTGCCAGGGATGGGATCATCCTGCATAAAGGTTGGATGAGAAGAAGGCAACCTACACTATGGATTATTTTCTTTAATAATTGGAAAGACGTAATTAGAAGGATAAATTGTAGCATAGAATTAGAAAGCTACATAGGGAAGGCAAAAAGGATGAATACTGCTCCTCCTTTAGTTGAAAGTGTTGACCACTGTGATAGCATGCAACTGAGAATGCTTGCATAAGTTTAATATTGTAGCTTGTGCTCTTCACAATGCACATCCCACATTTATTTTACAAAGATGGATACTCTAAAGCAACAATATATATGCAGTGATTACACTATGTGCACAATTATTAAACAAGTGAGTATTTTGACCATATCATTTTAATATGTATTTTGTACCTTCAATCAGTATAAACTTGAATCCTTAGTGGATGTAATATCATATGATGTGTATTTCTATAATGAAGGAGGGTGTGGCCTAAGGAGATCAACATATCAAAGTATGCTTAATTATTAGGCAGCTTCTTTTCCTCAGGCAAAATGGACCAAAAAAAAAAAAAGAAAGAAAGAAAGAAAAGATTTAACTGACTCTGAAAAGTCAAAAATTGTAAAAGGTCTTTCAGAGGGATGCAGCACTCTTGAAATTGCTAAGATATTGGGGTGTGATCACAGAATCATAAAACGTTTTGTAGCAAATAGTCAACAGGATCACAAGAAACGCATTAAGAAAAAAAGATGCGCATTAACACATCAAAGTGCATCAAAGATTTAAGAAGAATCAAACATATAACTACCAAAACCCTATTATCTTCCAGTGCTGTCATATTTCAGAACTGCAATCTACCTGAAATACCCAGAAGTACAAGGTGTTCAGTGCTCAGGCCAAGGTAAGGAAGGCTGAAACCTGACCACCACTGAACAAGACACATAAGTTGAAACGGCAAGACTGAGCCAAGAAATATCTGAAGACAGATTTTTCAAAGGTTTCATGGACTGATGAGATAAGAGTGACTCTTAACAGACCAGATGGATGGGCTCATGAATGGATCAGTAATAGGCACAGAGCTCCACTTCGACTCAGACGGCAGCAAGGAGTTGGTGGTACTGGTATGAGCTGGTATTATTAAAGTTGAACTAGTTGGACCTTTTCAGGTTGAAGATGGACTCAAAATCAACTCCCAAATCTATTGCCAACTTTTAGAAGAAGAAAGACACTTTCTTCAAGCAGTGGTACAGGAAAAAGTCTGCATATTTCAAGAAGGCCATGCTTTTTATGCAGGACAATGCTCCATCACAAACATCTAAGTACTTCATGGCTAGCCAGAATAATGACATGGCCCATTTCCTTTTCTGACCTAAACCCTATTGAGAACTTGTGGGTGAAGGAAAACAGCACATCTCTCTGAAGAATGTCTGGGATGCTGTGGTTGCTGCTGCACAAAAAGTTAATCAAGAAACTGGCAGACTCCATGAAAGGAAGGCTTATTATTGTTATTGAAAAGAAGGATGGCTATGTTGGTTACTATTTTGTTGTTGTTGTTGCAATGTCAGAAATATCTATTTGTACATTTTGAGTTGTTTATTATTCTCACTTTAACAGATAAAAGTAAACAAGATGGGGAAAATTTCATTTTTTCATTTAGTTGCATGATCATTTTGCACACTAATAGTTGCTCAATTGTGCACACATAGATATTCTCCTAAGAAAGCCAAAACCTCACTTTTACTTTCTTAAATATTAAGGTTTGATGTTTATTAATATTTTGAAATGACCGAGAGCACTGTAGTTGTTCAATAATGAAATTAAGCCTCAAAAATACAACTTCCTAAGAACTGTGCACACAGTGTAGTTGTCAGAAGCAAATATCTTACCTTTTTTAAAACCTATTTTGGTAAGTTTTCTAGGCAACATTTTAGAAGTGTTTTGCTATTGCCTTCTTCTTAGGATTTAAAAAGATTTATTGGCTCGATGTCACCCAGTCAGTTTTTGTCAATGATGGAACTCATAGCATAAACCCCAGCTTCTAGTCTAGCAATAACTACTACACCAAATTATCTATCTATAATACCTATGATATGATAGTGATACTTTAGAATGGATAGGAGCATAAGCATAGATTTTTTCCTCAGGCATTACATGTCTTTAAAAAAAGATGTACTTATTTAAAGGGATGCTACATTTACTTTGGGGCTAACAAGCCTCTTGCAAAATATATTTTTTAACACCCACAGCCTTAGTAGATCATATGTCAATAAGTATGATTGTGCCCAGTTTATCCATAAAGCTAGTAAAATGCTAGCTTTACTTTATACCATGGCTGTCCAACCTTTTGGTTTGCTTGAGCCACACTAAGTAAAGAAAGATTGCTCTGGGCCACATATAAAATATATAATATAGTTGATGTATATAAGTACAATTCCTTTATTTTTTAATAATTTTATTCTCTTCTAGTGTTGCATTCCTAGCAGTCCAGGGCCACATGTGACCTACAGGCTGCACATGCCTGCTTTAAACCTTTTAGATCAACAAAGTACTCCAAATTTTTTACTTACTATCATGTAACAAATTGGCGAAGTCAGCAGTTTTTATTGAGAACGCATGAAGTCCAAACCCAGTGAAACATGCAAGAGCACATTGTATTCTGATCTTGTAAATATGAGAAGAGTAGACAGAATTCTTGGGAAATAATTGGAATAAAGACTGAACAGCCAAAAATTCCAGTTTCAGTCCTGGAGTTATGCAACAGAACCTGAATTCCTAATCAAGAGAGAACTAGAACTGAAAAGCAATTAAATTTGAAATAAAGATCTCAGCACTTTTTGAGACTGGATGCAGGACCCAGTAAAATAAAAGGATCAGAATTTTGACTTTGGGGAATATAAGGTGAACTGAAATATGTGTTTGGCTACTTAACTGAATAAGCATTACAAACTCCAGATGTTTTAGAACATTGCTAGGATAAGTAGAAAAAAGACATAGAATGTAAATCTGACAAATAAATAAACAAATACATACATACATACATACATACATACATACATACATACATACATACATACATACATACATACATACATACCTGAGGCCTGAAGATGATTTCCCTCTTTTGGATCCAGAGTTTTTATGGAGTAGAGGTGTACTTCTGTTTGACGATATTTTTAAATTTGGTGTTTTTAAACTATATTCTTCTCTACTCATTCCATAATGCCTTGTTGTTTTTTTGCATGAATTGCAGGTAATTAGCTAAAGAGACAAGGGAAGTCCTTGCTATTAAGTTCATTTCTACTTTGACATTATTATACACTAGTACTACAATTAAGTATTTCATGAAAATGACTGAGAATTCACAAGAAATATATTGCAAATCTACAAAGTTCTGCCAAAAAAACTTATAGTCACTATTTATTCATTTAAGTAAAGGAAATAATATTTCAAACTTTATATATGCCAACACATCACTGTCTCCTGTGGAAGTTACACAAATGCATTTCAGGAAAACAGGAACATTATGTCAGAAAGCACCAAGAATTTGGCTCCTTTACTCTCCAACATTTTTTGCTGTCAATACATTCCTGCCATGGGGAGGACATTAGACTAAGTGGATCTCTAAGATAATATCCAATATACTATAGTGATAGTTGCTCCACTTATTGTGTCAAAAATGTGGATTTATATTAAGAAAATACAGAAATTTCCTAAAGCTGTATGAATTACATTATGCTGTTAGTATTTATCAATTCAACCATATAATGCTACAATGGAAAATACTTTTTGTTGTTTCTATTAATTTACTTTTCTTACTATACTTTAGTTAAGAACTCTTCAATTGCTTTAATAACCTGTTATTCTGTTACTATGAGGCAAATTGTATCGAATTTAAACTTACCAGGGCATTCTTTGATTCCCTGTACTTCCTCAAGAGCTTTGTTTGCTTTAAACTAAGTCGGTAGTTTTTTTTTTCTAGATTAAGTATTTTTTCTGTCCTTGATGTTATTTTCATTTTGGGCAACAGACGTATTCTATAGTTATTGGCAAAAAGAAATTGGAAACAGTAGCAGCACACCGGATTTACAGGATGTTCCTTTTTGTCTGAAAATAAGAATAATAGTAAAGGCCTCTGAATTTTAATTATAAAGTAATATATTGTAATCCAATCAAATTAAAATTTCAGTTTTTAAACTGGGGTTTAACAAGAAGAAAGCCATAAATGCACATATACTAGCCAAGGGCACTATCAACTGCTATATCCTGCAACTTTTTTTCGCCAACTGAACTGCCTGGAACAATAATCTCTTTTCAAAAAGAGACTGGACAACCACTTGTCAGAAATGGTAGAAGCTTGAGCAACAGATTGGACTAGATGACCTACAAGGTCCCTTCCAACCCTGTGATTCTATGATTCTGTAAGGGTCTCCTGTTTGAGCAAGGAGTTGGACTACATGACTTTCAAAGTCCCTTCCAACCCTGTTATTCTGATTCTGTAAGCATCTCCTGCTTAAGCAGGGGGTTGGACTAGATGCTCAGCAAGGTCCCCTCAAATTCTGTTACTCTGTGGTTCTGTAAAGGTCTCCTGCTTGAGCAGGGGATTGGATTGGATGACCTACAAGGTCCCTTCTAACTCTGCTATTCTGTGATTCTGTTCTTGTTGTGTTCCTTTCTCATTATATTACTCTTCTCTTATTTTACTTCTGTTCTGTTTACACTTTTTCCACTAACAAATAAAATAAAAATAAAAGTTTCAATATTGTCTCCTTTTTCCCTCTGTCCTCCAGGCTACACATATTCAGTTCTTCCAATGTCGCTTGGAGTGTTTTGTTCTTCAGACCATGCATCATTTTTGTTGCCCATCTCTGCACTCACTCAATCCTATCAATATCTTTAAGTGAGTTCTCCAGAACTAAGAACAGTATTCCAAATGGAGTCTACCTAAACTGCTATATAGCGGGATTAGGATCTCCTTTTTCCTTTGGTGATCCCTCTATTGATACATCCCAGAATCTTGTTTGGCATCACAAATGCCTGGCCACATTGTTAACTCATTTTGCAATCATTAGCTATAACCATACCTAAATATTTTTCTTCCTAGTGTTCTGTTTAACACTGTACCCCCAATACTGTATCCTGCCAAATGATTCTTTTTTCACAAGTGGATGACCTTGTGTTAGAAACACTGAACGGCAGTTTCCACATTTTTGACCAATTTTCCAGAAACGTCAAATCATTTTCCACGTTACGAATACTCTCAGGAATGTCACCTCTATTACATGTCATTGGCAAAAAGGCAAATCTTACCTAGCAATCTGTTATATGACTTACAAACACATTTAAACAGAACACTCCACGTGACTGGAGTGGAGTGGACTGTCTCTGTTCAGACAGTCGCATGTTAACAATCACAAACTGAGATCTATTCTGAACCAATTTATACAACCAACCAACCACTGAATCATCCAATGGTTAAGTCCTAACTTATACAATTTTTTAATGAGATCTTAATGTGGCACTGTATCAAACAGTGTAGGACTTTGCTAAAATCCAGTTGGCTATGTCCATAGCACCACCTTCATTCAAAACATTTGCGATATAGTTTAAAAACTAATCTATGACTGATTAAAAATGAAATTATTCGTTATCTTACGCTTCCAGGCTAACTAGTCATTTAATAATTTATGTTACATCATTAAAAAAAGGGGGGGGGAATTCAATTCACCCATAAAATGTCTTATAAATGTGTTAGTTTTTAAAAACTCTATAGAACAGTTATTTTGTGGTAACAGAATAAGCTACCATATTTTTCGGAGTATAAGATGTACCTTTTTCCCCACTAAGAGGCTGAAAATTTGGGTGGGTCTTATACTTTGAATGTAGCTTATTTGAAGTTTTTCAGCCCTAATGAGGCGCTAGCCGAGTGATGCGATCTCCATGCTTTGCTCCGACTCTCAGCTATTCTTTAGAAGCTTTTTTCAGCCCTAACTGGGCACTAGCCGAGTGAAGCGGCCTCCTGTGCTTTGCCTGCTTTTCTCATTACTGCTTCCTCTCAGCTGTGCCTTAGAAGCTGTTATTTATCCCCAAGCAGGAGATAAAGAACCAACAAACTAGTGTGCTGAAGATGACCAGACTAAGGATGCTAGCCAGATGAATACCTAGTAAGCAGATTTCCCCCCCCCCCCCATTTTCCTCCCCAAAAACTAAGCTGCATCTTATATATTCCAGTGCATTTTATACTCCGAAAAATACAGTAGTTATTGCTAAGGAGATAAGAGATTTCAAGGAATGGGTTTGTGATTTTATCAGAATATGTGATTATTTAGTAGCATATGGTAAATTAAATTTCTTCAGTCTAACTATTCAGTATGTTGAAAAAACAAACTTCTGACACAAAATTCCATTCAGTACATCCCCAATCACATTGCTGGGTTATAATGAAATCAGGCCCCTTGAGTTCAGATTTCCTACAAATTAAGAAGTGTACTAATATTAAATAAAGAGATGGAGATGGAGAAGACAAAGAAGTGGGAGAATTAAATTTGCTCCTAATACGGTATCTAGGTATGCCAGTTCATATCATCTCTCTCCATCCCACTTTTTTTACCTGCATGCAAACATGATTAGAGGGGAAATGAAAAGGGCATCCAAAATGAAAATATTCTGCAATTCATTTTTTTAAGTAAAATAACTGATCACAGTACAGAAATTTCATTTTCATATTTAAGAATGAAAGCAATTTAGATATTCAATTTTTGAAAGATTAAAAGTGCTAAAGGTACAGAAAAAGAAGAATCTTAAAAGCTTTTAATCTGATTTCCATAATGTACCACAACTCCTGTGCAATTACCTTCTATGTTGCTGAGTGTCCATCTGTGAAGAAGACGTAACAAAAAAGAAATGAGTTATATATGTTTATATTGTATAACTTTTTACTACATTAGTCATTTATAGCAAATCAAAATCAATAATAAAACATTAAAAAA